>CP141154.1:108332500-110832500 GCA_035233585.1 Antiaris toxicaria | reverse complement strand
TTGACACTGCTTCACACCCAAAAAGAAGCGAGCTACGTCTGAGTTAAACTTGGAGATGGAAGTCACTCCACGAATGGAAGTGACCAGGAAAGTCGTTAACAGTCTTCCAAGTATTAGATTTGGCACTATAAACCTCAACCTCATTACAGCCAAAGCGCTGCCTCATCCTTCCAAATAAAAGGCAAAATGGCAAAATTCTCACCACCTTATAATCTTCATTAACAGGATCATGACCAAACCCATAAATAGGTCGTCGAATCTTTGACCTCAGCGGGTCCGCAGGCTCAGGAGGAGCTAATTTTCTGTACCTTCTAGTGGACGGGTTCCAAAGAAAGATATCTTCTCCACTCTGGAGAGCAATCAAGCCATGACATGAGCCAACCACGGCCTCAAACCTGCCGTCTACCGGGCTGTAGAGTTTCTCAAGTGAGTCGAGTACGTCGAGGTCGACCCCGACGACGTCATGATCATCGGGGTCCACGAGATCGAGGTTGATGTTGGAGATGGTTTCCTTGGAACGCTTGAGGTGCGACTTGATGAAATCACGAGCGTCGATTAGGGAATGCCATGGCTTGGACACGCATTTATAGCGCAGTAGATCCTTAACGGGTAGTCGGTAGAGTATGTCTATGACAATGTCCCATGGGAGGCTCGCCATTGTATTCTGATCACGGGTTTTGGGTTAGGGTTAGGGTTTCTTCTTAAAAGCAAAAGACTGATACGGACCGCAAAAGTTGTACATGCATTAGTCAAATAACGTAGAATTTAGAGGTTTAACTTTTGATATTTTTAAATAACCCTCCAAGATATCATAAATCAACGTGAAACTCTAAAGTTTGGTATTATTCTTGAAATCTATTATTTTTTTAAAAAATTAAAAATGAAATCGTTAGGGTTTTAGGTTAGGGTTAGGGTTTCTTCTTAAAAGCAAAAGATTGATACGGACCGCAAAAGTCATACATGCATTAGTCAAATAACGTAGAATTTAGAGGTTTGACTTTTGATATTTTTAAATAACCCTCTAAGATATCATAAATCGACGTGAAACTCTAAAGTTTAGTATTATTTTTGAAATCTATTATTTTTTAAAAAAATTAAAAATGAAATCGTTTTGAAAACTGTTCTGAGATTATTTCTGAAACTGTATTTGGTTATATTTTTTTGAGTGTATGTTTTCAAAAAACAAAAATAAAACTGTGTTTAGTTATATTTTTGAAAACCGGTCATTTTATAAGTAGTTTATGAAAATATATTTATATTTAATTTTAAAAAAATTATTATGAATACCAAAAATTAAAAATTAATAAAAATTTTAATTGAAAATTAATAACCATCATATTTAAATATTTACTATATCAATTAAAACATAATTAACCATTATATTTAATTACAAATACATTATAAAATAATTCTTAATAGTAGAAATAACATTTAACTTAGAAATTACAAATTCTAACTATCATAACAATTAGGATACATATTGTTCCCACATTACTTGTATTATTTGGTTCCTGAATTGGCTCATACATTGTCGATCCCTATTAATAGAACCATATAAAGAAACAATATAAACCCAAACACCCTCAAGAATAATACAATTCCACGGAGTCACACAATCGTCTGAACTCATCTATAGTTTTCAGTTCGTAGTACAATAAATCTGGACAAAATGGATAAACAATAATGACTATGATCCTGCATAGAAACTAGGTCTAGAAAATATTTCTTCCCGTACCTTCCAATCAGCACATAGCCAATCTACTCAGAAGCATTAAGCAAAAATCATGATTCTATCATGTCGTTTTACGAGATGGAAAATGAAAATACTCGTACAAAAGGACACCCTAACAACCATCTATACAGGAAAAGAGTGCTTGCAAACAGCAAGGGAACAAGCTACATAGACAGCAGTGGTGAAATGGTAATTGTATTGGCAATAGGAATGAAACGAAATTGAAATGTACTAGAATCAAAAACTGATTTTTAGATTCCATTGGGTTCATGGAACTGGTACTTGAATGTGGATTATGAATACCCTAAAAAATGGTTATATAATCAAATTTTTTTTATCCAAATTTATTGTCATTAAAATAAAAGTTAAAAAGTAAATATTTTAGTGTCAACAATTTTTTACCACCAAAAAAAAAAAAAGGTAAAACAAAGGATCAATACTTTCTTCTTCTAACTCTAAATGGGCATTATTCACTGAACCAATTTCTTCATCAGTTATAAATATTCTATCCCTATTCTGTGTATATCATGGATCTGGATTGAAGCCATTTGCAGACCATGCCATGCTTTTTCTACTCATCTACACGCTCTTGCCTACAAGATCTACTTTTTAATGTCTAAGAGAAAACGTCCACTCTCCACTGCCAAATGCCCGCAATGCCCTCCAAAAATCGAAATGTAAGACCAGGAAGAGAGGTTAGAATGTTGATATTAGGATCAACGAGGAAGTTGCAAAGAGAGAGAGGGTGAGACTGAGGGTGGAGGAGAGAGAGGGATGAGCCATCCGTTTTCTAGAGAATCGGCATTGTGTTGATGGTTGGCAACTGGATGGCAATAATGGAGTCTAAGCTAGGTTCTTCTAGGTTTGTTCTACTATGATGTAGAACGTAAAAGGATAATTAAGGATAAACAAATTTATGAGGACTGGAATTACTATTCCTCTCACCCTATGAATCATGTCATTCCACCACTAATGGAATTGGACCCCTTTAAAAGAATCATCGTTCCCAACCAAGCACGCCCTACAGTTCTTGACCGTTTCTACTCATACACAATGCTAATAAGGAGACTTACGAAGAGTCAGTCTCATTTACCTTGAATCATCTACCATGAAGGTGTAATGCACCATGGTCAAAGTTCTTATATTTATACATATAATCAGTAATGATATTAGTATTTTTTCTGTGATCATCTATGCAGAGAAACATCCAAACGAACATTAAAGAAAAAAACTAAAACTAAAACTAAAACTAAAACAAAAAAGTTAATTAAAGATGTTCTTAACTCAAACAACATACACACAGAAAGCCTGCCATGTCAAAACACACAATATGTCCACGATTAGAAATTAGATATCAAAATTTCAAACTTACCTCAATTAACACAATAGAGTGATAGAAAAGGATAAACCATAGAGAACTTGAGCAAAAAGAAAATGTTTAGTCCATATCAGGTAGATAAGGGGGCTTGGAAAAGAGTGGAAAAATTATTAGTGAAAAAACAAAGACCATAGAGGGATGCATAACTTCCAGAACCAGACAATCTGAGAGTCATTCTCTTTGTAGCCATTGTAATCAGTATGATCTTTCCAATCTTCAACACTAAGAGAACTTTCACTTCCATGTAGCATCAAATCAAGGTCCTGAAGCTCTAAACTCTGGAAAAAGGCCGTCAGAAGATAATGCTTAGAGGCCATATTCAGACCTGAGTCATTTGGTTTACAGAGCATATCAGCAAATCCTTCACGGAATTGTTCCACCTGTTTAGAGATGGATCCAACAAACTGATGCTGAATAAGAAGGTTAACATACTCCCCCCTATTTTTGCTGTTAACAACAATACTTTTACCACCAGGGCAGAGCTCCACAACCGTCCTTGATCCTAACTCCTCAATTTCTCTAACAAAAGTTAACCCTAAACCATCTGAATCAATAAACTCAGCATCCATTTGTAGAATCTGTTTGCAGCTATTATACAAGCATGGATCAGCATCATGTATGTCTTCTAGAGAGATTGAAGAATTTCCAGCCAATTGCTGGAAAAACGCACGATCAAAGACTAGGCCTACTTGCACTTTATGCATTAAAGCCAATGCCATCACTCGACCAGCAAATTTAAAATAATCAAGATGCATAGGATTAACCATAGAAGCTGCAGAAAAAAACAAGAAGTAAACTGAGTATCATTGAAAATTTTGTTTATTTCATATAATGTTGCATGTTAGGATGTAGGGGCATCAATTCTAATCCTAACTTTTGTACCAACTTTGGAAATTGTCACCCTTTTATTGACAAAACAATCCTTCATAATTAATTGATGTGTCATTCTTTGCCAATAAGAGAAAAACAACTTAATGCTAGTACTAAAAGTTGGATTAACGTCGGTGTCCCTATCATTTTTCATGTAATGTTGGCCTATGGAACTACAAAACCTTATAGTCTTTGTCCCTGTAAGGGAAGCATATAGTAAAAAGACAACAGATGAAGAGTCTTTTACGATCACACTAAGATTTTTATGATAAACTAAGATAACATATAGAAGACTGTGGAGAATGAAGACAAACAGTTAGCCAAAAATATATTTGCAATTGAATTGATATTCAACCATTTGCCTGCATACAAAATTTCTTTATTTTCTGTCAAAGCATGCATTGCATAACAACAGAACCGTCATAAACTAATGAAAGAATCCATTTTGAGTCATCATTCTGCTTCTTGTCACTTATACATGACACCAGCTATCATGAAAAAATAAATAACTCTGTTATAATTGACAACCTTTTGCATTCTCTTCCACACGATATTGTTATCATTAGAGCAAAGCAAGCAAAAACACGGAAATAAGGCATCAAAAGCATTCCTATAATAAGACATGGCAATCACTAAACTATTTACACTCTCAATTTCTCCAGGCTACATTCAATGCAGATAATGGTTAACACAAGAACTATTAACAGGGAATGTTTAGCGTTAAAAGTTTTTAGCCTCCAGTATTCTGATTAGAACACCAAAAATCAATTCTCAATAATCTCGTTCAACCTCCCTCTCTGCTCTTTTACACAATTTACTCATACATGCACGTCCACACAAACATTTGATGTTAAAGATTGACAATACATAGCCATGTTATTTACCCAAAACAATCAAATTCTAGACAAAGTTTTTTTGAAACACATGCCAATGAAATCGAATTTATTCTGGAGCCTTCACTCATATGACATATTCCAAACCAGATTCGAGTATGGCAGTGCAATCTAGGATTTAGTCATTCATTTTTCCTACTAGATAACATTAAAAAAACGAAGGAGCTAAATGATATATGGGCAAATGTTCTGCCAAAGCCAGATGAAACTCACCAGGATTAGGATAGAACCTTCGGCAATCATACGGGCATGCCAAAAAAAGCGCGAATTGTGGATTAAATAAGGCTTGGCACACCAAAAAGAACCACTCCCGTAGTACACCTGGACCGGTGGCCTCCTCATTTTTGAATTTCATAAACAGGCCTGCATGTAATGAGTCTGGATCAGCTCGTCCTATGTACTCAAATGATTCTTCCAATAATTGCGATCTGTCGATGAGCATCTCATGCAGTTCCTCATAGTCTTCCTTTAACTCAGGGAACATCATCATGGCCAAATGCCTCCTGGATTCAAAATCAAGCACATCCTTGTGCTTAAGAATCCACTGATTATCATCAGTACGCTTTGCATATTTAACAATTAGCACACAAAATGAAGACCTTCTGAGGCGCAATATTTCCCATAATCTTTCTTCAGCATCCTCATAGAGTTTTGAAATGTTATTTAGTTCCTTCAAAATGGAAAGATACTGAGACCATCGAGTTTGGCCTACATCACCATCCCCCTTTCCCTTCCCAGCCAGATGGCTTTCCATCTTATGAAGACACTGATCCATCCTCTCAAGCAACCCAAGAAATATACGATGAAGAAACTCAATCTCCTCACCATATAATGGATGTTTATAACCCGTTCCATCCAACATCACCGAAATTAGACCCGTAAACCCCACTTGCTCAGTGATCGCTTTACACAAAGGGAGCAAGAAAGCAGCAAAATCGCGAACATCAGTCCCCAAAGGCCCCACACTTCCGGTCAACCCCATACTTGAAACCAAATCTCTAGACAACCTATTCGAAAGCTCACTAACAAACGGAAAAATCTCTTGTACCCCAATCAATTCCTTAACGTTATCAGGTAACGCCGACCCATGACTCGAAATCGAAGTGGCAACACTTTCCAACAAGGAACCTAAAGCATTCCGGCAAGAGACATACAAAGGGTCTTCATACCCAACTCTCCTAAGCAACTTACAAAACTCCAACAACATAGGTGCACATTGATTATACAAAGGTTTATGCAACGAATTACGAATCAAAGCCAAGAAATGCTCAACTGAGCTTTCGCCAAACTCCTTGTTAACCTTGATAGGCGAGGCATAGAGCATGACCAGCGCCGCCGGAGCCGAGGACGACATGAATATCTGGAGGTGGCTTGTAGCAGAGTCATTTTCCTCCTTGGGTGTCATGGAAAAGTACTCAGTCATGCAGTTTTTGATGTCTTTCACAGCCGAAGGAAACAATTCGCCTTTGCAAAGCCGGCAAATCATCGAAATCATGTCGTCGATGACCTGCCAAGCATGCGCGTGCTCCGTGCTCCGCGCTCCGCATACGGCCTACAAGCTGCAAACTGGCGTCGTTTTGAATCGAGCAATCGGCGAGGGAGTTCTCCCACTGGAGCTGCTTCCCCCTGTAAATGAGCCTCTGCTCGAAGAGCGGAATTCTGGTGATCGCCTGTATCCGTTCGTGGAGCGATTTCACCGAGTCATTGGCGTCGGCCTGAATCACCAGATTATAGCCCTCGGAGAGCATCCTGACGAAGAACTGCAACGAGGAGGGGGAGCGAGAGGACTTGAAGCGACCGGAGCTGGTCCCGTACGAGGCCGATTGAGCATCGGAAACCCTAGAATCGAGCTGCTGGGAGGTGCCTGTGGAGGAAGGGCAGGGAGAGCCGTCCAATGAGGAATTGACAGCGGCGTCCGGTTCGTTCTTCCTCATTCTGACGGAGACTAGGTCAGAGAAACCGGCGTCTTCTCCTTCTTCCTGATCGTCGTCGTCGTCGTAATCGTCGAAGTTAGGGTCCTAACTTCCGCTTCGACGAGAGACGGTGGTGGTGGTGATGATCGGCGGCGCCGCTGCGCTGGTGGACACACTCGACGGCGGTGGCTGCGCTCTCGACAAGAGACATTTAAGATTGGGGCCCACCCAGCCGCCGAATGTTACGCGCTTCAAGCACTCCCAGGGCTCGGTCTCATCGGAAAATCGCCTCCGCAAAACCGATCAAAACCTCAACCAAATCGAAAAAGCAGGACAATTAGGTCGCCTGTGGCTATTTGGATTGGAAGAAAGTGGAAGGAAAGGGTGAGAAATTTCAGAGGAAATTGAGATAGAAAATGATCGGAAGTGTCGCCCGACTTCGCAGCCGTCTTTCCCCGAACACTTTCTCTTCTTCCTTAAGCTATTGCGTGCTTCTATTATATTGCACATTATTTAATAAAACCGAATAAAATAAATATAAATAAATAAATGAATGCGGAAATACTATTGTACCGGTGTCGTAACTGTTACATTCGCTCGATGATCAATCGCGGTAGAATCGGACGGTAATCAAAGGGGCTTCCAAAGGCGCAATACTGCATGAACGCGCATCTTTGTGATTTGATTCTGATGATAAACGGTTCTGATTGCGCTTTCTTCTTCTTCTTCTTCTTCTTCTTCTTCTTTTCTTTCTTTTTATTTTTTTTTTAATTTTTTTATTTAATAACAAAAGATTAGGACCCGTTTGTTTTACAATTTTAGGTTAAGGATGTGACAAGATCTTATTTAGAAACCCTAAAGAAACAGGTCTTTTGAGCTTTAAAAATCTTTTTTTTTTTTTTTGACTGTCTGGAAAGGCATATGATCCTGAAGCAAAAAATAAAAGTTAATGTGAATGTCATATGTCCTTACCAAAAACTCTTTTTATATAGAAAAACTAAATAAATAAAGAAAATAGAAAAGCATAAGAAAGAAGATGAGCAACAAGCAAGCATTCACACTTTCAAAAAATAAAAAATAAAAATAAAAATAAAAATAAAAATAAAAGCAAGCAGGCATTCTAAGTGAACATGTAGAGAAGTTATTGCTAAGAGAACTATAAATATAAAAGTAAATTTTAACCCAACAACAATTTTTTTTTTTTTTTTACTCCTAATCACTTTGTGGTGCCCAAAGACCTTGCCCAAAACAACATGGGAGAAGGACAACAATGAACATGGTGGGAAAGCCGTTCAAAGTAGAACGAGGGAGTGACCTCCGAATGATGACTAATTTTGTAAGCCGCCGTCATGATCTCCGAAGGTCGACTTTCAAATGGTGAGATATGTGGTAGTGGTTAGTGGAAGGTCATTCTCTTTGATGATTTTGCCTGTGGAAGGTTGTGGGGAGGGGGAGTCGCCGGTGGTAGGTCAGGGGGTTGATTTTTTTTTTTATTTCTCTGTTATTCTTAGTCTATTAGATTAATAAAATAAGGTGTAATATAGTTATTATAAACAAGTAAATCTCAACCATTTAAGTATATTTGAATGGTCTAAAAGTGAATTTTATCACAAACTTTGGTAGGAGGAGACCCTGTCACAACCTTAACCACAATTTTGAACATAAAATTTAGAATTTTTTTTTTAATTCAACTTGTCCTAGGAAAAAAGAACTTGTTCTAAGGAAAAAAAAAAACTTATACAATTAAAAAAAATCATCTTATTTGAATTTAGAATAACATGAAATTTAAAATTTGAGTTTTTAAACTATAATTATTATTGTGAATGGTAAAATTTAATTGATTATTCAAGAAAAAAACCAAAAAACAATTGGAGTCTAAGTTGATTTGAGTTGATAAACTAAACATGTGCTCTCTTTTTTTTTTAACTGTATCAAACGAACGTGTGCTTAAACTATGTTGAAATCTGTAAGCAAATGAAAACAGACTATTTTACTAATTCTATTTTTGTTGCTTGGCTTTTAACATGTGATTTAAAAAACCAATTATTAGAAAAAAAATTTAAAACTTAATGGGTCGTTTAGTAAACGCATTGCATTTTAATTATGTTTGAATGCAATTTATTTTTTGAGTGTTGTATTTGATTGAAAAGTATTTGTTTTATATTTGAATAAAATGTGTGTTTGGATGAAAAGTATTTGAATTGTATTTTAGAGTTGAAAAGTTAATGTGATTGTTTTAAAAAATAAATAAATAGTCATTGTTTTCGTGAAAAGGATTATATTTAAATATAAAATTTTATGTTTGGTATAAAATTACATTACGTTTGAATATAATTAAAATATAAAATTTTTATCAAACGAGAAATAAAACAAAAACGATATGTTTCCTTAAAAGAAAAAGAAAAAAAAGGTATGGGTGAAAACTTTATTCTACAGTGGATTGCGTTAGATCCAATAAGATCATTTATCATGATTATGATTTAAATTGGATGATCTGTATCATATAATAATTAAATATCATGAATCACCTGTATATCTTAAATGTCATTGAATATAAATAGTAACAAAAGCGTGTATTTTATCCCTAAAAAAATTTATTAAAAAAAAATGTAAACGGACTTTCCTATGGAAATTGGCAATTTAACAACAAGCCAAGCAATAACGAGCTCCTCTTTCATAATTGTCATTAATAATACACTTTTTTTTTTTTATGGGTAAGTTTGTCTCTTTCCTCCTAAAGTAGATTTTCCAAAGTATTTTTTGCAGCCAGGACGCAATAGCTTAATCAAATTGTTAACGAAAATGTGCATATGATTTTTAGCTAAATAAAAGAGATCAGCATTGGAAATTTAAAAAATTTTACCTTTTGTCACGAGAATAAACATTGATGTAATGTAGGAATAAATAAATAGAATAGCTGGACAAACATTTATTATATATCCAGAACTTATTGTAAGATCCAGAGATAAATCTACCATCCCAATTTTTTTAATTACCAATTTGTCCCACATACTCATTTGGGGTCTGTTTGGGACAACAATCTGGAGATTTTTTTTTTATTAGAAAAAAATTGTTTTGAAAAATATATTTGGAGAAAAAAACTGTTTTGGGTGAAAAAATAAAAGATTTTAAAAACTTTTTAAAAAATATATCAATATGAATATTGTTTTATTTATCTTAAAATTCTATGTAATTTAAAAAAAAATCATTTTATTTAGACTTTTATTGTTTGAAGATATAAATAATAAAAAGTGATGATGTGTTGAAAGAAAGGTGTTTTGAAAATGACAAAACCAATCTCCTAAACGGAGCCTTAATTTTGTTAAGTTGGCCCCTTCTATTTTTTTTTCTTTATTATGTCTCCTTCAATAGATTATTTTATTTATTTTTCAAGGACTCTAACTACCTTTAATTCCTTTTCTCCCCATATCAATATTTTTTCTCTTGATTATGTCCACTTTTAATATTTGTCATGTGTTTGAATAACATTCTAATTCTAGAAAGAGACAAATTTTCATTAAAAAAAAATTTATTTGTCTCCAACTTTTTTGATTATTCTTCTCATCTTGAGACATGAAAAATATTTCATTTCAAATTGTCTCATACAATAACTTTTAGGAAAAAAAAAATAAATATTTTTCTAATTACTATTTCTTTTTATTTTAAACAACTTTTTACTTTAAAAAAATACATATCCAAACGTCAGTCCACTCTCAAAACGAAAATATTTTCTCACTTGAAACAAGAAAATTTCCAATCTTAGATTTCTTATTAGTAGGAGTTGTATTTTTATCTAATTAGTAATTTTTGATTAACATTTTCATCAAAAAAAAAAGTGAGTGTTTATATTAAAAATTAAAAACTCATATGCAAAATTGCTTCTATTTATATCAAGCTATTGAGGAACATATCTAATGACCAAAAGAAATAATTAAATAAAATATGCATTTTTACAATCTCATTCTAAAATATGTCTTTTTTTTTAATTATATTGTAAACCATGCTTGTAGTACTCATTTTAGCATTTTATTAAATTAACATAATTTCTCTTTTAAAACTAATTCTTTTTTTTTTTCTTAACATATTTATATATATATTTTTTAAATTTTCGTTCTCATAAAATTTCAATCTATATAAATATAAATATACTTTTTTTATGTGTGTTTTTACTCTCTCATTATTTGATGTCATAATCTCATCATTACCATAAAATAAGCCATCTTTATCAAAAATATTAGGCAAACAAAAAAATTTTTATGTAAAAAATGCAAAATATATTCTCCATTTAATTCATTATCATAATTATCTATTGTTTCATCACTCGTGTGTTCATTGTTTTCAGTTTATGATTCCGCATGTTCAACCTTCTTTTTTTTAATTTGTAACGAGATATTTTTATTTTTCAATGCCTATCATAAGGTAAAAATACATTTTCTATTATAAATTTTTTTCAAAAAAAAAAAACCGTGAATATACGTGTGCGCGCCCCTAAAACCCATGATCAAATGGTATGAGAATTGGGATTGAGGAGAGTTTTGGATGAGAACTTGTCTTGTTTATAGTCCTTATTTTTCATTTGCATGTTGAAGTTCATTAAAAAATAAAAATAAAAATAAAAATAAAAATAAAAACAGAGAATATAGGGCTAAAATGATATTGAAACGCTGGTATTCGGTTACCACCCTACACTAATGTCTTTTTTTTTTTTGGTGAATTACATTAAGCTTTATACCATTTATTTCCTCAACATTCAAGTTATAAAAAAGTTTTTGTAATGGCTAGTTGTTCGTTATATGACATAAAGTTCGAGTCTTTATTTTTAAATTTAGAAAATATATCTGTATTTTGAAATTTTTTTAAGATTTGATAAAATAAAAAGAATTCGAAATTGGTAAATAGAAAAGTGTTCAACTATTATTTTAGTAATAGATTGTTTATTTAATGTATTATATTTATATTACATTTAAATACAATATAATTTTTATTTAAATATAAAATCATTATATTCAAATAACAATTATATTACATTTTAAATTTAATACCATCACCTTATTATTTCATTTTTTTTATTACTCTTACTACTTGAATCACATATTCATTATATACATGCAATTCAAATATTCTTCATGTAAACGTATATTACATTTAAACGTAATGTAAATATTTTTCATACAAATATAAATTATATTTAATATATTACATTTAAATACAATACAAACGTAATGTGCTTATTAAACATCACAAGTGTTGAACTATCTCCCTCCATTTTGTGTTTTAATAAAGTGTTCAACTATTTTAAGTGTTCTATTGGCTGTCTAGACATACAGAAAAACAACCATGGTCAACTAAGGTGTCGTTTGGAAAAAAAACTTGTTTGCAAAACTGTGATAGCTGCAAATCAACGCAAGTATACGTATCGCATCTAAGTAATATATGATGAGGAAGAGTGTCGTACCCACGAGGAAAGTGTTTTTGCATTAAAATGTAGTTGTTTTTACAAAAAATTTGCTTAACTAGAACAAGTAACTAAATGAACTTCAATTATGGAAAAAGAAAAAAAATATGGTAAACAGAATTTAACAAGAATTAAATTGAAAATCCCAAGTACAAGATTCAGGGTTTATATTCTGCACAATCAACCGGGAAAAATAAGTTGCAAGTCACTTTCCTTTCAGAGCTCTGAAATCGTACTACAGCCTTACTATAACATCATTATTTCTAGTCAGGATATAGAAAAGTTACATATAAATCTCAGATTCTAAGTTTGCATATTCTTATGTAGATTCAAATTTGAGAAAATCGATTAAGAACATTATCCTTAAAGACCATGTGATGGATGACCATTCCTAGCTTACCCACAGATTTGATTAATTTTAACTCTAAAAACTAACCAAACACATGCTATTCAATCTCAGTCTAATCTCTGAACATTTTCCAACATTCACGAATCAGTTGCTAGTATTAGATTCTCTTCCAAGATCTAATACAAGATCAAATAAAATGAGCACAGATTGAACAACAAAAACAATTATACTAAGCAAAACTGTACAGATCTCAAATTCTGTTCAAGTACTCATGACTCACAACTCAGCTGAATTAAGCTTTCATGAGTTTGGCAAAAATCATATACCGACTTTGATTTAACATCAAAATACTGTTATGCAAGTAGAAAGATCGAAATCAATACAAAGTAGTTTAAAGCAGTAATGATCTCCCCTTTTCCAAGGTTTGATTCAAGCTGGTACAGTTTCAGTGCCTTCTACTGTCCGTGATGAATGGTTCCAGAAGAATTCCTTCTTGAGATGTTGGCATCCTCACGTCCAGGCAGAATTTGCTTTCGATTCCTCTCTATATTTCTTTTTCGATCTTCCTTTTTGCTCTGTTTTCCTCCCCTCTCATTCTGTTATTTTTCCCTCTTTCTCTTTCTGTTATCCCTGCCTCCGTATATCATGTCCTTTTCCCTTAGCTCATCTTTTATACGACAAAAGGAAACATTAAACCCTACTTGTGACATGTGGATGATCCTCTGGCTGGCCGCGGACATTGTGGTAGTGATGGGCAATGATGCTGACACTTGGAGGAATGATTGACATCATCAAATTTGGTCAGCGTGGATTAAAATGTGTGCACATTCAGCAGACCACGTCAGCCAACGCCTGCTTCAGCTTTGCTGTGGCAATGCTGCGGCAGTGTCTAATTTTCAGCATTCTTCACGCTGCAAGGTCCTGCCATTCACCAAACACAAAAACCAACCTCCAAAAATATATCACACATTAAAAGACTTCAAACTGCTCTAACAATGATCGATTCCCATGTGCTGCTAAGAATAGACTATTATCAATGGCCACTAAAGTCAGAAATTGATAATTCTCATTTATAGTACCAAAAACAATGACTTTTGTGACTTTAACTTCCTAAAATGAGTTATCCAAGTATGAAAATGTGACTTTTCAACTCTAAAATACTTTTCATCCAAACACACATTTCATTCAAATACAAAACAAATACTTTTCAACTAAATATAACATTTAAAAAATAAATTTTATTTAAACACAATCAAAATGCAATACGTTTACTAAATGTCTCTTAAGTCGGCTACAACAATAAACGGGTTAAGGCAAAATCAAATGAATAGAGGAAAAAAAATTTAAGAAGAAATTGAGAAATGATAAAATCACCATGGGACAAAAGCATATGAATTAGACAAAGTACTACAGCTTTTCAATCTCCTTTACTTATGAATTTCTCTGGTGACGCAACAAAATGATTCAAGTAAGTCAACTTTTAGTTTAATAATAATAAAATAAATATCCACTTACATAATTTGAATGTCAAATTTTAAATATCTATTTCCTTACATGACGTGTAAACAATTTTTTAATCGATAAATTAAATCAATAATTTTTTTAATATCATACAAATTGATATTTGAAATTGTTAGGTCTTTTGAGTTGGTATTTATGATAATTTAGAAAAAAAAAAAACTATTTAAGTACTTAGCTAGTGTTTGGGACACAAATTTTTTTAGCATTGCATTTAAATGCAATGCAATTTTCTCCCAAATACAAAAACATTTCATTCAAATACCAATCACATCACATTTTAAATCAAACACAATCACTATTTATTATTTCACTTTTTCTATTACTTTTATTAATTACATCATATATTCTCTCTCCTTCTTTTTTTTCTCTCTACTTTTACCCATCACATCACATATTTATTATTAAAATACAATTTAAATACTTTTCCCTCAAACACACATTGCATTCAAATGCAATGCTAATGCTTTTCCTCCAAATATAAATTGCATTCAATACATTGCATTCAAACGCAATGCAAATGCAATGCGTTCACCAAACGAACCCTTAGAGTGCATGTTGTGTTGCAAATGTTGCAATAACTTAGATAGAGGTTTTGAAGCATAACGTGACTTAGGACTTGGATTACAAATGAGGTTACAAAAAAGATTAAATGTGAGTTGAATTTATTAAAAAGTTATTTTTGAAATGGATAATGTTGCAAAAAATAAAAGGAAGATTTTGGAATATCAAAGTTTAAAATATTCGGATAATTTTGACAAAATCCGTTTAAAAAATAAAACAGAGTTGAATTTTGAATTTTAGATTGTTATAGAATATGTTTATATTATCTGTAACAAATTTAAAAATTGAATAAAATCCAAATTTTGAAGATTTAATCCGAATTTTGTATTTGAAATGCATACTGCCATTACATAAAGGTCCAAAAGATAGAATATTTATAACGGGCTTAGAGATTTATCATACAAATTTGAGGCGATTTATCATTTCAGGAGAAAGATTTGATGTCTTCGAAAGGAGACTTTAACAGTTGAAGGGAGTTTAACAGGGCTGCCAAGGGGATTTTGCTGAACAGATTCGGTAATCGAGTGCATGACCACCAATAGCAACAACAAAGAGAATGTCTTTATATTATTTAAGATCATTAGTGCTTATAACTGTTTATCAGTCAGTGAATTATTAAACATTTGGATGTGATCTCAAGGAGTAGAGAAACCAAACCTTGTAAAAAGTTGATTGTATTGTTTATTTTCTTGCTTTTAATAATTAATTAATTGGATAAGTAAATTAAACTTGGTAAACAAGGTAAAACCGATCTAACAAAAATTTTGGAGTAGAGTCTAGTATCATTGTTTAACAAAAAAAGAAAGTGTGAGAAATACCCTTTCTTTTTTTTTTTTTTTTGGCTGTGGAAGTGTGAGAAAGATGTGGCACAATTATATACTTTGTTTATTGTTTAACAAAAAAAAATACCCTTTTTTTTTTGGGCATTTGATTTAGCCTGTTCTTGTATGGAATTCACCAGTCAAACAAGTGTTTAACTAATAACGCATGACATGAAACTTTGGAACTTCAAAAACCAAAAAACACAAAAAAAAAAAAAAAAAGAAAGGAAACTTGTGAATCGAATAAAAGATAGAGAAAGTAAATATGCAACCAATACGGCCATTAAAATAACTTATCAAAACTCCAACCAGGCTTTCATATAGAAGATGCTTCTATACTATTTCTACTGCAGAACAGAGACCTAAGTAGCAGACAGGCACACAAGTAGAGATTTGGAGATAACTCATGTTCACTCCATGTGCATATTTACAAATCAGATCATTACAGTAAAACAAAACCATCTAAACCAAGTTTTTCTAATGCTTCATAGCAGTCCTTAAATGAGAAAAGCTATGCGGTTTACGAGTAATATGAACCTTAAAAACATGATCCTGTAAAGACCAAAACCTTGAAAAACAGATAAATTCAAGAAAATGATAATTTACAAACTTCTATTTAGTCCATGAGATGCATTTACGAAATCTCATTTTTGCTTTTTATTATTAGAACACTACGTTGGCTAAACCCCTTCCAATTTAAACTTTATAGAAACAGAAGAACCAATATCAGTAAACACAGTACTTGACATACGTGTTGCAACAGTATGCTAAAAGATGACCAACCTGATCATGATGATTTAGTATAAAGCTCATTGCAGCAAAATGAGAAGATTTAGAATCTCTACAGGCAAAGTAGGAATTTTTATGATAGAAAAAAGAAAGAATTAGGAATCCCATGAAAAGAATTGCCTTGACTGAAAAGAATTAGGAATCCTTTGGAAAAAAAAAAAGAATTAGGAATTAATTAATTTAATAAGAGGTTCTGTATTTGTCACTCAAAGTAAATTTTTTAAATTACTAATGTACTGGAAAAATTATTGACCATAGAAAGAAATCCTCGGAAGAAGAAATACACAATTGAAAAAGAACCTCGTCAGCATTATATCTTATTGATCATTCACCAGCCAAAGTTGACACCCTCTACTACAACCCTCCATATACAACCAATTTCCTCAGAAAAATTCTTTTCTTTTTTCTCTCACATAAATCTCTCAAGTGTCCCTCCAAGAAAGCACTTATTCAGTTTATTTTATCTAATCTAATCTACTATGTTTTTATCAATCTCTAATTATATTCTAATACTTGGCTCTTGACTCTCATGCCATGTCAGCATAGAGTATGAAATAGAACGACAAGTAAATTAAAAAACGGTAGGCAATCTCAACATCAATGCCTCAATGAAAAATACCCTTTAACCACACTCGTTTGGGCCTATGATCACAGTGCGTTGTCATATGGGACTCGCCTAAGTGATATTACTTTACCTGCAAAACTTTGGTATATTTGCCCCTGGATTCGACTCTGTATTCCTTTTCCTATTCTTTTTTGCATTTCTTCAATAATATTATGTCGCTTCAATTAATATAAAACTTGATATTTAAATATTGTCGTAGTAAAAAAATACAGAGAGGAAGCTGGAAAGTAATGATGGAACACCAATACGGGCGCAATCACATTGTACCTAGTCAATTGCCACACAAGAATGGCCACACATAGTGAGCCAAAGGAAAATGAAGATGATTTAAACTAGTTTTTCCACTTTGGCCTTCCTGTTTAACATTCTTCTATACAATTTCTACTCCATAGTAGGAGCCTCAGTATTCAGCAAATAGTATTCCCACTTGAGAATGTCTTGAGTACTAATTTTTCATGTGAAAATATTTCTAACAAAACCATCCAAATCATGTTCTTGTATGCAGTTGAAAAGTAATATGAACTTTGAAACTAACATGATCCTCTAAAGACCAAATGCTAAGAAAACGTTTCAAGCAAAAAAAAAAAAATCCTAAGAAAACGAAATTATTCCATAAAACGAGACTAGTAAAGAGCTATGAATCTATGTTGTTCATGAGATGCATTTACAAATCACTTATTTCTTTACGTAGTCAACACACGACGTCGCCTAGGTCCTCGCTAAACTTCCTCCGCAATCAACCTGAAAGAAACAGAAGCAGTAAGATAGATAAGCAGGGTATTTGACATTAGTGTTGCAAAAATAATCTAAAAAATGACGAACCTATATATGATATATTAGTAACAAAATGGACATGCTACAAAATGAGAAAATTTTGTATAGGCTATCGTTGTTAAACATACCCCTTTCCTCTTCTAAGCAATCCAATCCATATTTTCTTCTTTCGGCCTATAACCAGATCGAATCATTCATATAGGAAACCATCCATATTGAAAAAAGAAAAATACGAAAAAGTTAGAAAATCGTCTAAATATAAAAACAGAAGAAGATTATCTTTTGGAAAGATACTAATGGAAGGTTGGAGTAAAGCAGTACACATTTAGCTACTGGACTTTCTACATATTTGACAAATGGCACCCCCTAAAAAAAAATAAAAAATAAAATACTCTACAAGAACAACTATTTACTACATACATTATGCTTTTGGCAACCAAGAGATATAAAGTAATCGCAATGCCATTAGAAATTAATAGGACGAAAATGAGTCCACATTACCTCTTATTCTTCCTCTACCAGCTTCCAACCTAATCGGCGATCAAGTCCAATGAGGCTTGTCACACACAATACTATTTTAATGGACTTATAAGGAGAACCAAAAATTTCCACGTTCTCAGCCATTTCAGTTTCAAGATCATACCACATAAATCTCTCGCCATTGTGATTCATGAGAACTCGATTACCGATATTCAAGTAGGCGATAGGGAGCACATAATTCAAACGCCCGATCACATGCCTCTGTCCCACAGTACACAGCTTAGTCCAAGATTCCTGAACCCCGTATTCCGTCATCACCCATATGTCAACGTTATCCAAGGAGTACCCCTCATGATAGGTTCTAGCATGACGAAAGATGTGATTAAACATTATACAAAGCGACCCTCCCAATATCCCTACAGTCACAGGAGCACAGTTATTCGTAGAATTAGGTAGCGGAACCTCATGGTACTCCTCGGTCACAAGATCAAACTCAATGATTAATGGCGATGCGGAATATGTTTTGATTGATGTAAACCAGATATGAGGTTTGGGCTCTCGATGCACCGCCCAATGCAAAGCATTAAAGACGAGAACGCCGGACTCACTCCACGAATGGAAGTGACCA
Organism: Antiaris toxicaria; assembly: GCA_035233585.1. Classification (NCBI taxonomy): domain Eukaryota; kingdom Viridiplantae; phylum Streptophyta; class Magnoliopsida; order Rosales; family Moraceae; genus Antiaris; species Antiaris toxicaria. The sequence goes on along the minus strand of CP141154.1, from coordinate 110,813,711 downwards.
GGAAAGTCGTTAACAGTCTTCCAAGTATTAGATTTGGCACTATAAAACTCAACCTTATTACGGCCAAAGCGCTGCCTCATCCTTCCAAATAAAAGGCAAAATGGCAAAATTCTCACCACCTTATAGTCTTCATTAACAGGATCATGACCAAACCCACAAATAGGTCGTAGAATCTTTGACCTCAGCGGGTCCGCAGGCTCAGGAGGAGGTAATTTTCTGTACCTTCTAGTGGACGGGTTCCAAAGAAAGATATCTTCTCCACTCTGGAGAGCAATCAAGCCATGACATGAGCCAACCACGACCTTCGCCCTGCAGTCGACCGGGCTGTAGAGTTTCTCAAGTGAGTCAAGTACGTCGAGGTCGACCCCGACGACGTCATGATCATCGGGGTCCACGAGAACGAGGCTGATGTTGGAGATGGTTTCCTTGGAACGCTTGAGGTGTGACTTGATGAAATCAGGAGCGTCGATTAGGGAACGCCATGGCTTGGACACGCACCTGTAGCGCAGTAGATCCTTAACGGTAGTCGGTAGAGTATGTCTATGACAATGTCCCATGGGAGGCTCGCCATTGTATTCTGATCACAAGTTTTGGGTTAGGGTTAGGTTTCTTCTTAAAAGCAAAAGACTGATACGGACCGCAAAAGTCGTACATGCATTAGTCAAATAACGTAGAATTTAGAGGTTTGACTTTTGATATTTTTAAATAACCCTCCAAGTTATCATAAATCGACGTGAAACTCTAAAGTTTGGTATTATTTTTGAAATCTATTATTTTTAAAAAAATTGAAAATGAAATCGTTTTGAAAACTGTTCTGAGATTATTTCTGAAATTGTATTTGGCTATATTTTTTTGAGTGTATGTTTTCAAAAAACAAAAATAAAACTGTGTTTTGTTATATTTTTGAAAACCAGCCATTTTATAAGTAGTTTATGAAAATATATTTATACTTAATTTTAAAAAAATTATTATGAATACCAAAAATTAAAAATTAATGGAAATTTTAATTGAAAATTAATAACCATAATATTTAAATATTTACTATATCAATTAAAACGTAATTAACCATTATATTTAGTTACAAATATATTACAAAATAATTCTTAATAGTAGAAATAACATTTAACTAAGAAATTACAAATTCTAACTATCATAACAATTAGGATACATATTGTTCTCACATTACTTGTATTATTTGGTCCCTGAATTGGCTCATACGTTGTCGGTCCCTATTAATAGAACCAACATTAGAAGATGGTTCAAATTCATAGTAATTTGTATGCTGTTGATTTCCTTGTCGCCTCTTAATATCTTCTACAGGCTTGTCAACGCCATAATCTCTAAACAAATCATCATTTGCATCATACATCTTAATACAATTATGAATAACACAACATGTAATTACTATTTGGGCTTATTTATGCAAAGGAAAGTTGGACATATTCTTTAAAATACCAAATCGCACTTTAAGAACACCAAAATACCTTTCTATGCAATTGCGTAATGACGAATGACTGTAATCGAATAGTTCAATAAGTCCAGTTGGTTGTCCATTGTTTCTAAATTCTGATAGATAGTGCCTTTGACCTCAATACGGTGCAAGGAATCCTGACATGTTACTATATCCGGAGTCAACAACATAATATTTAGGCCATGGTGGCCTAACAAATCTATTATCTTAATCTTGTAATACATGTACTAATACTCTAGATTCTACAGCTGAACCTTCCCATCCATTATAAACATAAGTAAATCTTATATCGAAATTGCATACTGCCATTATATTCTGAGTGTAAGTATGTCTTCTTCCCCGATAAACTCTTTGCTCGGCCGCTAGGACAATAGCCATCACATGTGTGCCATCAATAACACCAATACAGTCATTACACAAGTAAAGAACCTAAACTTTATTAAACCCTATTATAAAAGTAAAAACCACCTATTTTAAACTTTAAAAATAATGCGAGTTATACCTTAAACCACGGCCAATACTTTTCGCTATTTTGAATTTCCGAAGGCACGATATCTAGGTCTAGTTGGCAGATAAATTCTGGGGCCAATGCACAAATAGCATTAAAAACACTATCAAAATGTTTACTCACTGTTTCTCCAAAATGACAAAATATATCTTGTATTACTCTATTACGATCAGAATGACCAACAATATTCAAGAACATCATTAATCATTCCTCCACTGATAGTCGACTTCTAGGTAATAATTGACGTTCTTCAAGTAGCCGAGCTAATGCCAAAAAAGGTTCTCTATACATATGAAATATTTCATAGAATACTTCAGAATGCCCTTTTAGTATATTTAATACATATTGTCATCCTGTTGGCTCATCATTATGCTGAGGTTGCTTAGTAATAGTTAATATAAGATCTAGTAATAACTGTAAGATCTCTTCCTCACCATCAGATGACTCAAAAAAAGCCAACTCTTCATCAATATCTGAACCATTTGATTCCATAATACCCTACATAAAATAATCAAACCAATTCATATCTATTTGGCACCAATAATAATAGCACAATGAACAAATATCTTATAATTAATATAAATCAACAAACCAGTCATTATATAAGAGTTCAATAAACTAAAATCATGAAAGCAAATAACATAAAGTAATCAAATTCAACAAATCAATCACTACTCCCAAGTTTAACCAATGACTTAAATCACGAAAGTAAACAACATAAAGCAATCTAACTCAACAAACCAGTTATTAGATAATAGGATAATAAATTGAAACAAACTGAATAAATTTAAGAAACTGAAATCAATAATTAACCAATGACTACTCCACTAAGTTGAGGATGAAACTACGACGACGCTCGGATTTGATCTTTACAAATGACCTCCTGAAATCTTTATCCTTTGATAATGTCTTAATTGCCATCCCATATGTCTTGTCATCCAAGTTTTCCATTTCATCCAACAGCTCAATACAAATTTCAATGCTACTGAGATCTTCAGCCGACGTCTCTGCCTCATTTGTGTCCCAAGAAGTGCTCGTTTCGCCGCTAGATATTGCTGTAGGTCGTTAGTGCGTTGCACTGATGCCTCACTTCGCAAACTCACAGACTTTGCCAACAGCTCCACTGCTGACTCGATTGTAGTTTTTATCTTCTTCTTGGAATGCCCACTACTGGCCTCAGTATTTCGAATAGGGTTACGATCTTTCTGGACTTCATACGAGTTTCCCATACCCTCCCCTTCAGCTTTCAGATTCACTAGGTCTGGTAGTGTTACACGTTGTATATTGGCAGCTGTTTGCGGACCAATGCCATGACAACTTGTTGCAATAGTCCCACCAAAGATTTCCTTTAGGAGAGAAAAGTTGCTAGCCCCTTTTTCTGGAACTTTTTAGATGTTGGATTTTGCTACACAACGAAAATAAATTTAGTTAAGCCAATGATTACTAACTTATGTAGATGAATATGAATGCCATTAAACAATAGGTACATTACTTGTAGATAAGAATCCCAAACTTCTTTTGAGGTTGTGACTGTATTTGCTTCGGAATCCCATCTAAATCCAGTAGTTTGAACTAAGCTTTCAAACTCTTTAGTGCTACATCGAAGCCTATTCCACTTAGTTTTAAGTTGTGTTACTGTAAGTCGCTTATTAAACTTGCTATGTATTTCATTTGAAATTTTCATCCATGTTTTTTTTCTAAAGTAGATGGTTGAATTTCTTTCTTTGCCTCCTCATATAGCAACTCAATAAAAAAGGATTCCAAATTTCCTCTCCATGTGGCGTGATTCTCAATAGTACTATCCTCATTGACCTCCATTATTTAATTTAACTGTCCTTATGTCACATATCAATCAAATAATAAGGGTTATCAACATAGTTAATCATAGAGATGAAAACATGGATGAAAGTCATATGCACAATCTAATCACAGATCCATATCATAGAAATCACCCTAGATCTTTAACCGGTTCGGATTTGTAACTATTTTATACCACTTGGATGATACACGTCTAAGTTAAAACCATTTCTCAAAAGTCTATATAAATATTCATATATTTCTCATATAATATATATATACATAGACACACAAAATACCATTTGTCTCCCCTTTCTAAGACATTTAAAATGGACGGTTTAAATATCAAATATAAATATAAAGAAATCATGTATAACAAAATACTAAAATGATTAATATGTAAGACCATACCACACAACACCAAAAGTCAATGTTAAAGCATATTAAGTACATGTAGACTCCATAGCAATGAATTATTCTAATTTAATTGCTCACTAAGACAATTTTTACATTTCATCCTTAAAACACATATGAGTAACAAAACAACGTTCAAGAACTGTCATCAGTTGTTCAACCATGGAATAATTTCTGACACCATGTTGTTTTTCATAGGAAAACGGTTCTTACAACGACAACTAAACAGGGTCCGATTAACCGGTGGTGTATGTTCGGTCAACAGATTTACAGAATTAGGCAGAATTTCCCTGGTTTTGCTCGATTCCGGTAGTTTCTATGTTAAGAACCTGTAATAAGAAATCACATGCACCAAAACCCACTACCATGACACCATGGTCAGCACCTAAATCTAAAATGAAAAAATACGCAAGAAAAGCCATTTCAAAAATCACAATCATCCAAAACTCGATATGATAACCAACCTCAGAAATTATATTCAACTAAACATAAAATCAAACATCCCATGGGAATAATGCGAAATCATAAACCAAGTTCCAACTTATCAAACCGTATCTCATGATTTTTCCTCAATTTCACAAACTTTAATAAAAAAACATGTCTCATTAGCAATTTAGTGAAACAACAAGTTTAATCATATCATGATAAGCAGAGGAAAAACAACAATGATTTGCAATATGCCTTAGATTTTTCTCATTAGGAGTAAAAAAATATAGCTTAAGAACAACATTCGGGGTTTTACTAAAATCATACCATAATTTCTCTTTCAAAAAGGCTTAAACTGACTATCAAACCACAATTAAGGCAACAAACAATCAAATTGAGCATTTCAGATTTAAAATGAAAGGAGATGGAAACTCTTTCAAGAATTTAGGGATTTTCTTAAATTAATGAAATTCGAAACACTAGCATGCTACTACACATCAATTATCACTCAATGAACACAACTGAACTTGAATTTAACTAAACTAAACTGAACTCATCAACTGAAAAACATTTTCTGAAATTATCAGAGCAAACACAAGAAAACGTGACAGAAATTCATAAACCGTGACATCCATAATCCATGAAACAAAAACGAGTTGAATCTAGCAAACACAAAAATGACAGATAAGAGCAAACACAAACCAATGAAAACGGCATCAACGTCAACTTAAGAACGTTCCCAAATTCATAAACCGTGACATCCATAATTCATGAAACAAAAATTATCAGAGCAGCTCAAATTTGATAGAAATTTTGTTGTTAGGCATTTACGACAAAATGTAACATCTGTGACGTTCATCGACGAGCAATTGAAAAAACAAAACCCTAAATGTAGGTCAGATCATATTTTCAAAACTTGAAAGGCGACCAATGAGAAGCTTACCTCTTGTACAAAAGACGACCAAAACAGGGGAGATATTGTTGGTGACGACGGTGGAGGAGATTGATTACACAGCAACCACCACCGAATGAAAGGCGACCAAGCTTAGGTGTGGCCGACGATGAGTGGTGAGACAGAGCTGAATCTAGCCTAACGGAGGAGGGAGGATCTTCGGGTGACGGCGATGAATGAGAAAGAATTGCGAGTGAAAACGAGGGTGGAGACATTTGTCGGCGAGATTTGGAGAGGGGTAGTCAGGTTATGTGTATACGGGGTTGAGGAAGAATGGTGAAACCGAGTAAAAACGAGTGAATAGGGTTTTCAAGTTTAAGTTAAAAACGACCGGAAATGAACTCCGTGTTTTCGGGTTTTGTTTTCAAAACCAGACAAAAACAAACAAGATTTCAAATGGTTTTCAAAAACGATTCTCTAGGAAATCGTGAAAACCATATGTAAAACAAAAACAAACATGCTCCTAGTTTCACAAAACTTCACGCTTCGTGGCCAAATTTATTTTAGAAACCATAATTTTCTTTCCGTCAAGAAAGTCAAATCCATATTCTCATTAAAAAAATAATAATAATAAATAAAGACAGAGAGAGAAAAGAAGCCTAATCCACCAAACTTCAGTTAATTTTCCATAATTTGCCCCGATTTGGTCGCACAAAATTAAATAAATAAAATAAACCAATAGTTGTATCTGGTAAATCTTGTATTTATTAAGTAAATCCAAGAAAATAAAATGTGGAGGACAGAAAAAAGAAACAAAAGATTTAAACTTCTTAATTAGTTGACAATTTCATATGTACTATATGAATCAAACCAATTTTTTTAACCATCAGTAAATTCAACCTCTAGCTAAAACAAACAAAAGTAAACGAGCCATTTGCTGCCAACATATACTTGATTAGTAATTTGATAAATTTATAAGATAGCACATTATAGAAAAATTCTTGAGGTTTTCTTTGGGACTCGCAATTCTATCATGGGGACAGTTGCTTTTCCCTAGGATGGTTTAACTGCAATTCTACAGGGCTGCATATTGGTGTTCAACAATATTTTCCATGCTTCCTCTCTGATCTTTAATTTTGCTTCTTGTTCTCAGTCCTTAAGTTTCATTTTCTATATATTAAACATGTCCTAGTTTTGCTGCTAAAATCAAACACACTGGATCACGTGTCCAAGGGTTGGTACTGTTAAACCACTAGGTGTTTCTCACTTAAATGATTTTTTATTATTATTATTTTATAGTTGTTCATTTTTTTCAAACACAACCTTCACTATAAGCTGAATATATTTTCATTACCTATACATTCTTATGCAATCACTTAGCTACTGAATATTAATACATATCATATATGACTCCTACAAGAAAAAATAAAACGCTTGATAATATCAATCAAACTCACTATGTTTTTAGCAAACTAAATCACTTTTAGCAGCGGTGGAACTAGAAAATACTTTTCCAGCACTATAAAAAGGAATATAGATCGTTTATTTTACTAAAGGAAGACATGCTCATATGTTTCTACTGTTGAGTAGAGGGGGGTTATACATTACCTTTATTTCTGATTCTTCTTCCTCTTCGTCTCCTTCTTTCTGTCTTCCTTTACCAATTTCCATCCATGTTGCCCATCATTGCCATCAAGTCCAACAAGGCTTCCCACACGAATAATGCAGTTTTCACATACCTAAAGTACAGGAATTCTTCACACTCCTAGCCATTTCCTTTCCAAATCGAATGATATAAGTTGTCCACCGCTAAGATTCATAAGAACTTGCTTAACAGTCTTCAAGAAAGCAATAGAAACAAATTTTTTAAACTAAAATGGCTAGAAACATTCCACCGTGCCACATTACACAGCTTGGTCCACGACTCTTAATCCCATATTCCTTCATCACCCATATGACAACATAGTGTTGTGTACAATGCTCAACTGGTCTACAATTCCCTGAAACTGAATGATTAAAAACTACACAGAGTGACCCTCCCAATATCCCCACCCCCATGGGAAAATCCCCGTGGCTAGAATCAGGCAGCGGAACCTCACTGTACTCCTCGGTCACTAGATCAAATGCAACAATTAATGGCGATGCAAAAGTTTTGGGCTCTCGGTACACCACCCAATGCAGAGCATTAGCGGCAAAAACGCCAGACTGACTCTTACTTCTGAAGTAATAAGGGAAGTTAGTAGGAGGAGTCTTTCAAGTATTAGATTTAGTATAAACCTCAACCTTATTAGATTCAGATTTGGCGGTAAACTTCTGTAAAAATTGCACCACCCTCACCACGTTATAATCATTGTTGACGGGATCATGCCGAAATCCGTAAATGAAATGTGGGAAAACATTATAATCAGTTGCGAAAACTCTCACAGAAAAGGGTAATCTTTTGTACTTTCTGATGAATGGTTCCACAGAGTCCCGAGCTGGCATGCATTGCTAGAGCAATCAAGCCGTTGCAACAGCCCACTACATTTCCATGCGCTTTTGGACTGTCCAGCTCCACGGCTGAATCCAGTTCGTCCAGTACGACGCCAAACAACTGGTTCTTACAGTTTGCGAAAACGAGGCTGGAGTTGGTGTCAGTTTTTGTGGAATGCTTGAGGTGCATCATGATGAAATCAGGGTTGTCAATCATGGATCACCATGGCTTTGATACGCCCCGGTAACGCAGCAGGTCTTTCACTGGAAGCAGGCAAAATATGTCAGCGATTATCTCCGGAGGGAAGTTTGCCCTGATTTATCAGATCGCTTCCCACTGCTGGAATGAAAGGCAAGGTTTTATTTTATATATGTAGTACATACATACATATAGATAAAATGGATCAAAGCCAAAAACGCATCAAACCAGTAAGAGCCAAGAAAACAGAGCAATTAAAAGGCAATCTCACCGGAAAATAAGGGAAAAAAAATAAGGAAAGAAAAAAAGAATAAGAAAAGGCAAGAGAAAAACACAGAAAAGCAAGAGAAGGGTTATTTTTTTGCAGGAATATTGATAGTGGAGTATGTATTCTGGGACTTTTAATTATTTCAGAAATGAGATGCTTTTTATTGCACTGAGTTCTTTTGCTTGCAGTGTCTTTCTTTTTCTTGCTTGCTTCCAACTGTCCTTTTAGGAAAGGGGCGAGGACGAGTGTCATAAAATCAAGTAAAGGAAAACGAAACGACAAAAAAAAATTGGAACCAGAAAACCTGTGTACGTTAGTGCCATGCTGTTTGTAAAGAAGAGTTGATGCTGAAGTGTTTATGAAGATTTGATAATTAATTTGTTCATTGATTAAAGGAATTATATACACAATTTTACAACTGAAAGATAGGTGCTGTTATAACAAACTATAACAACCTAACTAAGATACTAGAAAATGGGAACTACAAGATATTTTCTGTTTTGATATTCTTATCATGCCCCTGCAAGATGGACGGTGGGGAAACAAGTCCAATCTTGGTCTTGATAGAATCAAACTGTGATAGCGCTAGAGGCTTAGTGAGTGCATCAACAAGCTGATCGGAGGATGAGACATGAGAGACTCTAAGCTTTCCACTTTGAACTGGTTCGCGTATAAAATGATAGTCGAGAGTGACATGTTTCATGTGAGAGTGAAAGACCGGATTGGAGCAGAGATATGTGGCTCCAACATTGTCACAATAGATAACAGGTTGATGAGGAAGTGTGACACCTAGTTCAATGAGAAGAGAGCAAATCTAGCAAAGTTCTGCAGCTATGGCAGCAATTGATCTGTATTCAGCTTCAGTGGAAGATCGGGCAACAGTCTGTTGTTTCTTGGAGCTCCAGGAGATGGCATTATGACCAAGATAGACAATGTAGGCATTTGTGGAGGTAAAGTCATCTTTCTTGCTAGCCCAATCCACATCAAAGAAGGCATGGAGTCGAAGAGGAGAATGGCAACAAAGTGTCATCCCATGATTTATTGTGCCACATAGATACCGAAGTAGGCGTTTGACTGCTTGCCAATGGTCTATGGTAGGTTGATGCATAAATTGAGACAATTTGTTCATAGTATATGCAATATCCGGGCGAGTGAGAGATAGATACTGTAGGCTGCCAACGACCTTCCTATATCCGGAAGGATCAGATAAGAGAGTTCCAGTGTAAAGGCTAAGCACAAGAGTGGTGGCAATTGGAGTAGAGATTGGTTTAGCATTAAGCATATTTGTTCTTTGCAACAAATTAGCAATGTACTTACGTTGACTTAGAAAAATACCGTGAGCATGAGAGATTACTTCAACACCAAGGAAATAAGACAAGTTGCCCAAATCTTTTAGAGAGAAACGTGTAGAATGTTGTTGGATGAAATCTCTGGCCGTAGTAGCATCATTCCTAGTAATAATGAGGTCATCAACATATATCAGAGTATAGAGCATGATACCTTTAGCATTGAAGATAAATAGAGAGGTGTCTGCCACAGAATTGGTGAAGCCAAATTGAAGAAGAAATTGGCGTAGTTCATGATACAAGGCACGTGGTGCTTGTTTGAGGCCGTAAATGGCCTTGCGAAGCTTGCATACATGATGAGGATGATCACGATCAATGAAGCCTGGTGGTTGAGTCATAAATACGTCCTCGGTGAGGGTACCTTGAAGAAAGACATTGTTAACATTAAGTTGATGGAGAGACCAACCATTGCTAATTGCAATACTCAAGACCAGTCTGATGGTGGTAGGTTTGATGACAGGACTGAAAGTTTCTGGGTAGTTAATGCCTGGGCGTTGATGAAAGTCTTTTGCAACCAAGCGAGCTTTCTACCTATCCACAGAGCCATCAGGTAAATATTTAGTTTGAAAAATCCACTTGCACCCAACCAGATTTTGAGTAGGGTGAGATGGAACAAGCTCCCACGTGCCATTTCGAATTAATGCATCAAATTCAGCAGACATAGCTTGGCACCATTTAGAGTCCTTTAATGCTTGTGTGATAGTGGTGGGTTCAAAAGAATTAGATTGAAGTGAAGCTATAAGATTTAGCTTTTGAATAGGCTTGTAGATGTTGTGTTTTGAATGTGTCATGATGACTCTAAGGGATGATGGTGTGGTCACATGCCTGGAAGGAGATGGGATTGGGACAATATGAGATTGCTCATTTTCATTGGCTTCATTGACTGGGCTGTCAGTAAGGAAAGCTTGATCTGTTTGTTGCAGTTGATTGGAAGCAAGGATGGGTGATGGAACAGGAGACGAGGCAGATTCCAGGATTGGCAGAGTAATAGAGCACCACTCGGATATGGTAGATGAAGAAGCACGAGGGAGAGCTGTCTGCGAATTAGCAAAGGGAAAGATAGACTCAACAAAGCAAACATGGCGAGAAACATACAGTCGGTTGTTAGATGTGTCAAGACAAAGGTATGGACTTTAAGTGGGAGAGTAGCCAACAAAGACACATGGGGAAGAACGAGATTCAAGTTTGTGAGATGTGTATGGGCAAAGCCAAGGATAACAAAGACAGCCAAAGTTTTGAAGCTTACCATAGTTGGGCGAATGGCCAAAGAGTTTGGAAAATGGTGAATCATTTTGTAAAGTAGGTGTAGGAAGGCGGTTTATGAGATAAACTGCTGTGGAGAACGCAAATGGCTAGTATGCAAGAGGCATAGAGGCATGGGAGAGAAGAGAGAGGCCCGTTTCAACAATGTGACGGTGACGTCTTTTGGAATATCCATTATGTTTAGGTGTATGAGGCGAAGAGGTAAGATGAAACACACCATTGATTCTTAGGAAAGACGAGAGGGCTTGATATTCACCCCCATTATCTGAGTCCAAAGTCTTGATAGAACAGTTAAAGTGTTTCTCCACAAGAGCCTTGAAACGAATGAATACATCATGTGTGTCAAATTTGTGTTTAAGGGGGTACAACCAAATGTATTTTGTGAAGTGATCGACAAATATGACATAATATTTAAAATTATCAATAGAATAGACAGGAGATGTCCAAAGACCAGTGAAGACAACTTCAAGAGGAGAAGAAGTAGGAATTGTAGAAGAAGCAAAGGATAATTTATGACTTTTATTGCATTGACAAGCATTACAATTGAACTTGAAGTTGGATGGACAGGAGACATCTAAATGGAAGAAGGATAAAAGATACTTGAAAATGGACAAAGATGGATAACCAAGTCTGTGATGCCACGCAGGAAGAGTAGTCTTGACACTAGAAAACGCAAGTATCGGTGAGGAAAGGTTGGGAAAGTGCCATTCATAAACACCATCTTTAGTCTGACCTCGTAGAAGGATTACTCCCGTGCGAAGATCCTTTACATGAAAAGAAGAAGATAAGAATTCAATGGAAGTATTATTTGATTTGCAAAATTAGGAGATAGAAATCAAATTATGTTTCATTGTTGGAACACATAAAACATTGGAAAGTTTGAAAGAATGAGAGGGAGTTGTGAAGGAAGTAGAACCAATGTGAGTAATGGGAAGTCTTGAACCATCACTAATCACAATTTCATCTAAACCTTCATAAGGATTGTGCAGAGCAAGATTGTAAGGTCAGCAGTGACATGATGGGAGGCGCCACTGTCTAGCAGCCATGGACTGTTGAAAGAGGATGTCACTGCCATATTTGCTTGAGCTTACCATGGAAGGTGGTGGGCTTTTGGGATTGCAAGCTTGGCCGTGGCGGTGGTTGAGCATGAGGAAACTGCTGACAAAATAAGGGACATTGGGAGACAACATGTCCTTGCATTCTGTGCCATTGACACTTACCAAGAAATGGGCAAGGTTGGCAAGTTTCTCGAGTAGCATATTGTACATGAGCAGCAGTAGTAGCTGAAACGGATTGTTGGTTTTTGTTGTTGGTAGACCATGGAGCGCGATTTCTAGTGGCCATTTGTTGGATTGAACATTTATTGGATGTGTCGTGGCTGGCAGGAGTGATGAAGGCGAGGTATGGTGTAGAGAAAGCTCTTTGTTGATGAGTTTTTCATAGAGCTCATCAAAGGAGATGAGAGTGTCACGACCATTGACAGCATCAATAATGGATTGATAATTATCATCAAGACCCTCAAGGATCTTTTCAATCAAATCTTCAGGGTCAAGTGGCTTACCAAGCGCTGCTAGTTCATCCGCACATGTTTTGATGGACTTCATATATTCGGTGATAGACAGAGAGCCCTTTGTGATGTTTTTCAGAATGTCACGGAGTTGCTTTATGTGACCACGGGAAGGTTTGACATATGTGTTGGCAAGAATCTGCCAAGCTTCTTGTGAGGTTGTGGATTGAGTGATTAGAGGAACTATGGCGGGGGGCGAGGGCACCGACCAAGGCATCAAACAACAGCTTATCCTGAAGCAACCAGGAATGGTAAGCAGGAACTACAAGATATTTTTTGTTTTGATATTCTTATCAGTTTGAAGCTTTCAGTTTCCAATGCTCTCATAAGCATTATGTTAATATAATGATTCTTTAGATTATTTTTATATATAATCCCTAAATTATAAACATATAAATTGATTCTTATTTATTCAAAAACCTTTGAATGTATAAAAAATAGTTTAAAATGTCTATTTTGTGTAAATTTATTTATAATTTTACCAGAAGTTTGAATTTCATAAAAAATTAATAGAAGAATAATTTTTATAAATAGCTCATCAACTATAAACTTTCATTTTAAATTGGTCTTTATTTTGTTCAAAATCTTTCAAAATATCCTTTTTATTAATGGAATGACATTTTGAATGATTTTCGATATATCGAGAGACACAATGATCAATTTCAAATAAATAAAAATCAATTAAAATTAAGATCTGTAATTCAAAAGTTATTTATAAAAATAATCCTTATTCTTTTTAATAAACGGCAGATTATTAAGGATGCTTGTAAATGGCCAGATCTGAAAGTTGCATAAATAGAAGTCAATTTTCTTCCAAGAAGTTCCCAAAAACCATAAATAATTGAACACCAGTACTTTGTTCTCGTGCTAGATTTAAACCCGTTCAAAAGAGTTTTAAAGACTTTTTTTGTTGGAAAAAAAGAAGTTTTAAAAATATATTTAGAAAAAAAATTGGTTAGAGTAAAAGATAAAAAATCTAAAAAATTTATTCAAAACAAATTATTAACATGAATTTTAATTCGTTTTTCTTGAAATTTTATACAATTTAAAAAAATATATATCTCATTTAGGTTTATATATGTAAAATTATGAAATTTTAAAATTTAAAATTTATTTTAGAGTTTTTGAAGATATAAATAATAAAAAATAAGGATAAGGTGAAATAAAAAAGGGTTAAAAAAAAAAGTGAAAATTTTGGATTTATTTGAGTTCAATTTCCGCCTATGACGGGAACCATGGTCAACAAAGTCAGTGATAAGGATAGATAAACAAAGCAGGAAAGGATCAACGAAAAACATGCAACAGTGCAAACAAGCGTGTGAATTGCACAAAAAGTCGTCACGAAACAAAAAAATTATAGCTAATGAAATGGCTTTCAGTTTTGAAACTCTGAATGGGAATTTCTATAGCGACACAAGAAATCCAAGAGTCTTCGACACACGCAACCTCTCCGTTTACTAACACATGCACCTAGAGGATTGATCAAAAAATAAAGCGAAATCATCATCAGAAGATATACATAATTACTTTCTACATGGAACAAGAAACTTGGGATGGAAAACGGGAAACAAAATAGATGATAAAGAGATATAGGGTGGAGTATCTTGAGTGATAACAATAAGGACCATCACAATCATACACCAAACTCTGGTAATACGAAACACACAGTCCTAGACCCGCATAGGAACCAAAGCAAAATGAATAGTGAATTGGACTCGTATTTCAAATTTGGCTCTCTTTTTTAAGATGCATCTAAAAAGTAAGCACACAAGCTTTGAAGGTAATGGAGCGGCCGAGCAGCTGACGTTCCCACCATGTGCATATAACACACCGGAAAACCCTCTTGAGATTAATTACACACCAGAATGTTAATTTTAATATAGGAGAAATCATCATCAAAAGATACAAACAATTGAAAAGAACCATAGCAGCATTATTTCTAATTGATCTTTCACCTTAAAGACACTCTTCTGTCTTTCTCGGACACAATTTCCATTCGAAAAGCTCTTTCTTTTCTCAAAAATTTCTCTCTTCAAATAAGCACTTAGTCAGTTGATTTTAATCTAATAAACTCTACTTCGAATGACATATTTAAAAGCCAACTGCAGAATACAAGATACACTCCTATCAGTCAACTCAATGGGTTCCACGACCATACAGATTTCCATGCTTCAGAGTTATCTGATATAACTTGCAATGAGGATGCACAAAACTATCGAAATAAATGTTAAGGAACACTTCCCAAATCTGCACCATATCATTTCAAAATCCAAAAGATAAGTTGGAAGAAATCAACCATGAAATCAACCATGCAATCATGCGTTGAAAGACTCAAGTTAGATTGTTCATGAGACACAACAACTAATATATATATATATATATATATTATTCTTTTCCTGTCCATCATAAGCCGACAACATCAGCTAAACCCAAACAAAAACCATCCAGTATTATGGCCCGAACGAAACAAATGCCTGTTTAACTTGGACTAGTTTTTCCAATTTGGCTGTCCTGTTTAAGATGGTTCTTTGCAATTTTAAGAGCGCAGCAGAGGCCTCAACAGTTGGCACAAAAATAAAGCTGTGGAAATGATGGAGGCCATGAGGCAACTCTCACATTCCCTATATTTTCATATTTACATATCATTTTACATAAAAGATTTTTAACAAAACCATCAAAATCTTCTTTTCTATGTTGTTCAAGAGAAATATGAACATCCAACATGATCCTCTAAAGACCAAATACTGAGAAAACATGTTCCACTTCCAGAAAATGATCTAGTATCAACCTGAAAGAAACAGAAGAACCAATAGATAAGAAGACCACTTGACATTAGTGTTGCAACTATAATCTAAAAATTGACTACCCTGAATTTGATATATTGCTACTAAATTCATTGTAACAAAATGAGCATGCTGAAAAACTTTAAAAATTACAATCTCTACAACCAAGCCACCAAACAGGCATTGTTATACATACCTCTCGAGTAATTTATACTTTTTTCAGCTTGCTAATAACACCAGTTTGAATCTTTGAGAGAGGAAATCATCCCTATTGAAGAAACTAACAGTTAGAAAGTTGATTAAATAAAATAAAAGACAATGTTAATAGATAAAATAAAAGTCAATTCTCTTTCAAGCAGCTATCGTTTGAAGGTTAGAAATTGTAAGTGACTTAGATACTGAATTTACAACATATATCACATAGGGCTCATCCAGCAAAATGAAAAGCTCTACGAGAACAACTGTTTCATCAGAAAAGGTAGATAAGTACACTCGTTATGTTTTATACAAAGAAAAACTCTACACATAATGCTATAATAAAATTACAAATAAGAAAACTAACACACATATTACCTCTGCCTTCGATTTTTATTCTTTTCTTCATCTCTCCACTTCCAGCCAAATGGTTCATCACCATCATCAAGTCCAACAAGGCTCTCCACACACAATTTTGTACTCATATGTTTTGGAGCACCAGAAATCTTCACATTTTTAGCCTTTCCAATTTCTAGATTACACAAAATAAACCGCTTACTATTCTTATTCATGAGAACTTGACTACCACTCTTCAAGTAGGCAATAGGGAACATATAGGTGAAAGACCCAATCACATCCGACGAAACGACAGTACCAATCTCAGTCCAAGACTCCTTAACCCCGTATTCCTTCATCACCAACATATCAAAATGGTCCGTGGCAGCTTGTAAGTCCAACTCAGGATGATTCACTACGTAGTTACAAAGCAAGAAAAGGGAACCTCCCAAAACCTCCACATCCATGAAATCCACCGCACCCATACAATCAGGCAGCGGAACCTTTCGATATTCCTCGGTCACAAGATCAAGCGCAATCACAAAGTTCGAAAGATCAGATATAGGCTTTCTAGAAACCACCCAATGCAAAGCATAATTAGTATGAGCCCCAGACACGCAACTGTAACGTAAGTCGTAAGGAAAATCACTAATCCTCTTCCAAGTGTTCGATTTTGCACTATAAATCTTAACTTCGGACTCAAAAGAATCTTCACCCTCGTCCCTAAAAAACAGTACTATCCTCACCAACTTGTAGTCGTCGCTAATGGGATCAAATCGAAAACCAAAATGAAACAACGAATACGTGGGAAAATCACAGGAGGGAACTCAATATCAGAAGGGTGATATTCTGCACCTTCTAGTTGATGGGTTCCGGATAGCGACGTCATAATCGCTACCCCAGAGAGCCAACAGTCCACGGTAAAAGCCCACGATTTCGGACTCGACTGAGTGTCCTCGAAATGGAGGATGATGGAGTTTCACGGCCGAGTCGAGCGCGTCAAGGTCGACCCGATAGAGATTGAAGTTACTAATGATGACGCAGAGGTTGGAGCTTGTTTCAATGGAGTTGTTGAGATGCATATTGATGAAATCACGACCGTCAATTATGGAGCGCCACCACTTGGAGAGGGACCTGTAGCGCAGGAGATCCTTTACGGGTAGTCGACAGAGTATGTCGACGATGATGTCCCAAGGGAAACTCGCCATTTTTGTCTGATCAGCTTTTGTGTTGGGGTTTTTTCTTGGTGAGAGAGTTTCCTATTTTCTCAATATATTGCAGTCTTCGTATGGGTGCTTTTCTCTGTTTCTTCTTTTAGTCTTTTCTTTTTTTAATTTGGTAATCAACCTTTTAAGTGCTCGTTTGATTCAATCTTAGAGATTTTTTTTTTCAGGTTAGAAAAAAATTATTTTAAAAAATATATTTAGAAAAGAAAATTATTTAGGGTTAAAAAATATTAAATTTTAAATTTTTTTAAAAAAATTATCAATATAAATATTGTTTCGTTTCTCTTAAAAATCTGTATCATTTTTAAAAAAATCATCTCATTTGAACTGGCATACCCAAAATTATGAACTTTTAAAATTTAGAATTCACTGTAATATTTTGATATGTAAATGATGAAAAGTAACATTGTGATGGATAAAAAATGTTTTTGAAGCCTTTTTTTTGGTCCCCAAACACTCCTAATTTATACTTTATGACAATTTAATCATTTTTTTTTACTTTAATCTATTAAAGATAGCTTTTAACATAAAATTTACATATTATAATTTAAAAGGGATATTATTAATTATTTTTACTTAACTTGAATACAAATTTTTTTTTAAGTTTGTATTTAAATAATAAATATAATTTAATTAAAATAAATATTTTAAAGGAAATTTTTTTAAAAATAAGTAAAAATAAACAACAACTTTCTTTAAGATTATAATATGTAAATTACATAAAAAAAAATTGTCTAAATTTTAATATATTAAAGTAAAAAGGATTATATTATCAAAAATTATAAATTTATGAGATTAATTTTCAAAAAAAAAAAAGTTTAGAAACCAAATTATTAATTTAAAAAGTTCAGAATACATCCATACAAACAAGTCTATATTGAAATACAGGACAAGGTTTTTTTTTTAAAATGAAATTAAACTATTGATTATGGAGGCTGCTTTGTTTTATTGAGAAATTGTAGTAAATAAGCTTTTTCTTTTATTTGGAAATGGGTAATATACTTTAAAATTATTAAAAATTAATAGCATATCTTAATTTTTACATAAGTGATATTTCCTTTTTACCCTTAATTTGATTTTTTTCTCTTTCTCTTGGTTTTTTTTTTTTTTTCCTTTTTCCTCTTTCTCTATGTTATTTTCTCTCTTCCTCCATCTCTCTTTTCTCTCTATCTCCGAGCTTCAAGTTTAAATAATGATGGAATCTCAACAGTGCCAGATTGCGAACGTGATCGACTCTTGCTTCTTTGATGTGCTATTAGGTGAACAGCGCTGTTGGTCACGAGTTTCTGATGGGAATCCACAGATAGCAATCTGCCTTTGAGCCTTTGGTTGTGATTCCTCTTGTTCCTTTCTCTTTTTATCTGGATTTGTAGTTTTTTGCAAGTTTCTCGTTAGAGCCATGATCTTTCTCGATTAGCTATAATGATCTCCATTTTTCCCACCCATTGAACATGCAATCGTGGTCATCGGATGGCAAACCAAAGTTTATAGTCATTATTTTTTTAGCCGTGAGCTCTTAATCTGAAGTTGAGATTCCAACCATCACGATCTTCATTTCCATCGTGATTTCTACCCATCGTGATTTGGTTGAAGATTCTAGCTGTAGCGCTTTTCATGTTCAACGCGATTTAACTGTTACGTGAGGCTAGAGCGAGACTCTAGTGTCGCAAACTAGAGAAAGCTCCACAGCTTTGTGATCTCTGGTCAAACTTCAATCATGGCCGCTAGACGTAGATATCTGATAAAGCTTTGAATGCGACGACGAAGGCGATGATAAGGTGGTGGTGGTGGCTATGGTGGCAATTTTTTGGATTTTGGGTGATTGGCAGGTTTGCATCAATTTTGGGTTAGGGTTAGAATATGTTGAATTTGTGACTATTTTTCAAAATTAGTAAATGATATATCAAAATTAATAAATGAATAATCAATAATTTACATCGGCAAAACTAAGAATTTATAATTAATTACAACAATAAATTAAGTATTTATTAATGATTTATTAGAATAAATAATTTACTGAATAATAAATTATTTGTCAAAATCGGTAAATAAATGATTTATCAAGTAGAAAAAGCGATTTATTGATAAATTTATCAAAATCAATATCAGTAAAATAATTTACTAAGTTAAAAAGTAATTTATCAAAATTTACACATAAAGAGATATTTTTAAAATTTTATGTTATGGTAAATCATGATTTAACAAAAATATATCATTTATGATTTATCAAAAATATATCATTTACTAACAACCCATACTTTTTCTGTTATTTATTCTTATTGAGGTTAAGTTTTGACCTATTTACCCAAATAAAATATTTGACTATAATGTTTTAAAATAATAATAAGAATAAAACTAAAATAACCAAATAGCATAATTTAAATTAATTATATATTAAAATATCAAATTTATTCTTTTTTTCTCTCTCTTTTCCCTCTCCTTACCTCCCATTTTTCTCTCTCATTGTCTCTTTCTCTTTCCACCTCCCTTTATCCCTCTCATTACTAGTGTTATTATGCTAGAGGACATCATGACGGCGATAGTGAGACCAAATCACGTCGGCAAAGTCAATAGTAACAAGTGATGAAGAGATCAGATTACAATGAAAATATTAGATTACTATCGAAATATAAGAAAATATCTATATATTTCTAGCATATTTCCTAAATTTTCTATATATTTGTTCACAATATTTTCACTATTTCTCATATTTCCATTTACAAAAAA
Source organism: Antiaris toxicaria (assembly GCA_035233585.1). Taxonomy (NCBI): domain Eukaryota; kingdom Viridiplantae; phylum Streptophyta; class Magnoliopsida; order Rosales; family Moraceae; genus Antiaris; species Antiaris toxicaria. The sequence goes on along the minus strand of CP141154.1, from coordinate 110,793,821 downwards.
AAAAAAAAACTGAAATTACAAAATAACAACAAAAAATACCAACAAAAATCAAACAAACAATAGCAAATGACCACAAATACAAAAAATCACATCATTTGATATTATGTTGTCGTTTTTAATTAAGATTAATTTTATGTTTATTCCCGGACTATAGACCTATACGCCCATTTTCAATATCCTTTGAATTGTAAAACCACCCATTGTATCATCTTATCTACATAAAATTACTCAATTAGGAAAAAAAAACCCAATTAAGATTTTTTTAAAAATATAAATCTTAGTTAGAAAAACAAATATTGATTTTTAATTGAAAAATTAATTTTCTCTCTCACCTCCTCTCTCTTCCTCCATTTTTTCCAGCCACAAATCCGACAACCTCCTTTCCCTTTATATTTTAAAATTTTATAATAATTTTTAAATTTTAAAAATTCATAATTTTACATATATAAATTTAAATAAAATAATTTTTTAAAATTACATAAAAATTGAAAAATAATAAAATGAAATGTATATTAATATTTTTAATAAATTTTTAAAATTTATACTTTTCACTTTTAATAGTTTTTTTTAACATATTTTTTAAAATTTATTATTTTTTAACAAAAAAAATATACCCAAAACTCTTCCCAAACCGTTCATGACTTTTTTTTTTACCGTTTCTGAACTACAAGTTCTAGCTTTGACGTCTGGTTTTGTTTATTTATTTATTTGTCTTGGAGTTTTTTCTTTTTTAATTGATGTTGTTGTTTTGAAGTGAAAATTAGATTTGTTTTAAGTGGTGGTTCAGGACTGAAATTTTTTTAGGGGAAAAAAATGAATCAAGATTTTTATGAAAGCTAATGGGTGGAATCTGAAATTATGATATGAGTGTGAGCTGATCAGCAAGCAAAATGATGAATTTGGATGTGAGGAAAAATTGAGAATGAGGAAAAGGATCTGTGGCTGGAAAAAATAGAGGAGTTGAGAGAGAAAATTAAATTTTTAAAAATTGAGATTAATATTTTAAAATATTTTTTAATCTTTAATAAAATATCACGTAGTATTTTCGTTAAATCAATAGATAAAGGTGACGAATGAGAAAAAGTGAGTAGTTTTATGTAGATAAGAGATATAAAAAATAATTTTATAATTTCAAGTGTAAAATGAAAATAAATTTATAATTCAGGCGTAAATCTAAAATTAAGCCTTTTAATTAATTTTGCTTTTCGAACCATATACCGCTCCCTAACATTTTTAACATTTTGTAGACGTGCTGTCGTTTCTATTCTCTTTTAAATATTATTTTCCTTTCTCTTTTTGCAGCAAAATGCTCTTGTTTTAAACTTGTTACCGTTTAACAAAGCAATAGATTTCTCGTTTTTGTACTGTAACGTTTTTCCCCCCTAATGTCTCGTTTTTTGCAGCTCCCTAATGTCTCGCTTTTGAGCTTAATTCTAATGCACTCTCAAATATTACATAAATTCCCCAGACAAAAAAGACAGCGAACAAAGAAAATAAAAATAAATCACAAGCAAAACCAACCATAAATCAAAAAGCAGCAATGAATCTAATCAGATAGAGTTGACCACAGCCAAAGCATCAACCGTATGCATTATAGTTGAAAGGTAACAGTGCCAGAAGCTTTAGGGACATGAAAATTAGGAATTACTTACAAAACCATTTATTATAAAGGTTAAAGACCATACTTTCCATACATGCACCATATATAATAACATATATAAGTCAGAAGATAAGTTTGGAAGATATCAGCTAAAGCAAACCCCATTTTGAACTTGAGATGTCGATCACACAATATTGCAACAAAAGAACAAATTGCATTGCTCATGAGACACATTTTCTCCCTGTCCATCAAAAGACTAGCACAGAGCTAAACCAAAGCAAAAACACGGCATTGTTATAGCCTAAAAGAAACAAAGCCACCAAGAAAGATTAGAAGAAAAGTATTCAACATCAATTCACAATAGTCATTAAAAGGTAATGAACCATCTAAATTTAGGGATCCCGCATCTATTGTTCATAGCAGTTTAGCAGTAAGAAAATATAAGGTAATAAAAGAACACACAGGCAAAAGTGCACAACGTTTTTCTCTATTAAGCAACATACCACATGTTCTTCACTTTCTTCACCATTCTTTATACCGATTTAAATCATTTGAACAGGAAATCCTCACTACACAAATCAAAGATGCCATAAAATAGCGATGAGACATAAAGTTTCCGCAAAATCACTAGTTAAACGTAAGAATAAGTTGAGAGTAACTGAACTAGAGAGTGAAAACTAAAAAATTCATTGGATACATATCCTCAAGCAATATAAAGAACCACAAAACACCAACTAGTTATAACTAGGAAAAAAACTAAAAAAAAAAAAAAATACAAAAACATGTTAATATCTTATTTAAGCAAACCATACATAAGACGACATTCAACAAAATTAGTAACAATGAGGAAGATCAGTATGCTTGCCTAGTCTCATTCCCATTCGAATGTTGTTTTCGCTTATTGCTCTTGTCCCTATTCTCCCTAGCGTGCTTCTCTGTGCTTTCCCCATTAGTCCCGCCAAGTCCGACGAGGCTTTGCACACAAATTGTCGTGTCAAGCCTTATAGGAACATCAATAGTTCTCACATTCTCAGCCCTCTTCCTCTGCAGATCATATACGAGAAACCTCTCACCATCAAGATCAAACAGAACCTGATCATTGCCCTTCCAATACGCAATGGCAACCACTCGACGGAAAGAACCTATTGCATCCGTCGGCTCCACTGTGAACAGCTGAGTCCAGGATTCCCCGACTCTATACTCTCTCATCAAGTACACGTCAATACGATCTGAATTCTTACCATTCTCGCCGCAATACACCATACAAAGGCACCCTCCTAACTCCACTAATTTCCTCCTACACTGGACCCGATCATCGTCTGAATCTGGCAAGGGCACCTCGTAGCAAGTCTCGGTCACCAGGTTGAATGCCAAAATCGTCAATTTGAGGTGTGTGATCCGAACCGAAAACCAATGTAAAGCATTACAAACAAGTACCCCAATCGGACCACTGAGAATGAAATCATTGGCTAAATTCTTTAATATCTTCCAAGTATTGGTCTTTACACTGTAAATATCAACATCCCCTTTCCATTGAAACGTATCGGAATTCGTAATTCTAAACAGCTTATGGTCGTCACTAACAGGATCGTAACCGAATCCGGTGATGTAAATTGGAGGACAACGACGAGCAAATTGCCGATTGCTATCAGAAACAGGGAAACAGCTCGTGTACCTTCTAGTGGACGGGTTCCAGAGAGCGAAATCACCGCGGCGATTCATCACGGCAAGCAAGCCGTCGCAGCTTCCGAAGACTTGGACGATCTTGCCGCCGTCGCCGATCGGGGGACTGAGTCGGACCGGCGAGTCGAGGCTATCGAGGTCGAGCCAGTGGAGTGCGTCGTGGCCTCGGAGAACGAGGCCGAGGTTGGAGCAGGTCTCCTTGGAGTGCTTCAGGTGGAGCTTGATGAAGTCAGGGCCGTCGATTAAAGAGCACCACGCCTTGCAGACTGTCCTGCAACGCAGCAAATCCTTCACGGGAAGTCGGCAGAGTATGTCGACGACTATCACCCATGGGAGAGAAGCCATTGTTGTGTTGGCGAGCTGAGTTAGGGCAAAAAGGGTTTATATTTCTCAGATGAACCATACCAGGATGAAGAAGAAGACCCCCAAGGTCTCTTTTTCTGATATCGTTATCTTCAATAAAACACGTTCGTATGTTTACGGTTCACCCTTTCCCACGTTATAGTCTTCTGTCTTCTAAAGAGATTGTCGTTTTTTCCAGTTAGTTTTTATTTATTTTGACCATAATTTTATTTTTAATATTAAAATAGAAATAAGTAAACTAAGGATTAATTTCGAAATTATATTTGATTATATTTTAAAAAAGTTTGATTTGGGTATAAGAGAAAAAGTGAATTGTATTTGAAAATGTGTCTACAAATATGTATCAAGTTATTAATCTTAAAAGCGAATGAGAAAATAATATTTAACTGGTTTTCATTTCCATCACAAAATCCATTCTCATTGTTTTTCATTTTCATTTTTTAACGTATTTGCTATAGCATTTAGCAAATGCTATGGAGGATACATTTTCATTTTCACATTTCAAAAATATACGCAGAACACATGTCCAAAAATACTTGAAAACAAAACCAAACACTTTGTCTTTTTCCAAAACTTTTTTTAGTTTATCAACTCCCAAAGTGGCTAATTGTCTTATTATTATTAGTAAATGCAGTTTTTTAATTTAAATTGATATTATTTAAGAACTTATTAATAAATAGACTGAGAACTCGTATAATTAATAAAGTTGATATTTAAAAGTTGAAATTAAAATATGTATTTTTTACATTTTTCAAAATGTACTGTAGCATGTCGGGTCCTTTTTAACATTTTACTGTTTCATAATTTATGCCGTTTACTGATGCCTTTGCTGTACGACGTTGTTTCAATTCATCGTCGTTTTGTCAAGACATAGTCGTGGTTTATATTTGATGTCGTTTCAAAATTATTGTCGTTTTACGATTGTCTTTTCTTGTTGTTTTTCATTCTTCGAAAGCTTATTACAATTAACGCGAGTGTAAGTATCAACACAATTAGGCTTTGCTACCCAACAATTAACATGATGACTATCAAAAGATTAACACGATGACTCGAACCAATAATAAATATAAATATCAAAAGAAACACTACAGCTAACGATCAAGTTTATGAAACTCAAATCCAACTCACAAACGTTTTCAGCCAAAGAAACTCAGGGCATATTAATACTAGAGATTACAAAGCAAAAACAGGAAATTATATATAAGATTCAAAACTTGGGGAAAAATGAAGTGCTGAGAAGAATGATGTATAATTGGAATTGAAATATGGCTAGACGGCACATAGAGATGAGGAACACATTTTGTAAACCAAATAATCTCATCAAGTATCAGCTTGTCTATTACACCAGTCTAAATAAGCAAAGTATACCATAGAGATGAGGAACACATTTTGTAAACCAAATAATCTTGTCCAGAGTTGGAACCAAGCAAAAAATCAGACTTTTTCTTAATCAATATTGCAACAAAGTAAACAAAACGTAATCTAGAAAGTTGAGAACAAAATGTCCAAAATCTTTCGAGTACACAAATGCATATTCGGTACCCAATTTTAAATAAAGAAGCAAATAAAAGAATTCTAGTATTCTAGCGTTTAGCTGAGAAAACCCATTTCCTATTTCCACTTTCACTCATGATTAACAACAAAATACGAAGTTATCTCATGAAATTCATTTCCCAAATTGATTATGCGATCATACTTGACTGCTCTCATCATTCTTTTTTTGGTCCGTCAACACTGTTTAGAGTCTGCACCTTTTTGTCATCTCCTTCCACCGAATCGCCGTTGGAGCAATGGTTCTTCAAAACCATTGAGATATCTGTTTCGGAAGCTCCAGCAAGTTTAAAGCGCTCAACAGCAGCTTCCAGATTGTTCTTCCAACCACCCATTCCTAGTTTACACTCTACTTGGGATTGCTCAAAAAGCATATTTCCCCAGAACAAATGGATTTGTGATCTCATAACTGCGGCTTGCTCGGCTGCTTCTTCTGCCGAAATCTCGCCCTGGTTTCCAGAAGACTCACCTTCATTTCCACTCCCTTGTTTTTTCCTTCTTTTCAACAATTCCTCCCTCTTGATTGCATTTGGATCTTTTTGTTCATTCGCTCTTTGTTCTTCCAACTTCTCCCACATCTCTGTGGCAACTTTCATCTTCTCTTCCGCACTATCAAAGAGTTTCAGTGTTTCTGTAGAATCCCAGCTTGAGAGATCTATTTTCTTAGCAATTGCAAAAGACCAATGGAGTTTTGCCATTTCAAATTGCTGCTGCCCTAGTGCCAGTAACCCCTCATAAAAGTCTGGCTTGATGGTGAGTGCTTCCTCATACTTCTCCTTGGCCAAGGAATATTTTTCCTTGACCCAGTCATAAGCTGTTTGAAGCTGTGTTTCCACTATCTCCTTTCCAGCAGATTCATCCAAAGGAATTCGCTTCCTTGCTGCACACATATGAACATTTCCCCAATTAAAAAAGGCCAAAGCAGCCACCTCTTGAAACTTTGAGGCAGCCTTGTCAAAAAGATCCTGCGCTTCTTCACTAGTTACTGTCTCCTCAAGGGCCTCGGAACACAATTCCATTCCCAACTCATGCAAGTCGATATGAGCATCTGGGTCAATGCCAACATGGCTGCGGAAAAGCTGAGCAAACTCAAACAACCAATCATCCATTTCTAGTTCCTTTCCCTCAGGATCTTCTGAAGCTGCTGGTTTCTGCTTTGGAGCTTGTTTCTCTGTCTTATCAGCTTCAGAATCATCAGCTTCTAACACCGATTCACCCAGTGAGGAATGAGATCCGTTCTCATCTCCCTTCACTTCATTCTCTAAAGGTTTCTCCTCTTCTTCATCTGGTAAAGGTGGCTCTTGCTCAGGACTCACCTCCACAATATGCAATCTCAACATGCCAATCGAGTTTTTATCATCCGTTCCGGGATCTTTTGGAACATGGCTGTCCACGCTAGACTCTGCCAATCTAAGTTCACCAGTAGAGGTAATAGTCACCAAATCACCATCATTATCCTTGAACTTGATCAAGACCGACTTTGAGGAAGGAAAGCGCTTGCTTACAGTTTCCCTCAACGCTCTCAAACTGCAATTCAGAGGCATTTGGGCTAGCCTTATGTCATGGTCATAGACAAGCTTCAGTGGCCTCCATCGTATTACCGGCAATGACACTGATGAAGAAGACGAAGGCTCCCTTTGGTTACTTGAGTTTGGATGTTTTCTTGAACTGTTTGAAGGCTTCAGAACAAGTTTTGGCAATTGAGCTTTGGGTTCAGAACCATTTTCAGTGGGCAAAACAGTCGGAGGTTTCCCCGCCTTATTGCTTGTCGATGCAGCAGTCAACCCCACTGAATTAATTCCCTTCTTTTGCACTGGTCGGGCTGGAAGACACGGTCCTAGTCCACCAATTGGGGCACCACGAACAGCGGAAGCTCCAAGAGCAGCAGGGGAAGGGCGGCTATGGAGGTCTTGTTGAGCCTCCTGACGAGGTCCAAGTGCAGTCCGCAGCCTCTGGGCAATCTCCAAGGCATCCCGATGATTTGGTTCAGCCATCAACAACACCTGAACATCCTGCATCGCCATTTCAAACTTCCCTATAGCCTCAAATGCCCGAGCCCTCCGAAGAAGAGCCCTGACAAACCGCGGCTGAACCTGGAGCGCCATGGTGCACTCTGCAATCACGGTTTCGTAATCAATAGGCTTCATTTGCATCAAACAAGCCGCCCTATTGCTGTGGAAAACCGCCCTGTCTGGGTGGGTTTTGGGAGTGAGCCTAAGAGCATTATCATACTGCTCAAGAGCACCCACATAGTCCTTAGTCTGAAACCTCTTGTTCCCTTCTTCTTTAAGTTCATGTGCTCGCTTCAAAAATATCGAAGAATCCAAATCAACACCACCATTAGCACTTGGAGCTGTCGAATTGTTATCCCCTGAAACTTGGTTTGAACCACCCTTCTTCTTCTTTCCCCCAGATTTCCCCATAAAAACAAAGAAAAAAAAACGCTCACCTTTTTCCTATTACACAAACAAAATAACAACAATAATCTCAGTGTGAATAAAAGCTCAAAGCACCAGTCTTTCCACAGCTAGAAATAAAGAACTTTTATATCACAAATCCAGAATACTGAAAAGGGTACTTACCAAATTGACCACCAAAAGTTTTAACGGGTCGTCAAAAAGTTTCTGAATTTCACTGTACAAGCAAAACCCAAAAACGCAGGAAATGAATGAGGAAAAGCTCAGAAACTCGTTGAATCAAAGTTCAGAAACTAGTATTCAGCCCATTTCAATTGAACGAGAAGATTACCTGACAGAGCAAGAAAGCTCTGAAAGTAAAGCGGAGGTGGAGATTTGGGGAGAGAAAAAGGGTCGCAAAGACCCGTTTGATTGAGAGATAAGAGAAGAGAGAGAGAAGAAAGAGAATGAGAGATTCAAATGGTGGTCTATTTTCTTATTAGGTTCCGGATTTTGGTTACGGAAAGAAGATCGAAGACGTAGGTTTTCTTTTCTAGGGTGATTTTCTCGGGTGATTTAGGCAGGAACTCCAAAGGAATTGAATTGAACTCCCTAGAGAGGGTTTGTGAGTTTAGGCCAGTATCCATGATTGAGATGACCCTCAAATGGGCTTTTTGTAGGAGGTGGGCTTTTCAACATTGGATCAAGGCAATTTCAAAAGTGGACTTCAATAAAAGTGACAAAAGGTTTTCCATTGCAAATCGCATTAGCATATTAGTTTATGATAGATAGTAAATAATGTATTATTGATAAATTTACATTCATAGCATTAAAAAAAAGCCAAAAATACTTTTATAATTCATGCAATCTCTTCTTCTCTCTCACACATCTCTTCTCCCTCCCTTTCTTATTCGCTCACTTCTCTCTCTTCCTTACTGGAAGCCACCATTATCGTCAGATTCTCCTATGAGTAGCATCATCAATCTCGTGCAATCCACCATATCCATCAATTTCTCTCTCCTCTCCTGTGTCTCTCTTTTCTTTGAAGCATTAATGAGGTTTTTCATGTCTACAACTATTGTTCTTCTATGATGACGACAATCTTCGGGTGTGGTGACAGTGGGATGAGTCATAGAATGGTCGTGTCACTATCAAAGTTGGAGTCACACCACTGTCCCTTGTTTTTCATTGCGATCTAGGATTGTTATTTTTATTTTGCAAGTTGAACAGATGGAGCTTAGAATTTCGACGTAGGTCCACACATAGGGACAACGACGATTGATGAGTAGATCTCAAACGACGGAGTTCACAAGGCTTCGATGCTATAGATCTGAGAGCCAACCCCCATTGCTGGGCTCTGACAATGAATCATGATGTTGCTTCTCAGATTTGATGGCGATGGCAAAGCCAGAGGTGAGGAAGCAACTAGCTGCAAAGATCTTAATTACAATAGTTTCAATGCAATTCGGAAGTCGTCATCAAATCATTGTTATCGTCACCTTTGCGATTCATCAGATCCACTGGTTACGCAATTTGGCTCTCTCTCGTTCTCCAACCAGTCGCGCTTTCTAGCGCTTTGAAAATTAGATCTCAAGGATGACAAAGCTGTGGTAGCACATCCATTCTTCGATGACGATGAAGTTGTTGGCGACGACTTTGACTTGCAACAACAAATGGCAACGGCACTGACAGCGCGCTTTGACAACGACGACGTAAAGGTGACAATGAGTGTAAATGTCATAGAAATTGAGTGCAAATATGACATCTACATCATAAATTTTGATTTTCAATTTTTGTATGGACTTTTGTGTGTAAATTAAGTGTAAATTTTGGATATATATTTGATTTTTGTATGGACTTTTATCACAATGTGAATTGAGTGTAAATTTTACACTTAAATTGTAAATTTTGATTAACTACAACAAGAGTAAAAAAATTTAATTTTACATGTTCTTAAACTTAATCATGTTATTAATTTTCAATATTTTAAAATTGCATTATTTACTTTCAAATTATAAACTAATTTATCTATATAGTATAATTTTCTATAAATAAAATTCGGAGAATTCCATGAATTATTTAAAAAAAAATTGAAAACATCGATTGTAAAGGGATATATGTGAAATGAAAAATAATTGAAATTCAAAATTTGTTCAAAATTGTAAATAAATTGGTTTGTAGCCATTTTCTAAAAGAGGAATCACAAATATTTTTTTTTTTTTATAAATACTTCATTTAATTTCCGTAATTTAAAATTATAGTAAATAAGCATGTTTTTAAAATATTTATAATAAATATTATATATATAAGACAGATAAAAAATTTATTAGATAAATTATATATTTACAAAGTATAGAGTTCGACTTTCTATTTTTAAGTTAAAAATAAACTACGGGTTTCACCATGAGTTTGAAAATTGAAAGCGTCCCATGAAGTTCACTCACATTTGAAAATCTGTCTCACTTAAAAAAGTTTATTAATTAAATCAATTAATCTTAAAGATTGACTTAAAAAAAAAAAGGGGGCTGAAAGTTAAATATAATATAACAATATCAAATTAGAGACGCATTCACTAACGGAGTGTTTGGGGAGGAGGCTGGAGATATTATTTTTGAATTGGAAAAAGGTTTATTTTGAAAAATGTGTTTGAGAGAAAAAAATTGTTTAAGGTGAAAAAATAAAAAATTTAAAAAATTTAAAAAAAATATATTAATATAGATATTATTTCATTTCTCTCGAAATTTTATGTAATTTAAAAAAAATTATCTCATTTAGACTTGTATATATAAAATTATAAACTTTTAAAATTTAGAGTTTGTTATAGTGTTTTAGAGATGTAAATAATAAAAAATAGTGAAGTTTTTGAAAAAAGTTGAGTTTAAATGTACGGAGAACGCAAGGGAAACGCCCCAAATTTCTTTTCAAAGGGGTGCTTACTGCATAGCAATGCTGGCGTACGAGTCAATGTCAATTTTTGTTTCAATTCATTGTCATTTTATAAAGTCATTATCATTTTTACAGTAATATGTCCTTTTCGACTATGCTGTCGTTTTTAGCATACAGTTGTTGCTCAAACTTCAAATTGATGTCGTTTCCTTATGTTTTCGTAGTATGATTTAGTTGTTTAAATTGATTGTCGTTTGATGAAGCTATGTATTTTTGAATTTCATGCATCATGCCATTCTGTAATGTATTGCCGTTAGATTCAGTGCTGTCGTTTTAACACAGTGCCGCTTCCTAATTGGTACGATAAATAATTTTATAAAGAGACTGTCGTTTTATCGAGCATATTTTGCCCCCAACTATGTCGTTTCCATTGTAACCTTGTTTTTAAATTCATGTCGTTTTTATTCAACAAAACGCAAATTGACAATAACCGCAAGCTAGGAAAGCTTAATTAGTAGGTTTTGGGACAAGCATTTTTTTGGCATTGCATTGCATTTAAATGTAATGTAATTTTCTCCTAAATATAAAAACATTTCATTCAAATATCACTCACATCATATTTTAAATTTAACACAATTACTATTTATTATTTCACTTTTTCTATTACTTTTATTAATTACATCATATATTCTCTCTCCCTCATTTTTTTTTTCTCTCTACTTTTACCTATCACATTACATATTTATTATTAAAATACAATTCAAATACTTTTCCCCAAACACACATTGCATTCAAATGCAATCCTAATGCTTTTCCTCCAAATACAAATTGCATTCAATGCATTGCATTCAAACGCAATGCAAATACAATGCGTTCACCAAACGAACCCTTGGAATTTGGAAAACAGAAGTGCAAGATAAACATAGCAACATGACCCTACAATGATAAATCCAAAAAGACACACTGCCCTAATAAGATATGACAAAACATTCAACTTATTTTATGAGATAGAAACTCAGGTAAGTTTACACTAGAACGCAGCAGCAAGAAATAATTAAACGGTATAGCTACACAAAACACATTCTCAGTCCATTAAAGCTAGCCAAAGGGCATTGAACAGTAAACTGATCTAGTTTTTCCATTTTGTTTTGCCTGTTTAAGATGGCAAAACAGGTCCATGGTATCTCCGTGCATGCTTTCTCAAATCAGTCAAGTAAAAGAGTTAACAGCAAAGCAGGTCTTCTATTTTTTTTTTTCCTCATTATTCTAGGCAGGAACATGGTAAAATTAGTCACTGTCATTACTCTATAAAGACCAAAATACTTGAAAACATACATGGCCAAAAAGTAACATAGAAAAATCCTATCAAGTTAATAAAATTCATTAAAATTTCTATTTACCTCTTCAAAGTCAGACTACTATATCAGCAATGCCCCAGCTAAATCCCTTAGTATCAGCCTGAAAGAGAGAGGATAAAGAAAAGGATTTGGAAACAGGCTACTTTGCATTAATTTTGATGCAAATACAATAGCTAAAAATGATTAACATGGATGACAAAATAGCAACAAAAAATGAAAATGACATAGCATGTTAAAAAACTGAAAATTTTGTACACACCGAGTTTGTTTTCTACTTTTTACCTATAACACCAGTTTAAATCCTTTGGACAGAAAATCATCCCCACTAAAAAAGGAACAAAATTGTTGAAATGATTCGTCGTGCTTGACAAACCACATGTCAAACAGATTAATGCTTCTTAGAACTTTACAAAGAAGATAACCAGTCAGATGTCGACATTACCTTTGTTTTGCATTCGGGTCCTGCTTCTTGTTCCCCTGCTTTTGATTATTCTTCTTCTTCTTCTTCCTATTTTCTTCTGCATCGTCCCAGCCACCGTTAAGTCTAACGAGGCTTCCTACACTTGCGTGCGCTCTGAATTGTTTGGGAAGACAGGAAATTCTCACCGTGTTAGCCCTTTTCCTTCTCAGATCATACGCCATAAATTTCTCACAGTTTTGATGCAAAAGAACTTGATCACCATTCTTCAGGTACGCAATAGGAGCCACAAGATCAAAAGTTCCAGTTGCTTTCGACAGCTCCACAGTAAACAGCTTAGTCCAGGAGAATTCTTTCATCACGCAGATATCAACACGACTCGAGACACTCGCCGAACACCACTCACAACTTTCCACCAAATAGTTACAAGTTACACAAAGTGACCCTCCCAAAACCTCCAGATTCATTTCAAGATTCTCACTCTTTTCGTACTCTGGTTGCGGAATCTCGTGGCATTCCTCGGTCACAGGATCAAATGCAACAATTTACTCCTCACCATCGGATTCGGGCTTTGGCTAAACCACCCAATACAAAGCATCACCGTCATGAACGCCATGCATCGACTTTTGTTGAATGAAATAAAGGAAGACTCTCTTATTCCTTTTCCAAGAAATAGCCTTCGCATTATAAACAACAACCTCGGAATCGAAAGAATCTTTAGCATTGACCGCATTAAACTGAGTATTTCTCACTAACTTGTAATCATCATAAATGGAGTCATGACCAAATCCATAGAAGTTGAAATCACGCAAGGAAAACCCGAAAGGAACGTCGACTTTAAAACATGGAGGCTTCTTGAACCTATGGTGGACGGGTTGCAGAGAAATATGTCGTCGCTCGAGTTCAAGAGAACAACCAATCCGTTGCAAGAGCAAAAGACTTCGATCCGACTGCAGTCGTCAATCAGATAGTTGAGTTTCACGGCGACGGTGGCGGCTGAGGTGGAGAAGGTGTCGAGGTCGAGCCAGATGTGGTGGTGGTTGTCTTTGTAGAGAACGGCGGCAAGATGGGAGTTTAATTTCAAGAAAATGGTTGAGGTGAAGATTGATGATATCATAGCCGTTAATCAGGGACCGCCATAGCTTGGAGACGCATCTGTAGCGCAGGAGATCCTTCAACGGAAGGCGTAGAAGTATGTCGACGATTATCTTCCAAGGAAGGGGTTTCGCCATTGTTGTTGTTCTGTTGGTCTGACCGGTTTCCGGGCTAGGGTTTCTTGTTATTCAAGGTTTCTTTTTTCTTTTTCCCCTGTTCTGTGGAAGCATATATTTCGATTTTTGCATCAGCACGAAGATTTGTTTGATTAATTTTATTTGATAAATTGTCCTCTTCTTTGAGGTAGACATTTTATTTTTATTTTCGTTATTTTAGAGGTGAATAGTGTTGAAAATGGAGGATTATTTTTTACTTTCGTTGACCCACTTCCAGCATTTCCTCCGGAAAGGTTGTGAAAAAACAGTTTTATTTTTTAGGGCTCATTTGGTGGTGTGTCATCAGAGACTGTTGAAAAGAAAATGTACGTTTGAAAGAGGACTTTTATAAATAAATAGTGATATAAAAAATAATATAAAAATTTAAAATATGTTTGAGGAAAAAAAAAAGCCTAATGAATCTTGTTTTGTTTTGTACTATCATTGTGAGTATTTTAACATAAAAATCATCTCATTTCGATTTAAAATAAGAAAGTTATAGACTTTTATTATACATTTGACTCATCATCTTAACTCAATCTAACTTGTAAGTTAAGTAAAGTTTAATTTAACTTGATTTATATGTAAAAATAGAGATAATGTGTATTAGAAATTATGCTAAACCAGTTAAAATAGAAATAAAAAATAGTGAAAATGGTTATATTTAGTTAAATTAAGTTAGAACTAATTTAACAAATTTAACTTAATTTGTAAACTAGATCTTGGAACTAAACGAATATTAAATTTTGAGTTTTTTAAAAATGGAAGAAAGAAAAAGTGAGAATTAGAATTGTGAGTGTAACAACCGGGAAAATTCACATTTTTTGGAAAATAAATGCACAATGAATTTAAGCGTTAAAATGTGGAATTAAGTGATTTAATATTGTTTGGAACTAAATAAAATGTTCTAACAATGTTAAAGGATGAAAAATGAGTAATATTGATATTATGTGTGTGCACGTGTGTGCCACTCACAGTATCAAGAAGTAGGTCAAGATGATATTATCTTGACATAAAACTGATAAATTTGGGTTTAGCACCCCGAAATTAGTCAGGATAGCCTATCAGCACGCTCAAATTTGATAATTGAGCACAAATGTAATTTTTGACCGAAAATTCGCAGTATCGAAAATTGGTCGAAATGACCTCAGATGAAAATAAAACTGATATATTTGGATTCAGGACGCCCAAATTAGTCAGCATAGCCCATGTTGAAATTTTGAGTGAAAAAGTATATAAAGAACGGGAAAAATGTGGAATTTACTCATTTGTTCACAAATTCTCTCTCTCCTCATTTCTCTCTCTCTCTCTAGCCGAATGTGTACAGTAACCGACCATCGGAAACGGTGTCCGTTTTCGACACCGCCGGTGTCATCGGAAAGCTCTTGCCGAGCTGAGTCCGATGGTGAGTCGACGCGACGGAGCAGCCGCCGGAGCAAGCCGCACGCGCCGCCTGAAGGTCGCCGGAGCCGAAATCTTCCCGGCGAGATTTCTCCGCCGTCCGGCCACCATTTGCCACGAAACGGGTCCCAAAAGATTCGTGGTGAAGAGTACTACAAAACCCATGTGATGGATCGCCTCAACACCGACGGAATCGTGCCGCCCGAGCTTCGAAAAGTCCGACGAAACGCCGCCGTGGAGCTGCCGTCGAAACTGCCGATTCTGGCCGAGTTGAAACACGTCGTCGGTACAGAAATGGTCGCCGTGAAGAGGGGAGCAAAAGCCCTCAATCAATTTCGGGGAAAAAGTCCGGCACGGCGGAGCTCCACCGTCGCCGCCGTGACCGAGTTTTCGAGGGTCAATTTCCGGCCATAGGAGCTTCAAATGGTGAAATTGACACCACCAATGAGTTCCTCACGTCGAGATCTTCAAGATGGGCTACTCATTTTCCACCGTCGCCGCCGGTCAACGGCGACCGTTGACCAAAAATGGAAGTTTGGCCCGTTAGCCTATTTTTGACGTTCCGGACGCATCCGCGGAGTTGGAATTTCAAGACGGGACCTCAGAGATGATGAACGAAGAATTAGGGTTTATGCCGTTGAGACTGGACTGCAATTCGGTATAAATCCCGACCCCTTACGTTCCGCAATTTAATTGTTTGGGACTGTTATATGATTTTATGATTTTTGGTATGGAAAATGTGGAAAAGAATGTATGTAAAAAGAAGAAAATGACTGTAATGGAGAAAAAGAAAAATATGTGATAATGTAACGATTTTACGTAAACAGTATGAGTTTTACGTAAAATCTAGGCCTCTGGTATAGTACGTGATAGAAGTAGATCAGGATAGATGGTTTTCAGGCGTTTCCTAAACGCTGGAACCTTAAAAATTTAAGGGGAAACTCTACCGAAATTTCTAAAAATGGCACCGGGGGTAATATGGGAAATGAGGGGTAAAAATATGATCGGGAAGGGAACCCGAGCCCCCTCGAGGAATTAGGGCAAGGAAAAAGGAATGGGTAAGGTACGATTAGTAAACCGACCCTTCGAAACCCTAGAACGCAAGAAAAGCATGAAACCGATTCTTAGGTTCGAATAGTACTTCCCGAGGACCGGGAATGTGAAAATTGGTAAAATGATAAGAATTGATCCGGAAAAGGTCCGATAAGATTTAGAAAGTTAATTAAATGATTTTGGGTTTAGAAAATCCAACCTAAGTATGAAAATGAAAATGTTATGTTTAAACGACCCATCAGGGGCAAAATGGTCATTTTGCCCAAAGATACTCAAATTATGGGAAAAGAGCCACAATGACCCTGAAATAGGTGAATGAAGTTTGTAAAAGCCAAAATTGAGATTTAAGTTATGAAAAATCACGTCAAGGGCAAAATTGTAATTTTGTCAAAAGCTAGGGGTAAAATCGTAAATTTTCAAAAAGTTGGGAAAAAATTTGAAAATGGCTATTAAGGTTTAAAAAGCTGTCATAAGGCTATAATTAAGGATTATAAGATCAGAATTAAGCTTTTTAATAAAATAAAAGCTATAAATGAAAATGTGATTAACGGATAAAGTTTGTCTGTAGGAACCTAATCCAGAAGCGACAAAGGACGTCGATGGATCTCAAAGAAAGGATAAGCACGCTATGAGTAAGTTCAGACATTTACCCGTCTGCAACTATGAACAAGCTTATCGTATTTATATGTTTTATATGTAAATGTCATGATGTGATTTATGATGATGCTATAGTAATGTTATAGTAATGTTATGATGATGTTAAAAGATTTGTTTTAATAAATAATTTATAAAAAATATATATATATAAATATATGTATATATTGAATTATGAAGGAAAGGTATTATAAAAACTTTATGAGAGTAACGACGTGATAAAGAGGGATAGAGGAATGGAAAGAGTAGGAAGGAGAATATTATGATAGAATACATAAGAAAGAGATGAAATATGAAAGGAAAGAATAGATGTTCTATGAAAAGTTTTATGAAAGTTAGGTTATGATAAAAGGTATGATGAAAGGATTAGAATATAACGATAAGATGTGATTGATTGAATAGAACGATAGGCTATGATCAATAGAAAGATGATGATAAGATACGGTAGATAGGAGGATGCAAATGATAAGATGAACAGAGAATAATTGTCTACACGTGACAAAACATGTTTTTGTTTGTTATGATGTGATGTTATATAAGTAATATGTGTTATATGTGTTATGTTGAATGTTATGAAAAAGATATACAACGAAAAATCAATATAAGAAAAATAAAAGCTTACAAGATAATAAGACTGAAAACTTAAGTTGTTGGCGTACCGGTCTCCCTACAAGGTCGAGACTTTCGGTCTATATCCTCCGCGTAGATGTGGCGCTACCCTCAAGGTGGTAGATTATAGGTTGGACCAACCCCGAAAGTGCGGTTTTTATGTGATTGTGAGGTAGGTTGGTGGGTCGCTCCCCCTCCTCCCACTGTTCGCGCGCAACTAGGTACGTCCAACAACGGGCCCAACCAAAGGAAAGTGGAAAGAAAACAAACGAAAGAAGAGTGAAAAGAAAAGAAAAGAAAAGAAAGGAAAAGAGCGTGAAAAGAAAAGAAAGGAAAAGAGCGTGAAAAGAAAAGAAAAGAGAGTGCGTGAAAAGAAAAGAAAAGAAAAGAGCGTGAAAAGAAAAGAAAAGAGGGTGCGTGAGAAAAAAAAAATAAAGGAAAAAGAGAGTGGAAAGAAAAGAAAAAAAAATGATACGAAAAGAAAAGAAAAGAAACGAACGATATGAAAGAACAACACAATGAAATCAATGAAAAATAATAAAACGAAGTTAAAAGAACATGATAGAATTATATATGTGATGTGATGTGTTTGATGTATATGTATGGAATGACACGTTTTTACGTGATGTTGTGCTAGTGTATATGTTACTAGCTTTAAGATATGAAATGTTAAGAGATGATGATAAAGCGATAGAAAAGTTATAAAGGTTTAGAACAGAAAGTTAAGAAATGATAGGAATGAAAAGTAAAGAAATGAAGAGATTGGATTAGAATGATAAGAGATTATCAATAGAATGATGGGAATGATTAGCGAAGAGATAAATGAGCATGAAGAAGCTCACATTTTATGTTATGTTTTGAGGGTATGTATAAATGATGTATATGATGTGTATATACGTGATGACATATATTCTAGTAATGATATATATTACTAGTATTTATAAGTTAATGAATGTATGTTTGAACTTACTGAGCATCTAGCTCATTAGTTGTTTATATATTGCAGGTAAGCAACCTGTTAGTTTAAAGTAGTATGATGGACAACGGACGGATCTGCACGTGCTAAGGGACTGGGCGAGGGTATGGTACTACCATGAGTCTTTCGCTGAGCGTTCAAAAAGGAAGATGAAAGAAAGAAAGTTATGATATATGTGTTATAAGAGTATGATAGAGATAGGTAATATGTAAGTTAAAAAAAAAAAAATTTTGCTATAGAAATTGCTTCCGCTATAAGATGAGAACGTTAAGAATGGAAAGTTAAGTATGTTAAGTAAGAGGATGACGACCCACGAGGTTGCCAGCCATCACGGTCGGCGTCAGACTTCGGCTGGTTGGTATGGTAACGTACGTGGGGGGTCGCCACAGTGAGTGCACTATTTGAACAAATATTACACCGTTGGCACAAAATGCTCAAACAAGTCCTTGACGTGCGAAATAAATCGAAATTTTTTTTTAATTTAGGAGTAAGAGTATTTCATATATGCATTTTAAAATGAAATCATACGTAATATTACCGTTAGACTATATCTGTGATCACTTTTTAATTTTTTTTTTAATAATGATAAGTGCCATTCTAGAAAAATACATAAACCAATTAATAAAATCCCTGTATTTTCGATGAGAATGATGCATCAATTATCCAATGTCAAAAAGGGAAAAAAAAAAAAAGCATGAACTATCTACACTATCTCTTTTCACAAATAAAAACGTCAAATTTTATGTTTTTAATTTTTAGATAATAATAATACCAAAGTTGATCCAAGTCCGATTTAGCAAGATTTCTGCTGAAACTAATGCATACTAACTTATCAAATTGCAAGCATAAACAGATATGGAGGAAAAGGAGGTGTAAATGTTGAAAAAGATCTCCTCGTTCCACACAATATACTACCTAGAAAATCCACACACCGTGTTCAGAGATAGTATTAACATAGAAATAGAAATTGAAAGAAAAAAAAATGCCCCCTTGATATAAAAATTCAATTATATATCTACATATTATCAAAACAGCAGAGGAGGTTGCAAACCACCAGACTGGACCATAAAGCAAAGTAGAACATGAGACTCATTTCACTCCATTTCATCCCGAGATTACTGCATCAGCAAAAACGTTGTAGTATCAATCTGAAAGACACAATGACAAATTAATGAACAGCGTTATTAATGTTAATGTTGCGTAATCATAATAAGACATCTAACACAGAAATCCGACCTCTGCTCATGGTAATTTTTCTTCTTTTCGTTAATAAAACCTGCTTATGGTAAACTGGTAACAAGAGAAAAGGGTATAAAACAGCAATTCTAATAAGCATTAACTATATACCTCAGGTCCTTTTCTTCATGCTCAATTTATAGCACCAGTTTAAATCCCTTGGACAGGAAATCATCTCTACTGATCAAAGCAAGGTGGAAAGTAATTCCAGTTAGAGGGCAGTCAACACTCAATTTTCTGAAGTTTAAACTTCAATACCATAGAGAGCTCTTGAAGCAAAATTAAAGGCCAAACCAAAGCTGACAACATTTATAAAGTAGTACATTTGATATCTTCTTTCATCACAAACATAAGTGGTTTGGAACATAGCATCCTCATTAGTCATTAGTGATGATCATCTGTTGTTTAAGAATATCTACATAAAAATAAAGAATGCAATTAAAGGAAATAGTTAGAGAGAAGAAAAATCAATTCTTGGCATTACCTCTTCTTACCGCCCTGCTTCTTTCCTTTGACATTGCTGTTCTTCCCTGCTTTCATGATAGCACTTTCTCCATCATCGCCACCATCAACTCCAACAAGGCTTCTCACACAAGCAAGGGTGTCACAAATCATAGGAAAACCCGAACCCACCCTCGTATTCTCGACCCTCTTCCTTTTCATATCATACAAAAGGAGTTTCTCTCCGTCCTGATCCAACAAAACTTGATCACCATTCTTTAAATATGCAACAGGAACCACATAATTGAAAGCGCCAGTAAAATTCGACGGCACCACCGAAAACAACTTAGTCCAGGACTCCTTAACCCCATATTCCTTCATCACCCACGTTTCAACCCGATCCGAGTTCTTAAACTCGAAATCGTAATTAGGCACCATTGCAGCACAAAAGCACCCTCTTAAATTCACCAACTTCACATAACAACTCCCTACACCCTTGTAACCAGGCAGCTCCATCTCGCGGCAATCTTCGGTCACAAGATCGAAAACAAAAACTAAGCTCGATGAATCAGACTTTAAGTTCACCACCCAATGCAAAGCATCAGAGAAAAGGGCTCCATTCCAGCGACGGTAAATGATGTGATTAGGAAAGTGATCAATTCTCTTCCAAGTATTGGCCTTAAGACTATAAACCTTGACCTCACGGTGAAAAGAGTCAACCAATATACCATGAAAATTGATCATCCTTATCAACTTGTAGTCGTCCGTAATGGGGTCGTGCCCGAATCCGGTGAGGACAATTTCGAATACATGGAACGGAAATGAATGGAAATGCTCAGAAATGGGTAAAGCGAGGTACCTTCTAGTGAACGGGTTCCAAATAGCCATGTCTCCCTTGGAGTTTATGAGAGCAAGCAATCCATTGCAGCCTCCGATCACGTCGATCCCGGTTCCGACGTCTATCGGGTGAGGGATTACTACAGCCGTTTTAAGATCGTCCAGATCAACCCAGCAGAGGTCGTTGCAGCCTCCGAAGACGAAGCCGACGTTGGAGCTGGTTTTCAACGAATGATTGAGGTGGAGCTTGATGAAATATCGTCCGTCGATCAGAGAACGCCATGATTTTGATACGGACCTGTATCGGAGCAGGTCATTCACCGGTAGCCGGCAGAGAATGTTGACGATTATCTCGCGAGGGAGGAGGGTTGCCATTGTTGACGAATGAAGTAGAAACAAGTCTCCTCAAATTCAATGACTTGAAATAAAAAAATAAATAAGTAAACAAATATTGAACAATATTGCTTAATTTTGAAGTAAAGATTGGCTTATCTTTGCCTTTTCACACTTGTATGTTGCCTAATAATGTTACTAAATGGTCATTTTGCAGTAATCATGTCAGTTTCCCTGAATAGTCGTTTTGCAGCAATCATGTCACTCCCTTTTATGTTATCGTTTTCTTAAGTAGTGTTTTTAAGGAATATTTGTTAACATCATAACCTCAAAAATCAAGATTAATAAAATAATCTTATTTTATTTTAATATAAGAATGAGTACGGTTGTTTTTAATCGTTTGAGGTTATTTTATTAATAAAATTTTTGAAAAATTATTTTATAGATTTAAGAGAGTGAAAAGGTTATTTTATTAACTCACCTTTTTTATTTTTTTCCCGTGCTAAGTCTGTGTATTTATGGGTTATTTGACAAATAAATTTTATTTTAATTTCATTCAAATACAATATAATTTTATACTAAATACAAATTTTATAACAGTGCTACGAAAATAATTATTATTTAAAACATTTTTAAAACAATCACATTAATTTTTCAACTCCACTATTTATTTCTACTTTTACCAATTAGATCAACTTTTCAACTCTAACATACTTTTCATCCAAACACACATTTCATTCAAATACAAAATGAATACTTTTCAACCAAATACAACATTCAAAAAACAAATTTCATTCAAATACAATCAAAATACAATGCGTTTACCAAATGCCCCTTAGTCTAATGTTGTTTCAAATTGCATTGTTGTTTTAAGAACTTAAGTCGATTGTTATAGTGTGTGTTTGGTTTTGTTTTCAAAACAGATTTCACGATTCCCTAAGAAATCGATTTCAAAATCGTTGTGAAATTGTGTTTGGTTTGTATTGTTTTTGAAAACAGATTTCAAAACGAATCCAAAATTTCCTTTGCTCCCAACGTAAAATTGAAAAGGACTAAAAGTCGTTTTCTCTGATTTCATTTTTCTCATTTCTCCCATTTCTCTGATTTAATTATTATGGTTAATTAAAATTTAATTGATATAGTAATTACTTAAATATTATGGTTATTAATTTTTAATTCATTTTTTAATTAAAAAATTTTATTAATTTTTAATTTTTGGTATTCATAATAATTTTTTTTAAATCAAACATAAATATGTTTTTATAGAATACTTATAAAATGACTGATTTTCAAAAATATAACCAAACACAGTTTCACTTTTTTGTTTCTCAAAACATACACTCAGAAAATAAAACCAAACACAATTTCAGAAACGTTCTCAGAATTATTTTCAAAACGATCTCAAATTCACAGAATTTAAAAACATAACAGATTTTAAAAATAATACCAAACACTACCGTAATGTTTTATGGGCGTTTTCTAATTGATGTCGTCTCCTTTTTTTTTTTTTTTAATTTCTCGAAATGCTTTTGCTCTAATTTTGTCGTTTAGGGAGATCATTGTCCATTTCAATATATTGTCGGTTTTCTTTTTTCTAACAGCTCTCGATCCCAATATTTTTGTCGTATGCTGTATTTCAATTCATTGTCATTTTAAGCCTCCTGTCGTGCTTGCGCACTATTTTTCTTTCAATTACGCGGTCAACTTAAACATTGTCGTTCTCAAATTCATGTCGATTTCTGATGCTTATCGTACGAAATTGTTCTTCGGTATAGCTGTTATTGCCTTTTAAATGTATCATCTCGTTTTATAGCAGTCTTTTTAATTGCTCTTTTCCAGTTGATGCCTTGGCCGTTTGGCATTTCGATTTGTCGGTTCATAAAGACATTGTCGTTTTCTATTGTAGGTTGGCATTTCGATTTGTCGGTTCAGAAATACATAGTCGTTTTCTATTATAGGAAAGAAAAATATTAGAACAAAGAAAAGTCTAGACTTGAGGCTGTTGGCCAATTTATAATCAGCTGATGACATCCACAAATTCTTTTTTTTTTTCTTTTGAATTGGGTGAAAAGGTTCAAACTCTACACAAAGGGTTATGTGAAGAATTTTGAGAAATTATTGCATATAGGTTATTTTAAAATAAAATATTTAAAATACTTGAGGTAAATGAAATATTTGATAATAAATAGTTTGTTAATAGAAATAATTTATGTAAATCATTTATTATTTATTTTTAAAAATTAAGGATTGGAGGATAACTAAACATCATATAAAGGAATCTTATGTTAAATCACCATTAGACTATTACCTACAATTATCAAATCGTTTATGTACTCTTTTATAAATGTATTATTTATGTAAATATGTAATTTAACTATATTTTAAATTTTGCTATCTATTCTTATACGTTTTTTAAAAAAATTCTATTTAGCTCTTTCAGCTCCCAAAGAAGAATAGGAAGTTCAAAGGATTGTTGAAACAAAAAATTAAAAAATATTGCTAGCATTTAGTATTTACAAGCTAACCGTCGTACTTTTTTCTCATCAAATTATAGACAAATAAATGTTAAAAAGATCTATATTCAAGTTGACATCTATTTGTCTAAAACTAGTTATTATGTCCTTCGATATATAAAAAATCATTCAAAATAACTCTTTCATGTATATTTATTTATGATTTTAACAGAAGTTTGAATTTTATGAAAAGTTATTAGATTGATTATTTTCATAAATAGCCCATAATCTATAAAATTCCATTCAAGTCGGCTCTAATTTATTCAAAATCATTCAATAATATCCCCAATATGAATAATCATTTAAAATACTCCTTCTATTTCTAATTTAACGGAAGAAGCATTTTGAATGATTTTCTATATATTGGGGGCATAATGACTGGTTTCAAATAAATAAAAGTCAACTTGAATAAAGTTGTATAATTCAGGAGCTATTTATAAAACTAATCCATGACACCATTTATGAAGAAAATAATTGTATATATAAAAAGAATCAACGCCTCAGAACACATTTCATTGCCACAAAATCATAAAAAACAACCTTGGCTCTCGTTCACATTGTAGTTTTTTATTTTTTTTTTTGAAAGGGTTCACATGGTAGTTACAAACTAAGTTAGCGTACCTAAGATATAGAAGCACTTGTCATTTCCTTCAAACGACAACCACCTTTAAAGGGCAGACTTCTAATTACTATCTCTCTAGAAATTAAGCACAAGCACATTTTTCTTTTATAGAACACATGCAGAAAATGCTTTTATTGTTACATATATATATGTATATATATATATATCAAACGGGACGTTTTTGTTTAAGATAATATATAATTTGCCAACGTGAAAGCTCGATAATACCAAGAAGTCCCGAAAGCAAGTGGCACCTTAGAGCAGTTATTCCGAGTTTGTTGACAGTTGATCAAAATTTTAGTTTTATTGCCTTCATACACAGGATGCTGCGACAGGTAGTACTTCACCATCTCATCATGGCAAAGCTTCCCCATAGACACCAGACGTTGACAGCAGAAAGCACTAACCGTCGTGTTCTTGAACACTGCATAGAATACTTCCGTCCCACAGCTTTTGCGAATATTGATAGCGCAATCGAGCAAAAACTTGTCGTCAATTGGAGGAGGTGCGGGGACTTCACTACTGGCCCGTAACATTAACATGAACAAGGCAGCAACAGGCCACAAAAATAAAACCACCATTACTGATAATGAGGAGGACTTCAACCTAGACTGAAACTCTACCATGGCAAAATTTTTGAGTTAATTAATTGGCAAGACAAAAATTACAGCACTCTTACATGTGTGTTCTTGGTGAAGAAATGCCTATTTATAGTATTACCAAAACTAGCTAGTTGAAATGATCTTAGATGTTTCAAGAAACCGTAATTGTCAATTTAACTTCTTGTTAAATTGTTTTCGTCTATTTAATTCTCATTTTAACGTCACCGTAATGAATTTGCTACCTAAATTAGTACGAGCTATTTCAAAATTTTTGGTCAATTAATTTGGGGACCTGAAGAAAATCCGTCTAATAAATGGTCTAGAAGTTTTTAATTGCTACGAATCTGGTCGCTTACGTTTTATTTTTATCTAATGTTTTAAGTAATACAAATAAAACAGAACATAATTGTGAATCTTCAGTTAGTTACTGTTGAGAAGACAATAATATATATATATATATATATTTTGGATGAGAATCCAAATTAAACCGTAATGTATCTGTATTGCGATATGTGGATATTTCATTTGTAAGTATGACTTCCATAAACAACACAACATCAACATTTCTTATCCAAATTTATACTAAAGACACTTCGTTTCGAAAGTATACAAGCGAAGAGGCCTGAAATATTAGGGTCTCACACTGAAATTCACAAATTCCTTTTTTTTTTTTTTTTTAAAGGAAAATTCACAAATCGTATCTTAGTCAGTAATAAATGTTGAACTTAACCAATGAAAAAACAAAATCTTCATATTAAAGTAAAAAACAAGTAATCTTCCTGCATCGTAGAATGATTTTGTGTTTCCATTGTTGGCACTTTGTATGAAGCACTTTTCACTTTTAAGCATTCTGTTGTTTTCCTATGTTGTCGTTTTAAATGTATAAATGTCGTTCTCAAGGCATGTCACTTAAGCACTAGGTCGTTTTATGCTGTGTTGTCTTGTTTTATTGCCGTTTTCTAATTAATGTTTTCCTGATGTTTCTTGTCGTCAGATTTTGTTTTAATGTATCGTCTTTATAAAGTCATTGTCATTCTTAAGTATATATTGTAATGTCCTTTTGGCTTTTCTTCTGGGAATTTTCCAAGAAAGATAAGGAACAAATTAAGAAAAGTCTATTAACGATCATATGCTGATGCAGAATCTGTATCCATAAATTCCTTTTTTCCAAAAAAAATTGTTAGTTGAAAAAACTTTTGACACGAAGGTATGGAAAAAAAATATTTTGGTGTAATGGATGACGAACAGTTGTTATAAGAATACTACTTATCAAATTAACAAATTTACAAGCATTAAGCTTTATTATTATTTTATTTTGGTTGCTGAACAAGCACTAAACAAGCTTAGTAAACGTAAGTTGTTTCTACATTATCATAATAATAAAATACACGTTAAAAAAAATTTATCAAAACAACACAAGAACATTCGGAAAAACTCAGAAAAGGTAATTTTCAGTAGACCTTTTCACCAAAAAAAAAAAAAAAAAAACCCCACCTTCAGTCGACCATGTTCAAATTAAAATGTATAGAAAGGATCACTCATGAAGAACCAAATTATGTTGTCTAAGGAAAGGATCAAAACATTACCTTAAAAAAAAAAAAAAAAAAAAAAAGAGACCAAAACATCACAGCATTTTTTCCATGGCAACAAAACCGTCGAAAACACACTTTAACTATGGCTTCAACAACAAGCTACACATAAACAAGTTAATTATGATCAACACAGTTTACTAGAGTCATTCACCGCTGAACCTTTTCTTCATTTCATATAGAGGTAACTATATTAGCTAAACCCCAGCATAATAGTTCATTATCATCTAGAAAGGGGGGAAAATAAGGCACCAAAAGAGATTAGATAAAGTAGTCGTCATCAATGCTACAGAATTATCTGAAATAGAAAACCCTTTAAAATAGAAACCCTGCCTCTACTTAAAGTAGTTACAACAACAAACGGTAGTTAATTGGAAATATGATGCAGGGTTTGTATCCATTAATATTTCATTCAACTGTATTCTGTTTTCTTCTCTCATCTTCAAGTCATAAGTTATTGAGGCAGACTGAAAAATAATGGCAAAAGGTTGAAAATATGCTGCTTTCATTTTTGTACAATAATTGGTAGCTTACAATTCTAGCAATTCAAAAGGTTGAAAATATTCTGTTTTCATTTTTGTTAATTAGTCTATCTTTGTAGCAAGCTTGCATTCAAGCTCAGCCTCAGCACATATTATATAACATCATTTACAAAGCCGAACAAATCAAGGAAAAGCAAGATTAACTAAATAAACCATGGAGCAAAGCCTCACGGATGGTACTTCATAATTGTCAAGTAATACTGATAAAAAAGGGAAATAATTTTTAACATGCAGCATTCAGC
The DNA here is from genome assembly GCA_035233585.1 of Antiaris toxicaria. Classification (NCBI taxonomy): domain Eukaryota; kingdom Viridiplantae; phylum Streptophyta; class Magnoliopsida; order Rosales; family Moraceae; genus Antiaris; species Antiaris toxicaria. The sequence goes on along the minus strand of CP141154.1, from coordinate 110,766,666 downwards.
CAACGCATGCGAAAACCAAGTTTTATATCAAACAAGACCCGAACATATTGATATTTCAACAGAAGCATCAAAAAAACATATCTTAAGGATCATTTGATAGACGCATTACATTTGAATACAATTCGTTTTTTAAGTGTGGTATTTGGTTAAAAAGTATTTGTTTTGTATTTGAATGAAATGTGTGTTTGAATGAAAATTATTTTAGAGTTAAAAAGTTGATATGATTAGTAAAAGTAGAAATAAAAAGTTAGAGTTGAAAAGTTTATATGATTGTTTTAAAAAACTTTTGAATAGCAATTGTTTTTGTAGCACCGTTGAAAATGATTATATTTGAATGCAAAACTTTACGTTTGATATAAAATTGCATTGCGTTAAAATACAACAATACTAAAAAACGTTGCCAAACGAGCACTTACTATCATTCGCAGCCATATATAACTTTCTAGACAAGAGCTTATTCATGTCCTTCGTGAGTTACTATAAAATTAGCAGCATGCCTTCTTAATATAAATCCCACAAAATATAAACTTGCAAAAAAGTAAAATAGCAAGTAATTTGATGTATTTTTACGAGATGCATTCAACCTTTTTCGCTCTCTGGCTCGATCAGCTACTAGTCCATTGGCTTAAAACTGGTTATAAGCTCTTCCAATTATCATCCTAAAAGAAACAAAAAGCAAGATAGATGAAGTCGGTACTGGGTACTTGAGATTATTAAAATCGTGGCTGTGATCATAAGAAGTTATAGTCATTTAGCAATAAGCTTACAATTAATATAAGACTAATGCTACGTTTAGAAAACGTATTTTGACGTTACGAAAATCAATTTTACACTAAACGTAAAGTTTTACATTCAAATACAATCATTTTCAACAGTATTACGAAAACAATTACTATTCAAAAGTTTTTAAAACAATCATATCAACTTTTCAACCCTAACTATTTATCTCTACTTTTATCAATTACATTAACTTTTCAACTCTAAAATACTTTTCATCCAAACACACATTTTATTCAAATACAAAACAAATACTTTTCAATCAAATACAACATTCAAAAAAAAATTGTATTCAAACACAATTAAAACACAATACGCTTACCAAATGCCTTCTAAAGGTACTAAATTGAGCATACTGTAGAATCAAAACAGAAAAAATAGGTATTAAGCATTTAAATTTCTCCTATTTTGTCTGTTTTTTAGTTAACTTGACAACAATACCAATTTGAATCCCAAACAGAATGAAGTTACAAATTGCAATACAAAATGCAATCTTGAGAAATCGAACGCCATTTAGTCAATAAAAAGAGCAAAAACAGTGTGCCTTACTCCCTCAGTCCACAAGGCTGCTGCATTTCCATCTGCTTCCGCTTCACCTCCTCCTTCAGCCTTCTCTTCCTCATCTTATCTGCCTTCTTACCACTGAGTTCCCCATTTCTCCCACCAAGTCCAACCAGGCTTTCCAAGCATAGAAATACTTCAAAGAAGTCAGGTGTACCACGAATCATCAAATGCTCAACCTTTTAACCCTCCAAGTCATACACAACAAACTTCTTAGATTCCTGTTGCGTAAGAACCCGATCACGAGTCTTCAAATACGCAACAGGCATCACATAAGAAAAAGAGCCATTCAAGTCCGAATTCTCGATGGAGTATAGCTTAGTCCAAGACCCCTTAACCCCGTATTCCTTCATCACCCATACATCAACCCGGTCTGCCCTGACTTGATCATATTGGTCATAGGTGTAGTAATTACAAACCACACAAAGACACCCTCCCTAAGCCTCCACATTCATGTGAAAGTCCTCTTATCCATGTACTCCGGCTGAGGAACCTCACGATGCCTCGGTGACAAGATCAAATACGACGATCAAGTTTGAAAACATCGGATTGCGGCTTCTGAGACACCACCCAATGCAGAGCATTACTAACAAGAACACCATAAGTACGCTTATAAAGAAGGTAATAAGGAAAGTCACTAATCCTTTTCCAAGTCTTAGCTTTTAGACTATAAACCTTAACCTTGCAATCCAAAGAGTCATTATCAACACCATAAAATTGTATCATCCTCACCAACTTATAATCATCGTTAATGGGGTCATACCCGAATCCGTAAATGATATATTAGCAAATTCCAAAACCGCGTGGAAACTCAATCTCAGTTTTGGGTAACTTTCGGTACCTTCTAGTGGCTGGGTTCCAGAGAGCAACATCTTCGATGGAATTGAACAAGGCAAGCAAGCCATTTCAAGAGCCCAAAACCTCGGTTCCGCCCTCGTAGTCCAATGGGTGGTTGAGTTGTCCGGCGGAGTCGAGAGTTTCGAGGTTGACCCAGCGGAGTCCACATCCTCGGATTACCAGAGCGAGGTTGCAGTTCGTTTCCAGAGAATGATTGAGGTGGAGTTTGATGAAATCAGGGCCGTCGATGAGGGAGCACCATGGTTTGGAGACGCACCTGTAGCGCAGGAGATCCTTAACCGGTAGTCGGCTGAGAATGTCCATGATTATCTCCCAAGGAAGGGTCTTCTCCATTCTTGTGCTGAATTCTGATGGGTAATGAGGATTAGAGCTTTGGGGTTTTTTTTTCCAGAAATCAACTTACAAGGCAGTTGTTTATTCAAAAAAAAAAAACACCTTCCAAGGCAGTTATTGCTTTCTATCTCAAATAACTTGTTGCATACTTGCATGATTGACGAACATGAACTGCTTCAATGAAATAGAGTATGGAAAGAGCAAAACTATATTGCATTACCTCTTTTTAGTGCTTGGCTTCTTCCCTTGGTCGTTTTTGTTCTTCTTAGCTTGCTTCTCAGTGGTTTGTCCATCATGATCACCATCAAGTCCAATGTGGCTCCCCACACAAACGTGCGTGTAAAAAATTCTAAGAAACCACCCTTCACTTCATTGACTCTCTTTCTCTTGATGTCGTACAAAAGGAACTTCTCACCATCTTGATCCAACAGAAGCCGATCACCACCCTTCAAATATGCAACAGGCGCCACAAAAAGATCACCACCCTTATCTTTCCATGCTAATGAAGATTGTTGATGGAGTAGGAGCGGAGATAGGGAACGAGATCGTAGGCGGCGAAGTAGGAGCAGAGAGAGGCATAGAGATAGAAGGAGGAGAATTAGGTCTCGGAGCGGTTCGAACGGAAGAAAGAGAGAAAGGGATCGCCAAACCAAATCACGACCAGGAGATCGGGCCTCGGAGATCTGGTGTGTTCTTTTGCTTGAGATTTTGGTAGCGATTTTGAGTTCAGTCATGCTTTTGCTTGAGTTGGAGTTTGGTGTGTTCTTTATCTAGATTTGATTTGTTTTATTTATTTTTTTTTAGCTTTAATTTGTTCTACAGCTGAATTCTTTTATGTAATTAGAGTTAAAAGAAGTAAACTTGCTATGCAGGATTCAAATTTTTTAGCTGTATTTACCTTGGGAGATGTCTTGACGTGGTTTTGGATTGCAATTCCAATTTCTTTTACTTCTTCTTTAAGATTCTTCCTAATTGGTCTTTTCAATTTCATCAAAAACTACGTTCCTTTGAGAAAAGTTAACAAACAGAGATAATTTTGATTTTTCCTACTCTTCCTAATTATGTGGACAATGCTGGTTTTTTTCTTTTTATTTGCTAATTAATCTGTTACTAAAAATTTAGAATGTCGTAAGGAATTTATTTGCTGTGAGTTGGGGAATTAGGACATGAGATACTCTTTTTTATCCATTTTTTTAATTACTTGTAATATTTTCACAGATAATAAGAGAATTATAGCAATCATTTCAATTGCACATTTTGGAGAGGTTTGTCCCTACAGTCATTATCACATATTCTGTTATCTTCACATAAAGATAGAAATCCTCTTCATATAGTTTTAGCAACTTTTTTCCATATGCATCTCAAGTGACAAACTACATTGGTGCAACATCAAAATTCTGGTTGTCATGCTAGTGGCCTTTTTTCTTCTTGAACGCAATCGGCTTGCACAAACAGTGGCTAAAAAACTTTGTTCCAACAAAATGGTTAATTTGTCTGTTTATTCAACTTACATCATGACATATGGTTTTGTGTTATATTCTAATTCATGTAGTGTATAGACAAGAATTTACTCTTTTCAATTTATGAAATGGATGAAACAAAAATTTATTGACTTGAAATTTCATTCAAGAGTTTTAGTGATTGAAAGTGCAAACTGAAAAGTTTTTTGCCTTTTTGTGTGCGCGTGAAAATGCAAATTACTAAGGTATGAATTGTTTAACTTTGTGTTAGCCCTTTGTTCTGTATCCTATCCGAATTGGAACTTACATTTATTGGCAAGCGGATGGTTCATTCTTTTCAAATGAAAGTATCATATCAGATGGGTATGTTTCTTTAATTTATTATATTTTAATGTTTTTTTTGCTTCGTTTTTTTTTTATAATGTCATTTTCAGAAGCAGTTTCTATTTTTTTTTCCTTCTTTTTTTTTTTTTGGTTGCAGTAGGAATTGTGGAATGTAATTGCTTAGTGTTTAATGCATTTCTTGACTTTGGATTGCTTAAAAACTATCAATATAGCTAAATTTCGAGAAAAGATTACTGTAGAGCTTTATGTTCATGGAATACAGAAGTTAGCATTGGATTATGAAAGTTACTATGAAAAGTGCTGCAAAATTTATAAAGTGAAGTTTAAATCGTTTGACGAATCTCAAATATCTCAAAAAGTTTAGCATTGACTCTGTCGTTTTTTTTTTTAATCTATTGGTTTTAAGTACTTTTTTGGATTATGTTGTTGTACTATTGGTAAAGTAATGATATGAATGGATACGTGAATATGAATACTTATTTCATGTATAGATATGGTTTTTGAGGTCTTTTATGTATGATAAGAACATGAATGATTATTTCTTTTTGAAATTACTTTGACAGAATATAGTTATTACTTCCTCTTATTTCTAACATTAAAGTTCTAATAAAATTCTTTTCTGGCCTTATTTTTGGAATTCTAGTAAAATTGTGCAAGAATAACATTACAATCCTGATTGAATTTTGATAAAATTCTTATAGAGAATAACATAATTTTTGTTTTACTCTTGCAGAATAATATTGGAATTCTTGTAGAATTTTAGTTAAGTTCTTGTAAAATAAAATTAGAATGTGATAGAATTATACAAGAATTCTGATAGCATTCTTGATAACATTAGAATTCTAGTAGAATTCTTGTAAAGTATAACGGAATTCTTGCTTTACTCTTACAGAATAACATTAGAATTCTACGCAAATTCTAATAGAGTTCTTGCAAAATAATATTAGAATTCTGGTAGAATTATGATAGAACTCTTTCAGAGTATAGTATAATTATAAATTTACTCTTGCAAAATAACATTAGAATTTTAAAAGAATTTTACAAGAATTCTAATAGAGTTCCTACAGAATAACGTTTATATGCATACTCTAGTAGAATAATGTATATACTGTATTAAAATATTTTCAGTTTTCAAGGACGCTGCAGAAATACTCTAGTAAAGTATATTGCACACCCTTGTAGAATATTTTAGAATGCCTCCAATAAATGAATAAAAAATTATCAAAGAGAAGATTAAGATTAAGATTAAAATTTCATTTTACTTTGAGATAATCCTCATCTAGTTCATTTTTCCTTTGGTAATCAAAGCTTACTAATCATTCATCAAAGACTATACAAATAATAAGAGCTTACATATCTAGAATAAAACCAAAACGAGTGCAACAGAAGCAAATAGATTTTAAATTCTAATCTCTCAACTGATTCTGCTGGCAACGTTTAACAAAATTAGATGTTTCACTAATAGTAATAAGAAAGCAAATGTCTAAACAAAAAACAAGCTCAACAAAATACAACATATACAAAATAAAACAAAGTAACATTAAAACAAAAATTTCATCTAAAACAGAGAAGTTCCCTTCCCCTTCTTGCATCCACCAATCTCAAAGTGTCTACCAATCACTAAGAATGCTAAACTATGATTCATAAAAAAGTTTGCTATGTCAAAAACAACAGCCAAAAGAAAATATGCAAATGAATTTGAAAGTAACCGAACTTAATTGGGTGTTGAGACGCATGCTTGCAGCCTTGGCACTGCAGCGTCAAAACGATCTTCTTGGTCGTTTTTGTTTGTTAGGAAAATTGATTCATCAAAATTATAATCATATTTGCTAATGACCCAAATCATAGGTGATTCATTTTATTTCCATCCATAAAAACAGGATATAGTCACAGATTCATTCAAAAATAAAGAAGGAAATTATTAAAATTCTTCGAATAAAAACATAAACACATGGAGAACTTGGAGAAATTTCAAACTTGAAAAGAGTTGTGAGGGACTCCAAAGTGGAGCTGATGCATTTTAGCGACCTTCTGCAGTACCAAAATTTCAAATTTCAACAACAAATCACGATTGATTGGACAAGACACCTTAGTTGCAACTCTAAGATCCAGCGCGATCTCACGACGGCAGTGAGTGAAGGATATCGGAGATCCCACTGCACTGTGTCAAGATCCGGCGCCATGATCGGAGAAAATGAAGAGAGAGGAACAAGAGCTGACGGCTCCACTGACAGATCTCCCAGTTGAATCGAACAAGATTTGCGAATCTGCACTCCTCCAGCGACGACCGCGAAGGGAGAGAGGAAAGATGACCCGATGTTGGCAACCATGACTAACCTCGAACGATATTTGCACTCCTGCGACAACCTGGCAATAGTAAATCGAAAGCGAGACTAAATGGAGGAGAGAGAGAAAATTAAACTCCAGTGAGATTTGACAGTGGCAGTGGATGACTTGGCCAAGAAGATCGTGTTCTCCAGTGCGCCAACTCTGCCGCCACAAGCTCCGATCTATAGGCAGAGTTGCCCCAAACTCCATCGGCTTTGGTTGCCATACCGCAAGCTTCGGCACAGAGAGAGAGAGAGGTTACAGAGAGAAAGGAAGGAAGAACATGAGAAGAGAGAGAGTGATAGAAAAAAAAAAGGAGAAGAGAGAGAATTGTCTGGGAATTTTCTCGTAAGAGAGAGAGGGAGAGTTTTCCATATGTGAGTTTTTTTTTTTTTTTATAGTAAAGTTTAAAAATATTAGATTACAATAAGAGTTTATTAGTAATTTCATTTCTTTTTTAATTTATTCTAAATTATTGTGTTTAGTTTGCATCATATTGGTGAAATGACTAGTCTTCGTCTGTTTGACACGTTTAAATTTGAAAAATGAAAAAATTTTTCATTTCAAGAAAAATGAACTTTCCTAAATTTCCGTATCTGAACATCTAATATTTTTTATTTTTTAAATATTTTTTATTTTTAAAAAATAAAAAAAGAACTCTCTAAAAACAAAAAATTTTCACCCACCCAAACAACTTTTTATTTTTTTAAAAAATTTCAAACAATTTTTTATTTTTCATATCTAAAAATTTTCTATTTTCTAAAAACAAACACCCCGTCCAAACGGACATGTTATACCACGTTAGCGATGAGTTACTCAAGTTTATGTCATTTGTCACTTTGGTGTTTTCCCTTTCATGAGCCGTTCTACATTGTTGGCGTTTCTCAATCGACCTGTTTACTGATTTTGTCATATGATGCTTAAATTGTCATCGTTTTATAAATACATTGTCGTTTCAAGTTTTCAACTGTGTCATCGTTATAAATTGATTAATTTCAATATTGATGTCGTTTCCTTTCCTTTTCATGCAATTCTATCAAAATAAATAAATAAATAACTATCAAAAGTTTAGTAGAATTTAAAGGATAATACTTCCAGATGAATATGGTAATATGCATGGCGGTATTAAGATAAATCCAAAAATACACACGGCCCTGTTATGATATACCCAAACGTTAACATAGTTAGTCTGATTCCTTCGCAAACCTTTTCGCTGCGGAAACTCAAACTGAAGTTAGCACTGCCGAGCAAGAAAATGAAATATTTACGAAAATGAATGTTGGTTTTTCAATTTGGTTTGAGCAACGACGGAGTTGAATCCCGGCTACTCACAAAATGGTAGGTCCCACTAGTGGGATCCATTTGGTGTGAGTAATGAGGTACAACTCGATCCCATATTTCATTTGGTTTTGCTGGTTAAGACAGAGGCCTAACTCAGCAGTCAACACAGGAGTAAAGCTTCCTAACAAAATGGTGCATGGAGTGGGGTAGCTCATAAACCCCCACGTGCATATTTTCATATTAGTCATGTAAAAAAGTTACCAGCAAAATTAACCATCCATAGCCTATCTTTCTAGCCATTGTTTCCTACTTTCCGTAGCATTCAACATATATGAGAGTTTATATACAATTCAAAAGAAACATGTTGTAGACATGGTCACATTAGTCTTTACCGTATAGAGACCAAATCCTAAAATATATGGTAAAAGAATTATATAACTGAATCATGTCAAGTTAAGGAGAACAATTCGCTAAATCTATTTTCCCTTTCCATGATCAGATCACTATAAGCCACTGCTAAATCCCTCACAATCAACCTGGGGAAAAAAGGAAAGAGAAAAAAAAAAAAAGGGTAGTTAATTAGGTGCTTCATATTAGTGTTGCAAAGGCAATCACTAAAAAGAGTAACTCAATTAAGCATTAACTATACCTCAGTTTTCCTCTTCGAACTCTATTTATAGAACCAGTTTAAATCCCTTGGACAAGAAATCATCCCTACACAAAGACAAGGTAGAAAGAGAAGTACAACAATAAGATCCAAGTTAACACTCAGCAGCCACGTTTCCGAACTATTAGTATATATACATTTACATACATGTATATGTATATGAACACTAATCCTTTTCATAGCATCAGTTAGATGCACAAAATCATTTATATCTTGAATCGCCGGCAATATGAGCAATTTTTCAACTTGCATAACTTAGGACAAGTACAATGGTATATGCGCACTAAATTATCTCTCTTTTCCTCCGAAAAGCAAAGCAGAAGCTCAAACTAATGCAGTAGGAGTAACATGAGCCGTTATGTAGAGAATACAACTTGTAGATATTATAAGACTCAAGCTCACGTTTAACATCCCATTTGAATCCACTTTTAACATTATTTTCCGTTTGAATTGTAGCTAGGTTTAAACCTATGTTCCAAAACGGCCTAAATGATCATTTGCAATCTAAATAGGAATCACACAACAAATCGCTATATTCAGTTAAGAATGTTTATACAAAAGGGACCGAAATCGATAAATCAAAAGGAAATTAATTAATAGCTAGAATGAGGGAAACCATTTTAACATTACCTCTTCTTCTTCCCTTGGACGTTTTTGTTCTTCTTTGCTTGCTTCGTAGTAATTTGTCCGTCATCGTCATCAAGTCCAATGAGGCTTCCCACACACACGTGTGTGTAGTCTTTTCTGGGAAAGCTATAGCCCTTCACTTTCTCGACTCTCTTCCTCTTCATATCATACAAAAGGAATCTCTCACCGTCCAAATCCAACAGAATTTGATGATCACCACCCTTCAAATAAGCGACAGGGACCACATATAAGAAAGGGCCGCCAGTCACCTTCGATGGCTTCACCGAAAACAACTTACTCCAAGACTCCTTAACCCCATATTCCTTCATAACCCACACGTCAACCGACTCCGACTTATTCAATACCGGATTGTAATTGCGTAAAACCGATACACAAAGACACCCTCCCAAGTTGGCCAGTCTCGAGCAAGAAGCCTCAACATCCTCGCCATCCGGCATCGCCAGCACGCGATGATCTTCCGCCGCAAGATCAAAGGCGAAGATCAAGTTCGAGAAGTCGCATTTCCTGTTCGACTCCCAATGGAGAGTGTGACCAACAAGAACACCATGCCCACGACGGTAAATAAAGTGATCAGGAAAGTCATCAACCTTCTTCCAAGTTTTGGCCTTTACACTGTAAATCGCAACTTCAGAGTAACAGACAAGATCTTGTGCCTTTTCTTGATTATTATAAACGCTGATCTTCCTCAACAACTTGTGATCGTCGGAAATAGGGTCGTACCCAAATCCCGTCATGAAAAGTTCGAAATAACGGGAGAGAGAAGAGAACCCAGGAAAGGAAATGGGCAAAGCCCAGTAACGTTTCGTGGATGGGTTCCAAATAGCCATATCCCCGTCGCGATTGGCCAAAGCAAGAAGGCCATTACAGCCGCCGAGGACGTCGATTTCGTGTCCGAGGTCGATTGGGTAAGAGAGTCGTCCTACGGTCGAGTTCAGACCGCCGTCCAAGTCGACCCAGTAGAGGACGTCGCTGCCTCCGAAGACGACACCGAGGTGGGAGGTGGTTCTCAGAGAATTCTTAAGGTGGAGTTTACTGAAATCAGGGCCGTCGATCAGCGAGCGCCATGGTTTCGACACGCTCCTGTAGCGCAGCAAATCTTTCACGGAGAGTCGGCTGAGAATGTCCAAGACTATATCCCAAGGAAGTTTGTCCGCCATTGTTGAATTCTTGAGCTTAGTTGGGCCAAAAGGGTTTGTCAGAAAAGTAAAACGAAATGAGAGGAGAGAAGAAGGTTCCTCTGATTTTATTTTTTTAGATTTTTTTTAGTTTTTTTTTTTTTTTTTTTTTTAAATGGGTGAGAGGTTTCTCCGGGTTTGCATGAGCATTTTGTAGCATTGAAGTATTTATTATGAACCTTATTAAATTCCACAATTGCCCTAGCGGTAACGCATGAATGTTAAAAAGCGATGGTTAGTTTAGTAAACTCAATGAAACCGGCAACCTTTTTAACGGAGGAGTAGTTTGAGAGTAAGTTTTACCGTCTCTACAACCAATTTTTTTTTTTAAATTTCATTATTTTTAATTATTTATATATTTAAAACGTTACAATAAACTTTAAATTTTAAAAATTCATAACTTTGTTTATACAAATCTAAATGAAGTATTTATTTTAAATTACATAGAATTTTAAGAGGAATAAATTAATATTTATATTGATATTTTTTTTCTAAAAAAATTTTTTAAATTTTATATTTTTTTACTCCAAACAATTTTTTTCCTAAACATATTTTCAAAACAACTTTTTTCTAATCAAAAAAAAAATCACCAAGCATCTTCCCCAAACTCCCTAGATTCAAACATTTATGTAATTTATTTCCTTAAAATTCCTATACAATTTTTGACTTATTTGGATGTAGAAAAAAAAAAAGGAAAGAAAAAAAAATGTCTTTTACCTTTGTTTTTAACAAATTCTAAATAATAAACCAATTAATTGCTCAATTATAAATAAACAACATAATCTAAAAATATTAAAAATAATTAACGATAATGTATTTTTTATAAACTAGTGATATTCTATTATTATCTATTTTCTTTCTCCTCCATCTCTCATCTTCTCTATCATCCTCGTTCTCTCTCTTTTTATCCTCTCTCTTCCTTCCTTCCTCAATGATGTAAGCAAGAGTGACGCTGACTTCACAACAATCTCAATGCTACTAACTAAGATCTTCACACTGAGATCTATTCTCTATAAGCAGCTCCTTAAGCTCCACAATTCTAATAAGACTTGGTCGGATTCGATAAATTGGGTCTCAGTCACAAAGCTTATAGCAAATCGTCATCGAAGATCGCAAATTGTAAATCTAGATCTTCGTTACTAGAGTCACGAATCGTGATGATAATCTACTTTATACGCTTCGTCACCAAAGTCATCTTTCTCAAGGATGGTGAAGCTCGAATGATGGCTGACGAAGAAAGATCAATCCTTTGATTTCTGGTGCGTTTCTTGGCATTTGTTATTATCACAATTATCATCATCATAGTTCTTTCTCGCTCTTGATAGAATCGATGCCGACATTGGCAATGGCTGTTATGGATTTAGGGACATTTGGTACTTGTATTATATTTGAAAGCAATGTAATATTCATCTAAACACAAAAATATTATATTCAAATAGGAATCACATCACAGTTTAAATTCAATACAATCACTATTTTTTCATTATATTTTTTCTAATACTTTTCCTAATTTAAATCCAGAAGATTTTGACTAGTGAAGCACCTTCCGTAGCCTTCTGTAGACGACAGCCGGAGACCCTTGTGACGCACATCAGCAAACCGAAAATCCAGCCAATTGCTTCCCTGCATTGCGCACCAGGCGAGATATCCACCCTTCCTTCCTGTAGACGACAGACCGTCCCTGCACTATACAAGCAGGCCCGCAATCTCCTCACCGCTGTGGACAACTCCGGTTGGTAGCTTCCCACCTCTTCTGGCAACACAACCCCCACCCCATGTGGACCGTTGGTGGCGAGTCTTGAGGTAGAGATTAGATGCCAGCTTGACGACCCATTAGTCACCAACCTCAACGGTTACTCTCCTCTCACTCTCTCTGTCTTCGCACTCTCTCTCTCTCTCTCTCTCTCTAGGGATTTCTTTTAAGTACTTTTTTTATTTTCACAATACTTATTTTATTTTATTTTTGTATATATTTCGGGTTGTTTATAGGATTTGAGCCTCGAATATTTCATTTAATCCACTGCATCTGTAAGACATTGTCGTTTTCTATGAATCACGTATCATGTCGTTTTCATATTACTCGTTTGCACAATAATGTCGTTTCTAGTTGTTTTAAACTTAATTGTTGAAAATTGGCAATTAAACAGTGTTACGCTTTAACGAGTATTTAGCGCTTATGCCATCTAAATTTGTTATTTTTGGTAACTTGCTCTTTAAATTTTTAATTGCAATAATTTATCTTAAAATTTATTAAATTGTTGCAATGTATTTCATTTAATTGATTTTGCATTAAACTAAAGATTTGAAATTGAAAGATTTCCATTAGTGTTTTTATTAAATTTGAAAATTTTTGATTGGATATGGATGAAGCATATATGGGTTTTTCATATTAAAATTAACGGAGAAATAATTTATAAAAAATATACTGTAACAATTTAGTAAGTTCAGAAATAAATTGTTAAAATTAAAAATTTAAGGATAAGTTGTCAAAAATGACAAATTTAAAATACATTAGTGCTACATACCCCGCCTAATCCGTCAACAGGACCCGCACTATCAGTCACAAAACGACTAAGCTTCGGAGACGCAGCAGCTCATATTTCCTCACCTGCATATTCGCACCTTCTTCCTCAAATTGACTAGCAATATGTTCTACTAACTCGAGACCGTCAACTTCACAAGTGAAAATAACACGATTTTTGATATTAAAAAAAAAAAAGGAGAGAGACAGAGAGTAGGAACATGGTAACACAACGAAATCCTATAAAGACCAGACCAAATCCTGAAGAACATACATGGAAAATTATACCTGGTTAATGATTCAAGTTGATCCTTCAAAAGGTGACATGGCCAAAGTACAAACGAAGTTCGATAAGTTTTTTCCAGAATGCTACTTCAGCTCAGTACCAGTTCAAAGGTCCTTCCATATTCAGCCTGAAAGAAACAAATGCACCTAGCGTAAATAAGCAGCGTTATTGAATAATCATTAATAAGCATACCAAACCAATAAACTACGCAACATATTGTGAATTAGCATTAATGACAAAATAAAATGTATCCCTCGTAAACAAATGAAGGTGCAATATTTGATGCAACAAGAAGGCAGTAAATTTTGAAGGCACATATGTAACTTTTCATATTTCTTTTTTTCTTTTTAATTGAAACGAAGAGACCTATTAAATATTGTGTATCAATCAATTAACAGAGTTATATTTAACCAGCGCCAAAATAATTTATCTAGATCAGATTATAGACGAAATACGATTCTATGCACTATGATCGGGATGTGCTTGATATTAGTCTCTCTTTACCAAGAACATTTTTCCTTTATATATATATATATATAATAAAAACTTAGACCATTTACAACAATATGTATGTCAATGCTAATATTATAATTGATTAAGAAATATTAGATATTTGATATCTATTTTTTATCATCTTTATTAAACTTTAGAACCAATATAGAAGTCTTCAAAAAAGTTTAAAAAAGATGATTTTGTAATTTTAATGTTAAAAGTCCATTAAAACATCAATCAACAATAATTAAATATCAAAATTTGATAATTTAGTATTCCGTGATAATATGGTAAATGTCAAATTTAGCATCAAAGATAGTATGTATTAGAGATAAAATGTTGTTCTTTTATCTATAGGAGATAGTATGCATTTGAACTATTGTTATTTTTCTTTATTTTTAATAAAATGTTGGAGATTGAAAATTAAGAGGATGCCAAGGACGCGCTTACTAAGTTAAGATGTCTCGGTGCAATCACTGATTCATATCCTCAATAACTTCATTTTAAAAAATATATATGTATTGGAGAGTGATTTTTCTACTCAAATATCAAAATTTAGCTTTGAAATAGGGGAAATTCGGACTTGAACATCAATTTGACCATTAAAATCGTATACAAAACCTACGGCCACATTTTGAGCAAAAAAAAAAAAAAAAACCAAGGCTACGTGAAACACGCATTATTATAGTGGGCTGTGAAAGGATAGTGAATTAAACTAGTTTTTCCAGTTCGGTTTTCTTGTCTAAGATGCTAATTTCAACTGCAGGGCAGTGGCCTCAGCAACCATAGCACGACTAGCTTTGGAGCTAATGGGAACATGTTGCTCCACCTCATGCATGTTCAACATTTGTTTCTATTTGGCTTGTGTAACGTTCTATATACAGAGGATTGTGACCTCGCAAGTGACATGAACAGGATAACATGATTCAATAAGGACCAAAGTCCTAGAAAACATACATGGCAAATTATATATGTTTACATATTTTAAACAGCGCAGGATTGAACTTGTACCCCCTCAAATACAAGTCCCAAGCTGTCCTATCCTAATGCCAGTTGAACGAGTGGCCTTTGGCCATAGCAAATTACATTTAGTTAACGAGTCCAAGTGACATGGCCAACGGTTGCAAAATGCCTCGCCAATATAAGTCCCAAAATACATATACTGTGAACTTCAGCTACATTCCATCTACTTAATTTTACAGGATACATACATTCCACCTAACTCTTCTCCATTTTCAGACTACTGCTTTGTTCAAAGGTCCTTCAGTTATCCCTGAAAGAAACAAAGACACCAACATGGTAAAAGCTTGTAAATGTTTGCCGAATTAATTCAAACTGTAAAACGTGCAATTTGAGCATAAACAAATCAATCACAACCCAAGGAACAAGGATTAAGCAAAAACAAGTTCATGAGCGTTACTTCAAAAATCTACGCAACACTAAAAAAAAAAAAAAAAATCAAGTAGAAGATCATGAAGCAGTTCTCACATATGGTATGCTTGTTTGAAAAAAAAGAAAAGAAAAGAAAAGAAAAGAAATAATTTACCCTTAATAGATTGAAACCATTAGCCATGACATTTCTATACATAGACAGGACCAAGACAGGGATACATGCATCAACTTAATGAGAGTCGTTCACGTAACCTCTTTTCCCTTTCCATGGTAAGACATATCAGCTAAGCCACTGCTAAATCCCCTAGTATCAACTAGCTGAGGGAGAGCAAAATATATGTGCATATAATTGTAACGCGGCACCATTATATTAATGTTGCAACGATCACTTAAAATGATGAAACATGTAATTCCGTTAATCTGTAAAACTGAAAAATTTCCGCATACCTTTGGCCTTTTTTCGTGTTCTCGTCTATAACACCAGTTTGAATCCTTTGGACAAGAAATCATCCCTAGTAAAAGGGTCATCGTCGTTTTTTACAAACCAAACGGTGAACAACATGCTTATAAGAAACTTATACCAGTGAAGAAAACCAATTCACATTACCTTTGCTTCCTATTCGAGTCTTTCTTCTTGTTCTCTTGCTTCTGGCTCTTATTCTTGTTCTTCTTCTTCACACCTTCATTTTCCTCATCCCAACCACCATTAAGTCGAACGAGGCTTCCAACAAATGATTGTGCTCTGAAGCGTTCGGGAAGACCAGAAATCCCCACATTCTTAGCCTTTTTCCTTTGCAGATCGTAGTTTATGAATTTTTGACACTGTTGATTTAAAATAACTTGATCCTTACTCTTCAAATACGCAACAGGAGTCACAAAAAGAAAAGTTCCAATCGCTTTCGAGGGCTTCACAGTAAAGAGCTTAGTCCAGGAATTCGTATCCCCATATTCCTTCATCATCCAAATTTCAACACGGGACGATGAGGTGAAACCTTCAACATAGTTGCAAGTCAAACAAAGCGACCCTTTCAAAACATCCAAAAACATAACAACATGTGCAGCCTTTTCGTAATCTGGCAGCGGAATCTCGCGCAACTCCTCGGTTACGAGATCGATTCCAACGATTAACTCCGGAATAGTGGAACCTTTCTTTCCGGCAACAAACCAATGCAAAGCATTACTAGCAAAAAGGCCAAACTGCGTCTTGATATCGATCAAATCAGGCAAGTTTTTGTTAATTCTTTTCCAAGAATTGGCTTTTGCACTATAAACATTAACCTCGGAGCCAAAACAACCCGGAGTTCCAACTAAAAATGTGACTTTCACCAACTTGTAATCATCATTAACAGGGTCATGACCAAATCCGTAAAAGTCGAGGTTTTGCGTAGGTACCGAGACATTATCGTTAAAAATGGGAAGCTTTTTGTACCTTCTGGTGGAGGGGTTCCAAATAACAATATCTTTACGAGAGTTGGAGAGAGCAACAAGGCCGTTGCAAGACCCCAAGACTTCGACACGGCGGCCGTCGTCGATGGGGTGATCGATTTTCACGGCGGGACTGAACTCATCGAGATCGACCCAGGCGAGGTTGTCGTCTCGGAAGAGAAGGGCGGCGAGGTTGGAGTTGGTTTGCTTGGAGTGATTGAGGTGGAGGTTGATGAAATCAGGGCCGTCGATGAGGGAGCACCATGGCTTGGAGACAGACCTGTAGCGCAGGAGATCTTTGACGGGTATTCGGCTGAGAATGTTCATGATTATCTCTGTAGGAAGGTTGTCAGCCATTTGTTGGTTCTCTCTGAGGTCTCACTGAAGGAAAAGGAAATGAAAGTTTGGGGGAGACGAAAAGGTTCTTTCTTTTCTCTGCTTTACCTTAAACATGTCGACTAAAGTCGTTGGCCAGTCGCAGCTCAGCGAGAGTTTTATTTATTTATTTATTTTTTTAAGAATATGCGCAATTAAACTAACAAGGAGTTAGTGGAGACGATCGAGGACATTAGTTTTTAAGTTCGAAGAAAGTTATTTTGAAAAATATATGTTTAGAAAAAAATGTATTTAGAACGAAAATATAAAAGTTTTAAAAAGTTTTTTTTTAAAAAAAAAATATTAATATAGATATTATTTTATTTTATTTGAAATTTTATATAATTAAAAATATATATTTTATTTAGATTTGTATAAATAAAGTTATGGATTTTCAAAGTTTAAAACTTAACGTAGAGTTTTGTAAATATAAATAGTGAAAAGTAGTGAAATTAAAAAAAAAAAATTTTTTTGAATGTCTTCAAAACTAATCCCAGATAGAGTTTAAATTTTAAATTAAAAAATTATTCGTTTATATATATATTATTTAAACTTAATAATACTAATTTAAATAATAATCTAACTGTCTCTTTTTTTTTTTAATTTGGAGTGTTAAGGTATAGGATTTTCCTACAGTTTCTTAATACTTATTTATAAAACAGTCCCTTATTTATATCATAACTTTTTTTGGCAAACCAAATCTTAACGTTGAACAGAATGTACTTTTAAAATTTACAAAGAATTGAAAGTGAATCAAACAATACCTCTGATTCCCATTAAAGTTGCATTTCTTGTTCCTCTGCTACTGATACTTTGCGCCAACTAGTACCATCAAATCCAACGAGGCTTCCAACACATGATCGTGTTCCAAAGGAGAAGGGAAGACGGGAAATGCTCAGCTTCTTGGCGCTTTTCTTTCGCGGATCATACAATATGAATCCCGTCTCGAAATGCAAAATAACTCGATCATAACTCTTAAAATACCCAACAACAGTCACAAAACTGAAAGAAATTCCAATCGCTTCGGTTGGCTCCATTGTAAACATCGTAGTCCAACATTCCTTAACCCCATATTGTTTCATAATCCATACATCAATACGGTGTGATGAGGCCATAAGACAAGGATTATTAATGTAATTACAAACAAAATAAAGCGACCCTCCAAGAACGCCCAAAGAGATGTCAACAAACTCATCCTCATCCTTTTCCGAACTCCGGCTGCGGAACCTCGTGGTACTACTCGGTCACAAGATCAAACGCAAGGATTACGTTCAAAAAATTGAACCCGGGGTTTCGGAGAACCATTCAATGCAAAGCATTACCTGCAAAAACGCCATACCACCGCGATCTCTTGACATACAGGCGATAAGGAAACTTCCTCTTGTGCATCTTCCAAGCATTGGCGTTTGCACTATAAATATTAACATCCGAATCAAAACCTTCATCGCTACGACATAAATAAACCGCGATTCTCACCAACTTATATACTCATTGTTAGTCCTGTCATGTCCAAATCCGTACAACTCAAGATTTTCACGCATTCCAAAAGGCAAATCATAAGAGACATTCAGGTTAGAAGTGGGCAAATTCTTGTACATTCTAGTGGAGGGGGTTCCAGAGAACAACCTGACCTCGCCGGCTCGAAAGAGCAAGCAAGACATTGTGAGAACCCAATGTCTAAGTCTTGCGAACGTCTTCGATTCGGTGGTTGAGTTCCACGGCGGCGCCAGGGGCGTCGAGGTCGACCGAGAAGAGTTTGTGTTTGTGGCAGAGAACGGCGGCTAGGTTGGAGTTGGTTTGCTTGGAGTAATTGAGGTGGAGTTTGATGAAATAAGGGTCGTCGATGAGAGAGCACCATGGCTTGGAGACACACCTGTAGCGCAGGAGATCCTTCACGGATAGCCGGCAGAGAATGTCGACGATTATCTCCCAAGGAAGGGCCTTCACCATTGTATGTAATTTGTTAGTTTTAGGAAAATGAAGAAAAAAATTTCTTGGAATTTCAATTTGTATGATCACTGACGTTTGAAGGCTCCAAAAAGGATTGCAATTATTGTTCCTATAACTATAACGTCTCTAGAAGAAGGAAGAATACATAGACTCCGAAGTAATGTGAATAGCTAGCGAGTAAGAATAATGTTCTCGAAAGTCAAAATATTTGATGAAGATTATGTTCTCAAAGTCGGAATATTTACTCAGAAATAATGGGGATTGCAAGCGAGTAAGGATAATGTTCTCGAAAGTCAACATATTCGATGGAGATTTTGTTCTCAAAAGTCGAAATATTTACTCCTACATGTGCAACTTGAAGTGGAGATATTATTAACAAAGCAAGGGGATGTTTGGTAAACACATTGCATTTTGATTGTATTTGAATGAAATTTGTTTTTTGAATGTTGTATTTGGTTGAAAAGTATTTCTTTTGTATTTGAATGAAATGTGTGTTTGGATAAAAAGTATTTTAGAGTTGAAAAGTTGATGTGATTGGTAAAAGTAGAGATAAATAGTGGAGTTAAAAAGTTGATGTGATTGTTTTATAAATGTTTTGAATAGTAATTATTTTCGCAGCACTGTTATAAAATTTGTGTTTGGTGTAAAATTATATTATATTTGAGTAAAATTAAAATGAAATTCTTTTTCCAAACATCACCTAAATAACATTAAGTTATCCAAAGATCTTAATAGGTATATCGGTAGTTATATATACATCTCTCCTTTTTATTCATTATACCTCCTTCTAATTACATACTCTACGTAATTTTTAAATAATTAAATTTTTTATGCACATTCCTATAATTTTAAAATTACTTCTAACTATTTTCAAAAAATTATTAAGAATGGTTTTATTTATATTGTCATCTTTTCTTTCCACACCCATTTCTTTACTCTTCACATCCTCTTCTAACTACACATTTTATATAAATTAATTTATTACTTTAATATTAGCTTTTATTTTTACATATATTGTTGAAACTTTAGGCATGGAGCTTTTTTTTTTTTCTTTTCTTTTTTTAAGTTCAATAGGGAAACAAAAAATAATAAATGAAAAAAATAAAAAAAATGTAAATTGAGTTGCATTATATTCTTTTAATTTTTATCGAACTCCATAGCGAACAAAAGTGCAGTATGATACTACCTCATGAGCATAAGAAGCAATTAAAACAATCAGGAGAAAAACCAATCTGATATTATAAAAAACAAAAAAAAAAGGTGAAAAGATTTGCTGGAAAGATTGTTTAGCAAACAAATATGAACACAATACAAAAAACAAATAAAAGTATAAATAAATAAATAAAATCTTCATATAATGATAGCATAGAAAATTGAATTTCTTCCATGTAATTTTTTAGAATTATTGTTGAAAAGTGAAAAGTATTTGTTATAGATTTTTGAAACAGAAATAATTTATAATTTAGAAATATGATATGTAGAGTGTGTGGATGGGAAAAAAAAAAACTCTGTATAATAAAATTTATGTAATTAAGTCTATTGTCTTTTTTGTCATTTTATTTATAAGTTTTTTTTGTAATAAGAATTTTTTAATTTAAGGAAGTCTTATAATAAAATAAGATGTGAATAGAACCATCTTGTGTATATATATTCTAAGTATAAAAAGAGATTCCGAAAAAAATAGAAAGAATATACAAAAGGAGAGATTTTTCTTATTAAAAAAAAAAAACAAAACAAAACAAAACAAAAGCTTCTTTAATTGCAAGAATGATGCGTCCATGTTGTGCAAAGAATGACGCGCAAAAATTTGGGTGGTCTAATCCTACTAGCAACACTTTTGCATCTCTATTATTATTTTTTTCTTGTGTTTTTTGTTTTTTTCCACCGTACTCTTTCCGTATTTCTTGTTTTCTACTGTCCTTTATTTCTTTTTTCATTTTCTTAGTTTTCATTTTTGTCTTTCTCTTTTCCTTAAAATATTATTTTTAAATCTTTTTTTTTTCTTTTTTAACTTGTGCCTTTATATATATATTTTTCCTTTATACTCTTTTCCTCTTTCCCTCTTTTTTTCTTCTATTTTCTTATTTTTTTTCATTTTACTTTTTCCTTTAATATCATATTTTTATTCTAATATTTCTCCATCAAATTTATATTTTAATACGTTTATGTACAAATGCTTTTATTATGATCTTCCAATATATTATTTAACTTGTATTTTTTTTCTTTTATTATTTTTAACCTTTCTCACTTTACCTTACTTTTTCTTACTCTCTCTTTCTCTCTCTCTAGGGATTTTTTTTCAGTACGTTTTTATTTTAACAATACTTATTTTATTTTATTTTTCTATATATTTCAGGTTGTTTATAGGATTTGAGCCTCGAATATTTCATGTAATTCACTACATCTGTAAGACATTGTCGTTTTCTATGAATCACGTATCATGCCGTTTTCATATTACTCGTTTGCACAATAATGTCGTTTCTAGTCGTTTTAAATTTAATCGTTAAAAATTGACAGTTAAACAATGTTAAGCCTTGACAGTATTTAGCGCTAATGCTATCTAAATTTGTTATTTTTGGTAACTTACTCCTTAAACTTTTAATTTTGATAATTTATCTTTAAAATTTATTAAATTATTGTAATGTATTTCATTTAATTGATTTTACATTAAACCAAAGATTTGAAATTAAAAGATTTTCATTAGTATTTTTATTAGATTTGAAAATTTTTTATTGGATATGGGTGAAGTGTATATGGGTTTTTCATATTAAAATTAATGGAAAAATAATTTATAAGAAATATATTGTAACAATTTAGTAAATTCATAAATAAATTGTTGAAATTAAAAATTAAGGGTAGGTTGACAAATTTAAAATACATTAGTGCTATATACCCCGCCTAAACCATCAACAGGACCTGCACCATCAGTCACAAAACGGCTAAGCTTTGGAGCTAATGGGGCCATGGAGACGCAGCAGCTCACATTCCCTCACCTGCTTATTCGCACCTTCCTCCACAAATTGACTAGCAATATGTTCTACTAACACGAGACCGTCAACTTCACAAGTAACAATAACATGGTTTTTGATTAAAAAAAAAAAAAAAGAGAGAGACAGAGAGTAGGAAGATGGTAACACAACGAAATCCTATAAAGACCAGACCAAATCCTGAAAAACATACATGGAAAATTACACTTGGTTAATGATTCCAGTTGATTCTTCAAAAGGTGACATCGCCAAAGTACTAACGAAGTTCGATAAGTTTTTTTCCAGAATGCTACTTCAGCTCAGTACCAGTTCAAAGGTCATTCCATATTCAGCCTGAAAGAAACAAACACCTAGCGTAAATAAGCAGCGTTATTGAGAAGTCGTTTGGAAAAAAATTGCATTTTAATTTTACTCAAATACAATACAATTTTATACCAAATACAAATTTTACAACAGTGTTATGAAAACAATTACTATTCAAAACATTTTTAAAACAATCACATCAATTTTTTAACTCTACTATTTATCTCTACTTTTACCAATCATATCAACTTTTCAACTCTAAAATACTTTTCATCCAAACACACATTTCATTCAAATACAAAACAAATACTTTTCAACCAAATACAACATTCAAAAAACAAATTTCATTCAAATACAATCAAAATGCAATGCGTTTACCAAACACCCCTGAATAATTATTGATAAGCATACCAAACTAATGTACCATGCGACATATTGTGAATTAGCATTAATGACAAAATAAAATGTATCCCTCATAAACAAATGAAGGTGCAATGTTTGATGCAACAAGACGGCAGCAAATTTTGAAGGCACATACGTAACTTTTCATATCTCTTTCTTTCTTTCTTTCTTTCTTTTTTAATGAAATGAAGAGGCCTATTATATATCGTGTATCAATCAGTTAAAAACGTTGTATTTAACCAGGGCCAAAATAATTTATCTAGATCGGATTATAGACTAAATACGATTCTATGCACTAAGATCGGGATGTGCTTGATATTAATCTCTCTTTACAAAGAAAAGTTTTCCTTTTTATATATATAAAAAAAAATCTTAGACAATTTACAATAATATGAATGTCAATGCCAATATTATAATTGATTAAGAAATATTAGACATTTGATATCTATTTTTTATCATCATTATTAAACTTTAGAACCCATATAGAAGTCTTCGAAAAAGTTTAAAAAAGATGATTTTGTAATTTTAATGTTAAAAGTCCATTAAAACATCATCAACAACAATTAAATATCAAAATTTGATAATTTAGTATTCCGTGATAATATGGTAAATGTCTAATTTAGCATCAAAGATAGTATGTATTAGAGATAAAATGTTGTTCTTTTATCTATAGGAGATGGTATGCACTTGAACTACTGTTATTTTTCTTATTTTTAATAAAATGTTGGAGATTGAAAATTGATGAGGATGCCAAGGACGTGCTTACTAAGTTAAGATGTCTTAGTGCAGTCCTCATATCATTAATAACTTTATTTTAAAAAATATATATGTATTGGAGAGTGATTTTTCTACTCAAATATCAAAATTTAGCTTTGAAACAGGGGAAATTCGGACTTGAACATCAATTTGGCCATCAAAATCGTATACAAAACCTACGGCCACATTTGGAGCCCAAAAAAAAAAAATCCCACGGCTACATGAAACACGCATTATTATAGTGGGCTGTGAAAGAACGGTGAATTGAACTAGTTTTTCCAGTTCGGTTTTCTTGTCTAAGATGCTAATTTCAACTGCAGGGCAGTGGCCTCAGCAATCATAGCACGACTAGCTTTGGAGCTAATGGGAACATGTTGCTCCACCTCATGCATGTTCAACATTTGTTTCTATTTGGCTTGTGTAACGTTCTATATACAGAGGATTGTGACCTCGCAAGTGACATGAACAGGATAACATGATTCAATAAGGACCAAAGTCCTAGAAAACATACATGGCAAATTATATATGTTTACATATTTTAAACAGCGCAGGATTGAACTTGTACCCCCTCAAATACAAGTCCCAAGCTGTCCTATCCTAATGCCAGTTGAACGAGTGGCCTTTGGCCATAGCAAATTACATTTAGTTAACGAGTCCAAGTGACATGGCCAACGGTTGCAAAATGCCTCGCCAATATAAGTCCCAAAATACATATACTGTGAACTTCAGCTACATTCCATCTACTTAATTTTACAGGATACATACATTCCACCTAACTCTTCTCCATTTTCAGACTACTGCTTTGTTCAAAGGTCCTTCAGTTATCCCTGAAAGAAACAAAGACACCAACATGGTAAAAGCTTGTAAATGTTTGCCGAATTAATTCAAACTGTAAAACGTGCAATTTGAGCATAAACAAATCAATCACAACCCAAGGAACAAGGATTAAGCAAAAACAAGTTCATGAGCGTTACTTCAAAAATCTACGCAACACTAAAAAAAAAAAAAAAAATCAAGTAGAAGATCATGAAGCAGTTCTCACATATGGTATGCTTGTTTGAAAAAAAAGAAAAGAAAAGAAAAGAAAAGAAATAATTTACCCTTAATAGATTGAAACCATTAGCCATGACATTTCTATACATAGACAGGACCAAGACAGGGATACATGCATCAACTTAATGAGAGTCGTTCACGTAACCTCTTTTCCCTTTCCATGGTAAGACATATCAGCTAAGCCACTGCTAAATCCCCTAGTATCAACTAGCTGAGAGAGAGCAAAATATATACCTGTATATAATTGTAAAGCGGGCATCATTATATTAATGTTGCAACAATCACTTAAAATGATGAAACATGTAATTTCGTTAATCTGTAAAACTGAAAAATTTACACATACCTTTGGCCTTTTTTCGTGTTCTCGTCTATAACACCAGTTTGAATCCTTTGGCCAAGAAATCATCCCCAGTAAAAGGGGAAAAAATGTTAGAGTCATCGTCGTTTTTTACAAACCAAACGGTGAACAAAATGCTTATAAGAAACTTATACCAGTGAAGAAAACCAATTCACATTACCTTTGCTTCCTATTCGAGTCTTTCATCTTGTTCTCTTGCTTCTGGCTCTTATTCTTGTTCTTCTTCTTCACACCTTCATTTTCCTCATCCCAACCACCATTAAGCCGAACGAGGCTTCCAACACATGATTGTGCTCTGAAGCGTTCGGGAAGACCAGAAATCCTCACATTCTTAGCCTTTTTCCTTTGCAGATCGTAGCTTATGAATTTTTGACACTGTTGGTTCAAAATAACTTGATCCCCACTCTTCAAATACGCAACAGGAGTCACAAAAAGACAAGTTCCAATCGCTTTCGAGGGCTTCACAGTAAAGAGCTTAGTCCAGGAATTCGTATCCCCATATTCCTTCATCATCCAAATATCAACACGGGACGATGAGGTGAAACCTTCAACATAGTTGCAAGTCAAACAAAGCGACCCTTTCAAAATATCCAAAAACATAACCACATGTGCAGCCTTTTCGTAATCTGGCAGCGGAATCTCGCGCAACTCCTCGGTTACAAGATCGATTGCAACGATTAACTCCGGAATAGTGGAACCTTTCTTTCCGGCAACAATCCAATGCAAAGCATTACTAGCAAAAAGGCCAAACTTCATCTTGATATCGATCAAATCAGGCAAGTTTTTGTTAATTCTTTTCCAAGAATTGGCTTTTGCACTATAAAGATTAACCTCGGAGCCAAAACAACCCGGAGTTCCAACTAAAAATGTGACTTTCACCAACTTGTAATCATCATTAAGAGGGTCATGACCAAATCCGTAAAAGTCGAGGTTTTGCGTAGGTACCGATACATTAACGTTAAAAATGGGAAGCTTTTTGTACCTTCTGGTGGAGGGGTTCCAAATAACAATATCTTTACGAGAGTCGGAGAGAGCAACAAGGCCGTTGCAAGACCCCAAGACTTCGACACGGCGGCCGTCGTCGATGGGGTGATCGATTTTCACGGCGGGACTGAACTCATCGAGATCGACCCAGGCGATGTTGTCGTCTCGGAAGAGAAGGGCGGCGAGGTTGGAGTTGGTTTGCTTGGAGTGATTGAGGTGGAGGTTGATGAAATTAGGGCCGTCGATGAGGGAGCACCATGGCTTGGAGACAGACCTGTAGCGCAGGAGATCTTTGACGGGTATTCGGCTGAGAATGTTCATGATTATCTCGGTAGGAAGGTTGTCAGCCATTTGTTGGTTCTCTCTGAGGTTTCACTAAAGGAAAAGGAAATGAAAGTTTGGGGGAGACGAAAAGGGTCTTTCTATTCTCTGCTTTACCTCAAACACATCGACTAAAGTCGTTGGCCAGTTCAGCGAGAGTTTTATTTATTTATTTATTTTAAGAATATGCACAATTAAACTAAATTTTAAATTAAAAAATTATGCGATTATATATATATATATTAACTTAATAATACTAATTTAAATAATAATGTAACTCACTTTTTTTTTTTTAATTTGGAGTGTTAAGATATAGGATTTTCCTTCAGTATCTTAATATTTAGGCCTCCTTTAGAGTTTGGTTTTGATATTTTTAAAATCAATTTTTTTTTTATATTTCGTCATTTTTTATTATTTATATTTTCAAAATGTTATAGTATATTAAAAAAACTTTAAAAGTTAATAATTTTGTGTATATAAGTCCAAATGAGATTT
Organism: Antiaris toxicaria; assembly: GCA_035233585.1. Classification (NCBI taxonomy): domain Eukaryota; kingdom Viridiplantae; phylum Streptophyta; class Magnoliopsida; order Rosales; family Moraceae; genus Antiaris; species Antiaris toxicaria. The sequence goes on along the minus strand of CP141154.1, from coordinate 110,740,133 downwards.
TTTTTTTAAATTATACAGAATTTCAAGAGAAACAAAACACCAATATCCATATTAATATTTTTTTCTAAAAAAATTTTAAAAATTTCATATTTTTTCACTCCAAATAATTTTTTCCCTTAAATATATTTTTCAAAACAACTTTTTTTCAACCAAAAATTTATGTGTCCGACATCACCCGAAAACCCCCCTTATTTATAAAACAGTCCCTTAAAAAAATTTTATACGCATCAATTAAAGAGAACTTTTCATTTTTTTATTCTGAAATTTTTAACTTACTGTAATCATTCAACTTGTTAACCTTTTACCTACACACAAATCAAAAATCATTATCAAAGAAAAAAGATTATTGCCCTGGGTAACAGCCTGGAGACTTTTTTTTTATTAGAAAAAAGTTATTTTAAAAAATATGTTTAAGAAAAAAATTATTTGAAGTGGAAAAATAAAAAATTTTAATTTTTTTTTAAATATCAATATGGATATTATTTTGTTTATCTCAAAATTCTATGCAATTAAAAAAAATCATCTCATTTGGACTTGTATATATAAAGTTATAGATTTTTAAAATTTGGAATTTATTATAACATTTTAAAAATATAAATAGTGAAAAATGATGATATTTTGAAAAAAAAGTATTTTTGAAGTGTAACAACCGGGAAAATTCACATTTTTCGGAGAATAAATACACAATGAATTTAAGCATTAAAATGTGAAATTAAGTGATTTAATATTGTTTAGAACCAAAATAAAATGTTCTAACAATGTTAAAGGATGAAAAATGAGTAATAGTGATATTATGTGTGTGCACGTGTGTGCCACTCACAGTATCAGGAAGTAGGTCAAGATGATATTATCTTGACATAAAACTGATAAATCTGGGTTCAGCACACCGAAATTAGTCAGGATAGCCTATCAGCACGCTCAAATTTGATAATTGAGCACAAGGGTAATTTTTGATCAAAAATTCACAGTATCGGAAATTGGTCGAAATGACCTCAGATAAAAATAAAACTGATATATTTGGATTCAGGACGTCCCAAATTAATCAGTATAGCCCATATTGAAATTTTGGGCGAAAAAGTATATAAAGAGAGGGAAAAAGTGGAATTTTCTCATTTATCTACACACACTCTCTCTCCTCCTTCTCTTTCTCTCTCTAGCCGAATATGTACAGTAACCGACCATCGGAAACGGTGTCCGTTTTCGACACCGCCGGTGTCATCGGAAAGCTCTCGCCGAGCTGAGTCCGATGGTGGGTCGACGCGACGGAGCAGCCGCCGGAGCAAGCCGCACGCGCCGCCTGAATGTCGCCGGAGCCGAAATCTTCCCGGCGAGATTTCTCCGCCGTCCGTCCACCATTTGCCACGAAACCGGTCCCAAAAGATTCGTGGTGAAGAGTACTACAAAACCCATGTGATGGATCGCCTCAACACCGGCGGAATCGCGCCGCCCGAGCTTCGAAAAATCCGGCGAAACGCCACCGTGGAGCCGCCGTCGAAACTGTCGATTCCGGCCGAGTTGAAGCACGCCGTCTGTACAGAAATGGTCGCCGTGAAGAGGGGAGCAAAAACCCTCAATCAATTTCGGGGAAAAAGTCCGGCACGGCGGAGTTCCACCGCCGCCGCCGTGGCCGTGACTTTCGGGGTGATTTTCCGGCGATTGGGGCCTCCAAATGTGAAATTGAGGCTACTAATGGATTTCTCTCGTCGAGATCTTCAAAATGGACTACCCACTTGCCACCGTCGCCGCCGCCGCCGCCGCCGGTCAACGCCGGTCAACGGTCGGTCAACGGTCGGTCAACAGCGGTCAACGCCGGTCAACGGCGACCGTTGACCGAAAATGCAAGTTTGGCCCGTTAGCCTATTTTCGACGTTCCGGACGCATTCGCGGAGTCGGATTTGCAAGACGGGACCTCAAATATGAAGAACGAGGAATTAGGGTTTATGCCGTCGAGACCGGACTGCAATTCGGTATAAATCCCGACCTTTTTATGTTCCGCAATTTAATTGTTTGGGGCTGTTATATGATTTTATGATTATTGGTATGAAAAATGTGGAAAAGAATGTACGTAAAAAGAAGAAAATGACTGTAATGGAAAAAAAAAATGTGATGATGTAACGATTTTACGTAAACAGTATGAGTTTTACGTAAAATCTAGGCCTCTGGTATAGTACGTGATAGAATTAGATTAGGATAGATGGTTTTCAGGCGTTTCCTAAACGTTGGAACCTCAAAAATTAAGGGGAAACTCTGCCGAAATTTCTAAAAATGGCACCAGGGGTAATATGGGAAACGAGGGGTAAAAATATGATCGGGAAGGGAACCCGAGCCCCCTCGAGGAATTGGGGTAAGGAAAAAGGAACGGGTAAGGTACGATTAGTAAACCGACCCTTCGAAACCCTAGAAAGCAAGAAAAACATGAAACCGACTCTTAGGTCGGAATAGTACTTCCCGAGTGCCGGGAATGTGAAAAATTGGTAAAATGATAAGAATTGATCTGAAAAAGGTCTGATAAGATTTAAAAAGTTAATTTGATGATTTTGGGTTTAGAAAATCCAGTCTAAGCGTGAAAATGAAAATGTTATGGTTAAACGACCCATCAGGGGCAAAATAGTCATCTTGCCCAAAGATACTCAAATTATGGGAAAAGAGTCCCAATGACCCCGGAATAGGTTAATGAAGTTTGTAAAAGTCAAAATTGAGGTTTAAGTTCTGAAAAATCACGTTAAGGGTAAAATTGTAATTTTATCAAAAGTTAGGGGTAAAATCGTAATTTTTCAAAAGTTGGAGAAAAATTCGAAAAGGGTTATTAAGGTTTAGAAAGCTGTCCTAAGGCTATAATTAAGGATTATAAGATCAGAATCAAGCTTTTTAATAAAATAAGGGCTATGAATGAAAATGTGATTAACGGACAAAGTTTGTCTGTAAGAACCCAATTCAGACGCGATAAAGGACGTCGATGGATCCGAAGAAGATGATAAGCACGCTATGAGTAAGTTCAGACATTTACTCGTCTGCAACTATGAACAAGTTTATCGTGTTTATATGTTTTGTATGCAAATGTCATGATGTGAATTATGATGATGCTATAGTAATACTATAGCAATACTATGATGATGCTAAAAGTTATGTTTTAATAAATAATTTATAAAAAATATATATATATGTATATATATGTATATATTAAATTATGAAGGAAAGGTATTATAAAAGTTTTATGAGAGTAACGATGTGATAAAGAGGGATAGAAGAATGGAAAGAGTAAGAACAAGAATGTTATGATAGAATGCATAGGAAAAAGATGAGATATGAAAGGAAAGAATAGGTGTTTATGAAAAGTTTTATGGAAATTAAGTTATGATTGATAGAGCAATTATGATCGGTGAGGAAAAGAATTTAGAAATAGATGTTTTATGAGGACGAAAGAATAGATGTTTTATGAAAAATGATATGAAAGCAAAGAGTTAGGCAAGAAAGAAAAATAATGATAGGTTATGAAAAAAGGTATGATGAATGTTTTATGAAAAATGATATGAAAGCAAAGAGTTAGACAAGAAAGAAAAACAATGATAGGTTATGATGAAAGGTATGACGAAAGGATTAGAACATAACGATAAGATGTGATTGATGGAATAGAATGATAGGCTATGATCGATAGGCTATGATCGATAGGCTATGATTGATGGGATGATGCAAATGATAAGACGAATAAAGAATAATTGTCTACACGTAACAAAACATGTTTTTGTTTGTTATGATGTGATGTGATGTGATGTTATATAAGTAATATGTGCTATATGTTCTATGTTTTTGAAAGAAAAAGATGTTCAACGAAAAATCAATATAAGAAAAATAAAAGCTTGCAAGATAATAAGACTGAAAACTTAAGTTGTTGGCGTACCGGTCTCCCTACAAGGTCGAGACTTCCGGTCTATATCCTCCGCGTAGATGTGGCGCTACCCCGAAGGTGCGGTAGATTATAGGATGGACCAACCCCGAAGGTGCGGTTTTTATGTGACTGTGAGGTAGGTTGGTGGGTCGCTCCCCCTCCTCCCACTGTCCGCGCGCAACTAGGTGCGTCCAACAACGGGCCCAACCAATGGAAAGTGGAAAGAAAACAAACGAAAGAAGAGTGAAAAGAAAAGAAAAGAAAAGAAAAGAAAGGAAAAGAGAAGAAGAGAAAAGAAAGGAAAAGAGCGTGAAAAGAAAAGAAAAGAGAGTGCGTGAAAAGAAAAGAAAACAAAAGAGCGTGAAAAGAAAAGAAAAGAGAGTGCGGGAAAAAAAAAAAGGGAAAAAGAGAGTGGAAAGAAAAGAAAAAAAAATGATACGAAAAGAAAAGAAAAGAAACGAACGATATGAAAGAACAATACAATGAAATCAATGAAAAATAATAATAAAACAAAGTTAAAAGAACATGATAGAATTATATATGTGATGTGATGTGTTTGATGTTATATGTGTGGAATGACACGTTTTTACGTGATGTTGTGCTAGTGTATATTTTACTAGCTTTAAGATATGAAATGTTAGGAGATGATGATGAAGCGATAGAAAAGTTATAAAGGTTTAGAACAGAAAGTTAAGAAATGATAGGAATGAAAAGCAAAGAAATGAAAAGATTGGATTAGAATGATAAGAGATGATCGATAGAATGATAAGAACGATGAACGAAGAGATAAACGAGCATGATGAAGCTCATATTTTATGTTATGTTTTGAGGATATGTATAAATGATGTATATGGTGTGTATATACGTGATGACATATATTCTAGTAATAATATATATTACTAGTATTTATAAGTTAATGAATGTATGTTTGAACTTACTGAGCATCTAGCTCATTAGTTGTTTATATGTTGCAGGTAAGCAACGTGTTTATTTAAAGTAATATGATGGACAACGGACGGATCTGCACGTGCCAAGGGACTGGGCGAGGGTATGGTACTACCATGAGTCTTTCGCTGAGCGTTCAAAAAGGAAGATGAAAGAAAGAAAGAAAGTTATGAAATATGTGTTATAAGAGTATGATAAAGATAGGTATAGTATGTAAAAAAAAAAAAAAAAAAATTTGCTATAGAAATTGCTTCCGCTATAAGATGAGAACGTTAAGAATGGAAAGTTAAGTTAAGTAAGAGGATGACGACCCACGAGGTTGCCAGCCATCGCGGTCGGCGTCAGAACTCGACTGGTTGGTATGGTAACGTACGTGGGGGGTCGTCACATGAAGAGGCAAAACTAATACCCCAAACGGGGCTATATCTAAAGTTAAAATTATAAGGGGGTGTTTGGATGGAGTTTTGGAGATGTTAGTTTTGAAAACCAGATATGATTTTGGAGATTATGTTTGGGGTAAATGTTTTGAAAAAAAGTTGTTATAAAAATAAGATGATTTGAATTTTAGGGACCGTTTGGTGTAAGTTCTCCAGACATCCAAAATCAACTTTTTTCCAAAATTTCACCACTTTTTACTATTTACATTTTCAAAAAGTTACAGTAAACTCCAAATTTTAAAAGTTCATAACTTTGTGTATTCAAGTCCAAATGAGATAAATTTTTTTATATTACATAGAATTTCGAGATGAATGAAATAATATCCATATTGATTTTTTTTCTAAAAAAATTTTAAAATTTTTTATTTTTTCACCCCAAACAGTTTTTTCTCCCAAACATATTTTTCAAAACAACTTTTTTTCAATCTAAAAATAATGTCTCCAGCCTCCTCTCCAAACTCTCCCTTAAATTACGTGATAAAAAATTAATGTCTAAAAATGTGTGTAAGTCTTGTTGGAGGTTTGAAAAAAATATTAGAGGTAAATAAAATTTGATTTGGAGACACCAAAATCATACTTTCAAAACTATGATTCAAACACCCCTTAAATTTAATTGAGACAAATATATAAATTTATAATAAAAAATATATTTTAAGTTTAATATGAATGTAACAAGAATATATGTTATAAGAGGAAGCTTTTATTATAGACCTTTCATTTTACATTATTAGTAGAAAACTGTTTTTTAGTTGTCATATTAATTTTTTTAACAATTTTATGTATAACCGTAAATGCCCACCGTAAAATTATTAGTAAAGGGAAAACTAGCCAGTTTGAGCCCTGCCCCATTAAATTGCAATGAAGACCAGTCTGAACTGTCGCATGTATTTGATAGAAAATAACACAAAATTGCTTATGCTTATCTGGTAAAATTAAAAGAGAGCTCTACGACAACTAATTATATGTTTAAAAATGTGCAAGTGCCTAAATGATATCTGTTTACTGTGAGTAACACAATTTTTGTTAAAAAAAAATGTAATCAACAATACACATCAAACGAATGAACATTTTTGTGAATTAGCATATATTCAATAATAATAAGATTAAAATGTCATCTCATATATAATGAAGATTCAATTTTTTTCGTGATGCTGAAATTTTGAACATGTTGTGAAGTAGAATGAAGGCTCAAAGGCTGAAACTCAACCACTCGTCGTTTTTAACATAACCGTCAGCAAAAAAAATAATCACACACAATGAACAAGCCAGAACAAACATGAAAAAGGAGAAGTCGGATTTAAAAGGCAAAGCACTCCAAGAATAAACGGCGTGTCGTTTTAGCAATAACTGACAGTGACAATAGATATGTAACGACTAACAACTTGTTATTTCCTTTAAACGACAACAAACTTTATGGGGGGGGGGGGGGGAAAAAACGATATGATGACTAAAATGACTTAATATAAAAAACGATTACAAGCATTACACTTCATGCCTTCTGTTTTCCATCACAAACAATGGCCAACAGTTGCATAATACCTCTTCAATACAAGTCCCAAAATACATATATTGCCAAATTTAGCCAAGTTCTATATATATATATATATATAATTTTAAAAGATATATTCCCCCTTATAAAGTCTTCTCCATTTTCAGACTATTGCTTCAGCTCAACAACACTTCAAAGGTCCTTCCATTAGCAGCCTTAAAATATTAAAAAATAAAATAAAATAAAATCAATGAACAATAATTAGAGGTTATTACTTATTAGGAGGCACAGTTTTGTCACAACAAGATGGCTGTACTTTTATCATCCTCCCCCTGCAACTATACTAGTAGAAGATAAGAATTATAACTTTAAGCATTTGGACGAGGAATCATCCCAATTAAAATGAAAATATAGTAAAACATCATAACTTTTTTCGGCAAACCAAATCTTAACGTTGAACAGAATATACTTTTAAAATTTACAAAGAATTGAAAGTGAATCGGACAATACCTCTGATTCCCATCAAAGTTGCATTTCTTGTTCCTCTGCTCCTGATCCTTTGCTCCAACCAGTACCATCAAAACCAACGAGGCTTCCAACACAGGATCGTGTTCCGAAGAAGGGAAGACGGGAAATGCTCAGCTTCTTAGCCTTTTCTTTCGCGGATCATACAATATGAATCCGGCATTCTCGAAATGCAAAATAACTCGATCATAACTCTTAAAATACCCAACAACAGTCACAAAACTGAAAGAAATTCTAATCGCTTCGGTTGGCTCCATTGTAAACATCATAGTCTCCAAGAACGCCCCAAGAGATTTCGACAAACTCATCCTCATCCTTTTCGAACTCTGGCTGCGGAACCTCATGGTACTCCTCGGTCACAAGATCAAAAGCAAGGATCACATCCAAGAAATCGAATCTGGGGTTTCGGAGAACCATCCAATGCAATGCAGTACCCGCAATAACGCCATGCCACCGCGATCTCTTGACAGATAGGCAATAAGGAAACTTCCTCTCATGCATCTTCTACGAATTGGCGTCTGCACTATAAATATTAACATCCGAATCAAAACCTTCATGGCTACGAGATTAATAAACCGCGGTTCTCACCAACTTATATACTCATTGTTAGTCAGGTCATGTCCAAATCCGTACAACTCAAGATTTTCACGCATTCCAAAAGGCAAATCATAAGAGACAGTCAGGTTAGAAGTGGGCAAATTCTTGTACATTCTAGTGGAGGGGGTTCCAGAGAACAACCTGACCTCGCCGGTTCGAAAGGGCAAGCAAGCCATTGCAAGAACCCAATATCTGCATCTTGCGAACGTCTTCGATTCGGTGGTTGAGTTCCACGGCGGCGCCAAGGGCGTCGAGGTCGACCGAGAAGAGTTTGTGTTTGTGGCAGAGAACGGCGGCGAGGTTGGAGTTGGTTTGCTTGGAGTAATTGAGGTGGAGTTTGATGAAATGAGGGCCGTCGATGAGAGAGCACCATGGCTTGGAGACACACCTGTAGCGCAGGAGATCCTTCACGGATAGCCGGCAGAGAATGTCGACGATTATCTCCCAAGGAAGTGCCTTCACCATTGCATGTAATTTGTTAGTTTTGGGAAAAAGAAGAAAAAAAATTCTTGGAATTTCAATTTGTATGATCACTGACGTTTGAAGGCTGCAAAAAGGATTGCAATTATTGTTCCTATAACTATAACGTCTCTAGAAGAAGGAAGAATGCATAGACTCCGAAGTAATGTGGACAGCTAGCGAGTAAGAATTATGTTCTCGAAAGTCAAAATATTCGATGAAGATTATGTTCTCGAAAGTCGAAATATTTACTCAGAAATAATGTGGATTGCAAGCGAGTAAGAATTATGTTCTCGAAAGTCAACATATTCGATGGAGATTTTGTTCTCAAAAGTCGAAATATTTACTCCCACATGTGCGACTTGAAGAGGAGATATTATTAACAAAGTAAATAAAATTAAGTTACCTGAAGATCTTAATACGTGTATAGGTGGTTATACATAAATCTCTACGTAATTACATACTCTATGCAATTTTTAAATAATTAAATTTTTTTATGCACATTCATATAATTTTAAAATTACTTCTAACTATTTTCAAAAAATTATTAAGAATGGTTTTATTTATACTGCCATCTTTTCTTTCCACACCCATTTTTTTACTCTTCACATCCTTTTCTAACTACACATTTCATATAAATTAATTTACTACTTTAATATTATCTTTTATTTATACATATATTGTTGAAACTTTAGGCATGGAGCATTTTTTTTTCTTTTCTTTTTTTAAGTTCAATAGGGAAACAAAAAAAATCATAAATGAAAAAAATAAAAAAAATGTAAATTGAGTTGCATTATATTCATTGAATATTTATCGAACTCAATAGCAAACAAAAGTGCAATAAGATACTACCTCATGAGCATAAGAAGCAATTAAAACAATCAGGAGAAAAACCAATCTGATATTATAAAAAACAAAAACAAAAAAAAAAGGTGAAAAGATTTGCTGGAAAGATTGTTTAGCAAACAAATATGAACAAAATACGAAAAACAAAAAAAAATAAAAACAAATAAAAAAAATCTTCATATAATGATAGTATAGAAAATTGAATTTCTTCCATGTAATTTTTTAGAATTATCATTGAAAAGTGAAAAGTATTTGTTATAGATTTTTGAAGCAGAAATAATTTATAATTTTGAAATATGATATGTGGAGCGTGTGGAAAAAAAAAACTCCGTATAATAAAATTTTTGTAATTAAGTCTATTGCCTTTTTTGTCATTTTATTTATAAGTTTTTTTGTAATAAGAATTTTTTAATTTAAGGAAGTCTTATAATAAAATAAGATGTGAATAGAACCACCCTGTGTATATATATTCTAAGTATAAAAAGAGATTCCGGAAAAAATAGATAGGATATACAAAAAGAAAGATTTTTCTTATTAAAAAAAAAAACAAAACAAAACAAAACAAAAGCTTCTTCAATTGCAAGAATGATGGCGTCCATGTTGTGGAAGGAATGACGTGCAAAAATTTGGGTGGTCTAATCCTACTACTAACACTTTTGCATCTCTATTTTTTTTTTTTTCTTGTGTTTTTTCTTTTCTTCCACTTTACTCTTTCCCTATTTCTTATTTTCTACTGTCCTTTTTTTTTTTTCATTTTTTTAGTGTCTGTTTAGATGAGAAGTTTATTTTTAAAAAATAAAAAATTTTTAGATATGAAAAATAAAAAGTTGTTTAGATTTTTTTTAAAAAGTGAAAAGTTGTTTAGATGAGTGAATATTTTTTTTTGTCTAGAAAGCTCTTATTTTATTTTTCAAAAATGAAAAATTTTGGATGTTTTGATTCAGAAATTTAGAAATATTGTTTTTCTTAGAATGAAAAATTTTTTATTTTCTAACTTTAAACATGTCAAACAAACAGAGTCTTAGTTTTTATTTTTGTCTTTCTCTTTTCCTTAAAATATTATTTTCAAATCTTTTTTTTTTCTTTTTTAACTTGTGCCTTTTGTATTTTTTTTTTTTCCCCTTTTTACTCTTTTCCTCTTTCCCTCTTTTTTTCTTCTATTTTTTTTTTCATTTTACTTTTTCCTTTAATATCATATTTTTATTCTAATATTTCTCCATCAAATTTATATTTTGTACATTTATGTACAAATGCTTGTATTATGATCTTCAAATATATTATTTAACTTGTATTTTTTTTTTATTATTTTTAACCTTTCTCACTTTACCTTTTCTTTTTCAACTTTTTTTTTCCTAAATTTTTTTACTTTTTCATGGTTCCCACTTTCCCAAAAATCATATTTTTACATATGTACCGGAATACTTTTTTATTTTAATTTACCCCTTTTAAATTTTTTAAATGTATACACACTAAAATATTTATATTATAATCCTTCAATTTATTATTCTATCATAATGACCATTACGAAAATATTTTATCAATTATCCCAAATCCGATAATATTCTCAACAATATTGTGATGCAACTTTCAATAATTAAAAACAGTAATAATTAGGAAACTAAAAATGAATTTTTTTGAATTAAAAAAAGGAATTTATTTGAATTTAATTAGTAAAGATATAGAAGGGAGAATACTTATTAAAAGAAAAAATAAATAAAAGAATAACGGCTAGGGAGGGTACTTATTAAAATACTAACAATAAAAGGGCAACGAAGACAAGTCATCATTCCTAATATTGACGGGATATTAAAAACAGACAGGATATAGTCTTAGATGCATTTTACTCCATCTGGATTGACGGGATGTTAAAAATTCACGATGCTTTTTTTTTTTTTTTATAACTTAGATCAGAGGATTGGATTTTTATATTTTCAGATAAAATTACGTGTGATATTATTATTTAACTATATCAATAATTATAATTTATAATATATCTTAATTGTGTTTATAATCTAATAATAATTTTACACATAATTTCAGATAATAATAATAATTTTATACATGATCTTTGTACTTTTAGATAAAATTACACATGATATTATTATATAATTATATCAATAATTATAATTTATAATGTATCTTAATTACATATATAACCTAATAATAATTTTACAGGTGATTTCATTTTAAAATGTGAAGTTTAAATTATCTCATCTAAAAACAATAATTAAAAATCTAATTCATCAACTTAATTCTAAGTTATCAACAATATTAAGTACCATTGCTTAATGATAGATGAATTTCAAAATATAATACCCATAGATGTGATCCATATTTTATTAATAGCAGCGTTTACTACCTTTAAATAACTTAGATTAATATAGCAACAATTATTTGGAGACATTTAGAAATAATGAACCACGTAAGTAACTTATGAATCCAAGCATGGCGAAATTAGAATTAAAAAAGAAAACAAATCTGTTTTACAAACTATCTTTAATAAATATCCATTTAGCACTCCTTTCACCTCTGCGCGATCCAATTTTGTTAGGTTGCTCGTAAAAACTTGTGGAATATGAACGCCATGTCGTTTGTTTCTTGAAAGACGACGATTCGTTTATCAAATGTTGAAGGCAGACATGTCAACTAGAGGTAATGTAATCTATATTTGGTTTATCATCACCATCAAAACGTTGATATAAAATGGTTGCATATATAACTTGCGGTAATAACATACTTTACTAGATTAAAATACATAGAGTTTGAATCTCTATTTCTAAATTAAAAAAAAAAAAAGGAATAAAATGCTTAGGACTTGAGAGTTAGGACAAAACCTGAATTTCAACTACTTGTCATCCATAGCATAAACGACAGAGCAGCACTTTAGAAGTAGACTGGATTCTCTCAAACATGACAAATGAGTAGTTTTTTTTTTTTTTTTTTTTGTTTCCAGGATGAATTCTATGGTTAATTGAGTTTAAAAATTGTTGAGTTGATTTGATCGATCGTCGGTTGATGCGCTAATGTGCTGCAAGAATGACAAAAGATAAATAATAGTATTTATAGAGGTTCACTCGTTAATAAATACTACTTCTATGTAGGGTATTCGGCGATCGTTCACCATATTTGAAAAATGTGTTATAATAAGATTGTGAATGTGAAGTTTAGAGAGAAGGGGAATATATAATATGAGTGCAAAGGGAATATGTATGGTTGTAGATGTCTGTGTTAAAGAGTTTTCGCATTTATAGTTGACGAAGCTTAGCTTATTTACCGATTATGTCGATGATTTGGGCTTTGATCATATGGATACTTCACTCTTTTTAATGCATTGACTTTCCTATTAAGATTGACTTGATTTGTTTGTTAATTTGGAGTCAATATTGAGCCTTTATTGGTTAATTTGCCATCGACATAGCTTCCAGATAAAGTCAAGGTCAACTTTCCTTCTTGGGTGTGATCTTCTTGATTAGACTGTCTGAGAAATATTCCTAAGTTACCTCCTTTGGATTGATCTCATTCTCGATTCGGAATTGCTAATTCATCAAATAAGAGAGATCCTGATAATATTTTTCATTAATTTGTAGGGGAAGGTCATTCATTAATTCGTGCGGTCAACTCTTGAGATCAACTGCTCAATTCGATACGTTGAGAAGTCATCACGATTCGTTGGTGGGTTAGATTGCCATATATAGAGTGAGAGATGAGATGCGAAATCTGATCTCAACATTTTTGTTTTTTGTTTTTTTGTTTTGTTTTGGTTTTTTTTTTTTTTTTCCCTAAAGAAAGAAAATGAGTAGCTCACTTTAAAAAGAAATGCCTTCCAAAGAAATAAACTGCATGTTGTTGTTTTTGAAAATTGGTTTTCAATGTTTTTCACGTATTCCAATTTTTTTTTTTCCAAAACTTTTTACTTCTCTAGTTTTCAATACTTATTTCTCTAAAATCCCCCTAGAAAACATAAATAAGAAGACCTATATGCCCTTGTAAATGAAAATATAAAAACTAAAAATTAAAAAATATAAAAGACATGTCTTGTCCAAAATCAAAATTAACGTTTAATCAAAAAAAAAAAGATAAGAATTAAGCAATTTAAAATGTAAAGGTATAGGTTTTTTTTTTTTTTTTAAGTTTTGGATGGGAGATTCAAACTATTTATCTTATGGTAGAATTAAGTGTGAAATTACCATTAGACTATACCTGCTACCACCTAAAGATACAAGTTTTGGATAACCATAATAGGTATAAAAATGGCAAAAAATAAAATAAAATAATTAATCAAAGGTTTGATGTCTGGAAAAAGAAATGTGTTAAGCTCAAAGGTCCTTCTTTCTTTTTGGTTGGAGGCCTGAAAATAAAATAAAATATTAATCAAAGGTTTAATATCAATTTTTATTATTTTAATCTTTTCTAATCTATCAAGATTTTAATCTATCCTAAACGATCCCTTAAATTAATGATAGTATTCATTAATATGGGAACTAGTCGAATATTAAAGGTCGTGCCTTAAAAGTGAGAAAGCTCAAAAGTCATGTACTTAAGAAATCCAAAAGTTATTATTTGTTTTGGAGTTTTTTCTACTTGTATTTAATTTGGAGGTTTTGAAATTCTAAAAGTTCATATTATTTTTGTATTTATTTTTTGGATTTAGAATTTTAAAAGTTTTGGTCATGGTTTTGTAGTATACTTATGAATAGTCTTGAAATCTTGTTTTTGAATACGAAGTGATTATAAATTGTGTTTTTCTATATAAAGAGTTTTCTTTCTTGTTATTTTTGAAAGAATCAACAAAATTTGATATCTATTTTCTTGATATTTATGAGCAAATCAACAAGCTTAGATATCATATTTTTCGGTATTGGGAGGAATCAACAGACTTTTATCACTTTAACAAGGTTTTTCACTTTGTCCATTTTTCTATTGTTTTTCACGCTTCCACGCTGCATTAGAAGTTCGACTTAAAAGGCATCACAATCCAACAAATAAGCGGCGTGTCGTTTTTGAAATATATGATACATATACAGCTGGTTATTACCCGCAAATGACAGCAAGCATTATTGCAAAAAGTACATGGTTTGTCTAAAACTAAAACGATGCAATTTTACTCTAGATAAAAGGCAGAGAGAGAGAGCTGACAAAGAACAAAATTTGTGGACAAAATTCAGCGAGAGAGAGAAATCAATGTCCTTCTCTACTTACGCTATCAATGTCAATGACGCATCGAGCCAATAAGATTGAGAAAAATAGTGAAAAATTACACTTAAACATCAACAATCATAGAGTGTACCAAAATCACAAAGTAGCATGAATGAGGTAACATATGATTCTATAACCCAAGTCAAGAAAAACAAATATGGCAAATTATATGTAGTACAGGAGTTCAGTTAGAAACCCTTTTGTTCCTTCAAAAGCAACACATGCCTCTTCAAAATAGGTCCCGAAGAAACATATACACACTAACAAAACATACTGGATTTTGCAACATACACCCCACCTGATTCCTCTCCGTTTTCAGACTACTATCTACTTCAGCTCAACGCCAGCTAAAGGTCCTTTTATTAGCATCCTGAAAGAACAAATGCACCAAAATAGATGAAGAGGCTATTTGAAGATGTTAATGTAATAAACATATCATAACAACGAATTGTTAACATATTGCGAATTAGCAAATGAAAATAAATTTTGTTTTTTTCCTCGTTGAACTACAACTCCATTGTCAAAAAATAGGCATATAGAATCGTTGTATCAAGAAGGTACAAGTTGCTTCTCCTCTGTCATGTAAAGCACCACAAAGAAATCAGCGATTCAATAATTTATCACTCATGAGAACGTCAAAGTTAAGCAAGGCTAAAATAAAAGGTCTAGATTAGTTCATAGATGGTAAGGATCAAAATCACAGATTATAAATGTGATAAGATTCAAAAACACAGTAAACTCAAAGTGATTGCCATGTGTTAAAAAGGTTGTTTTAAAGAATTTATCATTCTAAACCCATAGAGCTCTCAACTCGAGCATAATAAATATGGATAAGCATTGGTTAAAACCAGAACAAACAAAATTCTAAACTACCAAATAATAACGATATTGTTGCTATAATGAATATTGACTTATTTGCATGAGTGTCCCTGAATTTTTGAATTTAACAATTAAGTTACTAAAATTTTTTTTTTTGGCAATCAACCCCTAAACTTATAATTTTTGGTAGTCCAGTCTTTTTTGCACTATAAATGTAAACATCATGGCGGTCCCTTGTTGTCACCAACTTGTAAATTGTAATCGTCGTTACTCGGATCGTACCCAAATCCATAAAGCAAAATTTTGTTCAAAAAATACGAGGGAAAAAACTACAACATTAGGAATGGGAAGCTTTCTGTACCTCCTAGTGGAGAGCAAAATATATATGTGCACATAAATGTAAAGCGGTCACCATTATATTAATGTCGCAACAATCACTTAAAATGATGAAACATGCAATTCCATTAATCTGTAAAACTGAAAAATTTACACATACCTTTGGCCTTTTTCGTGTTCTCATCTATAACACTAGTTTAAATCCTTCCATAGTAAAAAGGAAAAAAAAAACGTTAAAGTCATTGTCGTTTTTACAAACCAAACGGTTAACAAAATGCTTACAAGAACCTTAAACCAGTGAAGAAAACCAATTCACATTACCTTTGCTTCTTATTCGAGTCTTTCTCCTTGTTCTCTTGCTTGTGCCTCTTTTTCTTGTTCTTCTTCTTCACACCTTCATATTCCTCATCCCAACCACCATTAAGTCGAACGAGGCTTCCAACACATGACAGTGCACTGAACTGTTTGGGAAGACCGGAAATCCCCACATTCTTAGCCCTTTTCCTTTGCAAATCGTAGCTTATGAATTTTTGAAACTCTTGATTCAAAATAACTTGATCCCCACTCTTCAAATACATAACAGGAGTCACAAAAAGAAAAGTTCCAATCGCATTCGAGGGCTGCACAGTAAAGAACTTAGTCCAGGAATCCGTGTTCCCATATTCCTTCATCATCCAAATATCAACACGGGACGCTGAAACCAATCATTAACATAGTTGCAAGTCATACAAAGAGACCCCTTCAAAACATTCAAAAACAAAAAAACATGGGCATCCTTTTCGTAATCTGGCAGCGGAATCTCGCGCAACTCCTCGGTCACAAGATCGATTGCAACGATTAAAAGTGGATCCGTTCATTCCGACAACCAACCAGTGCAAAGCATTACACTCAAAAATGCCAAACTGCATCTTCAAATCGATCAAACCAGGCAACTTTTTGTTAATTCCTTTCCAAGAATTGGCTTTTGAACTATAAACATTAACCTCGTAGGTTTCAAATAAAAATGTGACTTGAACCAACTTGTAATCATCATTAACAGGGTCATGACCAAATCCGTAAAAGTCGAGGTTGTCGAGGTTTCGCGTGGTTACCGAGACATTAGCGTTAAAAATGGGAAGCTTTTTGTACCTTCTGGTGGAGGGGTTCCAGATAACGATGTCTTTACGAGAGTTGGAGAGAGCAACAAGGCCGTTGCAAGAACCCAAGACATCGACACGGCAGCCGTCGTCGATGGGGTGATCGAGTTTCAAGGCGGGACTGAACTCATCGAGATCGACCCAGGCGTGGTTGTTGCCTCGAAAGAGAAGGGCGGCGAGGTTGGAATTGGTTTTGCTTGGAGTGATTGAGGTGGAGGTTGATGAAATCAGGGCCGTCGATGAGGGAGCACCATGGCTTGGAGACAGATCTGTAGCGCAGGAAATCTTTGACGGGAATTCGGCTAAGAATGTTCATGATTATCTCTGAACTAAGGTTGTCTGCCATTTGTTGGTTTTCTCTGAAGTATCACTCATGAAAAACGAAATGAAAGTTTAGGGGAGACGAAATGGGTCTTTCTCTTCCCGGCTTCACCCTAAACATTATATTTTATATATATATATATGTATATATATTGCCGGGGAAAGGATGGAACCGAAGAAAGAGGGGAAGAAAGAGAGAGAAGTCGGTGAGAAGAAGAAAAAAAACAGAGGAAGAATGAGAGATCCGTGAGAAAAGAAAAGAAAGAAAAAGAAAGACTTCCGGATAATTCCGGATAGAAAAGAAAAAGAAAAAGAAAAAGAAAAATGGAAAAATAAAGTAAAATAACATTGGATAAAAAAAAAAATTTTTGAATAAAAATTGTAAAAATTTCAAAATTTATAAAAATATTCTAAATATTCTCAAACTAATATTTAATACACCGAAAATTTAAAATTGAATTCTCATAATTAAAAATTTATTAGCACACTAATAATTGAATTTTATACATTCACGTGTGAAATTTAAATTCAAAAATTTAGCAACGTGACAGTTTTAGGTTTTATGTCTTCTTAGTTTTGATTTTATTTCAGTTTTTGTACTTTTATTGTCTTTGTTCCATGGATTCTTAATTTTTTTCCTTCACCACTCCCTCGATTTATTTGAATCTATGGGTTTAAACAAATTTTAAATATCTATGTTTTTAGATACCGTCATTGCTAATCTGCATATTGTGCTTCGGTGATATTCTTTTTTTTTTACTGCGATATTGATTTATTATTATTATTATTAATATTGTCATCATTACTTTGATATTGAGATTTTAAAATGATATAATTTTTTTATTTGACTGCCAGATCCTTTGTTATGAAACAGATCCTATAATATTTTTCAACTGTTTGTTAACCCCTCTTTCCCCTTAATTAACTATGTCTGCTGTTCTTTTGTTATGCTATCCATGGTGTAAAATGGAAGGGTGTGATGTAAATGTTTGTAATTGGTTTTAAAATATTGTTCATTTAGTTCTCATTGCATTCTAACCACTCGTATCTCTGAAATTATGCTTGTTGGATTTTTTTTATTTGTGATATATGTCTTGAGCCATGATTTTTATAGGTCAAAGGCATTTTGTTAAATTGATTACTGATATTAACTTGTTGTGTGATAACCGAGAAATCTATAGTCTCGGAAAATTTTATACAAAATATGTAAATAAATGTATATTTATAGTGAGACATGTTATAGAATACAGAACAGAAGAAAATTTTGATTAATTGAGTTTAATCAAAATTTGATAATAAATTAATGAATATAGTTAAAAGTTAAACATTAATTCAAATTAAGATATTTTAAAATTAATAGAAAAGTATGTAGAAAATGAATATTAAGATATCAATGGCACACAAGTAAGCCACATTAATCAATGGCCAAGATTAGCCAAACAAGCCCTTACAAATTTCAAAAAATTAAAGAAAATGTGAGGGAGAAGGAGAGACACGTGGAGGGCCTTAAGTTAAATGGCCTAAGTTAATTCAAGTGAATTAATTCACTTGGTTCAACGGCAAAGAGAAGCAGCGGAGAGAGAGAAAGAAAAAGAAAGAGAAAGAGAGAATGAGATCGAGAAAGAAAAAGAAAAGAAAGGGAAATCCAACAAGGTTCGGATTTTCTCTTCATCTGCAGTAGATCGTTCAAGATTCAGCCAAGAATCAGCAGCAAGAAGCTCTTAAGTTTCAAGCAAGATAAACTCTCGTTTTCTCATGTTTTTATCGGGTGAAAATCTGGGGTTTTGAGAGGAAAAAGAGAATGTGAGTAAATCGTGTTGAGATTTTTTGTTAAAATCGAAACATGGTTCGAGTCTAGTTGTTTTAAAATACGAATTCATGAGTTGATGGTTTAGAAAACCAAGTTTAGTGAGTTTTCTTCAAGAAAGTATAGATTTTTCAAAAGTTAAGTCAAGAGATGTTCATAAGTAAAATGTGAGATTTTGCTTATGAAATCATGGATTTGTGATAGTAGAAATGTATTCTATATCTCAAAACGATTTTATTGAGATCGATTTTGAGTGTAAGAAGTATAACAAAGGCCATAAAAGCCTTAGAAAATCAGAGCAGAGCAGTTCGGACCCAGAATCTTGATTCTGGTATGAACACGAGCATGTACACGGGCGTGTACAAGGGCGTGTTCAGAACACGGCCCCGAACATGCTCACATGCACGACCGTGTTGCAAGAAAATTCAAACCCGAGAGGTACACGGCCAAGAACACGGCCGTGTATTGGGCCGTGTCAAGGGGCATACGGTCGTGGGAAGGGCATGTAGCAGACCATATTAGACAGCAGGAGTACACGGCCAGAAACACAGCCGTGTATCCACCCGTGTAAGATAGCATGAATTACACGGCCATGTTGTATAGATTACACGGTCATGCACGTAAGTCCAGAGAAGTACACGGCCAGAGACACTCCCATGTAGGAGGACGTGTTCGAAGCCAAAGAGTAAAAAAAAAAAAAAAAAAAAAAGTGTCTGAAAATGTGAAATTTCATGTTTTGCCATGTTTTCAGTATAAGATAAATATTAAAAATAATCAGTGATTATTTCTTTTATAGGAGTTCAAGCCAGAGACCCCGTTACAGCAGTTCCAAAGCAGCAGAGGCTCACGCTAGCCAATTTCCTGTAAGTTCAAGCGTTGTCTTGACTGCAACGTAGACAATCTTGTTATGTTATGATGTTATGTATGTTGTATGACGTGTATGTTAGATATCGATTGTCTGCATCATGATACTCAGGTCAGTTCATGTCATGCATGTAGAATTTCATGTTTCAGTACACATGTCAGACACGTAGTAGGTACATTAAACAGGTAGATGCACGAGGTACCTTAGTGTGTTAATAAAACTCACACCTCAGTAAATCATGTAACAGGTTCCTACTGTGGGGGCAATCATTGTGCTACCCAGTTAGAACACCAGCAAGATGGTAATTAAACCAGTTATTGGCGTATTGGCCTCTCGACCCACAGGGAGGTTTTCATGTTTAGCTTCAGTTAAGACTGAGGAGGTCAGCACTAAAGTACCGCTCCCAGTTGTGCTAACATGTCGGTACGACCAATCAGGGGCCCAAAACCAGAACTTAATAACAGATAATGTTCTAAGACTAATCTTTCAACCACGAGCATGTTTACAGAGTCTAGTTTCATGCATGAGCACAGCAGTACAGCATGTCATGTTTCATGTTTTTATGTTTGAACTTACTGAACTCATAGCTCATCAGTTTGTTCACATGTTGCAGGTAAGAGACCTGTTCACCAGTAGTACACGGTGGACGACAGACAGGGTAGATACATGTCAGGGAGGATTGGGCGAGGGATTGTGGTCACCTTTAATCTTCCGCTATACAGTTTTGAAATATAATTTCAAAAAGAACAAATTTTTAAGTTAAGATCATGTGATAGGGGAATCATAATTCATGTGCATGTTATTTTGTTAATATGATTTCTTTATCACATTTTCAAACAGTTTACGATATTAAGAAAAAAAATTTATTCCGTAAATTAGTAAACAGTTTTCAAGTTCAGCATGATTGCCGACGACCCTAGAGGCCTGCATACTATTACGGTTAACTACAAAGTTGACTGTAATAACACTATAGAGTCTCGGCAGTAGGGTGGGCCGCCACATGTTGTAGGTGCATTTAATGATTTGTTTGCAATCATTTGCCTTTCTGTTTTCTTTTCTTTTTTGTTTTTCTCTTTTTGTTATTATTTCTGTTTTCTTTTCTTTTTTGTTTTTCTCTTTTTGTTATTATTTCTTTGGTCGTGGTTCATTGTTCTTGAATTGTTTTATTAGATAAGCCAACATCTATCTCTGATTTGATTTTTTGTTTGTGTCCGTAATCATTTTTACTGTTTTTTTTTTTTTTTAACATTGTCTAATCTTCATTTATTTGGGTTAAGAAGAGACAGGATGTAATAGAGGAAAGAGAGAGACACAAAGAGAAGGAAAAATTAGAAGGAAAAAAAAAAAAAAAAGAAGGTAGAGGAAGGGGAGGGAGTGGAGTACAGATGAATTAAATACACAGAAAGGGAGAGAGAGAAGACAGAGTGTGGTAGGAAAGAGGTTGATATATATATATTTTTGTTTCTGAAGTGATCATGCCTGATTACATATCTCTCTAAGGATGTTGTTGCATTAATTTACATCATTATTTTGCTTTATAAATATAGCTGTTAATTACAAATATGATATTTATAGTATCTATAACACTGTTTTTCTTTCTTTACTCTATCTTATTCATTGCTTCTTGCTTTTATTTGAGTTCAATTACTACTTTGGTATCTTTGTCTCTTCCATTCCCTTGGTTGTGTCTACCAATACTTAGAAACCTATCCTTTTTAGTCAATTCAGGGACCATTGAATGTTCTCTGTGTTTATTATTATATGCATGTTTTCCAATGAACAAAACCTGAATTTCAATTACTTGTCGTCCATAGCATAAACAACAAAGCAGCACTTCTGAAGCAAACTAGACTCTCTTAAACATGACAAATGAGTAGTTTTTGTTTTTGTTTGTCTGTTTGTTTTTTTTTTTTCAAAGGTGAATTATATGGTTAATTGATCAAAAGACCAATAACTGAGTTTAGGAATTGTTGAGTCGATTTGATCTATCAACGGGTTGATATATTGCAAGAACGACAAAAGATAAATAACTCTATTTATAGAGGTTCACTCGTTAATGAGAACTACTTCTATATATATAGGGTCTTCAATGATCGTTTATTATATTTGAATAATATGTTATAATGAGTCTAAAGGGAATATATATGTTTGTAAGTGTCTGTGAATGAGTGTAGATGCCTATGTGTGCATGTCTATATATGTGCGTTTGTGTTTATGTCCCTCTGTATTAAAAGGTCTTCTAATTTATATTTATAATTGATGAAGCTTAACTCGTTTTCTGATTACATCCAGGCTTTGTCTTTTGATCATATAGATACTTTACTCTTTTTAATGCATTGACTTTCCCATTAAGATTGGCTTGATTTATTTGTTGAATCAGACTTAAAATTAAGTCTTTATTGCTTAATTTGCCATTAACATAACTTTCAAGTCAAGGGTTGACTTGCCTTTTGAGAGTGATTTTTTGATCAGATTATCCCATAAATATTCTTAAGTTACCGCCTTGGATTGATCTCATTTTCTGATTGAGAACTGTTAATTCATTAAATAAGGAAGAGTCGAATAATATTTTGGTTGACTTGTAGTAGAAGAAGGTCAGTTACTCACAGGTGGAGTCGACTATTGAGATTAACTGTTCGGTTTGATCTATTGAGAGGTCATTGTTGATATTCAGAGAAGTGAAATGGTCTGTTTGCATGAGCCCGGAGTAGTTGTGAAAACTGCTGGTTAAAACAGTAACCGCCAACACGAGTGGTTCTTTATTTATCTTTTTCTTGGACTACTTTCTGGGAAATCTAAGGTCTACCATGGCCATTTCACTCAAGCTTACTGGACAAGTAGTAGGCCTGCTCTAGTCTAGTGGCTGATGGACCGACCGAAGGTATTGCCATTTGTACGGTATGCGGGAAGAAAGGAGAACTAGTGTGCGTTTGAAGAAGACGTGTAAATTAAGAAAGGAATGGGTATCTGGTAGAGTTTATACGCCAAATATTGTGATATCTATTTATAGGTTTTCTTTGTAAAGGCTTGGGTGCAATGAGTAGGCTTCTGCTGTTGCAGCGCCATTTGTGCATTATTACTGCTTATACATGTGTTTTGTTATTATTTTACAATAATTTTTATAAAATACAATTTTATGTGTGAATTAAAATAATATTTCTATCAAACTAAATAAATAATTTAAATTAAATTAAAAATTATAATATTAAATAGAATAAAAATAAAGGTTTAACTATAAAAGATATATATATAGATAAATAAATACATATATATATATTTTGTCCCCCGTGCATATCCGCTCTAGTAACGAGATCTGAATGTGCCCACTTTTTCACCGTCAATTGTTTACCAAGCTCTTTCGTTCTGATTTATAGTTTTTATTGGGTATATCATTTTTTAACACGTGTTATGCATATGCTTGATAAATTTATTAAAATTTATTTGAATTTAATTAAAAAAAGAGTAATATTATAATCTTATATTACATTTTATAGTTTAATAATTATTTTATTTTATTTAGTATTATAATTTTATTTTTAATTTAATATTATTCTTTCATATAATTTTATAAAAATAATCCATGTGAAATTATGTTTCATAAAAATTATTATGGAATTATATATTTGGTCATTAAAAAAATATTTTAACACAATAAATTTTAAAAAACAAGCAATTGAATAAGGCTTAATTTTAAAATATAAGATTTAATTAAAAAGAAAAAAGAAATCATGAATAAGAAAAGCTAATAGAAAGAGAAAGGTGAGTATATATAGTTGAGAGGCAACATTTTAATAAGTTAATATTAAAAGAAAAAGGGGTACGGTTTAGAATTAAAAAAATTATGATCAACACAAATTGATGAAATATTTGAATAATAGTCTAATGAAATTATTATTATTATTATAAAATTCATTTAGGCAGATAATCTAATCAATCTATCTAATCAAACCTATCTAATCAAACCTCTAGCATCTATCTATTTATCTTATATATAAATGAGGTAATCCAACTAAATCATAAACAAGTATCACTCTTTTAAATTGTTTGGTTCTCTTTTTAGTTTTGTCTTAGTTACTACTTTTACAAACTAATTAAGTTTCAGTCTTTCTGTTTTTAAAAAAATAAAAAAAAATATTCTTTAAAAGTGAATCTTTTAAATTTTTACACACAAATATTAAAAATTTTCACTTGTGAATATTAAATAAAACTTTTCTTTTTAAAAATAAAATTTTTATCCATTCAAAGACTTTTCCACTTTTGAACAGAAAAAAATTTCTTTTTAAAAATGAATTTTTTTATTTTCATAAATGAAAACTCTACCTAAGCACAAGTTAAAAATTTTTTTAATTCTTTTTTCTTTTTGACATTTGGTATCACCGATATAAAAAATAAAAAAAGGTTTGTTTTTAATTATTTTATCCAACTAAATTTTTACGTTTTTCTTTTGTGGACACTTGTCGTCAGTTTATGGTTTGTTTTTAACTATTTTTTACTTCATTTAGTTACTTTTTCTTGTTTATCTTTTTCTTTTTTGTATCTCTAAACAAATAAAAAAAATTAATTTATTTTTAACTGCTTTAGTGTATTTAGTTACTTTTTCTTTCTTTTTTTTTTTCTTTTTTATCTCTAAAAAACAAGAAAATAGTTATTACATATTGATAAGGGGAAGAAATTTCTTTTGTCCTTTCTGGCCATATCTCATGTAATATTTGGACATCAAGGGATCCATTGTGAATATTCCATTTTTCATTTTTTGTTTTTTTCCCTTTGTGTGGTGCGACTTGTGGAATATGAAGTACATAGAATGCTTGTCATTTTATATAATTTATCATTCATATGTCTTTCTTTTCTTTTAAACCACAACATGGGAATTTTTTTTACTATATAACTGGTTTTTATTTTATTTTTAAGTGCAATTGGTTCTGTTTTGACTCAAGATTTCCTAATTTCTAATTATTTCAAAGTCAACTTGTATATTTTAAAATTAGGGTTGAACATATGAACCACAAACCGAGATCGAGCCGATCATTATCATCCAAAATTTTGATGCCATGTTAGCATCGAGTTTCTCGAGCTATTAACCACACCGCACAATAGTAGTTGCTAGCGGTTTCAGTTTTCGCCATTTTCTTACTGATAGTAATCGAATCGCATCGAAAAGCTTACACCCAAACATTAAAAAAAAAAAAAAAAATCCTAAGACTAACCTAACCTCTTTCTCAACTCTCTCATAGACTCACACAGACACCCTCACTTTCATTTCTCTATTCTCTTCTCTGCCTCCTCCTTTGTCTGCCGTTGAGCCCGACCGTGTCATGTTGCTCCTTATTGTCTATCACTGTTCCCTCCATCCGTCTTGCCATTGTCCTCATCCAGTCGTTCATGTGAGGTATAGAGGCTTTTTTTTTTTTTTTTTTTTTGCGTTTCATCATTCATGGATTAAATGTTAAAATGTTTGAAGTGAACTTTGAATTTTCTTGTGCTGAGGTACAGACGTAGCTTATGGCTTGCTTATGTTTATTTTAGGTTCTAAGGCTCTGTTTGGTGAACATATTACGTTT
Organism: Antiaris toxicaria; assembly: GCA_035233585.1. NCBI lineage: Eukaryota > Viridiplantae > Streptophyta > Magnoliopsida > Rosales > Moraceae > Antiaris > Antiaris toxicaria. The sequence continues at coordinate 110,714,908 of CP141154.1, read as the reverse complement.
ATATTACGTTTCAATGTAATACATCCAAGACAATTTACATTTAAAAGAAAAGTATGTGTATTGTATTTGAATGAAATATGTGTTTGAATGAAAAGTATTTGAATTGTATTTTAATAATGAATATGTGATGTGATGGGTAACAATAGAGAGAAAAAATGAGATAAAAAGAGAATATGTGATGTGATTAGTAAAAGTAATAATATAATAAAATAATAAATAGTGATCATATTGAATTTAAAATATGATATGATTAGTATTTGTATTTGGATGAAAATTACATTACATTTAAATATAATGTTGTGACTCATCGAGGGAGGTAATTTTAAAATGAACTAAGGATTGAGGTCTGAGGTAGCTTTAGGATTTTTTTTTTAATCAAATACTTATGGCTTTCTTAATATTTGTTGTAAGCTAGAGGATCTAAGATTCCAGTCAGTGAAAAAAGTTTACAAATTTTTTCTTTTTTTATTTATTTTCATTTGCAAGTACTTATTATTATTAAAGGGAAAAACCAAAGAAGAAAACTTTTATTCGGTTGTCTTAGTGTCATATTGTCTTAAATGTTGATTATTGTTGATATTGATAATGAAAATTTGGCTTGGATTGATACGAAAGAAATTCTTAAATTAAAGTGTAAATGAATAGGAATTGAAATGTGAAATTGTGAATTGGATAACATTATTAAGTTAGTAAGTGAATTTTTTTTGATTATGTGTGTGTAATTTAATTTATTATTTGAAATAGGATATATGACAATGTCGACATTTGAGATTGCAAAAACTACAAATGAATCCCCAAGTGATAGCGAGGATAAAAATCAACACAAGGATGATGGTGACACTGATTTTACTGTTAATGCACCGCGAACGGGTTTAATACATGATATGAAAGTGACAAAGAATGTTGGAATGTTAGGATTGCATATCTGCAGTTAGAATGTTAGTTTTAGATTTGTGAGATAAAACAGGGAAAAACAGGATCCAAGCTTCAGGGAAAAACAAAGGGCCTAATATCATTTTTTTTAACAGGCTGCGGTTCTAACCGAATCGGTTGAAACCAAATCGAAAATTGAGACCTTTGGTTGGTGCGATTTCTCCATTGGTGCATGCGGTTTCGATTTCGTTGAATTGTAAAACCAAAGTGCTGTTCTCAAAACGCTGCAAGCGAAACCGAGAAAACAGCACGATTTTCAGTCCTATTAAAACGTTTTACAATGCCATTCTTTTATTTGTGTTCGATTCATAATTACAAGTTTATCTATAGTATATAATCTATTCTTATATATAAAGGAGAGAAATCAAAAAAAAAAAATCTACATTTTTTCTTTCTTTGTTTACTTCCAAATAGACCTGTCTCTCCAATTCTCCAGAAACTTTTCTTTGTTGCCATACTTTGTGCCTCGCTCTCCCTTTCACTTTATTTATCATTTTTTCTTCTTAAAAAAAAAAAAAAATTAAATGCACTGTGAAATTTATTAGAAAGAAGTTTTCGTCTTTAAAGACGTCATTTTTTTCGAAAGAGAATAATATTATTTTAGTTTTACAAAACCTCACATATTTATTTAAAAACTTTTTAGACTGCAAGACAGAGAAAAATAAATTATATTTTATAGATTGATTTTCTTGTTATTATGATGAGAAAATTAGGTACTCAACATTCATAAATTAATTGATAAAACTTATAATTTTTTTTCATTTTATCATAATTTCTAATTGATTTAGTCATTTTTAAAATTTAGATTCGCAAATTGAATTGTAACTCCGTTCAACATAAATTTTTTAATTAATAATTTAAATTTTATATTTTTAATATAAATATTAAACGTTGGATAAAACAATTATATTTTAATTTTATTTAAATCTTGTTTATTTTATTGATTTAAATTCAAAATTTTAATTTTAATTTTATTTTATTTTTAAAATTAATAAAAATTATAATTAAATTAATCAGATTCAACCTCGGTTTTGACGAGTAGACATATACGTGCTCCGCACTTTCACCGGTCTATATAAAAATGCCAATAGCTACTTCTTATTTTGCTGACAAGTGTACCAAAGTTTCGTCCCTTCCCTTAATTTTTTTTTTTTCCCCTTGCTTTTGTTTCACGTTTCTTTTTTTTTTCTCTCTCTCTCTCTCTCTCTCTCTTTTTCTTTTGCTTTCATTGCTCTTTTGTCCTCATCTGCCTCCTACTCCCTCCCTCTGTATCTCTTTCAATGATGTTTAAATAGAGTCATATTTAAGAAATAGGGCAAATTAAAAAAAAATTGTTGTCTTATACGTTAGAATATTTAAAAAGAAAACCAAAAAAAAAAAATGACAAAAACGATAAAAATTAAAGAGGGAGAGAGTAGGTAGCAAATAAGGACAAAAGCAATGAAAGCAAAAAAATAAAAAATAAAAAAATTTATAACTAAACAATCCTTTTTAAAATTTTTTTAATAAATAACCTAAATTTTAAAAAATTATTCAAAAGATATATTAATTAATAATTGATTATAATCTGTCAATCACTTCATTAATTTTTTTAGTTATTCCTTGATTAATCTATCAATTTTTCAATCAATTAATTTTTTGGTCAAGTAATTATTCCTTAAAATTGGGATTTAAAATTAACAAAATAATTTCTTAAAAAAAATAAATGTATTTTTCAACAAAAAAAAATTTTTTATAGCTTACTAAAAGTAAATCTTACTAAGCTAATTTATACTACAACTAATTTAGATAATTTAACTTAATTTATAAGTTAGATTAAGTTAGATCGATAAACCAAATGAATCATGATATAGAATTTTAAATATATAAATAATAAAAGATGGTTATAAAATAGAAAAAAATACCAAAAAAGTGTCTAAAATTTATCTCTAAAATACCCCAAACACTCCTTATTGTTGCACTCGTACTTATCTAAAATTCTTTGACAAAGAAACCATCCAATCCAAACCCAACAATGTTGAAAATTTTTCAAAAAAAGAAAAAAAGGTACTTGTGATACCTGCTTCAGTATATCAAAAGCCTAATTACGTTATACGAGTTGCAAGAAGGAAAATAACCAGAAAGCCATTAACTGATTTTTTTATATTCAAATTGGGATTTAAAATTAACAAAATAATTCCTTAAAAAACAATAATAAATGTAGTTTTCAACCAAAAAAAAATAGATAAATTTATAACTTGTTTGAGACTCATTTTAATTTAAATTTAGCTTGAATTAAAAAACTAAAATTAGACATTTGAAGCTTTAGTTTAACTTGAAAATTTAGTTTTAAATTTTTATTAGAAATTATATTAAAATAATAAAAATAAAAATAAATATATATTAAAAATTATACTAAAATAGTAAAATAAGTTTAAAAAAAGTTTGATAAAAACTAAAATAAAAATAGATCTAAATATTTTAATTCAAATTAAACTAAAACTAGAATATAGAGTCAAACGTGTCCTTAGAATTTAAAAATTCTAAAATTAATTCTGTACACATACGTGACAATAAATGATGTTTTCTAGCAAAAGTGACGAAAAATGATATAATAGATCCTATGCCGGTAAATTATCAATCTTTCAACATTTTTTCAAGTTTCCATGCATGGGTAAATTCGTTTGTCTCTTGTTAGGTGTTTATTTTTCCAATTTTTAGTCTTACTCAATACTAAACTTTTTACTCATAACTTTTAAAGGGTGCAAAGGTTAAGAATTTGAGTTTAAATAATTAAATTTGAACTCAATTTTATATTTAGTTTATTAATTTATTTTAAATTTTTTTAATTCGTAATTTATATAGTATTTTAAATTTAAAAATATTATTTACATATCTTTTCTCATAAAAAAAATTATATTAACAGCATAAAAAAAATAGAAACACAGTTATTAATATTAGTTCAATAATTTTTATTATCCAAATATTTTTAATTTAAATTTAAATATCAAACACAAGATTGATTTCATAATTTAACTTATTTTAAATTTAATTCAAACTTTTTACCTTGAATTTATCATCGAAACTAACCCTAAGAATGGACTCATAAGTTTCTGACCGTTGGACTAACGACTTCCTTAGTAATGAATTAGCGCTTATTATTATCATGCCTCTCTCTTTCCAAAAGCACTTTATGAAGCTTTTAAACAGAGTATATAGATGAAGATTTGTATCTCTTTTCATCATTAATGCATTCAAAAAGATAACAATGGGACGTTTGATATTTTAATTGTATTCATATTATATTTAAACATAATATAATTTTTACTTAAACATAAAAGTTTTTTTTATTCAAATATAATATTTTTTTGTGTTCAAATATAATATTTTTTCAATAATATTACAAAAATAATTATTATTTCTTTGTTTTTTAAAAATAATTATTTATAAGTTTTTTAATTTTTTTATTCAGATCATACTCTTTCTCTCTTCAATTTTCTTTTATCTATTTTTATTAATCACATCAACTTTTTAACTTTAAAATATAATTCAAATATTTTTAATTTAAACACATATTTCATTCACATATAAATTAAATAATTTTTATCTAAATATAAAATATCTTTTTAAAATTATATTTAAATATAATACAAATATAAGATATTTATCAAATATTTCATAAAATATGGTAATTGAAAATGAAACTCGAAAGGTACGGTGTAAAACTAAAGTAGAAGGCGAAAAATTTTTAAATATGACAACGTTACCATACCATACAAGTCTAAAAATGTGTGAAATGATGGGTGTCATTTAACAATTCAGATTATATTTTCCATTCCATACCGAAATGAAACGAGAATCGATGACCGACTTGTGCAATCAAACATGTTTTTGAATGGACAAAAATTAGTCGAAAATGGAACTCAAAAGGTATGGTATAAAACTAAAGTAGAAGGCGAAAAAGTTTTAAATAGGACAATGTTACTGTATCATACAAGTCTAGAAACGTGTGAAATGATGGGTGTCATTTAACAAATCGGATTATATTCTCCATTCCATACCCAAATGAAATGAGAATCGATGACTGAGTTGTCCAGTCAAACATGTTTTCGAATGGATTAAAATAAATTTATAATTTGTTGGATAAATATATTATATTTATATTATATTTGGGTATTATATATTATATATAATTTATATTTAAAAAAAAATATTAGTATATATTATATTTAAATGTAATATATATTTAAATAAAAAATATTTAAATTATATTTTAATAATAAATATGTGATGTGTAAGTAAAAGTAGAGAAAAAAAAAAGAAAGAAAGAGAATATATGATATAATTAATAAAAATAATAAAATAAAATAAAATAATAAATAGTGATTATATTAGATTTAAAATATGATGGGTGTTATTTAACAAATCAGATTATATTTTCCATTCCATACCCAAATGAAATGAGAATCGATATCTAATTTGTGCAGTCAAACATGTTTTTGAATGGATTAAAATATATTTATAGTTTGTTTGATAAACACATTATATTTATATTGTATTAAAATATAATGTATTGAATATAATTTATATTTAAAGAAAAAGTATTAGTATTGTATTTAAATGTAATATGTATTTAAGTAAAAAGTATTTAAATTGTATTTTAATAATGAATATGTGATGTGTGGGTAAAAGTAAAAAAAAAAAAGAGAGAAAAAGAATATACGATGTAATTAATAAAAGTAATAAAAAAAGCAAAATAATAAATAGTGATTGTATTTGATTTAAAATATGATGTGATTAATATTTAAATGAAATACTTTTACATTTAAGTAAAAATTATATTACATTTAAATACAATACAAATTAAATACTTTTGCCCAACGTCACGTTAAAATACATACGGAAACTGAAAACTTAACCTGCATTTAGATGAGATATTACTTTGATAATATATTAAATGAAATATGTTTTTAGATAAAAAAAATTTATATACATTTAAATAAAAAGTTTTTAAATTGTATTTTATAATTTTATATGTGATGTAATTAATAAAAAAATAAAAAAAAATAATAATAAATAATAATTGAATTAAATTAGAAATGTAATATGTTTGATGTCTAAATGTATTATTTTTATGTTTTTATTGAAAATTATATTATATTTAAATATAATATAAATATAATATTATAGCCAAAATCACTATTAGTGTTTTCCTGCTCTTTCCTCCTCAAGTGGGCAAGTAATTTCACTTACTAAATACTTCAAAACCATGCAGTATTACAAACGGAAGAAATTTATTTTCATGAGAGCAGTAGCTATTGCGCCCTACGAATTGCAGTCAAGACTCGATCGACGCAAGGGAATATAATCAATAATATACCTCCCAACCCCATCCTGGAATTCTGTTCATAAATCAAACCTGTTTAAAGCAAGATGAAACGTATAATCTCAAGATTTCAAGACGATTAAAAAAAAAAAGATTCATTTGAAAAACAATCTGAATATCTATCAAAAGAAAGGCAAACACTGATTTAAGTGCGTTAAGTTCAACGTTCTAATTTAATTTAATTTATAAATTAAGTTAAGTTGGTTATTTCATTATAATTTAACTTAACTTGATTTTTATTAGAGATTATGAAAATAAAAAAAAAAACTTATATTAAAATTATACTGAAATAGTGAAAATAAAAATTAAAAATAGTGAAAATGCGTCCTGTTAAGCTAAATTAAAAGGATGTTTGAAGGAAGTTTTAGAAATGTATTTTAAAGATGTTAGTTTTGAAAACTAGATATAATTTTGAAGATTGTGTTTGAGATAAATATTTTTTGAAAAAAATTGTTATAAAAATTAGTGTATAGAAATTTTAAAATATATGATAAAAATAATACTCCGTTTGGTGAATGCATTGCATTTGTATTACGTTTGAATGCAATGTATTGAATGCAATTTGTGTTTGGAAGAAAAGTATTAGCATTGCATTTAAATGTAACGTGTGTTTGGGTGAAAAGTATTTGAATTGTATTTTAATGATAAATATGTGATGTGATGCGTAAAAGTAAAGAGGAAAAAAAGAGTGAGAAAAAGAATATATAATGTAATTAATAAAAGTAATAAAAAAATGAAATAATAAATAGTGATTGTATTAGATTTAAAATGTGATATGATTGGTATTTAAATAAAATATTTTTATATTTAAGAGAAAGTTACATTGCATTTAAATGCAATACAGTTTAAAAGTATGTACCAAACACAACACATTATAAATGTCTAAAAATACATGTATACACTAATGGAGGTTTGGAAAAATGAAAAAGCCAAACTTGTTTTGGCCTCCAACCTTCAAAATCAAGTCCCTAAAACATCCCCAAACACTCCCTAAACTAGAATCAATTTCACCAATTTAACTTAACTTATAAGTTAGATTTTCGAATCAAATGAATGAATATTTAAGATTCATAATTTCTCTGTGCATTAAGATGAATGAAAGAAGGAAAACTGCTAGAGAGTATACAATACCTCCGCTTTGCACCCAACTTATACTTCTGATTCTTTCCAATCAAATCGGAATCAAGAAAATACACCAATAGTCGACAATATTTACAGCACAGAGAAGTCAATTATGGGGTGAAAGTTTAGCTGAAACACAATCAAAATTCACCAATTCAATGGTTGTATAATAATATTTTAATGTCGAACAAACCCACAGCCAAAATACAACGTCACGATTCAAAAGCACAGTACAAAATTCCCCATGTCTTAGGTCTCTTCAAGTATTTGGACATAATCATTACTGTATACTTTTCATGAACATACAAGCAAAATGTCCCTATCATAATGATAAAAATTCCAAAGGAGAGTTATGCTTCTCAAATATGACAAGTAGCAAACTTCAAAAATATTTTAGGACATTCATGGAGTTAACGTCGTTCCTCTTTCATCTAGATGCTACAAGAAAACCAATAGATCAGCAAAACCCCGACAAATATTCTGCAGTATCGAGTTCAACGTTTACCTGAAGGAAACACGGAAGCAATACAGAGTAGGTAAGTAAAATCTTTGGCACAATTATTGCATTAAATAAAAAAAACATAAATCATATGTTCGTTAGTATATCACTAATCATATTTAAGGTTAATACACAAGAAGCAATATTTTCCTCACTGTTCCCACTCCACATGCTCCATTCATAACACCAGTTTAAATCCCTCCGAGAGGAAGTCATCCCTGCTCAAAATCAAAGAAGGTACAGCACAGATTTATTAGACGTAGATACTGAATTTTTTAACCATACAACAGGATAAGCTCATCTTGCAAAACAATTGAAAAAGAAAAGAAAAGAAAAGAAAAGAAAGAAAAGGAACAGATTAAATGTTACTTCTTCTTTCTACTCCTTTGATGCTTCTGCTTCTTTCTCTTGTTGCCATCCTCCCCTGCCTGCTTCCTAGCCGTCTTGTCCCCATCGCCAGCATCAAATCCCACTAGGCTTCCCACACAAAGGCGTGCTTCGAAGAATTTCGGAACACCAAAGATCCTCAAATTCTCGACCTTCTTTTTTTTCGGATCATACAGAGCAAACATCTCACCACCCAAATCCAACAGAACCTGACCACTACTCTCAAAATACGCCACATTTTCCGCGTAACTGAAGGAGTCACTCACATCCGATGGCACGACAGAAAACAGGATAGTCCAAGACTCCTTAATCCCATATTCCTTCATAACCCAAATCTCAACACGGACCTTGTTCTTTTCCGGATTATAATTCTTCACCAAACTAAGACACCCTTTTAACTCCGCAATCTTCACGTAGAGACTCTTGTCATCATAATTAGGCAACGGAACCTCGCGGCAGTGCTCGGTCACGAGATCAAAAGCAACGACCACGAACAAGGAGTCACATTCGGGTTTCCTGCTAACCAGCCAATGCAAAGCATCGTTAACTAGAACGCCATTGACACGCTGGTAACCGTAGTAGCAAGGGAAGTCACTTACTGTCTTCCAAGCATTGGCCTTGACGCTATAGAGCTTGACCTCGGTAGGAAAACAGTTAAGATCCATGTCTATAAAAAGAACTACTCTAATCAACTTATAGTCGTCGTGAACAGAATCATATCCAAACCCGGTCGCGCCAAAATCGACAACACCGCGCGATGGAAACTCAATAACATCAGAATAACACAAGTTCCTGTACTTTCGAGTTGAAGGGTTCCATAGAGACATGAAACCGTAAGAATTCCCAAGAGCCAGGACGCCATTGCAGCAACCCAAGATCTCGATTCCGTCACCGTCGTCGTCGTTGACGATCGGGAGCTGGCTGAGCCGTACCGGCGAGTGCAGAGTGTCGAGGTCGAGCCAGTAGAGGTCGCGGTCGCGGGCGTTTAGAACTAGGCCGAGGTTGCGGCTGGTAGAGATGGAGTGGCTGAGATGGAGCTTGATGAAATCAGTAGCGTCGATCAGGGAGCACCATGACCGGGAGACTGACCTGCAACGGAGGAGATCTTTCACCGTTAGTCGGCAGAGTATGTTGACGAGTATCTCCAGCGGGAGGAGGCTCGTCGCCATTTCTGGGCTAGGGGAAAATGGTAGGTTTGATGATATGAAGTTTCGAGTTTTCAGAGAAAGGTCGAAAAGGAAAGTTTTTTTTTCTTTATTTTTTTTTCCCTTCAAAATCTCAGAGTGTAATAAATGAGTGCGAAGTGACTGAGAACACCAGAGGGCACATATTAATTCGAGTTTAAGAAAAGGAAGGGTCTGTTCAGTTAGTCAACAGTGCACATTAATTATGGTCGCACGGGTACTTTTAGGATTGGCTTTGATTTAAGATTGCGTTTGGGGAAAAAAAAGAAAAAAAATCTTCAAAATATCACTTTTTTTTTTTTATAAATATTTTATTATTTTTTATTACTCACGTCTGAAAAAAATTATAATAAATTTTAAATTTTAAAAATTTATAATTTTATATATATAAATCTAAATAAAATGAATTTTTTAAAAAATAACATATAATTTAAAAAGAAATAAAATAATATTTATATTAATATATTTTTTAAATTTTTAATTTTTTTTATTTTTCATTCCGAATAGTTTTTTTCTCAAATATATTTTTTAAAATATTTTTTTAACTCAAAAAAATATTTTCAAAACCTCCCTCAAAGTCCCATTAAATTTAATTTATAAATTAAGTTAAATTGATTTAAATTTTAATTTAATTTAATTTGATAAAATTTATTTTTATTATTTTAATAATTTTTAATACAAAATTTTTTTATTATCGCAATCATTAATATAAGTTAAATTAAATTAAACTGAAATAAAATAATTAATTTAGTTTAATTTATAAATTAAATTAAACTAAAATGTTGAATAAAAGCATGTTTAACCGTTTGAAAATCTAGTGAAGTAAATTTTGAAATTAAGAAAAAAAGGAGAAAGGAAAATTAAAAGGGCACTGGACTATATTTATGGCAAATGAACAAATTAACTTCAACGAAGAAATCTGATGTAGATCTTTAAGATGCATAAAGAAGAAATTAACCCAAAAAAAAAAAAAAAGCACCAAGAAGCTAATTTTATTATGGGTAATTTATAAAAGTACAACTTCAATGAGTTAAAAAATTTTTTTTTTAAGTATTATAGGTTATTCATTTATGGAGGCCGTTTGTTTATAATTTTACATCTGTATTATATTTAAATATAATATAATTTTCATCTGAACGTAAAAATTTTATATTTAAATATAATGTTTTTTAATAGTACTTCAAATATATTTACTAATCTAGAATATTTAAAAAATAATTTTTTTTCTATTTACATTATATTTTTTCTTTATCTCACTTTTTTTATCTACTTTTACTAATTATATCAACTTTTTAACTTTAAAATATAATTTAAATACTTTTTATTTAAACAATCTAAATACACATTGTATTCAAATATAAAGTAAATAATTTTTATCTAAAAACAAAATATTTAATGTATTATGTTTTAAACATGATATGTTTAAATACAACATAAACATGATATGTTTACTTAACACTTTGTTAAATTTAATCCAAGGATTGTAATAAATTGCATTAATTAAATCTTACGAAAAGATCTATCATATCCATCTAAATTACTATCTTAGCCTGATTAGAATTTTTTTTCTTTTTTTAAATAAAAAAAGTTACAGGGGATGATGATCCCAAATAAACTTGGGAGGCAAAGGCATTCCTGCTTTGTGTGTAAATGCCTCTAAAATGTATAGTTCATATACCATGCTTACCATGACGATCCCAACTTAAGACTCGTATAGGTTGGATTCTAATCTACTCTTTTAAGTTATTATAATGATTTTTTATCTCTTTTTTTTTAATTTTTATTATTAACTTTTACTATTTTAATTCTCACAAACTTCTCAAATAAAAATTACAGTTTTATCTATACGAGTCCTTAGAGCATTTTCAACTTAAAATAACAAAATAGTATAACTACAATATCAAATTGTAAATTTATTTCAAATTCATTTGCACCATTTCAAAAAAAAAATTCATGTTTATTCTTTCTATATCTCTTTTTATTAAAAAAAACAGAAAAGTAAATAAAAAATATTAAAAAAACAGAAAAGTAAATAAAAAATATTAAAAAAACCAACGAATTTTGTATTCAATGAACAGTTGAAAACACAAATATGCATTTCAACTGCTCATGCTCCCCATTTTGGCATTAAAATTGACAGTTGGTTAGAGAGCAAATCCAATACTATTCTCACTTTTACATATCATTTTGACGTGAGTTGAAATTGCCTTTTTGTTTGGAGGGTAGATTCAATGCACCTTCCATGTAGGTTGGGTTTTGTCTTATTCTCCAAATTTTACTATTTATTTTTTTAAAAAATTTAATACGTAATTTTTTTATTTTAAATCAAAATAAAATATTTTTTTAAAATTATATAGAATTTTAATATAAACAAAATAATTTTCACATTATTAATTTTTTTCTAAACACATTTAAATTATTATATTTTTTCATTATAATCAGTTTATTTTCATCAAACATGTATTTTCATAATTCAAACTTCTCCAATCTCCTTAAAAAAAAAAAAGGGGGGGGGGGGTTTCAGTCCTCGTTTGTATGAACCCTTAGCTCTAGCCCATAACTCATCGTTTGTGAGGCCGGGTATGCTTTACCCTGTCGAGTTCTTCTCTAATAATCATTACTACACAAGCATCAGGCTTAAACATCCCCAGGTTACTCTTTTTTTTTTTTTTTGTTTTTTAATCTAACACTTAATTCAACCACGAATCCCTCATACATAAAATTATGCCGTTCAAAAAAAAAAAAAAGAAGGAAAGGGTCGAGTTATTTACTAGACAAGATTGACAATGTAATTGATCAAATCATATTAATCATGACCTCTTGTTTTTGTGGATTAAACTTAATTTATGAGGGAGTGATCAGGAATTCAACTAAGGACCCGTTTGGTTTGAATGAATGGAAAGGAATGGAAAAGTCATTCCTAAAGTTTTTCCTTATTCAGATGTTTGATTGAAGCATAAGAAATGGAAAAGTCTTTCCATTTTGGAAAAACCATTCAGTAAGTTGGGTGAATGACCATTCCCTTTGTTATTGAGGGGAATGGCTTTTTCATTCTAAAAAAAATATTCCGTTCCTCCATTGCTCCTTTCTCCCTTTGAAAATAACCTAGCCGCTTCAGCTTTTGTTGGCCGTTCAGCCGACGCCTTCTCGACCGTCCCTTTCAGCTTTCTTCCTTTGAGCGACGCCTTCCCTTTCAGCTTTCTTCCTTCAGCTGACGCCTTTCGTTGTTGCCCTTTTCTCTGCCATCCATCACAACCGACGCCGAGATTTAACCATCCATTACAACCGATGCCGAGATTCAGCCATTCTTGCCATCCATCACGACCGACGCCAAGATTCAGCCAGAACTCCATTGTCGAAGGTCGTCATCAACGTTACAGGTATGAATCATTTCTGCTCCTATTTTTTTGAGCTGCCTTCATTTTTTTGTTTTTCTTTTGATTTGTTTTCACCTGGGTTTTTGAGCTGCTTTGTTTTTTTTTTTTGGGCTTAACGTAGAAAACCCTTCTTATTTTCACTTGTTTCCTCAACGTAGAAATCCCCTCTCATTGTCACCTGTTTCCTCAGCCGCACAAATATCAGGTAATCCTCTCTCCGTTTTTTTATCATGAGCATTTTTGGTTTCTCTCTGCTATGCAATCATGAGCATTTTTGGTTTGAATGAACTGTAAAGCATTTTTGGTTTAACATATGCAATCGATATAAAACCAACCGAATTTCTACTATTGCAATTAAGGGTTCGTTTGGTGAACGCATTGCATTTGCATTGCGTTTGAATGCAATGTATTGAATGCAATTTGTATTTGGAGGAAAAGCATTAGCATTGCATTTGAATGCAATGTGTGTTTGGGGAAAAAGTATTTGAATTGTATTTTAATAATAAATATGTGATGTGATGGGTAAAAGTAGAGAGGAAAAAAAGAGGGAGAGAGAATATATGATGTAATTAATAAAAGTAATAGAAAAAGTGAAATAATAAATAGTGATTGTGTTTGATTTAAAATGTGATGTGATTGGTATTTGAATGAAATGTTTTTGTATTTGGGGGAAAATTGCATTGCATTTAAATGCAATGCTAAAAAAATTTGTGTCCCAAACACTAGCTAAGTTTAGAAGATGTTATTATCTATTTAAGCTTGTTGTGACAAAATCGCTTAAATATTCAATGGATTGTAGTTTGAGTGGCTGCTTTACCATTTCTTGTTTCTGGTTATATGCTAGTTTCATATTTTGTGTATGTCCTTATTTGGCTTTAAGCATATTATCTAAGAGCTTGTTTTATTGGAATTTTGAAGTTAGTTTCATATTATTTTCTGTCTTTCTTCAAAAAATATGTTCATATAAACAATGTGTAGTTGATTAATTTTTCATATAATTGTTTGTTTATTTTGATTGTAGGTTAATGGCTCGTTTAAGAATTTCCAAAAGCGAAATTATGAGAAAGAATAAGATAATGGCATTATATTTACATTGGTTAAACATTGTACAAATAGTACAATGGTTTTTCCAAGTGTTTGAAAGAGTGGTCATGAAGGATATAGAAAACAATTCTTTAAGAAGACAAATTTACATCCTTGATGTGTTTATGAATAGACAAATTGTGCATCAGATAGCTTATCATAGTGATTATATTTGTAGAAACCAACTAAGGATGAATAGAAATGCATTCACTAATTTATGCATACTACTTGAAAATAAGGGTGGGTTAAGAGCATCTAGGTATTTACAAGTAGACGAGCAAGTTGCTATGTTTTTACATACAATTGCTCACCATGAGAAAAATAAAGTTATAAAATTCCGGTTTATGAGATCGGGAGAGACAGTTAGTAGGTACTTTCATAATTGTGTTGCATTCGGTTATTCGACTTCATGGAGAGTTATTAGTTAAACCAGTGCCAATTCTGAGAGACTCGACGGATGAGAGGTGGAAATGGTTTAAGGTATATTATTTATTTGATTTTTTTAATACCATGACTAAAAATTTGTAATTTTTTGGAATTAATTTCTAAACATATCCTTTTCTTAATTGTAATAGAATTGCTTAGGTGCACTAGATGGGACCTACATTAAGGTAACAGTGCCTATGACAGAGAGACCTAAATATCGTAATCGACATGGTTCAATAACGACAAATGTTTTGGCAGTATGTTCAGTAGATATGCAGTTCATATATGTATTGCCTGGATGGGAAGGCTCAGCAGCCGATGGTAGAGTGTTACGCGATGCTCTACGTAGGGCAAATGGTTTACGTGTTCCAAATGGTAACATTTTATATTAGAGCACAATATGTGTTGCTTGGATTTTACTAAATGTGATCTTATTTCTAGCACAATCTTTGTACATGATGTTATTACCTTGTGGATGCTGGATATTCCAATTGCAATGGATTTCTTGCTCCTTTTCGTGGCCAACGATACCATCTCAAAGAGTGGGAAAATGGACCATTACCTAGGACTGCACAAGAGTATTTTAACATGAAACATTCACATGCCAGAAATGTGATTGAGAGATGTTTTGGTGTGCTTAAGAGTCGTTGGGCGATTCTAAGAAGTCCATCATTCTTTTCAATTAAAACTCAAAGTAGAATTATTTTGGCATGTTGTTTGCTACATAAATTTGTCAGGCAACAAATGCCTAATGATGAGCCTGATTTATCAGTAGAGGATGAAGATGAGAATAATGAAGAAAGTGGTGAAGATCAAGATGAAGATTTGATAAGAGCTGTTGAGACATCTAATGAATGGACTACATGGAGAAATACCTTAGCAGAAGAAATGTTTAGTGAATGGGGGCACCATAGAAATGCATGACAAATTTATTTATTGTGTGTTTAAGAGTGGAGAAATTTGAGTTGTTTCCATTGTATTACTATGAACTATAGATGTTTGCATTGTATTGTTATAAACTTGAATTGTTTGCATTGTATTGTTATGAACTTGAGTTGTTTGCATTATATTGCTATGAACTTCAGTTACTTTCATTATATTATTACCTTGATTTTGGTAGGTTTTTTTTCCCTCATTGTTAGGATGGATACTTCAAAGACTAGAGGTCCTGGACAAAATAAAAGATTTTGGAATGAAGATGAGGACAAATACTTAATCGAGTCACTTTTAGAGTTGCACAATGAAGGAATGTTTAAAGCAGAAGGTAATTTCAAGCCTGGACATTTACAAGCTCTTGAGAAGAAATTGCATAGCAGATTACCTAACTGTGACCTACTAGCTAGGCCACACATTGAGTCAAGAATGAAAACTTTGAAGACTCATTTTCAAATTGTTCATGAAATGTTAACCGGTTCAAACTGTAGTGGATTTGGATGGGATCCGGAAAGAAAAACGGTTACAGCTGAGAAGCCGGTATGGGATGCATATCTTAAGGTAAATTTTATACTAAAGTTTATTAATACTAGAGTTATTTATATCATTACATAAGTAATTTGTCTATTTACTTCATTTTATAAAACTAGAGTCATAAGGAAGCAACACCACTCAAGACCAAGGCATTCCCTTACTATAATGATTTATGTATGATTTTTGGCAAAGATCGTGCCACCGGTAAGAATGCTGAGACTCCTGCTGATGTAGTTGAGGAACTTGAAAAAGAAGGAGGAGATGACATTCATATTGATGAAGACACTGTCAATAGTGGCTCAATGGGTGTGGATGAAGCACAATCAATGACTTTTTCATAAGCATCAGGTATTCCTCAATCTCAATCTCAGGCTGAAGGGTCTTTTAAGAAAAAAAGAAAGAATAGAGACAGTACAGAGCCTTATGAAGCCCTTAAGGAGACATCTTTTGTACTTGCCAATGTCATAGAAAAGGTATCCGAACGTCTAAGTCATGCTATAGGTGAGGACATGATGGAAAAACACAGTCGACTTGGAGAGGAGCTACAAAGGTCAACAACTGTTAGCACAATGGAGCGTCATAAGGCTGCACGCATGATAATGAAAGATGATGCAATGGTTTCTTACTTTTTCAGTATTCCAGATGAGGAAAAAGATGAGTGCGTAAGAGCTCTCCTTGCCGGTGATATTTAGGGAGTTTGCTTCATTACATAGATGAATATCCATTTTCATATTTTGATGTATTTGGTAGTTATTAGCTAATAGTTAGATTGTATTAATTAAGTAAGATTATATGGTTCTATGTTTTTATGATGGACGACTTATGTAGGTAAATCTACTTGTTATAATGTTTGCTATATTTTGAACTATATTGTAACAACTAAATAAAAAAACATTTACGACCTAATCTTGTGTGGAAAAATCCAAAGCTCAAGAAGGAAAATGATCAGAAGAGGTTTTTGCTTAAGACGCGGGCATGTTATATTTACCCAGTATGTTCAGAAGAGGTTTTTGCTTAAGGCGCGGGCATGTTATATTTACCTAGTATGTTCAGAAGAGGTTTTTGCTTAAAGCGCTGGCATGTTATATTTACCCAGTATGTTCAGAAGAGGTTTTTGTTTAAGGCGCGGGCATGTTATATTTACCCATATTCCTTAAGGCGTGGACATGTTATATTTACTCAGTATGTTCAGAAGAGGTTTTTGCTTAAGACGTGGGCATGTTATATTTACCCAGTATGTTTAGAAGAGGTTTTGCTTAAGGCGCGGGCATGTTATATTTACCCAGTATGTTCAGAAGAGGTTTTTACTTAAGGCGTGGGCATGTTATATTTACCCAGTATGTTCAGAAGAGGTTTTTGCTTAAGGCGCGGGTATGTTCTATTTACTTAGTATGTTCAGAAGAGGTTTTTACTTAAGGCGCGGACATATTATATTTACCCAGTATGTTCAGAAGAGGTTTTTCCTTAAGACGTGGGCATGTTATATTTACCCAGTATGTTTAGAAGAGGTTTTTGCTTAATCTTGGGTGACAACCCATGATTTATGTGTAAACAAAATTTTTCAGTCAGAATTACGCTCAAACGACCACCTAGATGACGTTTTTAGGTCTTATGATCAACTGAACAGTTTTAGATCTAGATGTTACGAACAAGTTTTACTCAAATAGCAATTCTCAAATTCAAGAAGTCTTATATTGTATCATACAAATTACAATAATTATTATAAAATATTTAACACATGTTGCTTTTATTCTTTTAAAAATAAGGGAAGAGAATAGCTTAAAAGCTATGAAAAAAACAACACAGCCAATCCACAAAAGAACCACCCTTTCCCGTTACATTTATTTGTTTAGAAGAAAAAAAATAGTGAACTACAAAAAACTACAACTTGTATTTTTTCTGTTGGCTTCAAGAAGTCTCATCTGTTGCACCACTGGATGAACCAAGAATAATGAGAGCAAAACCTCATCTACCAAATACCGGTCTCATGAACCTATCATCAAATTTTCTCCACAAGTAGTGGACAGTTGTGGTGGGATGACGAATCAGCAGGCCCAAACTACTTCTCCTCGAAGCTAGTTGATTGTTTCATTGCTCGCTTGAATCACCGTTTTCAATAAACAATAATTGTAGATCTTCCAGATTTGGCGTGTCAGTCACATCTGGACTGGATGGCTTTGAATACCGCAACAACACAGCTTCAAGTAGAGGCTTTGTTATGGATCCAATAACCTATATTTCAAAAAGAACAGATTTTATAAAATCTTTTAGTCCAATTTTGAAACTGAAAGAACAATAATTACACAAAGTATTTTTTTACTTCAAAGGCAGAAGACATATCACAATGCTAAACAAAACAACAATTATGGTAGAGGTGATCATCAAAACGCTATCTTCTGTCGATGTCTTCCTAAATTCCACAAACTGAACTTGATACATGGAGCATATTTAGTGTATATGCTTTTGACCGCCAGAAACTTAAAGCAGTATAAACTTGAAAACATCCTCCAACTTACTTGGTTGTAAGATAAAGCAATAGTAACTGCACCTCTCATTAGGTCTGCCCACCATATTATGAACTAAACGAGAGAACATATATATATCAGTGAATATTGGACAACAGGTAAATATGGACAGCTAAGTACTTGTATACCTGTAATTGATACCTATTTTCTTAACTCAATTTTTGTGCTTTTTGTTCTGTAGAAGCAGTTTTTAATATTAACAATCGGGAAAACAAACACAGCCCTTCCAACCAAAACCAACACAAACAATGTTGAGCTGACAGCAACTTTAGTTCCTAGATTGAATTGAAAAGAACATTTAAAATGCCAAATGATACTTCTGTAATGGTATAGAGAAATTAAAGATTATATTATAACAACTAATTTTTCATTTGTCAATGTCCAAGGCATCCATACCAACATAAAGGAATATGAAAGTTTCGGCAACGAATGGCTGAAATCAAACTAAACCAGACAGACAGACAGACACACACACACACACACACACACACACTGACATGTATATATTGAAAGATGTTTCTGACCTGTACATAAAAGCCAAAACAAGATAATTGCAAATTACAGCAAAGAAAAATGCTGAAACCTAAATTTTGTGGTCAGAAATTGAGCAGTCAAATCCAATTTTGTTTCTATTATACATCATATACTCGTACTGCATTTGACAAATACAATTTGAGAAAAAATTTTCCAAATCACGAAAAATATATAAAAATTCCATTGCAAAAGAAGACATTTAAACTGATTGGAAAAGTCAAAGATAGAGAAATTAGGAATTACAACCTCTACAATTATGCAAATTGAGGACTCTCAAGTAGCGGAAGCCATCGACGATGAAGGAGAGATTGGAGTCAGTGACGCCAGGGGAGAAAGAGCGAGAGCGGAATGCGAGAGATCGAGTTCCTAGAGGAGAGAAAACCTGGCGGCCATGTGGCAAAGCATGTGGGGATCGGCACAAACGATGAGCTTCTTCCACTCGGTGCTCTGCAAGTGGAGCCATCTCTTGCAGACCAGTTCAAAGACCTCCTTGTCCTGCTCGCTCTCCATCTTCGTCAGCACCGACTGAAAATCATCGTCCGTCAACGCGTCATTAATGGAGACGACGTCAGAAGCCATTGTTGGATCTGGAAGAAGAAAAACCAATTGATTTGTGAGTTTGCTCTAGGGATTCAGTTTCGTTCCCAATTTGAGGGAATTAATTTTTATTTTTTTTATTTATTAAAAAAATGAATTTTATAATTAAAAATATTCAAGGGCATTTTTGTCAAAATGTAGTTAATTCCATTCCATTCTATAGTCTACCAAATTACATAATCCTTATTCAGGTGTTAATTCCATAACTCCAACCAAACTAAAGAATCAGTTTTTGTTTCCATCATATTCCTTTTCCTTTTCATTACCATTACCATTCTCATTCCCATTCCATTTCATTCCTTCCAACCAAACTCACCTTAAATTCAACGGACAAAAAACAAGCTTATAAATTTATGCCTGAGCGTGGGCATGACAAATTAGGCTCCGTTTGTTTGACATGTCCAAAATTAAAAAATGAAAAAATTTTCATTTTAAGAAAAAGTAATTTTCCTAAATTTTCATATCAGAATATCAAAAATTTTTCATTTTTAAAAAATAAAAAAGAGTTCTCTAGACAAAAAAAGTTTTCACTTATCCAAATAACTTTTCATTTGTAAAAAAAATTTCAAATAACTTTTTTTTTCATATTTAAAAATTTTTCATTTTCTAAAAATAAACCTCTCATTCAAACGGAGGATAAATTCAATCCACATGAAAACTAAAAATATAAATAATAAATGATATTATGCACTGAACAAAAAATTACCTTATCATATACTCGCGACACCCTATATTTTGTTTTCATAGGGGTCTTAGTTTTGGAATTTTTAATAGTTTTAATTTTTTAAATTATTTATCCACCTAAAAAAAATAATGCATTAAATATTTTATTAGTAATGAAATGCTGAATACAAGTTTTCTAGTACAAAGTAAAAAGTTTCCACCTTTGGCAATTACAACCTTTTATTTATTTATTTTTTGGGCTAAAGCGGCAATTACAACTCTTGATTGTAGGTTATTTAAACTACAAAATTAACCATGTTTTCGATGTGGGATCAATGATGCGTTATTTTCCTTATTAATGTATTATCGCTTATCACGATTATGCCTCTCTCTCTCTTCCTAAAAGCACTTTCCGAAGCTTTATCTCTTCCTGCTCTTTCCCCTGTTGAAATGGATAGATAATTTCGCATACTTATTTATGAAAATCATAGTTATTATTATTATTATTTTACTGGATTACTAATCTTTAAACTTCACTTCAAGTTTCTACCCATTAAAGTTTCTATGAGAATTTTTATTCTGCTGGACATTTACCATATGTTTGGATGGTGTGTCCAAACTTGATTTGGGCAAAAAATGAATCAAAAATCGTATGATTAAATTGACTCTCTATTTTCATATTACACATTAAAAACTTTTCAGGTCTAGAAAAAAATCTCTTGAAAGTTCGTAAATAGTATTTGATCTGTAATGGAACAATTATTCACATTTTTTAAAGAAGCCCAATTGTTCAAATAACTTTTCTATTCTAAATATAGAAATTTTTTATAACCATTCAAGTACAATTTCATTTTTGAACTAAAAGATAAAATTTTTCCTTTCAAAAAATGAACACTCCATCCAAAACTTACTATTCTGATTAGCCTTCCTCAATCCTCGTTTTGCTTTGAAACATTTTTTCGCTATACTTCTTCAAGGCTGCAAAGGACTACTTAAAGACGGTTCAGTTGCCCCTTTTTTTCTTCACCCACTAAAAAAAAAAAAACCCAAACCAACGCATGATAGCAATTTTCTCTACGCGTTTTCACCTAGAGGGACCATGCACAGTTTTTGTCAACAACCTATGGGCAAGTGTTTTTCCACCCTTTGACCATTCTCTCTACCCCCCGAAAATTACCTTTTTTTATTACCTAAATTCTCTTCCTTGATTTCTAAGCTTGCTTTCTTTTTCCCGTTTACCCCTTCTACCCTTATCATAGGGGTCTTATCATAGAAGGGAAGCTAGTTAACCCTCCTCAGTTCACCCTCACCCTCTTCCATCCTCCTGTTTCAGACATTTCCCAACATTTCAAATTTATCATTTTCCAACGTTTCAAATGAACATTTAGAAAGCAATATTTGAAATAGCTTGAAATGTTACCATTTGTAATTTCAAGACAAAATTTAAAATGTTAGGGGGCTACATTCCAGTCACTTGATGTTTTTCTACGTCACAAAATATTTTCATCCAAATTTTCTATTCAAATGTTTCAATTCTAAATGTTTTCATCTAAATGTTTCTCCTATACTGCTGATATCATGTGCCAAACGAAATTTATCCACACAAAACGTCAAAGCAATCTGTTCTGAACTTTCTAAGGCATATTTATAGACATTGGCTGAGCCCCATTTGTCCATACCACGAAATTTTATTTCAAAGGGATAATCCAATGCCCTAAAGTTATAAACATAAGTCTGGACATAGAAATTTTAAGTGACTAGTGCGCTTGCAAGAGAAAAATCAAATGCAACATAGAGCACATAGAGGAAGTCAATTCTCATGCAAACTTTTGTCGAAAAACAGAGAAAGAAAATCACAATATCAGTATTTGAAAAAATATATACATAAATATCAGAAAGTACAGGATGCTTCAGTTCTCATGCCTTGGCTGAGAAGATGGCAATCGGAGGACTGCGCCGTTGATGCTGGAGACTGTAATGAGGATTATAGAGGTGAAAAATTGATCTTTGGTTTTAGGTCTTGAATTGTTCTTCTTCCACGATCCTTTGTTGATATAGGATTTCAGACTTGTTGATATAGCAAACTAGTTTTTGATTCTTACCTATGAAGTGTTTGTCAAATTTCCCCTATCAAAAGATAATAAAAGATTCAAAAAAAAAAAAAAAACATATTTGTCAATTTAGTATTACATTTTTATTGTTTAATAAATCTTAACTAAATTCTAAATAATTGACATTTAACTCAACTTGTTTGTCAGTATTTTATTAAAACGTTAATCCAGTCCAATCCTTTTATTTCAATAACAAAAAATAGAATAGTATTAACCGAAATCCAATCCTATCTTCTCCTATCCACTCCAATCCAATATTCTAATCTTATCCTGTCCAATCGTATCCTATCCTGCACACAAAGCAGGCCCTAAAGTTATAAACATAAGTCAGGTCAGAGAAATATACGTAATAAGGGTGCACGCAAAAGACAATCATAAACAACATATAGGACTTTTGTTGAAGAATAGATAAAGTCAGTTTCAGAGTTCTATCAAATTAAAAAAAATAAAAAAAGGTCACAGCATCAGCAAGTACAAGATGCTTCAGTTCTCATGCGAAACACCAACAGAAACCTTTTTACATAAGTCGAAGCACAAGCTCAATACAAGGTCAGCGTGCTGTTTGTCAAAGATTCAAACAAACAGTAACTACTAAACTCTCTATATATTACAAGGTCCTTTCGTCCGTTAATTGTGATTATTGTTAGGCGCAATTGTAATATGTAACAGGGAATGCTATGATCTAAACTACTTTTCCACCTTATTTTGCAACACTTTTTATAAACAAACAAGCTCGCACATCCCTTCGTCTTCAGCCCTGCGGAAGCAGAAAGCTTTTAGAATTCCAAAAGGATAACTGTCCAAAGATTTCATAATTAAATCTCAATTATACTGTTTTATGAAATCACCTTCTTGCAACTCTGATAACTTAATAACATTCTTAGTCTGGTTGCCTACAGCACCAATTTGAAGCCCTCTGAGAGAAAATTATCCCTGAGGAAGACAATTCATAACGTAAAAATTCAAATCAAGAGTGGTCTGATAATCAAGTTGTAAACAAATCGAAATGAGACCAAGCAACGAGTATTAAAAACAATGTCCTCAAAGTTATAAAAAAAAAAAAAGGATAGAATGACAATCAACTGTGAATTTTTTACCTCATTTTGCTACTGTCCTCTGATTCATGGTTGCTGCCATGATTTTTTCTACTCCTGGGAGTGACCGGAGCAAGGCTGCACACACAAACCAAAGCCTCGAAGACCTCCGGCGCGCCCCGAATCTTAACAGACTTGACTGTTTGACTTTTCATATTATACCAAAACAGCTTCTGATACCCTTCTTCAAACAGGATATCATCGTTCGTGTTGGAATAAGTCAAAGGCCTGATACCCAACACAGAGTATCCAAGCTTCAGCAGCTTCGTCCATGACTCCTTGACCCCATATTCCTTCATCACCCACACATCAAAGCCAACGCCTTTAAAACTAGCGAGAATACAGAGACACCCGTCCAAAACCCCAAAATCGATTTGGTAATCATGGTTCATAAACTCAGGTAATGGAATCTCCCTATAACTCTCTCCTGCGAGATCAAGAGCAACAACGAATCCGGTTTCGTCCAGTTCGATCTTCCTCATCACCACCCAATGCAAAAAGCCATTGAGATAAACACCCATTCTATCAATATACCAAAGGGCATAAGGCATATCTTCCAGACTCTTCCACTCATTCGACCTCAAGCTGTAGACCCTAACCTCGGACTCAAACGATCTGTAATCCAACCCAATGAACTGCGAAATCCTGACCAGTTTGTAATCCTCGTTAATGCCGTCGTACCCAAAGCCATAGACCCTGTAGACCCGCATCGACATGCGGAGATCGCGGCTGCGGTCGGGAGGCAAGAACGGCAGGAGGCGGTGGGCTTTGATGGAAGGGTTCCAGAAGGCGATGTCGTCGGCGACGTTGGCGATGCAGAGGAGGCCGTTGCAGGAGCCGAGGATCTTAATCTCGCTGCCGTAGCACATCAGAGGGTGGGGGAGCTCGACGGCTTCGGTTAGGGAGGAGAAGTCGCGGTCGCCGACGATGGAGAAGAGGCGGGAGTCTTGGCGGAGGATGAGGCGGAGATTCGATTTGACGGCGAGGGATTTGGAGATGTGTAAGTGGATGAAGTCGAGGCTATCGATTAGGGACCGCCATGGCTTGCAGACGGAGCGGAGTCGGAGGAGGTGCTTCACGGGGAGGCGAGCGAGTATGTCGATGATGACCTCGAACGGGAGATACGCCATCGACGACAACGATGATGATGATGATGAGCTTTCTGGTGGCGGAGACATTGAGGAGGGAGGGTCTAGAGATCGAGACTTGGGGGTTCCATTCCTCGTCAGCTGTGGCCCTGGCTAGGGTTTTGAGGACTAGTGGCCGCAACTGCTCGGTGACCAAGAATCTGATGAGAGGTTGAGACACGTGATTCCTTTTTTCTTTTTTCTTTTTTCTTTTTTTTTTTTTCTTTTTGGTTGGTGGGGGTGTTGTGCACGAGACGCGCTCAGTGGGGGCAGAGGCGTAGAGTTTTAAAAGCGGGCCGAGGCATGTGTGAGTCCATAGCACGGATATGGCAAGCGGCCCATTTTTTATCAACGAGGTAGTCTTTCCAACGGTGTCGTTTCTTTGAGAAAATGTTTCTTTGATTCATTTGAGTGAGCTAGGTCATTGACTACTTGTCAACTCTTTAATTAATTAATTAATTTTTTTTTTAATTTTTGAGTGGAAATCCTTTCCTATCCCATGTGTTTGATAGGAGTGGAAAATGGAGCAAAGGAAATAAGTGGAGAGATTTTTTTGGGTGAAATTTGGTAAATTAGGACGGATGATAAATGAGAAATTTGAGAATAAAATGGGAAGGTAAAATTATGAAATTTATCCTCAAAAAAAAAAAAATTTTTTTTGTTTGGGATAAAGAATGTAGTGGAGAAAATGATGATAATGGATTTTTCCCCCCTCTATCGTTTGCTTTCGCTTCCAATAGCCAACCAAGGAAACCTATGCCAACCAAACGACTAGAGGGTGATTCTTGTTGGTACACCACTTGAGTGTTTCTAACTTTATCTCTTTTATGTGAAACGACACCTGTGTTATCTCAGCAAACAATGTTGATGTTAATAGAAATATTGATAATTTAATTTTATTAAAAATTTGAAAATATTATTGATATAGTTGAAAATATCAGAAAAAATTATATAACTTACAAAAATTTGCTTTAAAATATATTTTTAATATTTTGTGACTATACAAACATTAATAAGATATATAAATATATAAATTTTATATAAGAAACATCTTATGTCATACATATTTTAATATCAAAAGAAAGTTCAATGAAATTTAAACATAATTGAGATGCTATTCTAATTCAAGTGATATTGGTGTCATGAAATGTTATTTGATGCAGTTGAATATTGCGAAAATGCTACGTGTAGGTTTGTTGTTGATGTCGTTCTATTGCATTTTCATAAATAGAAAATTGTGCAAAGCTTATAGAAGTCTACAAGAATGTATTCTTTTAACTTTTATATGTTGCTTTTTATTTTGAGCTTTTTTAGTGATGGTTTCCAATACACTAAATATAGGCTGTTATAGTTTTTTCTTTCTCAATTTTTACTTTTAACTTTTGTTATTTCAATCTTTTCTAATCTATCAAATATTGATTCTAATTTATCCCCTTATATAAAACCTTTAATTATCTCTTTTGTTTTTTAAGATAATCATAACATGTTAGTTTCAAGTTGCTCTCTTTCATCATTAATTTAAAAAAAAAAAGAGATAATTATAGCATGCTCAAAAAGATAATAAATGATAGAAAATATGAAATTTCAAAAATTTTCATATTAAAATTTTAGAAATTTTTAGCCTGAAATTTCCACTGATATTTCCTGATATTTTGTAAAAATTACACAATGTTTTACCAGTATCGATATTTTTATTGATATTTTGATAGAAAAGATATTTTGATACCCTTAAAACACGGAAATTTTTGTTGAAATTTGGAAAATATCATGGATATTTGTGACCATGGATGTAACATACATGGCATAAAGGACTTGGATAAGCAGTGACGATATAAATGCATTTTTAGAACCAAAGGTTATTTTCAATGCATTTGTATACGTCAATATTATATTTGTTAGAAAATAATATAAAAAATAACATTATTTTACTTTTTGCTCCAATGTATTATGCTATTTTTATTTTTATTTATTATTATTGTCTTTATAAGTAGTGAAAGTGAAATTTTAGTATTTGAGTAAATTAAAAATAAAAATATTATGATAATTACATGTGACAACCACCACCACCAATAAGAATGAAAAATGAAATTTAGCATTGGTTATGTCATGTGGTAAATTTATCACAAAATTTAACATATAAATAAATTTGACATGAAAGATAATACTATATTGAAGAACACTTTTTCATCTAATGTCAAAATTTATCATTAGCATATTAATTTGACATTGTATTGGAAATGCTCCAACGTAATTAAAAAAAAAAGAATTTATTGTGATACAATCTTCTATTTATATTATTATGGGCACTATTATTTTAAACATTGGATTAATTTTTAACACTTATTGTTGTGAATTTTTAAGTATAGGGACTCATAATTCATACCCTTATATATTTTTACCGATGGTAAATATGATGTCCTACAGTAAAAGTAGCCAAAAATTTTGGAAAGACGTCATCCTTGTTTCTTTACCTTAATCCTAATTTTTGGTACATCCTCTTGGCTTTCTCTTTTAGAATTGTCTCCCTCTTAAATTGAATTATAAACGAGAAACGAGGACTAAGGAGGGCACCCGGCATTCCTCAAGTTGCCCCAAACACAGTTAATACAACTTAAATCAATGATGGAGACGCATATATTACTTGCATATGAATACGCATAAAACATAAGGTTTTACATTTCTATGATCAAACTGCTTTGGATAACTCAAGCTAGACACAAATGGCTGGTATTTGTTATCCAGCAATTAGGATGGGTTTAACGTTGGAACGTGAAGAAACAGCAGGTCCATCAGCGCCAGTGTTCACAAAATTGATGTTCTCAGTCTCCACATCGCTACATGGAAAGCTTTTGATGCACACAAAACTGATCGCAACCTTGGAAGTGGATGTCCCTCGGATATTGTTAAACCTCACTTTGCTCACTTTTATAGGTGAAGGCACCTGAAAAATCGATATCAAAACATCCTTAAATCCTCTCTACTTATCTTTTATGAAAAAAGAGCAAGTTTTATATTATTAATAAGAGTAATATATGTAAATTACCTGCGGTTTGCAAGCCAAATATGGGCCGTATAGCTGGTCTATGACGATGGGGTTTCGCACATCCTTCACAACAATATCGTCGAATGTGAAATTGGAAGCGGCCCCGTTTGTAGAATCTGGCCATGTCTTAATTCTCACGCCCTTTTCAGTGCCAGTGAATGTGAAATTCCTCACAGCGAATCCGAATGCTTCATCATTCAGGAACTTTCCAAGGCTACCTACACTAGTTTCATGCCTTGGTCCGCAGAAAACATTGGAAATGTAGATTTTTCTGCTGCCTTGGCCAAGTGAGACACAGTCGTCCTCATTTGTGTTGGAATTTGTTGCTCTGGTACCACTTGATGGAAACTATTATTTATAATAGATGAAGGTTTGTAGTCGGATGGATGTTGAAAGGTTGGGTAAAGTTCACGTGGGGACTACTATAATGAAATGAGTGTTTGCTATAATTGTATGACGTTGGGGATCATTCAGTGGTTGTAGGAAATGTATGTATTGTGGTGAATTGTAGATTTATAGGGGTAGTATTAGGCTTGACTTTGGCTAGATAATGATAAAAGATAATGAGACTAGATAAAATAATTAGAAACTGAGCATTTGGAGAAAACTTTTTATTTAAGCTTATTTTTAATTATATCTTTATAACTTTTAGACTAGTTTATTTATAAGTGTGAGAAGTAAAGTCGGTAGATTCAATAAGTAACCGACTTTTTTCTCTAGTAAATTATAGATTTTTTATACTAGAATTTTCTCAATTATTGCATGTGTACATATATATATTTTTTAATCTTTTTAATTATTTATCGTAACTTAGAATATACTAATATGACTAGGATTTTTATTTTTTATTAATTATTTTTGTAATTATAATAGAATTCTCTAGAAACGTAGACATATAGAAATGGGCATCAATTTTTATCAAGTTCCTATGACCGAGTTGGAAATCTCAATGCCATTAGAGCATCCGATGTGGATACCATCTGGTGCCGAGATGTTTAGTGGTCTCATCTTCAGGTTGTTGCACCCCAAAATGTTGATGTGGAACAACTTACTGTACACAGATTGTATTCCTTGAATTATTGAATTGTTGGGCAAGTTGAACCGAAAAGACCATGTTCAATTAAAGGAAATAAAAGACATTGCTTGAATAAGGGTCGATAATTCTTCTAGTTAAATTCCTTTTTACTCAAAAAAAAAAAAAAAAGGAAAAAGAAAAAATTAAGGTCGACCGATGTGCTATGTTTGGACTTATAGCCGGAAGTTTGCATTTTGAATTTTTAGCGCATTGGTTTTGAGCCCAAGCAGTAGTTCCCTGGCTATGGAATACTCCACTGCCGACGAGTCTAAATCTGTTGATGTATTGAAATGTGATCCAGCTTTCCTTGTCCATAGCTGATATGCCCGGGAGAGCCTTGACAAGTCCCTGAATGTCAAATGCAATTGGTGCTTTGCATGGTCCTTCAAACTTGGCAAAGCTCACTAGGTATGTTCCTTTTGGAACTAACACTTTTCCTGTCACATTTAGAGTTGCAAACTTCTTTCCAAGCGGTTAGAAAAGGCTGGAGAAGGAGATCACAAGCAAAATAGGTAAATTAAAAAATAATAATAAAAAGAAAAGAAAAAAAATTGTGTTCTTCAGAATCTGGAATATTAGGGGACGTTTGGTAAACGCATTACGTTTTAATTGCGTTTGAATACAATTTTTTTTTGAGTGTTGTATTTAGTTGAAAAGTATTTGTTTTGTATTTTAATAAAATGTGTATTTGGATAAAAAGTATTTTAGAGTTGAAAAGTTGATATGATTGGTAAAAGTAGAGATAAATAGTTAGGGTTGAAAGTTGATGTGATTATTTTAAAAAACTTTGGAATAGTAATTGTTTTCGTATTACTGTTGAAAATGATTATATTTGAATATAAAACTTTACGTTTAGTGTAAAATTGATTTTCGTAACACTAAAAAAACTTTTATTAAACGTTCTGTTAATCTTTGTAACCTTAGCATCATCTGTCTTTCCATCTGCCACAGCTCCAAAGCACTTCACATTGAAAACTGATCAACTGGTAGCATCAACATTAGCTGCCAACGAAATTAACACCAACGAGATTGAGCATAGTTTTTGAAAACTGAACCTTAAATCCATCGTGGGCTTCAAAGTTTGAGTAATCAGGAAAAATTAAAAGAGAAAGTGATCAATTTGGGTGCTATGTTAAACTATAAACTTGTTTTGGATTTTGTGAAAAGTTTGATTATTCTGGTGGTGTTTATAAGCATCATGGAAGTAATTAGTCAGGTTTGTTTGATGCACTAATAATTTTATTTATTTGTTTAATTTCTTTGGTAGGAAGGAGCTCTAATAAATTGATCGTTTAAAATTATCTGTTACATATTTTAGTTTTTGGTGTTCAACAGATTTTGTTTAGGAATGATAAGCATTATACCACATTCAGTTCAATCAACAATCATATAGATTATAGATTTTCCTTAGGAGTATCCCATTATCTGATTCTCATATAATAATTTACAGTTACGCTGTTTAATCACTCATATTAAGGAGCCCATAAATAGTTTAAAAAATACCCCCTCTTTCTTTACAGCTGCTACGTTATGCTTGTTAGTTGTTTGCTACTTTGCCAGCAAAACAAAACAAAACAAGACACGACAAAACAAAGAGGGCATTTTTATATTTTTCACTCTCATTTTTTCCCTTTTAAATAAAGTAAGCTTGTCATAGAGACCAAAAAATTATGAATTTATATTGTAAAAATACATTTGACATTTAATGTATTTGAAATTTAAATTATATAAGTACTCAAAAAACCAAAATATAATTTTAGAAAACACGATGCAAATGTTGTAATTAAGAAGTTTTCATCATGTGACAAAAATTTTAGAAGTCTTTAATAGCCAAGGCTCCTTGTTTACCTCTAATAGTAAAATATTTTTAAAATTTACTCTCTTTTTGGCCACTTCTCGCACGCAATGCTCCACTCTTAAGCTTCTAATAATTCTTTTTCCGAGTCGAGATCTATCTTAAGAAAGGACAAGGGTATCATTAACTGGCTGAGGTAACTCCATTTGCCGAGGAAAAGCTCAAGTTCTTGAAAAAAAAATATATATATATCAATTATCTATTTATTTATTTATTTTAATGATATATAAAAAGCATATATCTGAATATCATCTTTTCGGTAAAATAGTTTCTGATTTTTTGATTTCTAATTACCTTTCGTTGTTCGGCCACTCCAAATTTTAAAAATGAAAAATTTTTTTTATTATAAAAAAAATGTATTTTCTTAAATTTTTGTATTTAAACATTCAAAATTTTTTATTTTTAAAAAATAAAAAAAGAACTTCTTAGAAAAAAAAATTTTTTATCCACCCAAACAACTTTTTACTTTTAAAAAAAATTCCAAACAACTTTCTATTTTTCACATCTAAAAATTTTTCATTTTACAAAAAAAAAAAAAAAAAACCCTCTCATCCAAATCCAAATGGAGCCTTAAATAAGTCTAAAAATTTAAAAATCTAAGTAAAACATTAGCTTGAGTTTGCGTCCTACAATTTGTTATGCAAAGCAACCTTTTACTCGATCTATATGTAGCAATCATGATAGAGATTCAAGCGTTTCTTTGTCAAAACAAAATCAAACTTAAGTACATTAAAAAAAAAAAAAAGGCTTTAGTTTTGTAAATTAATCATCTGCCAGTCCATGATCCAGCCGCCAAAGTTTCCAATTAAAACTCTCGGATTTTGTTTTCTTCAACCGGCCAATTCTGACCGTCAACTCAACGACCGCTTGACCGCGGTAGATGCATGTACGTATTGGTGTAATCAACTTCGTCATCATATTATATTACATCACACATTGGACGAGAGCCAACATCTTGTCCCTTTGTCATTCAATATTAGTAAACTTATATAAAGTTTGAATGACTGATAAAGTTTGAATAGAAAATTCAAATTTTGTATCATATAATACTATAAAATTGAAATTATTGATAATTTATGATCTAACCAAGGCTTAATTTATCTCTGTTTTTAATTCCTATATTATTTAAATGTCCCAGATGTACGTGGATATATACACACATTTAACAAGAGCCTGTTCTTCATTGCGCCAATGAAGTGATGAACAGTTATTTTGGCTTCATATATATATTATATATATATATAATTTGCACAGATTAGGAGAAAGAAAAAAAGATGGGAGACACATGAAAACAAATCTTTCAGTGTCTACATCCCTGTAGAAGAAGAAAAGAACAAAGGTTATTGGAGTTTTTTTTTTTTTTTGGTAAAAAAATCATGACACATACCAGTTCATTGTACAAGTAGACGAAGCTTCTTCATGCTATATATATATTTTTTTTAAAAAGAAAAACACGATATATATTTTAAAAGGTCTTTCAAGGCTAATATTTACGAGGATTGTTATAAGTCACTAATTGCGTTAAATAATATCTACTATTGAAGGTGGGTTTTATAAGGTAAGACTCACGTATGATTTACTTGTATAGATGCTCATTGAAGTTTTCAAAATTGATAATTTAGTTTCTAAACTTTTTTTTCTTAATAATTAATTTCATGAATTTATAATTTTTAACAATTTAGTCTTTTTTGATTAAATTAATTAAAAATAGGACAAGTTTTTGTACAAAACTTACATATTATAGTACAACACAGACATTATTAATCATTTTTACTTAATTTCAATACAAATTTCTCTTAAATTTTAGGTTTAAATTTAAGTATAATTTAATTAAGTTAAAGATTTCAAAGGATATTATATTGAAATTAAACATAAATGATCAATAATATCTCTCTTGGACTATAATAGCTAAGTTTTGCGCAAAAACTTATATCAAATTTAATTGATTTAAATAAAAAGGACTAAATTGTTTTATAAGTTTAAGAGGTCGACTGCTGAAAAAAAGTTTAGGAACTAAATTATCAAATTTGAAAAGTTAAAAAAGCATTCTTACTAAAAATCTTCGTATATGAGACCAATCTTTTATTAACGATAGTGTTATAATATCAGTGACATCTTTAAACATTTTTTTAATATTTATTGTTCTCTTTCGCCTTTTTTTTAATTACTACTTATAAATTCGTATCCTTTTCATAAATAAATAAATAAATAATTACGAAAATTTATGCGTCCATTTGTGTGAATTGTGATTCACGATTAATAGGCATCAAACATATCATAACCGTTGGGTGAGATCCCTTCCCACGTGGAGGTGGTGGGACCCACACCTTGAATATATTTAGAAAAAAGAAAAAATTAGAATTGTAATTAAAAAAAAAAAAAGTGTGTGCTGATGGGTGTGTGTACGTGTTGGTGTAGGCGCGCGAAGTCAATAGGGCAAGTTCAATTGTGCACGACGACTAAGAGAAAAAGTGTTTTGTGCAAGAGTGAGAAGCGGCAAAAAAGAGAGAAAAAGAAAGAGAGAAGGGGAAAAAAAAAAAAAAAAAAAGGGTTTTGTGTGTAAGATTCAACGGTGAATTTTCTTTCAATTTTCTCAAAATTTCATAGTGTTGTCAGCGGCAGTTTGACTACATTCCCATCGGTTTAGATAGTCAATTCCTCCTTTTAATTACTAGTATTTTGGTGAGACTCAAAACTTTGAGTTTGATGATTATATGTTGAAATCCACCTTTAGGATGAGTGTTGATGTGTGCTAACCTCTAGAGTTGTTATCAGAGAAGAACTTGGTGTACCCATTAATTTTATTAGTGGAAGTTTTTGTGTAGCATATCACCTGTGGTTTTTCCCTTCACATTGAAGGGTTTTCCATTGAAAAATTTAGTGTGTTGATTTTTATTGATTGCATTGATTTATTTTTTTCATTTGCTTGATTGGTTTGTTTGCATGCCCATTCGATTACACGAAGAGGGAAAAATGATTTTATTTGTTCCGCATTACCATATTCTAGCCAAAAGTATTTCTGAGGTTATTAGATTTTTCCTAACAAGTACCATTTATTGTTTTCAAGCCAAAAGTATTTATGAGGTTATTGGCTTTTCCCCAATACGTGGTGTTGGAGCTTTTGGTTCTCATGTGAATTAAATGGAGGAATTAGGGAGCAACAATGGCACTATGATCAAACTATCGGCTACAAATTATTCAATTTGGAAGTAGTGAATGGAGGATTTGCTTTGTTGTTTTGATTATAAAGACACTATTTTGAGTGACAAAGCAAGCCAAAGGATATGTCCGATCCAGATTCGGCTAAGCTAAACAGAATGGCTGTTAAAAAATATACGCTTTTAATCAAAAGAAAAGGTGAAGTGTGTGCTGTGATGGGTGTGTGAACGTGTTGGTGTAGGAGCACGAAGTCAATAGGGCAAGTGCAATTGTGCACAGGACAAGAAAGAGAACAGCGAAAAAGAGTGAGAAAGAAAGAGAGAAGGAAAAAAAAATAGGGCTTTGTGTGTAAGATCTGACGGCGAGCTTTCTTCCAGTTGTCTCCAAAATTCAAACTGTTGTCGGTGGCAGTCTAGAACATGGGGTGGTGTTTGGATTGCGTTTTTCAAATATTTAAAATCAATTTTTTTTTAAACTTCATTACTTTTTATTATTTATATCTTCAAAATACTATAATAAATTTCAAATTTTAAAAATTCATAATTTTATGTATACAAGTACAAATGAGATAATTTTTTTTAAATTGCAAAGAATTTCACAAAGAACGAAATAATATCCATATTGATATTTTTTTCTAAAAAAATTTTTAGAATTTTCTATTTTTTCACCTCAAACGTTTTTTCTCCTAAATACATTTTTCAAAACAATTTTTTTTCAACTCAAAAATAATATCTCTAGCCTCCTTTCCAAACTCTCCCTACGTCCTTGTAGGTCTGGATAGTTAATTCCTCTCTTTAATTGCTAGTATTTTGATGGGACCAAAACTTTGAGTTTGATGATTATATGTTGAAATCCACCTTTGGGGTGAGCTAGCTGTTGATGTTTGCTAGCCTCTAGAGTTGTTGCTAGAGAAAAACTTGGTGTATCCATGAATTTTATTGGTAGAATTTTTTGTATGGCGTACCCGTGGTTTTTTCTCTTCACAATGAAGGGTTTTCCACGTAAAAATTGAGTGTGTTGATTTTTATTGATTGTATTGATTTATTTTCCATATTTGCTTGATGGTTGGTTTGCATGCCCATTGATTACGCAAAAAGGGAAAAAGTATTTATTTGTTCTGCATTATTTTTTTCAAACTATAAGTATTTTTAAGATTATTGGTTTTTTTCCAACAATAACTGCATGCCAGAAAAAATATGTCGCATTTTAACCTGACCATTTTTCTTTTCTAGCAGATGATGGATAATAGCGGTCCGATCCTTTTTATTTTCTTTTGTTGACTTTAATTATTTATTTTTCTTTTTCTCATGAATGTTTCTATGGAAAATCATATATTCCTATGTGAATATTTTTGTTTAAACAAATCCATCCTCTATGCTATACACCCTCGATAAGATCTGAAGCCCATATAATCAGTTTTCAGTCCAAATTCAAGACCTTATTTGATAGAGTTTATAGTTTCAGTCAATAAAAAAATGAAGAAAAAACTATTATTTTTCCGTAAGTATTTGAAACTTCAATTTTAAATGATCTTAATAAGTCAAAATGATTTTAAATTTTTTTTAAAAAATCATAAAAATGTTAGAATGAAACTACAATGTCTTACTAAAACTTTAATGCAAGTTTTAAAATCTAATCAAAAGTTTTTTTTTTTTTTTTTAGAAACCATATTTTGTGTCTTAAACTGAGATTACTTCTCATCAATCATCTTAATAATTTTGAAACCAATCTAGAAAATTGGACACGTCAACTCTTGCCTCCAAGCCTTACAAGAAAGTTCCGATGGATCTATGGAACCCTCCACTTATACCTACGCACGTTAAGAGGAAAGTTACTACTAAACTAGTGGAAAGCTTGAAAGACATCAGATAATTAAGCTTCTTATTAATCTAACACACAAGGTACAACGATTCTCCACAGCCGTAGAACATGATATTAATGAACTAATTTGGGATTCGAAATTAGACAATTACGTTATACAGTGACACATCCACTAATCTTTATACTAAAATCGTGCATGTAATGCATATATCATATGAAAGGTCAAGCAGAATATTGATAGGGGCCCGTCTCTTGTCAATCCCCAATAAAGTCCCATAAATTGATTTGTTCGATGTGCCCCATACTCAATTATTTCACATGTTGCAACAAATGCTTTCATCACCATGTCATCCATGTGTGAGGCTCGGAGAGGGTCGATGAAAATAATAAAACCCCACTTTCACTTTCCAATTTTTGGTCAGACATGGGAGGCCATGATTCTAAATCTGCATTATTAGAGCATCTGCAATAAAGTACTAAATTGATTTGAAGATGATATATTTTGATATTTGAGAGAGAAAAAAAAAATTGCCTTCAATATGTTATATCTCACAAAAATATAGCAAATGTAAATTAAGTTTGATTAGTTTCTTAAAATTTGTCCATCTAATATCAATACACTTTTTTCATCTATGAATTATTTGATTACTTAAACTTTAATTTTACAAATTATAAAGCTTAATGATAATAAAAAAATAATATAGATATAATGGATCTCAAATATGCTAATTTTCGATTTTTAACAAAAATAAAAATGACATTGATTAATACAATGAAGATTGCCTTATGATGGGGGTATTATATTTGGTTTTTTCTTCTCTTTATTTATTTATTTATTTGAATAAGTCCTATTTTGTTTTGTCATATCTATGAAATTAAAATCCAACACATGATGAAATGGCCTTTGTACGCTACTAACAGTTTTGTTTTGACACGAAAATTGCTTAAAACCTTTTTATTAAAAAAAAAATTGTATAAAACGTTGCAGCACGTGGATTAATAGCATATAAGAAAGATGTGTTAGAAAAAAATAAAAAAACGAAGACTCGCTTTGGAACTTTGAAACGCTAACAGTATTATATAATACTAGATCCTAGATTGTATTATGATTTATGGCAAATGTGAGAATACATAATAAATCTCAAGTATCATACAATATTGTATAACAAAATATATATATATTGAATAATATATTAACTAAAATGTAAAGGACCTGATCCGATTGTGTGTGTTCATGCACATCAAACATGTTGGTGACGAACAAAAAAAACATAGCAAAACTTTTTTATTGGTCCAGAACATTCATGCACCAGGGTCCATTCCCATAAATTAGGGTTTTCGTTCTAACTACTATATATATATATATATATAGAGAGAGAGGAAGGTAGATAAGATTTCTGATGTGCGTCCTCATTTTTGGTCGAATAGATTGCTTACTGTGATGATGCCTCTTTAGCCAGAAAAAAAATGCCACTTATGCTCACATGTATGCTTGATATTAATCATATTTTTACAGTTACAACAAGAAAAAGTTCAAGGAAAAAATTTAAAGAAGGAAAAAGAAAAATTCAATGCTCATCCTAAACGCCACCTGTAAAGACATATCGTTTTCAAACCCAAAATAAACAAATGCAATAATTTACAGCAAGAAACAAAATGAAAAATGACGCCAACGATGTAGTACCCTGACTCAGCTATTCTTTATCCTTCGAATCTGACTTGAAAACACAATTGGGATACCACACGGCAACCATAATTTTCTCGTACAGTTCATATCAAAGGCCATCGACCATCCAATATTATTGTAATATTTTAGTGTTGGAAGATGCAATAATTTCTGATGGCCTTGCGTTATCGATTGTTTAGCTGAGGTACATCTGTGTTTCCTCTAGCCACACACTTGCCTTTCTCTCATTGGCTCCTTTGATCCATCATGCTCCATTTTTTTTTTTTTTTGGCAAATTCATCATAGTCGATTTACAATGACCTCTTTAATTAGACAACGAATTGGCCACATGAAGGCCTTAGCAAATAAATGGCCTTTAGTCGCTACAATCCAAAACGATTAACCAACATTATAACTATCAATTGTTGTTCAAACGTCATATAGTAATAGAATATAAGTCCACGTTAATAAGATTCCTTTTGGTTCTCTCAAAGCAAATAAACCAATTCGAAAACAAAAACTCAAACACCAAAGTGAAATTGTCCACTTGTCTCTGTTTCCCAACTTCCTCAATAAAAAGAGTACGAGTCTCCACAACTTATCTCAACCTTATTACAAACCAAACCAAACCAAACTTAAAAGGCTCAACGGCCATTTCCTATCCATTTTTCCTGCAGAGTCCACAACTGAATGACTAAATTTTAAATAGAAGTTGAGAAATGGCTAATCAAACCTCAACCTCCGACGAAGCCAAAGCCCCCCTTCTCCCGCTAAGCGATCCGAATAATGTCGGGCGGTCGGAGAGCTTCCGGTCCCTTGTGTTCACGCCCAACAACGCGTTCATCCTTCTCGGGCCCTTGTTGTGCACGGTGATATGCCTATGCGTGAAGTTCGAGGGGCCGGCGAGCAGCCGCAACATGCTGGGAGTGATGGCGTGGATGTTCGCGTGGTGGCTGACGGAGGCGGTGCCGATGCCGATCACCTCCATGACGCCCCTCTTCCTCTTCCCGCTCTTCGGAATTGCCTCCGCCGATGAAGTGGCTCAATCTTACATGGACGACGTTATCGCGCTTGTTCTTGGCAGTTTTATACTCGCCCTTGCTGTTGAGCATTATAACATCCATAGAAGATTAGCCCTCAATGTGAGCTCTATTTTTTCTTCTTCTAATTTTCCTTTCTTCTTTTTTTCTCCCCTTTATTTGCTTTGATTTTAATTTGCTAGTTTTGTATTCTTCCATAATACAAAGCTTGTACCTCCTTTAGTTTACTCTGGCACGCGAAATATCTTCACTGCAGAAACTGCTTTATTATTTTTTCTGATTAAAATTGCTTTTTATTTATTTGTTAACCAAGAATCTCCTCAGATGTTAATCATAAAAAATAATTCTTCGGAGTCTTCCTTTTATTTATTCTCTCAAAATATAAGTCCTTTTTTTTTTTTTAAATAATAAAAGAAACTCTCGAAATTTAAGAGTTTTTTCTGTTTTTCAGAAAATTATTTTTCTATAATCTTCTTAACCCCTCCACGATAAAACTACGTACAAAAAAATATTTTGATTGTAGATTTTGCAGTAAGTGCATATTCTCTTTGTCGTTTTCTTTTGCCGTGGAAAACATTCTTTCTTCCTCTCATATTAATAAAACTACAGCCCATTCATTATTAAAAAAAAAAAAAAACTATAGCCTTTCACAAAAAAAAGTAATTATATTAAAATTGTTTATGAAGAGTGCATGTCACATAAATAATATTGTTGTTAAATATTTTAAAGGACAAAGGGGTACAAAATCGTAGTTCCGAGAATTTTTTGTAAGTAATTCTAAATTTTAAATTGAGAATATTATCAATATATATATTAAAATCCTGAAATGTGTTTTTCCTGTAAAAAAAAAAAATCTCAATAAACTAAACATAGCTTGTGAAGACTCGATATTAATGCTACGTTTGTTTTATAGTTTTATTTTTAAAAAATAAAAAATTTTACATTTTAAAAAAATAAATCTTTCTAAATATCTAAAGTTTTTCATTTTTTAAAATAAAGAAAGAGTTTTTTCTTAAAAAAAATTATTTTATATAATTTTTATTTTTATAAAAAAAATAAATAATTTTTTATTTTTCATATCTAAAATTTTTTTATTTTTTTAAAAATAAATTTTCCTACCTAAACAAACCACAAGTTTTGAATATCAAGAGTATAAAAGAGTTTGGGGAATATTTCTTTTACTAATAATTAAGTCTAGGTCTATTCATGCGGTCACCGTTTTTGCAGAGTAATAGCCACTCAATATGCATTATTTTATTCGGTACACGAAGCGTGTTTCAATTATACACGTCACACCACGTGGATTTCCACAAAAAAGAATAATAATCCATGTGGACCACGAACGCAGCCAATTACTTCTTACCAGCAATAAATAAAACATCTTACTTTTTTTTAATCTCTTATTTATTTATTATATTATATTTATATATAATATAATTTTTATTTAAATATAAAAATATTACTTTAAAATATTCAACATATTATAAATATAATATAATTATTATTAATTATTTTATTATTTTATTATTTTCACTAATCATATCATATATTTTTATTTCCCCTTTATTTTTAATCATACATCATTATTTATTATTTAAATATAATTTAAATATTTTTTATTTAAATATATATTATATTTAAATATAATATAAATATTTTTTTATCTAAATATAAATTATATCAAATATATTTTATCTAAATATAATACCAGCATAAATTCACTCATCAAATATTTCTTGATTAATTGTTTTCGGTTGAATCAAACAGATTACACTGCTATTCTGTGGGGAACCCGTGAACCCACCGCTGTTCCTCCTGGGGATATGTGCCACGTCGGCTTTCGTCAGCATGTGGATGCACAACGTGGCGGCGGCCATGATGATGATGCCGGTGGCGACGGGAATCCTCCAGCGGTTCCCGGTGGGGCCCAACCAGTCCGACGGCGTCAGCAAGTTCTGCCGCGCCGTGGTGCTGGGGGTCATATACGCCACCGCCATAGGAGGGATGAGCACCCTCACCGGGACAGGTGTCAACCTCATATTGGCTGGCATGTGGAGTAGCTATTTCCCGGAGGCTGACCCCATCACCTTCAACAAATATTTCTGCTTCGGGTTTCCTATGGCTCTCCTCCTTTTCTTTCCTTTGTGGGCCATTCTTTGCCTCTTGTACTGCCCCAGGGGCTCCGGCCACGCTCTTTCTGCTTACTTGGACAAATCCCATTTGAGGAGAGAGCTCCAACTGTTGGGTATGTTTGACTTTTCATGCCAAAGCTTTCATTCATTGGAAAAAAATAAAAAATAAAATAATTATACAGAAAATAATTTTCAACAAATTTTACGTTTATAGTGTTGAACTATTATGGAAAAATGAACTATATAGTAATTTACGGTAAATATTTAAAATAAATAGTAGATTTTAAAAATATTTGAACAACAGGTAAAAGATTTAGTTACTTCTAGCAAATAGATTATTTACTTTGTAAATTTACTATTTAATACAGAAATATGAAAAATCATGTTATTTATTTTATTTAATTTTGTAAAAATACTACTTACTGTAGTAATTTGTTCAAAATTTACAGCTAACATAGTAATAGAAAATGAACATAAAATTAAGGGAAAAAAATCAATGAAATCTCTAAAGGAAGCTTTCGTCTTGAATTGAAAAATCTAAAATGAACGAGTATTTGAGATAAACAAAAATGAGTATAATGTAAATTTTAATAAAGTGAAAAATTGGATTTCAATAGGAAACGGATTAAATATTTTGAATTTAAGAAGATGTTGTAAACATAGAAGAAGGGTTGCAAATATACATGTTTAAGATGCTTAGTATACATTACAATGATTGAATGGGTGACGTTTTACATTTTTTTTTTTTTGGTGCCTAACTAATGTCAAGTTGGATCAAGTAAGTAATTGTTTAGACTAAATTATTGACAGGTCCGATGTCATTTGCTGAAAAGATGGTTTTAGCTGTGTTTTCGGTGCGTTGCCAAGCAAATACCATTTTTTTTTTTTGTTTTTCCTGGTATAATTTTGCCTAATTTAATATCTTAATTTTAACAC
This sequence comes from Antiaris toxicaria, assembly GCA_035233585.1. Classification (NCBI taxonomy): domain Eukaryota; kingdom Viridiplantae; phylum Streptophyta; class Magnoliopsida; order Rosales; family Moraceae; genus Antiaris; species Antiaris toxicaria. The sequence goes on along the minus strand of CP141154.1, from coordinate 110,673,687 downwards.
AGAGTTTGTGTTGCATGTGCAGATGTTAGTAGTTTTATGGATGACAAGGAGCATAACTGCCGACGTTCCTGGTTGGGGAGCCCTCTTCGGCTGGCGTGCTGGTGATGGAACTGCCAGCGTAAGTACAGAAGAGAAATGTCTGGAGCACTCTCTAATCTGAATATCAAACTCATGTGACGTTGATGCAATCAATTGGTGGAACAATATTTTACACTTATCAATAGAAAAAATGACGGCTCACGTATCATTTGAATTGATATTTTTAGTTAAGATAAGAGTTGTTGTCCTAATATTCAAAACAGGAAGTGTAATCTTCCCGTTACAAATTTGAGTGGCGTAATCGTATGTTAAATGACTATTCTTTCATGTCGTTTCATGCAGGTATTGATGGCGACCCTGTTATTCATAATCCCAAGCAAGAAGCAAAAGGGGGAGAAGTTGATGGACTGGAACAAGTGCAAAAAGCTTCCATGGAGCATCGTGTTGCTATTAGGTGCAGGATTCGCCATTGCCGACGGGGTTAGGACTACAGGCCTCGCCGACATACTGTCGAAAGCCTTGGATTTCTTGGAGGAAGCGCCTTACTGGGCAATAGCCCCAGCCGTGTGCCTCATTAGCAGTACCATCACCGAGTTCACTTCCAACAACTCCACAACCACACTTGTCATTCCACTCCTTATTCAGTTAGCAAAAACCATGCACGTTCACCCCCTTCTGCTTGTAGTTCCCGGCTCCATTGGAGCGCAGTTTTCTTTCTTGCTTCCCACTGGAACGCCCTCGAATATAGTTGGGTTCTCAACCGGACACATTGAGATCAAAGACATGCTCAAGGTTGGTTTCCCACTTAAGATTGCTGGGATTGCTGCACTGTCTATTTTGATGCCCACACTTGGTAAGTACTTAGTTTTGGTTTGATAAGGGTGTAAAAAAATACATATATATATATATATTTTTGGTGACTTGACAAATTTTGGCTTTTGCAGGAGCTTATGTGTTTGGGACAAATGAAGCATTTGTTTATTAAATGGGAGATATGATCGTGTAGAGCAGAGCACTCTGTTTAAAGTCAGCAGTAGTCTCTTAAGTGTTCTAATAGAGTAATATTTATATAAGCTTTTTGGTGTCTATATATACACACACACACACACACACACTTATAAAAGTCAATATTGTGTATAGTCCCATGAACAAATCATTCGAGAAAAGAGGAGAGAAAAACGTAATTTTTTTCTTCTTGACTTGTGAACCTTTTTAGGCTTTTGTTTGTACACTATGATTGCTTTGTACATTTACTCTCCGTAATTTAGTGATTATTATTAGATGTTGAATTTCTCCAACAACGCTCAATGGAATTGCACGATGTAGAAATTGACTAATTTAGACAAGTCTCAACTTTTGTTGTAACTGAAGGAGTTTTTCAACATAAAAGGAAAAAAGAAAATTACCGTAGAACATGAGACAAAAATTGGTTTCTTAAAGAGCAAATCAAACACAGAAATTCAAGCAGAAGAATAAGCAAATTGTCACTTATGTAATACATCAACGCATCTTGTAACAACAACATTACCAGTTCATAAACAAACATCGTAAGAATTATAGATATGTAGATTCTTCAGTACAGAAAACCAAACCACAGTTTAAACTGCGCATTACAGAGTAAAAAAAATAAACCAATGATCAAGTAGCAAACACTTCCAACGACAACACCAGCACATAACACACATCATACATAAAGGAAAAGTTTCTGCTGCACGTTGATCCAAATTCTTCAAGGTGTTCCTCTGCTCTCACCAGATCCTGGACTGCTGAACTTTAATGGAGGGGGGGTTTTTCCATTGGCCGTACTGAGGACTAAACTCCATGTACCTTAGTACAGGCATACTTTCCTCCAAGTTCTCCCCAAACGTACTCCGAACGCGCATTTGCAACTTCAGGAATCACGCGGGTGATGTATCCGTCTTCGACACAAAGATATTGCAATTTCTAAAGGGGTGAGGGATGAACCCACTTCGGCATCACGGTGTAATGGTAGTTATGAAGACGCAACTCCTTGAGGCACTTAGTGTCAGGAATATGAATAAATTCTAATTTCCTACCAAGATTTAGTTTATGCAAAAAAAAAAATAATAATAATAACATAAAAAATTTTATCTTGTAGAAAACCTTTCAATTTAGAAAAGAAAAATCATGACATACACATAGAGAAAAATTTTCAATATAAAAGTGGGTATATAACAAACTTTTAAGTTTTATTATAACTTAAGAAATACTCTTAACAAAAATTTTCTCACACTCATACGTATGATAAGCTTACTATTTTTTTAAAAATAAAACTTTTATAAATATACAAAATTTTCTTTCAATAGTTTTATTTTTTGCTACAACAATTCCTCTCACATTTTTTTTTCTTTGCTGCACTATCTCATTTGCCCTTGCAGCTTTGCCTTACTACTTATTTTCTTTATTCTACAGCTTGATCTTTCTTAAGGGGAGGGGACTGTATTCATAAAGCCTCAACATCTTATGAAGAAAACGCGTTCTTCTTTTTCTTTTCTTTATTTTTTTTTTTAAATTATTAGAGTTAGTTTGGGGAATGTTAAGAGATATTTTTTTTGGATTGGAAAAAAATTGTTTTGAAAAAACTGTTTGGAGGAAAAAATTGTTTAGGGTGGAAAAATATAAACTTTTAAAAAAATTTTATAAAAAAAATTAATATGAATATTGTTTTATTTATATCGAAACTCTATGAAATTTAAAAAAAATAATTTCATTTAAATTTATATTCATAAAATTATAACCTTTTAAAATTTAAAATATATTATAGATTTTTAAATATATAAATAATAAAAAATATGATATATTGAAAAACTAAAATCCCAAAAGAATCATTAGCGTGGACATCCTCTTTAACACCCACACTTTTTGACCCACGAAAAGGAAAACCATAATCTAGGAGGGTAGAGGCAATCTATCATTTTCCAAACCTTTTGTTTCTCACGTTCATTTGCGTCACGTATAGAACCTTGAGATTGCCCAGCTTTGAGAGGACTTCGTTCAGGTCGCTTTCTGAGATTACGAAAGTCATCATTATTTATCACCATTGTTTCCAAGTTTATGTGGCCTTTTCAGACATCGTATTTTATATTTATATGTACATATAGAGATCTATATATTTTCCTAAGAGATGTTGTCCCTTTAGAAGAGTTATCGTAGAAATAATCTTATTACATTGATATTGTTTCTCATTATACGTATTTTAGTTTCTTCTTTCTAGACTATTCTCGTTTCGAAATACATCGTTGTTTATAACAGCAGTTATTTTAAAGAAATTGTCATTTTCCCTTTGCCTCCAAGGCTGAAAGTGGCTGCCTTACCTCCACTACACCCCTGTCCCCAGCCTCTGAGTTCGTCCTTCTCTGTAATGGGGAAAGAGAGACCGCATTTGGAAACCTTCACCTACTTCCAGTCTGAAAGCAACTCAAGGTTCAACAGCTACTCCACCGCCGATGTGTCCACCACGTCTGGTAGTAGTTTTCCGATTTTTGTCGTCTATTGAAGAAGAAGTCGTTTTCCTTTTAAAAAAAAGTTGTTGTCGTTTTCAAGTTTCATATTAGTTTTAGGCGCCGTGTGAAAAAAAATTACATTTCAATTTTACTTAAATACAATATAATTTTATACCAAACACAAATTTTACATTAGTATTAGAAAAATAATTACTATTCAAAATATTTTTAAAATAATTACATCAACTTTTCAACTCCACTATTTATCTCTATTTTTATCAATCACATCAACTTTTCAACTCTAAAATACTTTTCATTTAAACACACATTTCATTCAAATACAAAACAAATACTTTTTAACCAAAATACAACATTCAAAAAACAAATTTCATTCAAATACAATCAAAATGTAATGCGTTTATCAAATGCACCCTTAGTTCGTATTGTATTTAAACATAATATAATTTTTATCTAAATAAAAAAAATTTATATTCAAATACTAATTATATTATAATTTAGATCTAATACATTTATTATTTATCATTATATTTTTTCTATTATTTTTATCAATCATATTACATACTTAATATTTAAATATAATTTAAATTCTCTTCATCCAAATATATATTATATTTAAATATAATATAAATATTTTTTATCTTAATATATATTATATTCAATATATTATATTCAAATATAATATTAGGATAATACTTTATCCAAAGGAATACTAAAGGGGAGTTTGGTTGTGATTTTGGAGATTTTTTTTTATTGGAAAAAAGTTGTTTTACAAAATATATTTAAAGAAAAAACTGTTTATCTTAAAAAAAATAAAATTTTGAAAATTTTTTTAGAAAAAAATATCAGTATAGATATTATTTCATTCCTCTCGAAATGATATGCAATTAAAAAAAAACATCTCATTTGAACTTGTCTACATAAAGTTATAGACTTATAAAGTTAGAGTTTATTATAATATTTTGGAGATATAAATAGTAAAAAGTGATGATGAGGTGGAAAAAAAATTATTTTGAAGGTTTTTTTTTTGGTGCTCTAAACTCACCCTAGGCTTTTCACATATTTTTATGAGATGTTTGTTTTTGATATTGTATTCGTATTGCGTTTAAACATAATGTGATTTTCATTCAAATATTAAAATTTTGTTTTTAAATATAATGTTTTTATACAGTACCTCAAATACATTTATTATTTCTGAATATTTTAAAAATAAATTTTATTAAAATCCATTCAGATCATATTTTCTTTATATATCAATTTTTTATCTATTTTTACCAATTACATCAACTTTAATATAATTTAAATACTTTTTATCCAAATACATTTTATATTAAAATATAAAATAAATACTTTTTATTTAAATATAATATGCATAATATATTATGTTTAAATATAATATAAATCGTAATATATATATTACCAAACATATCATTAGAAAATTAACAAATATATGTAATCATTCCCCCGTCTTCTTAAAAAAGTTGTTGTGGTTTTGTAGTTTTTAATTCAATTTGGAGAAAATTATCCAAACAATGAATCCTTTTTCACTCACTGTTTTTTTAATTAATATCTTATTTATATCATATTAACTTTTAAATTTATATCATTTATATATTTTTTTCATTTTTTTTTTTGTGTTCATGGCTTTTCCTTAAAAGACGAGTATTTTGATTGAAATGTTTGTCTTGGCCTCTCTTTTTTTTTGCCTTTATTTAATCCAAAGCTTTATATATGCTTTGAAATGTGTGTTTTTTCTTTAATGCTTAGACTCTATTAAAATAATAATATGTTTAATATATGTTTTTTTTTTCATTACATTTAAATATAATATAATTTTTTTAAATATAAAAATATTTTATTCAAATATCAATCACATTACATTTTAAATTCAATACAATTACTATTTATTATTTTATTTTTTTCTATTATTTTTATTAATTACATCATATATTCTTTCTCTCTACTTTTACCTATCACATCACATATTTATTATTAAAATATAATTAAAATACTTTTCATTCAAACACATATTATATTCAAATGCAATGCTAATACTTTTCCTCCAAATACAAATTGCATTCAATGTACTACATTAAATGCAATGCGTTCACCAAACGGAGCATAAGATTTCTCTTATGCATCCTCATTTAAATATTTTTTTTCTTGTAATTTTTTAAATATTATTTTCTCTAATGTGGTATTCTTTAGTACTTTGTATTTAAACATCATTCTCCTTTTCGAATGTATACTTACGTATTTGATTTTCACCACAAAATTTTTTCCTCTTAAATATACTCTACTTATCAAAACAGTGTTCTAATTTTCACCAAAACTCTCGATTTGATTAAAATGTATATTTTGGTTTATCTATTTTTTAATCCAACAAACTCAATAAACCCGTGTATAAAACGTGACCTTTATCAATATATTTCTAATTTAATTAACGTTTTTTTCTCAAATGTGTTCATATTCAAACATCTTTTTCCTTCTCGAATATAATATTTAAGTGATTTTTTATCTAATTTTTTCTTATTAAAAAAATAAGAAAAAATGAACGGACAAGTTCGGTTGTGTAGCAAGCGTGTTGGGTAAAATGAAATTTCCAACATTCCAATCTAAGACCGCCCAACAATATTAGAGAATTTTGTGGGTTAGAGGACGACGGGTTGAGCAGCTTGGGCTGGCGGGTACACCTTTTGGGCTGATTTTGTAACCTTTCGTTTAGGGAGACACAATGTATATAGGTCAAAATCAATTTGAATAAAAGTAAATGATATAAAAGTTTTAAAATTTTGATAAATAGCTTTTATTGATGAATCAAAAATTTATGAAGTTTAAAATTTTACAAATACCCTTCACGTAAATCTTTAATTTATTTTAAATCTTTTATTTTCACGATACATTGATGTGTATTTCTTTAATTTTATTTTGGTAAATTTTTTATTACATGTAAATGTTTGATTGATTATGGAGGCATTTGGATAACGTATTATATTCACATTGTATTTAAATATAATATATTATATGTAATATATATTTAGATGAAAAATATTTATATTACATTTGAATATAATATTTGTTTGGATGAAAATATTTAAATTGTATTTAAATATTAAGTATTAGATATGATTGGTAAAAGTTGAGAGAAAAAAGAGAGAAAAAGAGAATATATGATATGATTAGAAAAAGTAATAGAAAAATAAAATTATTAATAGTAATTGTATTGAAATTAAATTATGATATGATTGACATTTAAATGTAATACTTTTATGTTCAAATAAAAAATATATTACATTTAAATATAATGCAAATATAATACCATTTCTAAACGTTCCCATCTTTTATTTATGTAATTATCGATTTGAGCAAATTTTTAATTTTCTTTAAAAAATCATTGATTTATGTAAATCCTTTATTTACACCAATATTTACCATTTATTTTACTTACAAAAGTTTCTAAAATTACAAAAAATAAATATAAGAAATAAAAAACCTAAAACATCCTAAAATTAAGCCCTAATCTAACAAATAAGGTAAAGCCAAATGTCTATAAATTTAGAACTGCTATTTATTTCTTAGTTAAAAGGATTATGTTATTTATTATAAATTAAACAATAAAATGATATATAATGTGCAAATTCCTTTTATTTTTTAAGTGAAAGACATAAATAACATTTTTATAAAAATAATTAATATAAATAATATGTTTTAAAATATTTAAAATAAATAATAAATTTACTAAGTTAATATTTATTTATTTTTTTTAAATATATTTTTTTAATAAAATTATTTAGTTACTAAGTAAATTTATTATTTATTTCAAATATTTTAAAATCTTATTATTTATTTCGATTATTTTTGTAAAAATTTTTACCACAATTTCTCTTTTTTTTTTTTTGAAAGTAGTAAACATATAAGAATTTTGGAATCTTAAACCTTTTCGCATTGCACAAATAAAAGTGTACAATAAAGTATAAATTATAAACGATATAAAAAATTCTCAAACTTAAAGTACATACTCCGTAATCCCTAAAGTATTATATTCCATCCATAAATAAGCGATAATTAGGTTACATAATTTATAAGTAAGGATTGGTTTTTATCGTAACTTAAAAAGTTTTATAAAAAATGCCATAAATGTAATTAACATTTGGTAAATGAATTTTTCTTAATTGTTATCTCTTTCTCTTTCCTCACACTCCAATCTTTCTCTCTCTATTTTCTAATTTATCTCTTTATTCCCATCTTCAAAACCAGTTAGATCCGTTACCACTCGCCTCTATGCTAAGCTTTGTCACCGACCAACAGCGGAGCTCTAATTATAGCATTCACCGTTGGACCAACATCAATGACAACGGTAGCAACGGTGGTGCACGATCGGACAGTTGTTGGTAGAGATCTACTGGTCAGCTATCTAGCTCTAAGGTCGAGATTTGGCCAACATGGAGGAGATCGACACTCTACTATTGTGTCCCCATGCCTAGATCCAAAGCTGCAAAAGCCTGACCTTTGATCGTGACCTCAGATCACGTGCTCATTGCAAATGGTGACAAACTCTCCAACTTATTACAAATAGCTCCGATTGCACCGTCGTACCACAGAGGAGATCAACGTGGGGAGGAATGCCAAGACAATGATGATGTTGCCCTCCGTCCTCTTTCGCTCGCCTCGATTGTGACCTCACATCTTTGATGGCACCCATGTGGAAGAGATTCGGTGTCCTCCACTGGCAATTCCTTAGGCTTGCGATTCTTGCGAGATAGGGCTCCAATCTTCTTCTTCCTCTCCGATCACAACCTCCAGTGAAATCTGGCTCTAATGAGTGATCAATCTGTGAAGAGAGAGAGAGGGTGGGGTGTCGAGCAAGAGGAGAGAGAGGGAGTGGGGCTAGGATTATCTTTTCCTCCACAATGGGGGAGGATTTAAGGTGACGGTTGTACCGAGAAAGAGAGAAATAAAGAAAGAGAGAGAAGAGAGAGAAAAAAATTTTTAAAATAATAATTATAATTGAATGATAATTTAAAGAATGAACTATAGATGAATATTATTACCGATAAATAAAAAATTTATAGAGTAAATGTTACTAACGATAAATTAACCACTTACAAATAGAAAAAAGAGAAAGATATTAAATTAATGGTAAATATTTCATTTATTATCACGTGATTTTAGTAAATAAAAGATTTATATATAATATGTGAAACAATTACGTTTACCACCAACATAATAGTAAATGAATATTATTCTTTTGTAAATAAAATATTTACGTGATATTTTTTGTATGAGTTTTTTCTTCTATAGCAAAATTCAATTCAAGATATGATTTTGTAATATTTTTATAAAGTTTCCCATATATAATTTAAATCTCTAGTCCAGAATTTCATAAAACATAAACAAAATAAGAGGTTATAATAAATACTATTTACACTTTCAAATTCTCAACTAATATGAAGGAACAAAATATAAATATGTACCAACATAAGTTGGTGGGTGGGCAGGTTTACCCCGTCAATCAATTTTCTAATGGCTTATTTGGAATTCAAGTTTAGTTTAACTAAACTGTATATTTTTTGCCTTTTTCTTAGAAGTTAACAAAGAAGTTAACAAAGATTATAATTAGTATTTAAAAAATCAACCAATTTTTTAAATTAAACTAAACTACACAATTTTTTCCAAAGAGACATAAATTGCACTATCCGTGTAGGATGAAAACATACTCAAAGTTGGTTGTTGATGAGTGACTTATTTAGCTGGGAAAGGAAGGAGCCTGATGGCTGGTTAGGGTGGGTGGTAGCATCATGCACACCCCTGCAGTTTTCATAAATTTTTAGTTTGGTGACATATAATCCTCCGTTTGTTTGGGCATTCTGTATTTGGAAAATGGTAAATAAATATCTATATTTTAAAAGTAGACCTTCTAAAATTCTATGCATGATCATTAAAAATTTTTCACTTTTGAAAATAAAAAAAAGGCTTTTCTCTCTAAGAAAGGAAATTTTTTTTATATATCCAAATAATGCGAATACCAATTGAGAAACCGAATATCCATGTATTCCACCTCTGATAATTGGAGAATAATAAAAAAAGTTAGTTGGTTAAAACTGTCTCGATCACATCCTCCTGTATTTTTGATGTTTTCCTTACAAAGTATTTATATTATTAAATAATTTATTATATATAACAACATAAATTAGTACGATTTTTTAGAAAATTTTAAAATTTTGTTGTGTACATTTTCTATTTTTCCTATAAACACCCCGTCAAACGAAAGTAAATTTAAATGTTATCATTCTCTAACTCTATTACCTGTCTTATGAGTTTAACTTGTCTTTATTTATTTATTTATTTACTTTTTTTTTTTGCAAGATTATGTTTATTGTTTTTTTTTTTTCGGTTGCAAAATGTAAGATATCCGACAGCAAAGTTTGGTAGGGAATCCATTACTTGGTTGCACATTGTTTCTACGATCAAATTGTTTTTCATCAATATTTTTTTCTACAAATATTTTTGTTAGCGAAAACTTTTAGCTACCAAAGGTTTTGGCAACAAAAAGTGGCAAAGATTACATTTTTTTTGATCCCCAAAAATATGTATAGAATTTTATCCAATATTTGTCATAAATATTTAAATAAAAGATATTAAAATGATATGTTGGGATTTTCTTAATTTTCTATTACAAGCTTACATATTAAATAACAGTTATGTTATGAACTATTTAGTTTAATATACGTAATTTATTAATTAAGTTCTAAAGATATCTATTGGACATGAACTTTAATATATATAAACCCAATATTAATTAAATTATGATTGATGAAATTTTAATTTATGTTAGTATATAAAGAAGATTACAATAGTTGTGGTCCCTAATTCAAACATACTTAATATTTATTTCTCTCCTCTTTTTCCATTTAAGAGAGAGAATTCATAAAGTATTGTAAGAACCTAAGGAGATTTGATTATGAAAGACTCCATTTTTATCTAATTTATTAATATGAATTCATTTATATCTTTTCAATAATTAATCTTGAAAATTTAACATGATGATTTTAGGGTTTTAAAATTTGGGATTTAGAACTAAACCCAACATTATGGATTAGAGAAATTTTGGGGGCATAATTTATTTTAAAATTATCTAGATATTATTATGGAGGGAAACATTTCACCAAATAGTTGGTGGAAGATGGTAGATGATGTTTTCACAGACCAAATCGCTATTTGGTCACCGAAGTATCATCAACATGCTGTACTATACAATTTTTGGTTGCCTATAGTTCTGCTACCAAATTTTTTGTCACGGAATATAATATCCCCTGACCAAGTAGTGATTTGGTCGGTAAATGTTATTGGCATGATCAGTTAATTTTCTCCTCGGCACCACATTTACTGCGATCAAATTCACATTTGCTGCGACCAAAAATTGGTCCCAAAAGTTCACTGTATAATAAAAACAGTAAGGTGGTGTTTGGGGGAGGAGGCTGGAGACATTATTTTTGGATTGGAAAAAGGTTGTTTTGAAAAATGTGTTTGCGAGAAAAAATTGTTTGGGATGAAAAAAAAAATTTTAAAAATTTTTTTAGAAAAAAATATTAATATAGATATTATTTCGTTTCTCTTGAAATTTTATGCAATTTAAAAAAAAAATTATCTCATTTGAACTTGTATACACAAAATTATGAATTTTTAAAATTTGAAATTTACTGTAGCATTTTGAAGATTTAAATAATGAAAAGTTGTGAAATTTGAGAAAAAAGTTGGTTTTAGATGTCTGGAGAACGCCCACTAAACACTCTCTAAATTATTATATGGATCAAGCTCACTGTACCCTCTAAATAGATCATATTAAGACCCAAAGTCCCACATATAAAGTTAAATCTGAGAGATTAAATTGAGAAAATAATAGAAACAACACCTCAGGTATATTTTTGCCTGCCCTTTACATATTTGTTCAGATTTTTTTTAACTTATATACTTTCTTATTTGAGGTTAAAAAAAAAACCAAAAATATTGTCACTATAATTAAAAGAAACATGTGCAACCCTACAACAGGCATGTTATATTATACTTTTTAAAGGGACAATCATACACATCACCAATAAATTTATTTTCTAATTAAAAGAAGGATGTGCACAAACTACAATTATAATATTTCAGAGGGTAAAATAAAAGAAAAGGTGCAAAAAAAAAAAAAAAAGTTTTGTGGGGGCAAAAATTGGAGCACCTTGGTGCCTCGGTCCTCAAGTGGCACCTCTCCCATAAATTAAATATATATATATATATATTTAAATATGTTTCTTTTCTTTTCTTTCTTCTTTTATCTTTTATCTTTTATCTTTTTTCCGCTAAGATCCTCTCCTGTGTATTTTCACTATGGGAAGTCCACTCGATTCGAAGGAAATTTACTAGTTTAACTGTATTGTTCACGTATGTTCCACGTATATAGGTGTCACATACCCGCATGAACGCACGGTCACATAAGCGCACAGATATATGTTTACACATTACATTAATATGATACATAAGCAAATCCCTTCTCATACAGATCCATTACATTCAAATACAAGAAATTAGCGTTCCAACTAAAAGCAGCACACAATAAGGAAATCAGATACCACTGCAGTCTCACAATATCATACGCATACCTTTTACAATAACACCAGTACTAAGCACAGAGATCATGTATATAATAAACAACCAGCAAAAGCAGACGAAATGCAAATAGTTCAAGTCACCAATATCGATAAGTAAATGTCACAGAAGTTGAGATGGCAATTTCCTCTCCTGTGGTGCAATTGGGTTCCCTCCTGATCACCTTGTTTCTTCCAGTAGTCATGAGGCTTGTCAACGAAGCAGGGGAAGTTAATCAAGGTCCTCTTAGAACAATTACTAACATCCACGTATTCCAGTGGCATGACCTTTATCAATTCGTTCCAGTCTACCTTTAACTCCGACAGAAACTTCAAAGACAAACCTCTGACTTTCCAATCAGACTGAGACGAGCTGGTTGTGACTTGATTGCTTAAGTGGACAATGTCCGAATTCTCGATACAAAGATATTGCAAACTAATTAACTTTTTGGGATCGAACCACTCCGGCATGGACTCGAAACAGTAGTCCTTAAGATACAGCTCCTGCAATTTTGGAGGGGCACCGAGGCTGTCAACCATTTTCTTAACGTGTTCTTTTCTCTTGCTTCCCGTTTCAATAACCAGAGTCTTCAGCTTACGGAGGGTCGACGGGTTGCCTGGTTCGCATTCGGAGATTGTAGTAGCATCATCAGTAGTGCTTATGACAATGCGAAGTTCCCTTAGCTGGGTTAGACTTTTGAGCTCGCGAAGCCTGCAACACCTGGATTTTGCCTGGCCTATAGTTACTTTAAATCCCATCAATTCTTGAAGATAAGAAAGCCTCTCTAAACCTCGAGGAAAATACTGGAGCGGACAACTTGTCAAGTCCAAGACAATGAGCCTCTTCAAACGAGTGATTGAAGCATGAATCTTTTTCAAATTGGTGCATCCTCTCAGGATCAACAACTGAAGATTGAGGAGTTTACCAATTGTAGATGGCAGTTGTCGCACACCTTCGGCCCCACTTAGGTTCAAACACGCTAGGCATCTTAAGGAACCTATCCATTCGAAGAGATTCTTCACATGTTTATCACTTAGATTCCTGCTAATACCAGAGACGTCCAACACCCTGAGGGACAACAACAAGCCTGAGTTTTTGTCAAAGTCTACCGGACGACTTGCCATCAGTATCAGAGCCCTCAGCTTTTCTGAATTGTTTCTAAGCCTCGTTTCGTCCATCTCTTCCGTGAAACCAAGCCAGTAAGAATTTGCTTCCCAAATGTGCATGCCCTGGTCATTAAAGCTACAAAAAGCCTCCTCTTTTGCAATCGATATAATCAACTCGCGTACCATATCGTGAATCTTGAAAATCGTGACTATCCCGTCATATTGTCGTCGGTCCACAACCTCGATCAGGCATCTACTGACGAGTCCCGAAAGATAATAATTGCCCAACCGCGTTGCAGAACTTTCCAAGTCATCATCGTGGGAAGAGTCGTGCTCCTTGATCTTAACGAGGCCCTCGGCAATCCACCAGTGGATAATGCTTGTAGCATTTATCTCATAGTCTTCGGGGTAAACGGAGAGACACAATAAGCAGTGCTTTAGATGACCCGGGAGGTCATTAAAGCTTAATCTGAGAGTACTCTTGACTGAATCAATGTTCCCTGAATTCGAAAATCGTTCCAACACCTCATTCCACGCGGAAAGGCTTTTGTATTTCAATAAGGATCCTATTAGCTTGATTGCCAGTGGAAGGCCCCCACACTTCTCTAGAATCTTTCTGCCCACTTCCTTGAACTCATCCTGGCATTCACCGTTGCTTGAAGAAGATGCATTATCGGAGAATAAAGACCAGCTATCCTCCTTATTTAAAAAGTCGGGCTTATGAATTCGTGCGCTTTTGACTCCCATTTTATCCGTGAGTTCAAGATTTCTGGTAGTGATTATGATGCAGCTGCTTTTACTAAACGAGGAGCATAAGTCAAACCACCAAGCTTCATGATTAGCCATTGGCCAGACATCATCCAGAACAAGAAGACATTTCTCATTTTTTATTTCTTCTTGAAGGTTATGGATCAATTCATTAAAATCTATTCCGGATACGCATACATCTAACTTTTTCAATATGCACATTAAAATCTGCTCAGCATTGAAACTCTGTGAAACAGTCACCCACGCTGACCGGCAAAAATGATTAAGAACGTCAGTATCATGGTATATTTTCTGGGCAATGGTAGTCTTGCCCAACCCCTCCATCCCTACAATTGCAATGCGGTTAACTTCATTTGTAGGCTTAAAGATCCATTTTTTTATCTTTTTCAAATCACTTTCCAAACCAACTACCTTCGGATTTATAACCTGCAACTGAGATATTCTCCAACTCTGATCCCCTTGACTTGTACTGATGTTTTGATCCACAAATCCTTTCAAAGTCTCCTGTTTTTCTTTCATTTCGGAGTTAATTTTTCTCAATTTCTTTCCTGTTTGAAGCAAGAAGAATGGATCATATATAGATTGAAGCAAGAAACTGAAGCAACTTGCATCCTTCCGGTATTCATATCTGATTACGCAGTCGGTGAGTATATTGTGAGCTTCATAAATTACCGCCCGCAGTTGAATCAATGCTTCCTTGACAACTTCGTCTTTATTCTGCAACTTTTGCACGTCATTAATGTATCCACTGATAAGTCTTTCCATGTCCTTCATCTTTTTAAACTGATCACTAGCACTTGTTACATATAGAGCTTCCTTTTCTAGAAACTTCGCCGCTTGTTGCAGTACAGTTGGAAGCAGAGCACTTGCGCGAATTTCTATAGCCATGTTTCCTTTCCCTGTCAAATTTCAGTAGCTTGTTATACGGAACCTTTTTTTTTTTTTTTTTGAGGAATTGCTACATAGATGTCCAGAAACAATAATTTTCGTTATGTAGAAAACATACAGCCTAAACACGATAAGAAGTATTTAGCCACGAAAGAACCTTTGGTTTTCAATTTTTACTTGGCTTTTAAACCATTCAATCTATTCTCTAATGAAAGTACACATATATTAAACTTTATCGAAATAGTTGTATATGTTGCTAATTTGCAAAAATATTGGTTCTTCATAATTTTAGAATTTCTGGTAAACCTAGTCTCGCTCCTTGCATAACCCTAGTCAATTGGCTTCCTCCTCCACCTCATTGGATTAAAATGAACACTGATGGCTCTTAAATTGGTAATCTTGGTTCATAAAGGTTGCTTCGTTGCCCCTTTGGAGCGTGCTTCGTTTCCCCTCTTGATGATTCAATGCTCCAGACAAGTTCATTCCTTATGTACGCCTAGATCTTTCAGATATGGATTTTCTTTTTCGTTTCTTCTGGGAACATCAGGAGAGCTTGTTGATATTCTACTTTTTGTCTTTGTTTTGATCCGATCATGAGCCCTTTTTCCTCGAGTGGATTTTTCTCTTGAAGTTTTTAAAGAGTTCTTACTTCAAGACTATATTACCTTTAAGCACAGTTTAGAGTCCTTTTTTTTTTTTTTTTAAAGAAAAAATTTATCAGCTAGTTCATTTTGGTTCTAAAAGTTGTATTCATACTTCTTTTCTTTTCGACTAAACCTTTCATTAATTATTTTCTTTAAATTACAATCGTAATTTTGAGTGGGATCTTTGTAACAGCCGGAAAAATTTTACTGTTCTTGGAAAATGTGTATATCGTATGTACAGTATCGAGAAAAGGGTTAAGACGACATTTTCTCGACCTAAAACTGATATATTTAGAATCAGGATGCTCAAATTAGTCAATTGAGCACAAAATAGAAATTTCGACTGGGAATGCGAAAAATACGCAGTATCGGAAACTGATCGAGATGACCTCAGATGAAGATAAAACTGATAAATTTGGATTCAGCACGTCCAAATTAGTCAGGATAACTCAAGTTAAAAATTTTGGGGAGAAGAGTATAAATAGAAAATCTTGGGGGTTAAATTCACAAATTCCTCATAAATTCTAAAAATCCGAAATTTTACCCCAAAATTCTCTCAAATATGAACAGTGATCAACTTTCACATACGACCTCCGTTCACGACACCGCCGGCACCATTGGAAAGCTCTCGTTGAGCTGAGTCCAACGGTGGGTCGACGCGACGGAGCAGCCGCCGGAGCAAGCCGCACGCGCCGCCCGAAGCTCGCCGGAGCCGCGAATTTCAAACGGCCGTATCTCCGCCGTCCGGCCACCGTTTGCCACGAAACCGGTCCCAAAAGGTTCGTGGTGAAGAGTACTACAAAACCCATGTGGTGGTTCACGGCAACAACCGCCGTATCGTGCCGACCGAGCTTCGAGAAATCCACCGTCGCCGCCGTGGGAGCCACCGTCGATTTTCGTCGATTCCGGCCAAATTGAAGAGAGCCACCGGTGCAGAAATGGTCGTGGGGTTGTGGGGAGCAAAAGCCCTCAACCAATTTCGGGGAAAAAGTCCGGCACGGCGGAGTTCCACCGTCGCCGCCGTGACCGTGGTTTTCGGGGGGATTTCCCGACGATAGGAGCCTCCAAACATGAAATTGAGGCCACCAATGGATTCCTCTCGTCGAGCTCTTCAAGATGGGCTACTCACTTGCCACCGTCGCCGCCGTCAACCGCCGGTCAACGGCGAGTCAACGCCGGTCAACGGCGGTCAACGCCGGTCAACGGCGACCGTTGACCAAATTTTGAAGATTGGCCCATTGGCCTATTTTCGACGTTCCGGACGCATCCGCGGAGTCGGATTTGCAAAACAGAATTCCAGATGCAAAGAATGAAAGAATAAAGTTTGTGCGATCGAGACCGAACGGCATTTTCGGTATAATCTCGACCACTCTTGTTCCTCAATTTGTTAATTGAGATGAATGTATGTTAATGAGATGTATTGATATGAGAAATTGTAAAAGAAAGAAAGAAAAATGGATGAAATAGCAGATATGAAAAAGGTATGAAAATATGTAAATTTTACGTAAAAAGTGTGTGACTTTTACGTAAAATTAGGCCTCTGGTATAGTACGTGATAGATTAGACGAGGTTAGATGGTTTTGAGGCGTTTCCTAAACGCCGGGAGCCTAAAAATTAAGAGGAAATGCTGCTGAAATTTTTAAAATGGCGTAAAGGGCATTTCTGGAAATAAGGGTTTAAAAATGTGATCGGGGGAGTAAACCCGAGCCCCTTATGAATTTAAAATGAAAAAGGGATGTTTTAAGAATTTATAAAACGATCTTTGAGGCCTGAAATTTAAGAAAAGCAAGAAACCGACTTTGATGTCGGAATAGAACTTCCCGAGGGCCGGGAATAGTAAAAATTGTGAAAAATATAGAAATTAACCTGGAAAAGGTCCGGCAAGTTTTTAAAAGTCAAATGGATGATTTATGAGCTTAGAAAATTCAGTCTAAGCATTAAAACGAGAAGGTTAAGATTCAAAGACCCGTCAGGGGCAAAATGGTCATTTTGACCAGAAATTTCAGAAAGTTAGAAAAAGAGTCGTTAAAGCCTAGAATATAATCCTAAGGCTTTAATTAAAGTTTTAAAGGCCAAAGTTAAGAGTTAAGCATGAAAAAAATGAGAAAAGTCCCGATTGGGGCAAAATGGTAATTTTGCCAAAAGTTCACAGAAAATGTAAAAATGAAACGTTAAGCTCCTAAGTTCTTTATTAAGAAATAAAACGTAGTATTTTTACGTTTTATAAAGTTTTATATATGAAATAAAGATTTTAAATAACCGTTAATTTTTCGGTTATAGGAGTTCAACGGGACAGTGGTGATGGACTGTTGAGGAACCACAGAAAGCTGACGTTAGCAGCATTGAGGTAAGTTCAGACATTTAATTGTCTGTGCACGAACAAATTGATATGATTATGTTTAGGTGGAAAAATATATTTTCCCCTAAACTTTATAATTGTTTGATTTGTGATTAATGACGGGTGCACAACTATTGGTATAGTTGTGTATTAGACTATATAGTTTATGGTATGACTGTGTAATTTATACTATTGTTACAATTGTTTCAGATTCACGAGAATCTGATTCTTTATATTGTTATGACTGCATTGAGTATTTGTATGCCTTATATTTAATGAGGCAACCTCCCAAGAGTGTGAGGTATCGTTTTAAATTGTCATGATTGCATTGAGTATTTGTATGCCTTATAATTAATGAGGCAACCTCCCAAGAGTGTGAGGTATCGTTTTAAAGAAACGATGAAAATAATGAGAATAAATAAATTAAGTATAATTTATGTACTGTTCTGTATATGTGACAGGTTTGGACGAGAGGTTCCAAACTTACTGGATTCCATTTTTATGATTCCAGTTACTACGTTATGATCGTAGTGCAGTATTAATGTTTGAATTAATCACAGTATTAATATGTGATGTTTACAGTCTTTATGACTGCACAATAAAGATGTTATCATATGTACACTTGAACATTAAACAACAGGGTAATGAAAACCTAATGTTTTGGCGTACCGGCCTCTCGCGAGGGGAGGTTATTTCATTGTTAAAGCAGAAGACATAGCACAGATGAGGACGAGCCAGGGTAGCTCCCAGGCCCCTCTACAGCGCGCTTTTCGGTACGATCAAAACGGGCCCATACAGAGTTAAAGTACAGATAAGATAATAAATGAACAGAATAAATCGAAAAACTGAGCATAAAACACTTAAGACATAATTGTTGTGTTTGATTGCAATATGTTGCGCTAACTTATATGTTATGCGCATTTGTATATATATGTTTATACATTACATGTTGTGCTAATTATTAAAGATATAGCACTACGGGCACGAGGCCCATACAGTTTAACGGGCACGAGGCCCATGATATATAGGGCGCGAGGCCTATACAGTTTAACGGGCGCGAGGCCCATGATATATAGGGCACGAGGCCCATACAGTATGACGGGCGTTAGGCCCAGGGGGCAAGGCCCATAAACTGAAAGCAATAAATGATGTAATGAAAGGAATAATGAGAAACATGAAGGAAAGAATAAATGAGTATTGTATGAGCACTACCACACGATGTAATGTTTGTGCTAACCCTATATGTGATGTTAAGTTAAGACATCAGGGTAAAGTTTAAAGAGATGTCATAGGTGACATCAGAGGATACCACTGTTATTACAGTTGGTATGGTTATAGTTATTCTTATTTTATAGAATATTAATAGCTATCACAACATATGTGATTATTTGTCATTATATTAGAGTAAAATTTAAAGAGATGTCATGGGTGACATCAGAGGATACCACTGTTATTACAGTTGGTATATTTATAGTTATTCTAATTTTATAGAATTTTACTAGTTATCACAAATTATGTGAATATTCGTATTAATGTACGATATGTTTTTAGTAGTTATATACTACAGATAGTATATATGTTTATATGATAGAATATAACAGTATAATATACTGTTTTATGATTATGTTTTTATGTTTGAACTTACTGGGCGTTTAGCTCACCAGTTTGTTCGTGTGCAGGTTACAAAGTTAAACATCCTGCCATTTGAGTTTATTGAGATACGGGATTGGTGGAATGGGTTGCGAATGTCATGTCAAAGGTTATGGACCCGCTATGCTTAATCCGTCAGATAGAAAGAGAGAAAGAGAGTAAGTGTAAGTATGTATAAAAAAAAAAAAAAAAATTCCGCACCTTTTTATATCAAAGTGAAAAGAACAAATAGTAGAAGTAAGAAAAGATGTCAAGTGACAGGCCCGCGCGAGGCGGGGTGTCACAATCTTCGCGTGGAATAGATGGTTCTAGTGGATGTCAATCTCGTTAGGATGCGCCAAAAGTCCTTTGATGTTCGTTGATCTCTCTCTTTCATTAAAGAATGTCTATTTTGAGAAGAGAGAGAATGTTTTTAAGTTTTTTGAATGGCTTGGCCAGTCTTTATTAATTTAAAATCACTACTGGAAAATAGTTAGTAAACAACGTTCTGTCCACGATGGTTCTACAGAAAATCATCGTGTAATCCGCTAGCAAAAATGCTGCACGGGGCTGAATTCGAAAACCGTTGTTGAAAAGGGGATTATATGATGGTTTTCTAAAACCACCCTTTTGTTGGTCTACTTTCAACAACGATTTCTATAAATATAGGATTTGAACTTATATATATGTATAAGATTTTAATTTATATAAAATGACTCTGTTTATATTGTAGGATTTTGGGACTAATGATGTTTTTAAGTTTATAATTTTGTATGATTATGTCACAGGATTTAATTTGTAATGCCAGTTTGATTTGTAAATTGTGTTTGTGTTTTGTTTTATGTTTTGGAGTAAGACTTAATGTTATGTTTTGCATAATGTTTTCCATATGCTAATTAGATTGGTTAATTAGTGTTGGTATGCTTTTAAATTAGTATGATTAATAAGTTGTATGTGTGTTGATTCGTTTGTCGAGCCGTTTTATTAAATATGATTTGAATGATTATGTGATCATGTTGGTATTTGAATAAGAAACTGTTGTTGGTTTAGATTGGTTAAAAATATCACAAGGGAGGTTTTTGATTCAGGGCTAATTCTTGGAAGGCGTAATTGCCATGTCCCAAAAATGGGTTAATGAAGTAGAGGTTTAATTAATAATAAATAACTTGAGTCAGTAGACTAAGTCTACTATTTTTAGCTTATAAAGATATATGACCAAGTCTTGGTTATAAACTTCCATTTTTTTCATAACAAATATATCCAAAATCTTATGTCGAGAAGCACTACCTCTGTTATCGGGAATTAGTTTGTCCAACAACCCACATTGCATACTTAAATTTAAATAAAACGCACCAAAAAGAAGATACAGTACTCTACAATCCAAATAATTATTATTATAATACATGCCGCAAAATAAAAATAGTAGAAGTCGTCACCAGGTCGTCGCACGGTACCCTTCTGGATTTTCTTGGAGGTTGGTGTGAAAAATACAAAAATAGACTTTTTGGGGTGACAAACATAGATTGGTTGTTGTGGATACTACAGCTAGGTGGTTGAGCCGTAAACTCAACTTTTTTGCGGCAATCATGCAAGAAAGCTTGTTAACATCAAGTTTGCGCAAGAGCCAACCGCCAGAAAATGCAAGGCTTCTCATGGGACGCGCTGTAGTTGGTTTAATAGGCTAAAAGTACCGTTGTAGTTGATTTCCGGTCATTGGAGGAAGTCTTTCGCTTGAAGTTTTGCTTCATAGCAATCAATGGTGTCATGGGGATGACACTTAATTCGGAACAGCCATTTGCAAGCCATAAGATTGTGAGAGGAATGAGGAGGAACTAGTTTTTATGTATCATTGTGGAGTAGAGCATTGAACATTTTGGATGTCGCTTTTCGCCATTCTGGAGATTCAGGAGCTTGGGTGAGACATGGTTCAAGGGGAGAGGTGGGCATAAAGATGACTTGAAGGGAGAGTCTGGTGATGGGTTTGTGAATGCTATGTTTGACACGGGGTTGCTTGATATGTTTGCTAAGTTATGTTGCTTTTGGGTGGGTTTGTGGTTGCATGGTGGACGTGGTGGTGTTGGGCATATTGCGATTGCATGGGTATAGACGTGTATGGGAACGTGAGGGAGTGGATGGGTTGGGTTGGGTTGGCATGATTGGTAGTGGTTAAATAGGTGTGAGCGGGTGAAGATTTAAGAGAATGAGTAAGTGGAGAGGAATTAGAAAGCGAAGAAAAAGAATCTAGATATGTTGTTTTGCATTTCCTATCTCATAGGTTGTCCTCCTAATAGTGTTATGCTAAATCATCTAAATTTAAGAATTTAATCACATAAAAAAAATACTAATTGATATGATGTCAAATTCTTTAACAAATTGATATAATGTCAAAACACTAGTAAAGGAACAGTCATCAAGATAAGATAATGATATAGCATATCTGACTATCGGAGAAAAATGAGAAGGTATACACGAATGGAATTTGAATGAAAAAGTGCTAAATTTGAAAATATTAATAAACAACAAAAGGGGAGACCGATGGCGACTTGGAAATGAATACACAAAGACGAGCAATTGTAAGAAAAGGCCAATATATGTTTCAGTTATTTTTGTAATAGTTTGTTTTTCTTTTCTCTAGGAATAGAACCATGATATTATGGTCATTTATCATGTTTATGGTTAGTTATGTGAGTGCTATTTAGATAAATATGTTCATGCATATTAAATAAAACCTTAAGTTTTTTAAAATATTAAGTAGGAGAATAGGTCTCTTAATTTAAAAGAGAATCCTATAGCCTCCATTGTTGGTCCATACGTAGGGGGAGGTGGTGCCTAACCAAGCACTACATCTAGGCAATCTCTTAGGAGGGCACTTATTATACTAGTATACTAGATTGGATCTCCTTTGTGAAAACATTTGAAAACATTTGGTGACGTGGTTTATTGTCTACCACCTATGGGAGTAAATAATAGTTATATTCTTAAGACTAATTCAACCATTAATCTCTCCTAGGAGCTATGTTGGTTGAAATGGTGGCTAAAATAATGGTAGCTAATACGCATTGGCAGGATTACCAGGATAACGCATATTGATTAGATTGGAATCAGTGTTCTTGACCAGACATTAGGCAAGACCACCCCTAGGTGGATTGTTTAATGCAAGGGTTGAGAATTATTGTTGTAGGATAATGTGTTTTTTTTTTAAGGTTTTACACATTAACATTTGTGCTTTATTGCTTATTTGTCTATTAAATTATTTTTATTTATATTTGCTTGTTGATATATGATTTAAATATTTACTAAAGATTAAAATTGATGAGTGTGTTTTATACTTAAAAATTAAATCTCTTAAGCTCGATATCTAGTTAGTTTTTGGGCATTTTATTTGCATTTTTGTGTTTTATTTTCATTTTGTAGGTTTGGCAAAGATTTGGTGCTAACAACACGTCTTAAGCACATTAGGAGCAAAAAATGAGGTAGAGGCACCTAGGATCCAAAGGAAGGGTGCTATAGCTCTTCATAGCAAAAATTCCCAACCAAAATCCCGAGAGGATGGCACCTCAGCACCCTCACCAAGTACCAGGTAGCGTCGTAGCGCCCATGTGTTTTTGCAGCCAAATGCCAAGCAACGTCATGGTGCCTAAGTTTCTCAACCTAGAAAAGGCAATGTCCAGGCAGTGCCTAGGCACTTTTCTAACAGCACCATAGTGCTGACACCAAATTGGCCAAGAGCCACGGCACCTAAGAATGGGAATGGAGGCGCTCGACTCTGGAATTCAAATTTCAAGCTTTTATCAAGAAAAAAAGCTCCCAATTTTAACCTTATGACTCAAGGCATATAAATACAATAATTATCGTTCAATTTTGGGGATCTTTGACAACTAAAAGATAGAAGAGCATGGTACAAAGAGGAGAAAAATTGGCAAAACCCGGAAACGGTGATGACTTGTTGAGACTTTATTCTATCTTGTTTTCTTCTTATTGTTTTCATTATGACAAAGACAATATTTAGGAGTTTGTTTATTTCTATTATGTTTTAAGTTTCATTTCTAGTCTAAGATATAGTCGGATCATGACTATTTGGATTTCTTTTAGTTTTAATTAATCAATGTCTATTTCACTACTATATTGAGTGTTTAATTAATTATTAATGCATGTGATTTTCTAGTTAACTATTGCATGATTTGTGATTCGATTTAAGAGTGAGAAGTGACAATTAAATTAGACCATGATTAAATTATCACGAAATTGTCATAAGCTAGAGATCGTTATGAAGCTTGTGCAACATATTAAATTTCTTGTTCTTAATGAATTATGATAAGTCATGAGTTTGAGACTGAGAGGTGATAATTATCTTATTGTGGTATTTTTATTTAGTCTTGAGAAAGATTACTAAATTTTTTCATGAGATTCACTGGCAATATAGGAAATAAATATTGATTGGTTGAGCTAAGAGGTTTAAATAGGATTGATCCATTGAAATCGAAAACCCTAGAACTTTAGTACATTGATTGTTGAATTTCTCTTAATTGCATTAGATTTAGTTTTAATTCTTGTTAATTTTAGTTTTGTTTATTTAGTTTAATTTCTTTTTAATTTGGCTGTTTAAATAAA
This sequence comes from Antiaris toxicaria, assembly GCA_035233585.1. NCBI lineage: Eukaryota > Viridiplantae > Streptophyta > Magnoliopsida > Rosales > Moraceae > Antiaris > Antiaris toxicaria. The sequence goes on along the minus strand of CP141154.1, from coordinate 110,649,554 downwards.
ATTAAGATTAGAGTAATTTCGGTAATTACTAGCATAATTCTTGTGGGATCGCCTCGTACTGAGTGTACTTTATTACTTGTTACGATACGTGCACTTGAATTTTAATGATTGAAACATAACCTAAAAATTGTGCTGGCCATTAGGAAACATATGTATGTGTTGGAATAGCCATGCTTGAAACTTCCACCCACTGGTGCTCATATCGAGCAATTTGGGAAATCTTCTATATTTTTTCTAGGTCAATAGAGAATAATAAGAAAGAGTAGCAAGGAATAAATGCTACTTTTATGGTAAGGTTGGACACTTAAAAATAAATTGTTAAAAATACCTAGTCAAGCATGGTCAAGGTATTGGTGATCTTTATTTCATTAAGAAAATATTTGATTCGTGATTTTAAAAATTCCTGGATTACGAATTCTGGAACCACAAACCATGTATATGTTTGTTTGTAATGGTGTAAAGAAATAAAAAAATAAGTGATGGGCACTTTACATTAAGGACATGCTTGGGGCAACTGGTGTCAGGTGAAGCAATATACACTACTTGACGTTGAGATTAATGATAACTAAAAATGACCAAAAACTTTGGAAAACAATGATACATATCTTTGGCATTTGCGATTAGGTCATATTAGTAAGAAAGGAAACAAAGTTTAGTAAAGGATGGGCCTCACATTGATTTGAGATTTAATCCATTACCAACTTACGAATCCTTTCTGTAAGGCAAGATGACCAAGATGCCCTTCTCGAGCAAAGGAGATCGTGCCAAAGATGTCTTAAATTAGTGCATAGTGATGTTTGTGGTCCAATGAACATCCAAACATGTGGAGGGTATGGGTTATTTGTCACTTTTGTAAATGACTTTTTAAGTTATGGATATGTTTACCTAATGCATTGCAAGATTGGAACTTTTGAAAAGTTTAAGGAAAATCAAGTGAAGGTGGAGAAGTAAATGAGTAAACCCATAAACGCAGTTTGATCCGATTTAGGTAAAAAATACCTCTCAGATGAATTTCTAGGATATAGGATTGTATCTAGTTTGACTACACCAGGAACTCAACAACATAGTGGTATAGTAGAAAGAAGAAATAAGATGTAATTGGATATAGTAAGGTCCATGGTGAGTTATTTGACATTGCTAGCTAGCTTTTAGGCTTTGCACTTTAAACGACTGTCAAACTTCTAAACAAGGTACTAAGGCGGTAATTATGAATGGGGCACAAGACTGTATTGAGCTATTTACGAATTTGGGAGTGTCCAACACATGTTCTTAACAAGGAATCGAACAAGTTGGAGTCTCATTTAGAAGTTTCCATGTTTGAAGGGTTTCCAAAAAGGACTAGGGGATATCTCTTTTATAATGCTAAGGAACAAAAGATATTTGTTTCTACACATGCAAGGTTCTTAGAGAAGGACTTTGTAAAGAGATTTCAAACCACAAAAAAAAAAAAAAGTTGTGCTAAAGGATATGTTGCAGGACATAGTTAGTCCTACAATTCTAGAAAGAGTAAAGTGATCCAATCATGGTAGAGGAGGTCACCACAGAAAAACAACAATAACCTAGGGAGCTTCTGGCGTTCCGATATTATACCCGAATTGTCCTAGATAGGAGAAAAGGAAGCAAAGTGGTGCCTTCCTCTTTCCCTGGTGTAGGTGTAGGCCATAACAGTCCCAGTCAGGGATTGTGCCACATAGCAGGATGATGCAATCTCAAGTTATTTCAGAAGAATAAATTATTATTAATTCTAGAAATTATTTAAAATCCAAATAATTGTTATCTTGAATAAGATGATAATATTTGAAATTCAAAAGTTTATTTTAAATTTGATATTTTGGATAAGGATCACAATTTAATTTGAATTTTAAAAGCAGACAAAAGAATATTATGATTAGATATTATTTGAAATTTGAATAATATATGAATTTAATTAAATAATTATCTATGTATGTACGTAATCTTTTATTTTGAATTCTAAATTCAAATTTAGTAAATTATGATTGTCAAAAATTAATTAATTAAATATTTATCGATGGTTATAAATATTTAATTGTTGGGGCAAATTTTTGACTAACCATTAAACTATTATCTGCATTTGAAAAGAAGATTCTTCATTTTTTTTTTCTAGTTTAGGAATTCTCTACAAAACAAGTGTTTTTAGGATTGAGAATGGAGAGATAGTATTTCATAAAGGAGTATTGTTTTCTTGATTGGAAATTATACCAAGTGTGCCTTTACACACTCACATGTGGAAGAGTCATAGCAGGGAAGATTAGTTTATTATTGTTCACAATTTGGAAACTAGCTTGATCATCCATAATGCTAAACCAATATGTATTTTGTATGTAAATTAATTATTATATATTGCAATATGAGATTTGTTCGATCTGGAGAACACGTTAAATTTTTAAAATTAATTTTTGCTACCATCAGTTTGGTTAGGGCCGGTGACTGATTAGGATGACTGGTGGGTCATATGTGAGTGACAAGTCATTATAACACAAAAATAGTAAAGTGCAGGAAGAAGAAGAAGGAATAAAAAAAAAAGGGAAGAAGATAGAGGCAAATAGATTTACGGAGGTTTTCTTGTAATCTCTGAGCTACATCCTTTATAGGTACTCCAACTACTTTCACTACATATGGAATAGCGATTACAAGAGTGCTTGTGAGCTAGAATGGGAAGAAACAAGAGAGGGAATCATATATAAGAGAGATGACACAATAAATATAGGGAGTGAAATATGTGATTGCAGAGTGAGCGAGTGAATGTCTTGATGCCCTGAATGTCTTGAGGAGCCCCCCATTCATAGGAACCCTAAACCGCCTTTAAATCTTTCATTTGGAGCAGATTTTGTATTTGAATTTGAATTAAGTAATCTAAATGATTCTCTGAGTAGATCTCTAATTTGAATTTCATCTCTTTGGATAAGGGAATCGATATTTGAATATAATTTGTGTTGTTTGAATTATTTGAATCCCTTATCTTCTGGAAGAGATAAATCTCGTAATTATCTCTTAATTAATTTGCTTATATTGTGCTGGATGACTTGTTAGTTGACTCTGTGTTGACTAACAACTTGTTTTACACTCTAGGAACCGCTAGTTCGTGAGTTGGCACATGCTCTTTGATAATGTGTATTGACACGTGTATAGTGAGAGATACGAGGTACGAATCGAACCTTAACAACTACTTAATTGACCAACAAGTGATAAAAGGTGTGGCAAAAGAGCTGAGTTCAACTGGTGAACAACGGGTAAGTGAAGAACTGATCCTTTTGCAAATCATTAATCGACCATTTTAAGAAAACGGTCAATTTTCTGGACATTTTCCACATATCTTTTGATTTTGAGCAGTTCCGCGAAACTAGTCGGAAGGGAAGGGGTAAGTAATGAATAGTCCGTGACGAGTTTGATTCTTTTTCCAGGAAAATTCGAAGACGATATACGACTAATGAATCTGAAAATTCCAAGACGTTTATGGCATTTCTTTTAATTTGGTTTCAGAATATACATAAATGTATAGGAAATACCTGCCCCGAGTTCACAATATTTATGTCAAAATCTATTATTGAAGTATTTTTAATTCACATTAAATGAGTCCATTAAAAAAAAAAGAAAAGAAAAGCATTACACAAATATTATTACAGTAATACCTACGACGTTAGCTAGAAGGGTAGTTACCTTTTGTTTGGAGCAGAGCGCCTTCCCTGTGTGAGTGTGAGGTACGCTTGCACTCTTTTGCGCCTGTTCTGTCTTTTAACCTATGAGATTAAAGAAAAACAATAGAAAAAGTCTCCGTGGTATGAAAACAAACTGCATACTGCAAATTAAAAATAGATGGAAGGTTCTATATATTGTCATTCGGCTACAAGGATAGCTATTTTGCCTTGATCTTTGTTTTATTTTTTTAAGGTTGTCACATAATATAGGATAATGTAATATGTAATAGCATTTTAGTCTTTAAAAAACTTAACGCTGGACTATAATAGTCCCAATAAAGAACTTTTATCTTGAGATCTGGAGGACACCGCAATTAAGATTTCAAGGAAAAAAAGAAAAAGAAAAAACCAGAATCACTATTGTGGATGGGTCGCAAGACGCTAGCTTAAGAATATTTTGATTGAAAGGATGAAGAGTAGGAAAGGATGGACTTGGAAATAAATTATGAAAAGAAGTGCCTTTTCCCTTCTTACCCCGACCAAATAAGGGATTGGCTTTTCTCTCTATCCAAACAGACTCTTACGTATATATAGAGCTTGGCCCTTGGTCCAACCACTATTTTTTATTTTTGGTGTGAATCTACGAGACTTCAAACAAAAACGAAGTCCAAGCTTCACCAGTTTATAGCTACGGTTGCAATTACCAAAGCCCCAGAACAAGTTTGTTTAGTTATTTAGTTATTTATTTAATTACTTTTTTCACAGTACTGGAGACGACAACAACAAGAAAACGACAATTCTCCAAAGAAAGGGCAATCACTTACTAAGGACACTATTTCAAGATAACGGCAATAACCGGATTAAGGACACTATCTCAAGAAACAAAAATTATAGGGAAAGCATAACTAGAAGAAATAAAAAATCGCAATTAGAAACATCTTGAAAAACAACTACTAACCAAAAAGTACACTAAACGATGGTAAGTTGGAAAATTAACATTTCATACAACGACAACGACTGCTTGGAGAATATATATACACATCGAAATATATATATATATATATTGCAGGGGAGAAGGGGAAAAAAATTCACCACGGTAAGAAATACACTCTAACAATGAAACAACAATTGCTTATAAAAACGATGCCATGATTAAAAAAACAACAATAAAAAGAAAAGAAAAAAGAAAAATAGCTAGGAAACGACATCCAAAAAAATAAGATCAGAGAACCACTCATAATTATAATTAGCAATGATCTGCAACGGCACGCACAACCGGATATCGATGACGAAAAAAATGAGAAAGAAATTGAAATAATGTTAACGGAAGAACTATATACCGATCAAAGTGATACAGAAACGCAACAGGTGCGAATTCTGCCAGCTGGAGATGATCAAGAAGCAAAACGGACAAACCCTGGGAAACAACAATTCATTAAAACGACATTAATGTTCAGCAAGGATAAAAACCTGCAAATATAAATTACTAACTATGTCGGAGAGCAAGATTTCCAGTTTTTGGATCCGACAACATATAATCCTTGATTTTATTATATATATACATATATATATATATGAATGAGTATTGGCAGGAGTTACCTCAAAAAAAAAAAAAACCATTCATTCGAGCGCTTGTAAACTTACCAAACCCTTTAATTAAGGATCGAACTTTTCTTTCGGGAGGTCGTCAGTACTTGTATGAATATGTGTGTGTGCGCGCGCACGTAAGTTTATCATACTATTTGAAACCATTGACTAACATATTGGCATCCTCCCAAATCCCCCAGGAATGGCTAGAACATTTATTTAAGGCCTACAAACAAAAGCAAAGATGAGTTGAGTATGTATTTACTTCACTTGATTTGATATCTGGCCTCCCTCCGAGAGATGGATCTCTAAAGTTCAAAGACCAAAAAAAAAAAAAAAAAAAAGCAGATATTTATGAAAGATGCCTTGTGGGTCCTATATCTTAGGACTCATATTTTATTAATTGGTAATATTCAATATAATATCTTAAGTAACAGATCTAGGATTTAAATTTAGTGAGGGAATTTATTTGCTAAAGTAAAAAAATTAATTTTTAAATTATTTTAATTAAAAAATCTACATATCTATTTTTTGATTATCAAAATTAATAATCTCAAGATAATAACAGATAAAACCTAATAATAATTTTATATTTGATGTTACTAGAAACTTATCATAGATAATGAAAGGAAGAATTTTGAGGGGTAAAATGAAAGAATAAATTTACTAATTAGTAATTCAAATTGGGAAAAAGGAATTAAATTCTCAATTTTAAAATCCAATGTTTACTTTTATATTGAGAATTAAATGATGTGGATTCTATTTAAAAATAAGAAATTAAGTTCATTGATAAGATGGGACTTGTCTCCTATGGATTACTTAAAAAAATTAATTCCTTTTCTAAAAATAGGAACTAATTGACTTCTATATCAAATATACCTTGTTTTTAGTTAATTAATTTTTCATATAAGGGTATTTTTGTAATGTTGTAATTCTTTCTTAATCTTTCTAATTTCTTAGAAAGTAAACATAGAATAGGGACAAAGAAAATAGTATAATATAAACTTAATTCCTCAGGTAACTTGATTCTCTTGACAGGTTAGTAAAAACTTTATTGGAATTTATCATGTAATTCGATTTCTTTATTCATGTAATTACTTTCTAATAAATAAACTAAACTGAGAATAAAGAAGATAAAAGAGAAAAGAAATAAACATACACTTATGAAGGTTAACATTTGGAGGGAGGGTGACAAACATATTTATAATAACTTTATGTAGACATATATAAAGACGATTAGGTAAAGCCAACAGAAGTTAACGTTGATAAAATAAAATTTAAAAGAAAGTATTCGATGAAGCTATATCATTTTGACGAAAAAGATATTAAAATTTAAAAGACAGCCTGTCGATATTTTCTTTTCTTTTTTTTTTCTTTTATTTTTTTTATAGACAATAAGCTATAAACTGGCAACCAGAACGCGCCATTAGATTTATTGACCAAAATTGGTTTTAAAAATTTCAAAAGTTAAAGATTTTTGATTGGATTTTGATGGAATATAAAAATTGAATGGGGCACAAATTGAAATGTGCTATAAAAGTACAAGGACAAGATAAAAATTTAGCTTATGTTTGACACACTCGTTCAAATTGAGCGATATTTCATTTTTTTTCTTTTTTTTAAAAGGTTAATAAAAATTTTAATTAATTTTTAAAAAGTCAACAAACTCAAATTTCATTCCAAACCGCTACACCAAACACTTATTAATGGCATTGTGTGTCTAGCCCTTGCGCTTTAGGGACTGTTTGGTTGGAAGGAGAAATGGATGAGGAAGGGAGCGTGGAGAAAGAGGTAGAAGAATTCAATGTTTTCTTGGATGGAAAAGAGGATGACAAAAGGTGGAGGAAGAATCTCTCCTTCTAAACCCCCTAAATTACTTAATGGAAGAACGCAAGCTCTCTAAACTATTGGAGTTTGATAAGTCTATTCAACCTCTAAAAAAAAATTGTTAACAAATTTATTACGGAACAAGATAGTAATTAGACAAAAAACTATCATTAATCTTTTAACTCTCCATCCTTTTTATCACACAGCACGAAGAGTTTTTACAATTCTCTCCATCTCGCAACCAAGTAATAGTGTTCTATATTTGTTCTGTGCTCATCCACTTGTTTATGGACATTGGGAAATACAAGAGAAGCAAAATCTAATTTTCACCTTGATCGTAGATTCACAATGTCGCTTTAATCTTAATCATTTACTAAAAAAATACTAGGAACTCCAATCCTAATATCAACTTTTAAATAACAACTTATACGTTTTATAAGTTGTCATTTTTAATCGTAAATATATAAAATATCGCCATATCCATTAATTATTTCTATCAATAAAATAATAATATATAAGTTGGTACTTAAAAAATTGAGATTAAAACTAGTATCTCTAGCACTACTCTTTATTAAATTCTTACACGCTCATATGATTTTGTTGCTTCAGTCGTATTTCATTTATTAATCAACTGCTCTTTATTTATTTTTTTATTTTGATTTTTTTTCTTTTGCACTAGAAAATCAACCAAAAAAAATATGTGGATCCCATTTTTTGAATGAATGTTGAAAACTAGCTTAAAAAAAAAGAGCAAGAACATTCTAAAAGAAAAGGAAAAGCATTTAGAAATATGTTCTAAATTATAAATGATAATAATAATAATGAATTTTGCAAAAATTCAAGAATAATTTTTAAGTTCATTTATATATTTAATACTTTTATTTCACTGTAATTTAAATTATTGTGGGATTGTAAAAATATAATAAATTTAATTTTCACCTATGTATTTTTTTTTCCAATACCTATTGCTTTTCTATCATTATCAGGGGTACTGTGCATTAAAATTGATTAATGATTGATATAATTTAGTTTAAATTTTTTAAAAACCAATTAAATTGATTTGGTTTGTGGTTTTACTTTCAGAAAACCAAACCAAACCAAACCAATTTTTATTTATGCATATTTTAAAAATTATACATATTTATAAAAATGTAATAAATTAATTAGCTTCCTATATATATATATTTTTTAAAAATATGTTTATAGATATAGAAATTTTAAAAAACTATATATCCATTGTATTAATATTATTAATTCAAAAAATAGAAGTATATTAGGAGTCTGAATGGTTTAGAATACACAATAAATTTTGGTTTAAAAATCTCAAATTTTTTATGTAATGTCTTCGGATCATTTGAATTTTTTAGTTTTGTTGAGAATGCTTAACTTGCCCTCTTCAAAAAAAAAAAAAAAAAGAATGCTTTACTATGAATTATGGATGTTTTATTTAAATTATGATTTGGATAACTGATTCTTGAGTTATTGATATTTATGATTTAGAAATACATAAATATTTTTCATATCAAAATGTTGATTCTATTCTATTTATATCTCAAAGGTGGTTGATTAATATTAGTTCCGAAGGAAAAATACCCATTGCTCATGCAAAAAAATGTCTTTTGCTAGTGCTATATCCAATCAACAGTCTACACTGTTTTAGGGTTCGCCAATTATAAACTCATGATACACCATTGCCATGAGCGTGATCTTAACGCTCCAAGTCACAAGCCTTTGTGAAAACGATCATCCTGTCTTTGATTGCTCGCAGTGTGTGGTTGTTACAAAAGCCAAAGGCCTAAGCAACCACAAAAATTCCCCTTCTTAGAGAAAAAACATACAAGAGGGAGAGAGAAAGTGAAGGGTGGATGGAGCAAAAATATCATGTATCAGAAAAATGAGTTCAATTCTCTCTCTCTCTCTTTTTTTTTTTATGTAGGTATATGGTCGTTATTTAAAAAAAAAAAACCCCCCTTATAAATTATGGTATCCCATATAGCCTGGGAATCCATATATGATATATATGGGATTAATTTGAATCATTTATTTTAATTAAAATTTAAACAATATTTTAATCAAATAAATAAATAAACCACTAAACCCTAAGGGCCCACAGCACCTATTTAGTCCAATAAGTCTGAACCAATTAAAAAAAAAAAATCAAAGCAAAACAATTACAACTCGTGTGCTTTAATTTTGATCATTTACATATTTTGGATTAGTAGAAAAATCTCCAAACCAATTATTATATAATTGGTTTGGTTTACACTTCACCTAAAATAAAACAATTTGATCTAATGCACATCCATTGTCCTTATGGGGACAAATATTTTCATGAATAAAACAACTTTGCATAACAGAAATGAAACGACACACCTTTAAAGAGAAATAGTAAAATGGCACCGTTCAGGAGATATAGAAGACTGCTGAAAGGTCTGAGTCAGATTTAAATACTCAAAAGGAAAATCAGATTGGAGAAGAATTGAAGGTCTACTCTAAAGCTGACATAACAAATTATAAATGATGATCAGAAATAAGTTCTAAAGAGACTCAAAAGCCTATAAATAGAGACAAAGTCTTAAGATTTAGGCATCCAAGATTCATTACATTAATTTCAATGTAGATTCTAAAGAGAGAAACACTTAGAAAGAGAAATTCTAAGTTTGTACTTAGAATCTATATAGATTAAGGGAATTTTATAAGAAATTAAGGGATCATTTCTAGACTTTATTGTTAGAGAATTTCTAAGTGAAGAAAGTCATCCCAATAGTTATTATAATATATACATGAAACATGTATATACATGCACATTTGAAATAGGTTAATATAAATATAATTTATTAGTTTTTTGCATTTGGTATGATTTCTCTTCCAACTCCTAATAATTTATGTAAATATTCGTTAGTTTATATACTGGATACTGACTTGATCATGTCATAAATCCAAATTTGTGATGTAATTTTCACAAAAAATGTTTTTTTATATGATCTCTTCAATTTTTTTATCAGATAATCGTTTTTATTTTAACTAGTCTATGTTGGAGGCGTACCTTCTTTCCCTACTAATTGGGGACAAATTATAAACCATTTGATTAAAATCCAAGGCTCAAAATAGTGAAGGTTTCATGATTGTAAGTATAATATAATAGTAATTTTATATCTAACTTTATCTTAAAAAATAGAGTTTGAATCCCTCAATTTTGAGTTAAAATTAAAAAAAAAAAATAGTGAAGGCTTAGTTAGAGCATAAACTACATTGTAGAATAAAAGCTCTTCCTAACCCATTTTCACACACATAAGGCATATGTCACCGTCTCTTTTTCTCTTTGAATCTTTCTCATTTTTCTTTCTTTGTGGAACCCTTTACAGTCAGAACCCAACTTCTAAGCTCAAGAAATACTAGCTAAACTCCGGCTACTTCTCCTCCTCTTCCGACTGCATCACAAACCATGTGCCCACCCTCCCCTCTTCTCGTGCTAGAGTGCGTGTGAGCTCCTTCACCACCCCTTTGATCTCCTCTTTTTGATGTGCTTTTGATTTTCTTATGGAAGCCCTTCGAGGATTTTGTTTCGTTAACATATTTGTTTTGTTTAATCCAGTTATTAGCTTTGAAAAATTTCAAAACGATACTATTATTATATAGGTTTTCTCTTCAAATTTCACATGATACCATATGAGGTAGCCAGCAATGAGTTTTGCTCAATCTAAAACATTCAAATTTACCCCAAAAAAAAAAAAAAAACAGTACTAACCGAAAACATGGAGTTGCAAGAGTAAAAATTTATATGTAGATTTGAGAAGTGTTTATGTGTAAAAATGAGTGTAAAAAATTGCTGCAACCTCGTAATGCCAAGTAGTTAAGTGGGGTTTAGTATGAAGATGGGTAGTTCTGCTCACCACCCCTCGTAACTCTTTACACATTATTATTAATTAAATTCTTTTATTATTAAAAAATCCTCAAATTAAAATAATATAAAAAGATAACTATTAAAAACCTAATTACATAATTAAAGTTTTATTTAAAAAAATCGATGATATTCGTTTTTTTTCTTTTTACGTACAACTACAAATCGAACTCCCTAGATAAACAACATATTTATTACTATTTTGAAAGCTATAAAAAAAAAACCCTAATTTCCACTATAATTTTCACTCTACAACGAGAATATAAAAAAATAAATATATATATTGAGATATGTTAACCTTTTTTCGTTTTTACGCCCCCCGCCTTTTGAATCGCGTTGATTCTTATTGTTACATCCAGAGAAAGCGAGAGAGAGAGAATTTTTTGTTAATTGGCTTCTATTTCTTAATGCTTGTTGCTGTATTGGTTATGCCTTTTCGTTGTTGTTGTTGTTGTTTTTCCTTTTTTCCTTTTTTTGGGTTTTAGTATTTATGTCTATTTCTTGGCTTGGCTTCCATTTTAAACCCTTATTTTTTCTTTTTTTCTTTTGGCGTTTATAATAGCATGGTTATCGATAATTTGGGTTCTATTTGTTCATATTCGAATTTATTTTGTTGTTTGTCTTGTTTTTGAAAATCTTTTTTCCTTGTCAAATTTTAGTCTAACTTATAAATAGATTAAGCACTTTTTAATTTTAATATATTCAAATATATTTATAGGATGATGTCTCCAAAATTTTGTTAAAAAAAATTCATGTGAAAAGAAATTTGATGTGGTGGGGCAAATCTTATTTTATGTAAATAGTTAAGTGTAATTTTGGAAGGCAAAGGACTGTATAATAAGCAAATTTAATCATTTTAAATTTGAGTATGCATTTATAAAAAAAGATGAAGAATTAAAAAATGTGTATAAATAGAATCAATCTTTATAAAATTTTGCTAAGAACTATACCCTTTGAAGAACTAAGAAGCATCTATAGACATCGAAAAAGATGACGGAGGTTGCTTTCTCTGTTATTTTAACTTTTTTTTAAAGTAATGGATATATAATCATATGTAATTATAAACATGTTAAGCATGTGTTTAGGTAATAATTTAAACTCAAAAAATTCAATTTATTTTTATTTTTTATTTTTAAGTCAATATTAGTTTATTATTTACAATTTTTATTGTAACTTTATTTTGTATTTTAAATTTAAAAATTCATAAATTTTCATATATAAATTTAAATATAATATATTTTTTAATTATATAAAATTTCAAAATAAACAAAATAACCTCACCTTAATGTTTTTTTCAAATATATTTTAACTCTAATAATTTAACCACCTAGTCCAAATTAACTTTTAATTTAATTCAATTCTTACTTAAAAAATTCAATTTTTAACTCATTCACTGAATACAAGGTAAATAGATACAACCTCCACAATTTGAAGTGTTTTGAAGTGTTTCGATTATAATCGTTGTCACGCATAATATGTCCCCCCTGCTGGTATCAAATACTACGTTCCCCATCGCGAGTTGCCCTAAAAAAAATGTTATCTTCAGAAAATGTTTTTTTGTTGGTAGAATATCTTCGGAAAAAGTTTAAGATGTCGTATGTTTTTCATACATGTGTCAGACATAATGCGCTCCAGGATACTTGGCACCGGTTGATCGCCCTGATTCAACAAACAATGTCCGAGTTCCGACAAAGCATTGTTTAACGACGAAGATGATTCCTTTAACAATAATTCCTATGATCTAAAACACGTGTCCGTATTAATTACAATAACGAGATTTGATATATCTTTATTTTTCCGTTTTTTATACAACTATGGAGAGGTATTCCTGGCGGTTGGCGTGGAGAAATTTGGATCTCTTTTTAGAGGTTTTTTTAGTTAAAAAAAGTTGTATTGAAAAATATGTTTAGGGAAAAAAATTATTTAAAGTAAAAAAAAATAAAAATTTAAAAATTTAAAAAAATATCAATATGAATATTATTTAGTTCATTTATGTAATTAAAAAAAATCATCTCATTTGGATTTGTATACGCAAAATTATTGATTTTTAAAATTTGGAGTTTAATGTAGTGTTTTAGATGTGAGAATAGTGAAAAATGACAGTAAAGTAAAAAAAATTGTTTTAGAGATTTTTTTGACCCCAAACACCCCCTTATTCCTCTTTTTTCCAAATAATCCCGGTTAAAGGGGGAAATAATTGAACTTCAGCCTAAGGGTCCATATGATAAATATATAGTATTTATTTTATATTTAAATACAAATTAACAATTTATTACCCTTGACAAAAAATTTTTGTGGGTTTTTTTTTTTGGCTGAAGGTTTTCATGGTGTTTAGTATTATTTTCAAGTGTTTTCAGAAATCATAAATCTTTTGGTATTTGTTTCATTTGTTTTGGAATGATTTCGTTTTTGTATGAAAATAGAAATAATAATTTCTTGAAAATGATGCTGAGATCTTTTTTATAATTATGTTGATTGTGTTTTTAAAAAATGGTTTGAGTATAAAAAAGTGTGGATTATATTTAAGTATGTTTTTGAAAACATATATTAAGCTTTAAAAAAGACAACGGAAAAAAGAAAACAATTTTCAACCATTTTTCATTTCATTCACAAAAACTGTTCTCTCTCTCTCTCTCTCTCTCTCTCTCCTTTTAACTTACGGTGTTCTCCCTTTTTCTGTTGTCGTTTTCAAAGCATACAACAGCTATTTAAAAAACATTTTCATTTTCGGGGATCAAAAGAAGTATTTCTAATAATACTGAGAAACAAAATGAAACACCACCGTTTAGCTAGTAAATGTTTTAAAAAAGAAAATGAACGCAAAAAATAATGAGAATGATTTTTGTTTTGGAAAATGGTATTGAAAGTTTTAGCATTAGAAAATGTTTTGAAAATGAAAATGAACTTAAAAATTGATGAGAATGGTTTTTATCATGTAAAATGGTTGAAAATTGTTGTTTTCTTATTTTTGTTTTCATTATTTAAGGCTACAAAACTTAACATATGTTTTCAAAATGCTATTTTGTCTAGAAACCCCATAAACTTATTAAATTTGACAAGTTAGTCCTTAAATTTTTTTTTATTGACAGGCAACCTTTTAAACTTATATTTTTTTGGGGACTGTCACTCCTTTTTTGTTCATTTCTATTAAAATTTTATTTTATTTTTTGGTATGTGATAGGCCAAAAAAGGTATTATTGATCATATTTGTTCAATTCAATATTAATTTCTTTTAATGTTTAAGATCAAGTTTGAGTTGTAATTGAATTAGGTTCAAATTTCAAAAGAGCTTGTGTTAATATTAAATGAAAAAGACTAACAAATGCCATACTTGGCTATCATCATGTGCAAGTCACATCCAAAAACCAACGTTGTCAAATATTTTATATTCAGGAGGTTGATTGTTAAGATAAAAATTTTAAGAACTAAATTATTAAATTTAAAAAGTTTAGATAATATACCTAAAAAATAGACTTTGTAACATCATAATTAAACACAATTCCAATTCCATATTTTTCTTATACCCAAACATATATATATAATAACACAACCGAATATAATTTCAAAAACATTCTCACCATTATTCTTAAAATATTTTTATTTTCGTTTTTATATTCAAAATAAATTCATTTATAAAACGCTACTAAACATAATCTTGTGTGCTAGCTTTTAATTCAATTTTCAAACTGCAAAATTAATTTGTCTGATTCACATCAGTTAACTTACGACTGATTATCTATATATGTACATGCATGCATAATTACACGCAAATCATATGCGGCGCGAGCGCGTATATACATGTTTTGTAACTACATGATTTTCATTGATGTCAGCCGCCTGAAATCCATCTATATCAATTATAGAGTTTAGAAGCTTCTACATTCAAGTACACTTTTTGGGAAAACGAGTAATTTACTGAAAAATTTTGTGGATTGTTGGTAGATTTGGGGTTAAAATATCCTTGTTATAAAGTAATTAGAGCGCAAGTACTATTGACATTTTGTTAATGAAACTATGATTATTTACAATTAATAACCTTTATATCGTCTTGCAGAGATCTGAACTTCAACAACTTAACTAGTGTGATCCTCAATGTTGAATTGGAAAATTTAACGTCTTTAATTTACATGTAAGGGAATATAAAACTATACTTACTCCATGGCTCTCTACCCTCTATTATTAAAGTTTTATTTTTCTAAAAAGAATTAATCAGAACTGATCTTATTCTATTTTAATATATATTGAATCTAATACCAGGTCTTTTGCAAACAATAATCTTAGTGGTCCAATCCCAACTTGGATTTCTCTCGCAGCCAACGGGACTGAGATGTAAAGTTCTTATCATTAATACTCATTTTTGAACATTATCTTTAAGTAATTGATTCCGTTATTGCAGAATGTACATCCATACCATAAGTTAGAGCAGAAGAATACGTATATCTAGACATATATATACGGTTTAATTATTACAGCGATTTTACATTTTTTTTTTCCCTCGAAATCCAGAATATTGGTTTCAAAACCGATGAAAAGTGCTTAAGTGAAACATTGTTGCTCAAAAAATTGTTGAAATTAAATTTTGAATTAAATCATTGCACAATTGTTGTTTTTTTTTTCCTTGGACCTTCCTGACATTTTTTTTTCCAATTCCATCTATATAGTGGCTAATTATCATTTTAATTCCTCAGAATAATCTTGAAAGTATCAAGCACTAACTGTTAGAAATATGGACAAATTTTAATTTCCATTTAGGATCTAACTTATGTAAAAAAAAATTGACACAAAAAATTTTATCTCATAAAAAATCTTTCAATTAAAAAAAAATCATGACATACACAAAAAAAAACTTCCACTATAAATAATAGGTATACAACAAACTTTTAAATTTTAACAGTAACTTGAAGAGTACTCTCAATAATAAAATTTTTTCACTCTTACAAATATAATAATCTCATTATTTTTTTTATAAAATAAATTCTTTATAAGCATACAAAACTCTCTTTTTCTATAGTTTTATTTTTCTTACTATTAGAATTTTTCTCGCTACGAGAATTTTTCTCAAGAGCTCTCTTTTTTTATTTTTTATTTTGTCTGATCCACCTGCTGCTTGTTGCTTCCTTTGCTTGAAGGGAAGAGGAGCTCTATTTATAGAGGTCAATACGTAGAAATAACGCGTTACGTGTTCTCTCTTTTTTCTTCTTTTTATTTTTATTTTTTATTGATGTGGATACAGAATATCACCAAATTTGACGTCGACCTTTTCTCTTTTTCGTTTACTTTTTTTATTATATTTAATTGATGGTGGGGACCACACACCTTGAGAAAAGAAAACACCCATTACTAGCATAGAGGATAATATAGACTCAGCCCAATCTGGAGGAAATGATTCGATGGTTTTCTGAATGTGCAGAGGATAATAGATATTAAAGCATACAACTCGTTTGTTTATTACAAATATTTAAGGAAATAAGTGTAACTGTCTTTTAATTCAGGGCAGGTTATTATGATTGTAAATTTGGCTATGTAAAAAATAGATATATTGGAAATATCATAATAAAAAATTTACTAAATAGATTATTTTGGTTAGCTTGCATGTTAGTATGAGGGGTTTTTTTTTTTTTTTTTGGTTTTGTTTTTTAAAGGCAAAAGGTATGAGGTATTCTTATGCACATGAATTATGTAATTAATACGTGTGCAGGTGCGTGTATGTGACTACGTACATCTTTTAATTACTTCCTTTTAGAATAAAAAATGAGGATTAGCAGGTTCCGCCCCTCTTGTACATCCTCATTATGTACATATGTAGTGGAAGAAATTTTGGACCGAAGTCAACTCGTAATTAATCATTTCTAACTGCAAAGCATCTACGTGTTTCCTCCCCTTCATCTTCTCATACCTGCTTATGCAAACCAAGAAATTACACCGTTATTGGCCCGTAATTTTTATCATTTTCAGCGATCTATCGTACAATGACTTTGAGGGAGCAAATAATCTTTTTCAGCAACCTGGACAACCACATAGTAGTAATCAAAATTCGTAAGTGTTGAAAGGACGTAATCATACATTTGAGTCTGCTTGATTTACTTTCGAGAGGATTCACTTCATTTTATTGTCTGCAGGAATTTGTTTTCTTGTTGCCGCTCCTGCAACGAATCAATTAATTGCACGCCAGAAATCTAAGATTTTTCCATTTTCTTTTTTTCTTTTTTAATATAAGCTAATTGAAACTACTGGTTAAAGCCATTTCATATTATATATATATATATATAAGTTGAAAGCATGTGCTATACGTGTGTATATTTAATTTGTTAATTTTTTTTACATGTTGATGTAAATACTTTTTCAAAAGTTTCAGTTTTTTTTATATTTATTTTAACATTAAAAATATGGTGTAAAGGAGAACGCTTAAAAAGAAAGAAAGATATATAGTGGGGATTAGACAAGAAAATTATTTAGGGGATATACACATGGAAAAATATTGTTTAAAGTAGTTACAAGAAAAATGCTGAAAATACCATTTGAGGATATATTAGGGAAAAATTATAACAGTATGGACAAATAAAAGAAAAAAAAAACGAATTTCATTGAAACAAATTTAAAAATGTAAGATTCTGGGGGCTAATAAAGCTAAATAAAAAATACTAAAAAAAAAGGCCCAAGACCAAAACATTAGAATAGTAAAAATTGAACTCTCATTTGTATAAAAGTAATATAATGTAATATAATATAATATAATATTTATAGTATATATCAGTTAGATTAATTATATTTGTGACGTCTCGCGTACGTTACCATACCATCCAGCCGAGCTTTGATGCCGACCGTGATGGTTGGCAACCTCATGGGTCGTCATCCTCATACTTAACATACTTAACATTCTATTTTTAACGTTCTCATTTTAAAGCGGAAGCAATTTCCATAGTGACATTTTTTTTTAACTTACATATTATATTTATATCTCTATCATACTCTTATAACATATAATTCATAAATTTCTTTCTTTCAACTTCCTTTTTGAACGCTCAGCGAAAGACTCATGGTAGTACCATACCCTCGTCCAGTCCCTTGGCACATGCAGATCCGTCCGTCGTCCATCATATTACTTTAAATAAACAGGTTACTTACCTGCAACATATGAACAACTAATGAGCTAGATGCTCAGTAAGTTCAAACATACATTCATTAACTTATAAATACTAGTAATATATATTATTACTAGAATATATGACATCACGTATAGACACATCATACACATCATCGAAACATATCATCAAAACATAACATAGAATGTGAGCTTCATCATACTCGTTTATCTCTTCGCTAATCATTCCCATCATTCTATTGATAATCTCTTATCATTCTATTCTAATCTGTTCATTTCCTTTCTTTTCATTCCTATCGTTTCTTAATTTTCTGTTCTAAACCTTTATAACTTTTCTATCGTTTTGTCCTCATCTCTTATCTTTTCGTATCTTATAAGCAAGTAACATATACACTAGCATAATATCACGTAAAAACGTGTCATTCACATCATACACATAACATCAAATACCTCACATCACATATATTAATTCTATTATGTTCTTTTAAGTTTCATTTTATTATTTATCTATTTTTCATCGATTTCATTATGTCATTCTTTCATATCGTTCTTTACTTTTCTTTTCTTTTCACTCTCTTTTCCTTTCTTTTCTGTTCACTCTCTTTTCCTTTCTTTTCTTTTCACGCACTCTCCTTTCCTTTCTTTTCTTTTCACTCTCCTATCGGTTCTTTTCTTTTCACTTTCCTTTGGGGGCCCCGTTGTTAAACGTACCTATTTACGCGTGGATCGTAGAAGGAGGGGGAGCGACCCACCAACCTACCTCATAGTCACATTAATTACCACACCTTCGGAGTTGGTCCTGTAACAGCCGAGATTTTAAATCGTTCTCGGGATCATTGTATAGTGAAAATTTATATATATTAGTGTGACGAAAATATATAAATTTCACTCTAATAAATTATCATTAGAGTTGATAAGTATATTTATTAAAGTTTATAAATATTTTATTGGCTATAGAGGTAATGATTTTCGAATCGAAACGCCCCAAATAGTGCATTTTCGGTATCGAAAAACAGAATTCTACTGAGATTCAAAATGTGGCAAACATAGATCTCAGATGGAAAATAATGAAATATTTAGGGTTTATGGAGTAATTTAAATGATATAAATGCATCGAAAGGCTCTAACAGCATTTCGAGGGGTAAACTGCGAAATTTGGCCAGTATAGCTTTTCAGTCAAAATTTCGACAGATAAAAATTATACTGTTATTAAAGAAAAACCTATACTGTATAAACAAATAATATTTTCTTATTAATATAAGAATCAATGGATGAGATCAAATCATCATTTTTGATCCAAAGGCTATTAAAATTAAGGAAATTTTGGAATTTCCTTTAAAATCAAAATTTGGAAAGAAAATTTGCATTAAATGCATGTTGATCTGCTCATGCACGTGGAAGAGAGGGGGAGAAACAGCTGTATTTCAGCTGAAAAAGTTCCCAAAATTTTGCAAAAATGCCCCCAAGAAATTTTCATTTTGACCCCAAAATTTTCAAAAATTGCAAAAATGCCCCTAAGGATTTGTATAAACTTTTTCCCCTGATTTTTCACGTCCCCCACAGCAGAAAACTTCATTTTCTTCTGCTCTTCTTCTTCTCCCACGTTCCCTTGCTCACAAAAATTTCCAAAGTTTCAAAACTTGTAAATTTTGAAGAAAAAGGGTGAGAAAAGTTCAAGTTGAGGAGTATTCACTTCAAAGCTCAAGTAAGTTCTTCAAAATTCTGTTTTAATACTTGTTTTTAAGTGTTTTTGTGTTTATGTGAATAGTGAAACAAAATGGAGATAGAGAGTTTTTGAGTGTTTTGATGAAAATCAAGTGGTAAAACATGTTTTGAACTTGTTTTTGAAGTTTTTGTGGGGTTAGTTTTGAAAACAACAATGTTGCATGGGGAGGGGGAAATTGACGTGGAAAAGAGGGTGAAAACCCTTATGGAATAGTGATAATTATGTATTATGAAGTGGAAAAGGAATTTGATGTGGTATTGAGTGTGGAATGGAAGAAAGACAAAGAGGAAAGTTTAGGGTTGTGAGTGAAACCCTAAATTTTTGGGAAACATTGTTATACCTTGATTTTTAGAATGAATTATTGTTATGAACTGGGATTTTGAGCAGGTGTATGATGGAAACTGTGTTCAATAACGCGATTTAAGCGGTTTTGACACAGTGGGAAAATGAAAAAATTAAGCCGTTATAATGCCGAAATTTTCGGACTTATAACCAAGGCTAAGGGTTTAATGATAACAATGTATAGGAGAAGTGTTTAAATATTTTCGAGTTGACCTATAAACATTTCACTGAATGTTGAACTGCTTCGTTATAGGGCAACGAAGGAAAACAAAGGAATGAAAGCAGAAATCAATTTCTGGTAAGTTCTGACATTTAATTATCTGAACATGAACAACTGGAAGTATATGTCATTTTAGAAATTTCAAAATATGTATAGCCTAAATTCTTTGGCTAGAAATGTTATATGTTGTTGTGAACTCGTTGAAACGCCTAAATTGGCAAGTATGCGAGTGTGCAGTGATGTGTTACGTGTATATGATTGTGTTTTATGGATTTTGACCCTAGAATGCTTTAAACATGTTTTAGATTTGAAAGTATGAATGAGAATTGGTTTTTATATCAAAATGTGTTCAAAAATCTATTTTTATCGGAGCCAAGCGCTAGGCGCTACCTAAGGAGCGCCCCGGCGCTGAGCTCTCGGCCAAAATTTGGTATTTAAAATTCAGTAGGAGCGCCAGGCGCTAGGGTATTAGCGCCAGGCGTTAGTGTAAAAATTGGCTAAAGCGCCAGGCGCTAGTGTAAAATTTAGTGGAAGCGCCAGGCGCTAGGGTATGAGCGCCAGGCGCTAGGGTAAATATCCAGTAGGAGTGCCAGGCGCTAGGGTATGAGCGCCAGGCACTAGTACAAAAATCAGCATAAGCGCCAGGCGCTAGGGTATGAGCGCCAGGCGCTTGCACCGGATTTTCGAAAGCGCCAGGCGCTGTAAAGAGAGCGCCGAAACGCTGGAATCTCTGTCCTAAGTTTTTACAGAAAAATAAAATGAAGGGCCAGGCACTCGGGGATGAGTGCCAGGCGCTCCAACTGTTCCAAAAATGTATAATTAAGGGTTTGTGCCTTATTTTCAGTTCCAATCACGCCCCAATGTTTAAATGCATGGGTGATGATTTTTAAACAGTATTTTTGGACTGAATAGGCATAACATTGAGTGCATTAATTATGAATATGTACATTGGAACAGTTAAGACATCATAGTAAGTAACATAGCACAGTAAACAACAAGGTAATGAAAAAGATCTAATGTTTGGCGTACCGGCCTCTCGCGAGGGGAGGTTACCTTATGTCGAAGCAAAAGACATACTATTGTTGAGGGAGAGTCCAGGTCGCTCCCAGACCCCTCTTACAGCGCGCACACGGTATGACCAAACCGGGCCCATAGACATAGTAAATGAACAATGCAAATGTAAATTGAGCATAATGAACTCATGCATTGGGTCGAGTTGCATCATTGTGTTTTATCATTTTAAATGTTATGTCTGAACTTACTGGGCATGTAGCTCACCAGTTTGTTCTTGTTCAGGTAATCGAGGTAAACAACCTGTAACCTGAGCCACCGTGTATGGATTGGACTGCAGGAATGAAGTGCCAGTGTCATGATAAAGGTTATGGACCTACCAGGCTAATTTCGCAGAGAAGAAAGAAGAGGATATTGAGAAAAAAATATAATTGTATGATATTGTATTAAGTACACTGCTATGTTTAAACTCTAACTATGTTTAATACAGTATGACAGTATTATATGCAAGTAATATAAAGTAGTTTTCCTTCTATGATAACTTGGTTTTAGAAAGTTGTAGTACTACGTATATCGATGTTTTTTTAAAAAAAAAAAATTTCTGCAAACTATTTTGATATGATTGATAGAAAAGAATTAAAGTAAAGCAGAGTTTTCAGGTGACTTCTCCCGCACGAGGCGGGGGGGTGTCACAGGTCCAACCTATAAACTACCGCACCTTCGGGGCAGCGCCACATCTGTGTGGAGGATATAGACCTGAAGTCTCGACCTTGTAGGGAGACTGGTACACCAACAACTTAAGTTTTCAGTCTTATTATCTTGTATGCTTTTATTTTTCTTATATTAATTTTTCATTGTACATCTTTTTTATGACATTCACAATCTTTCCTTTCTCATTTTTCATAGAACATTTCATGGGACATTTGTTCTTTCGTTGTTCTATTTTTCTTTCGTAATTCTTTCTCATTGACATCTCATTCTTTCATTCTCATTTCGTAAGACATATATCGTTGTTTCGTTTTGTTGTTTTTCTTTTCTTAATTCTTTACCTTACTTGTGTGAATTATGTTAATCACACTTTAGCATATATAGCATATATTACTTATATATCATCACATCACATCATAACAAACAAAAATACGTTTAGTTATGTGCAGACAATTATTCTCTGTTTATCATTCGCATCATTCTATCTATCGTATCTTATCATCATACTCCTATCGATGATAGCGTATTGTTTTATTCTATCAATCATATCTTATCATTATGTTTTAATCTTTTCGTCATACCTTTCATCATAACCTATAATTGCTTCTCTTTCTTGTCTAACTCTTTGCTTTCATATCATTTTTCATAAAACATCTATCCTTTCGTTCTCATAAAACATACCTTTTCTTAATTCCTTTCATTACCGATCATCGTTGTTCTATCAATCATAACTTACCTTCCATAAAACCTTTCATAAAACATCTATTCTTTCCTTTTATATCTCATCTCCTTTTTTTTTTTGTATTCTATCATAACATTCTCGTTCTTACTCTTTCCATTCTTCTATCTCTCTTTCTCACATCTTTACTCTCATAAAGCTTTATAATACATTTTCTTCGTAATTCAATATATATTCATATATATATTTTTATAAATTATTTATTAAAACCTATCTTTTAATATCATCATAACATTGCTATAGTATTACTATAGCATCATCATAAATCACATCATAACATTTACATACAAAACATATAAATACAATAAGCTTATTCATAGTTGCAGATGGGTAAATGTCTGAACTTACTCATAGAGTGCTTATCCTCTTCTTGGAATCTATCGACGTCCTTTGTCGCTTCTGAATCGGGTTCCTACACATAAACTTTGTCCGTTAATCACATTTTCATTTATAGCTTTTATTTTATTAAAAAGCTTGATTCTAATTTTATAACCCTTAATTATAGCCTTAGGATAGCTTTTTAAACCTTAATGACCATTTTCGAATTTTTCTCCAACTTTTTGAAAAATTACGATTTTACCCCTAACTTTTGACAAAATTACAATTTTACCCTTGACGTGATTTTTCATAACTTAAACCTCAATTTTGGCTTTTACAACCTTCATTACCCTATTCCGAGGTCATTGGGGCTCTTTTCCCATAATTTGAGAATCTTTCGACAAAATGACCATTTTACCCATGATGGGTCGTTTAATCATAACATTTTCATTTTCATGCTTAGGCTGGATTTCTAAATCCAAAATTATCTAATTAACTTTTTAAATCTTATCGAATCTTTTCCGGATTAATTCTTATCATTTTGCCAATTTTTCACATTCCCGGCCTTCGAGAAGTACTAGTCTGACCTAAGAGTCGGTTTCATGTTTTTCTTGCGTTCTAGGGTTTCGAAGGGTCAGTTTACTAATTATTACTTGCCTCTTCCTTTTTCCATGTCCTAATTCCTCGAGGGGACTTGGGTTCCCTTCCCGATCATATTTTTACCCTTCGTTTTCCAAAATACCTTTAGTGCCGTTTTTAGAAATTTCGGTAGCATTTCCGCTTAATTTTTGAGGTTCCAGCGTTTAGGAAACGCCTGAAAACCATCTATCCTAATCTAATTCTATCACATACTATACCAAAGGCCTAGATTTTACATAAAACTCATACTGTTTACGTAAAATCGTTACATCATCACGTATTTTTCTTTTCCTCCATTACAGCAATTTTCTTCTTTTTACATACATTCTTTTCCATAATTTTCATACCAATAATCATAAAATCATATAATAGTCCTAAACAATTAAATTGCAGAACGTAAAGAGGTCGGGATTTATATCGAATTGCAGTCCGGTCTCGACGGCATAAACCCTAATTCTTCGTTCTTCATATCTGAGGTCCCGTCTTGCAAATCCGACTCCGCGGATGCGTCCGGAACGTCGAAAATAGGCCAACAGACCAAACTTCCAAAATTGGTCAACAGTCGTCGTTGACCAGCGTTGATCGGCCATTGACCGGCGGCGACGGTGGAATGTGGGTAGTCCATCTTGAAGATCTCGATGAGAGGAATCCATTGGTGGTCTCAATTTCATCATTCGACGCTTCTATCGTCGAAAAATCTCCTCGAAAGCCACGACCACGGCAGCGACAGTGGAACTCCGCCGTGTCGGACTTTTTCTCAAAATTACCTTGGGGCTTTTCTTCCCCATGCCGAGGCGTCCCTTTCTGCACCGGTGGCACACCTTAACATCGCCGGAAACGGCGAGTTCCACGACGGCTTCATAGCGGTGACGTCACGGCTTCAGGCGGTGCGATCTGACGGCCGTTGAGACGAACCACCACATGGATTTTATAGTACTCTTCCCCACGAACATTTTGGGACCGGTTTCGTGGCAAATGGTGGCCGGATGGCGGAGAAATCGACGTTTGAATTTTTCGACTCCGGTGAGCTTCGGGCAGCACGTGCGGCTTGCTCTGGCAGCTGCTCCGTCGCGTCAACCCACCGTCGAACTCAGCTCGGCGAGAGCTTTCCAACGATGCCGGCGGTGTCGAAAACGGACACCGTTTCCGGTGGTCAGTTACTATTCATCAATGGGGTAGAGAGAGAAAGAGAAGGGAGGAGAGAGAGTGTACATGGAAAAATGAGGAAATTTCACTTTTTTTCGCTCTTTATATACTTTTTCGCCCAAAATTTTAACATGGGCTATCCTGACTAATTTGGGCGTCCTGAATCCAAATATATCAGTTTTATTTTCATCTAAGGTCATTTCGGCTAGTTTCCGATAATGCGAATTTCTGGTCAAAAATTACCTTAATTTGTACTCAATTATCTAATTTGAGCGTGCTGATAGGCTATCCTAACTAATTTGGGAGTGTTAAACCCAAATTTATCAGTTTTATATCAAGATAATATCATCTTGACCTATTTCTTGAAACTGTGAGTGGCACATACGTGTACACATATAATATCACTATCAATCATTTTTCATCCTTTAATATTATTAGAATATTTTATTTAGTTCTAAACAATATTAAATCACTTAATTTTATATTTTAACGCTTAAATTCATTGTGTATTTATTCTTCAATAAATATGAATTTTTCCTTTTATTACAGTATTAATTGCAGGAAAGGTGTGGATCAATTGAACGGGAAGTATTGTCCACCTGGGGAAGTTAAGGGTACGTATCAAATGTACAAATTATGCGTTGATCTATAATTTAGCGCTATAATAACTGACTTTTTATTTTTATATTTTTTCTTTTTCTACAGGCTATTCGTTGCATATAAACTGTGGTGGTCAGGAAAGGAATTTCGGTGGGGATTTGTATGGCCAAGATGACAGCCTGTTACCTTATGGAGTAGGAGCGACACTAAATGGAACAAATTTCTGGGTATTTAGTAGGTCGGGAAGCTTCTTATCAACAAAAACAAATTTCTGGGCATTTACTAGGTCGGGAAGCTTCTTATCAACACAAATTAATTCCAGTGATTACATCAAAAAAGCGAAATGTGGAATTCCAGTTGACGACGCCCCTTTGTACTCAGAAGCTCGACTTGCTCCAGTTTCTCTCAAGTACTATGGACTCTGTTTGCACGAAGGTAATTACAGCGTCATGCTTTACTTCTCTGAACCTGTATGTACAGGAGATGATGCAGACCCTAGCAGTTTGAAAAGGATAAAACGTGTATTCGATGTATATATTCAGGTAAATTATGTTTCTATTGTTTATAATTTTTCTAGTTTTCTTTTGAATATATATATTAATCTCCATTCAAATTCACCTCTTCACCTCTTTAAATAATTTAGGAACTTGTTAACATATTGCAGAACAAGCTGGTTCAAACTAATTTCCAGATCGGCGGTACGGCGAATGAAACAGATCAGAAGATCATATATACATACCACACCGCTCAAGTCGATCGGAACGGTCTTTTGGAGATCCACTTGTATTGGGCAGGGAAGGGGTCTTCCGGCAATCCACCAGATTGTAATGGGCCTCTCATATCGGCCATTTCTGTGACTCCAGGTATGATGTTTTTCCCATCAATCTCTTGGTCCTGTCTCTTATGTATGAAAATTTGACTCTTCATGTATTTGCACTTTGCTTATTCTTTTGCATATTTATGGTAAAACCTCTTGTCTCGTTTGCTTTCGTTGATAATTGATTAGTGAATTTCAGATTAAGAAGTCAAAGCTGTTGGAGGCCATGAGAAACTCTCTGGTTCACAGATAGCAATGATTACGTTGGGTTCGATTACATTTGCTCTGTTGCTTTCCATAGCTTTCGGCTGGATGATGGGATGGCTGGAATAGGAGTCGCCCGGTGAGAGTACAAATTTGTAGCTACAAACAGACTCTAATAATTACAACTAAATTAATCACAAGGACACGAGACTCCTTTCTTTTTTATCGAAGTTGAAAGTTCCTCCTGAAACTCGCACAATATACATAAATATATGTGTGTGTGTAGCCATGACTTCTATGTCGAAAGAAAAAAATTAAAGAAACCTGTGTTGAAGTGGTCGTCTTTTATTTGTTTTCGTGGAATAGAAATAAAAGTAGGTGATGATAAAACCATCACCCTCAAACAACTGATAGTTGCAACTCGAGGATTTAGCAAAAATGTGGAGATTGGTAGAGGGGGTTTTGGGGCAGTTTACAGGGTAAGCTAAACCTCCCGTATGCGTTAATTATGTTGGAGACGTGTACCAACTTATTGATCATCTCTGTTTTTGCTGCGAATTTTTACGCTTCATAAATACGAACATTAATTATGTATGTGGACGCAGGCTGAACTGCCTGACAATGGAAATGTGGCTGTGAAGAAGCTTTCAACTTTTTCAAATGAAGGGATCGAAAAATTAACCGTAGGAATCTACCACCTCCAAATCTTGAGGCATGAGAACCTTGTCCGACTGTTTGACATTCATGTTGAAAAAGGATTGTGTTTTCTAGTCTATGAGTACATGGAAAACAAATCTCTTGCAGATGCCTTGTTCGGTAAGGATTGTTCCCTTCACTTCAAAGTATTTTGGTTACGGAAAATTTCAATAGATCACATCATTTTCTCTTTCTTAGTTGAACGGCAGATTTGGTAAAAGCACAGTTCAAGAAATATTGCAATAGACACTATTTATGGCAATGTAAAGCGACTTACATAGAGTATTGATTTTGTTATTAATCTTTTACATTTACCTTTTGTCCTTATTTAAGTTACAAATGCATACTTGGTGAATGATTTGCAGACCCAGAGAAGAAAATCAAACTCAATTGGGACGCTAGATTCAACCTTTGCGTGGGGATTGCAAAGGGTTTGAAGTATCTACATGAGCATCCAAGATTGAAGATGGTTCACTGGGGTATCAAGGCTGCTAATATTCTTCTTGATGGCAAACTTAGGCCGAAGATATCAGACTTGGGACTTGCAAGTGCTTCCGTGGAGAATGAAAACGAGGCCAGTCATTTTCTTTGGATGATGAAAACAGAAGCATCAACGTAAGTAATTAATTATCTCCTTGGTGTACTCTACCGGAACAAAATCTTTTTTTTCTTTGTGTTAACAAACCGTATCATGTTTCTCTCGCTAGTGTTAAATATTTTTTATTAGCAAAATATATAATATGGTCGCAAAGGACTGATCAGAAGCTATTTGGCAGGATTTTTATGAAGAAATTTACCTAATGTGCATGGAATTGTGGTGAACATTGATTTCATTTGTTTTTGTTTGCTTTTGGTCAATGCAGTGGTTAAATGGCGTCCGAGTACCCAACTATTGGAAAGAAATCAGGTTATAAATATGATGTCTACGGTTTTGGGGTGGTTATGCTAGAAATTGTTTGCGGGAGAAAAAATGTAGGAGCAGGCCTTAAAAATAAACACGAGCTTGAGTTGCTTGTGGACGAGGTATACTAACTATGAAATGATATAATTAGCTCTTTTCTCTTTGTATAGCAATTGCTTTAAATATGTCATACAAACAATGCATGAATGCAGGTTTGCATAGCAGATTCGAAGGGAAAGCTTCCGAGTTTGGTTGACGAAAGTTTGTCGGGAACTTATGACATGAAACAGGCCCTGACTGTCTTGAAGTTAGCAATGAAGTGCACCCATATATCCCCTGGAGTCAGACCCACCATGTCTCAAGTTGTGAGTGTTCTTGCGGATGGCAAACCCCTCGACGAGATTTCTGCGCCTGCCTCCAAAGAAGATGAGAAAACCATCGAGGGCTCTTCTGAAGATCTTGCTAAACATGCAGATCAGTTCTCTGCTACTGCTTCCGCGTAAGTGACCACTAAAAGAGCATCAAAGGGAAAGATGTAAGCAAAAATATTGTTGCAAACTACCTTGTAATTAATGTTAAGTTTGTTATATATGATCATTTCTTTAGAACCCAAGGTAGATTAAAAAAAATTATGAAGTTTGTTTCAGTGATAGAGTGAATCTGTGTGAGGTTGTCACTATTATGTCTTGTGAGAAGTATTGTAAACTGCATTTATGTAGTTATTAAAATTACAATAACGAGCATGTTTTGATGGTTTTTTTTTTTTTTTTTTTGGGTTTCATTTTTTATGAAAGCATTCATTAACTCCTAGCTATTATGCCTAATTTTAAATCAAACGATAAATCAATATTTCCGTCTAAATAAAAACACATTTAAAGTTTAGTAAATCTACAGATTATCATAATTAATGGGAACAAGTAGTGCGTTTTAAAATCGGGGGCATATTGAAACTAGTAATAAAATTAAGGTGTAATTCCTAAAATTTTTTCCTTTTTTTAAACGTCTTCATTTTTACGAATGTCGCACTTTTAGCTTAATTTGTTGGATAGAAAATAAACATTTTGTGATTGAAATATTTTTCTATCATTGATTGTATCTGAAGATACTTTCATTTCTCTCTTAGAATAAAGCATGTTGCTCAACCTTTAAATTTCATTTATTTATTTTTTCCTTAAAATAACTTTCTTTATAAGAATGTCGTCGCATTTGTTGTCGTTTGTCCAAGTCGCAAATATCTTTATTTCATAGTTGTCCTTTTTTATATTTATTGTCGTTTGAAGAGATCTTGTCGTTTACAACCCAAAGGACTTTAATGCAAACGACATGCCTTTTATACAAACGACAAAAAGATCATATTTGAAGAAAGAGATGTAGTTTATTTAGTATCATCTTATTATTCCTGAAGGGAACATGTTGTTCTAATTTTAAACACCAAACTTGCTTCTGGAGAGTGGACCTGAAAATGTTTTTTTTTTTTTTAATTTTTTACGCCTAACTGTGAGAATTATTGTTCAACATAAAAATAAAAAAGGAAAAAGAAAGCGTATAAACGTATTTTGTTCACACAAATATACATATGTATGTATCGTTTACAGAAATTATTAGAAAATTATAAAATAGAGCACACCTACCTCTAGTCTCCACATTGCAGCCATACACCATCCACTTACTGAAAAATTTACCCAATAAATTTATTATGGACTATTTATATAGATGACTAAATCAGCATCATGCTTTAAAAAATCTAAAAAACAAAATTATTTATAATATTAAACAAAAATGATCATGTTGTGTTGACAAAAATACTCTTAAATCTACTTCAAAGACCAAAAAAAAAAAAAAAGATAGATTTCATCCTAAAGAATAGCGACGTATATTTAAAAATAGAAATTTAAAAATCCCTAAAAACATTTTCTCTTCCTATTCGCATATTTGACCATAAATTCATGTATGGGTTACCGTTCGAAATTTTTTTATGAAAACATTTTATTGTTTGGATTTTTTTTATTAATTTTATTGTTTGTTGTTGATTTTTTGTATTTATTATCAATATCATATTGATGGTGTCAATATGTTAGGATATATATATATATATATGTTTTTTTCCCTCAAGTTCACTGTCAATATAATAGTGATTTGAAAAGCGACAAGATCTATAATAAGCTATATAAAATTCTTCAATAAAATAATATGATTATTGTTATGTAGATCGTAACCGTATCATTATTAATAAAAGTATGCAATATAATACAGTTCTTATATAACAAATATCATATGATGAAACATAATTGTTAATAGTTAAAGTGAAAAAGTCATTATCATAATGGCTATAATATTAGTTTCACATTATCCAAACACTAATCACTATAATAATGTGATCATTATCAGTCAAAACATCAATCATAAAAATATTTTAAAAAATAAAACAAAACCAATATTTTCTCCAAATAAAAAATTTGAATGTTAAAAAAAAAAAAGATTGCACATATATTATTTATCATGTATCTTTGACTTTCACAATTTTCTTTCTATAACAAATCTGAAAATTAAATTATTGAAAGTAAAAGATTTCTCATAGACAGTTCCCATAATACGTAAAAAGGTTAAAAAAAAAAAAGGAACAAAAATTAAGTCAAATTCTTTTTTTTTTTGGTAAATTTATTTGTTGGTTTTTATTTAAAAAATGGCTGTTCCAATTTGCTCATTTGTGTAAATACTTTATTTACTATTTACTGTTATTTAATTAAAAAATTATGCTCATGTTTTAGTGCCTGTTGAAAGGTCTAAGTTGTTTTCCAAAAACTCTAACCCCAATCAGTTACAATACAAATACCATATATCACTTTGTCCATCTTTCATTTTTACAAAATCCAACTTTAAAGTTTGCTCGTTTTAAGTTCAAATCCCCTTACTTCTAAGTTAAAAAATAAAAATAAAATAAAAAAAGATGATTATTGTCTATAAACACTCGCAATGATGAGGCCTATAAAATAATATCTATATTAGTTATTTTTTCGATAATATTTCAAATTTTTACTTTATTAAAATATTATAATTTATTAGAGCTATACATAGATCAGGTTAGAGAGATCAGCTAAGGTTGGGCCAATATTGTAGGCCCATGGTTCAGCTTGACCCCATTCTACATTAGGCCTTTTTATGTATTAATTTTTTTGATTTACATATAAAAACACTAAACTTATCTATAAATATACGGGTTGGATCAGCCTTTCTTTTGTCAAGGCTAGCCCTCTTCTTTATATGGGTGGGCCCAACCTAGCCTATATTTTTCTTACGACTGGCATTGGCTAGCTTGACAACCCATATTTACAATATTACAGTTTATTTTTAATTCATATTTTAACCAAAAATACATTTCTATCACATTCTTCAAAATTTCAACTTCAACCTATGTTGCCTTTAGTTTTGAAATACTCCTTAAAGTTCTTAACTTGGGCTCCATGTAATGGACCTAAATGTTACAAAATAGCCCAATAGAGGCTCACAAGCCACTCTCAACGAAGGCATATTGGACACACTCATGCCAAAGGTGTACCAAAAAAAGTGGCCTCTAGGTTTTGATCGGCCGTTACTAATTCTGCATAATTCTTTAACAGATAATAATTAATCGGGACATTCTTTATGGTTTGAATTCTTGGACTTTATGAAGAGAAAATCCAGGTCACCTTTTACTAGGTGTAGGTGTTTTCTAAGCTGAGGGTAGAATGAGAATTTTTTTTTATTTAATTAATAGGATAAATATTTAATTTGTATAAATATTTATTTAGAAGATAAGATTTAAAATTTAAATTAATCATATTTATCTTTTGAGATAAATATGAGATTGATTTGAATTTTAAAAGATATCGATAAATTAATTATTCATTTGAATAATTAATTTAAATGTATAGCTAATCTTATTTAAATAAATGTTTTAAATTAAATATAGAGATTATTCTATCTGAATTTGAATTGAAATAAAATCTTATCTTTTTGTGCTTTAAGTGGGTGCATACTTAAAGGTAAGGGAAAGAAAATTTCTCTTTATTTGATTTTATTTGAATGATTACTACATAATTGTTTAGTTCAAATAAAATTTTCATGATTTTATTTTGAATTTAAATTGGATTTATGGAGCATTATCTAGACAATTAATATCACAAGATTTATGAAAATTGAAAATTGAATCAAAATTTTTAGATCTCCTAGACCTAGGGTGGCATCTTTTTTAAGGCTTACCTTAGGAAAAAGAAAAATAATTAGCTCTGATCGATTTAGATAGCTAAAATAGACCTCAAAAAAATTCTAGCTAATTTATTAGAACTGATCTAATATGTATAGCTCGAATAAGACTAAAAGAACCAACATAACATTAAGATGGCACATGCAATATTATAACATCAAGACAACCACAACCCCCATCCAAAGCCCTCTCTAACTTCCTCTCATGCTTCACAGAAGATCAACAATACTTAAAAAGCAACGCTCTTGCAAAAGCAGACCAAAACCTTACATCTTCACAACTACACTAATTGAAGATCATCAGATCATGGGCTAGTTGTGTTGGTTGCTGAAATATCCTGCTATATTAGTCGTTAATACAACATTAGGTCAGATTTTGTAAATTGCATTCTGTTTACCAAACCTAAGCAAAGTAAATAATGTAAACAAGACGTTAAGGAAGAGGTAAAATGGATAAACCTGACAATTTTTCAATAATTTTCCCAACAATAGAGCACAAGAGTTAGCCATAGTCCAAATAACATTTAAAAAAAAAAAAAGGAAACATAATCTATCATGAATCCTAAACCCCCATCCCTTAAAAAAAATCGCACAGAAGCCATCAGTCACTTGGATTGCTTTTTCTTCGGTTTGATTATCAAAATTTTGTAAATTAATTTTCTCAAGAGGGTTCACTATTAATTGTATTTGAAGCTATATGGCTCAGCCTCTCCTCCACTCTAGCATCTCAGTTATTAATAATAAATTCTTAGTATTGGCCCACAATGGTAACACACCCCCTCTTTCAAAGCTCCTTTTGAGGAGCCTATCCGCTGAAAATTAAGCTTTACTTAAAGGCATTTTTACAAGCATCTATTGTCCTATCTTGCGTATATACCTAGTAAATGAATACCAATTAAAACAAACTACAAAAAAAAAAAAGTTAATAAAAAAATTAAACCCAGGAACATATTAGTGGTAATTGTGTTAACAAGAGTAGGCAAATTGAAGCAAACACAACTAAAGTCCAAACAAAAAGAACAATAGAAAATATGGAAATAAATTATTGGACATAGATCTCTTGTAATCTTAAAAAAGACCAACACTTACACACATAATAATAGCAAAAAATATGAAATTTTTAACTTTTCAAAAAGACATTTTTAAGTATGTACCTACCTAAAATATTATTGACCTTTCAGACACCAAAATTAACTACTTTGAATCTCTCCAACGCCACATGATCAAAATCCACATGAAGTTTATACAAACCATCCACAAAAAAATAATAAAATAATCACCCTACAAGTGAGAACCAAGGAATGAGACGAACTTGAGATCAAAACGAATTTTAATGAATAAATCAATAGAGGGGAGAAAAAACACCCAAAATGAGACAATCTCTAAGCAAAAACTCCTCTAAGGCACCACTTAATTTGTTGTTGTTGTAAATATAAATGAGCAGAATATTAAAAATTAAGTGTCCATCAGATAAGTAAGTGTCCAATGAATCAAGATTTGCTGTGAAACATACATAATCAAGATTTAATGTGAAGCATGCATTTATTCTTAGTAAGAATTATATCATTCATATTTGCCTAGTAGTCTAATACTTATATATTCAATCTTATTGGATAAACCCCTAATCAATTCAATTGTCTTAGATAAGCCCCTAATTAACTTTCTTCATTAACTTGAGAAAAAAAAAAAGGAAATTCATGATAAAACATTATATAGTCTATAAGTTTGATTTTGGTTGAACATCAATACAAAAATTCATATAAATTGTTGCTAAAAGTCCTACTGGCAATTACAAAGGAGTACAAAGCCAACTGATCCACGTAGCATTTATTAGCAAAGGCCACAAAGATACGCCTTATATGTTAACTTAAACAAGTGGGTTACTTTCAAAATTCCAAAGACAAGAAGCTTGATTAGGGCAGAAAAATTAAATAAAAAAAAAAGGAATGAAATCTGCAAACAAACAAACGAAAAAAGAGCTGCAAGAAAGATCACTTATTTTCTTTCTGAAAAAGTAGTGGAAAGATAATGACATATTTATGATGGTAACAATAATAATAAACAATGACGGAAGACTTTAGTAATCAGCTCTCATTTTTAAATAACTGTGGACCTCGAAAAAAAAGTGAAGAATATGGAAAGATGCTGATGCTATCTTCTTTTGTTAATAATTTGTTGCAGTGCGTTCTATACAATCTGATAAAGAGATTCTTTTCTTCTTTTGGTTTTTCGCAAAGCAAAAGGCAGATTAAAGCTGGAGTAACTTGTGGTCTATATTAACGAGGAAAAAAGTTAAACCCAGGGTGCTCGTCCGACATCTTCATAATGTTTCCATATATAGTAGACAAGGCAATTGTGGGCGTTGCTCATTCATATCATTCTACAGCGCGATCCAAAAAAAAACACAAAAAACAAAAAACAAAACAAAACAAAAGGAAACAAAAGATAAGAATTCAATTATAATATGGATAAATAAAAAAACTATTTATAAATAGTTATAAAATTATAAATCCCTTTATAAATTAGTTTTTTATTTAAAATTATTTAAAATATATCATTCTATTTATTTTTTTCTATTTTTAATTTAATTAATAATTTTTTATATCTCAAAAAACATAATAACCGATTACAATTAAATAAAAATTTACTTAAATAAAAATTTATTAGAAATTAACTTAAATAGAAATCTATTATTTAAAGTCATTTATGAGAATAATCTTTAAAAAAATGTTAAAATTGAATTCAGGTTAACAATTGAAAATTTAATATTAGTAACTAATGGATGGGTTTCAAAATTTCTTTCTTGAACTTTGACATTCTAGTCTAAAAATGCAGACGAAAAAAAAAAAAAGCTAAGAAAACCCAGGAATAGGATAAAAATGAAGGAGAAGAGAACATGATTGATAAGCTCAAAGGAGAGAGGACGTTTTGAGAGAAAGAGCAGGAGGGAAGAAATGGCAAAAAAATAATAATAATAAAGAGAGAGAGAGAGAGAGAGAGAGAGAGAGAGGGAGGATGGTGGAAAGCACCTTGTCTGAGAGGAAAGGCAAAAAAATAAAAAATAAAAAGAAGAAGGAGAAGAAGAGGCTGACACGTGGTGAAGTGTAGTGGAACTGAATAGTTAATGAAGGCGGCTCTTCTATATATGCTATAGAAAATGACTGAGAGTCCTTTCAAACGCTCACGAACAAATTAGGTAAGGAAACCGCTTTAGTTGTGTCGCTTGTGTGTATAATTCAAAGCCCCTTTACATAAAGTGACTAGTTTAATAGTACAAAAAACCATTCAAACAGACTTTGAATCGATTGTCAGTGACTGGGGGCATCGGACCGTGATCCATTCCTTGTCTCCAAATTACTTTGGAAAAGCTGATTACTTTTTTGTTCACTGTCGCCTTTCTTATCTGAAAGGAACGTGATGATAATTTACAAAATCATTCTACGTAGTCGGTCTTTTTAGATAAATTACTCTCTTGTTTTTTTTTAGGCATTAATCTCACTTTGTTTGAAATTATTTGCAATTGTATCTGCAGATGCAGTACTTCTTCAATATCCTCAATTTCTTAAAAACGATAAAATATATATATATATCTATGTGAGCTAGGCTAACGGGATATTTAAGTGAAGAATTAGTCACTTAAATTTTATATCATTGATAATAACAAAAATCATAGAAGAAAATAAATAATCACAATCACATAAATTTTTTCTTTTATTAATTTGTCTCAATATCAGACCACCTTAGCTACAATTTATTATGATCTTTTAACACAGGCTAGCTATGTGTTAATGGATTCTATGAAACTCAGTGATAGTCATTAAAAGCTCAAGATTAAAATCTTTTTTCATTTTTTTTGTGATCCCAATTGATTCCTCTATTTTTTTAGTAAATGAAAATTTTATTAAAAAGGGAAGAACAATACTAACACTAAAACTCTTCTAATTAATGACGCTGAATGGGACATAGAAATATTATTGATTAAGAAAAACAAAGAGAAAGCAGCTGTCAACTCACATTATTAAGTACACTGTTTGCAAAATTAGTCACTAATAAGAAAAACATGTAGCGCAAATAATTTGAAGATTCTGTAGTATGATCTTGGAATATTTTAAAGAATGATTAAGAATGAAATCTGCAAACAAACAAACGAAAATAGAGCTCTAAGAAAGATAACTTGTTCTCTTTTTGAAAAAGTAGTGGAAAGCTAATGACATGTTTATGATGGTAACAATAATAATAAACAATGACGGAAGACTTTATTAGTAAATTCTCATTTTTCAACAACCGTGGAACTCGAAGAAAAGTGAAGAATATGGAAAGATGCTGGTGCTATTTCCATTTGTTAATAATTTGTTCCAGTGCGTTCTATACAATCTGATAAAGAGATTCTTTTCTTCTTTTTGTTTTTCGAAAAGCAAAAGGCAAATTAAAGCTAGAGTTACCTGTGGTCTATACCAACGAGGAAAAAAGTTAAAATCTGGGTGCTCCGTCCAACATCTCCAAAATGTTTCCATATATAGTAGATAAGGTCAATTGTGGGTCTTAATCATTCATATCATTCTATAGCGTGACCCAAAAAAAAAAACAAAAACAAAACAAAAGGTAGGAATTCAAATATAATATGGACAAATGAAAGGTCTATTATCAGATCTTAAATTATAAATCTTTATTTAAGTTAATCTTTATTATATTTAAAATTATTTATAATACTTTTTAATATATGAAAAATCATTTAAAATACTTTATTTTATTTATGTTCTTTCCATTTCTAATTCAATAAAATAAGCATTTTGAATGATTTTCTATATATTGAAAGATACAATAATCGATTTTGAATAAATTTAGATCAATTTTGAATAAATTTAGATCAATTTTGAATAAATTTAGATCAATTTAAATGGAAATATATAGTTTAGGAGCTAATTATAAACGTAATCTTAAAAGAAAATATGTTAAAATTAGATTCAGGTTAATAATTGAAAATTTAATGTTAGTAACTAATGGACAACTTTCAAAATTTCTTTCTTGAACTTTGACATTCTCGTCTAAAAATTTTGACGAAATTTGAACAAGTGACTTGTATTGTCCCATGGTTGATTTCAAAATTATCGATATTGCAAGATTTTGGTTGAACTTCGTCTATTTTTCGAAACAAAGGAAACACTTACATGAGGCATGACATTATAAGCACGTAAATCCGTTAGCAAAACCTCTTGTTTGCTTACCATTTCCTTAATTTAATATTTTTCTTTCTCCCTTGGGGAATATTATTCTAACCAATCTCTTTCCAGAGACATATGACTATTTGTCGTGTTAATGAGATATTCTCAGGAAGTTAGTACACCTTCTTCTAGGTTTGTTGTTGTTTTTTTTCTTTTTTAATCGTTAAATTAGCTGCGAAAACTTATCAAAACTTTTTACCTCTTAAGATTAATTTTAATTATAAGTCTAAATTGATCCACCAAACTAAACCTATCAAATCAATTTTAATTATTTCTCTTAGAAATTTTCAATCATCCAATCCAATAAAAATATATCAATGTTTTTAATTTTAATGGTGTATTTTTCATTAAAATGATCAAATAAGCCTTTTTTTATTTTTTATTTTTTGAAAAAGAAAATTTCATTAAACTTAATAAGGAGATATAAAAACATTAAATATAACAACTGATCTCCTGTTATATGAGACAAAACCCCTCAATACAAATGGATCCATCAATAAAGTCTAATGACGCTCTAAATGAAAAACATATGCTTAATATCTAAAAAACCAGTATCATTGGCATACTTAAATCGAGCACATATAAAGCTCTTTTAAACAAAACCTAATAATTGATAGAATTTCCACATCAATTAAGGTCCAAGACTTAGTAACACTATGGCTACTACTAATTTTGCATTAATTAACTCTAGCAGGACCAAATTACTATCAAGACTGAGATCTAATAGAAAAACAATTAAGTTTGAAGGTGGATAAACTACCTCTATTGTTAAAAATAACAAACTAAAAAAAGACACCCAAATAATAAAAGAAAAACATTATCAATATTATGTATAAATCTAAATACAACAAAAAAAAAATCACACGAAAAGAGTTATTATCCATAAAATGATCCACATCATTCAGAGAATCTGGATTTCAAAAATCGAGCCACTACAATACCTCATCAATATATGACAACAACGCACCAGCACTAACACCAACTATCTCATTCTTACCTTGCTCATTTCCATAACTCTCATCCTCCTCTCATAGGCTCGCCTCTGTCAAGACCTTCACCGTATGATTTCCACCTCCTTCCTTAGAGGTAGGACACCAGAGGCAGGCCAAATGCCACTACCCAAGTTCGACTACAAGGGAGGAAAATACCTTCTTTTTCCCCACACAGAACCACTCGCCGCCAACCATACCTTCTTTTTCCCCAACACAAAACCCAACCCCCCACCCCCTTTTTTTTTTTTTTTTTGCATAAAGACTGTAAAATATTGATGCTGCCATGTCTAAGGACACGTTCCTGTTTTTGCCATTCCTTTTTTTATTTAATCAATAATAATTATCTTTGACATTCTTTGTTAGATACACGTTACTAACAAAAATAAAAAAATAAATAAATGTGTTCGAGGAAGCCTTGACCTCCTTTTGATGGTTTAGTCGAGGGAATCAAATTAAAACCTACCAAAGATACCAAAATGTCAAAATAACTCATCCAAAACCTTTTTTTATTTCATTCATTAGTTTAGATAGAGAGATTACAACCTAAAAACTAACATTATCTAACTCAAAGCATAATAAATTCCTCTTAAGATAATGCCTAAAAACTAGGAATAAATTTCCCATACATCTGCAACAAACTATTGACAATTTCAAATGAAGAAAATATAAAGAAAAAATATATATATATATATAACATAAACGTATGAGAGTGTAACAT
Organism: Antiaris toxicaria; assembly: GCA_035233585.1. Lineage (NCBI taxonomy): Eukaryota > Viridiplantae > Streptophyta > Magnoliopsida > Rosales > Moraceae > Antiaris > Antiaris toxicaria. Next base: position 110,610,240 of record CP141154.1, on the reverse strand, counting down.
TCCGGACGCTTCCAAATCACCGCCCACGGTGACTAATATTATCAACAATGACCCGGCGATTGTCCTTTCCTTTTCGACGGCTTCACTTATAATTAGTATTCGACGCTTTGGTGGCTTCACCAAGTGATTGCTTCAATGACTCCAATGCAAAAGATGTTGAAAACCGGATTTGAAGATCCTCCATGCCCGACTCTGCAGTTACCAAATATTACAACCCCGTAACTAATAAAAACAAAGGATAGATATAGGCTCGTTTGAAGGAGCCTTAATCTCTTTTGATGGTTCATTCGAGAGAACCAAAACCTCTCAAAGACACCAAAATACCAAAATAATTCATTCATATCATTTTTTCTATTTCCTTCATTAGTTTAAATGGAGATACTACAACCTGAAAATAAGGAAACATCATACCACTGCAAGCATAATAAGCTTTACTAAAGATTGAGATCTGCTATCGGTGCTCTCGTTAAGAATCGTCAGCGAAGATTCAATGTTGCCGATCTTGAACAATGTAATAACGTCGAGAAAATTAGGAAAAGCATCTAGGTTCTACTTTCATTACTTCCTATGTACATATATATATATATATACTTATTTAACAGCACTGTTAGATCTAAATTCTTGCACATTTTTAGTGGCTTTGAAATTTTGTGTTTTTGATGTTTTGGTTGTTAAGATATGCATAAGCATACTCTGAGGATTTTCTCTATAACTTTATATTTTCTTCTCTTTTTAAACTATTTTTACGCATTGGTTTTATTCCGATTTCTCTTGATTTTTTTAGTGTGTTTGATTTTATTGTTTTTTTGCCACATCATAGCGTTAATGCTTTCCTTTCTTTGCTATCGGCATCCAAACTGTGAGGCCTTGCTTTGTCTATTTTTCTCATCGTCTCCTACTTTTATGAGTTTCTCATAATACTAAAAGAAAAAAGAAAATAGTGGTCGATCTTGCATTTGCTTTTTCTCCCGTTGTTGGTTTTGCATTTGTTAATAGAAAACGTGATAATCTTCCCAATGGTTGTCAAGTCATGGATAAGAACAGCGTGGTGATTCAAATGCTACGATTCTCATGTCAAAATTACTCTGATCCCGATGGAACCATCGATGCAGGCCATGGTGGTTATCCTGTTCACTTTCATTCCAGTGAGTGGATAAACCTCTTTCCCACCATAAATTGATTGCAACGGTTACATGAGCAGTTAATAAGTTTTCCTTTCAGATGAATGTTTTTATTTTTATTTTATTTTATTTTATTTTATTTTATTTTTTTGCCACATTATGTATTCCTCTTTTCCAACTTCTCGCCCGTGTCAGTAAATAGCAAGTAATATTTCTAGCAAAAATATATATATGATATTTTATATTATTATATACATTATTTATATGTTTTATTTTATATTATAGTTTTTTTTATATATTTTTTTGAGAAGTATTTTATTTATTTTTAAAATAAAAACTGACTTGTTATCAAAATCTTATTTTTATAACTTCTCTTGGATTTTTAAAATGGGTTTCATTATAGCTATGTGCCTTTTCCCTTTAAAAACTTATACATACTAATTAATATTTACATTTTTTTTTTGTTTGTTATTGATTGTAGTAATATTGTGCTTACAAAAAGTATGAGAAAAAGTATATCAGCACAAGTTATTAATTAAGTATGAATATATTTAATTCACATGGATTTTGAGTGATTTTGATAACAAGTTTTTTTTTTAATCTCTTCTATTGTATGTCTGAAAGAAAGGCAATAGTAAAATACCGAACAAAAAGTTTTCAATTTGTGTTGATATTTTTCTTATTAATAACTATATAGGTGTTTAAAAGTCTCTTTTTATGAGTATTTTAAAAAATTACTTATTATAAGTCTCTCTATAAGAGTTTCAAAATTCCCTTTTTATTAGAATTTCAATAGTCTCTCCACATGAGAGCTTCAAAAGTATCTCTCCATAAGAGTTTTAATAGTCTTTTTGTATAAAAGTTTCGAAAGTCTATTTTTATCTTTATAAGAGTTTCAAAAGTCTTTCTTTATTAAAATTTCAAGTATTTTTTTTTTTTATGAAAGTTAAAAAGTTATTTGATTTTAGTGTTAGTCTCTTATCTATGAGAGTTATCAAAAGTTTAGTGCTTAATGTTTTTCATGCTGCAACAGCTGCCATAGTTGATTTGAAATGAAAAGTCCTGACAAACTACTAAATCATTGATATTCCTTATTAAAGTAACAATGATTTTGGTTCTATTTGATTTTTTTTCAGAAAAAAGAAATAGTCTAAATCTAAATATTCTCCACATTTTCGTTCTATTAAGATTTTGAAGATTACTAATTCTTCTTATATTAATGTCATAGGTGATTAGTTCAAGTGTTTCAAGGAGCCATCTGGTATTTTCAAAAAGGAAAGTCTAAATTTAATATTTGGATGTTTTTCTATAATATTTTTAAGATTGTTGATCCTTTGTATGTTGACAATATAGATCAATAACTAAAGTTATAAATTCAAGCTCAAAGGAACATTTAAAGTAATAAACTAGAAATCTCGATTAAAATTTTCATTATGTATAGCAGACGTACTATTAATAGCCTAAACTTTGAAGAATTCTTCTTTTTATTATAATAAATTTAGACTTTTATTGTTAGATGTGTATAACTTATTATCATATTTATCATGAATTAAGTTATATCATATTTATATAAAAGTGAATGGAAGTGTCCATTACTTGATATTTTATGTTTAAAATATTAATGATAAACTTATTTAGCTAAAAGACTTATTCCTATTCATAGAATCTGTTATTGCTTTTTGTTTATAATAATAGATTCTAATTTTCTAATAAAAAATGTTGGCTATTTTAAATGAAGAAAATATAAAGAATAAATACATAATTTAGTTAACATAAAAGAGAGAGAGAGAGAGAGAGCGCTAACATCGTGGATGTTTCCTCCTACCTACGTAACATTTGTCGTTTTGTCCAAGCATGTAGAGATGGAAAAAGACTGGTGAGTATTAATTATTTAAATTATTGTACTCTTAAAAGTATCCATCAGCTGGGCCAACCGGGTGGACACCTAAACAAATTTTAAATTTTGTGTTTAAAAAAGACAATCAGAAAGTAGTTTGTGGAAAATTACTAAAATCGTAATCATGAAACGGGGTAGTGAAAGGTATGGAAGGATGAATTTCGGTATGGAAGTAATGATTAGAGGAAGTACTCGAGCCTATATTCTACTTTGGCTATCACTTTTCTTGATTGCCCTTTAAAAAAAAAATAATAGAACTAGTGATTTGTTTAGATTATACATTCATTTGATATACTATTCCAATATAATGATGGGTTTCAATGTCATCATCAATTATATTCAATTTAGATGGTTTATATTTAACTAATCATTTTAATAAATATTAGTGTGGGTGAGGAAAAAATATATATATATATCATATAATTAGTAAAAATAGAAAAAATAGATAAGTAGTGTTTTGAATGGATGTAATGTTCAAGTAGAGTTATCTTATACTACAACATATGAGAAATCAAATTTCTTATACAATATTAAGCAAGTGTATGGTCCAAATACACCATAAAACTCTTTTTGTAATGGTTTGAATCAAAATTTTATGGATTTGCAGCTATAGTCAAACGAGGAAACACATATAAAGAAATTTTGACGCTCTCTTTTTCAGGTATGCATGCATTTAGGTTTGTAATTTTCTACAAAACAATCCGACACAAAAAGAAACGAAAATAATAAATGGAATTTTAAGCAAAAAATAAAAAATAAAAGTCCTGTTTGATAATTGTCTTACGTTTATTATATGTATGTTAACACGCGATATTGTCAAAATACAATTTTGAATAATTTGAATATTACATTAAAATTATATTAAATTAAAGATAAAAATTGTGACAGTCGTTTTATAGAGTTTTATAAAAATTTGGCAGTTTAATTGGAACTATTCTTATATATAGTTCAACATAGTTTTATAAAGAAAATATACCTCCGTTATAGTACGATTCAGCAGGGCGCTTGTTGTATGGTTAAGGTTTGTTTCGATCATGGTATCTGTTTCAGCAAATAATTTTTCGCTTTTAAGAACGCTAATGATTATCAGTCTTGAGTAAGGTTATTTCAGTGATTTTATGCATAAGAAGGGATTCAGGTGAAAGATTTAGACTCTATATCAGATTTAGGTATAAAATTATTAATAGATTATGCTATGTATGTTGTGGTTCATTTCATAAAAAAGTTATGCTCCTATGCAAGTGGAACAAAGGAAAATGCCAACCTTTTGAGAGGTTTGGCTCCTGCGAGAGTCGAAGAAAGGAAAACACTTATTTTTTTTTTTGAGAAGTATGCAGCAACAAAAATTTGAAGGGAAAGAAAGCCTTTTTTGCATTAGGATCGGAGCAAGATTGATGTCGAATGGGTTTGCTTCAATTTCAAGCTCTGTACAGTGTCCATCAACGCCATCAAACAAATTGTTCCTCTATTCTCAACTGCTTTCAGTCTCTTCAGTCTTTGTGCACTTTTTCTTCCTTTTTTTTTTTTTTATAAAATAATTCTGATAAATTAATTGCTCTAACAGCTCTCTAACCTCATGCTTGCCTCTACTTTCCAACCAAAAAGATGTGTTTGGAGTTAATTTTCAATTTCTAATTCATTCAAACCTGCGAACATCTTCATAAAAACTAACACGCAACTCAAGGCTTCACCATTGGATGATGTAATCCAAAAGCAAGAAAGTGCATACTACTGATAGTGCTTCAGTAGTGCGCACTATCATTGATTTTCCAACAATGATATACACGTTTCATTTTTAAAAAAAGGCGGCAAGATTGAAATGCATTTGTCGACCATGATAGCCATATAATGTATCACTCTTGGCATTGGATCCGTTTTTATTCTGTTGCTCCCGCCCTATTATCAGACTTGACCTGATAATGACATATAAGAAAGAAGATAAACAAAAACTTCTATCTTCATCTAGACGCACCTGTTTAGAGCGACATATTGAGCTGTACATCTTATAACTTTCAAGGGGCAACTCAGTATGCATGGTCAGTTAAAGCCACTTTAATTAATAGTTGTTTTCACAATATATAAATAAGAAAAAAAATAGTTGTATAATTGTATCACAATTAACCTATAAAAAATTCCCAAAAAAGGCAGTGGCTTTCACAATCAAAAAAAAAAAAAAAAGGCTATTGAACCTTCTGAAAGCATAAGGCTAGTTGTGGTGGTCCACTGACTGTGTTTGATAGTTATTGTCAGTAGCAAAAATAGAATATTATCAGCCCTTTTACTCTTAAAAAAAAAAAAAAAAAGAAAGAAAGAAAATGTTCTATTGTTTTCTACCAAACTTTTCCAATCATAATGAATAGTTTCTACTTCGTATCAGTCAGAATGGTCGAATGTGATCAAACATCTCTGCATGATCTACAGGGTAAAAACCGAAAAAAGATTTCGATCATTGTCTACATAAATAAACTTCATAATGAATCATGCATTTGTAAGAAACGTTAATTTGCCACTCTAGCTAACCATGTTCTAGCTAGTTAGTACTGGACTATAATTTGCTTGCCAAATCTCATCATTATCTCTACTTGCAGGGTTTCACAGTGGAAATTTGACCTGAAGAGGGGCCAATACCAGAATAGTAAATAAGGGAAGCATTCGAAGCAGAGAAGCTTCCATTTCAGAATAATCTTCCGGTGGACAGATGAAATTCGGTCGCTGTAGAAGACAATATTCTCAATCAAATTAAATTCCCAGTTGCTCACTTAATTCAGGTATGTTAACTAACAATTTGGCCCTTTAAATTCATTTGTATTTTGTGATAAAACAAGTCAACATGATCTGTAAGATAACAGTGCAAAAAACGTATATGCATACAACAGGTAAAAAAATATATATAACGGAAATCATGGCAATGGAAGCTATGGTCAGTACCCTTACGCAGAACGTGTTCACGGCGCTAATAAACCAAGCCCAATTTGCCCTCGACTTCAAAGGCCAGTTTCAGCAGATGAAGACACGGCTTGATCTCATGAAGGCCTTCCTGGCCGACACCGAGAATCTCAAGAGTCAGAGCAAGAATGAGACTGTCCGACAAGCCTTAGCTACGCTTCGGGAAGTGATATTCGAAGCTGACAACGTTCTCACAGATTGCCTAATCAGAGACGAATATTACACAGACGGGTCTTGCAGCGGCTTATCCCTCAAGGATCCATTCTTCTTGCACCAAAAAGGAAAAAAGTTAAAAGACATCAATTTGCGAATGGAACAAATAGAGAAGACCTTGGGAAGTTTTCTGAGAGCAAGGGAGAGCGTCCATTCAGAAGACACATACCAAGTGAGGAGATTTATGTCACAAGATTTCAATCCAACTGAGATAATTGGATTGGAAGAGGATATGAAGAAGATCAAAGGGTGGATTTTTGACGCCAACGAGGACCTGCAACAAGTTGCGGTTGTGGGGATGGGCGGGCTAGGAAAAACTACCATTGCCCAGAAGATATTTCATGATACGGATGTGCTTGGCCGCTTTGACAAGATGATTTGGGTGACTGTTTCAAGGGCCTTTAGCGAGGAGAATGTTGTGAGGTCCATGTTGGAGAGGTTAGGGAAAAATGTGTCTGGATTAGGCAGTAGTCAGTTGTTGGGCGAACTTCAACAGACGCTTGCAGATAAGAGCTGTCTTATAGTGATGGATGATGTGTGGCACGTAAATGTGGAGTGGTGGACAAACTTGTGTTCTGTTTTGCCAAGAAAAGGAGGCAAGAGAAGCTGCGTTATAGTGACAACAAGAAATGAAGGTGTTGCTAATGACATGGGTGTGGAAGGTTCAAAAATCCACAAGCCCAATACTCTGAACGACGATGACAGTTGGTCTTTGTTTTCAAAATTTGCCTTTTCTTCACGCAAGGGACACTGTCCGGACACACATTTTGAAAAAGTAGGCAAGGAAATCACAAAGAAATGTGGAGGACTTCCATTGGCAATCAAAACCATAGGAGCTTTGTTAGCAACAAAGATCAATTCCCCGTCCGAGTGGAGGGAAATTTCAAAGAGCTTGCTGACAACCGAAGGGAAAAATAGGTCGGTTATGGATTCTTTGCAGTTCAGTTATGATGATCTTCCCACTCGACTCAAGCAATGCCTCTTGTGTTTCTCCATTTACCCTGAAGACTTCGAGATAAAGGCTGAGAAGTTGATCCATTGGTGGATTGGCGAAGGCCTAGTTCAAGGCAAGGACTCAAAATCGGCATCAGAAATTGGCTATGATTACCTTTCTGAACTGATCAAAAGGTGCCTCGTTGAAGTTGTTCAGCAACGCTGCTACGATGGGAAGGTCTACGCTTGCAAGATGCACGATATGGTAAGAGAACTCATCATCGCAAATGCAAAAGATGAGGAAATTTGTGACTTCGATTCACAAGGTAGCCAAACTCCAAAACCGGGTTCTCGGTGGTTAGGTTTCATTGAAGAACTGCACAAAAATACCTCATCAAAAGACGTATCCAAGCTCAGGGCTTTAGTAGTACTGAAGTCAAGCAATGATATTAACTTCAAGTGTTTTGGGAAGTTAAGTTCTCTCAGGGTGTTGGATTTCTCAAACATCAAGCTAGAGGGGATAAGCATGGATGATCTTTTCTGTTGGATTAGTTCTCTTAAACGCTTGGCCTCTCTCAACCTGAGTGGAGTTCATAGCCTGGAAATGGTGCCACCTTCGATTCAAAAACTGCGGAACTTGCAGTTATTGATCTTAACTGGATGTGACAAGCTGAAAAGATTACATTATTCAATTACTACTTTGAGGAAGTTGATTGTCTTGGACTTAGGCTTTTGCCCTCTTGAGTACGTGCCCCGTGGAGTAGGCAAGTTTTCTCATCTCCAAGAACTCACCGGTTTCAAGGTATTGAATCAATCCAAAAGGCAATGTTGTCAGCTTCTTGAGCTTAAAGAATTAACTCAACTAAGATTGCTGCGGATTAGCATAAGTGATGAAACTGAAATCTTAGAAAGCGAAATGGACGTCCTAGCTGAGCTCAAGAACCTCAAGGTTCTAGATATTGATGCTGAAAACTGCAAGGAAAAGAAAAATGAAATTTTGGAGAAGCTAGATGGATTAGCCCCTCCTACAAGCCTGCAAGAGTTGTATCTTAAAAACTACCGCAGGGAAACTCTTCCGAAATGGGTTAATGCAGGACAGCTTTCCGAGTTGCAATATCTTTCCATTGAGAATGGAGATCTCAAGAACTTGACTCCTGAGATTGAGAATTGTGAGTCCAAATGGAACCTTGAGGGTCTGTGTTTGAAGTTCCTTACAAGGTTAGAGGTGGACTGGAAGGACTTGGTCACGGATATGCCTTTTCTTTGCTACTTGGAGGTTAGTCACTGTTACAAATTGAAGGATTTTCCCTGCTCTGTTAAGACACCAGGGATCTGGAGAAAGAAGCAAGGCTCTGAAATTGATGCACAAGCAACAAATTCGAACCTTTAGGAAGTCCTTTGGCCTGAAAGTTCCCTTGCCAAGCTACATGCAACAAATTTCCGAAATTAATATATATGTGTGTGTGTGTGTGTGTGTGTGTGATTAATGTTGAAGATTATATTTCCAGTCTATGTTTGTAATATATCACCTTATAAGCCCTACCATAGAGACAAGGAGTAAAACTTTTATATCCAGACCACGATGTTCTTGTTTAGTAATTGATATGGTGGGTGGGAATGTAACATTTTTAGTTTCTTGGAAGATGCTTGTGTATGTCCTTTTGCTGCAAGGACGTGATATGTATGTACTTAATGTGTGGATTTTGTTTGGTGTCTTGGTTCCGAGTGTAACACTTTAGTTTTGTTGTAATGTGCTTTCAGTTTGTTTGACCATTTTCTGCAAGGATGTGATATGTATATACTCAGAGTTTGGATATTGATTGGTACCTTGTTTCTTCATATTTTGGGCAAAATTTAATTCCTGTTTCATTAAGTAGAAGAAGAAGAAGAAAAGAAGGCGTGCAATTGTAGTTTGCTATTCAGGAACATGCGAAGGGTAAGTATAATGACATTGCACAAGTAAACAATGAGTTATTGTCAATAACCTTAGTTCCATCATGAAATTATCGTCTATTTTGCAGTGCATCAATGTCTTGTTACATCTAAAAAAACATATTTGGTATTGTTTTTAAAATCTTTTTTGTTTTGAAAAAGAAAACTGAAAATGTGAATGTTTTGAAAACCGTTGAGATTATTTTTGAAATTGTGTTTGGTTATATTTTTTAACTGTATAATCTGGTAAACATAAAAATAAAACTTTGTTTGGTTATATTTTTTGAAAACTTATTTTATATGTGAGTATTTTATAAAAAAATATTTATGTTTAATTTTAAAAATATAACAAAAATTAAATTATTAGTCATAATTAAAAAAAAAACCCTTTGGTGTTGTGTTTTGCAATGAGGGGCAGAAGTGGAAAATATTAATAGTCTGAACTCTAGGTGGTGGCGATAGCGAGATTTGAATCGTGAGTCAATGGTCTTCACTGTAAGTCGGTGGTCATTGTCGTCACCCTTCATCGGAGATGGTGGCCATTGTCGGACATGGTCGTCGTCACCAATATTACATAGGCAAAGAGAGAGAGAGGGAGGGAGAAAATGAAAACAAAAAAGTGAAAACAACCTTTTTCATTTTCAAAAATAAAAAAAAATAGCTGAAAACAGTATTTTCGAAATGATTTTAAAAACGCTAAATAAACTAACGTTATATTGGGACCATTTTCATTTTTTGTGTTTTTGAAAATAAAAAATCATTGTCAAAAATAAAATCAAACACCCCCTAAATAACTCTTTATTTTCTAATTTTCTCCATTAACAGCATAATTCTCATACCAATAATTTACCTCATAATTTTTTTTTTCTATTTAAGTAACGAAATGGCAGTAAGTATGCAGATTAGATTCAAATTAAATAGGAAAGCGATGACAAGACGAAAAATAAAACTTTTATTATCCTTTCGATCACTACATAATATCCTTTCCCATCTTTTCCTCTGTGACTTAGGTGTCGTTTCAAGCATGAACTTTGCTAGAGTTTTGGAGATATTTTAAATAGAAAAAAGTGAATGTGTGTGTTTGACCGAAAATAAATTATTTAGAATTAAAAAGTGTAAACTTAAATTGTGTTTCGAGAAAAAAATAGCAATATGTATTGATTTTGTTTGTTTCATCTCGTTATTCTATTGTAATTAAAATAATATATCTCATTTTAACTTGAGATAAAAAAAATTATAAATATTTAAAATTTGAGTTTTGAAAAAGAATTATAGATGTGAATTGTTAAATTGGTTCACTTTTGAAGGGGAAAAAAAAACTTTTAGAAGATTTTGATTGGAGTGCATGCTCCAAATATAGCCTTAGAATCTATTTGGGTCATATATTTCAAATTCAAAACATTTTGTTTTGTTTAGATGAGTGGTTGGAGTATAAAATTTTGAATCAAGAGTTGAAAATTTTAGGTTAGAGGTTGGCTTTTTAAAAATTAATTATGATTTTTATTATTTTTATTAGAAAAAAACAAAAATCAAATCGGAAAAATTAATATTGGTTGGAATTATGATGACAGACCAAATAAATGCAAATCATTTTATTTCTGATTCAAATTCACTTTTTCATTTTTTTTCATATCTGTACCATGTTAATTTTTATTTCTTCCAAACATTCTTTCATTTTGGATTTTCATTTCAAAATAATTTTTTTCATTTCACAATAGTTTGCCAAACAAGGGCATTATTTTCCTTAATTGTTCTCCCCTGATCCTGCAATACTTATTTTGGTTTCACGTATCATCAACTCATCATGCACAGTAAGATGCAAGGCCGCTGCCTCTACTCCATTTGGACAATGAAATAAAATTCAATATATATTTAGATGTTTTAAAATTACCTTGTATTTAAATTTAATATATATTTGAGTTATTTCAATGTATGTGTTGGTTGTTAGTAAAAGAGAGAATGGGTTGTTAATAAAATAATTTAATATATATTTGAGTTATTTCAATGTATGTGTTGGTTGTTAGTAAAAGAGAAAATGGGTTGTTAATAAAAGAGAGAATTGATAAAAATAAATAGAAAAATAAAATAATAAATTATAATTATATTAATAAATTTAAAATTTAATAATATTTATATTTAAACATAATATGTAGATATCCAAATATATTTTATGTTATAGTAAGATGTAACATAGGCTGCAGCTACAGATTATTCATATTATGTCAAAAAAATAATAATAATGTTTAAAATAATATGACCTTTCTTGTGTGGTGACAGCCTTGCCAGCACTCAAATGCAGTTGAGATTAAAATATAGAGGTTAAAGTGGCTTTTAGGCTTTGGCTCCACCACCAGCAAGGCTATGTCAGAGAATTGATCAGGAATATACAGGACAATGTTGCTTTAAAGACGTAGAATTATTTGTCGACTTTACATCGCTTTCCCGGTGTGTATTGTTGCTTTTCTTTTGCCTTTTTGACAAAGACTGACAAGTGCATTGGAGGGCAGCAGCAAGATTAACACTGGATATTATGATTAATGTCAACAAGAATAGGATTAATTAGCATTTCAATCCTGCTTGCTGCAGCCTTTTAATTTTTTTTTTCTTTTGAAGTTAGGCGTAAAAATGATGAATCATTACGGATTCGTTTGGTTTAATTTTTTTATTTAATTTTATCATTTTTTATATTAATAAAAAATTATAATTAAATTAATTTATTTATTTAAATTTAAAATTTTATTTTACTTCGATTTAATTCATTAATCAAATAAACTTTACGTATTATGGGTTGGATGTATAATGATTCTTTTATTGTCCATTGTTTTTTAATTAATAAATAAGAAAGAACGATTAGCATCACAGTTCTTTATTTCTTTTTCTTTTTCCTTTTGAAAAGCATCAAAACAATCGTTTAATTATGGATGACTCCATTATTAAATATGACAACCCATTATATATCTACTTAATGCATCAAAAAGTTTAGTATGTGTTTATACTACGATTTTTATTATTTTTTCTATCTTTTAAATATGTATAGCATATACATTATATTTTGACAATCATTTATTTCTATATTATTCTTTTCATCTTTCATGCAAAAAAAAAATAATATTCTTTTTATTTGTTGTCTATTTTGTTGAATGAATCATTCTCTTTAGATCCATTTAATATATAAGATATGACTCAATTAAATATAATAATATTAAAAGATTGAAATAAAATATATATAAAACAATAGATTAAGATTTTGTTTGATAAACATATTACGTTTGTATTACATTTAAATGTAATGTATTGAATATAATTTACATTTAGAAGAAAAGTATTTGTATTGTATTTAAATATAATATGTATTTGGATAAAAAGTATTTGAAATATATTTTAATAATTAATATACAAATCGATAGATTAAGGTTTTGTTTATTAAATATATTACGTTTATATTATGTTTAAATATAATGCATTAAATATAATTTTTATTTAGAAGAAAAATATTTATATTATATTTAAATATAATGCGCGTTTGGTGAAAAATATTTAAAATGTATTTTAATAATAAATATATAATATGATAGGTAAAAATAAAAAGAAAGAAAAAGAAAATATATAATATAATTCATAAAAATAATAAAATAATAATTATATTAAATTTAAAATATTACCCATATTTAAATAAAATTTATATTATATTTAAATATAATATAAATATAATATTATTATAAAATTGAGAATAAAAAAGAGAATTAAATTATAAATTTATTTAATATAATATTTTAAAATTTATCATTAAAAAAAGGGATTAAAATCCATTCCTCTCTATCTTTTGTAATCGTGCACCATATAGGCCAAAATCAGTCTACTTCATCCTTCAAATGTCGTGACTACACAGAGACCATGAGTCTTGTTTGGACAGCTCATCAATCCACGTAACAAAGCTTGTTTGACAACCCTTTCATCACTTATTTTTATTTGTTTATTTACTTACGTGTCAGAAGTTGGAACTCCATTACAGGCCCTCAGCCTATGTCCGTCTGGTTCCAACTCTCACCATCCATGGGCTCCTCCGGCTCTCATTCTCCGAGAATCATCTTTTTTTTCCAGCCTTGTTTTTCGTACTTTAAACCTCAGTTTTTTTGTAAGCCCTGAACTTCTTTCTCCTAAAAAAATATATATATAGAGATTCCCCCCCCCCCTTTTTTTTAATGAAATGCTTTCTTCTGCTATGCTATATTTATTTAGGTGTTTCGCTTTGAAAAAGTGAATAATTTTTTATTTTAAAAATAGATATTTTTAAATTTTTAAATTTAAATATTTAAAATTTTTAAATTTTAAAAATAAAAAAAATCTTAAAAAAGGAAAATTTTTTATCTATTTAAATAAATTTTTTAAAAAACTATAAATAACTTTTTATTTTTTAAATTTAAAATTTTTTATTTTTTAAAAATAAATTTCCCATTCACAGAATGTCTTCCAAAATTCGAAAGTGATGGGAAGTTAAAGCTTGTATTTGATTTATCAATTGAAACTTTTTTTCTTTTTTAAATTGGAGTTGTTAAATTTTTTAAAGATTAGTTAAAACATTTTTTTGGTTGATTTTTAAAAGCAAAATAAAAATAAATTGAAAAGGTTTGGTATGAACTAAAGGGGTCCTAAATTCGGGAATTCAACTCAATATAGTTCCTGGACCAAAATATTAAACACTGTAATTTACGCTTTTTTAATTATTACTTTTTTGTTGAAAATTTTTCTCAAAAAAAATGTAAAAATTTTTTTCTCAACAAAAATCAACTGAACATGGTATTAGTAAAGAGATTTTACGATTGAATGTAAAATATTCTTCTGGATTGACATGGAATTATGAAAAGAAAATAAAGAAAATAAAGGGGAAAGAATTTTGTTGAGAAAAAAATTTTTACATTTTTCTTTTCATAAAGCGAAAGAAAATATTTTCTTTTCATAAAAAGAAAATAAAGCGAAAAGAATTAATGTAAAGGGGAAAATATGTTGAATGATGCTCTTCAGTGTTCGATCTGGTTCCGAAGTCTGAAGTTTTCAAAGAAGCAAGTTTATTACGTGGGCACCATGGATTAAAATGTCCACGACGATATCAACATTTTCACTATAATACATATTATAAAATCTTAACATAGATAATCAAAGAAAGATATTTCTTTTTAGAATATTTATTAATATTCAAAAATATCTAGAAAACTAGTGAATATCTATGAAAATTTAGAATATTTTTATTAATTTCCATACTATGTCCAAAAATTAGGGTTTTTTTGGTAAAATTTAATTTTGATACACATTTCATTTACTTTAAACGTTAATAAAATGTGATAATATTTTTCAATCCATAATAATAAAATGTAATTGAAGTGATATAATGATAATGAAAATTATGGGAGAAAAAGAAATACAACATCAAGTTAAATACCATTGAGTTTATTCACTGGAAACAAAGATTTTACACATTATACACAAAATGAAAATCATAGTTGTAGAGTAGTAGGTAAGGGTATCAGGGCAATTAAAAAAAATAACATATACGAAGATGTGGTGTCTCAAATTAGTCAAACGAATGAAAATTATATTGTGTTGAGTTTTAATTTCATGAATTAAAAACTATTTAAGGACGATATTTTAATAAATATATTATTTAAATCAAAATCAGTACCTTTTTAATAATTTTTAATCTCATAGAAACTCTTTTTACTTTTAAAAATATTCATATACTCTTATATATTTGATATTTACTTTCTTTATAATATATTATATTATTATATTTTATTCGTAACGTGTAACATATATATAATATAATATCAAAATTATAATCAATATATATTTATTGAAATTTCCTATTACACTATATGGTATAACTTTCGTATTTAATAATACAAATTTACTGTTTTTGTTATAAAATTAGTTTATATAAAATAATATTGATTGTGTTTTATATTTTATAAAATTTTAATAAATAATTATATTTCTTTAAATGTCTATAAATATAGATTTTTTTTTATGGATATTGACCATAAATTAAGAGAGTGTTTGGATGCTCTTTTGGAAATATTTTTATTAGAAAAAAATTGGTTTGAAAAATATGTTTGGGGAGAAAATTGTATGGAGTGAAAAATGTAAAATTTTAAAAAAAATTAATTAAAAAAATATCAATAAAAATATTATTTCGTTCTTTTTAAAATTCTATATAATTAAAAAAATTCATTTTATTTGAATTTGTACATGTAAAGTTATAAACTTTTAAAATTTAGAGTGTATTGTAATATATATTTATTTTTAGAAAAAAAAAATCAAGGGTAAGCTTAGGGGAGGTTTTGGAAAAAATATTTGGGGGAAAAAATAAAAAAATTAAAATTATTTTTGAAAAAAATATCAATATAGATATTATATCATTCCTCTTGAAATTTTATGTAATTTAAAAAAATTATTTTATTTAGACTTGTATATACAAAATTATAAACTTTTAAAATTTAGAGTTTATTATAATATTTTAAATATCTAAATTATAAAAAATAATAAAATATTGAAAAAAAGATATTTTGAAATTTTTTTTTATCCAAAAGCACCCAAAATATATTAAAAAATAATAATATAAATCTTATTATTATTTTATGTAATTTTAAAAAAAAATCTATATCAATTTGAGGTAAGATTGTTATAAATTTTTAAAAGAAATTTAATGGTGTGAATGATAAAATTAATTTATTTGTAAAAGGATCGCTCCAGATCATAGCCTGACTCTGGTTTATCTTCATCGAACAAGTAGGGCATTGGAGCAGTCCCTACAAGCAGTACTGCAATCAACTCCATGCGCCTCAAAAGAATAGAAATGTGGCCCATCGCCAAATTCGTTGTTATTTGCTTCTACACCATGATTCTTTTTTTTTTCCCCTTTTTTTTTTTAATCATGATTCATGTTGTTGCTCTTCGTGGGACCACTTGGAAAGAATGGTACAAATAATATTATTATGCCCTTAGTTTTCCATTAAAAAAGAAAAGGAAAAACAAAAAATTACCTTTACACGTCTCAATTTAAAAAATAAAAAATTTTTCATTATAAAAAAAATAAACATTCTTAAATTTTTATATTATAACATCTAAAATTTTTTATTTTCAAAAAATAAAAAAAACTCTTTAAATAAAAAAAATTTTCACTTATTCAAAAATTTTTTTATTTTTTAAAAAAATTTCAAACAACTCTTTATTTTTTATATCTAAAAATTTTTTATTTTTAAAAAAAATTTCTCATCCAAAAGCACTCTTAGTCTGTCTCAAGTTTCAACCTTTTTCTAATTTTTTTTTTATTTTAGTTTAGCAGGGATAATTACATATATACAATTTTTTTTTTGCTAAAATACGTATATACATTTACATGTTTCAATTTCATCGTTGTTCTTTGTCCATTCTAATCTTGTTGACTAAGGGGCGTTTGGTAAACGCATTGTATTTGAATGAAATTTATTTTTTAAATATTGTATTTGATTGAAAAGTATTTGTTTTGTATTTGAATGAAATGTGTGTTTAGATGAAAAGTATTTTAAAATTGAAAAGTTGATGTGATTGGTAAAAGTAGAGATAAATAGTAAAATTGAAAAGTTGATGTGATTATTTTAAAAATGTTTTGAATAATAATTATTTTCATAACATTGTTATAAAATTTATATTTGATGTAAAATTATATTGCATTTGAATAAAATTAAAATTGAATATTTTCTCCTAACGCCCTAAGAGATAAACGAGACATATATACGAGGGTTATATTAAAAAAAAAAAAGGGTTTCGATAATTTTTTGAGTCTGGCTTCGACTGTCTTTTAATTTTTTGGTGCCTCGTCTTTTTGCCTTACCCCATGCCCCTTTTATGGGCCGTTTTTTCTCTTTCTCTCACCCATATATTTTCAAATGTTCGTAATCTTTCTATTTTTATTCAATAATTCACGGAATGAGTAATGAAGGGGTATCGACTAGTCGGATAATACACCTACTAATTCATCATTTACATAAAAAAAAATGTTTCAATTCCGTCCTTAATACATTTTTTAGATGGAAAATGTAAAGTTTATAAATAAATTTGAAAAAATATTTTTCTCATATAAAGAACATCAAAACCGTAAAAAAAAAAAAAAAAAATGCCTCCTTTTGAAGAAAGGAAATCCCATTCTCAAGGAAAACATATTTCTTAAACGATTTTACAGATATTTACAGATTTTCTCATTTGGTTCGTTGTCCAAAAAATAGCAGAAATGGATGAAAGTGAAATACATAATTTCAAATTTAAACGATTTACATTTATAGTTTCAAAGAAGAATAAATTGAGAAAAAAATATATAGAACTATAAGGTGCATTTTTGTAATTAATCTTAGAAAAAAAATTACATTACTATCAACCGAAAAAAGGTAAAATATTTGATTAGTTCATGAATTTTTAAGTAAACGAGAGTTTGTTTTTTGAATTTTCTTTTGATA
This sequence comes from Antiaris toxicaria, assembly GCA_035233585.1. Classification (NCBI taxonomy): domain Eukaryota; kingdom Viridiplantae; phylum Streptophyta; class Magnoliopsida; order Rosales; family Moraceae; genus Antiaris; species Antiaris toxicaria. The sequence goes on along the minus strand of CP141154.1, from coordinate 110,592,712 downwards.
AAAATACCTAAATTCTTAAGTAGATAAGAGTATGGTTTTCTAATCTTTTTATTTTAGTTAAATATTCCCACGATTCTTAAAAAAAAAAAAAGAAAAAAAAAAAGCTGCTTTGGTGCTTCCATTAATTTTTAGATGGTGGGAGTGTACGACAACTGCGTGACAGCAAGGGGAAGGTCGCCACAGCTCACAGAGGACGACAATGGACATCCGCTTTTGAACCAAAATACTATATTCCCTAAATAATCAATAAGTTAAAAAAAAATCCCTAACCAAAAGTAATCTTTTTAAATTAAAAAAATCCACAAACCAAAGTAATTAAGGAAAAAAATTCATAAAGAGACAAATCATAAATGTTGTTTATTGCTTTTTGCGTTTATTTTTAAATTGAAGTATCTTCATAAGAAACGATTTTTTTTATTTCTTTATCAAAGAAAATTTTTTTTCCTGGTTATTATTGATTTTGGGTTTTTTTTTAATTATAAAGACTATTTTTGATTGAAAATTATTTTGAGCTTATTGATTTTTTAGAATAATATAGTATTTTTGTTAAAAAAATAGATATCTATCGTCATTTTTTATAAGTTATTGTAAACTCTCTGTTCCCTGTCACATCATTGTCCTACCCATATTCTTTTGGCTAATATTTAGCACGGGGACCATAACTCTCACCTTTTTTAAGGTATTTTTTTTGTTAAATTAAGTATATTAAAGATCAAACTTTCACTTATTTAAAAGTTTAAAGGCATTTTTATTAAAAAAGTTTATGGACTCTCGTATACTTAAGAATCCAGCGACCAACAGAACACTTTACCTTAAAAAAATAAATTAAAACAAAAGCAAAAACAAAAGGTTGTATCTATATATATATATATATATATACTCATCCGTTCTTTATTCTTTACTACATTTTACATCGAAGCAAAATGAATGGTGAGCTTTGCCTTCAAGCTTTTGCAAAGTTTGTTATTCACATTAGCTTACTACTTTGGCAGCTGAGTCATGAATTCAAATTTCAGACCACAGCTCAGAACATAACTGTAGCTCAGAACATAACTGGTCCGCTCTTGCCTGATGACGAAGGTAAGTAAAACTATTTATTATTGAAAGCTTCTCATCTTCTTGTCTCTAATGTAGCGAGGATAGCATTTTTCGATATTTATATATACTTCAAATTTTTGCTTTCATATTTGATTCCCAGTGTTCCCTTTTCTTTTATTTCTAATAATATTTTCCCTATGAAAAAGATACATAGGGATATTTCTGTCAAAGAAGAAAAGTTCTAGATTATCTTAAACAATCTAATATCTCTTGAAAAAAATGTTTATGGCTTCCTAACTTCAAAATTATATTCAAACAAACATGAATTGGATATCAATTTATTTCATTTTTAGTATTTTATTTAAAAGTGAAAATTAGAGATTATCTTAATGCTAATTGTAGAACTCCAAAATAACTTTTCACGTTTTAAATAAAAATTCTTTTAAGAAATCATTCGAGTCTAACTTCTCTCAAAAGAGCTTCTCATTTAACCTAAAAACTTTGTGTGTGTTTGGTTTTGTTTCCAAAATAGATTTCACGATTTATTAGGAAATCGATTTCAAAATTGGTGTGAAATTGTGTTTGGTTTGTATTGTTTTTGAAAATAGATTTCAAAACGAATCCAAAATCTCCTTTGCTCCCAACGTAAAATTGAAAACGATTTTTAGTCGTTTTCTCTGATTTCATTTTTCCTATTTCTCCTATTTTTCTGATTTAATTATTATTGTTAATTAAGATTAAATTGATATAGTAATTACTTAAATATTATGATTATTAATTTTTAATTCATTTTTCAATTAAAAATTTTTATTAATTTTTAATTTTGGTATTCATAATAATTTTTTTAAATCAAACATAAATATGTTTTTATAGAATTCTTATAAAATGATTGGTTTTCAAAAATATAACCAAACACAGTTTCATTTTTTTGTTTCTCAAAACATACACTGAAAAAATAAAACTAAACACAATTTCAGAAACGTTCTCAGAATTGTTTTCAAAACGATCTCAAATTCAAAGAATTTGAAAACATAACAGATTTCAAAAACAATACCAAACGCTACCTTTGTTTCTTGTTGTTGTTGTTTTTTTTTTTTTTTTTTTTCAAGTGTAAAAATTTGGTAATAAGGCAATATATACATTATAGAGAGAGAGAGTGAAAAAAAAAAAAAAGCTAATATATATGACGTGAAACGCTAAGCATTGTTACTTGTTGAAATATTCGGCAGTGTCTGCTCTGAAAACTGTTGCAAGCAGCTTGGGGTTCAAGGGATCACAAGAATCATTTTCCAGACCATATTGCAAAGGTTCTGGCGGCGACTCACGTTATGATGAAGGCGGCATCTCCTGTAATTGCAGCTTTAACGGCAACAAAACCTGTCACGTCGACCAAATGTATTGTTAAAATTTCCAGTTTATAACGACTAATGGTAGCTTGTGTTTGGAACATGATTTGAAAATTTTTTTTTTCTTTTTAATGAAAGTTCTAAAATGAATCTAATTCAAGTTTATTTTTTTCATTGTTTCTAAATCTACACCATACTCTTTTTTTCTCTCTTCTAAACATCAATTAAGAAAAATACTCAATTTGAATTGAAATCTTAAAAAAAAAAAAAACAACAGCGACAACTTTTCATACTTATGTACTAAACACAAGCTACTTGTAAACGTACCAATTAGAGCTTGCTAATTTTAAGTCATTTTGCGTCGCAGTCAATGGACCAACAGAGGTTTGGACGGATACATACCCAAAGAAGTGGCTAATCTTACTTACCTAGAAAAGCTGTAATAATTCCTCTTCAATTATCATGACCACAAATATTTTTATGTGCTCTGAAATATAAATTTTTAAGACCTACAATTAATTTAAATCTGAGTATTATATTTTCAAAAAAAAAAAAATCTTCGCATTATGGCTTCAATTTATATATATACATGCGGTGGTGTTGCGTTTTTTTTTTTTATTTTTATTTTTTCATAAACAGGGTTCTGTATAACAACGATATTATAGATGAAATTCCCGATGCCTTGGCGAATTTGAGCAAGCTCTACTACCTGTGAGTATAGTTTCTGCAAGATCTATCCTATTTGGTTTTATCAAAATTTTGTAGTTGAAGTAAGGAAAAATAAATAAAATACCTATTGTGTTTAGCTCAGATATCATTTTTGCCTCTTTCATTATAACACTTGTCCTCCCGTGTTTGTTAAATTAAACTAAACTATTAAATTTTTGTTTAGATGGGAGGTCTATTTAAAAAAAAAAAAAACAAAGATTTTCTTATTTCAGATTTTCTTTTTTTGGAAATAAAAAGTTGTTTGCAATCAGAATAAATAGCATTGAAAATGTGTATTGTGAAAGAATTGAAAAAGATTTTTTTTTATTTAAATTTTATAGTAGAAAACATGTTTGGAAAAAATTCTCTTCTTCTTTTTTGAAATGAAAAAAATAATGGAAAAATACTAATTTTTTTTTTATAAAAAAATTTCCACTTTCCAAATGTGGACATGTCATCCAAACATAGACTAAATAACATTAATTTTAGAACTTAAAAAATACCCAAAATAATCTAAATATTTTTTTAAGTAAATCGAAATATTTGTTTGAATAAAATATTTTTTATTTTTTTTAATTTTTATTTAATCTTGTTAGTTTAATCATACTGAAAATAATATTTAACATTGATTGGAAAGTATAATCTTGATCTTTATAAAAATGTAATTGCTTCTGGGTATTTTGTAATTGATTTTGAAAAATAAAGCGTGGTTTGAGTATTTGTACAATAAAAGTAAAAAAAAAGTGGTGGGTGTTTTGAATACTTTACTATTAAAGTTAACACATATATATGTTGCATGTATATATACATGAGTGGCTGAGTGTATATTCTCAGGGATCTTTCAAATAATCAATTGACTGGACCAATTAACCTGGGGAATTTGAGGCTTCGAACTCTGTAAGTTTTCAGCGCTTCTGTATTCACGAATTTCTCAATACTAATAAAAATTTTGGTTAGATTTTTATCCTTTTTTTAGTTAATAAAATTATAATTAATTTTAAAAAATAATCAATCCTTAATTTTAAGATTTCATTTTAAATCTTTGTTCCAAATGCAAGCTAAATAAAAATCATAGAGCTTTATATATATAGAGATAAATATTAGAAGAAAACGAATCCTTTTCCTTTTTCCTTTGCAAAAGGGATCCAAGCCATCAAATTGATTATATTTTTTATGAACAAAGTCTCTTATCTAGGTATGTCCTGCGACATATAAATATCAAAACGATTGTCTTATAACGCTGATTCATTATCATGCAACAAATTTTTTTTTTTTTTTTATACTTATCACTTGTAAAAATCTACATTAAATCAACTAGAAGAAATATGAATATGAAAAAAAAAAAAAATCTACCGGATTTGTATATAACCGCCAAATAGGCGACTTATCCCCCTTTTTTTTTTTTAATATTCATGAACCAAAAATAGTGGAATATTGGGCAGTACATATATATCTGACAAAATTAAAAATAGGTGTGTCTGATAATTTCTGTGTAATGTCAGTGGGTCTTGCCTTTCTTTCTTTCATTAATTGAAGGTAGTTAATGAAGTAATAAGCCTGATTACTGAGGCCCAGCAAAAATTAAAATAAAAAATAAAAAAAGGCAGCTTGATTATTGTGGAGTTGAAGAACAAGTACTAATTGAAACTACTCCAACTTTCTTCTTCTCAAGTTATCTGGAGAACAACTTCCTCACCGGGCCAATACCAGCATCTTTGGGCAACATGTCGGATTTGGTTACCTTGTAAGTAAACAACATTTTCAATCTCCTGAATGCTCAATATTCCCTTCTACTTTAGTTAATTTCGTGTGTCTGCGATCAAATTTCTTCTCATCACGTTCTACTCTGAGAACTTTCTTTCTTAGATTTTATCTAATAAGACGACAATTAATCTCATGCCGAGCTCCTTTATCATGCATCATGAAGGTCTTTGCACAGAAATCAGCTCAATGGTTCTGTTCCACGAGAACTTGGAAAACTGACCTCACTTGAATATATGTAAGTTTCCAGAAAAAACCAATATATATATATGTATATATATAAAGAAGGTATGTTTATCATGCGAAGCTCTTTATCATGCATCTTGAAGGACTCTATATGAAAATCAGCTCAGTGGTTCTCTTCCACCAGAACTTGGAAAACTGATCTCACTTGAATCCATGTAAGTTTTCTATCTACAAGAAAAGGGGGGAAAAAGGTATTTATGAAAAGTAAAAATGAAAATAGAATGTATGTTTCTCATGCCAAGCTCCTACTCATGCATCTTGAAGGTTCTTGTCTGAAAATCAACTCAATGGTTCTCTTCCACCAGAACTTGGAAATCTAAAGTCGCTTACATCCCTGTACGTTTCTATATACATACGTACATACATATACATATACATATATATATATATTTAAAAAGGGAGAAAAAGGATTAATCTCACACTGTATCCCTAAATTTTAAAGGCATTCTCATTTTGTCTTCGGAACTTTAAAAACTTTAAGAACCCGATTCGAAAAAGTTTTAAAGATATGTTTTAAAAATTAAAAAAAAAAAGAAAGAGTTTTGAAAAATGTGTTAAAAAAACCGTTTAAAGTGAAAAAAAAATTTAAAATCTTAAAAATTTATTAAAAAAATATAAATCTTATTTTATTATATTTGAAATTTTGTTTAATTTAAAAAAATAATCTTATTTGAATTTGTATATGTAAAGTTATGGATTTTTAAAATTTAAGCTTAATATAAAGTTTTAAAGATATAAACAGTAAAAAGTAATTTTAAAATAAAAAAAAGTATAAAAAAATGTTTAAAACATATCTTCAAAATACCCTCAAACACTCCATAATTTTATCACTTGAATTTTGAAATAGTCTAGTCTCCCTTTTGGTAAAATTGGAAAACGAGGAGAGTTAGTGGAATTCTTATGTAATGAAAGTTCTAGAAAATGGAGTAAAGTGCAACCAACTCAATATGTAAGGGTCAAAATAAGAATTTTAATGTTTAGAGACAAACTGAGAATGGCGCTACAGTTAAGGGATCATGAGTGAGAAATATTATAATAAAAGAAAAAGGAAAAAAAAAAGTATGTTTCTCATGGCGGCAAACTACTTATCATCTTGAAGGGATTTGAGCGAAAACCAATTCAATGGTCCTCTTCCTCGGGAACTTGGAAATCTGGCCTCACTCAGATCCCTGTAAGTGTTTATGGGAAAAAATGCATATTTCTAGAAAAAAAAAAAAAAAAAAGTTCTAATGTGAAGCTCCTTATCATGTATCTTGAAGGTATTTGTACGAAAATCAATTCAATGATTCTCTTCCACCAGAACTTGGAAAACTGAGCTCACTTATAAATCTGTAAGTTTTTAGGGAGAAAAAGAACATTTGTGCCAAAAAAAAAAAAAAAGCGTGCATGTTTGTTATACGTACTAGAACAAATGAGTATGAAATAAACTTTTGGAATGTTTAATTTATTATCATTAATAAGTCGTTTAATAAACGTATTATATTTTAATTATATTTAAATATAATTTATTTTTTTATTGTTATATTTGATTGAAAAGTATTTGTTTTGTATTTAAATAAAATATGTGTTTGGATAAAAAGTATTTTAAAGTTGAAAAGTTGATATGATTGGTAAAAATAGAGATAAAAAGTTAGAGTTAAAAAGTTGATGTGACTATTTTTAAAAACTTTTAAATAGTAATTGTTTTTATAATACTGTTGAAAAAAATTGTATTTAAATATAAAATTTTACGTTTGGTGTAAAATTATATTGCGTCTGAATATGATTAAAATGTAAAACTTTTGTCAATAGAGGGATATTTGATAAACATTTTTGTTTATTTATTTATTTATGTTGCAGACAATTGCAATCCAATGACTTCACTGGTAATTTGCCGGATGATTTTGAGCAACTTACAAATCTGCAGTCGTTGTAAGTTTGCTTTTTCTTTTTAATTTTCTTTAAAGAAGATAATTAGGTTTCAAACTCAAACCGCTTGTCCTGAGCTTGGCCTTCGCCTTTATTGTAACTTTGATTTTGACGTTAATACAAACTCTTTTTTTTTCCTTTTTTTTCTTTTCTAAGTAACTTAAAACAAAAAAAAATGATAAAGTCATTGTAGGTTTGCTTTTGACATCAATACAAACTTCTATTCTTCTCTGTCTCTTTTTTTTTTTTTTTCCCTCTGAGTAACTTAAAAGTCCGGTTTGACATTAAAAACAGAAAACCAAAAACGTTTTTCATATTTTTGTTTTTTATTCTTTAAATAAAAAGCGTATGTTTTCATAACAACTATTCGTTTTTTTTTTAAGTTAAAAAAAAAAAATTTAGTAACTACAATATCTCTCATCATTTTCTCTGTTCTCAATTCTCACTCTTTCTCCTCACTTTTTCTCTTCTCTTCGTTCTTTCTCGTCACATTTTCTCTAGTCATTTTCTTGCATCACTTTTTCACACCTCTTTCTTGCTCCTCACTTTCCTCTCATTACTTTCTTTTTCAATTTTCTCTCTACTCATTCCCTCTCACCACTTTCCATTTTGACAATTTTCCTCATCATGTAACTTGTGAGCCATGTTTTTCGATGGTTTCATACATAATACTTCTAAAACCTATCTATCAAGGAGACTTCAATCCTCGTCTTTCATTTTTTCTAGTTTCTTTTTAAGAAGAAGCAAGTGTAACCTTTTACCATACAGATAATCTTTCATTTGCATCCTTCAGAATACAAAATCCATACCATTGAATATGCTGATCCAATGAGTCAATATTTCTTCACTAGCTATCGCTCTTACTCAAAACTAAAAGCACAGATATCACTTGTTAAAAATTAAATGCCCTAATTCATTATTATCATGATAAATAAAAAAGCAAAAGAAAGCAAACAAATAAGAACACACAAAGTTGATTTTTGTGCTCCTCTATGCTAGGGCAATAGTTGTCGGGGTCACACTTTGCTCTCAAATCGAAAGCTACCATGTGATTTACATAGTAACTGTTTGTACTAAAATCCGTTTGAATAACAAGCAACAAAATATTAAGCTTAATCGGAATTTCTGATTCTAAAAAAGGAAATTATGATTCTTCTCTCAATCTCAAATATTCTCAAAAGCATACAAATTTCATCTGCTCATCCTTACTTACAGATTTTGAGTGGGATTCTGTTCTTTACAGAATTTAAGTTTATTTCTATATTGTTAACATGTGTCATCTCATTTTTCTTATATCTTTCTTTTGTAACCTGATGTGGCACTTTCCTTCTGTTATTCTCCGCTCTTTCTAACCTATTTGCCTTTATTACAATGATGTTATTTCACATTTTCGCTAAATATTTTGTCATATCTAAAATTGATCCCCACAGTAACTTATGACAAAAACCCCTCATTACTACATTCTGCCAAATCCTGATGACCTAGGTAATCATTGCGCATCATGCGATTAGCAAGCATTACCAAGACTGACTTGTGACTCCACAATAGCTAATCCAACGAAGTCATGAGATTGTCAAAACTTGTGAGGTCTGTTTGATTGAGTTTTTTCTTTCGTGTGGGAATCATTTTTTTTAAAGAGCTTTTGAAGTCAAACTAATTTGAAAGTTTTCTAATAAGTTATAATAAAAATTAAAAAAATAAAGTTACGAATTTAGGAGGTAATTGTTTTTTATATTGCATTCGCATTGCGTTTAAACACAATCTAATTTTCATCTAAACACAAAAATATTACATTCAAATATCAACCACATCACAATTTAAATCCAATATAATCACTACTTACTATTTTGCTTTTTTATTATTTTTACCAGTCACGTCACATACTCTTTCCCTCTCCCTTTGAATAATATAATACAAATATTTTTCATCTAAATACATATTACATTCAATACATTATATTTAAATGCAATGTGTTATCTAAACGCCTCCTTAAACTTTGGTATAAGTATTAAAGTCTATTCATAATAATTTTTTCGTCATATTTTTTTTGGTTTTGACAAAAAGTTTTTTTTAGAAGCTAAAAGCTTTTCTGACAGTTTTTCAATCCACGAATCCAGAATTAGCTTTGAAAAAGCTCTGTCAAACTCCGACTAATAAACATGCAGAATTCCCTGTCTCCGGATTTATCAGCATGATGTTGACTTACTCATATCATTCTTCGTAAGCAACTTTCTTGTTGGAAATGTGGACACGTTGGAGTCTCTTAGGCCTTCTCACTACTACATGATTTTAGTCAGTCCACGATCATATGTAGGATAATAACAGCATCACTTGCAACACGCAACACACACAACCTTCATAATTCCCTTAGGCTGCATAAATTTCAACCTGCCCATTCTAGTAATCAAATATCTGTACTCCTTTTATCAGTATAGTTAATAACTAAAACACAGTGGATGTGGCTCATTTTTTAGTGAACATTATAATTTTTTGGTGTATCTTAACTTTTATTACTTTGTTTTTTGTTCATTATCTTTGTATTTTATGGTAGATTTTAATTGCTATATAAAGTAGTTTATTGTTTATCCAGTTAACTTAGTAGTGTGAAGATAAAATTAGAACTGATAATTCGTGTTATCGTATTGTGTTATGTTCCTTAATTGATATTATTATACTAAATTCAAACCCAACTCATTTAATATTCATATCAAAATTTCAAACTTAAACCCAACCTATTTATTAATCGTGTTAATCGTATCAATTCGAATTGACCTATTTAAATTAATTATGAATAAAATAATGATATTTAATATGATTGTAATACTTTAATATGTTTATTAGATAATATATCTTTTTTTTTTTTTTATGAAAACAAGTGAAATTTATAAAGTTTTAAAATTCATATTATTTGAACTTTATTAATTATGAAAACTCTTATTTTATATTATAAATAATTAAGTAAAAAATAATATATAGTATTGTGGTGAGCGAAGGAGAGGGCGATGGGGTCAGATGAGGGGGAGGAGAGCACGACGGGATGAAAGGGGATGGTGACGGCAACGGGGTGAGGGGCGACTGGCCATGTTATTACGAAGGTCGACATAGGGAGGAAAAGACAATGGGGTGAGGTGAAAGGAGGGGGAAGAGAGGGTGACAGGGTGGGGGGTACTGGCAATGGGGTGAGGGGGGTACCGGCAATGGGTGAGGGGCGACTGAATCAACTCATTAACATAAAAGAAAAATAAAAAAGGATTTTAATTACCAATTGCTTGATCTAAATTGTATTTCAAAGTAGCTAGTGAGGACCCCAGCATCCATTTGTGCTTTTGGAAAAACCTGATTAGACATCTATATATGTGTTTTCTTTTAGATTTACTAGTATCTGAGATCGATTTCTTGTTTGGCCGATGCAGTTTAATATCCGGGAATTACTTGTCTGGTCCTTTTCCTGAATTCATAAGAAAATGGACTTCTATCGAGGATTTGTAAGTTTTCGCTTTGAATCACGACTATTTCGCAAATTTTCTCTGCTAGCTTTTTGAACAAGTTAGTGTAAATCATGACTTTATTTCAACTTTTACATAAAGGTAAGCAACTTTTTTTTTTTTTTTTTGAGTAAATAAAGCTCAGCATTAAAGTTAAAAGCATATCCTGAATAATAGCATCGACGTTTTGCATATCCCAGCCGACGTTTATAACATGCAATATTGTGCCTTTCCTATGACAATATAAGGACTAAAGTTGTATTGTGTAGCTTGTTATCTGCATAGAGATTACAATGTTTGATAATTTGCTAAAGCCACTGATGAACACGCCGCATAACATCAGTTCGCCGTCATATTCCTTACAGGTCATCTTATGGCAACAATTTTGATGGCAAAATACCTTCAGAAATTTTTTCTCTCTCAAGTCTTCAGAGTTTGTGAGTTTATCTACACCTCTCGTCCCCTTTCTCGAGCAAGAATCTGTCAAATTTTGTTGTCTCAATTTTTCTCTTTGTAAGCTTGAAACTGTTTGACTTATTATTTGTAACAACTCAAAAACCTATTGATTGAACATTAAATTAAGATAAGACACCAAAATTTTTGACCTCCTATTTTCTCCACTTCTTTGTTCCCTATTTTTAGTTAGCTGATTACCACCAATTAATTATTAATTAGTTTTAAACCTTTTGGATTTGTTTTGTACAGGGAGATAAGTGACGTAGGGACTTCTCCTTTCCGATTCCCGCCATCGGCAAACTTGACCTCCATAACTACTCTGTGAGCTAACAATAACTTATTAAATGTTGCAAACTATATTTTTTATATACATACCGACGTATAGGAAAAAAAGAATGTCAGTGTAAAAGCTACATATAACTGTAATTAGCTAGTTACAACCTTCTCACGTGTCACTTCCCTTCTTATAGACGGAACCTTTTTTTTGTAAATCAATATCTAGGTTTGTTACAAAAGTTCTTATGGCAAAACCATTATCTGATATCTCAAAAACATTCATGTAGGATCAACAAGAATCAATTTACAAATAAGCGAAAGTGTATTTAAATCTATATCAATTAATCACTTTTTAAAGCCGTGTGATATGCTTTCTAGATCAAAACGATTTCCTAGAGAACCTTTATGTATTCTTTGTGTTTTCTCTCTGATAGAATAATGAAAATGATACGTGCAATCTAGGGACTATAGCCAATATATATAGATAACTTTCCTGTTATCTTTTGGTATTTTTATTTTAATCCATCATAAAAATAGAAATTACCTTTCAAGTCTCTACATATTAAAGACCCACATCCTATCAAATACATTAAAAACCAAATTACTCAAAATTTAGTAAATTATTTTTAATTAAACTTAATCTTATTTGACAGTCTGCAACATATAATTATTTACATATAAATCTAACGTTAGATTAAGGATCCAACAAGGTTGTCTCACAATTTCTATCTTATCCCTTTGAACAAGACCGCATTTAAATTATGTACTTATATTTATATATGATTTTTTTCAGGGTGTTGAGGAACTGCTCAATCATAGGTCCAATCCCTCAGTACATTGGTAATATGTCATCGTTGGAATATTTGTAAGTTCTTTGGGTCCTTGTACAAAGTTTTGATGATTTTAAGAATGCAAGCGAGGAAGTGAACACTTCATATTAAATATTGTGAGAATATAAAATTATTGTTGGCACACACATCTTAACAATTTAAGTTTTTGAAATGGATTAGTAAATTAATATATCAGAATAGAAGGTTCTAAGTTTGAATCCTGTAATTGCACTTTTCAACCCATTTATTTCCATTGTGTGCTAAACATCCTAACAACTTAAGCTTTTGAAATGGATTGATAAATTAATATGGTACTAGAATAGAAGGTTCTAAATTTGAATTCCTGTAATCGTACTCTTTTAACTCATTTATTTCCATTATGTGTCGTAGTGCTGAACCAAACCTGCTACGTCCCGCCCACCCTTGGTGGGTCCATGTCATCAACCAATCTATTGATGGGACCTGCCAATATGCTATGGTGGGCGGGAAGTGGTTTGGGCTTTTTCAAAGTGTGGTTGAATTCAACTTAATTACCACTATTTTCTTTTTTGTTTAAAAGAGATTGTTTATTTTTAATTTTTTTAATTTGATTTTTTTAATGAAATTGCATTTGATTGATTATTGATATGCTATTTTTTTAGATTGATATTTTTTTAATTTTTTATTTTAAAATTTATCCCAAAAATCTATTTAATTTCATTATTTTGCATATTTATTAAAATTTTTTTGAGAAGTAACCAGCACGTTAGGGGTGAAAACTAGGCGAATTGGCTGTTTGGGTTGGGTGTGGGTCGGGTTTTTTCAGGACTAAATATGGATTTATGAAATCACGGACCGTTCAAGGATGTGGGGGCGATGTGCATACACATATAATTACACACAAATCATATGCGGTGCGAGCGCAAGCGCATATATATATGTTTTGTAGCTATATGCTTTTCATTGTTGTCAGCCACGTGAAATCCATCTATATCAATTATAGAGTTTACAAGCTTCTCCATTCAAGTACACTTTATGGGAAAATGAGTAATTTTCTGAAGATTTTGTGGATTGTTGGTAGATTTGGGATTTAATATCCTTGTGATAAAGTAACTAGAGCGCAAGTCCTATTGACATTTTGTTCATGCAACTCTAATTATTTACAATTAATAACCATCATGTCATCTTGCAGAGATCTGAGCTTCAACAACTTGACTGGTGTGATTCCCAATATTAAACTGGAAAATTTAACGTCGTTAAAGTACATGTAAGGGAATATAAAACTATACTTACTCTCTTCCCTCTATTATTAAAGTGTTATTCTTCTAGAAAGAATCCATTAGAATTGATCTTATTATTCTATTTTGATGTATATTGAATCTGGGACCAGGTCTTTTGCGAACAATAAACTTAGCGGTCCAATCCCAGCTTGGATTTCTCGCGCAGCCAACGAGACTGAAATGTAGAGTTCTTATCATTAGTACTCATTTTCGAACATTAAATTTAAGTAATTGATTCCGTTATTGCAGAATGTACATCCATACCATAAGTTTACTGCAAATATTTAAGTAAATAAGTTTAACTGTCTTCTAATTCAGGGGAGGTTATTATGACTGTAAATTTGGCTATTTACAAAATAGATATATAGGAAATATCATGATAAAAAATTTACTAGATAGATGATTTTGGTTAGCTTGCATGTAAGTATGATACACATGAATTATGTAATTAATGCGTGTGCGGGTGCGTGTATGTGACTACGTACATCTTATAATCACTTCTTTTTAAAATAAAAAATGAGGATTAGCTGCTTCCGTCCATCTTATATATCCTCATTATGTACATATATTGCAGAAGAAATTTTGGAATGAAGTCGACTCGTAATTAATTATTTCTAACTGTAAAGCATCTACGTGTCTCCTGCCCTTTATCTTCTTATACCTACACATGCAAACCAAGAAATTACATCATTAATGGCCCATAATTTTTATCATTTTCAGCGATCTATCGTACAATTACTTTGAGGAAGCAAATAAGCTTTTTCCGCGACCTGGACAACCACATATTAGTAATCAAAGTTTGTAAGTGTTGAAAGTACGTAATCGTAAATTTAAGTTTGCTTAATTTTACTTTCGAGAGGGTTTACCTCATTTTATTTTCTGCAGGAATTTGTTTTCTTGTTGCCGCTCCTGCAACGAATCAATTTATTGTACGCCAGAAATGTAAGATTTTTCCTTTTTTTTTTATATTAGCTAATTGAAACTACTGGTTAAAGTCACTTCATATTATATATATATATATGTAAGTTGAAAGCATGTGCTATACTTGTGTATATTTAATTTGTTGATGTAAATATTTTTTTAAAAGTTTCATTTTTTTTAATTTTAACATTAAAAAAAGGTGTAAAGGAGAACACTTAAAAGAAAAAAAGAAAGAAAGAAAGATTTATAGTAGGGATTAAACAAGAAAATTATTTAGGGGATATATACATGGAAAAATACTATTTAAAATAGTTTCAAGAAAAATGCTGAAAATGCTGAAAAATTATTACAATATGGACAAATAAATGAAAAAAGCGAATTTCATTGAAACAAATTTAAAAACGTAAGATTCTGGCTGTAATAAAACTCAATAAAAAAGTAATAAAAAAAAGTTCAAGACCAAATATTTGAATAGTAAAAAACGAACTCTCATTTATATAAAAGTAATATAATATAATATAATATAAATAATATATATAGTATATATCAGTCAGATTAATTATATTAATTGCAGGAGAGGTGTCGATCAATTGAAAGGGAAATATTGTCCATCTGGGGAAGTTAAGAGTACGTATCAAATGTATAAATTATACGTTGATCTATATAATTTAGCGCTGTAATAACTAACTTTATATTTTTTATTTTTTTTCTTTTTGTGCAGACTACTCGTTGCATATAAACTGTGGTGGTCAGGGAAGGGATATCGGTGGGGATTTCTATGACCAAGACAACAGCACGTTACCATATGAAGTAAGAGCGAGCCAAAATGGAACAAATTTCTGGGCATTTAGTAGGTCGGGAAGCTTCTTATCAACACAAGCCAATTCCAGTGATTACATCAAAAAAGCGAAATGTGGAATTCCAGTTGACGACGCACCATTGTACTCAAAAGCTAGACTTGCTCCCGTTTCTCTCAAGTACTATGGACTCTGTTTGCCCGAAGGAAATTACATCGTCATGCTTTACTTCTCTGAAACTGTATATACAGGAGATGATGCAGAGGATAGCAGTTTGAAAAGGAAAAAACGTGAATTCGATGTATATATTCAGGTAAATTAAGTTTCTATTGTTTATAATTTTTCTAGTTTTCGTTTGAATATATATTTTTCTCCGTTCAAATTCACCTCTTTAATTAATTTAGGAACTTGTTAACATATTGCAGAACAAGCCGGTCCTAACTAATTTCCAGATCAACGGTACGGCGAATGAAACAGATAAGACCATCGCATTTACAAGCCACACCGCTCAGGTCGATCGGAATGGTCTCTTGGAGATCCACTTGTATTGGGCAGGAAAGGGGTCTTCCGGCAAGCCACCGGATTATTATAATGGGCCCCTCATATCAGCCATTTCTGTGACTCCAGGTATGAAGTTTTTCCCATCAGCCTCTTGGTCCTATCTCCTACGTATTAAAAAACTGACTCTTCATGTATTTGCACTTTGCTTATTCTTTTGCATATTTATGGTAAAACCTCTTTTCTCTTTTGCTTTCGTTGATAATTGATCAATGAATTTCAGAACCAAAACCCGAAGATGGACGCAATGGGAAACTATCTGGTTCAAAAATAGCAATGATTGCATTGAGTTCGATTACATTTGCTCTGCTGCTTTCCCTGGCTTTCGCCTGGATGATGGGATGGCTGGAACAGGAGTCGCCCGGTGAGATTACAAATATGTAGCTAAAAACAAACTCTTATAATTACAACTAGATTAATCACAAGGACATGAGATTCCTTTTCTTTTTTATCGGCGACGAAAATTTCTCCTGAAACTTGCACAATATACATAAATATATATGTGTGAGTAGCCATAACTTCTATGTCCAAAGAAAAAATTAAAGAAAACTTGTGCTGAAGTGGTCGTCTTTTATTTGTTTTCTTGGAACAGCAATAAAAGTAGGTGATGACAAAACCATCACCCTCAAGCAACTGATTGTTGCAACTCGAGGATTTAGCAAAGACGCGGAGATTGGTAGAGGGGGTTTTGGGACAGTTTACAGGGTAAGCTAAACCTCCCATACGCGCTGATTATGTTGGAGACATGTGCCAACTTATTGATCACCCCTGTTTTTGCTGTGAATTTTTACGCTTAATAAATACGAACATTAATTACGTACGTGGACGCAGGCTGAACTGCCTGACAATGAAATTGTGGCTGTGAAGAAGCTTTCAACTTTTTCAAACGAAGGGATCGAAAAATTAACCGTAGGAGTCTATCACCTCCAAAACTTGAGGCATGAGAACCTTGTCCGACTGTTTGACATTCATGTTCAAAAAGGATTGTGTTTTCTAGTCTATGAGTATATGGAAAACAAATCTCTTGCAGATGCCTTGTTCGGTAAGCATTGTTCTCGTCACTTCAAAGTATTTTGGTTATGGAAAATTTGAATAGATCACAGCATTTTCTCTTTCTTCGTTGGACGGCAGATTTGGTAAAAGTACAGTTCAAGAAATATTGTAAAAAGCACTATTTATGGCAATGTAAAGCGACTTACATAGACTATTGATTTTATTATCAATCTTTTACATTTACATTTTGTCCTTATTTAATTTATAAATGCATACTCGGTGAATAATTTGCAAACCCAGAGGACAAAATCAAACTCAATTGGGACGCTAGATTCAACATTTGCGTGGGGATTGCAAAGGGTTTGCAGTATCTACATGAGCATCCAAGATTGAAGATGGTTCACTGGGGTATCAAGGCTGCTAATATTCTTCTTGATGGCAAACTTAGGCCGAAGATATCAGACTTGGGACTTGCAAGTGCTTCCGTGGAGAATGAAAACGAGGCGAGTCACTTTCTTTGGATGATGAAAACAGAAGCATCAACGTAAGTAATTAATTATCTCCTCGGTGTACCCTGCCGGAACAAAATCTTTTTTTTTCTTTGTGTAAACAAACCGTATCATGTTTCTCTCTTTACTGTTAAATATTTTTTATTAGCGAATTATATATAATATGGTCGCAAAGGACTGATCAGAAGCAATTTGGCTGGATTTTTATGGAGGAACTTCCCTAATATGCTTTGGAGTTGTGCTGAACATTGATTTCATTTGTTTATGTTTGCTTTTGGTCAATGCAGTGGTTATATGGCTCCCGAGTACCCAACTATTGGAAAGAAATCAGGTTATAAATATGATGTCTACAGTTTTGGGGTGGTTATGCTCGAAATTGTTTGCGGGAGAAAAAATGTAGGAGCAGGCCTTAAAAATAAACACGAGCTTGAGTTGCTTGTAGACGAGGTATATTAACTATGAAATGATATAATTAGATCTTTTCTCTTTATATAGCAGTTGCTTTAAATATGTCATCCAAACAATGCACGAATGCAGGTTTGCGTAGCAGATTCGAAGGGAAAGCTTCCGAGTTTGGTTGACGAAAGTTTGTCGGGAACTTATGACATGAAACAGGCCATGACTATCTTGAAGTTAGCAATGAAGTGCACCAATATATCCCCTGGTGTCAGACCCACCATGTCTCAAGTTGTGAGTGTTCTTGCTGATGGCAAACCCCTCCACGAGATTTCTGCGCCTGCCTCTAAAGAAGATGAGAACACTATCGAGGGCTCTTCTGAAGATCTTGCTAAAGATGCAGATCAGTTCTCTGCTACTGCTTCCGCGTAAGTGACCTCTAAAAGAGCATCAAAGGGAAAGATGTAAGCAAAAATATTGTCGCAAACTACCTTGTAATTAATGTTAAGTTTGTTATATATGATCATTTCTTTAGAACCCAAGGTAGATTAAAAAAAATTATGAAGTTTGTTTCAGTGATAGAGTGAATCTTTGTGAGGTTGTCACTATTATGTCTTGTGAGAAGTATTGTAAACTGCATTTATGTAGTTATCGAAATTACAATAACGAGCGTATTTTGATGATTTTTTTTTTTGGTTTTTATTTTTTGTGAAAGCATTCATTAACTCCTAGCTATTATACCTAATTTTAAATCAAACGATAATAACACATTTAAAGTTCGAGAGGTAAATCTAGAGATTATCATAATTCATGGGGACAACAAGTGCATTTTAAAATCGGGGACATATTGACACTAATAATATAATTAAGAAGTAATACATAAAATTTTTTTCCCATTTTTAAACGTCTTCATTTTTAAAAATGTTGCTCTTTTAGCTTAATTTGTTGGATAGAAAATAAAAATTTTGTGATTGTAATATATTTCTATCATTGATTGCTTCTGAAGATACTTTCATATCTCTCTTAGAATGAAGAATGTTGCTCAACTTTTAAATTTCATTTATTTATTTTTTTCTTTAAATAACTTTCTTTATAAGAATGTCGTCGCATTTGTTGTCGTCTGTCCAAATCACAAATTTCTTTATCTATAGTTATCCTTTTTCATATTTATTGTCGTTGGACGAGATCTTGTCGTTTATAAGCCAAAGGATTTTAATGCAAACGACATGCCTTTATACAAACGACAAAAAGATCATATTTGAAGAAAGATATGTAGTTTATTTAGTATCATCTTATTAACATGTTGTTTTAGTTTTAATTTTACACGCCAAACTTGCTTCTGGAGACTGGACCTGAAAATGATTTTTTTTTCTTTTAGTTTTTTACTCCTAACCGTGAGAATTACTGTTCAACATAAAAATAAAAAATGAAAAAGAAAGTGTATAAACATATTTTGTTCACACAAATACACATATATATGTATCGTTTACAGAATTTATTAGAAAATTATAAAATAGAGCACACCTACCTCTAGTCTTTTTAGTTTTTTAGGTTTTTCCTCAAGTTCACGGTTAATATAGCAGTGATTTGAAAAGGGATAAGATCTATAATAAGCTATATGAAATTCTTCAATAAAATAATATGGTCACTGTCATGTACACCGTTACCATATCATTATTAATAAGAGTATGCAATATAATACGGTTCTTATATTACAAATATCATATGATGAAACATAAAGTGAAAGAGTCATTATCATAATGACTATATTATTAGTTTCACGTTATCAAAACACTAATTACTATAATAATGTTGTGGCGGTCCGCCTTGCTGTGGAGGTTCTGCAGTGCTATTACAGTCAACTCTATAGTTAACCGCAATAGCATGTAGGCCTCTAGGGTCGCCGGCATCATGCTTAACTTGAAAACTACTTGAAAATTTTACGGAATAAATTTTTTTTTTCTTAATATCATACCTTGATTGAGAATATGATAAGGAAATCATGTTAACAAAATAACATGTACATGAATTCATGATTCTCTTATCACATAATCTGGACTTGAAATCGTGTTTTTGAAAATACATGTTTAAATCTTTCAAAACTACACAGCGGAATACTAATGGTAGGACCACAATCCCTCGTCCAGTTCCCCCTGGCATGTACATATCCTGCCCGTCGTCTACCGTGTACTATTGGTGAACAGGTCTCTTACCTGTAACATGTGAACAAACTAGTGAGTTACGAGCTCAGTAAGTTTAAACATAAAAACATGAATCATAACATGTAATGCTGTGCTCATGCATGAAACTTGACTCTGAAAACATGTTCTTGGCTGAAAGTTTAGTTTTAGGACATTATTTGAAATTAGGTTTTGGTTTTGGACCGCTGATTGATCGTACTGACATGTTAGCATAACTGGTAGCGGTACTTTAGTGCTGACCTCCTCAGCCTTAACTGAAGCTGAACATGAAAACCTCCCCGTGGGTCGAGAGGCCGGTACGCTAATAACTAGTTTAATTACCATCTTGTCTGAAGCTTCACTGAGTAGCATACTGATTGTCCATCAGTAGGAACCTATTACATGTTTTACTTAGGATGTGAGTTTTATTAAACACATTAAGGTGCCTTGTGCACTACATGTTTTTGTGTACTTGAAACCTGTCTGACATGTATACTTGAATAATCTACATGTAACATGAAATCCTACATGCATGACATAACCTGACATGAGTGTTGTGATGCAGACAATCAATGTCTAACATCACGTCATACAATAAAATATAATATCATAAACATAACATGATTGTCCACGTTGCAGCTAGGACAATGCTTGAACTTACAGAAAATCTGCTAGCGTGAGCCTATGCTGGTCTAAAACTGCTGCCTCAGGGTGTCTGGCTTGAACTTCTATAAAAGAAATAATCGTTGATTATTTTCAATATTCATCTTATACTTGAAACATGACAAAACATGTAAATCACATTTTCAGACTTTTTTTTTTCGAACACGCCCTCCTACACAGGCGTGTTCCTGGCCGTGTACTCCTCTGGACTTAAACGTGCATGGTCGTGTAACTCGTGGAATATGGCCGTGTAATTCATGCATGCTTACACGGGTGGTTACACGGCCGTGTTTTCCTACTGTTGAACATGGTCTATTACACGCCTTTTTCATGACCGTGTGCCCTTTGACACGGCCCGATACATGGCTGTGTTTTTGGCCGTGTACCTCTCGGATCTCATTTCTCTTGAAACACGATCGTGCATGTGGGCATGTTCGAGGCCGTGTTCTGAACGCGCCCTTATATACGCTCGTGTATACACCCGTGTTCATCCTAGAATCCTGATTTTGGGTCTGAAATTCTCTGCTCTGATTTTCTAAGGCTTTTATGGCCTTTATTCTACTTCTTGTACCAAAATCGATCTCAATGAGATCGTTTCAAGGTACCAACTGCATTTCTATAATCATGAATTTGTGGTTTCACAAGCAAAATTTCATATTTTGCTTATACACATCTCTTGACTCAATATTTTAAAAAATATCAGAACTTTCTTGAAGAACTCAATTGAACTTGGTTTTCTAAATCATCAACTCACGAATTCGTGTTTAAAAACAACTAGACTTGAACCATGTTTCGATTTAACCGAAAATCTCAACATGCTAAACTCACATTCTCTTTTTTCCACTCAAACCCCAGATTTTTCACCCAAGAAAACGTGAGAAAAATGAAGGTTTACCTTGCTTGAAGCTTGAGAACTTCTTGTTGTGGAAATCTTGACTGAAACTTGAACGATCTGCTGCTTGAAGAGAGGATTCCGAACTTGATTGAAAGGATTTTCCTCTTCTGGTTTTTTTTTCTCTCTCTCTCTTTCTTTCTCTTTCTTTCTTTCTCTTTCTCTTTCTTTCTTTCTCTTTCTTTTTCTCTCTCTCGGCCGCTTCTCTTTGCAGCACAACTAAGTGAAACTAATTCACTTGGGCTGCTTAAACTTAAGGCCCTCACGTGACCTCCATCATCTCTCTTCATTTCTTTTAATTTATTTTAAGGAAATTGGCTATTCTTGGCTAATTTTGGCCATTAATCAATGTGGCTTGCTTGTGAGCCCTTGATCTCTTAATAAGTATTTTCCACATACTTTTCTATTAAATTTAAAACATCATAATTTGAATTAATGTTTAGTTTTTACATTATGTTCATTAATTCATTGTCAAATTTTGATTAAAATTCAGTAAATCAAAATTTTCTTCTGTTCTGTTTTCTATAACATGTCTCATTATGAATGTATATTTATTTACATATCTTATACAAAATTTTTCGAGAACTATAGATTTCTCGGTTATCACAAATGTGATCATTATCGTAACAACCAAAACATCAATCATAAAAAATATTAAAAAAAAAAAAAAACAAAGCAAAACCAATATTTTTCTCCAAATAAAAAATTAGAAAGTTAAAAAAAAAGGATTACACATAGATTATTTATCATGTATCTTTGACTTTCACAAATTTTTTTTATAACAAATCTGAAAATTAAAGAAAAGAAAGTAAAAGATTTCTCATAGACAATTACCATAAAACGTAGAGAGGTAAACCAAAAAAAAAAAATGAAGCAAAGACTAAGTCAAATTCAAAATATTTTTAAGTTTTTATTTATAAAATGGCTGTTCCAATTTGCTTATTTGTGTAAATACATTATTTACTATTTACTGTTATTTAGTTAAAAAATTATGCTTATGTTTTAGTGCCTGTTGAACCATCCTAGTTGTTTTCTAACAATACAAATACCATATACCACTTTATCTATCTTTCATTTTTATAAAATTCAAATTTTAAAGCTTGCTCCACCATAAGGTGTTAAGTTTGAATTCCCTTACTTTAAAACAAAAAAATTAAAAAAAATTAAAAAAGATGATTATTGTCTCTAAACACTTGCAATGATGCGGGCTACGAAATAATATCTATATTACTTATTTTTTTGAAATTTTTACTTTATTCAAATATTATAATTTATTAGAACTATATATAGATTAGGTTAGATAGGTTGGCTTAGGTAGGCCCATGGGTCAGTCCAACCATGGTCTACATTAGGCCTTTTTATGTATTAATTTTTTAAATTTACATATAAAAACACTAAATTTATCTATAAAAATAGAGTTAGTATGACTCGATAAAGTTGGATTGGGTCACCCTTTCCTTTGTCAAGGTTTACCCTCTTCCTAATATGAGTGGGCTTGACCTAGCCTATATTTTTCTTTTAGCTAGCATTGGCTAGCCTAACGACCTATATTTATAACACTACAGTTTATTTTTAACTTCAACCTATGTTGCTTTCAGTTTCGAAATCCTTGTTTAAGTTCTTTACTTGGGCTCCATGTAATGGACCTAAATATTACAAAACAGCTCAATTGAGGCTCACAAGCAACTCTCAACAAAGGCGTATTGGACACACTCACGCCAAAGGTCGACCAAAAAATGTGAACTCTAGGTTTTTGATTGGCCTTTAATAGGACCGTATAATTCCTTAATGAATAATAATTGATCATAGTATTTTTTATGATAGGAATTCTTGAACTTCATGAAGAGAAAAAGTAGGTCACCTTTTTACTAGGTGTGGGTGTTTTCGAGGGTGAACGTAGAATAAGAATTTTATTTTATTTACAGCGTGTTTGGTAAACAAATTTTGGTGTTACGAATATCAATTTTACACCAAACGTAAAGTTCTACATTCAAATATAATCATTTTTAATAGGACTACGAAAACAATTACTATTCAAAAGTTTTTTAAAACAATCATATCAACCTTTCAACTCTAACTATTTATCTTTACTTTTACCAATCACATCAACTTTCCAACTCTAAAATACTTTTAATCCATATACTCATTTTATTCAAATACAAAACAAATACTTTTCAACCAAATATAATACTCAAAAAAGAATTGTATTTAAACGTAATTAAAACGTAATGCATTTATCAAATGCCCCTTAATTAATGGGACATATATTTAATTTGTGTAAATATATATTTAAAAGATAAGATTTAAAATTTAAATTGATTATATTTGTCTTTTGAGATAAATATGAGATTGATTTGAATTTTTAAAGATATGGATAAATTAATTATTCATTTGAATAAATAATTTAATTATCTAAATAATCTTATTTAAATAAATATTTTAAATTAAATATGAAGATTATCTTATTTAAATTTAAATCGAAATAAAATCTTATTCTTTTGTACTTTAAGTGGGCACATACTTGAGGATAAGAAAAAGAAAAGATTTTCACCGTATTTGATTTTATTTATATGATTATTATATAATTGTTTTCAAATAAAGTTTTCATAATTTTATTTTGAATGTAAATTAGATTTATGGAATATTATCCATGCAAATAAAATCACATTATTTATGGAAATTAAAATTTGAATCAAAATTTTTAGGTCTCCTAGACTTAAGGTGGCATCCTTTTTTAGGCTCAATCTTGGGGAAAAAGACGTGAAAAATCCTTTTAAATTTCCTATTCAAATTTGAAAACCACCCAGTACATTTACTATAAATAGGATCCTTGAAACTCTTATTTTTCTTAGACCATAGACTCTTAAGTGAGTAAATTTATTATTATAACTCTCACTAATAATAATAAATTCCTAAAGTTCTGGATGTTGGAAGGAAACAAGCCACGCGAATACTTATCGAGGAACCAAGTGCTTATACACCCCATCATCCGAGAATTAGAGAATAGTAAAGAAGACTAGTTGGTTGAAGCATTCTTAATCATATTCTCCAATGTTCTTGGTGTTTTCCTCACTAGGTATATAGATTGTTATAAAATTTATTGTATATAGTAATATAAATTAGTATGATCTTTTAGAAATTTTTTTTATAATTCCACTGCATACATTTTTTTGATTTTCTTACAGATACGCCATACAAATATTCTTGATATTGAAAATTACATTTTACATCATCAATCAAGATAGGAAGTTAATAATAATAATTATATATCTCTACGAGTGCAATAAAAAAAATTGACAAATTAATGAAATATAGAAATTTTAATCTGAGGGAAAAACAATTTTGACTGGACTTAATGTAAGAAAGGAGAAAAGAAAGAAACATAAAGTGCAAAAAACTGTCTATTAACCTATTCATCAGAAAAGAACTCTCTATTAAGCTCGACAACAAATATCATTATTAAATTAATTTGCCTGTAAACATCAAATAATCTTATACTCCTAAAATTGAGACATGATATTGAAGTAAGAAATTAGTTAGAATATACCAGCTGAAAATACTTCTTGAAGATGGAAGAAGATTACCACCACTATTCGCATCAAACAAAAGAAACATAAATAATTGTATGATTTAGCCATCAAATATTAAAAATAACGCTATAATAAGCATGTGCAAGGGCAGCAACAAAATAGTACTTATTTTACCACTAAAATTGAAAGGCAAGCTTTAACTTTTACAACAAGCGTTATTGGGAAAGAAAAGAAAAATTAGAAATACAAAAGCTTAGCTAATAAATTCATGACATGACAGTAATTATACACTAGTATCAAAATAGAACATTTTCAATTAAGAAACTCAACTAAGATATTTACAAAGGACTAGAATGACTTGTAATATCTTATTAGCATTTTCCAAAGGAACTCCTAATATACGAAGAAATAATCATATCTAAAAAAAAAAAGCAATTAGTTTACCTTAGGAAAAAGAAAAATAATTAGTTTTGACTTGAAATAGACCCAAACAAATTCAAGCTAATTTATTAGAATTGATCTAATAGGTAGCTTGAATAAGACTAAAAGAACGAACACAACATCACAATGGCACGTGCAATATTATAACAACAAGACAACCACAACCCCCATCCAAGGCCCTCTCTGACTTCCTGCTCATGCTTCATAGAAGATCAACAATACTTTTGGTTCTCCAAAAAACCATGCACGTGGATGAATGGTTAAAAACCAGCTCAAAATTAACTGAATTTGTCCTAAAAATTTTGCCAAAAGGTCCTTCAAAAAATTACATTTTTACCTGTTAACTTTTAAAAATTACACTTTTATCCCAAAGGATATTTACAACCTTTTTGGATCTGATTTTACACATTCATAGGAGTGGTAAAACTACAAAAAAACTGTGCTAAAACTCCATAAATGTTTTCAAGCTCCCGAGATTCAAAAAGTCACCAAAAATTATGAGAAAAAATTTTAAACTTCAAAACCGAGTGGATTTTCACATAAGTAATCAAGTAAGTTTCTTAAGCTATACTTTTATTTTGATTTTCATGTGTTTGCATGAATATTGTTATGTAAAAAAAAAAGGATTTTAGATGATTTTGATTATTTTGGCTAAAATCAAGTTAAAAATCAAGTTTTAGCTTGATTTTAGAGCTGTTTGTGATGTTAAAAGTTCAAACATAATTTTTGTTATTTTTGTTCGTCATTTTTATGTAGGATTAGGATTACCAAACCCTAAGGGAAATTTTTGATAGGTTGATGCTGACTTGTTTTAAATGTTTATGTTTAAAAAAAAAGAAATGATTTTGGATAATTTTTATAAAGTGTAAGGTAAATTTTTGAGTAGTTTGAATTCAAAATTTTGCTATTGTATAAAAATAAATAAAAATGAGATTTTTGTATTCATACTAAAATTTTGGACAGGTATATAATAGAAACTGTGCCAAATGATGCATTTTGTGTAGTTTTGGTACAATGAAAAAGTGAATTTTTAAGCCATTAAATGCCAAAATTTTTTCATATTATAGTGGTATTTAGGATTTTTTTTTTCAAGTGTTTTCAGTTGTATAAATTGATTATTACATAAAGTTTGAAAATTGGAAGGAAAAAATTTTAATTTATTATCAAAGATGAAAATTTTGATGTCGATTTGATTAAAACTTTAATTAAAATATGAATATTATTTTATTATAGGACAACCCTTGAGGAAAGAAAAAAATGATCAAAAGAATACTAAGAAGTTAATATTAGCATATTTCCTGTAAGCTCAGACATTTAAATTGTCTATACACAAATAAATTTATATTGTTTTTAAGATTGTTTTAAAATGTATATTTTGATGTGTTTTTTTTAAATTAAAAAAACACATATTTTTCATGAAACGGTAATGAAATTTGGACTGATGAGTATTTAAGTACACTTTTAAGAATATAATGTTTCTATTATCACTACGATCGGAAGTAAGTAAGACAGTAAAGTAAATATATAATTTTGACGTACCAACCTTCCAAAGATGTAAGGTTATTTTATGATAAACTAACGAGGATAAGCTAATGGAGCGCTTTCCAGTTCTTCCCAATAGCGTGCTTGGTATGACCAAATTGGCTCATAAAGATAAAAGACAGATAAGATTAGAAATGAATAGAAAGAACAAATAATTGAGCATAATAAATGCATGACATGATAGTATTTTTACAAAGTATTATTTTTAAGACTTGAGTATAATGTTTGAACTTACTGGACATTTGTTCATTAGTTTGTTCATGTTCAGGTAATCAAGATAAACAATCTTTAACTTATGCACTAATGAAGATGCTGGACTAGTGGAACATGGTACTAGTGTCATGGAAACGACTATGGTCCTATCACGACTTGTCCACCACACAGAAAAGAAAGGAAAAAGTTTTGTTTTTATTGAATTTTATATTTGACTGTAAATATAAGTAAGATAATATTTTGTGATTATATGTAAGCAAGTATGAAATAGTTTTGATATTGCAATATAATAGTTTTAAAGTTTTACTAGTATCTAAATGGTTTTAGTTAAATTTTTTTTTTTACCAATTATAACTACTTTAATTACTAATAAAAGCATTAAAAAAAAAGATATTAAGAGGATGAACTGATGTTTTGGTTCCCATGCTACACAGGGTGTCACAATTTGTAGCTATAGCCAAACAAGGAAACAAATATAAAGAAATTATTATGTTCGCTTTTTCATATATACATGCACTTAGGTTTGTAATTTTCTATAAAACAATCCAACACAAAAAGAAACAAAAATAATAACTGGAATTTTAAGCAAAAAAATAAAAAATAAAAGTCTTGTTTGGTAATTGTTTTAAGACATTATTTAAAATATATTTTACATTATTTCTCTTACATAATTCATTTGTACTTTCAACCCAAAATAAATAGGGAACTTCTACTGTGGAGGACAGTTACTTTCTCTTACTGATTTGTAAGATCGAAGGTCCGTTTGGGGTATAGTTTTAGAGGCATAGTTTTGATATTTCCAAACCAAAATATATTTGCTTGTTATATTTCTCTAAACTTCCAACAGTACATGCATGCATTCCTAAGCATTAATTTTTTTATCACATATTTTAGAATTTTTATATATTTATTTTTATAACAACATTTTTTCAAAATATTTATCCGAAACACAATCTTTAAAATCATATCTGATTTTCAAAACTAACATCTCTAAAAATACATCTCCAAAACTCCCTCCAAACACCCCCAAGTGTTGACGTTTCATCTCAGTGAGAACATAGAGAGTTTCACATACCCTATAGTATACTTGATCAGAGCAAAACAATACGAATAAAATTAGTTTTTATTTCACTGTCCATCTTCATCTCCACAAAAGCACTTTATGTGAAGAATCATTCATCAAAATCATGGTGGAAGAAACTCAGTGAGCAGTCCATGATTCAAAAGAAATTTTTTGTTTTTTAAAATTTTATTTATTTTTGGTTAATATCTTTTAATATAAGTATTTATATCTCCAGATATATTTAATTAATTTTGTATTTATATCACGTCAATAATTCTGTTAAGTTTATAGATAAAAATTGACAGAAAAGCCATTTTGAATAATTTTAATAGATTAAAAAATATAACGAATGTTTTTAAAAGTCTCGAATGTAAATAAAATAAATAAATCATAAAGGAAATAAAATTAATAATGATAACAACGATAATAATTTTTGCATCACAAGCTTACGCCAACATCATACGTTGTAGAGGCCATACACGATGACGTTCACATGAACTAGGTGACCAATTTTCTTTTAGTTTCTAGATTTTTGCTAGTTTATCTTGGAAGCAAGAATATCGTCATAGAATTAGAGCGGCGACTTTAGCCAAAAAAAAAAAATAATAATAATAATAAAAGAAGAAGAAGAAGAAGCAGCGAAATTCAAAAAGCACTAAACTGGTACCATTATGTTTTTTATATTTACCACTTAAATTTTTAACTTTTGATGACATATCTCCTGAATTTCTATTTTTAACAATTTATTATCTCTAAATATTTTGATTACTGTTGTAATGCCCTCCTAATCTAATCATATCATTATTGTATAACTATATTAGTTGACATTAATGTTTTATTTGTTTGACACACTCATTTTTTAAAAATGAAATTTTTTTCACTTTTGAAAAATAGATTCTCCTAAATTTTCGTACTTGAATATTACAAAAATTTTTATTTTTGAACATCAAAAAATGAGTTCTTTTTTTTAGAAATGAAAATTTTTTTATCCATCCAAATAGCTTCTCACTCTTCAATAGAAAACATTTCTATTCCAAAAGTAAAAATTTTTCATTTTTGAAAAGCAGATAGTATGTCCAAACGGAAGCAAAAAGTATCTTAAAATAACTTTAAACTCTTGATATTCTTTTCATGGAATCTTGTTCTTGTTTAGAGGAGATCATTTTCTTGCTGGAAGAATAATGCCAGGATGGTATTTACTGCATATATGTTAAGTGCTAAATAATGCCTAAAAGAACGTATTATGATTAGAAAGTTGCAATTGATAAGCTTAGGCGTATTTGCATGTCAATTACCGACGCGTTCAACATAACATGTGTACGAATAGGTATGGAGTGAGTATAAACAGAAAAAACTTTGCTTGAAAATAATGATCAATAATTTCTAAACAAATTGTACAGGAGTATAGATTTCTAATTATGCAAGTTAGGAGAAGAAGCGTCTTTTAGATTAGCGATTAAATGAGTAATCTTGCAAATTGACATGTTAGTTTAGGGAATCTCTAATGCAATGCTAAATTAATGTGTTAATGATGAATTTTGACATTTGAATGAAAAAAGTATTCTCCAATGCTATGTTATCATTCATATCAAATTGTCATATACTAAACTTTGTGACAAATTAACCATAAGGTATAAACAAAGCTAAATTTCACTTCATTCTTATAAGTCTTTGCCTCCTATGATTATTATAACAATTTTCCTTTTTATTTATGTAAATAGTAAAAGTTTGTTTTTACATCTTTCAAAGCACAATAATTATAATAAAAAGTAGAAATAGGATAAAAAATGGTGTAATACATTAAAGTATAAAATGTTAGTTTTTATATTATTTTGTAATAAATATGGCATTGGCTTAGAGATGGTCGTAGGGGGTGTTACATACTGTAATGTATCATATTTTTCTTAACTTCCTTTAACTTGGTGATAGTAATCCCACTTACACCCGTAGGAGGAAGGAACTACCATGTCTAACCAAGAATTTTCAAAATCAATGCGAATGTTGTTGCAAATCATAAATTTTAAATTTCAATTTAACAAAGTTAGCAAAATAGATTACATTGTAACAATTTGAAATTTTCATATTGTAAATTACTAAAATTAAAAAGTTTGGAGAATAAGTTGTTAAAAACCAAAATAATTAAGGGCAAACAATGCCAAAAAATAACCTGACATGATCGCCTTACCAACTTAGTTAATAAAGGAAGAAAAGAAATTTCCAGAGTTTGTGTAAGTAAACATGAGAATCAACACTGAAGAAAAAAAAAAATAAATCCCTTAATGTGGTGTTAACTACGTGCAACATGCTGATAATATTATATCCTTCAATCACTACTCTAAAGAAGTTGATTCTCTTGGACATAGGATTTTACCCTATTGAATATCCGCAGCGTGTATTAGGCGAGTTTTCTCATCTCCAAGAACTCATTGGTTTCAAGGTATTAAATCGATCCAATAATCATTGTTTCCAGCTTCTGGAGCTCAAGGAACTAATCCAGCGAAGAGTGTTGCAGATTAGGCGACCAAATTAAAATCTTTGGGAGTGAAAAGGACATCCAAGCTGAGCTCAAGAACCTGAAGATTCTATCTATTGGTGATGAAAATTGTAAGAAAAAGGAAGAAACTCTAGACAAGTTAGATGGATCAGCCCCTCCCACAAGCCTACAAGAGTCATGTATTATCGTAGAAGACCCATGCGTACATTTATTATATGTATTTTAACGCGTGCTATTGTTAAAATACAATTTTAAATAATTTGAATATTACACTAAAATAATATTAAATTAATAATAAAAAATATGACGGTCGTTTAATAGAGCTTTATAAAAATTTGGCAGTTTAATTAGAACTATTCTTATATATAGTTTAACAGAGTTTTGTAATGAAAATATACCTCCGTGATTGCATGATTAAGCGGGGGAGCTTGTTGTATGGTTATGGTTTGTTTTGGCTATAGTATCTGTTTTAGTAAATAATTTTTCGCTTTTAAGAAATGCTAATGATTTTCAGTATTGAGTGAGGTTATCTCAGTGATCTTATACATAAGAAAGGATTAAGGTGGAGCATTTAGACTCTATATCAGAGTTAAGTATAAAATTACTGTTAAATTATACCACGTATATGCATAAAAGAGTTTTGCTCTTGTGAAAGTGGAAAAAATGAAAATGCCAACCTTCTGCGCGAGTTGGCTCCTGTGAAAGTCTAAGAAAGGTATACACCTAATTTTTTGAGAAGTTTGCAGCAACAAAAAGTTCAAGGAAAAAAAAAATGCCTTCTTTTAATTAGGATCGGAGTAAGATTGATGTCGAATGGTTTTGCCTCAATTTCAAGCTCTGTACAGTGTCCACCAACACCATCAAACAAATTGTTCCTCTATTCTCGGCTGCTTTCATTCTCTTCAATCTTTGTGCGCTTTTTCTTTCGTGTATATATTTTTTTTAATAATTTTGATAAACTAATCGCTCTAACAGTTCTCCAACCTTATGCTTGCCCCTACTTTCCAACCAAAAAGATGTGTTTGGAGTTAATTTTCAATCTCTAATTCATTCAACCTGCGAACATCTCCATAAAAACAAACACGCAAGTCAACACTTCACCATTGTGTGATGTAATCTAAAAGCAAGAAAGTGCACACTACTGATAGTGCTTCAGTAGTGCGCACTATCATAAATTTTCCAACAATGACATACACGTTTCATTTTTAAAAGAGACGGCAAGATTGAAATGCATTTTTCCACCATGATAGCCATATAATATATCATTCTTGGCATTGGACCCGTTTTTAATCTGTTGCTCCCGCCCTGTTATCAGACTTGATCTGAAAAAGGATATAAAGGAAAGAAAATGAACAAAAACTACCATCTTCATCTAGAAGCAACTCTGTAAAGCGACCGATTAAGCTATACATCTCAAACTTCAAGGGGCAACTCAGTACAAATGGTCGAGGTAATAATTAAAGCCACTTTAATAAATAGTTGTTTTCACAATATATAAATAAGAAAATAAATGGTTGTATAATTGTATCACAATCAACCTAAAAAATAAAATTCCCAAAAAAGGCAGTGGCTTTTACTATCGGAAATAAAAAAAAAAAAAGAAAAGAAAATGTTCTATTGTTATCCACCAAACTTTTTCTGTCATAATGAATAGTTTCTACTTCGTTTCACTCAGGATGGTCGAATGTGATCAAACATCCCTGCATGATCTACAGGGTAAAACCCGAGAAAAGATTTTGTTCTTTGTCTACTAAAATAAACGTCATAATGAATCAAGCATTTATAAGAAACGTTAATTTACCACTCCAGCTAACCATGTTCTAGCTGGTTAGTACTCGACTATAATCTGCTTGCCAACTCTCACCATTATCTCTATTTACAGTTTACAGTAGGAATTTGCCCTGAAGAGGGGCAAATCCCAGAATAGTAAATAAGGGAAGCATTCGAAGCAGAGAAGCTTCCATGTCAGAATAATCTTCCGATAGACAGATGAAATTCGGGCGCTGTGGAAGACAATATACTCAATCAAATTAAATTCCAAGTTGCTCACTTAATTCAGGTATGTTAACTAACAATTTGGTCATTTAAATTCATTTGCATTTTGTAGTGAAACAAGTCAACATGGTCTGTAAGATAACGGTGCATAAAACGTATATGTATACAACAGGTAAAAAATATATACATAAAGGAAATCATGGCAATGGAAGCTATGGTCAGTACCCTTACGCAGAACATGTTCACGGCGCTGATAAACCAAGCCCAATTTGCACTCGACTTCAAAGGTCAGTTTCAGCAGATGAAGACACGGCTTGATCTCATGAAGGCCTTCCTGGCCGACACTGAGAATCTCAAGGGTCAGAGCAAGAATGACACTGTCCGACAAGCCTTATCTACGCTTCGGGAACTGATATTTGAAGCTGACAACGTTCTCACAGATTGCCTAATCAGAGACGAATATCACGAAGACCGGTCTTGCAACGGCTTATCCCTCAAGGATCCATTCTTCTTGCACCAAATTGGAAAAAAGTTAAAAGGCATCAATTTGCGAATGGAACAAATAGAGAAGACCTTGGGAAGTGTTCTGATAGCAAGGGAGAGCATCCGTTCAAAAGACACATACCAAGAGGAAATTTTATGTCACAAGATTTCAATCCAACTGAGATAATTGGATTGGAAGAGGATATGAAGAAGATCAAAGGGTCGATTTTTGACGCCAACGAGGTGCTGCAACAAGTTGCGGTTGTGGGGATGTGCGGGCTAGGAAAAACTACCATTGCCCAGAAGATATTTCATGATACGGATGTGCTTGGCCGCTTTGACAAGATGATTTGGGTGACTGTTTCAAGGGCCTTTAGCGAGGAGAATGTTGTGAGGTCCATGTTGGAGAGGTTAGGGAAAAATGTGTCTGGATTAGGCAGTAGTCAGTTGTTGGGCGAACTTCAACAGACGCTTGCAGATAAGAGCTGTCTTATAGTGATGGATGATGTTTGGCACGTAGATGTGGAGTGGTGGACAAACTTGTGTTCTGTTTTGCCAAGAAAAGGAGGCAAGAGAAGCTGCGTCATAGTGACAACAAAAATGAAGGTGTTGCTAATGACATGGGTGTGGAAGGTTCTAAAATCCACAAGCCCAATACTCTGAACGACGATGACAGTTGGTCTTTGTTTTCAAAATGTGCCTTTTCTTCACGCAAGGGACACTGTCCGGATGTGCATTTCGAAAAAGTAGGCAAGGAAATCACGAAGAAATGTGGAGGACTTCCATTGGCAATCAATACCATTGGAGCTTTGTTAGCAACAAAAATTAACTCCCCTTCTGAGTGGAGGGAAATTTCAAGGACCTTGCTAACGACGGAAGGGAAAAATAGGTCAGTTATGGAATCTTTACAGTTCAGTTATGATGATCTTCCCACTCGACTAAAGCAATGCCTCTTGTGTTTCTCCATTTACCCTGAAGACTTTGAGATAAAAGCTGAGAAGTTGATCCACTGGTGGATTGGTGAAGGCCTAGTTCAAGGCAAGGGCTCAAAATCAGCATTCGAAATTGGCTATGATTACCTTTCTGAACTTATCAAAAGGTGCCTCGTTGAAGTTGTTCAGCAATGCTGCTACAATGGGAAGGTCTACGCCTGCAAGATGCATGATATGGTGAGAGAACTCATCATCGCAAATGCAAAAGATGATGAAATTTGTGACTTCGATTCACAAGGTAGCCGAACTCCAAAACCGGGTTCTTGGTTGTTAGGTTTCATTGAAGAACTGCACAAAAACACCTCATCAAAAGACGTATCCAAGCTCAGGGCTTTTATAGTACTGAAGTCAAGCAATGATATTAAGTTCAAGTGTTTTGAGAAGTTAAGTTCTCTCAGGGTGTTGGATTTGTCAAACATCAAGCTAGAGGGGATAAGCATGGATGATCTTTTCTGTTGGATTAGTTCTCTTAAACGCTTGGCATCTCTCAACCTGAGTGGAGTTCAAAGCCTGGAAATGGTGCCACCTTCGATTCAAAAACTGCAGAACTTGCAGTTATTGATCTTAACTGGATGTAACAAGCTGAAAAGATTACATCATTCAATTACTACTTTGAGGAAGTTGATTGTCTTGGACTTAGGCTTTTGCCCTCTTGAGTACATGCCCCATGGAGTAGGCAAGTTTTCTCATCTCCAAGAACTCACCGGTTTCAAGGTATTGAATCAATCCAAAAGGCAATGTTGTCAGCTTCTTGAGCTTAAAGAATTAACTCAACCAAGATTGCTGCGGATTAGCATAAGTGATGAAACTGAAATCTTAGAGAGCGAAATGGACATCCTAGCTGAGCTCAAGAACGTCAAGGTTCTAGCTATTGATGCTGAAAGTTGCAAGGAAAAGAAAAATGAAATTTTGGAGAAGCTGGATGGATTAACCCCTCCCACAAGCCTGCAAGAGTTGTATCTTAAAAACTACCGCCGGGAAACTCTTCCGAAATGGGTTAATGCAGGACAGCTTTCTGAGTTGCAATATCTTTCCATTGAGAATGGATATCTCAACAACTTGACTCCTGAGATTGAGAATAGTGAATCCAAATGGAACCTTGAGGGTCTGTGCTTGAAGTTCCTTATAAGGTTAGAGGTGGACTGGAAGGACTTGGTCACAAATACGCCTTTTCTTTGCTACTTGGAGGTTAGTCACTGTTACAAATTGAAAGATTTTCCCTGCTCTGTTAAGACACCAGGGATCTGGAGAAAGAAGCAAGGCTCTGAAATTGATGCACAAGCAACAAATTCGAATCTTTAGGAAGTCCTTTGGACTGAAAGTTTCCTTGCCAAGCTACATTCAACAAATTTCAGAAATTAATATATATATATATATGTGTTTGTGTGTGTGATTAATGTTTAAGAACATTTTTCCAGTCTATGTTTCTAATATAAAACCTTATAAGCCCTCTCATCGAGACAAGGAATAAAACTTTTATTCTAGATCATGATGTTATTGTTTAGTAATTAATATGTTAGGAGTGTAACATTTTTAATTTCTTGGAAGAAGCTTGTGTATGTCCGTTCACTGCAAGGACGTGATATGTACACACTTAGTATGTGGATATTGTTTGGTGTCTTGGTTCGGAGTGTAACATTTCAGTTTTCTTGGAATGTGCTATCAGTTGTTTGACTGTTTTCTGCAAAGATGTGATATGTATATGCTCAGAGTTTGGATATCGATTGGCGCCTTTTTTCTTCATATTTTGGGCAAAAGTTGATTCCTATTTCAAGAAGGCGAGCGATTGTGGTTTGCTATCCCTGGAACATGGGAAGGGTAAGCATAATGACATTGCACAATTAAACAATGGGTTATTGTCAATAATTTTAGTTCTATCATGAATTTATGTTTATTTAGCAGTGCGTTAATATCTTGTTACATCTAAAAAGCATATTTCTCATAAATAATTTTAGTTTTATTATAAATAACTCTCTGTTTTTGAATTTTCTCCATTAACAACATATTTCTCATACTAATAATTTACCTAATAATTTTTTTATTTATAAGTAATGACGTGGCAATAAGTATGCATGTTAGACTCGGATTACATAAGAAGGCGATGAGAAGGTGGAAAATGAAACTTTTTTTATCCTTTCAATCGCTACATAATACTTTTTTCAATCTTTTTTATTTCAAACAGTTTTTTTTTCCTTTAAACACATTTTTCAAAACTTACTTTTTTTAAACCCAAAAAAAAATCTTCAAAAACTCCCTTGTCATGGCCCTTACTTAGAAAAAAAGTGAATGTATAGAGTTATACGTTAAACTGAAAATAAATGGTTTGGAGTTGAAAAAAAGTAAAACCTTAAATTATGTTTGGAGAAAAATAATAGCAATATATATTAATTTAGTTTTGTTCATCTCATCATTGTATTATAATTAAAAAAAATATCTTATTTTGACTTGAAATAAGAAAATTATAAACTTTTAAAGTTTGAGTTTTGACAGAGAATTGTAGATAAATAGTTAAATTGGTTTACTTTTGAAGAAAAAGGCAAAAAAACTTTTAGAGGATTTTGATTATAGTGCATGCTTCAAACATAGCCTTAAAATGTGTTTGGATCATATATTTCAAATTCAAAACATTCTGTTTTGTTTGGATTGTCGATTGGAGCAGAAAATTTTGAATTGGAGTTGAAATTTTTAGGTTAGAGGATTAACTTTTCAAAAATTAATTATAATTTTTATTAATTTTTCAAAAAAGACAAAAATCAATCTGGAAAAGTATATTTGGTTGAAAGTTAAGATAGCAAACCAAACAAATACAAATCATTTCATTTCAAATTCAAATTTGAACTACATTCATCTTTATTTCTTCCGAACATCTATTCATTTTAGATTCTCATTTCAAAATAAATTTTTTCAATTCACAATAGTATGCCAAACAAGGATATTTTTTCCTCAATTATTCTCCCATTTCCTGATTCAATATATATTTCCCATTTCCAAACAAGGACAATGAAATAAAATACAATATATATTTAGATGTTTAAAATTACATTATATTTAAATTTAATATGTGTTTAGATTGTTATAAAAAAGAGAGAATTGATAAAAATATATAAAAAATAAAATAATAAATAATAATTGTATTAATAAATTTAAAATTTAAAAATATTTGAATGTAATATGTAGATATCCAAATACGTTCTACGTTATACTCAGATGTAACATAGGTTGCAGTTGTGGTTCATCTTGTGTCCAAAAAAAAACACACACACACACACACACACACACTCAATGTTTTAAATGATATGACCTTTCTTGTGTGGTGACAGTCATACTAGCACTCAAATGCAATTGACTTACTACACCAGCAACAATTTGTCACAGAATTATACGTGAATGTTGGTTTAAAAATGTAGAATTATTTGTCGACTTTACATTGCTTCCGCAGTGTTGATCATTGCTTTTCTTTAAGCTTTTTGACAAAGACTGATAAGAGCATTAAAGGGCAGCAAC
Organism: Antiaris toxicaria; assembly: GCA_035233585.1. Classification (NCBI taxonomy): domain Eukaryota; kingdom Viridiplantae; phylum Streptophyta; class Magnoliopsida; order Rosales; family Moraceae; genus Antiaris; species Antiaris toxicaria. The sequence continues at coordinate 110,555,233 of CP141154.1, read as the reverse complement.
AAGATTAACAGTGGATATTATAATGAATGTCAATAAGAATAGGATTAATTAGATTTTCAATCCTACTTGCTGCACTTAAAAAAAAAAAAAACATTTTTTTATAGATAGGCGTAAAGATGACGGACCTCTTACGGTCTCGTTTCATTTATGAATTCAAATCCAAATTTTTTGATTTAGTTTTGTAATTAACCTTAGAAAAAAATTATATTACTGCCAACAAAGAAAAGGTAAAATATTTGATTGGTTGCTGAACTTTTAAATAAGTGAGAATTTTGTTTTTGAGTTTTTTTTTTAATAAAAATACCTATAAAATGTTAAGTAGGTAAGAGTTTGATTATCTAATCTTTTTATTTTAGATAAATACTCCCACAACTCTTTAAAAAAAATGTGTTTTGGTCCTTCTTCACAAGAAACAATATTTTTTTTATTTATCTCTATATCAAAGAAAATTTTTTTCCTGGTCATTAATGATTTGTGAGTTTTTTTTTTAAATTAATAAACACTATTTTTGATGGGAGATTGTGTGACAATCGGAAAATTTTGCTGTTCTCGAGAAATATGTATATTGTATGTACAGTATCGAGAAAAGGGTCAAGACGACATTTTCTCGACCTGAAACTGATATATTTAGAATCAGGATACTCAAATTAGTCAGTTGAGCACAAAACAGAAATTTCGAGAAGGAATGCAAAAAATACACAGTATCAAAAACTGGTCGAGATGACCTCGGATTAAGATAAAACTGATAAATTTGGATTCAGCACGTCCAAATTAGTCAGGATAGCCCAAGTTAAAAATTTTAGGGAGAAAAGTATAAATAGGAAATCTTGGGGGTTAAATTCAAAAATTCCTCGTAAAATTCGCAAAATTCGAAATTCTACTCCAAAATTCTCTCAAATGTGAACAGTGATCAACTTTCATATACAACCTCCGTTCACGACACCGCTGGCACGGTTGGAAAGCTCTCGCCGAGCTGAGTCCAACGGTGAGTCGACGCGACGGAGCAGCCTCCGGAGCAAGCCGCAAGCGCCGCTCAAAGCTCGCCGGAGCCGTAAATTTCAAACGGATGATTCTCTGCTACCCGGCCACTGTTTTCCATGAAACCGGTCTCAAAAGGTTCGTGGTGAAGAGTACTACAAAGCCCATGTGGTGGTTCACGGCAACAACGGCCGTATCGTGCCGACCAAGCTTCGAGAAATCCGCTATCGTCACCGTGGGAGCCACTGTCAATTTTCATCGATTCCGGCCAAATTGAAGAGAGCCACCAGTGCAGAAATGGTTGTGGGGTTGTGGGGAGCAAAAGCCCTCAACCAATTTCAGGAAAAAAGTTTGGCACGGTGGAGTTCCACCGTCGCCGCCGTGGCCGTGGCTTTCAAGGGGGTTTTCCGACGATAGGAGCCTCCAAACATGAAATTGAGGCCACCAATGAATTCCTCTCGTCGAGCTCTTCAAGAAGGGCTACTCATTTGCCACCGTCGCCGCCGTCAACCGTCGGTCAACGGTGAGTCAACGCCGGTCAACGACGACCGTTGACCAAATTTTGAAGATTAGCCCGTTGGCCTATTTTCGATGTTCCGGACGCATCTGCGGAGTCAGATTTGCAAAACGGAACTCCAGATGCAAAGAACCAAAGAATAAAGTTTGTGCGATCGAGACCGAACGGCATTTTCGGTATAATCTCGACCACTCTTGTTCCTCAATTTATTAATTGAGATGAATGTATGTTAATGTAATGTATTGATATGAGAAATTGTAAAAGAAAGAAAGAAAAATAAATGAAATAGCATATATGAAAAAGTATGAAAATGTGTAAATTTTACGTAAAAAGTGTGCAACTTTTACGTAAAATTAGGCCTCTAGTATAGTACGTGATAGATTAGACGAGGTTAGATGGTTTTGAGGCGTTTCCTAAACGCCAGGAGCCTAAAAATTAAGAGGAAATGTTGCCAAAATTTTTAAAATGACGTAAAGGGCATTTCTGGAAATAAGGGTTTAAAAATGTGATTGGGCAGGTAAACCCGAGCCCCTTATGAATTAAAAATAAAAAATAGAAAATGGATGTTTTAAGAATTATAAGACGACCTTCGAGGCCTAAAATATAAGAAAAGCAAGAAATCGACTTTTATGTCGGAATAGAATTTCCCGAGGGTCGAGAATAGTAAAAATTGTGAAAAATATAGAAATTAATCTGGAAAAGGTCCAGTAAGTTTTTAAAAGTCAAATGGATGATTTTTGAGCTTAGAAAATTCAGTCTAAGCATTTAAAACGAGAAGGTTAAGATTTAAAGTACCGTCAAGGGCAAAACGGTCATTTGGACTAAAAATTTCAGAAAGTTAGAAAAAGAGTCGTTAAACCCTAGAACATAATCCTAAGACTTTAATTAAAGTTTTAAAGGCCAAAGTTAAGAGTTAAGCATAAAAAAAATAAGAAAAGTTCTGATTGGGGCAAAATGGAAATTTTGCCAAAAGTTTACAGAAAGTTAAAAATGAAACGTTAAGCTCTTAAGTTCTTTATTAAGAAATAAAACGTAGTATTTTTACGTTTTATAAAGTTTTATATATGAAATAAAGATTTTAAATAACCATTAATTTTTCGGTTATAGGAGTTCAATGGGACAGTGATGATGGACTGTCGAGGAACCACAGAAAGCTGATGTTAGCAGAATTGAGGTAAGTTCAGAAATTTAATTATCTGTGCATGAACAAATTGATATGGTTATATTTAGGTGGGAAAAATATATATTTTCCCCTAAACTATATAATTATTTGATTTGTGATTGATGACGGGTGCACAACTTTTGGTATAGTTGTGTACTAGACTGTATGGTTTATAGTATGATTGTGTAATTTATACTATTATTACAATTGTTTCAGATTCACGGGAATCTGATTCTTTATATTGTCATGATTGCATTGAGTATTTGCATGCCTTATAATTAATGAGGCAACCTCCCAAGAGTGTGAGGTATCGTTTTAAAGAAATGATGAAAATAATAAGAATAAATAAATTAAGTATAATTTATATACTGTTCTGTTTATGTTACAGGTTTGGACGAGAGGTTTCAAACTTACTGAATTCCATTTTTATGATTCCAGTTACTACGTTATGATCATAGAGCAGTATTAATGTTTGATTAATTACAATATTAAATATATGATGTTTACAGTCTTTATGACTACACAAGTCTGAGTACGGCTACTGTACTAGACTACGAAAAGTTAATATATTGCACAGTAAAGATGTTATTATATGTACACTTAAACATTAAACAACAGGGTAATGAAAACCTAATGTTTTGGCATACCGGCCTCTCGAGAGGGGAGGTTATTTCATGTAAAAGTAGAAAACATAGTACAGATGAGGGAGAGCCAGGGTAGCTCCTAGGCCCCTCTACAGCGCACTTTTCGGTACGATCAAAACGGGCCCATACAGAGTTAAAGTACAGATAAGATAATAAATGAACAGAATAAATCGAAAAACTGAGCATAAAACACTCAAGACATAATTGTTGTATTTGATTGTAATGTTTTGCGCTAACTTATATGTTATGTGCATTTGTATATATATACATGTTTATAAATTACATGTTGTGCTAATTATTAAAGATATAGCACTATGGGCGCGAGACCAATACAGTTTAACGGGCGCGAGGCCCATACAGTTTAATGGACACGAGGCCCATGATATAACGGGCGCGAGGTCCATACAGTATGACGGGCGTTAGGCCCAGGGCACAAGGCCCATAAACTGAAAGTAAAGAATGATGTAATGAAAGAAAGAATGAGAAATATGAAAAAAAGAATAAATGAGTATAATATGAGCACCACCACATGATGTGATGTTATGTCAGTATATCAGAGTAAAGTTTTAAGACATGTCATGGGTGACATTAGAGGATACCACTGTTATTACAGTTGGTATATTTATAGTTATTCTAATTTTATAAAATACTAATAGTTATCACAATTTATGTGATTATTTGTCAATACATCAGAGTAAAGTGTAAGAGATGTCATGAGTGATATTAGAGTATACTACTGTTATTACAGTTGGTATATTTGTAGTTATTCTAATTTTATAGAATACTATTAGTTATCACAAATTATGTGATTATTTGTATTAATGCACGATATGTTTTAGTAGTTATATACTGCAGATAGTATATATGTTTATATGACAGAATATAACAGTATAATATACTGTTTTATGATTTATGTTTTTATGTTTGAACTTACTGGGCGTTTAGCTCACCAGTTTGTTCGTGTGCAGGTAACAAAGTTAAACAACTTGCCATTTGAGTTTATTGAGATTTGAGACTGGTGGAATAGGTTGCGAATGTCATGTCAAAGGTTATGGACCCGCTATGCTTAATCCGTCAGATAGAAAGAGAGAAAGAGAGTAAGTGTAAGTATGTATATATAAAAAAAAAATTTTGCATCTTTTTATATCAATATGAAAAGAACAAATAGTAGAAGTAAGAATAGATGTCAAGTGACGGGCTCGCGCTAGGCGGGGTGTCACAGATTGTTTTGAGCTTGTTGATTTTTAAGATAATGTAGTATTTTTGTTAAAAAAATAGATGTCCATCATCATCCTCTATGAGCCGATGCAACCTCTCTCATCACTGTCACGTCACTATCATACCCTTATCATTTAACTAAAGCTCTATTTGATAAACGTATTACATTTAAATGCAATGCATTGAATGTGATTTGCATTTAGAAGAAAAATATTTGCATTGCATTTGAATGCAATGTATGTTTGAATAAAAAATATTTGAATTGTATTTAAATAATGAATACGTGATGTGATGGGTAAAAGGAGAGAGAAAGAGAGTATGTGATTGATTAATAAAAATAATAAAAAAATAAAATAATGAATAATGATTATATTAGATTTAAAATGTAATTTGATTGGTATTTTAATGTAATATTTTTGAGACTGAATTAAAATTATATTGCATTTAAACGTAACGCAAATGTAATGTTAAAAACAAACGGAGACAAATATTTAACATAAGGACCAAAATGGGGTATTATTTTGTTAAAATATCTATATTAGAGATCAAACTTTCATTTATTTAAGAGTTCAAAGGCATTTTTATTAATAAAAGAAATCATAGATTCTCACATACTTAAGAGTCCAGCGACCAACAGAACACTTTACCTTAAAAAAATTTAAAACAAAAACAAAAGGTTGTATCTCTCTCTCTCTCTCTCTCTATATATATATATATTCATCCGTTCTTTATTCTTTGCTATAACTTACATTGACGCAAAATGTATGGTGAGCTTTGCCTTCGACCTTTTGCAAAGTTTTTCATTCACATTAGCTTACTGCTTTGGCAGCTGAGTCATGTATTCAAAATTTGGACCACAGCTCAGAACATAATTGATCCGCACTTGCCTGATGATGAAGGTAAACTAAACTATTTATTATTGAAAGCAACTCTTGTTCTTGTCTCTAATGAAGTGAGTATAGCATTTTTCTATATTCATATGTACTTCAAATTGTTGCTTTCATATTTAATTCCCAGTGTTCCCTTTTCTTTTAGTTCTAATAATATTTTCCTTAAAATTGATTTCTTATCTTTTTTTTTTTACTGAAGGTTAAGTTATTATCCTGCTTATCATCATCTCCATTTGGGATGAAGAAAATTGATCGGTTAATGATGTAAACTTAATTAATTATACAAGAAAAAGTGTGTCAAGATCGGTGTTGTTTCTCAAGTTGAAATTTATCTGGTCTAGTAAATTAATAAGGGCCTACATATTTATTAAAGAATCTTTATCTCCTATTTGACACTTGTTTTAAATCAATTTTTAAAACTTTTTATTATAGTGTTTTCTTTTATAAAAATTTAAATTTACTAATTGAATTGTGAGTTTGAATCTATAATTGAAATACTATTCATATATACATATGAAATATTATTAAAATTTGTCTGTATTTTTTTTAAGTTCTGCAATATAACCATACAATTTTTGCAAACTTGTAAAACTTTTGTTTTCATGTTTCTTTCTCTCTATTTGTATTTCAAATTATTTTTTGAATTTGTAATCTTTTAAAACTAAAAGTAGAAGTCAAAGTGTCAAGAGAAAATAGTACATCTTAATGAGATTGACACTAAATTAACTCTTCATGCTCCACTAAAACCTCCACTCTCATAAGGGTGTTTGGAACTTGAATCCAAACCTAAATTATTCATTCCAATTTTGTTATTTTTCTGAAAAATCTAACAATAATTATAATTTGTTTTTGAAAAATCAATCAAATTTAACATAATAATTTCAATTTATTTCAAATTCAATCCATGAACTAAATGGAAAAATTAAATCAAAGATTCAATCTCAAAGGGAAAAAAAACACATACAAGATAAGAAATTCATGTATTCGTTAATAAAGGAAACGAAAGACCTTATAAACATGTGAGAAAGCTGCAACCAGAAAATCGAGCCAAAGACTCTGAATTTGTTCACAAATCACAAATCATGCATGCTTTTTTAAAAACCTAAAGGACAGAACTTGACATTTAAAATTCTAAATAAGAAGAAGAAAATAGAAAAAAAAAATTGCACGGGTATGAACATAGAAATGTTTTCTCATGTATGAGACTATGAAAAAATGATAGAGAGCAACGAATGGATCCTTCCACTTGAGGTGCAAAACTTAATCCCGTTTCAGATTTCAAATTTTTTTTTTTCTCCATATTTTATTAAAAGTGAAAAGATACATAGAGATATTTCCGTCAAAGAAGAAAAAGTCTAGATTATCTTAAACAATCTAATACCTATTGAAAAGATTTTTATGGCTTCCTAATTTCAAAATTATATTCAAACAAACATGGATTAAGTATCAGTTTATTTCATTTTTAGTATTTTATTTAAAAGTAAAAATTAGATATTATCTTAATGCTAATTTTAGAACTCCAAAATACTTTCTCACGTTCTAATAGAAATTCTTTTCAGAAGTCATGTGAGTCTAGCTCCTCTAAAAAGAGCTTCCCATTCAACGTAAAAACTTTGTTCCTTGTTGTTTTTGTTTTTTGCTCTTTTCTTTTTTTTATTTTTTCAAGTGTAAAAATTTGGTTATAAGCTAACATATACTTTAGCCAAAAAAAAAAAAAAAAGCTAATATATACGACGTGAAACCCTAAGCTGTGTTAATTGTTGAAATATTCGGCAGTGTCTATTCTGAGAATTGTTGCAAACAGCTTGGGGTTCAAGGGATCACAAGAATCATTTTCCAAACCATGTTGCAAAGGAAGTGGCAGCGACTCATATTATGATGATGGCGGCATCTCCTGTAATTGCAGCTTTAACGGCAACAAAACCTATCACGTCAACCAAATGTATTGTTAAAATTTCAAGTTTAGAACGACTGATGGTAGCTTGTGTTCGGAACAAGATTTGAAATGTTTTTTTTTTTTTTAATAAAAGTTCTAAAAAGAATCTAATTCAAGTATTGTTTCTAAATCTACACCATGTTCTTTTTTTTTCTCTCCCCTAAGCATCAATACAAAAAGATTCTCAGTTTGAATTGAAATCTTTAAGGAAAAAAAAAAAACAACAACAACTTTTGAGACCTAGCTTCTAAACACAAGCTACTTATAAACATACCAATTAGAGCTTGCTAATTATTAGTCATTTTGCGTCGCAGTCTATGGGACAGCCAAGGTTTGGACGGATACCTACCCGAAGAAGTGGCTAAGCTTACTTATCTAGAAATCCTGTGATAATTCCTCTTCAATTATCATGAACACAAATATTTTAATGTGCTCTGAAATATAAATTTCAAGACCTACAATTAATTTAAATCTGAGTTTTACATTTTCAATATATATATATATATATCTTGGTATTATGGCTTCAATTTATTTAGGGGGCGTTTGGTAAACGCATTGCATTTTGATTGTATTTGAATGAAATTTGTTTTTTGAATGTTGTATTTGGTTGAAAAGTATTTGTTTTGTATTTGAATGAAATGTGTGTTTGGATGAAAAGTATTTTAGAGTTGAAAAGTTGATGTGATTGGTAAAAGTAGAGATAAATAGTGGAGTTAAAAAGTTGATGTGATTGTTTTAAAAATGTTTTAAATAGTAATTGTTTTCGTAGCACTGTTGTAAAATTTGTGTTTGGTGTAAAATTGTATTGTATTTGAATGAAGTTAAAATGAAAAATTTTACCAAATGGCACCTTAGACATGCGGTGGTGTTAAATTTTTTTATTTTTATTTTTATTTTTATTTTTTCATAAACAGGAATCTGTATGACAACGAAATTAGAGGTGAAATTCCCGATACCTGGGGGAATATGAGCAAGCTGTACTACCTGTGAGTATAGTTTCGGCAAGACCCATCCTATTTGGCTTTATCAAAGTTTTGTAGTTGAAGTTAGGAAAAATACCTAAAATACCCATTGTGTTTCGCTCATATATCATTTTTGCCTCTTTCATTGAAACACTTGTCATCCTGTGTTTGTAAAATTAAACTAAACTATTAAGCTTTCATTTGAATGGGAGGTTCATTTCTAGAAAAGATAGATTTTCTTATTTCAGATAGAAAGTCTTTGGCTTTTGGAAACGAGATGGTGTTTAGATGTTTAGATATGTAGAAAATTTTTCTTTTTCCAGAAATGAAAAGTTGTTTGAAATAAAAATAAATGATATTGAAAAAGCGTATTGTAAGAGAATTAAAAAAAATTCTTCTTTTTTTTTTTTTTGCCTAAAATTTTATTGTAGAAAACAAGATTGGGAAAAAATTCCTTTGTTCTTTTCAGGAATGAAAAAAATGATTAAAAAAATGCTTTTTTGCCAAAAAAAATCATTCTCTAAAATAGACATGCTATCCAAACATAGGCTAAATAATATTAATTTTAGAACTTAAAAATTGCACAAAATAATCTAAAATATTTTTTTAAGTAAATTGAAAATTTTGTTTGAATTAGATTTTTTTTATTTTTTAAAAATTTTTATTTAATCTTGTTAGTTTAATATTATTGAAAATAATATTTAACATAGATTGGAAGGAATAACCTTGATATTTTCAAAAATGTAATTGCTTCAGGGTATTTTGTAATTGATTTTGAAAAACAAAGAGGGGTTTGAGTATTTGTACAATAAAAGTAACAAAAGTGATATTTAAGCTAAACGCATAGAGTGTTTTGAATATTTTTCTATTAAAGTTAACACATATATATATATATGTTGCATGTATATATATGTAAGTAACTGAGTGTATATATTCAGGAATCTTGGAAATAATCAATTGACTGGACCAATTAGCCTGGGGAATTTGAGGCTTCAATATCTGTAAGTTTTCGGCGCTTCTAGATTCAAGAATTTCTCAATACTACTAAAAATTTTGAAGGGATTTTTATCTTTTTCTAAAAAAATTTATAAAAATTATAACAATTTTTGAAAAGTACTGAACCAACTATAATCTTTAAATTTCATTTCAAATCTTTGTTTCAAATGCAAACTAAATAATCATAGAGCTTTATATAAATGGAGATAAATATAAGAAAAAAACGAATCCTTTTCTTTTTTCCTTTGCCAAAGGGATCCAAGCCATCAAATTGATCATACGTTTAGAAACAAAATCTCTTGTCTGGCGAAGGTATATCCTGACACGTGTAAATATCATAATGAATGTCTTATAACGTTAATTCATTATTATGCAACACTTTCTTTTGATACTTATCACTCATAGTAGTAAAAGTATTGAAATGTAACATGTTATATATAAAATCTACATTAAATCAACCAGAAGAAATATGAATATGGAAAAAAAAAAAGTCTACTGGATATGTATATGACCGCCAAATAGGCGACCTATCCTTTTTTTTTTTTTAATATTCATTAACCAAAAATATATCTGACAAAAATAAAAATGGGTGTGGCAGATAATTTCTGTGTAATGTCAGTACTGGGTCTACCTTTTTTTTTTTTTTTTCATTAATTGACGCCAGTTAATGAAGTAATAAGCTTGATTACTGAGGCCTAGCCAGAAAAATAAAAAATAAAAAAAGGCAGCTTGATTATTAAGGAGTCGAAGAACAAGTACTAATTGAAACTACTTCAATTTTCTTTTTCTAAAGTCATCTGGAGAACAATTTGTTCACCGGGCCAACACCAGCATCTTTGGGTAACATGTCGGATTTGGTTGTCTTGTAAGTAAACAACATTTTCAATCTCCTGAATGCTCAATATTCCTTTCTACTTTAGTTTACTTCGTATGCCTGTGATCAAATCCCTTCTCGTCACGTTTTACTCTGAGAACTTTCTTTCTCAAATTTTATCTAATAAGATGACAATTAAGCTCATGCCGAGCTCCTTTATCATGCATCATGAAGGTCTTTGTACGGAAATCAGCTCAATGGTTCTGTTCCATTAGAACTTGGAAAACTGACCTCACTTGAAAAAATATAAGTTTCTAAAAAAACAAAAACTAATATATATATATATAAAGAAGGTATGTTTATCATGCCAAGCTCTTTATCATGCATCTTGAAGGTATCTGTACGAAAATCAGCTCAGTGTTTCTTTTCCACCAGAACTTGGAATACTGATCTTACTTGAATACATTTCATTTTCCTAGCTACCAGAAAAGTGGGGGAAAATTATTTATGAAAAGTAAAAAAGTAAAAGAGAATGTATGTTTCTCATGCCAAGCTCCTTGTCATGCATATTAAATGAAAATCAACTCAGTGGTTCTCTTCCATCAGAACTTGGAAATCTGACCAAACTGACAATCCTGTAAGTTTCTATATACATACATACATATATATATAAAGAAAATTATTTATGAAAAGTAAAAAAGTAAAAGAGAATGTATGTTTCTCATGCCAAGCTCCTTCTCATGCATCTTGAAGGTTATTAAATGAAAAATCAACTTAGTGGTTCTCTTCCATCAGAACTTGGAAATCTGACCAAACTTACAATCCTGTAAGTTTCTATATACATACATACATATTATATATATATATATAAAGAAAGAGAGAAAGTGGATTAATCTCACCTGTATTCCTAAATTTTAAAGACATTCTCACTTTGTCCTTTAAACTATAAAAACTCTAAGAGCCTGTTTGCATAACGTTCTAGAGGTATGTTTTGAAGGTTTGAAAAAATTAAGTTTTGGAAAATGTATTTGGAGAAAAAAAAATTTTAGAATAAAAAAATATAAAATCTTAAAAATTTATTTAGAAAAAAATTATCAAAATATAAAATATAAAATATAGATCTTATTATTATTCTTATCAAAATTCTATATAATTTGAAAAAAAAAATCATTTGGACTTTTATATACAAAGTTATGGACATTTAAAATTTGAATTTAATATAGAGTTTTATATATGTAAATAGTAAAAAAATGGTTGGGAAATGAAAAAATATATATGTAGAAAAACTATTCAAAATATATCTTCAAAACGCCCTTAAATACTCTAATTTTACCATTTGAATTTTGAAATAGTCCAGTCTCTCCTTTAGTAGAATTTCCATTAAAACCCAATGGAAAAATAGGAGAGTTTGTATCACTTACACATTCTACTAGAATTCTTATGTAATGAAAGTTCTTGAAGATGGAGTAAAGTGCAACAAATTCAATATTAAAGGGACGAAGTAAGAATTTTTAACATTTAAAGACAAAATGAGAATGACCCTACAGATGAGGGACCATAAGTGAGAAATATTATAATAAAAGAAAAAGGGAAAAAAATATATGTTTCTCATGCTTGGCAAGTTACTTATCATCTTGAAGGGATTTGAGCCAAAACCAATTCAATGGTCCTCTTTCTCGAGAACTTGGAAATCTGACCTCACTTATATTCCTGTAAGTGTTTGGGAGAAAAAAATGCTTATTTTATGAGGAAAAAAAAAAGAAAAAGAAGGTTCTCACGTCAAGCTCCTTATCACGTATCTTGAAGGTATTTGCACGAAAATCAACTCAATGATTCTCTTCCACCAGAAATTGGAAAACTGAGCTCACTTGAAAATCTGTAAGTTTTTAGGGAGGTAAAAAAAAAAAACAGTTGTGCAAAAAAAAAAATGAAAAGAAAAGAAAAGTGATGCATGTTTGTTAAACGTACCAAAACATATGAGTATGAAATAAGCTTTTAGAATGTTTAACTTATTATTATTATTTTTTGGTAAACTTGTTTGTATATTTTGTGACAATCGGGAAATTTCATCATTCTTAAAAAATTGATACATGAAATGTACATGATAAATTTCATGTTTAAAATGTGAAATTAGTGATTTTATGTGTATACGCGTATGTATCATACACAATATCAAGAAATTGATCAAGATGACATTTTCTTGATATAAAACTGATATATTTAGATTCAATATGCTCAATTTAGTCAATTGAGCATAAAAAGTAAATTTTGACCAAGAAATATGCAGTATCAAGAAATTAGTCAATATGACTTTTCTTGAAATAAAATTGATATATTTAAAATCAGTATGCTTAAATTAGTCAATTGAGCATAAAAAGTAATTTTTGACTGGGAAACATGCAGTACCGGAAACTGGTCAAGATGATCTCGAATGAAAATAAAATTGATATATTTGGGTTCAGCACGCCTAAATTAGTCAGTATAGCCTATGTTAAAAATTTTCAAGAAAAAAAAAGGGGTATAAAAGGATGGAATTTCGGATTTTTGTGAAAAAGCCCCCATAGTTTCTTATTTCTCTCTTTTTCTCCCCCTACACCGAAAATGAACAGTAACCAACCACTGGAAACAGTGTCCGTTTTCAACACCACTGGCACCATTGGAAAGCTCTCGCCGAGCTGAGTCCAACGGTTGGTTGAATCGATGGAATGGTGGCCGGAGGACGCCGCATGCGCTGCCCGAATTTACCGGATATGCGGATATTTCCACCGTCATTTCTCTGCTGTCCGATGTCCAAATGTCACGATTCTGGCCCCAATGGATTCGTGGTGAAGAGTAAAACAAAACCTAGGCTTCATTTCACCTCAACGGTCCTCGGATCGTGCTGTCACCATCGCTATCATCGTCGTGGAATCCGTCCATTCCGACAGAGTTAAGTAATGTTGTGGGTACCAAAAGACTCAGAATAATGCGTAGATCAAAAGCCCAAAATCAATTTTGGGCAACAAAGCCGGCACGATGGAGAACAGACATCACCGCCATCGACTTTTCGAGGGTCGATTTCCGGCGATAGGAGGCTCGATTGGTGAAATTGACATGAGTTCCTCTCATCGAGTTCTTCAAGATGGTGGCTACCTTTTCCTCGATGCCGTAGTCAACACCGGTCAATAGCGGTCAACGCCAGTCAACGGCGACCCAGTGACCAAAATTTGAAGAATGGCCCGTTCGCCTATTTTCGACGTTCCGGACATATCCGTGACGTCAGAATTGCAAGACGGAATTTCAAATGTAAACAATGGAGAATCAAAGTTTATGCGTGTGAGACCAAACGGTTCGTTCGATAGTCGGTGGGACGATTTCGGTAGTAATTTCGATCCCTTCATTCCTTAATTTATGTTTTAGACTGATTATGTATTAATTATGTATTTTGGCATGTGAAATTGTAAGAAAAATAAACTGTGTATGAAAAATGATCAAATAAAAAAATGTGTAAAATGTAAAGATTTTTATGTAAAAGTTGAGTTTTACATAAAAATATAGACCTTTGATATAGTACGTGGCAGATTAGAATTAGATTAGATGGTTTCGAGACATTTCCTAAACGCCGGAAACCTAAAAATTAAGCGGAAATACTGTTGAAATTTCTAAAACTGCACAAAGAGTATTTTAGGAATTAAATGGTAAAAATGTGGTCGGGATGGAAACCCAAACCCCCTCGATGATCTAGGTCTGAGAAAGAGGGACAGATGTTTTAAAGATTAGTAAACCGAGAATTTTAGCAAATGATGCTGTAAAAGCTCGATAAAGCCTAAGAAAAAATTATTTCATGATTGTTGGGCTTGTAAAATCCAGTCTAAGCATTAAAATGAAAATGATATGACCCAAAGACCCGTTAGGGGTAAAACGGTCATTTTGACTGAAAATTTGAGGAATGATAGAAAAGGGTCCTAATGGACTTAGAATGGCTTAATTAAGATTCTAAGGGCCAAAATTAAGTTGTAAATCAAAGAAAAGTAAGGTTATAATGAAAAAATCCCGTTATGGGTAAAATGGTAATTTATTCAAAAGTTAGCAGAAAATTTATAAATGGGATATTAGACCCCTAAGTTTATGATCGGGAAATGAAATGTAGAATTCTTATGTTTCATTAAGTTTTATATATGACATAAGTAACGAAAATAACCGTTATTATTTCGGTTATATGGATCCGCTCCAGACGCGATGAAGGAACGTCTACGGACCAAGAAAGCAAGAAAGGAGATACTAGCAAAGTAACGGTAAGTTCAAATATTTTCCTGTCTGCAACATGAATTGACTATAGTTCTAAATATTATATGTTATAAGTTCAAGTATTTATTTGTCTGCAACTTGAACTGACATGTTATGTTAGGTTTATATTTAAGTATTATATGAAAGTTATGTATGTTAGTGCATAATATGCACTAAAGTGTGACTAACATAACGCACACTATAAAAACCATGTTAAGAAAGAAAGGATTTATGACATGCTTATGAAAGAGAATAGTATGAACGAAAGAAAGAAAAAAAAGAAACGAAAGAAAGAAAGAAAGAAAAGAAATGAATGAAAGAAAGAAATGAATGAATGAATGAAAAGATAAAGTGAAGAAAAAGACAGATAAGCGAGATAAGACTGAAAAGTTAAGGTTGGCGTACTAGCCTTCACAAGGGAGGTTTTCAGGTCTATAGCCTCTATATAGAATGTGGTGCTATCTAAGAGAAAGGTAGTTAGATGACCATACCCCCAAGGGTGGTAGCTAAAATCTATCAATAAAAAAAAATGGTGGATTGAAAAGGTTGTGGGGTTGATTGGTGGGTAGCTCTCCCGTTTCCCCATTGGTCTGCGCACATTAGGTACGTTCAACCATGAGCCCACAAGAGAAAATGAAAGAAAAGACAAGTAAAGATCAGTGAAAGAAAAGAAAAGAAAAGTTAAGAAAAGCAAAGAAAAGAAAAGAACAGAGCGATATAATATAAAAGAAAGAATGAACAATAGAAATGAAAGTTAAGAGAGAAAAGAAAAGAAAAGAAAGACATGAAAGAAAGAAAGAACAAAAGAATAACGAAAATGAATGAATAAAAAATAGACAAACATAATACGACTAACATGTATGCACATGTTATATTATGTATAAGTTGATATGTATAAGTCAGTCATACGATTTTAAAGTATGTTTGCGATGTCTAGGCATATATTAAGTATGCTATGTTTAAAGTACATTAAGTTTCGATATTTAAGCATACATCAAGTATACTATATTTAGAATATGACATATTAAAGTACATTAAATATGAAAGTTTGTTCTCGATATTAGAGTATGTTAAGCATGAAGTTTAAAGAATATATGATATATGTTATGTTAATGTTCTGATGCCACAGTTGGTATCAGATATGCTCTGTCCAAAAAGGTATGAGTTATTATTTTGTCATAAATGTATGTTTGAACTTACTGAGTCTGTCACTCACAAGTTTGTTCATGTTACAGGTAAGCAACCTGCACGATGATAAGACAAGTGATGGATAACGAACAAAATTTGCATGTGCCAAGGGACTGGGTGAGGGTTATGATACTGTTATGAGTCTTCTGCTAAGCTGTTAAAGAGAGTATTGAAAAGGATATTGAAATGATGTTTTATGATGATACAGTTTTCAAGTTTAAAGTTTAAGAAAAAAAATTTTATTCCCCATTTTCATGTTCAAATGAATAGTTAAGATAAGTATGTTAAAGAAAGTAAGTTTAAAATAGAGATAGCTATGCAGCAAATTAAAAATAAATTTAAAATTGAGATAATTACGTGCTATTACACTTGTTATCAGAGTACAAAAGTAAAGATAGTTGTACTAGACGGGCAATCATCACATATTTATTTATTTATGTTGCAGACATTTGCAATCCAATGACTTCACTGGTAATTTGTCGGATGATTTTGAGCAACTCACAAATCTGTCGTCATTGTAAGCTTGCTTTTTCATTTTTTTTTTCTTCCTAAATTTCTTTAAAGGTGATCATTAAATTTTACTCCTAACGTCGACTAGACTCGAATCGCTCATATTACCTGAGTTGGGCCTTTACCTTTATTGTGAGTTTGCTTTTGAATTCAATACAAACTTTTTTCCTTTTTTTTTTTTTTTTTTCCCCAAGTAACTTTAAAAAAAGAGCCATTGTAAGTTTGCTTTTGACGTCAACCTAAACTTTTCTTCTTTTTCCCCCCCCCCCCCCCCCCCCCCCCCCCTAAGTAAGCAATTTAAAGATTTGGTTTGACATTAAAAGAAAAAGAAAAAGAAAGCCATAAATAGGATAATAAGAGCATCACTTGCAACACGCAACACACACAACCTTCATAATTCCCTTATTATTAATTCTTATTTTTGATAATTAGTTTGATTTTCTTTCAGTCTAGATTCTCGTCTCTCTAATAATTAGGACATCAAAATTATTAGAAGAATTAAAATGGTACAAAAGAGAAAATCCAACCTCTATACATACTAAAAAAATTTTAAAAATTAAGTAAAAAAAAAACTAGCTGTAGAGTCTTTTATCTTCTTTTTCTTCTCATTTTCATATCAAACTCCGGCCAATCAGTTCCACCAAAAAATAGTCCTCTTTATAGGATCTCTCTAATAGGACTTTATTTTACAAAATATATATATAGATATATACGCAAACACATGTCCACTTAGATCTCAATTACAGTGGTGATGGGTTTGGTACACACATATCTCTTTTAGTTGGGGTTTTCTATTAAGGATTCTTGTTCAGTGTGTTTTTATGCGGTCTCTTGTTATGTCTCTTGCTTCTAAGTGTCAGATCCTGAAGATTTTAGGCGGACGAGAATTAACATGGACAAATAAATTCGCTATCATATATTGATAAAAAGAATCTACAAGAGAGGTGGAGAATATTTTGAAAGAGACATAAATTAATTCTTAAGGGGCTGATTTCTCTTGAGAATTTGTATAAACGTCAATCGAAAAGTGTACATATTGAAAAACTCTTTCATATTCTTTGGTTGAATCATTAGTATAATAGATTTATTTGTTCCAATTAGTTGTTTGTTGAACTTGGTGTAAACACCCTTTTTTTATTATAATTATAGGTTTGTATTTTTTATTATTATCATTAGTTTAATAGATTTATTTCTTCCAATGCTTAGGATTTACTAATAAGGTTTTACTTATGTTTATCATAAAAGTCAAATTTTCAAAATGTGTGGTATAAGCTATTCATTCTGACATCCGACTGTTAATTGTTATTTCTTTATGCTTTTATTTCAATTTTTCCAGGGGATTTCTCCCTTTTGGGTTACATACTTTGAGATGTTTTATTGACCTTTTTTTTTTGTGTACCTTTTATTTTAATGCTTTTATAATTTTTTGGTGCATCTTAACTTTTAATACTTTGTTTTTCATTCGTTATCTTTACGTTTTATGGTAGATTTCCATTGCTATATAAAGTAGTTTATAGTTTACATTAGACTCCAATTAACTTGGTAGTGTGAAGATAAAATTAGGACTCGTAATTCATGTTATCATGTCGTATTGTGTTCCTTAATTGATACCATTATACTAAACTCAAACCAAACCTATTTAATATTCATGTCAAAATCTCAAACCTAAACCCAACTCATTTATTAATCATGTGTCAACCCGAATTAACTTGTTTAAATTATATATGAATAAAATAATGACATATTTAATATGGTTATGATACTTTAATATGTTTATTAGGCAAAATATATTTTCTTTTATGAAAAACAAGTGAAATTTACAAAGTTTTAAAATTCATATTATTTGTACTTTATTGGCTATGAAAACTCTTGTTTTATATAATATATAATTAAGAAAAAAAATAATATATAGTGTTGTTGTGAGGGGAGGAGAGGTGATGGGGTGAGGTGAGGGGGAGGGGGAGGAGAGGCCAACGGGGTGAAGGGGGGCTGATGGTGATGGGGTGAGGAGCGACTGGCCATTTGTCACAAAGTCGACGTGGTGAGGGTAAAGGGGTGAGGGGTTAACGACAATAGGGTGAGGGGAGACTGAATCAACTTGTTAACATAAAAAGGAAAATAAAATAAGATTTTAATTACCAATTGCTTAATCTAAATTGTATTTCAAAGTAGCTAGTGAGGACTCCAGCATCCATTTGTGCCTTTGGAAAAACCTGATTAAACATCTATATATGTATTTTCTTTTAGATTTACTAGTATCTGAGATCGATTTCTTGTTTGGCCGATGCAGTTTAATATCTGGGAATTACTTGTCTGGTCCTTTTCCTGAATTCATAAGAAAATGGACTTCTATCGAGGAGTTGTAAGTTTTCGTTTTGAATCATGACTATTTTGCAAATTTTCTCTACTAGCTTTTTGAACAATTTAGTGTAAATCGTGGCTTTAATTTCAACTTTTACATAAAGGTAAGCAACGTTTTTTTTTTTTTTGGAGTAAATAAAGCTCGGCATTAAAGTTCAAAGCGTATCCGGAATAATAGCATCGACGTTTTGCATATCCCAGCCTGCGTTTATGACATGCAATATTGTGCCTTGCTTATGACAATATAAGGACTAAAGGTGTATTGTGTAGCTCGTTGTCTGCATAGAGATTACAATGTTAGATTATTTGCTAAAGCCACTGATGAACATGCTACATAACATCAATTCACCGGCATATTCCTCACAGGTCGTCTTATGGCAATAATTTTGATGACAACATACCTTCAGAAATTTTTTATCTCTCTAGTCTTCATACTTTGTGAGTTTAAGTTATTCACACCTCTGGTCCTCTTTCTCGATTGAGAATCTATCGAATTTTGTTGTCTCAAATTTTCTCTTCGTAAGTTTGAAACTGTTTGATTTATTATTTGTAACAACTCAAGAACCTCTTGATTGAACATAAGATAAGACACCAAAACTTTTGACCTCCTGTTTTCTCCACCTTTTTTGTTCCCTATTTTTTGATAGTTTATTACTACTAATTAATTATAATTAGTTTTAAGCCTTTTGACTTTGTTTTGTACAGGGAGATAAGTAATGTATGGACTGATCCTTTCCAATTCCCGAAAGTGGCAAACTTGACCTCTATAGTTACTCTGTGAGCTGACAATAACTTATTACATGTTGCAAACTATATATCTAGAGATAGTATGTTCTGTTTCTATATACATATTGACGTATAGGAAAAAAAAGAATATCAGTGTAAAAGCTATAACTGTAATTAGCTAGTTACAACCTTCTCATGTGTCACTTCCCTTTTTATAGATGAAAGCTTTATGTTAATCAATATTTAGGTTGTCTCACAATTTCTATCTTATCCCTTCGAGCAAGGCCGCATTTAAATTAGGTAGTTCTATTTATATATGATTTTTTTCAGGGTATTGAGGAACTACTCAATCATAGGTCAGATCCCTTCGTACATTGGTAATATGTCGTCATTAGAATATTTGTAAGCTCTTTGGGTCCCTTGTTTGTACAAAGTTTTGACGATTTTAAGAATGCAAGTGATGAAGTGAACGCTTCATATTAAAAAGTGCGAGAATATAAAATATAAAATTGTAGTTGGCACATATCTTAATAACTTAAGTTTTTGACATAAATTGGTAAACTGACATAATATTAGAGTAAGAGATGCTAAGTTCAAATCCCTGCAATTACACTTTTTAACCTCTTTATTTCCATTGTGTGTTGTAGTGCTAAATAAAACCTCGGTCAGTCAGTGTTTTCATAAAAATAATATCTATCCAAAAACTAATATATATCCACATGTTTGCCCATTATTTGGCTTGCACATGAACGAGAGTATGAGAATATAAAATTATTTTTAGGTCACATGTTGGAAACAGTTTTTAGGATAGATTAGTAAACTAACAATCTATTACCCATGGACAAAAATTTGTGTTTTTTTTTTTGGCTGAAGGTTTTCATGGTGTTTAGTATTATTTTCAAGTGTTTTTAGAAATAGCAAGTCTTTTGGTATATGTTTCATTTGTTTTGGAAATGATTTTTGGTATGGAAATAAAAATAACAATTTCTTGAAAATGATGCTAAGATTTGATTGTGTTTTTAAAGAATGGTTTGAGTATAAGAAGAGGATGGATTATATTTATAAGAAAAGGGTGGATTATATTTAAGTATGTTTTTAAAAACATATATTAAGCTTTAAAAATGAAAACAGAAATGAGAACAATTGTCAACCATTTTTTATTTCATTCACAAAAATTGTTCTCCCTCTCTCTCTCTCTCTCTCTCTCTTACTTACGGTGTTCTCAATCTCACTTTCGTTATTGTCGTTTTCAAAGTATACAACTGCTATTTAAAAAACATTTTCATTTTTGGGGATCAAAAGAAGTATTTCCAAAAATACTACGAAACAAAATCAAACACCACCTCTTAGCTAGCAAATGTTTTGAAAAAGAAAATGAACACAAAAAATTATGAGAATGATTTTTGTTCGGGAAAATGGTATTGAAAGTTTTAGTATTGGAAAATGTTTTGGAAATGAAAATGAACTTAAAAAATGATGAGAATGGTTTTTATCATGTAAAATGGTTGAAAATTGTTGTTTTCTTATTTTTGTTTTCATTATTTAAGGCTATAAAACTTAAGGTGTGTTTGGCACTGTTACAAAAACGCATTACATTTAAACACAATATAATTTTCACCCGAATACAAAAATTTTGCGTTCAAATACAATCTTTTCCAATAATATTATGAAAATAATTATTATTTCTTTATTTTTTAAGACAATCACCTCAACTTTTCGATTCTAACATTTTTATCTCTACTATTACCAATTATATCAACTTTTTAATGCGTTTTAAAACTCAATGCATTTATCAAACGGCCCATTGACATATGTTTTTAAAATGCTATTTTGTCTGGAAACTCCATAAACCTAACAAATTCGACAATTTAGTTCCTAAATTTTTTTTTATTGACCATCAACCTTCTAAACTTGTATTTTTATGGGGATTGTCACTCCTTTTTTGCTCATGTCTATTAAAATTTTGATTTTTTTTATGTGATAGTCCGAGAAGGGTATTGATATAAATATCTTTTAAAGTTTAAGGTTAAGTTTGACTTGTAATTGAATTTGGTTCAATTTTTCAAATGAATTTGTATTAATATTAAATGGAAAAGACTAATAGTGCTCTTCTTGGCTATCATCATGTGCAAGTCACATGCAAAAAACCATCTAAATTTTTTAATGAACGGTGAGCAAAAGGGGCTGAAGTTGTCAAATATTATATATTCAGAGGATTGATTGTCAAGATTAAAATTTTAAAAATTAAATTGTCAAATTTAAAAAATTTAGGTAATGTATGAAAAAAATAGATTTATTAACAACATAATCAAACATAATTCCATATTTTTCTTATACCCAAACAAATATCTATAAAAATACAACTGAATATAATTTCAAAAACGTTCTCACCATCATTCTCAAAATATTTTTAGTTTCATTTTTATATTCAAAATAAATTCATTTATAAAACGCTCCTATACGTAATCTTGTGTGGTCATCCCTGAAATAAAATATAGGTTGAATTGTCATAGCTTTTAATTCTACTTTCAAACTGCAAAATTAATTAGTGTGATTCACATCAGTTAACTTACGACTGCTTATCTATATATGTACATACACATATTATTACACACAAATCATATGCGGCGCGAGCGCTTATATACATGTTTTGTAGCTACATGCTTTTCACTTTTGTCAGCTACGTGAAATCCTTCTATATCAATTATAGAGTGTAGAAGCCTCTCCATTCAAGTACACTATTTGGGAAAATGAGTAATTTACTGAAAGTTTGTGGATTGTTGGTAGACTTGGGATTTAATTAATATCCTTGTTATAAAGTAACTAGAGCGCAAGTCCCATTGACATTTTGTTAATGAAATATAATTATTTATAATTAATAACCTTTATGTCGTCTTACAGAGATTTGAGCTTCAATAAGTTAACTGGTGAGATTCCCAATATTGAACTGGATAATTTAAGGTCTTTAACGTATATGTAAGGGAATATAAATCTATACTTATTCCATGGCTGTCCACCCTCTATTATTAAAGTGTTATGTTTCTAGAAAGAATTAATCTGAACTGATCTTATTATTCTATTTTGGTATATATTGAATCTGGGACCAAGTCTTTTGCGAACAATAATCTTGGCGGTCCAATCCCAGCTTGGATTTCACTCGCAGCCAACGTTACTGAGATGTAAAGTTCTTATCATTAATACTCATTTTTAACATTAACTTAAGTAATTGATTCCGTTATTGCAATATGTACATCCATACCATAAGTTTACAACAAATATTTAAGGAAATAAATGTAACTGTCTTTTAATTCAGGGGAGGTTATTATGAGTGTAAATTTGCCTATGTACAAAATAGATATATAGGAAATATCATAATACAAAATTTACTAAATAGATTATTTTGGTTAGCTTGCATGTAAGTATGAGGGGTTTTTTTTTTTTTTTTTGGTTTTGTTTTTTAGAGGCAAAAGGTATGAGGTATTCTTATGCACATGAATTACGTAATTAATGCGTGTGCAGGTGCGTGTATGTGACTACGTACATCTTATAATTACTTCTTTTTAAAATAAAAAATGAGGATTAGCAGGTTCCGCCCATCTTATACATCCTCATTGTGTACATATATAGTGGAAGAAATTTTGGACTGAAGTCGACTCGTAATTAATCATTTCTAACTGCAAAGCATCTACGTGTTTCCTTCCCTTTATCTTCTTACACCTGCATATGCAAACCAAGAAATTACACCATTATTGGCCCGTAATTTTTGTCATTTTCAGCGATCTATCCTACAATGACTTTGAGGGAGCAAATAATCTTGTTCAGCAATCTGGACAACCACATTGTAGTAATCAAAATTTGTAAGTGTTGAAAGTACGTAATCATACATTTGAGTTTGCTTAATTTACTTTCGAGAGGATTCACTTCATTTTATTGTCTGCAGGAATTTGTTTTCTTGTTGCCGCTCCTGCAACGAATCAATTAATTGCACGCCAGAAATGTAAGATTTTTCCTTTTTTTTTTTTTAATATAAGCTAATTGAAACTACTGGTTAAAGCCATTTCATACTTTATATATATATATATATATAAGTTGAAAGCATGTGCTATACGTTTGTATATTTAATTTGTTGATTTTTTTTATATGTTGATGTAAATACTTTTTCAAATGTTTCAGTTTTATTTTTTTATTTTAACATTAAAAAATGGTGTAAAGGAGAACACTTAAAAAGAAAGAAAGATTTATAGCAGGGATTAGACAAGAAAATTTTTTAGGGGATATACACATGGAAAAATACTGTTTAAAATAGTTACAAGAAAAAAGCTGAAAATACTATTTGAGGATGTATTAGGGAAAAATTATAACAATATGGACAAATAAAAGAAAAAAAAAAAACGAATTTCATTGAAACAAATTTAAAGATGTAAGATTCTGGGGGCTAATAAAGCTAAATAAAAAGTACTAAAAAAAAGGCACAAGACCAAAATATTTGAATAGGAAAAAATGAACTCTCATTCATATAAAATATAATATAATATTTATAGTATATATCAGTCAGATTAATTATATTAATTGCAGGAAAGGTGTGGATCAATTGAACGGGAACTATTGTA
Source organism: Antiaris toxicaria (assembly GCA_035233585.1). NCBI lineage: Eukaryota > Viridiplantae > Streptophyta > Magnoliopsida > Rosales > Moraceae > Antiaris > Antiaris toxicaria. The sequence continues at coordinate 110,531,455 of CP141154.1, read as the reverse complement.
CACCTGGGGAAGTTAAAGAGTAGGTATCAAATGTATAAATTATATGTTGATCTATAATTTAGCGCTATAATAACTGACTTTTCATTTTTATTTTTTTCTTTTTCTACAGGCTATTCGTTGCATATAAACTGTGGTGCTCAGGAAAGGAATATCAGTGGGGATTTCTATGATCATGATGACAGCCGGTTACCTTATGGAGTAAGAGCGACACTAGATGGAACAAATTTCTGGGTATTTAGTAGGTCGGGAAGCTTCTTATCAACAAAAACAAATTTCTGGGCATTTAGTAGGTCGGGAAGCTTCTTATCAACACAAATTAATTCCAGTGATTACATCAAAAAAGCGAAATGTGGAATTCCAGTTGACGACGCCCCTTTGTACTCAGAAGCTCGACTTGCTCCAGTTTCTCTCAAGTAATATGGACTCTGTTAGCACGAAGGTAATTACAGCGTCATGCTTTACTTCTCTGAACCTGTATGTACAGGAGATGATGCAGACCCTAGCAGTTTGAAAAGGATAAAACGTGTATTCGATGTATATATTCAGGTAAATTATGTTTCTATTGTTTATAATTTTTCTAGTTTTCTTTTGCATATATATATTAATCTCCATTCAAATTCACCTCTTAACCTCTTTAAATAATTAAGGAAGTTGTTAACATATTGCAAAACAAGCTGGTTCAAACTAATTTCCAGATCGGCGGTACGGCGAATGAAACAGATCAGAAGATCATATTTACAAACCACACCGCTCAGGTCGATCGGAACGGTCTTTTGGAGATCCACTTGTATTGGGCAGGAAAGGGGTCTTCCGGCAATCCACCAGATTATAATGGGCCTCTCATATCAACCATTTCTGTGACTCCAGGTATGATGTTTTTCCCATCAATCTCTTGGTCCTGTCTCTTATGTATGAAAAATTGACTCTTCATGTATTTGCACTTTGCTTATTCTTTTGCATATTTATGATAAAACCTCTTGTCTCTTTTGCTTTCGTTGATAATTGATTAGTGAATTTCAGATTACGAAGTCAAAGTTGTTGGACGCCATGAGAAACTATCTGGTTCACAGATACTAATGATTACGTTGGGTTCGATTACACTTGCTCTGTTGGTTTCCCTAGCTTTCGGCTGGATGATGGGATGGCTGGAACAGGAGTCGCCCGGTGAGACTACAAATATGTAGCTACAAACAGACTCTAATAATTACAACTAAATTAATCACAAGGACATGAGATTCCTTTCTTTTTTATCGGGGTTGAAAGTTCCTCCTGAAACTTGGACAATATACATAAATATATATGTGTGTGTAGCCATGACTTCTATGTCGAAAGAAAAAATTAAAGAAAACTTGTGCTGAAGTGATCGTCTTTTATTTGTTTTCGTGGAACAGAAATAAAACTAGATGATGACAAAACCATCACCCTCAAACAACTGATAGTTGCAACTCGAGGATTTAACAAAGATGTGGAGATTGGTAGAGGGGGTTTTGGGACGGTTTAGAGGGTAAGCTAAACCTCCCATATGCGTTGATTGTGTTGGAGACGTGAAGCAACTTATTGATCATCCCTGTTTTTGCTGCGAATTTTTAAGCTTCATAAATACGAACATTAATTATGTATATGGACACAGGCTGAACTGCCTGACAATGGAAATGTGGCTGTGAAGAAGCTTTCAACTTTTTTAAATGAAGGGATCGAAAAATTAACCGTAGGAATCTATCACCTCCAAATCTTGAGGCATGAGAGCCTTCTCCGACTGTTTGACATTCATGTTCAAAAAGGATTGTGTTTTCTAGTCTATGAGTGTATGGAAAACAAATCTCTTGCAGATGCTTTGTTCGGTAAGGATTGTTCCCTTCACTTCAAAGTATTTTGGTTATGGAAAATTTCAGTAGATCACATCACTTTCTCTTTCTTAGTTGAACGGCAGATTTGGTAAAAATACAGTTCAAGAAATATTGTAATAGGCACTATTTATGGCAATGTAAAGCGACTTACATAGAGTATTGATTTTTGTTATTAATCTTTTACATTTACCTTTTGTCCTTATTTAAGTTATAAATGCATACTTGGTGAATGATTTGCAAACCCAGAGAAGAAAATCAAACTCAATTGGGACGCTAGATTCAACATTTGCGTGGGGATTGCATAGGGTTTGCAGTATCTACATGAACATCCGAGATTGAAGATGGTTCACTGGGGTATCAAGGCTGCTAATATTCTTCTTGATGGCAAACTTAGGCCGAAGATATCAGACTTGGGACTTGCAAGTGCTTCCGTGGAGAATGAAAACGAGGCCAGTCATTTTCTTTGGACGATGAAAACAGAAGCATCAACGTAAGTAATTAATTATCTCCTTGGTGTACTCTACCGGAACAAAATCCTTTTTTTTCTTTGTGTTAACAAGCCGTATCATGTTTCTCTGGCTAGTGTTAAATATTTTTTATTAGCGAAATATATAATATGGTCGAAAAGGACTAATCAGAAGCAATTTGCCTGGATTTTTATGAAGAAATTTACCTAATGTGCATGGAATTGTGCTGAACATTGATTTCATTTGTTTATGTTTGCTTAATGTAGTGATTATATGGTGCCTGAGTACCCAACTATTGAAAAGGAATCAGGTTATAAATATGATGTCTACAGTTTTGGGGTGGTTATGCTAGAAAATGTTTGCGGGAGGAAAAATGTAGGAGCAGGCCTTAAAAATAAACACGGGCTTCAGTTGCTTGCAGACGAGGTATACGAATTATATGATGATATAATTAGCTCTTTCTCTTTATTTAGCAATTGCTTCAAATATGTCATACAAACAATGCATGAATGTAGGTTTGCATAGCAGATTCGAAGGAAAAGCTTCCGAGTTTGGTTGACGAAAGTTTGTCGGGAACTTATGACATGAAACAGGCCACTACTATCTTGAAGTTAGCAATGAAGTGCACCAATATCTCCCCTGGTGTCAGACCCGCCATGTCTCATGTTGTGAGTGTTCTTGCTGATGACAAACCCCTCGACGAGATTTCTGCGCCTGCCTCTAAAGAAGATGAGAAAACTATCGAGGGCTCTTCTGAAGATCTTGCTAAAGATGCAGATCAGTTCTCTGCTACTGCTTCCGCGTAAGTGACCACTAAAAGAGCATCAAAGGGAAAGATGTAAGCAAAAATATTGTTGCAAACTACCGAGTAATTAATCTTAAGTTTGTTATATATGATCATTTCTTTAGAACCCAAGGTAGATTAAAAAAATTATGAAGTTGTTTCAGTGATAGAGTGAATCTGTGTGAGGTTGTCACTATTATGTCCTATGAGAAGTATTGTAAACTGCATTTATGTCGTTATTGAAATTACAATAACGAGCATGTTTTGATGGTTTTTTTTTTTTTTTTTGGGTTTCATTTTTTATGAAAGCATTCATTAACTCCTAGCTATTATACCTAATTTTAAATCAAACGATAAATCAATATTTCCATCTTAATAAAAACACATTTAAAGTTTAGTAAATCTACAGATTATCATAATTAATGGGAACAAGTAGTGCGTTTTAAAATCGGGGGCACATTGACACTAGCAATAAAATTTTTTCCATTTTTTAAACGTCTTCATTTTTAAAAATGTTGCTCTTTTAGCTTAATTTGTTGGATAGAAAATAAACATTTTGTGATTGAAATATTTTTCTATCATTGATTGTTTCTGAAGATACTTTCATTTCTCTCTTAGAATAAAGAATGTTGCTCAACCTTTAAATTTCATTTATTTATTTATTTCCTTAAAATAACTTTCTTTATAAGAATGTCGTAGCATTTGTTGTCGTTTGTCCAAGTCGCAAATATCTTTATCTGATGGTTGTCCTTTTTCATATTTATTGTCGTTTGACGAGATCTTGTCGTTTACAACCCAAAGGACTTTAATGCAAACGACATGCCTTTTATACAAAGACAAAAAGATCATATTTGAAGAAAGAGATGTAGTTTATTTAGTATCATCTTATTGGGAACATGTTGTTCTAATTTTAAACACCAAACTTGCTTCTGGAGACTGGACCTGAAAATGTTTTTTTTTTTTTTTTTTTTTACGCCTAACCGTGAGAATTACCGTTCAACATAAAAATAAAAAAAGGAAAAAGATAGTGTATAAACGTACTTTGTTCACACAACTATACATATGTATGTATCGTTTACAGAATTTATTAGAAAATTATAAAATAGAGCACACCTACCTCTACTCTCCACATTGCAGCCATGCACCATCCACTTACTCAAAAATTTACCCAATAAATTTATTATGGACTATTTATATGGAAGACTAAATCAGCATCATGCTTTAAAAAATCTAAAAAACAAAGTTATTTATAATATTAAACAAAAAATGATCATGTTGTGTTGACAAAAATACTCTTAAAACTACTTCAAAGACCAACAAAAAAAAAAAAGATAGATTTCATCCTAAAGAATAGCCACGTATATTTAAAAATAGAAATTTAAAAATCCTTAAAAACATTTTCTCTTCGTATTCACAGATTTGACCATAAATTCATGTATGGGTTACCATTCGAAATTTTTTTATGAAAACATTTTATTGTTTGGCTTTTTTCTATTAATTTTATTGTTTGTTGTTGATTTTTTGTATTTATTATCAACGTCATATTGATGATGTCAATATGTTAGGATATATATATATATATGTTTTTTTTCCCTCAAATTCACGTCAATGTAGGAGTGATTTGAAAAGCGACAAGATCTATAATAAGCTATATAAAATTCTTCAATAAAGTAATATGATCATTGTCTTGTGGATCGTAACCATATACTGTTAATAAAAGTATGCAATATAATACAGTTCTTATATAACAAATATCATATGATGAAACATAATTGCTAATAGTTAAAGTGAAAAAGTCATTATCATAATGGCTATAATATTAGTTTCACATTATCAAAACACTAATCACTGTAATAATGTGATCATTATCAGTCAAAACATCAATCATAAAAAATATTTAAAAAATAAAACAAAACCAATATTTTCTCCAAATAAAAAATTTGAATGTTAAAAAAAAAGATTACACATATATTATTTATCATGTATCTTTGACTTTCACAATTTTCTTCCTATAACAAATCGGAAAATTAAATAATAGAAAGTAAAAGATTTCTCATAGACAGTTAGCATAATACGTAGAAAGGTTAAAAAAAAAAAAAAAGGAATTTACATGTAATGACATATTTGTATAGTCCTTCTTAACAAAATAGCAGGATAGTTTGAAATGTGAAAATAATAACATACTTGTGTTGAAGAGAATTTGAAATTACATTGTTGCCCTTGTCTTCTACTTCTCCAACGAACCAGTTCTCCATTTCTAGCAAGAGAATGTCACCACCGTCGTCATCATGAGGTTTTGATTATCACTTATGCGTTTCTCCATTGCAAGATTTCGGCCTCCACGAGCTTCGATATTCGTTCTGTCAACTCCTTGGTGGCTCGACGTAGTGAGCACAATCACAATCTCTAGGCTCCACGGTAGCTTTGCAACGATCGACTACTTGCAGGCATGATCACAATCTCTAGATGAGTTGACGAGGGCTCCGCAGCAGTTCTACAACAATTGGCAACTCGTCGGCTACCTGATATTTTGATCACTAGATGATTTCTCAAGCGCTTGCGCGTTTGACGCAATCTCCGATGATCGCAACAGTAGCGGCCATTTGGGATTGAGGTCTGAAGGATTGCTGTCGATTTCATGTGGCGAGCTTGGGGCATCAGATCACTATTGTGATTTGGATGCAATTCCATGTTTCGCAAGGTCGGTGTCGTGAATCCTTCCATTGCGAGCCTTCGCCCAGGGGGCACCATCATCATGCTCTTGCCGTGATGGAGCTCGTGATCCGTGATGCTTATGAAGATGCTAGAGTTGCACAATGATGACACCAGCGATATCTCTGGTGGGATGAGATATGGGAGAGAGAAGGAAAAGTCAAGGGTAGTTTAGGAATATTTCATAAATAAATTCAATTTATGCTATATTTTTCACTCATCATTTAATTGTGCTATTATTTTCAATTGTACATGTGGAATATGTCATTTCCCTCGTTCTCCCAAAAAAAAAAGGAACAAAAACTAAGTCAAATTCTTTTTTTTTTTTTTTTGTAAATTTATTTGTTGGTTTTTATTTAAAAAATGACTGTTCTAATTTGCTTATTTGTGTAAATACTTTATTTATATTTACTGTTATTTAATTAAAAAATTATGCTTACGTTTTAGTGCCTGTAGAAGGGTCCAAGTTGTTTTCTAAAAACTCTGACTCGAATCAGTTACAATACAAATACCATATATCACTTTGTCCATCTTTCATTTTTATAAAATCCAACTTTAAAGTTTGCTCGTGTTAAGTCCAAATCCCCTTGCTTCTAAAAAAAAAAAATATATATGATTATTGTCTATAAACATTTGCAATGACGAGGGTTACAAAATAATATCTATATTAGTTATTTTTTCGATAATATTTCAAATTTTTACTTTATTAAAGTATTATAATTTATTATAGTTATACATAGATGAGGTTAGACAGATGAGCTAAGGTTGGGCCAATATTATAGGCCCATGGGTCAGCCTAATGCCGTTCTACATTAGGTCTTTTTAAGTATTAAGTTTTTTGATTTACATATAAAAACACTAAACTTATCTATAAATTACAGGTTGATATGATTCAATAAGACTGGATCGAGTCACCCTTTCCTTTGTCAAGGCTAGCCCTCTTCTTTATATGAGTGGGCCCGACCTAGCCTATATTTTTCTTTCGACTGGCATTGGCTAGCTTGACAACCCATATTTACAATTTTACAGTTTATTTTCAATTCATATTTTAGCCAAAAATACGCTTCTAACACATTCTTCAAAATTTCAACATTAACCTATGTTGCCTTTAGTTTTGAAATCCTCCTCAAAGTTCTTAACTTGGGGTCCATGTAATGGACCTAAATGTTACAAAATAGCCCAATAGAGGCTCACAAGCCACTCTCTCAATGAAGGCGTATTGGACACACTCATGCCAAAGGTATACCAAAAAAAGTGGCTTCTAGGTTTTTGATCGGCCTTTACTAATTCTATATAATTCCTTAATAGATGATAATTAATTGGGACATTATTTATAACTTGAATTCTTGGACTTTATGAAGAGAAAATCCATGTCACTTTTTACAAGATGTAGGTATTTTCTAAGCTGACGGTAGAATGAGAATTTTATTTTATTTAATTAATAGGATAAATATTTAATTCGTATAAATATTTATTTCGAAAATAAGATTTGAAATTTAAATTGATTGTATTTATCTTTTGAGATAAATATGAGATTGATTTGAATTTTGAAAGATATCGATAAATTAATTATTCATTTGAATAATTAATTTAAATGTATAGCTAATCTTATTTAAATTAATGTTTTAAATTAAATATATAGATTATCCTATTTGAATTTGAATTGAAATAAAATCTTGTCCTTTTGTGCTTTAAGTGGGTGCATACTTAAGGATAAGGGAAAGAAAAATTTTCTCCTTATTTGATTTTATTTGAATGATTATTACATAATTGTTTAGTTCAAATAAAGTTATCATAATTTTATTTTGAATTTAAATTGGATTTATGGAGCATTATCTATGCAGATAAAATCACAAGATTTATGGAGATTGAAATTTAAATCAAAATTTTTGGATCTCCTAGACCTAAGGTGGCATCTATTTTAAGGCTCACTTTCAGGGAAAAAGACACCAACATGAGGGGAAGGAGAGAGAAAAATCTTTTCAAGTATCATACTCAAATTTGAATACCACCTAGTGCATTCACCGTAGATAAGACCCTTGAGACTCCTATTTTTCTTAAACTACAGACTCTCAGATGAGTGAATTTATTATTATAACTCTTCCTAATAATAATAAATTCCTAAAGTTTTAGGTGGTTGGCAAGAGACAAACAATGCGAACACTAATCAAGGAACCAAGTGCTCATACATTCTATTATCAAGGAATTGGAGAATAGTAAAAAAGACTAGTTGGTTGAAGCTTTCTCAGTCGTATCCTTTGGCATTCTTTTTGTTTTCCTCACAAACTATATAGATTATTGTATAATTTATTATATATGATAACACGAGTTAATACGATCTATTAGAAATTTTTAGAATTCCACTAGTACGTTTTCCAATTTTCCTACAGATACAACATACAAATATTCTTGATATTGAAAATTACATTTTACATCATCAATCAAGATAGGATGTTAATAATAATAATATATTTCTCCGAGTGCAATAAAAAAATTGACAAATTAATGATATATAGAAATTTTTAATCTAAGGGAAAAACAAATTTGATTGGACAAAATGTAAGAAAGGAGAAAAGAAAGAAGCACAAAGTGCAAAGAACTGTCTATTAAGCTGTTCATCAAAAAAGAACTGTCTAGTAAGCTCGAAAACAAATATTATTATTAAACATAAGTTTCCTGTAAATATCAAATAATCTTAAACTCCTAAAATTGAGACATGATATTGAAGTAAGAAATTAGTTAGAATATACCAGCTGAAGATACTTCTTGAAGATGGAAGAAGATAATCACCACTAATCACAATAAACAAAAGAAAAACATAAATAATTGTACGATTTAGGAATCAAAAATTAAAAATAACGCTATAATAAGCATGTGCAAGGGCAGTAACAAAATAGAACTTATTTTACCACCAAAATTGAAAGGCAAGCTTCAACTTTTACAACAAGCGTTATTGTGAAAGAAAAAGAAAAGGAAAAAGAAAAATTAAAATTAGAAATACAAAAGCTTAGCCAATAAATTCATGGCATAACAGTATACACTAATATCGAAATAGAACATCATCAATTAAGAAAGTTAATAAAGATATTTACAAAGTGCTAGAGTGACTTGCAATATCTTGTTAGCATTTTTCAAAGTAACTCCTAATATACGAAGACATAATAATATCCCAAAAAAAAAAAAGTGATTAGTTTACCTTAGGGAAAAGAAAAATAATTAGCTCTAATCAATTTGGATAGCTAAAATTGACCCCAAAAAAATTCGAGCTAGTTTATTAGAACTGATCTAATATGTATAACTCGAATAAGACTAAAAGAATCAACATAACATTAAGATGGCACATGCAATATTATAACATCAAGACAACCACAACCCCCATCCAAAGCCCTCTCTAACTTCCTTCTCATGCTTCACAGAAGATCAACAATACTTAATAAGCAACGCTCTTGCAAAAGGCAGACCAAAACCTTACATCTTCACAACTACACTAATTGAAGATCATCAGATCATGGGCTAGTTGTGTTGGTTGCTGAAATATCCTGCTAAATTAGTCGTTAATACAACATTAGGTCAGATTTTGTAAATTGCATTCTGTTTACCAAACCTAAGCAAAGTAAATAATGTAAACAAGACGCTAAGGAAGAGGTAAAATGGATAAACCTAACAATTTTTCAGTAATTTTTCCAACAATAGAGCACAAGAGTTAGCCACAGTCCAAATAACATTTAAAAAAAAAAAAAAGGGAAACATAATCTATCATGAATCCTAAACCTCCATCCCTTCAAAAAAATCGCACAGAAGCCATCAGTCACTTGGATTGCTTTTTCTTCGGTTTGATTATCAAAATTTTGTAAATTAATTTTCTCAAGAGGGTTCACTATTAATTGTATTTGAAGCTATATGGCTCAGCCTCTCCTCCACTCTAGCATCTCAGTTAATAATAATAAATTCTTTGTATTGCCCCGCAATGGTAACACACCCCCTCTTTCAAAGCTCCTTTTGAGGAGCCTATCCGCTGAAAATTAAGCTTTTAAGCTTTCCTTAAAGGCATTTTTACAAGCATCTATTGTAAAAATGAATACCAATCAAAACAAACTACAAAAAAAAAAAAGATAATAAAAAAATTAAACCTAGGAACATATTAGTGGTAATTGTGTTAACAAGAGTAGGCAAATTGGAGCAACACAACTAAAGTCCAAACAAAAAGAACAATAGAAAATATGGAAAAAAATTATAAGACTTAGATCTCTTGTAACCTTAAAAAAGACCAACACTTACACACATAATAATAGCAAAACATATGAAATTTTTAACTTTTCAAAAAGACATTTTTAAGTACGTACCTACCTAAAATATTATTACTATATAACTCTTAGAAATATAAGTGAAATATTCAAATTTGTTGACCTTTCAGACACCAAAATCAACTACTTTGCATCTCTCCAACGCCACATGATCAAATCCACATGAAGTTTATACAAACCATCCACAAAAAAATAATAAAATAATCACCCTACAAGTGAGAACCAAGGAATGAGATGAACTTGAGATCAAAACGAACTTTAATGAATAAATCAATAGAGGGGAGAAAAAACACCCAAAATGAGACAATCTCTAAGCAAAAACTCCTCTAAGGCACCACTTAATTTGTTGTTGTTGTAAATATAAATGAGCAGAATATTAAAAATTAAGTGTCCATCAGATAAGTATGTGTCCAATAATGAATCAAGATTTGCTGTGAAGCATGCATAATCAAGATTTAATGTGAAGCATGCATTTATTCTTTGTAAGAATTATATCATTCATATTTGCCTATTAGTCTAATACTTATATATTCAATCTTATTGGATAAGCCCCTAATTAACTTTCTTCATTAACTTGAAAAAAAAAAAAGGAAATTCATGATAAAACATTATCTAATCTATAAGTTTGATTTTGGTTGAACATCAATACAAAAATTCACATAAATTGTTGCTAAAAGTCCTAATGGCAATTCCAAAGGAGTACAAAGCCAACTGATCCACATAGCATTTATTAGCAAAGGCCACAAAGGTACGCCTTATATGTTAACTTAAACAAGTGGGTTACTTTCAAAATTCCAAAGACAAGAAGCTTGATTAGGGCAGAAAAAAAAAAGGAATGAAATCTGCAAAAAAACAAACGAAAAAAGAGCTGCAAGAAAGATCACTTATTTTCTTTCTGAAAAAGTAGTGGAAAGATGATGACATTTTATGATGGTAACAATAATAACAAACAATGACGGAAGACTTTAGTATTAAGTTCTCATTTTTCAATAACTGTGGACCTCGAAGAAAAGTGAAGAATATGGAAAGATGCTTATGCTCTCTCCTTTTGTTAATAATTTGTTGCAGTGCGTCCTATACAATCTGAAAAAGAGATTCTTTTCTTCTCTTGCTTTTTCGCAAAGCAAAAAGCAGATTAAAGCTAGGGTAACTTGTGGTCTATATTAACGAGGAAAAAAGTTAAACCCAGGGAGCTCCGTCCGATATCGTCCAAATGTTTCCATCTAAAGTAGTTAAGGTCAATTGTGGGCCTTGCTCATTCATGTCATTCTACAGCGCGATTAAAAAAAAACAAAAAAACAAAAAAACAAAAAACAAAACAAACAAAAGGAAACAAAAGATAAGAATTCAATTATAATATGGATAAATAAAAAAAACTAATTATAAATCTCTTTATAAACTAATTTTTTTATTTAAAATTATTTAAAATATCTCATTCTATTTATATTTTTTTATTTTTAATTTAATTAAATGATCTTTTATATTTAAAAAACATAACTATCAATTATAAATAAATAGAAATAAATTTAAATAAAAGTCTATTATTTAAATTTATTTATGAGAATAATCTTAAAACAAATGTTAAAATTAGATTCAAGATAACAATTGAAATTTTAATATTAGTAACTAATGGATGGGTTTCAAAATTTCTTTCTTGAACTTTGACATTCTAGTCTAAAAATGCAGACAAAAAAAAAAGCTAAGAAAACCCAGGAATAGGATAAAAATGAAGAAGAAGAGAACATGATTGATAAGCTCAAAGGAGAGAGGACGTTTCGAGAGAAAGAGCAGGAGGGAAGAAATGGCAAAAAAAAAAAAAATACAGAGAGAGAGAGGGAGGATAGTGAAAAGCACCTTGTCTGAGAGGAAAGGCCAAAAAATAAAAAACAAAAAGAAGAAGGAGAAGAAGAAGAACAGGTTGACACGTGGTGAAGTGTAGTGGAACAGAATAGTTAATGAAGGCGGCTCTTCTATATGTGCTATAGAAAATGACTGGGAGTCCTTTCAAACGCTCAGGAACAAATTATGTAAGGAAACCGCTTTAGTTGTGTCGCGTGTGTGTATAATTCAAAGTCCCTTTACATAAAGTGACTCGTTTAATAGTACAAAAAACCATTCAAACAGACTTTGAATCAATTGTCAGTGACTGGGGACATCGTACCGTGATCCATTCCTCGTTTCCAAATTACTTTGGAAAAGCTGATTTCTTTTTTGTTCACTGTGGCCTTTCTTATCTGAAAGGAACGTGACGATGATTTACAAAATCATTCTACGTAGTCCGTCTTTTTAGATAAATTACTCTCTTGTTTTTTTGAGGCATTAATCTCACTTTGTTTGAAATTATTTGCAATTGTCTGCAGATGCAGTACTTCTTCAATATCCTCAATTTCTTAAAAACGATAAAATATATTTATATATATCTATGTGAGCTAGGCTAACGGGATATTTAAGTGAAGAATTAGTCACTTAAATTTTATATCATTGATAATAACAAAAATCATAGAAGAAAATAAATAATCACAGTCACATAATTTTTTTCTTTTATTAATTTGTCTCAATATCAGACCACGTTAGCTACAATTTATTATGATCTTTTAACATAGGCTAGCTATGTGTTAATGGATTCTATGAAACTCAGTGATAGTCATTAAAAGCTCAAGATTAAAATCTTTTTCGTTTTATTTGTGATCCCAATTAACTCCTCTATTTTTTTAGTAAATGCAAAATTTACTAAAAAGAGAAGAACAATACTAACACTAAAACTCTTCTAATTAATAACGCCTAATGGGACATAAAAATATTATTGATTAAGAAAAACAAAAAGAAAACAGTTGTCAACTCACATTATTAAGTACACTGTTTACAAAATTAGTCACTAATAAGAAAAACATGTAGCGCAAATAATTTGAAGATTCTGTAGTATGATCTTGGAATATTTTAAAGAATGATTAAGAATGAAATCTGCAAACAAACAAACGAAAATAGAGCTCCAAGAAAGATAACTTGTTCTCTTTTTGAAAAAGTAGTGGAAAGATAATGACATATTTAAAGATAATAACAATAATAATAAACAATGACGGAAGACTTTAGTAGTAAATTCTCATTTTTCAACAACCGTGGAACTCGAAGAAAAGTGAAGAATATGGAAAGATGCTGATGGTATTTCCATTTGTTAATAATTTGTTCCAGTGCGTTCTATACAGTCTGATAAAGAGATTCTTTTCTTCTTTTTGTTTTCCGCAAGCAAAAAGCAAATTAAAGCTAGAGTAACTTGTCTATAATGGGGAAAAAAGTTAAAGCATGAGTGTTCCGTCCAACGTCTCTCAAAATGTTTCCACATATAATGGATAAGGTCAATTGTGGGACTTGATCATTCGTATCATTCTATAGCGTGACCCCCAAAAAAAAAAAAAAAAAAGGCAGGAATTCAAATATAATGTGAATAAATGAAAGGACTATTATTCTTAAATTATAAATCTTTATTGAAGTTAATCTCTATTTTATTTGAAATTATTCATAATGCCTTTCGATATATAGAAAATCATTTAAAATACTTCCTTTCATTTATGTTCTTTTAATTTCTAATTTAACAGAATAAGCATTTTGAACGATTTTCTATATATTAAAAGGTACAATAATCAGTTTCGAATAAATTTAGATCAATTTAAATAAAGATATATAGTTCAGGGGTTAATTAGAAAAATATTTTTTAAAAAAATATGTTAAAATTAGATTCAGGTTAATAATTGAAATTTTAATATTAGTAACTAATGGACGACTTTCAAAATTTCTTTCTTGAACTTTTACATTCTCGTCTAAAAATTTTGACGAAATTTGAACAAGTGACTTGCATTGTCCCATGGTTAATTTCAAAATTATCAATATTGCAAGATTTTGGTTTAACTTCGTCTATTTATCGAAACGAAGGAAACACTTACATGAGGCATGACATTATAAGCACGTTAATCCGTTAGCAAAACCTCTTGTTTGCTCACCATTTCCTCAATTTATTATCTTTCTTTTCCCCTTGGGGAATATTATTCTAACCAATCTCTTTCCAGAGACATATGACTATTTGTCGTGTTAATGAGATATTCTCAGGAAGTTAGCACACCTTCTTCTATGTTTGTTGTTGTTTTTTTTTTTTTTTTTTATCGATAAATTAACTATGAAAACTTCTCAAAACTTTTTACCCGTTAAGATTAATTTTAATTATAAGTCTAAATTGATCCACCAAACTAAACCTATCAAATCAGTTTTAATTATTTCTCTTAGAAATTTTCAATCATCCAATCCAATAAAAATATATTAATGTTTTTAATTTTAATGGTGTATTTTTCATTAAAACGATCAAATACACCTTTTTTTATTTTTTATTTTTTGAAAGAGGAAATTTTATTAAACTTAATAAGGAGATATAAAAACAACAAATATAACAATTGATCCCCTGTTACATGAGACAAAACCCTTCAATACGAATGGATCCATCAATAAAGTCTAATGACGCTCGAAATGAAAACATATGCTTAAGATCTAAAAAACCAGTATCCTTGGCATACTTAAATCGAGTACATGTAAAGCTCTTTTAAACAAAACCCAATAATTGATAGAATTTCCACATCAATCAAGGTCTAAGACTCAATAACACTATGGCTACTACTAATTTTGCATTAATTAACTCTAGTGGGACCAAATCACTATCAAGATTCAGATCTAATAGAAAAACAACTAAGTTTGAAGGTGGAGAAACTACCTCCATTATTAAAATAAGAAAATAAAAAAAAGGCACCCAAATAATAAAAGACAAAAACATTATCATTATTATGTATAAATCTAAACACGACAAAAAAAAAATCACACGAAAAGAGTCATTGTCCATAAAATGATCCACATCATTCAGAGAAATTGGGGTGGCGTTTGTTTTTTTCTCGAGAATGATTTTTCATTTTCAAAAACACAAAAAATGAAAACGGTTCCAAAATAGCGTTTGTTTATTTAACATTTTCAAAACGATTTCGAAAATATCGTTTTCAACTATGTTGTTTTTTTGGGTTTTTTGAAAACAAAAAAAAGTTGTTTTTACTTTTTGTTTTCGTTTTCGTTCTTCATCTCCTCTCTCTCTCTTTCTCTTTTTATCTGTACAGCGTCAGTGATAATCATGTCCAACGATGGCATCCATTTCTAACAAAGGTTGATAACTATGTGCTAGTAACAATGACAAAGGTCCCCTCACGACGATGACTATTTACTTATGATCTAAATCTAGTCATCACCGCCACCTAGAGCTCAGACCACCAATCTTTTCCGCCCCTATCGCTCATTGCAAAACCTACCATCAAAGTTTTTTTTTTTAATTATGACTAATAATTTATTTTTTATTATTTTTTAAAAATTAAAAATAAATATATTTTTATAAGATACTCACTTATAAAATAAGTTTTCAAAATATACAACCAAACAAAATTTCATTTTTATGTTTTTCAGAATATACACTCAGAAAACATAACCAAACACAATTTTAGAAATGATCTCAATACAGTTTTCAAAACATTCTCATTTTCAATTTTTTTGAAAACAGAAAATATTTCAAAACCAATACCAAACGCCACCTGGGTTTCTAAAATCGAGCCACTACAAGAACTCATTAATATATGAAAACAACACACCAATACCAACTATCTCATTCTTACCTTGCTCATTTCCATAACTCTCATCCTCCTCTCATAGGCTTGCCTCTGTCAAGACCTTCACCGTATGATTTTCACCTCCTTCCTTAGAGCTAGGACACTAGAGGCAGGCCAAATGCTGCCACCGAAGTTTGACTACAAGGGAGGAAAATACCTTCTTTTTCCCCAACACAACCACACCCACCACCACCACCACCACCCACAAGCCCCGCCCCCCCCCCCCCCCCCCCCCCCCCCCTCTTTTTTTTTTTTTTTGCATAAAGACTGTAAGATATTGATGCTGCCATATCTAAGGACACGTTCCTGTTTTTGCCATTCCTTTTTTTTTTAAATCAATAATAATTATCTTTGATATTCTTTGTTAGATACACGTTACTAACAAAAATAAAAAATAAATAAATGTGTTCGAGGAAGCCTTGACCTCCTTTTGATGGTTTATTCGAGGGAATCAAATTAAAACCTACCAAAGATACCAAAATGTCAAAATAACTCATCCAAAACCTTTTTTTATTTCATTCATTAGTTTAGATAGAGAGATTACAACCTAAAAACTAACATTATCCAACTAAAAGCACAATAATTCCTCTTAAGATAATGCCTAAAAACTAGGAATAAATTTCATATACATCTGCAACAAACTATTGACAATTTCAAATGAAGAAAAAATAAAGAAAATATATAAATATATATATAACATAAACGTATAAGAGCGTAACATTCCGCACGCTTCCAAATCACCGCCCACAATGATTAATATTATCAACAATGACCCGGCGATTGCCTTTTCCTTTTCGACGGCTTCACTTAATAATTAGTATTCGACGCTTTGTCGGCTTCACCAAGTGATTGCTTCAATGACTCCAATGCAAAAGATGTTGAAAACCGGATTTGAAGATCCTCCATGCCCGACTCTGCAGTTACCAAATATTACGACCCCGTAACTAATAAAAACAAAGGATAGATATAGGCTCGTTTGAAGGAGCCTTAATCTCTTTTGATGGTTCATTCGAGAGAACCAAAACCTCACAAAGACACCAAAATACCAAAACAATTCATTCATATCATTTTTTCTATTTCCTTCATTAGTTTAAATGGAGATACTACAACCTGAAAATAAGGAAACATCATACCACTGCAAGCATAATAAGCTTTACTAAGGAACGTTTGGTAAACGTATTGTATTTTAATTACGTTTGAATACAATTTTTTTTTTTTAGTATTGTATTTGGTTGAAAAGTATTTGTTTTGTATTTGAATAAAATGTGTGTTTGGATAAAAAGTATTTTAAAGTTGAAAAGTTGATGTAATTGTTAAAAGTGGAGATAAATAGTTAGGGTTAAAAAGTTAATGTGATCGTTTTAAAAAATTTTTGAATAGTAATTGTTTTCGTAGTATTGTTGAAAATGATTGTATTTGAATGTAAAACTTTATGTTTGGTATAAAATTGGTTTTCGTAGCACCAAAAAATATTTACCAAACATTCTCTAAAGATTGAGATCTGCTATCGGTGCTCTCATTAAGAATCACCAGCGAAGATTCAACGTTGCCGATCTTGAACAATGTAATAACGCCGAGAAAATTAGGAAAAGCATCTAGGTTCTACTTTCATTACTTCCTATGTACATATATATATATAGTTATTTAACAGCACTGTTAGATCTAAATTCTTGCACATTTTTAGTGGCTTTGAAATTTT
The DNA here is from genome assembly GCA_035233585.1 of Antiaris toxicaria. NCBI lineage: Eukaryota > Viridiplantae > Streptophyta > Magnoliopsida > Rosales > Moraceae > Antiaris > Antiaris toxicaria. Next base: position 110,513,958 of record CP141154.1, on the reverse strand, counting down.
GTGTTTTTGATGTTTTGGTTGTTAAGATATGCATAAGCATACTGTGAGGATTTTCTCTATAACTTTATATTTTCTTCTCTTTTTAAACTATTTTTACGCATTGGTTTTATTCCGATTCCTCTTGATTTTTTTAGTGTGTTTGATTTTATTGTTTTTTTGCCACATCATAGCGTTAATGCTTTCCTTTCTTTGCTATCGGCATCCAAACTGTGAGGCCTTGCTATGTCTATTTTTCTCATCATCTCCTACTTTTATGAATTTCTCATAATAGTAAAAGAAAAAAGAAAATAGTGGTCGATCTTGCATTTGCTTTTTCTCCTGTTGTTGGTTTTGCATTTGTAAATAGATAACGTGATAATCTTCCCAATGGTTGTCAAGTCATGGATAAGAACGGCGTGGTGATTCAAATGCTACGATTCTCATGTCAAAATTACTCTGATTCCGATGGATTTTTAAAATGGGTTTCATTATAGCTATGTGCCTTTTCCCTTTAAAAACCTATACATACTACTTAATATTTACATTTTTTTTTGTTTGTTATTGATTGTAGTAATATTGTGCTTACAAAAAGTATGAGAAAAAGTATATCAGCACAAGTTATTAATTAAGTATGAGTATATTTAATTCACATGGATTTTGAGTGATTTTGATAACAAGGTTTTTTTTTTTATCTCTTCTATTGTATGCCTGAAAGAAAGGCAATAGTAAAATAAAGAGTAAAAAGTTTTCAATTTGTGTTGATATTTTTCTTATTAATAACTATATGGGTGTTTAAAAGTCTCATGAGTATTTTAAAAAATTAATTATTATAAGTCTCTCTCTATAAGAGTTTCAAAAATCCCTTTTTATTAAAATTTCAATAGTCTCTCCATATGAGAGCTTCAAAAGTATCTCTCCATAAGAGTTTTAATAGTCTTTTTGTATAAAAGTTTCAAAAGTCTATCTTTATCTTTATGAGAGTTTCAAAAGTCTTTCTTTATTAAAATTTCAAGTACTTTTTTTTTATGAAAGTTAAAAAGTTATTTGATTTTAGTGTTAGTCTCTTATCTATAAGAGTTATCAAAAGTTTAGTGCTTAATGTTTTTCATGCTGCAACAGTTGCCATAATAGATTTGAAATGAAAAGTCCTAACAAAACTACTAAATCATTGATATTCCTTATTAAAGTAACAATGATTTTGGTTCTATCTGAAATTTTTTCAGAAAAAGGAAATAGTCTAAATCTAAATATTCTCTACATTTTCGTTCTATCAAGATTTTGAAGATTACTAATTCTTCTTATATTAACGTCGTGGGTGATTAGTTCAAGTATTTCAAGGAGCCATCTGGTCTTTTCAAAAAGGAAAGTCTAAATTTAAAATTTTTATGTTTTTCTATAATATTTTTAAGATTGTTGATCCTTTGTGTATTGATATTATAGATCAATGAATAAAGTTATAAATTCAAGTTCAAAGGAACATTTAAAGTAATAAACTAGAAATCTCGATTAAAATTTTCATTATGTATAGCAAACGTATTATCAATAGCCTAAACTTTGAAGAATTCTTCTTTTTGTTATAATAAATTTGGACTCTTATTATCAGATGTGTCTAGCTTATTATCATATTTATCATGAACTAAGTTATATCATATTTATACAAAAGTTAATGAAAGTACCCATTACTTGATATTTTATGTTTTAAATATTAATGATAAGCTTATTTAGCTAAAAAACTTGTTTCTGTTCATAGAATCTGTTATTGCTTTTTGTTTATAATAATAGATTCTAATTTTCTAATAAAAAATGTTGACTATTTTAAATGAAGAAAATATAAAGAACAAATACATAATTTAGTTAACACAAGAGAGACAGAGAGAGAGAGAGCGCTAACATCCTTGGATGTTTCCTCGTACCTACATAACATTCGTCGCTTTGTCCAAGCATCTATAGGTGGAAAAAGACTGGTGAATATTAATTATTTAAATTATTGTACCCTTAAAAGTATCCACCAGCTGGGCCAACCAGGTGGACACCTAAACAAATTTTAAATTTTTTGTTTAAGAAAGACAATCAGAAATTAGTTTGTGGAAAATTCCTAAAATCGTTATCATGAAACGGGGTAGTGAAAGATATGGAAGGATGAGTTCGGTATGGAAGTAATGATTAGAGGAAGTACTCGAGCCTATATTCTACTTTGGCTATCACTTTTCTTGATTGCCCTTTAAAAAATAATAATAATAGAATTAGTGATTTGTTTAGATTATACATTCATTTGATATTCTTTTCCAATATAATGATGGTTTTCAATGTCATCATCAATTATATTCAATTTAGCTGGTTTATATTTAAATAATCATTTTAATAAATATTAGTATGGGTGAGAAAAAAGTATACATATGATAAAATTAGTAAAAATAGAAAAAAATAGATAAGTAGTGTTTTGAATGGATGTAACGTTCAAGTAGAGTTATATTATACTACAATATATGAGAAATCAAATTTCTTATACAATATTAAGTAAGTGTATGATCCAAATACACCATAAAACTCTTTTTGTAATGGTTTGAATCAAAATTTTATGGATTTGCAGCTATAGTCAAACGAAGAAACATATATAAAGAAATTTTGATGCTCCCTTTTTCAGATATGCATGCATTTAGGTTTGTAATTTTCTACAAAACAATCCAACACAAAAAGAAACGAAAATAATATATGGAATTTTAAGCAAAAAATAAAAAATAAAAGTCCTGTTTTGATAATTGTCTTAAGATATTATTTAAAATATTTTTTACGGTATTTTCTCTCAAATAATTCATTTAGACATTCATCCCCAAGATAATAAGGGGACTTATACGGCGGGAGAGAGTTACTTTCTATTACATATGGGGTAAGATTGAAGAGTTGGTGTTTCATCTCAGTGAGGATATAGAGAGTTTAACATACTCTACAGCATACTTGATCAGAGCAAAATAATACGACTAAAACATTTTTTTTTTAAATTTCACTGTTCATCTCCATCGCCACCAAAGCACCTTACCTGAAGAATCATTCAACAAAATCATGGTGGAAGAAACTCAGTGAGCAGCCCATGATCCAAAAGAAATTTTTTTTATTTTTAGTTTTTTAAAATTTTATTTATTTATTTATTTAATATCTTTTAATAATGAGTATTTATATATCAAAATATATTTAATTAATTTTATATTTATACTATGTCAATAATTTCGTCAATTTATAGATCGAAATTGATGATTTGTATAATTTAAAAAACATAACGAATAATTTTAAAGTTTGAATTATAATAAAAAAATACATAATTTAGAAAAGAAATATAAAATAGTAATAATAATAATAATTTTTGCATCACAAGTTTACGCCAACATCAGACGTTGGAGAGGCCATACACGATGACGCTCACATGAACTAGGTGACCCATTTTCTTTCAGTTTCAAGATTTTTGTTGGTTAATCTTGAAAGCGAGAATATCGTCCTTGAATTAGAGCAGCGACTTTAGCCAAAAAAAAAAAAAGCAGCGAAATTCAAAAGGCACTAAACTGGTACTATTATGTTTTTCAAATTTACCTTCTAAATTGTTAACTTTTAACTTTTGACTACACACCTCATGAATTTTTAATTTTAATAATTTATTATCTGTAAATATTTTGATTACTGTTGTAATGCCCTCCTAATTTAATCATATCATTATTGTATAATTAAATTAGGTGACATTAATGTTTTATTCATTTGACACACTTATTTTTTAAAAATAAAAATATTTTCACTTTTAGAAAATGAATCTTTCTAAATTTTCATATCTAAATATCAAAAAATTCACTTTTAAACATAAAAAAAGAGTTTCTTTCTGGAAATAAAATTTTTTTAACCTATCTAAATAACTTTTCACTTTTAAATAGAAATTTTTTTAATTCTAAAAGTGAAAATTTTCTATTTTCTAAAAGTAGATATTACATTTAAACGAAAACCAAAATACCTTAAAATAGTTTTAAACTCTTGATATTCTTTTCATGGAATCATGTGCTTGTTTAGAGGAGATCATTTTGTTGCTGGAAGCATAATGCTAGGATAGTATTTACTGATTATATTTTAGGTGCTAAATAACGCTAAAAAGAACATATTAGGATTACAAAATTCTAATTGATAAGCTTGGGTATATTAGCACGTCAATTACCGATGCATTCAACATAACATGTGTGCGTATAGGTACGGAGTAGAAACACAAAATACTTTGCTTGAAATAATGATCAATAATTTCTACACAAATTGTACAGGAGTATAGAAAATAATTAGGCAAGTTAATCGAAGAAGCATCTTTTAAACTAGCGATTATATGAGTAATCTTGCAATTGACATGTTAGTTTAGAGTATCTCTACTATAATGCCAAATTAATCTGTCAATGGTAAATTTTGATATTTGAATGAAAAAGTTTTCTCCAATACAATACTATCTTTTATGTCAAATTTGTTAAAAGCTTAACTTCGTGATAAATTTATTACAAGGTATAGATAATGCTAAATTTCATTTTTAATTCTTATATATTGTTGCCATATATGATTATTATAATAATTTTCTTTTTTATTTATTTAAATACTAAAAGTTCACTTTTACAATTTTCAAAATATAATAATTATAACAAAAAATAGAAATAGTGTTAGAAACAATGTAGTATAAAGTAAAATAATGATATTTTCATATTATTTTGTAGCAATATACGTTAGAGATGATCATGGGGTGTTACAGTTACATACAGTAACGTATCATAGTTTGCTTAACTTCCCTTAACTTGGTGACAGAAATCCCACTTACACCCATAGGAGGAAGGAACTACCATGTCTAGCCAAGAATTTTCAAAATCAATTCGAACGCTGTTGCAAACCATAAATTTAAAATTTCAATTTAACAAAGTTGTAACAATTTGAAAATTTCGAATTGTAAATTATTAAAATAAAAAACTTTGGAGAATATGTTGTTAAAAACCAAAATAATTAAGGGGAAACAATGCCAAAAAACAACCTAACATGATCGCCTTACCAACTTAGTTAGAAAAGAAATTTTCAGAGTTTAAGAGCAAGTAAACATGAGAATCAACACTGAAGAAAAATATTAAATCCCTTAATAGGTCGAAAGGATTTGGTCTTAACTACGTGCAACACGCTGATAAACTTACATCCTTCAGTTACTACTCTAAAGAAGTTGATTCTCTTGGACATAGGATTTTGCCCTATTGAGTACCTGCAGCGCGGACTAGTCGAGTTTTCTCATCTCCTAAAACTCATTGATTTCAAGGCATTGAATCGATCCAAAAAGCAATATTTCCAGCTTCTAAAGCTCAAGGAACTAATCCAGCGAAGAGTGCTGCAGATTAGGCCACCAAATTAAAATCTTTAAAGCGCAAAGGACATCCAAGCTGAGCTCAAGAACCTGAAGATTCTATCTATTGGTAATGAAAATTGTAAGAAAAAGAAACTCTAGAGAAGTTAGATGGATTAGCCCTTCCCACAAGCCTACAAGAGTTATATTTTATTGTAGAAGACCTGTAAGTACGTTTATTATATGTATGTTAACACGCACTATTGTTAAAATACAATTTTGAATAATTTGAATATTACATTAAAATTATATTAAATTAAAGATAAAAAATATGACAGTCGTTTTATAGAGTTTTATAAAAATTTGACAGTTTAATTGGAACTATTCTTATATATAGTTCAACACAGTTTTATAAAGAAAATATACCTCTGTGATAGTATGATTCAACAGGGTACTTGTTGTATGGTTAAGGTTTGTTTCGGCCATGGTATTTATTACAGCAAATAATTTTTCACTTTTAAAAACGCTAATGATTGTTAGTTTTGAGTAAGGCTATTTCAGTGATTTTATGCATAAGAAGGGATTTAGGTGAAAGATTTAGACTCTATATCAGAATTAGGTATAAAATTATTAATAGATTATGCTATGTATATTGTGGTTCATTTCATAAAAAAGTTATGCTCCTATGTAAGTGGAACAAAGGAAAATGCCAACCTTTTGAGAGGTTTGGCTGCTGCGAAAGTCGAAGAAAGGAAAACACGTAATTTTTATTGAGAAGTTTGCGGCAACAAAAATTTCAAGGGAAAAAATGCCTTCTTTGCATTAGGATCGGAGTAAGATTGATGTCGAATGGGTTTGCTTCAATTTCAAGCTCTGTAGTGTCCATCAACGCCATCAAACAAATTGTTCCTCTATTCTCAACTGCTTTCAGTCTCTTCAGTCTTTGTGCACTTTTTCTTCCGTTTTTTTTTTTTTTTTTATAAAATAATTCTGATAAATTAATTGCTCTAACAGCTCTCTAACCTCATGCTTGCCCCTACTTTCCAACCAAAAAGATGTGTTTGGAGTTAATTTTCAATTCATTCAAACCTGCCAACATCTTCATAAAAACTAACACGCAACTCAAGGCTTCACCATTGTATGACGTAATCTAAAAGCAAGAAAGTGCATACTACTGATAGTGCTTCAGTAGTGCGCACTATCATTGATTTTCCAACAATGATATACACGTTTCATTTTTTTAAAAAGGCGGCAAGATTGAAATGCATTTGTCGACCATGATAGCCATATAATGTATCACTCTTGGCATTGGATCCGTTTTTATTCTGTTTCCCCCGCCCTGTTATCAGACTTGACCCGATAATGATATAAAAGAAAGAAGATAAACAAAAACTTCTATCTTCATCTAGATGCACCTGTTTAAAGCGACATATTGAGCTGTACATCTTATAACTTTCAAGGGGCAACTCAGTACGCATGGTCAATTAAAGCCACTTTAATTAATAGTTGTTTTCACAATATATAAATAAGAAAACAAATAGTTGTATAATTGTATCACAATTAACCTATAAAAAATTCCCAGAAAAGGCAGTGGCTTTCACAATCAAAAAATAAAAAAGGCTATTGAACCTTCTGAGCGCATAAGGCTAGTTGTGGTGGTCCACTGACTGTGTTTGATAGTTATTGTCAGTAACAAAAATAGAATATTATCAGCCCTTTTACTCTTAAAAAGAAAAAAAAAAAAAGAAAGAAAGAAAGGAAATGTTCAATTGTTATCTACCAAACTTTGTCAATCATAATGAATAGTTTCTACTTCGTAGCAGTCAGAATGGTCGAATGTGATCAAACGTCTCTGCATGATCTACAGGGTAAAAACCGATTAAAGATTTTGATCTTTGTCTACTAAAATAAACTTCATAATGAATCATGCATTTGTAAGAAACGTTAATTTGCCACTCCAGCTAACCATGTTCTAGCTAGTTAGTACTGGCCTATAATTTGCTTGCCAACTCTCATCATTATCTCTATTTGCAGGGTTTTACAGTGGAAATTTGACCTGAAGAGGGGCCAATCCCAGAATAGTAAATAAGGGAAGCATTCGAAGCAGAGAAGCTTCCATATCAGAATAATCTTCCGGTGGACAGATGAAATTCGGTCGCTGTAGCAGACAATATTCTCAATCAAATTAACTTCCCAGTTGCTCACTTAATTCAGGTATGTTAGCTAACAATTTGGCCATTTAAATTCATTTGTATTTTGTGATAAAACAAGTCAACATGATCTGTAAGATAACAGTGCATAAAACGTATATGCATACAACAGGTAAATATATATATATATAAAGATAAAGGAAATCATAGCAATGGAAGCTATGGTCAGTATCCTTACGCAGAACGTGTTCACGGCGCTAATAAACCAAGCCCAATTTGCCCTCGACTTCAAAGGCCAGTTTCAGCAGATGAAGACACGGCTTGACCTCATGAAGGCCTTCCTGGCCGACACCGAGAATCTCAAGAGTCAGAGCAAGAATGATACTGTCCGACAAGCCTTAGCTACGCTTCGGGAAGTGATATTCGAAGCTGACAACGTTCTCACAGATTGCCTAATCAGAGACGAATATTACACAGACGGGTCTTGCAGCGGCTTATCCCTCAAGGATCCATTCTTCTTGCACCAAAAAGGAAAAAAGTTAAAAGACATCAATTTGCGAATAGAACAAATAGAGAAGACCTTGGGAAGTTTTCTGAGAGCAAGGGAGAGCGTCCATTCAGAAGACACATACCAAGTGAGGAGATTTATGTCACAAGATTTCAATCCAACCGAGATAATTGGATTGGAAGAGGATATGAAGAAGATCAAAGGGTGGATTTTTGACGCCAACGAGGACCTGCAACAAGTTGCAGTTGTGGGGATGGGCGGGCTAGGAAAAACTACCATTGCCCAGAAGATATTTCATGATACGGATGTGCTTGGCCGCTTTGACAAGATGATTTGGGTGACTGTTTCAAGGGCCTTTAGCGAGGAGAATGTTGTGAGGTCCATGTTGGAGAGGCTAGGGAAAAATGTGTCTGGATTAGGCAGTAGTCAGTTGTTGGGCGAACTTCAACAGACGCTTGCAGATAAGAGCTGTCTTATAGTGATGGATGATGTGTGGCATGTAAATGTGGAGTGGTGGACAAACTTGTGTTCTGTTTTGCCAAGAAAAGGAGGCAAGAGAAGCGGCGTCATAGTGACAACAAGAAATGAAGGTGTTGCTAATGACATGGGTGTGGAAGGTTCAAAAATCCACAAGCCCAATACTCTGAACGACGATGACAGTTGGTCTTTGTTTTCAAAATTTGCCTTTTCTTCACGCAAGGGACACTGTCCGGACACCCATTTTGAAAAAGTAGGCAAGGAAATAACAAAGAAATGTGGAGGACTTCCATTGGCAATCAAAACCATAGGAGCTTTGTTAGCAACAAAGATCAATTCCCCGTCTGAGTGGAGGGAAATTTCAAAGAGCTTGCTAACAACCGAAGGGAAAAATAGGTCGGTTATGGATTCTTTGCAGTTCAGTTATGATGATCTTCCCACTCGACTCAAGCAATGCCTCTTGTGTTTCTCCATTTACCCTGAAGACTTCGAGATAAAGGCTGAGAAGTTGATCCACTGGTGGATTGGCGAAGGCCTAGTTCAAGGCAAGGACTCAAAATCGGCATCAGAAATTGGCTATGATTACCTTTCTGAACTGATCAAAAGGTGCCTCGTTGAAGTTGTTCAGCAACGCTGCTACGATGGGAAGGTCTACGCTTGCAAGATGCACGATATGGTAAGAGAACTCATCATCTCAAATGCAAAAGATGAGGAAATTTGTGACTTCGATTCACAAGGTAGCCAAACTCCAAAACCGGGTTCTCGGTGGTTAGGTTTCATTGAAGAACTGCACAAAAATACCTCATCAAAAGACGTATCCAAGCTCAGGGCTTTAGTAGTACTGAAGTCAAGCAATGATATTAACTTCAAGTGTTTTGGGAAGTTAAGTTCTCTCAGGGTGTTGGATTTCTCAAACATCAAGCTAGAGGGGATAAGCATGGATGATCTTTTCTGTTGGATTAGTTCTCTTAAACGCTTGGCCTCTCTCAACCTGAGTGGAGTTCATAGCCTGGAAATGGTGCCACCTTCGATTCAAAAACTGCGGAACTTGCAGTTATTGATCTTAACTGGATGTGACAAGCTGAAAAGATTACATCATTCAATTACTACTTTGAGGAAGTTGATTGTCTTGGACTTAGGCTTTTGCCCTCTTGAGTACGTGCCCCGTGGAGTAGGCAAGTTTTCTCATCTCCAAGAACTCACCGGTTTCAAGGTATTGAATCAATCCAAAAGGCAATGTTGTCAGCTTCTTGAGCTTAATGAATTAACTCAACTAAGATTGCTGCGGATTAGCATAAGTGATGAAACTGAAATCTTAGAAAGCGAAATGGACGTCCTAGCTGAGCTCAAGAACCTCAAGGTCCTAGATATTGATGCTGAAAACTGCAAGGAAAAGAAAAATGAAATTTTGGAGAAGCTAGATGGATTAGCCCCTCCTACAAGCCTGCAAGAGTTGTATCTTAAAAACTACCGCAGGGAAACTCTTCCGAAATGGGTTAATGCAGGACAGCTTTCGGAGTTGCAATATCTTTCCATTGAGAATGGAGATCTCAAGAACTTGACTCCTGAGATTGAGAATTGTGAATCCAAATGGAACCTTGAGGGTCTGTGTTTGAAGTTCCTTACAAGGTTAGAGGTGGACTGGAAGGACTTGGTCACGGATATGCCTTTTCTTTGCTACTTGGAGGTTAGTCACTGTTACAAATTGAAGGATTTTCCCTGCTCTGTTAAGACACCAGGGATCTGGAGAAAGAAGCAAGGCTCTGAAATTGATGCACAAGCAACAAATTCGAACCTTTAGGAAGTCCTTTGGCCTGAAAGTTCCCTTGCCAAGCTACATGCAACAAATTTCCGAAATTAATATATATGTGTGTGTGTGTGTGTGTGTGTGTGTGTGTGATTTATGTTGAAGATTATATTTCCAGTCTATGTTTGTAATATACCACCTTATAAGCCCTACCATAGAGACAAGGAGTAAAACTTTTATATCTAGACCACGATGTTCTTGTTTAGTAATTAATATGGTGGGAGTGTTAACATTTTTAGTTTCTAGGAAGATGCTTGTGTATGTCCTTTTGCTGCAAGGACGTGATATGTATGTACTTAATGTGTGGATTTTGTTTGGTGTCTTGGTTCCGAGTGTAACATTTTAGTTTTGTTGTAATGTGCTTTCAGTTTGTTTGACCGTTTTCTGCAAGGATATGATATGTATATACTCAGAGTTTGGATATTGATTGGTGCCTTGTTTCTTCATATTTTGGGCAAAATTTAATTCCTATTTCATTAAGCAGAAGAAGAAGAGGAAAAGAAGGCGTGCAATTGTAGTTTGCTATCCAGGAACATGCCAAGGGTAAATATAATGACATTGCACAAGTAAACAATGAGTTATTGTCAATAACCTTTGTTCCATCATGAAATTATCGTTTATTTTGCAGTGCGACAATATCTTGTTACATCTAAAAAAACATATTTAGTATTATTTTTGAAATTTTTTTGTTTTCAAAAAAAAAAAACTGAAAACGAAAATGTTTTGAAAACCGTATTGAGATAATTTCTGAAACTGTATTTGGTTATGTTTTTTGAGTGTATATTCTGATAAACATAAAAATAAAACTTTGTTTGGTTATATTTTTTGAAAACACATTTTATATGTGAGTATTTTATGAAAACATATTTATGTTTAATTTTAAAAATATAACAAAAATTAAATTATTAGTCATAATTTAAAAAAAAAAAAAAACCCTTTTGGTCTTGGGTTTTACAATGAGGGGCAGAAGTGAAAGATATTGATGATCTGAGTTATAGGTGGTAGAGATAGCAAGATTTGAATCGTGAGTCGATGGCCTTCACTGTGAGTCGGTGGTCGTTGTCGTGAGGGAGCTGTCACTGTCGTCATCCTTCATCAGAGATGATGGCCATCGTCGGACATGGTCGTCATTACCAATATTGCATAGACACAAAGAGAGGAATGAGAGAGAGGGAGGGAGAAAATGAAAACAAAAAAGTGAAAACAACCTTCTTCGTTTTCAAAAATTAAAAAAAATATAGTTGAAAACGGTGTTTTCGAAATGATTTTAAAAACATTAAATAAACAAACGTTATATTGGGACCGTTTTCATTTTTTGTGTTTTTGAAAATAAAAAATTATTCTCAAAAATAAAACCAAACACCCCTTAAATAACTCTCTATTTTCAAATTTTCTCCATTAACAGCATAATTCTCATACCAATAATTTACCTTATAATTTTGTTTTTAATTTTTAAGTAACGAAGTGGCAGTAAATATGTAGGTTAGATTCAAATTAAATGGGAAAGCAACGACAAGGTGAAAAATGAAACTTTTCTTATCCTTTCGATTACTACATAATATCCTTTCCCATCTTTTCCTCCGAGACATAGGTGGCGTTTCGAGCATGAACTCTGCTGAAGTTTTGGAGATATTTTAATTTAAAAAAAATGAATGTATAGAGTTGTGTGTTTGACTGAAAATAAATTGTTTAGAATTAAAAAGTGTAAACTTAAATTGTGTTTCAGAGAAAAAAATAGTAATTGGTATTGATCTTGTTTATTTCATCTCGTCATTCTATTGCAATTAAAATAATATATCTCATTTTAACTTGAGATAAGAAAATTATAGATCTTTAAAATTTGAGTTTTGAAAGAGAATTATAAATGTGAATTGTTAAATTGGTTTACTTTTGAAGAAGAAAAAAAACTTTTAGAAGATTTTGATTGGAGTGCATGCTCCATACATGGCCTTAGAATCTGATTGGATCATATATTTCAAATTCAAAACATTTTGCTTTGTTTAGATGACCGATTGGAGTAGAAAATTTTGAATCAGAGTTGAAATTTTTAAGTTAGAGGTTGACTTTTTGAAAACTAATTATAATTTTTATTAATTTTTCAAAAAAAGATAAAAATCAAACTGGAAAAATACATGTTGATTAAAGTTATGATGGCAAACCAAATAAATGCAAATCATTTTATTTCAGATTCAAATTCACTTTTTCTTTTTCTTTTTTTTTTCATATTGTACCATGTTTATTTTTATTTCTTCCAAACATTCTTTCTTTTTGGATTCTCATTTCAAAATAATTTTGTTCATTTCACAATAGTATGCCAAACAAGGGCATTATTTTCCTTAATTTTTCTCCCCTGATCCTGCAATACTTATTTTGCTTTCACGTATCATCAACTCATCATGTACAGTAAGATGCAAGGCCGCTACTTCTAGTCCATTTGGACAATGAAATAAAATTCAATATATATTTAGATGTTTTAAAATTTCATTATATTTAAATTCAATGTATATTTGAGTTGTTTTAATGTGTTTAAGTTATTAGTAAAAGTGAAGATAGGTTATTAATAAAAGAGAAAATTGACAAAAATAGATAGAAAAATAAACAAATAAATTATAATTATATTAATAAATTTAAAATTTAATAGTATTTATATTTAAACATAATATGTAGATATCCAAATATATTTTATGTTATATTAAGATGTAACATAAGTTGCAGCTACAGATTATTCATATTATGTCCAAAAAACAAAAAAACAATGTTTAAAATGATGTAACCTTTTTTGTGTGGTGACAGCCTTGCCAGCACTCAAATGCAATTGAGATTAAAATATAAAGGTTAAAGTGGCTTTTAGGCTTTAGCTCCACCATCAGCAAGGTTATGTCACAGAATTGATCAGGAATATACAGGACAATGTTGCTTTAAAGATGTAGAATTATTTGTGGACTTTACATCGCTTTCACGGTGTGTATTATTGCTTTTCGTTTGCCTTTTTGACAAAGACTGACAAGTGCATCGGAGGGCAGCAACAAGATTAACACTGCATATTATGATTAATGCCAACAAGAATAGGATTAATTAGCATTTCAATCCTACTTGCTGCAGCCTTTTAGGTTTCGTTTCGGATGCTTGCCTAGAGATCTCATTTTCAGGTTTGGAGGCCAAAAAACGTTTGTCATTGATGGGTTTGCAAACCATAAACAGTAAGTTCACATGCCTCCCTCTGGTTTCGTCTACAATATTCACCGCCATACGCCTCTCACACTTCACCGACTGCGAGATTCAGATTCTCCAAACCCATCGGTCATTTTTACCCTGCTCTGGTATGAACTTTTTTGCACTCCTCTTCTTCTCTCCTTCGGATTCTTGTTTGTCTTGTTCTTGACTCTCGCATCAACCAGCTTTTCATAGCAAAACCGAAAGTCGTTTGTGAGAAACCGGGAAAAAAATTTGTTTGGAAAACCAATTTTTTCTACATTTTCCATTTCTCCGAACAATTTCTCTCTCGGATTCATAGACAGTTTCACATGGGCTGAGAAAATTTTTTTAACTTTTGGGCATTTGGTAGTTTCGCTGTTTACAAGTCACCGACCGTCAATTTATACATTTTTGTTCGTTGTTTGGGTGGGAGATATCTACGATTGGAGGTTTTTAGCATGTTTTTCTAGTGGATGTTTGGCATTCTCAACTCTGAATTGTAACTAAATATTGCCTGCTTCTGTGTTGTGAAATTAGGGTTTCCCATTTTATGTCGATTAGGTGTTTGCTGTTTGCTGTGTTGTTGGGCCGGTGAATCGAGCAATATGGTAAGTAAAGGGTTTGATTTCGATTTGTTTTCCTCTGTACCAGAGCTCACATTTTGTTTGGCTTGGTTAACATTTCCCCCTCTGTTTTTCATTTTTGGGTTTTCATTTGCAATGTGTTCTTCTTGTGTTTTGTCTCCGACGAGATGAGGTTTCCGTGTTGATTTTGAGGGGAATGTAACCAGTTTGGTTCTAGATTATTGAGCCCCTAACACATGTCGTTTTTGCTGAACAATCTTGCCCTGTTGCTTTTCTTGTTAACTCAGCTTTTCTTGTATTTGTGGTTGTTCTTGTTGTCGTTCCCCATTTTCCTCCCACTGGCCATATACGGTTGTGGAAATTTAGTATTTGTTGTGTTCATGGAATTTGTTGATCGGCTTTGTTCTGTGTCTACCATGTTTGGAAGGCTATATATTTGTCATGTTTTATGGTTGATGGATTCTTGTCAATATTATCAAGAACTGATTTCAGGTCTAAATGTTCTATTACAAACGTGTGTTGAACTGATTTATCTTCTTTAAGATGTACTTGTTTGTATATTGGCGCGTGAAAATAATATAGGTTATACCTTTTTGTGAATTGTAGTAATGCTTAAATATTTCGTTTTATGCTGGTTCTATAAATTGATAACCATTTGCTTACTTGATCTTAACCAAATTTTACGGCATTTGGGTTGCCAATTACAAGTTGACGGTTTTATTATCGTCAACTTGTCTCGCCTAACTAGCCACGGCCAACGGCAATAGGAGACATCGAGGTCATGTTCACAAGCGCACCACTCGGTTTTGCCACTAAAATCAAAAAATGGCCCAAATTACTCATTACTTCTGTGTTCGAAAGCGGATACAGCGAATAACGTCTTCGTTGCCCATTCCTGAGGCAACATCCATCGTTTCATCCATTGCCTCGAACTCGGTATACATCTTATTAAACATCTACAAAATTGTTTGCATTAAAATTATATTATTGTTCTTTTTAAATTTTTTTGCTAGCTGTATGCGTAATGACTTTGTTGTTAAGTTGTTGTTTGTTAGTTTTATATCCGTGCTTGTCCACGTTGTATGTTATACCCCAATTTGGTTTCTCGTTTATCTCTATACATTGCATAATGTATGACTTGTATTGTGTGCTTTGATTTGCATTCATCATTATGACATCTATTTTAAAGTATGTGTTATTTAATACGTGTATGTGAGTATTAATGTTGTAACTAAGAAATGTGATATAATGTTTAACATGGCCATTACTACTATATTTATATTGCCTTGTATTGTTGATATAATGTTTTATTCTAATTTTGCATTATATTGTTGGTCTTGATCAGTGGTATCTGTTGCACGTACTGGCCCTTATTGATTCTGTTGTTGGCCTCCTATTCCTTATGGTTGTGCACTGGTTATGATGTAAAACTATCATAGTTGATTCGCTTATTATGTAATCGGTGTTTTGCAGACCCGTTAAACGATTTAGTTGTTGGTTGGTATCTAGATTGTGATACTTTATCACATTTCTGGTGTTCAACCTAGGTAGCAATTTGTTTTCTGGGTGTGCATAGTCTAACTTGATTATATGATATATTGACATTGGACTGAGCCGTGTAATATCGAAAACCAATTTTTGCCCCCATCTTGCCTGTGAATTTTTACAATGTTTTATACATTTTAGTTTACCACCGATATGTCTCGGGCAGATGGGTCGTCTGACAATTGAAATGAGGAGAAGGAGGTTTATTTTTTAAACCTCCTTGATGATTACCAAAGTAATCATGCTGGAAGACTTCCCAAGACTGATATGTATTCGGAGTGGGCTGAAATGTTCAATAGGAGGTGGCCTGATATCAACACCATGCGTTATGCAATGACTTTGCATGGGAAAAGGACCCGAATGAGGCAGACGTACACCGCATGGAAGGCGTTACAAACATGGATGGGTTTAGGCTACAACCTTATCACCGATACAGTGATCTGCTCCGACGAACAATGGGCCCAATTCACTACTATAAATACTACTACTCCTGTTTAGTATGACAACTCATAGATTACATGATGGTTTATACTTTCCTATTTTCGTGTATATTTAGCAACCTATAACTATTGTTGTTCGTGCAGGTTCACCCAGACCAAAACTTCCTTAGAACACAGGGTTTAAAGCACAAAGAGTTGTACTTCAACATTTTTGCG
Source organism: Antiaris toxicaria (assembly GCA_035233585.1). Lineage (NCBI taxonomy): Eukaryota > Viridiplantae > Streptophyta > Magnoliopsida > Rosales > Moraceae > Antiaris > Antiaris toxicaria. Next base: position 110,497,728 of record CP141154.1, on the reverse strand, counting down.
AAGTACCAAGCAACCGGTGCACGGGTTCAGCATTCACGATTCAGCCCTACTCCACATGTTCCTCATTTGTCTGGCGGCGACATGTCTGTAGTCATATCTCAGGTCACTGGCGTTCCAATCGATAGAAATGACTCGCAGGCTGACACGATGAACTTGCCCCAATTTGACACCCAATACGCACCAGGATCATCACGGAGTCAAGAAAAACAGGCAAGTGTAAGAAACGGCCAAACACAGAAAATGTTCTCACTGACGCAATACGGGGCATCGATAATTACTACTTAAATAAGTCCTCAAAAACATCAAGTACTGATGATGCTACCCAAGCTGAATTACTTACTGAAGCTGACAAGGTGATGACGCAGTTACTGTGTACCTGTGACTGCATAATGAAAAAGCGTTGTTAAGAGACTTTACTAGGCTTTCCGTTGAGAAGAGATGGAATATTATTAATAGGATCGTGAATGGAGGTTTATAAGCTTGGTTTGGGGGAAAACATAATTATTCTGGAGACTATTTATTTGTCACAAACATCAACTTTTAGTTTGTGGAGACTATTATTGAAGCTGACTATTACTGAAGCTGACAAGGTGATGAAAGAGATGGGAGTGCCTACTGATGACACAGTTACTGTGTACCTGTGGCTGCGTAATGAAAAGCCGTTGTTGAGAGACTTTACTAGGCTTTCCGTTGAGAAGAGATGGAATATTATTAATAGGATCGTGAATGGAGGTTTATAAGCTTGGTTTGGGAGGAAGCATAATTATTCTGGAGACTATTCATTTGTCACAAACATCAACTTTTAGTTTATTGTTTTTACCATTTCATGTTTACTGACTATAACTATTGTTGTTTTCATATTTATATTCTTATATTTATGCCATTTCAGACTGTTCACCTGGATGTTAATTTATGGTATGCCATTACAAAATTTCACTGTTATAATGATTTTTATGCAACTTTTATGAAAATTAAATTACTAGTTTTCTTACAAAATATCATTATTGTCGTTTATTTTTATGCAATGATTTATGAAAATTCAATTACTAGTTTTCTTACAAATTCATTGAATGTAGGTCATATAACTAGACAAAATATGGATACATCTGACACGGATACTGATGATAATGTAGGCACTATTGCATGTGTTTTATACACATATGTGAGAAAGTTGCATAAGCAAAATGACCGCAAACACGGTTCCATTTTAACGGGGGTTGTAAAAACAGATGAGTTGTTATACGGAAATGATGATAATATCAAACAAAAAACTCGGATGAATAGGCCCACATTTATGTCTTTGTCCGAGTTGGTGGAAGTAAAGAGTTTACTTCAATTGACAAATCGTATATCCGTATCTGAGCAATTATTCATATTCTTATAAATACTATGCCATGCGACAACAAATAGCAAATACAGGATATTTGGCAACATTCAGGTGAGACGATATCGCGATGGTTTACTATCGTTCTTGACACACTATTTACATTGAAGGCCGAGTTTATACGCCCTCCAGATTATAATATTGTGCAACCGTATATTTTGGAAATTGCATATAAATATAGACATTGGTTCGAGGTACGTGATCAAGTTTGTTTTTAGATTTATCGATTTTAATTGTTTGTTATAATTATTTTTCTAATAATGTTATTGTTTTTGTAGAACTGTCTTGGCGCCATTAATGGGACACATGTGTCATGCGTTCTGTCAGCAGATAACTCGTTGGCTTGGCGGAACAGGAAAGACATAAACACCCAAAACATCCTAACAGCTGTGTCATTCGATATGATTTTCACATACATGATCGCAGGCTGAGAGGACTCTGTACATGATGCAATGATATTAGCACATGAAATGGCCGTCAATGGATTCCCATTGCCACCTGAAGGTTTGCTTTGTGTTCATAAATTTTTTGCTTATACAATTTGTTTTTTATATGTATCATATTGCCTGTTATACATACTAATATATCTTCCGAATCTAGGTAAATTTTACTTAACAGAGTCTGGTTATGCTAACAACGATCACTTTCTTACACCTTACCGCGGAGAAGCATACCATTTGCCAGAATACCGTCAGGGACGATATAGTCTTACAAGTAGGAAAGAAGTTTTTAATTACACACACTCGTCTTTGCGAAACTGTATTGAAAGGACATTTGGTATTTCGAAAGCGAGATTCAAAACACTGACTAAGATGAACAGTTACCCCATCAAGAAACAAGTGAAGATACCAATAGTTTATGCGATATTGCATAACTTCATAAGAATGCATGCAGCGGTAGAAGCAGACTCGCTACTTCAGTCATACATGCATGATGTGCCAACGTGCAGTGCAAGTACATCTATGTTTACCTGTGCAGTGGATACAACTAATGCTGATAGGTTAGAAGATATTGATGATGTGTACGAGGACATACATACGAACACAGCTAACATCGACGTACAGCATCAACGTCGAAGTGGGACCACGACTATGGCTCACTTTAGAGATGCTATTGCAGACCAAATGTGGGAGAAATACCAACAGTATCCATGGTATAGACTTTGACGTCTGTCGTAATAGATCGTTATTGTATGTTTTCCTATGTAAATCAAAAGGTCACGATAAATATTGTAACGCATGACTTACTGGCTTGCCGAATGATTTTGTATGTATAATTATGGTAAGCAATTGGCCCATGTATGTGAGTGATTGTCTATACTTTTCGACCGGGGGTTTAACTGAATGTGTTGATTTAGGGAGTATGACTTTTTATAATTATTTCGTTTCACATTGGCAATCATGTTTAAATTGAGTTTTACAAACATTTTGTTGACATGTTGATTTTGGGAGGGTGTTTGGGGGAGGAGGCATTACTACTATATTTTTGGGTAGAAAAAAGTTATTTGGAAAATGTGTTTAGGAGAAAAAACTGTTTGAGCTAAAAAAATAAAAAATTTTAAAAATTTTTATAGAAAAAAATCAATATAGATATTGTTTCGTTCCTTTCAAATTCTATGTAATTTAAAAAAAATTATCTCATTTGGACTTGTATACACAAAATTATGAATTTTTAAAACAAATTTTTTCGATAAATACCCCTTATATATGATTATTTAAATTTAATTTTAGATAAATATTTAGTTTAGATGAATTGTTATAGATATAAGAGGATTTGAATTTTAAATTACGTGGTTAAAATTTATTGTCTAAGAATACGTGCAAGTATTGAGCGAGAAATGTTGAACGCAAATGCTGGTTGTCATGAAAATATCAAAATCATATCTTCAAATTCTTCATCTAAGCATTTTCTTATTTTATCTATCATATAACACAAACTCCCATAAAGATTCTTTTTTTTCACTTATTTAATAATTTTTATACACTTTTTTCATAACAATTTTTTTCTAAAAACTTTATCCCAAACACAATCTCCAATGCTACATCTCATTTCTAAAACTAATATCTCTAAAAATATATCTCCAAAACACCCCCCAAGCTAATTTTTTTTTCTTTTGAAGTTAGGCATAAAAATGATGAATCATTACGGATTCGTTTGGTTTAATTTTTTATTTAATTTTATCATTTTTTTATATTAATAAAAAATTATAATTAAATTTATTTATTTAAATTTAAAATTTTATTTTACTTCGATTTAATTCATTAATCAAATAAACTTTACGTATTATGGGTTGGATGTATAATGATGCTTTTATTGTCCATTGTTTTTTAATTAATAAAGAAGAAAGAACGATTAGCATCACAGTTCTTTATTTCTTTTTCTTTTTCCTTTTGAAAAGCATCAAAACAATTGTTTAATTATGGATGAGTCCATTATTAAATATGACAACCCATTACATATCTACTTAATGCATCAAAAAGTTTAATATGTGTTTATACTACGATTATTTTTTTCCTATCTTTTAAATATGTATAGCATATACATTATATTTTGACAATCATTTATTTCTATATTATTCTTTTCTTCTTTCATGCAAAAAAAATGATATTCTTTTTATTTGTTGTCTATTTTGTTGAATGAATCATTCTTTTAGATCCATTTAATATGTAAGATATGATTATCTTAGATATAATAATAATATTAAAATATATATAAAAACGATAGATTAAGGCTTTGCTTATTAAACGTATTGTACTTACATTACGTTTGAATATAATACATTAAATAAATTTGTATTTAAAAGAAAAGAATTTACATTGTATTTGAATGTAATGTGTGTTTGGTGAAAAATCTTTGAAATGTATTTTAATAATGAATATACAAAACAATAGATTAAGGCTTTATTTATTAAATATATTACGTTTACATTATTTTTAAATATAATACATTAAATATAATTTGTATTTAGAAGAAAAGTATTTGTGTTGTATTTGAATGTAATGCGTGTTTGATGAAAAGTATTTAAAATGTATTTTAATACTGAATATATAATGTGATAGGTAAAAATAAAGAGAAGAAAAAGAGAGAAAAAAAATATGATGTAATTCATAAAAATAATAAAATAATAAATAATAAATAATAATTATATTAAATTTAAAATATTACCGATATTTAAATAAAATATTTTTATATTTAAATAAAATTTATATTATATTTAAATATAATATAAATATAATATTATTATGGAATAGAGAATAAACAATAGAATTAAATTATAAATTTATTTAATACAATATTTTAAAATTTATCATTAAAAAAAAAGGATTAAAATCCTTTCCTTTCTATCTTTCTTAATCGTGCACCATATAGGCCAGAATCAGTTTGCTTCATCCTTCAAATGTCGTGACTACACGGAGACCATCAGTCTTGTTTGAATAGCTCATCAATCCACGTAACAAAGCTTGTTTGACAACCTTTTCTTCACTTATTTTTATTTGTTTATTTACTTACGTGTCAGAAGTTGGAACTCCGTTGCAGGCCCTCAGCCTCTGTCCGTCTGGTTCCAACTCTCACCATCCATGGGCTCCTCTGGCTCTCATTCTCCGAGAATCATCCTTTTTTTCCAATCTTGTTTTTCATACTTTGAACCTCAGTTTTTTGTAGGCCCTGAACCACACCCCCCCCCACCCCCCCTTTTTTTTTAAATGAAATGCTTTCTTCTGCTATGTTATATCTATTTAGTAGGGGTGAACAAAAAATCCGAAAACCCAACCAATCCACCCAACCCACTCAAGGAAAACCCGACGGGTTGGGTCCACGTCAGACCCAAAAAAAAGTCGGGTTGACCCACCCAACCCAATGTCAAATTGGGTGGGTTCGGGTTGGAATTCTAAAACCCGATCAAAACCCAACCCACCCAATGAATGTGTTTTTTTTTACATATATATATATTTAGAAAAAATATAATAATTAAGCTAAGCCAATTTTATTGATCCGACTGTCATTTCCCATTTATGCCTCCCCCCAAGCCAAAGTTCGTGCCTTGCCCTTACCAAACCCGATGTCCCATCAGCTTCCTCCAATCGTCCCTTTCTTCGATCATCGACTGTCACTCCTCGACGTATTCATTTTTGTCTCCCCAAGCCCGTGTTCGTCTCGTGCCTTGCCCTTGCCCAACCCTAGCCACCACTAGCCTCCCCTGATCTTCCCTTCTGTTAGGATTTAGGAACAAGATTTCAAGTTTATTTCAATTTACCTGATTTTAGTTCTTGTTACTACACACATTGGAGTTAGAGATTATTCTTGTGAAATAGATTTGATTGTTTGTGTTGATGTTTCTTAGTATTCATTAAAAGTATGTTTTAATTAGTTCTTATTGTCTTTATATGACTTCTTTATTTGAATATTTGAGCTTGTATTTTGATTTGTGATTAAATTTTTAAGTCATGTTTTATTATTTTGTTTTTATAAATTGCCGAACCCGACGAACCCGAAAAACCCGCCAAACCCACCCAAACTTTAATTGGGTGGGTCGATTTTGTATATTGGGTTAATTGGGTGGGTTGAAAAATGCCAAAAATCCACCCAACCCACCCGACGAACACCCCTACTATTTAGGTGTTTCATTTTTAAAAAGTGAATAATTTTTTATTTTAAAAAATAGATATTTTTAAATTTTTATATTTAAATATTTAAAATTTTTATTTTTAGAAAATAAAAAAATCTTAAAAAAGGAAAAAATTTTATCTATTTAAATAAATTTTTTTAAAATATATAAATAACTTTTTATTTTTTAAAAATAAATTTCTCATTCAAATATAACAGAATGTCTTCCAAAATTCGAAAGTGATGGGAAGTAAAAGCTTGTGTTTGATTTATCAATTGAAACTTTTTTTTCTTTTTTAAGTTGGAGTTGTTAAATATTTTAAAGATTAGTAAAAACATTTTTTTGGTTGATTTTTAAAAGCAAAATAAAAATAAATTGAAAAGGTTTAGTATGAACTAAAGGGTCCTAAATTCGGCAATTCAACTCAATATAGTTCCTGGACCAAAATATTAAACACTGTAATTTACGCTTTTTTAATTATTACTTTTTTGCTGAAATTTTTTCTCAAAAAAATAAGTAAAAATTTTTTTTCTCAACAAAAATTAACTGAACTTGGTATTAGTAAAGAGATTTTACGATTGAATGCAAAATATTCTTCTGGATTGACATGAAATTATGAAAAGAAAATAAAGCGAAAATAATTAATATAAAGGGGAAAAAAATTGTTGAATGATGCTCTTCAGTGTTCGGTCCTGTTCCGAAGTCTGAAGTTTTCAAAGAAGAAAGTTTATTACGTGGCACCATGGATTAAAATGTCCACGACGGTATCAACATTTTCACTACAATGCATATTATAAAATCTTGACATAGATTTTCTTTTTAGAATATTTATTAATATTTAAAAATATCTAAAAAAATAAATGAATATTTATGAAATTTTAGAATATTTTTATTAATTTTCATAATATGTCCAAAAATTTGGGTTTTTTTGATAAAAAATTTAATTTTGATGCACATTTCATTTATTTTAAATGTTAATAAAGTGTTATAATAATTTTCAGTCCATAACAACAAAATGTAATTGAGGTGATATAATAATAATGAGAATTATGGGAGAAAAAGAAGTTCAAAATCAAGTTATTCACTGGAAACAAAGATTTTACACATTATACACAAAATGAAAATCATAGTTATATTGTAGTAGGTAAGGGTAAGGACAATTAAAAAAATAACATATACGAAGATGTAGTGTCTCAATTAAGTCAAACAAATGAGAATTATATGGTATTGAGTTTTGATTCTATGAATTAAAAACTATTTAAAGACAATATCTTAATAAATGTATTATTTAAATCAAAATCAGTAATTTCTTAATATTTTTTAATTTGACAGAAACTATTTTTGCTTTTAAAAACTTTCATGTACTCTTATATATTTGATATTTACTTTCTTTTTAATATATTATATTATTATATTTTGTTTGTAACGTCTAACATATATATAATATCATATCAAAATTATAATCAGTATATATTTTTTGAAATTTTCTATTTCACTATATGATATAACTTTCATATTTAACAATACAAATTTATTGTTTTTATTATAAAATTAGTTCATATAAAATAATATCGATTGTTTTTATATTTTATAAAATTTTAATAAATAATTATTTTCTTTAAATGTCTATAAATATCGATTTTTTTTATGGATATCGACCATAAATTAAGGGAGTGTTTGGATGCTCTTTTGGAAATATTTTTTATTAAAAAAATTGTTTTGAAAAATATATTTGAGGAAAAAACTGTATAGAGTGAAAAATGTAAAATTTAAAAAAAAATTAATTAAAAAAATATCAATAAAGATTTTATTTTGTTTCTCTTAAAATTCTATATAATTAAAAAAATTCATTTTATTTGAACTTGTATACGTAAAATTATAAACTTTTAAAATTTAGAATTTATTGTAATATATATTTATTTTTAGAAAAAAAAAATCAAGGGTAAGTTGAGGGGAGGTTTTTGAAAATATATTTGGGGAAAAAAATAAAAAAAATAAAAAATTATTTTAGAAAAAAAATCAATATGGATATTATATCGTTCCTCTCAAAATTCTACGTAATTTAAAAAAAATTATCTCATTTGGATTTGTATATACAAAATTATGGACTTTTAAAATTTGGAGTTCATTATAATATTTTAAATATCTAAATAATGAAAAATGATGAAGTGTTAAAAAAAAGATATTTTAAAGATTTTTTTATTCAAAAACACCCAAAATGTATTAAAAAAATAATAATATAAATCTTATTTAAAATCTTATTGTTGTTTTATGTAATATAAAGTAAGATTGTTATAAATTTTTAAAAGAAATTTAATGGTGTGAATGATAAAATTAATTTATTTGTAAAAGGATTGGTCCAAATCATAGGATGATCTTCATCGAACAAGTAGGGCATCGGAGCAGTCCCTGCAAGCAGTCCTGCAATCAATTCCATGCGCCTCAAAAGAATAGAAATGTGGCCCATCGCCAAATTCGTTGTTAATTGCTTGTTATTTGCTTGTTATTTGCTTTTACACCATGATTCTTTTTTTTTTTTTTCCTTTTTTTTTTTTTGAATCATGATTCATGTTGTTGCTTTTCGTGGGACCACTTGGAAAGAAAGGTACAAATAATATTATTATGCCCTTAGTTTTCCATTAAAAAAGAAAAGGAAAAACAAAAAATTACCTTTGACACATTTAAATTTAAAAAATAAAAAAATTTTTATTATAAAAAATAAATAAACTATCTTAAATATTTATATCAGAACATCTAAAATTTTTTATTTTTAAAAAATTAAAAAAATTTCTTTAAATAAAAAAAATTCACTCATCTAAATAACTTTTCACATTAAAAAAAAACTCCAAATAACTCTGTATTTTTCATATCTAAAAATTTTCTATTTTTTAAAAAACAATTTCTCATCCAAACAGTCCTTAGTCTGCCTCAAGTTTCAACCTCTATCTAATTTTTTTTCTTTTTATTTTAGTTCAGCAGGGATAATTACATATATACAAAATTTTTTTTTGCTAAAATACGTATATACATTTACATGTTTCAATTTCATCGATGTTCTTTGTCCACTCTAGTCTTGTTGATTAAGAGATAAACGAGACATATATATGAGGGTTATATTAAAAACAAAAAAAACAAAAAAGGTTTCGATAATTTTTTGAGTCTGGCTTTCGACTGTTTTTTAATTTTTTGGTGCCTCGTCTTTTTGCCTTACCCCATACCCCTTTTATGGGCCGTTTATTCGCTTTCTCTCACCCATTCATTTTCAAATGTTTGTAATCTTTCTATTTTTATTCAATAATTCATGGAATGAGTTATGAAGGGGTATCGACTAGTCGGATAATACACCTACTAATTCATCATATACATTAAAAAAAATGTTTCAATTCCATCCTTAATACATTTTTTAGATGCAAGATGTAAAGTTTATAAATAATTTTGAAAAAATATTTTTCTCATTTAAAGAACATCAAAACCATCAAACAAAACATGGCTCCTTTGAAGAAAGGAAATCCCATTCTCAAGGAAAACATATTTCTTAGAAGATTTTACAGATAATCATTTAAGGGTATTTGTGTCTTTTACTTTGGTTCGTTGTCCAAAAAATAGCAGAAATGGATGAAAGTGAAATACATAATTTCAAATTTAAACGATTTACATTTATAGTTTCAAAGAAGAATAAATTGAGAAAAAAAATATATAGAACTATAAGGTATATTTTTGTAATTAATCTTAGAATAAAGTTACATTACTATCAACCGAAAAAGGTGAAATATTTGATTAGTTCATGAATTTTTAAGTAAATGAGAGTTTGTCTTTTGAATTTTCTTTTGATAAATATTCCCATAATTCTTTAAAAAAAAAAAAAGGTGCTTTGGTGCTTCCATTAATTTTCAGATGGTGGGAGTGTACGACAACTCCATGACAGCAAGGGAAGGTCGCCACAGCTGACCGAGGACGACAATGGACGTCCGCTTTTGAACCAAAATACTATATTCCCTCAATAATCAATAAGTTAATAAAAAATCCCTAACCAAAAATAATCTTTTTAAATTAAAAAAAATCCACAAATCAAAGTAATTAGGGAAAAAATTCATAAAGAGACAAATCATAAATATTGTTTCTTGCTTTTTGCGTTTATTTTTAAATTGAAGTATCTCCATAAGAAACATTTTTTTTTATTTCGTTATCAAAAAAAATTTTTTTTCCTAGTTATTAATGATTTGTAGGATTTTTTTAATTATAAAGCCTATTTTTGATTAGAAATTATTTTGAGATTTTTCAGGGGGCATTTGGAGAAAAATTTCATTTCAATTTTACTCAAATACAATACAATTTTACACCAAATACAAATTTTACAACAGTGTTACGAAAACAATTACTATTTAAAACATTTTTAAAACAATCACATCAACTTTTCAATTCAACTATTTATCTCTACTTTTACCAATCACATCAACTTTTCAACTCTAAAATACTTTTCATCCAAACACACATTTCATTCAAATACAAAACAAATACTTTTCAACCAAATACAACATTTAAAAAACAAATTTCATTCAAATACAATCAAAATACAATGCGTTTACCAAACGCCACCTTAGAATAATATAGTATTTTTGTTAAAAAATAGGTATTTATCGTCATTTTTTATGAGTTATTGTAATCTCTCTCTCATCCCTGTCACATATTATCCTGTCCATATTCTTTGGCTAATATTTAGCACGAGGACCATAACTCTCACCTTTTTTAAGGTATTTTTTTGGTTAAATTACGTTTATTAGAGATCAAACTTTTACTTATTTAAAAGTTTAAAGGCATTTTTATTAAAAAAAATTTATGGACTCTCATATACATAAGAATCCAGCGACCAACAGAACACTTTACCTTAAAAAAATAAATTAAAAAAAAAAAAGCAAAAACAAAAGGTTGCATCTATATATATATATATATCCATCCGTTCTTTGTTCTTGACTACATTTTACATCGAAGCAAAATGAATGGTGAGCTTTGCCTTCAACCTTTTGCAAAGTTTATTATTCACATTAGCTTACTGCTTTGGCAGCTGAGTCATCAATTCAAATTTCAGACCACAGCTCAGGACATACCTGGTCCGCGCTTGCCTAATGACGAAGGTAAATTAAACTATTTATTATTGAAAGCTTCTCATCTTCTTGTCTCTAATGTAGTGAGGATAGCATTTTTCTATATTTATATATACTTCAAATTTTTTGCTTTCATATTTGATTCCCAGTGTTCCCTTTTCTTTTATTTCTAATAATATTTTGCTTAAAATTGATTTCTTATCTTTTTTTTTTTTAACTGAAGGTTAAGTTATTATCCTGCTTATTGTCATCACTATTTGGAATGAAGAAAAATGATCGGTTAATGATGTAAACTTAATTAATTATACAAGTAAAAGCATTTTCAAAATCGGTGTGGTTTCTCAAGTTAAAATTTATCTGGTCTAATAAATTAATAAGAGCCTACATATTTATTGAAGAGTTTTATCTCTAATTTGACACCCTATTTTAAAACAAATTTTAAAACATTTTACTATAGTGTTTTCACTCATAAAATTAAAATTTACTAATTGAATTGTGAATTTGAACTATAATCAAAATAGACTATTAATATTTATGAAATATTATTAAAATTCATCTGTATTGTTTTTAAGTTCCGCTCTGTAACCATACAATTTTTGCAAACTTGTAAAACTTTTGTTTTCATGTTTCTAATTTCTCTCTATTTATTTTCAAATTATTTTTTGAATTTGAAATCTTTTAAAACTAAAAATAGAAGTCAAATTGTTAAGAGAAATTAGTACATCTTAATGAGATTGACATTAACTTAAGCCTTCATGCTCTACTAAAACCTCCACTCAGAAGGGTGCTTGTAACTTGAGTCCAAACCTTAATTTTTCACTTTAGTTTTGTCATTTTCTAAAAAAATCAATAAAAATTATAATTAATTTTTAAAAATATAACTAATTTTAACTTAAAAATTCCAATATATTCTAAACTCAACTTATAAATTAAACAAAAAAAAAATCAAAGATTCAATCTCAAAGGAAAAAAAACACACACACACACACGCGCGCACGCACACACACACACACACACAAAAAAGATAAGAAATTCATGAACGAAAGACCTTATAAACATGTGAGAGAGCAGCAACCAGAAAATCGGACCAAGGACTCTCACTTTGTTCACAAATAACAAATCATGCTTTTTTTAAAACCTAAAGGACAGAACTTGACATTTAAAATTCTACGCGTATGAGCGTAGAAATGTTTTCTCATGTATGAGACTATGAAAAAATGATAGAGAGCAGCAAATGGATCCTTTCACTTGAGGCACAAAACTTAGGGTTCGTTTGGTGAACGCATTGCATTTGCATTGCGTTTGAATGTAATGTATTGAATGCAATTTGTATTTAGAGGAAAAGCATTAGCATTGCATTTGAATGCAACGTGTGTTTGGGGGAAAAGTATTTGAATTGTATTTTAATAATAAATATGTGATGTGATGGGTAAAAGTAGAGAGAAAAAAAAGAGGGAGAGAGAATATATGATGTAATTAATAAAAGTAATAGAAAAAGTGAAATAATAAATAGTGATTGTGTTTGATTTAAAATGTGATGTGATTGGTATTTGAATGAAATGTTTTTGTATTTGGGGGAAAATTGCATTGCATTTAAATGCAATACTAAAAAAATTTGTGTCCCAAACGCTGCATTAATCCCGTGTCAGATTTCTGATCTCTTTCTCCATATTTTATTAAAAGTGAAAAGATACACAGAGATATTTCCGTCAAATAAGAAAAGTTCTAGATTATCTTAAACAATCTAATATCTCTTGAAAAAAATTTTATGGCTTCCTAACTTCAAAATTATATCCTAACAAACATGAATTGGGTATCAATTTATTTCATTTTTAATATTTTATTTAAAAGTGAAAATTAGAGATTATCTTAACGCTAATTGTAAAACTCTAAAATACTTTCTCACATTTTAAATAAAAATTCTTTTAAGAAATCATTCGAGTCTAACTTCTCTAAAAAGAGCTTCTCATTTAACCTAAAAACTTTAATTTGTTTCTTGTTGTTGTTGTTGTTTTTTCTTTTTTCTTTTTCTTTTTTTTTTTCAAGTGTAAAAATTTGGTAATAAGCCAATATATACTTTAGAGAAAGAAAAAAAAAAGAAGCTAATATATATGACGTGAAACGCTAAGTATTGTTACTTGTTGAAATATTCGGCAGTGTCTACTCTGAAAATTGTTGCAAGCAGCTTGGGGCTCAAGGTATCACAGGAATCATTTTGCAAAGAAAACAGCAGCGACTCACGTAATGGCGGCATCTCCTGTAATTGCAGTTTTGACGGCAACAAAACCTGCCACGTCTACCAAATGTATTGTTAAAATTTCCAGTTTAGAACGACTAATGGTAGCTTGTGTTTGGAACATGATTTGAAATTTTTTTTTCTTTTTAATGAAAGTTCTAAAATGAATCTAATTCAAGTTTTTGTTTTCTTCATTGTTTCTAAATCTACACCATATTCTTTTTTTCTCTCTCCTACACATCAATAAAAAAAATACTCAATTTGAATTGAAATCTTAAAAAAAAAAAAAAAAAAAAAAACAACAACAACAACAACTTTTCATACTTATGTACTGAACACAAGCTACTTGTAAACATACCAATTAGAGCTTGCTAATTATAAGTCATTTTGCGTCGCAGTCAATGGATCAACAGAGGTTTGGACGGATACCTACCCAAAGAAGTGGCTAATCTTACTTACCTAGAAGAGCTGTAATAATTCCTCTTCAATTATCATGACCACAAATATTTTTATGTGCTCTGAAATATAAATTTTTAGGACCTACAATTAATTTAAATCTGAGTATTATATTTTCAAAAAAAAAAATCTTCGCATTATGGCTTCAATTTATATATACATGTGGTGGTGTCGCGTTTTTTTATTTTTATTTTTATTTTTATTTTTTCATAAACAGGGCTCTGTATAACAACGATATTAAAGGTGAAATTCCCGATACCTTAGCTAATTTGAGCAACCTCCGCTACCTGTGAGTATAGTTTCGGCAAGATCTATCCTATTTGGCTTTATCAAAATTTTGTAGTTGAAGTAAGGAAAAATAAATAAAATACCTATTGTGTTTAGCTCAGATATCATTTTTGCCTCTTTCATTATAACACTTGTCCTCCCGTGATTGTTAAATTAAGCTAAACTATTAAGTTTTTGTTTCGTGGGGAAGTCTAATTTAAAAAAAAAATAGAGATTTTCTTATTTTAGATTTTCTTTATCTAAAAATAAAAAGTTATTTGTAATAAGAATAAATGATATTGAAAAAGTGTATTGTGAAAGAATTAAAAAAGATTTTTTTTTCTTTTTCTTTTTTAAATTTTACAATAAAAAAAGGTTTTGAAAAAAAAATTATCTTTTTCTTTTTTGAAATGAAAAAAATAATAAAAAAATACTAAAAAACATTTTTTTTTTTAAATTTCCACTTTCCAAATGCAAACGTGCCATCCGAACATAGAGTGGTTTGAGTATTTGTACAATATTTTTTAAGTAAATTGAAATATTTGTTTGAATAAAATATTTTTATTTTTTTTAAAAATAAAAAATAATAATATTTAACATATTGAAAATAATAAAAGTATAATCTTGTTAGTTTTATAATATTGAAAATAATATTTAACATGGATTGGAAAGTATAATCCTGATCTTTATAAAAATGTAATTGCTTCTGGGTATTTTGTAATTGATTTTGAAAAACAGAGAGTGGTTTGAGTATTTGCACAATAAAAGTTAAAAAAAAAAAAAAAGTGGTGGGTGTATTGAATATTTTACTATTAAAGTTAACACATATATATGTTGCATGTATATTTACGTGAGTGGTTGAGTGTATATATTCAGGGATCTTTCAAATAATCAATTGACTGGACCAATTAACCTGGGGAATTTGAAGCTTCGAACTCTGTAAGTTTTCAGCGCTTCTGTATTCACGAATTTCTCAATAGTAATAAAAATTTTGGTTAGATTTTTATCTTTTTTTTATTAATAAAAATTATAATTAATTTTTAAAAATAGTCAATCATTAATTTTAAGATTTCATTTTAAATCTTTCTTCCAAATGCAAGCTAAATAAAAATCATAGAGCTTTATATATATAGAGATAAATATAAGAAGAAAACGAATCCTTTTCTTTTTTCCTTTGCAAAAGGGATCCAAGCCATCAAATTGATTATATTTTTTATGAACAGTCTCTTATCTAGGTATGTCCTGCGACATATAAATATCAAAACGATTGTCTTATAACGCTGATTCATTATTATGCAACATTTTTTTTTGATACTTATCACTCGTAAAAATCTACATTAAATCAACTAGAAGAAATATGAGTATAAAAAAAAAAAAAAATCTACTGGATTTGTATATGACCGCCAAATAGGCTACTTATCCCCCTTTTTTTTTTTTAATATTCATGAACCAAATATAGTGGAATATTGGGCAGTAAATAGGTGCGTCTGATAATTTCTGTGTAATGTCAGTGGGTCTTGCTTTTCTTTCTTTCATTAATTGAAGCTAGTTAATGAAGTGATAAGCTTGATTACTGAGGCCCAGCAAAAAATAAAACAAAAAATTAAAAAAAAAGGCAGCTTGATTATTGTGGAGTTGAAGAACAAGTACTAATTGAAACTACTCCAACTCTCTTCTCAAGTTATCTGGAGAACAACTTGTTCACCGGGCCAATACCAGCATCTTTGGGCAACATGTCGGATTTGGTTACCTTGTAAGTAGACAACATTTTCAATCTCCTGAATGCTTAATATTCCCTTCTACTTTAGCTAATTTCGTGTGCCTGCGATCAAATCTCTTCTCATCACTACCCTGAGAACTTTCTTTCTTAGATTTTATCTAATAAGACGACAATTAATCTCATGCCGTGCTCCTTTATCATGCATCATGAAGGTCTTTGTCCGGAAATCAGCTCAATGGTTCTGTTCCACCAGAACTTGGAAACCTGACCTCACTTGAATATATGTAAGTTTCCAGAAAAAACCAATACATATATATATGTATATATATATATAAAGAAGGTATGTTTATCATGCCAAGCTCTTTATCATGCATCTTGAAGGTATCTTATGAAAATCAGCTCAGTGGTTCTCTTCCACCAGAACTTGGAAACCTGACCTCACTTGAATATATGTAAGTTTCCAGAAAAAACCAATATATATATATGTATATATATAAAGAAGGTATGTTTATCATGCCAAGCTCTTTATCATGCATCTTGAAGGTATCTGCATGAAAATCAGCTCAGTGGTTCTCTTCCACCAGAACTTGGAAAACTGACCTCACTTAAATACATGTAAGTTTTCTATCTACCAGAAAAAGGGGGAAAAGTTATTTATGAAAATAGAATGTGTGTTTCTCATGCCAAGCTCCTTCTCATGCATCTTGAAGGTTCTTGTCTGAAAATCAACTCAATGGTTCTCTTCCACCAAAACTTGGAAATCTAAACTCGCTTACATCCCTATACGTTTCTATATACATACGTACATACATATACATATACATATATATATATTTAAAAAGGGAGAAAAAGGATCAATCTCACACTGTATCCCTAAATTTTAAAGGCATTCTCATTTTGTCTTTGGAACTATAAAAACTTTAAGAACCCGTTTGTAAAAAGTCTTGAAGATATTTTTTAAATATTGAAAAAAAAAAGAGTTTTGAAAAATGTGTTTAAAAAAACTATTTAGAATGAAAAAAAAAATCTTAAAAATTTATTTAGAAAAAAATAATTAATATAAATCTTATTTCATTACATTTGAAATTTGGTGGGATTTAAAAAAATAATCTTATTTGAATTTATATATGTAAAGTTATGGATTTTTAAAATTTGAATTTAATATAGAGTATTAGAGATATAAATAGTAAAAAGTAATTTTGAGGTAGAAAAAAGTATAAAAAAATATTTAAAACATATCTTCAAAATACTCTCAAACACTCCATAATTTTATCACTTAAATTTTGAAATAGTCTAGTCTCCCTTTTGGTAAAATTGGAAAAAGAGGAGAGTCAGTAGAATTCTTATGTAATGAAAGTTCTAGAAAATGGAGTTAAGTGCAACCAACTCAATATGTAAGGGTCAAAGTAAGAATTTTAGCGTTTACAGACAAAATGATAATGGCGCTACAGTTAAGGGATCATGAGTGAGAAATGTTATAATAAAAGAAAAAGGAAAAAAAAAAAAAAAAGATGTATGTTTCTCATGGCGGCAAACTACTGATCATCTTGAAGGGGTTTGAGGCAAAACCAATTCAATGGTCCTCTTCCCCGGGAACTTGGAAATCTGGCCTCACTCAGATACCTATAAGTGTTTACGGGAAAAAATGCATATTTCTTTTTAAAAAAAAAAAGTTCTAATGTGAATCTCCTTGTCATGTATCTTCAAGGTATTTGTACGAAAATCAATTCAATGATTCTCTTCCACCAGAACTTAGAAAATTGAGCTCACTTACAGATCTGTAAGTTTTTAGGGAGAAAAAGAACATTTGCACCAAAAAAAAAAAGCGCATGTCTGTTATACATACCAAAACAAATGAGTATGAAATAAGCTTTTAAAATGTTTAATTTATTATCATTAAGGGTCGTTCCGTCACGTATCGTTCTGCCAAACTGCTGCACATATTATGTTTTAATTATATTTAAATATAATTTATTTTTTTAAGTGTTATATTTAATTAAAAAATATTTATTTTATATTTAAATAAAATATGTGTTTAAATAAAAAGTATTTTAAAATTAAAAAGTTGATGTGATTAATAAAAATAAAAATAAAAAGTTAAAGTAAAAAGGTTAATGTGATTATTTTTAAAAACTTTTAAATAATAATTGTTTTTATAATACTGTTAAAAAAGATGTATTTAAATATAAAATTTTACATTTAATATAAAATTACATTACGTTTAAATATAATCAAAATGTAAAACTTTTGTCAATGGTTAATATTTGATAAACTTTTTTGTTTATTTATTTATTTATTTATGTTGCAGACAATTGCAATCCAATGACTTCACTGGTAATTTGCCGGATGATTTTGGAAAACTTACAAAGCTGGAGTCGTTGTAAGTTTGCTTTTTCTTTTTGGGCGTTTGGTAAACGCATTGCATTTTGATTGTATTTGAATGAAATTTGTTTTTTGAATGTTGTATTTGGTTGAAAAGTATTTGTTTTATATTTGAATGAAATGTGTGTTTGGATGAAAAGTATTTTAAAGTTGAAAAGTTGATGTGATTGGTAAAAGTAGAGATAAATAGTGAAGTTAAAAAGTTGATGTGATTGTTTTAAAAATGTTTTAAATAGTAATTATTTTCGTAGCACTGTTGCAAAATTTGTGTTTAGTGTAAAATTGTATTGTATTTGAATGAAGTTAAAATGAAATATTAGTACCAAATGGCACCTTAATTTTCTTTAAAGAAGATAATTAGGTTTCAAACTCAAACCGCTTGTCCTGAGCTTGGCCTTTGCCTTTATTGTAACTTTGATTTTGACGTTAATACAAACTTTTTTTTTTCCTTTTTTTCTTTTCTGTGTAACTTAAAAAAAAAAAAGATAAGGTTTTCTTTTGACATCAATACAAACTTTATTCTTCTCTCTCTCTCTCTATTTTTTTTTCCCCTGAGTAACTTAAAGGTCCGGTTTGACATTAAAAATAGAAAACCGAAAACGTTTTCATATTTTTGTTTTTTATTCTTTAAATAAAAAGCGTATGTTTTCATAACAACTATTCGTTTTTTTTTTCAAGTAAAAAAAAATATATATAGTATCTACAATATCACTCATCATTTTCTCTATTCTCAATTCTCACTCTTTCTCCTCACTTTTTCTCTTCTCTTCGTTCTTTCTTATCACATTTTCTCTTCTCTTCGTTCTTTCTCATCACATTTTCTCTAGTCATTTTCTTGCATCATTTTTCCACACCTCTTTCTCGGTCCTCACTTTCCTCTCATTACTTTCTTTTTCAATTTTCTCTCTACTCATTCTCTCTCACCACTTTCCATTTTGACAATTTTCCTCATCATGTAACTTGTGAGCCATGTTTTTCGATGGTTTCATCCTTGTTACTTCTAAAACCTATCTATCAAGGAGACTTCAATCGACGCCTTTCATTTTTTCTAGTTTCTTTTTAAGAAGAAGCAAGTGTAACCTTTTACCATACAGATAATCTTTCATTTGCATCCTTTAGAAAACAAAAACCATACCATTGAATATGCTGATCCAATGAGTGAATATTTCTTCACTAGCTATCGCTCTTACTCAAAACTAAAAGCACAGATATCACTTGTTAAAAATTAAATTCCCTAATTCATTATTATCATGATAAATAAAAACGCAAAAGAAAGCAAACAAATAAGAACACACAAAGTTGATTTTTGTGTTCTCTCTATGCTAGGGCAATAGTTGTCGGGGTCACACTTTGCTCTCAAATCGAAAGCTACCATGTGATTCACATAGTAACTGTTTGTACTAAAATCTGTTTCAATAACAAGCAACAAAATATTAAGCTTAATCGAAATTTCTAATTCTAAAAAAGGAAATTATAATTCTTCTCTCAATCTCAAATATTCTCAAAAGCATACAAATTTCATCTGCTCATCTCTATTTATAAATTTTAGGTGGGTTTCTGTTCTTTACAGGATCTAAGTCTATCTCTATGCTATTGACACGTGTCATCTCATTTTTCTTATGTCTTTCTTTTATAACTTGATGTGGCACTTTCCTTCTGTTATTCTGCGCTCTTTCTAACCTATTTGCCTTTATTACAATGATGTTATTTCACATTTTCACTAAATATTTTGTCATATCTAAAATTGGTCCCTACAGTAACTTATGACAAAAACCCCTCGTTACTACATTCTGCCAAATCCTGATGACCTAGGCGATCATGTGCTCATCATGCGATTAGCAAGCATTACCAAGACTGACTTGTGACTGCACAATAGCTAATCCAACGAAGTCATGAGATTGTCAAAACTTGTGAGGTCTGTTTGATTGAGTTTTTTCTTTTGTGTGGGAATCATTTTTTTTAAAGAGCTTTTGAAGTCAAACCAATTTGAAAGTTTTCTAATAAGTTATAATAAAAATGAAAAAAAATAAAGTTACGAATTTAGGAGGCAATTGTTTTTTATATTGCATTCGCATTGCTTTTAAATACAATATAATTTTCATCTAAAAACAAAAGTATTACATTCAAATATCAATCACATCACAATTTAAATCCAATATAATCATTACTTACTATTTTGCTTTTTTACTATTTTTACCATTCATATCACATACTCTTTCCCTCTCCCTTTTTTCTTTCTATTTTTATTAATCACATCATATATAATACAATTTAAATACTTTCATCTAAACAAATATTACATTTAATGTAATACAAATATTTTTCATCTAAATACATATTACATTCAATACATTACATTTAAATGCAATGTGTTAATCAAACGCCTCATTAAACTTTGGTATAAGTATTAAAGTCTATTCATAATAATTTTTTTGTCATTTTTTTTGGTTTTGACAAGAAGTTTTTTTCAGAAACTAAAAGCTTTTCTTACAGTTTTTCAATCCAAGAATCCAGAATTAGCTTTGAAAAAGCTCTGTCAAACTCCGACTAATAAACATGCAGAACTCCCTGTCTCCGGATTTATCAGCATGATGTTGACTTACTAAGATCACTCTTCGTAAGCAACTTTCTTTTTGGAAATGTGGACACGTTGGAGTCTCTTAGGCCTTTTCACTACTACATGATTTTAGTCAGTCCACGATCATATATAGGATAATAACAGCATCACTTGCAACACGCAACACACACAACCTTCATAATTCCCTTAGGCTGCCTAAATTTCAACCTGCCCATTCTAGTAATCAAATATCTGTACTCCTTTTATCAGTATAGTTAATAACTAAAACACAGTGGATGTGGCTCATTTTTTAGTGAACATTACAATTTTTTGGTGTATCTTAACTTTAATTACTTTGTTTTTCGTTGATTATCTTTGTATTTTATGGTAGATTTTAATTGCTATATAAAGTAGTTTGTCGTTTACGTTTGATTCCAGTTAACTTAGTAGTGTGAAGATAAAATTAGGACTGACAATTCGTGTTATCATGTTCTGTTATGTTTCTTAATTGATATTATTATACTAAATCCAAACTTAACTCATTTAATATTCATATCAAAATCTCAAATCTAAATCCAACTTATTTATTAATCGTGTTAATCATGTCAATCTGAATTGACCTATTTAAATTAATTATGAATAAAATAATAACATATTTAATATGATTGTAATATTTTAATATATTTATTAGGTAATCTATCTTTTTTTTTTTTATGAAAACAAGTGAAATTTATAAAGTTTTAAAATTCATATTATTTGAACTTTATTAACTATGAAAACTCTTGTTTTATATTATATATAATTAAGTAAAAAATAATATATAGTATTATGGTGAGTGGAGGAGAGGGCGATGGGGTCAGGTGAGGGAGAGGAGAGGGCAACAGATGAAAGGGGGTGGTGACGGCAACGGGGTGAGGGGCGACTGACCATGTTATTACGAAGGTCGACATGGGGAGGAAAAGACAATGAGGTGAGGTGAAGGGAGGGGGAAAAGAAAGTGACGGGGGTATGGGCATTGGGGTGAGGAGTGACTGAATCAACTTATTAACATAAAAGAAAAATAAAAAAGGATTTTAATTACCAATTGCTTGATCTAAATTGTATTTCAAAGTAACTAGTGAGGACTCCAGCATCCATTTGTGTTTTTGGAAAAACCTGATTAAACATCTATTTATGTATTTTCTTTTAGATTTGCTAGTATCTGAGATCGATTTCTTGTTTGGCCGATGCAGTTCAATATCCGGGAATTACTTGTCTGGTCGTTTTCCTGAGTTCATAAAAAAATGGACTTCTATCAACTATTTGTAAGTTTTCGCTTTGAATCACGACTATTTCGCAAATTTTCTCTGCTAGCTTTTTGAACAAGTTAGTGTAAATCGTGACTTTATTTCAACTTTTACACAAAGGTAAGCAACGTTTTTTTTTTTTTTTTTTTTGAGTAAATAAAGTTCAGCATTAAAGTTAAAAGTATATCCGGACTAATAGCATCGACGTTTTGCATATCCCAGCCGATGTTTATAACATGCAATATTGTTCCTTGCCTATGACAATATAAGGACTAAAGTTGTATTGTGTAGCTCGTTATCTGCATAGAGATTACAATGTTTGATAATTTGCTAAAGCCACTGATGAACATGCTGCATAACATCAGTTCGCCGGCATATTCCTCACAGGTCGTCTTATGGCAACAATTTTGATGGCAAAATACCTTCAAAAATTTTTTCTCTCTCAAGTCTTCAGAGTTTGTGAGTTTATTTACATCTCTCGTCCCCTTTTTCGAGCAAGAATCTGTCAAATTTTGTTGTCTCAATTTTTCTCTTTGTAAGCTTGAAACTGTTTGACTTATTATTTGTAACAACTCAAAAACCTATTAATTGAACATTAAATTAAGATAAGCCACCAAAATTTTTGACCTCCTATTTTCTCCACTTCTCTGTTCCCTATTTTTAGTTAGCTGATTACCACCAATTAATTATTAATTAGTTTTAAACCTTTTGGCTTTGTTTTGTACAGGGAGATAAGTGACGTAGGGACTTCTCCTTTCGAATTCCCGCAATCGGCAAACTTGACCTCCATAACTACTCTGTGAGCTAACAATAACTTATTACATGTTGCAAACTATATATCAAGAGATAGTATGTTCTGTTTCTATATACATACCGACGTATAAGAAAAAAAGAATATCAGTGTAAAAGCTACATAGAACTGTAATTAGCTAGTTACAACCTTCTCACGTGTCACTTCCCTTCTTATAGACGCAAACTTTTTTTTGTAAATCAATATCTAGGTTTGTTACAAAAGTTCTTAAGGCAAAACCATTACCTGAAATCTCAAAAACATTCATGGAGGATCAACAAAAATTAATTTATAAATAAACGAAAGCATATTTAAATCTATATCAATTAATCACTTTCTAAAGCCGTGTGATATGCTTTCCAAATCAAAACGATTTCCTAGAGAACCTTTATATATTCTTTGTGTTTTCTCTCTAATGGAATAATGAAAATGATAGGTGCAGACTATAACCAATATATATAGATAGCTTTCCTGTTATCTTTGGTATTTTTATTTTAACTCATCATAAAAATAGAAATTACCTTTCAAATCTCTACAGATCAAAGACTCACATCTTATCAAATACATTAAAATCCAAATTACTCAAAATTTAGTAGGTCATTTTTAATTAAACTTAATCTTATTTGACAGTCCACAACATATAATTATTTACATATAAATCCAACGTTAGATTAAGGATCCAACAAGGTTGTCTCACAATTTCTATCTTATCCCTTCGAACAAGACTGCATTTAAATTATGTACTTATATTTATATATGATTTTTTTCAGGGTGTTGAGGAACTGCTCAATCAACGGTTCAATCCCTCAGTACATTGGTAATATGTCATCGTTAGAATATTTGTAAGTTCTTTGGGTCCTTGTACAAAGTTTTGGCGATTTTATGCAAACGAGGAAGTGAATACTTCATATTAAATATTGTGAGAATATAAAATTATTGTTGACACACATCCCAACAATTTAAGTTTTTGAAATGGATTGGTAAATTAATATAATACCAGAATAGAAGGTCCTAAATTTGAATCCCTGTAATTGCACTCTTTAACCTATTTATTTTCATTGTATGCTAAACATCCTAACAAAGTAAGCTTTTAAAATGAATTGATAAATTAATATAGTATCAGAATAAAGGGTTTTAAGTTCCTGTAATTGTGCTCTTTTAATTCATTTATTTTCATTATGTGTCGCAATGCTGAACAAAACCTGCTCCGCCTTGCCCGCCCTTGGTGGGTCCATGTCATCAACCAATCTATTGATGGGACCTGCCAATATGCTATGGTGGGCGGAAAGTGGTTTGGGCTTTTTCAAAGTGTGGTTGAACTCAACTTAATCACCATTATTATTATTTGTTTAAAAGAGATTGTTTATTTTTTATTTTTTTATTTGATTTTTTTAATGAACTTGCACGATTGATTATTGATATGCTTTTTTTTAGATTGATATTTTTATAATTTTTTATTTTAAAATTTATCCTAAAAATCTATTTAATTTCATTATTTTGCATATTTATTAAAAATTTTTTGAGAAATAACCAGCACGTTAGGGGTGAAAACTAGGCGAATTGGCTGTTTGGGTTGGGTGTGGGCCGGGTTTTTTTAGGACTAAATATGGATTTATGAAATCACCGACCGTTCAAGGATGTGGGGGCGATGTGCATACACATATAATTACACACAAATCATATGCGGTGCGAGCGCAAGCGCATATATACATGTTTTTGTAGCTATATGCTTTTCATTGTTGTCAGCCATGTGAAATCCATCTATATCAATTATAGAGTTTACAAGCTTCTCCATTCAAGTACACATTCTGGGAAAATGAGTAATTTACTGAAGATTTTGTGGATTGTTTGAAGATTTGGGATTTAATATCCTTGTGATAAAGTAACTAGAGCGCAAGTCCTATTGACATGTTGTTCATGCAACTCTAATTATTTGCAATTAATAACCATCATGTCATCTTGCAGAGATCTAAGCTTCAACAACTTGACTGGTGTGATTCCCAATATTAAATTGGAAAATTTAACGTCGTTAAAGTACATGTAAGGGAATATGAAACTATACTTACTCTCTTCCCTCTATTATTAAAGTGTTATTCTTCTAGAAAGAATCAATCAGAATTGATCTTATTATTCTATTTTGATGTATATTGAATCTGGGACCAGATCTTTTGCGAACAATAAACTTAGCGGTCCAATCCCAGCTTGGATTCCTCGCGCAGCCAACGAGACTGAAATGTAGAGTTCTTATCATTAGTACTCATCTTCGAACATTAACTTTAAGTAATTGATTCCGTTATTGCAGAATGTACATCCATACCATAAGTTTACTACAAATATTTAAGTAAATAAGTTTAACTGTCTTCTAATTCAGGGGAGGTTATTATGACTGTAAATTTGGCTATTTACAAAATAGATATATAGGAAATATCATGATAAAAAATTTACTAGATACACATGAATTATGTAATTAATGCGTGTGCAGGTGCGTGTTTGTGACTACGTACATCTTATAATCACTTCTTTTTAAAATAAAAAATGAGGATTAGCTGCTTCCGTCCATCTTATATATCCTCATTATGTACATATATTGCAGAAGAAATTTTGGAATGAAGTCGACTCGTAATTAATTATTTCTAACTGTAAAGCATCTACGTGTCTCCTGCCCTTTATCTTCTTATACCTACATATGCAAACCAAGAAATTACATCATTATTGGCCCATAATTTTTATCATTTTCAGCGATCTATCGTACAATTACTTTGAGGAAGCAAATAAGCTTTTTCCGCGACCTGGACAACCACATATTAGTAATCAAAGTTTGTAAGTGTTGAAAGTACGTAATCGTAAATTTAAGTTTGCTTAATTTTACTTTCGAGAGGGTTTACCTCATTTTATTTTCTGCAGGAATTTGTTTTCTTGTTGCCGCTTCTGCAACGACTCAATTAAGTGTACGCCAGAAATGTAAGATTTTTCCCATTTTTTTATATTAGCTAATTGAAACTACTGGTTAAAGTCACTTCATATTTTATATATATATATATATATGTAAGTTGAAAGCATGTGCCATACTTGTGTATATTTAATTTGTTGATTTTTTTTTATATGTTGATGTAAATATTTTATTAAAAGTTTCATTTTTTTTAATTTTAACATTAAAAAAAGGTGTAAAGGAGAACACTTAAAAGAAAAAAAAAAAGAAAGAAAGATTTATAGTAGGGATCAAACAAGAAAATTATTTAGGGGATATACACATGGAAAATACTATTTAAAATAGTTTCAAGAAAAATGCTGAAAATACTATATGAGGATATATTAGGGAAAAATTATTACAATATGGACAAATAAAAGAAAAAAGCGAATTTCATTGAAACAAATTTAAAAACGTAAGATTCTGGGGGTAATAAAGCTAAATAAAACGTAATAAAAAGAAGTTCAAGACCAAATATTTGAATACTAAAAAAATGAACTTTCATTTATATAAAAGTAATATAATATAATATAAATAATATGTATAGTATATATCAGTCAGATTAATTATATTAATTGCAGGAGAGGTGTCGATCAATTGAACGGGAAATATTGCCCACCTTGGGAAGTTAAGAGTACGTATCAAATGTATAAATTACACGTTGATCTATATAATTTAGCGCTGCAATAACTGACTTTATATTTTTTATTTTTTTTCTTTTTGTACAGACTACTCGTTGCATATAGACTGTGGTGGTCGGGGAAGTAATGTCAATGGGAATTTATATGACCAAGACAACAGCACGTTACCATATGAAGTAAGAACGAGCCAAAATGGAACAAATTTCTGGGCATTTAGGGGGTGTTTGGAGAAAATATTCCATTTTAATTTTACTCAAATACAATATAATTTTACACCAAATACAAATTTTACAATAGTGCTACGAAAACAATTACTACTTAAAACATTTTTAAAACAATCACATCAACTTTTCAATTCTACTATTTATCTCTACTTTTACCAATCACATCAGCTTTTTAATTCTAAAATACTTTTCATCCAAACACATATTTTATTCAAATGCAAAACAAATACTTTTCAACCAAATACAACATTCAAAAAACAAATTTCATTCAAATACAATCAAAATGCAATACGTTTACCAAACGTCCCCTTAGTAGGTCGGGAAGCTTCTTATCAACACAAGCCAATTCCAGTGATTACATCAAAAAAGCGAAATGTGGAATTCCAGTTGACGACGCACCATTGTACTCAAAAGCTCGACTTGCTCCCGTTTCTCTCAAGTACTATGGACTCTGTTTGCCCCAAGGAAATTACACCGTCGTGCTTTACTTCTCTGAAACTGTATATACAGGAGATGATGCAGACGATAGCAATTTGAAAAGGAAAAAACGTGTATTCGATGTATATATTCAGGTAAATTAAGTTTCTATTGTTTATAATTTTTCTAGTTTTCGTTTGAATATATATTTTTCTCCGTTCAAATTCACCTCTTTAATTAATTTAGGAACTTGTTAACATATTGCAGAACAAGCGGGTCCGAACTAATTTCCAGATCAACGGTACGGCGAATGAAACCCACACAGCTCAGGTTGATTGGAATGGTCTCTTGGAGATCCACTTGTATTGGGCAGGAAAGGGGTCTTCCGGCAATCCACCAGATTATAATGGGCCTCTCATATCAGCCATTTCTGTGACTCCAGGTATGAAGTTTTTCCCATCAACCTCTTGATCCTATCTCCTACGTATTAAAAAACTGACTCTTCATGTATTTGCACTTTGCTTATTCTTTTGCATATTTACGGTAAAACCTCTTTTCTCTTTTGCTTTCGTTGATAATTGATCAATGAATTTCAGAACCAAAACCCGAAGATGAACGCAATGGGAAACTATCTGGTTTAAAAATAGCAATGATTGCATTGAGTTCGATTACATTTGCTCTGCTGCTTTCCCTGGCTTTCGCCTGGATGATGGGATGGCTGGAACGGGAGTCGCCCGGTGAGACTACAAATATGTAGCTACAAACTCTTATAATTACAACTAGATTAATCACAAGGACATGAGATTCCTTTTCTTTTTTATCGGGGACGAAAATTTCTCCTGAAAATTGCACAATATACATATATATATGTGTGTGCGTAGCCATAACTTCTATGTCCAAAGAAAAAATTATAGAAAACTTGTGCTGAAGTGGTCGTCTTTTATTTGTTTTCTTGGAACAGCAATAAAAGTAGGTGATGACAAAACCATCACCCTCAAGCAACTGATTGCTGCAACTCGAGGATTTAGCAAAGACGCGGAGATTGGTAGAGGGGGTTTTGGGACAGTTTACAGGGTAAGCTAAACCTCCCATACGCGCTGATTATGTTGGAGACATGTGCCAACTTATTGATCACCCCTGTTTTTGCTGTGAATTTTTACGCTTAATAAATACGAACATTAATTATGTACGTGGACGCAGGCTGAACTGCCTGACAATGAAATTGTGGCTGTGAAGAAGCTTTCAACTTTTTCAAACGAAGGGATCGAAAAATTAAACGTAGGAATCTATCACCTCCAAAACTTGAGACATGAGAACCTTGTCCGACTGTTTGACATTCATGTTCAAAAAGGATTGTGTTTTCTAGTCTATGAGTATATGCAAAACAAATCTCTTGCAGATGCCTTGTTCGGTAAGCATTGTTCTCGTCACTTCAAAGTATTTTGGTTATGGAAAATTTGAATAGATCACATCATTTTCTCTTTCTTCGTTGGACGGCAGATTTGGTAAAAGTACAGTTCAAGAAATATTGTAAAAAGCACTATTTATGGCAGTGTAAAGCGACTTACATAGAATATTGATTTTATTATTACATTTACATTTTGTCCTTATTTAATTTATAAATGCATACTTGGTGAATGATTTGCAAACCCAGAGGACAAAATCAGACTCAATTGGGACGCTAGATTCAACATTTGCGTGGGGATTGCAAAGGGTTTGCAGTATCTACATGAGCATCCAAGATTGAAGATGGTTCACTGGGGTATCAAGGCTGCTAATATTCTTCTTGATGGCAAACTTACGCCGAAGATATCAGACTTGGGACTTGCAAGTGCTTCCGTGGAGAATGAAGACGAGGCTAGTCACTTTCTTTGGATGATGAAAACAGAAGCATCAACGTAAGTAATTAATTATCTCCTCGGTGTACTCTGCCGGAACAAAATCTTTTTTTCTTTGTGTAAACAAACCGTATCATGTTTCTCTCTTTAGTGTTAAATATTTTTTATTAGCGAATTATATATAATATGGTCGCAAAGGACTGATCAGAAGCAATTTGGCTGGATTTTTTATGAAGGAATTTCCCTAATATGCATTGGAATTGTGCTGAACATTGACTTCATTTGTTTTTGTTTGCTTTTGGTCAATGCAGTGGTTATATGGCGCCCGAGTACCCAACTATTGGAAAGAAATCAGGTTATAAATATGATGTCTACAGTTTTGGGGTGGTCATGCTAGAAATTGTTTGCGGGAGAAAAAATGTAGGAGCAGGCCTTAAAAATAAACACGAGCTTGAGTTGCTTGTAGACGAGGTATATTAACTATGAAATGATATAATTAGATCTTTTCTCTTTATATAGCAGTTGCTTTAAATATGTCATCCAGACAAGGCACGAATGCAGGTTTGCGTAGCAGATTCGAAGGGAAAGCTTCCGAGTTTGGTTGACGAAAGTTTGTCGGGAACTTATGACATGAAACAGGCCATGACTATCTTGAAGTTAGCAATGAAGTGCACCAATATATCCCCTGGTGTCAGACCCACCATGTCTCAAGTTGTGAGTGTTCTTGCTGATGGCAAACCCCTCCACGAGATTTCTGCGCCTGCCTCTAAAGAAGATGAGAAAACCATCGAGGGCTCTTCTGAAGATCTTGCTAAAGATGCAGATCAGTTCTCTACTACTGCTTCCGCGTAAGTGACCTCTAAAAGAGCATCAAAGGGAAAGATGTAAGCAAAAATATTGTTGCAAACTACCTTGTAATTAATGTTAAGTGTGTTATATATGATCATTTCTTTAGAACCCAAGGTAGATTAAAAAAAATTATGAAGTTTGTTTCAGTGATAGAGTGAATCTGTGTGAGGTTGTCCCTATTATGTCTTGTGAGACGTACTGTAATCTATATTTATATAGTTATTGAAATTACAATTAATAACGAGCATGTTTTGAATTTTTTTTTTTTTTGGGTTTTATTTTTTGTGAAAGCATGCATTAACTCCTAGCTATTATACCTAACTTTAAATCAAACGATAAATCAATATTTCCATCTAAAAAATAACATATTTAAAGTTTGAGTGGTAAATCTAGAGATTATCATAATTCATAGGAAGAACGAGTGCGTTTTAAAATCAGGGTCATATTGACACTAGTAATATAATTAAGAAGTAATTCGTAAAATATTTTCCCCATTTTAAACGTCTTCATTTTTAAAAATGTTGCTCTTTTAGCTTAATTTGTTGGATAGAAAATAAACATTTTGTGATTGAAATAATTTTCTATCATTAATTGTATCTGAAGATATTTTCATATCTCTTTTAGGGTAAAGAATGTTGCTCAACTTTTAAATTTCATTTATCTATTTTTCCTTAAAATAACTTTCTTTGCAAGAACGTAGTCGCATTTGTTGTCGTTTGTCCAAATCACAAATTTCTTTATCTGGTTGTTGTCCTTTTTCATATTTGTTGTCGTTTAACGAGATCTTGTCGTTTATAAGCCAAATATCTTTTATGCAAACGACATGCCTTTTATACAAACGACAAAAAGATCATATTTGAAGAAAGAGATGTAGTTTATTTAGTGTCATCTTATTATTCCTGAAGGGAACATGTTGCTTTAGTTCTAATTTTAAACATCAAACTTGCTTCTGGAGACTGGACCTGAAAATGTTTTTTTTTTTTTTTTTTTGAGTTTTTTACGTCAAACTGTGAGAATTACTGTTCAACATTAAAAAAAAATGTATGAACATAATTTGTTCACACAAATATACTATCGTTTACAGAATTTGTTAGAAAATTATAAAATAGAGCACACCTAACTCTAGCTCCACATTGCAGCCATGCACCATCCACTTATTTAAAATTTACCCAATTGATTTATTATGGACTATTTATATAGATGACTAAATCAGCATCATGCTTTAAAAAATCTAAAAACAAAATTATTTATAATATTAAACAAAAAAATGATCATGTTTTGTTGATAAAAATATCCTTAATCTACTTTAAAATACACAAAAAAAAAAAAAAGAATAGATTTCATCATAAATAAATGGCCACATACATTTTAAAATAGAAATTTAAAAATCCTTAAAAACATTCTCCCTTCATATTCGCATATTTGACCGCAAATTCATGTATGGGTTACCATTTGAAATTTTTTTTTTGGAAAACATTTTATTATTTGGCTTTTTTTATTAATTTTATTGTTTGTTGTTGATTTTTTTGTATTTATTCTCAATATCATATGGATGATGTCAATATGTTAGGATATATATATATGTTTTTTTTTTTCCCTCAAGTTCATTGTCAACATGGTAGTGATTTGAAAAGCGATAAGATCTATAATAAGCTATATGAAATTCGTTAATAAAATAATATGGTTATTGTCATGTAGAACTTGATCATATCTTTATTTATAAGAGTATGCAATATAAGGCGGTTCTTATATTACAAATATCATATAATAAAACATAGTTATTAGTCGTTAAAGTGACAAAGTTATTATCATAATGACTATATTATTAGTTTCACAAAACACTAATCACTATAATTGTGACGTCCCCCACGTACGTTACTATACCAACCAACCAAACTCTGACGCCGACCGCGATGGTTGGCAACCTTGTGGGTCGTCATCCTCTTACTTAACATACTTAACTTTTCATTCTTAACGTTCTCATCTTATAGCGGAAGCAATTTCTATAGCAAATTTTTTTTTTTTTTTTACTTACATACTATACCTATCTCTATCATACTCTTATAACACATATATCATAACTTTCTTTCTTTCGTCTTCCTTTTTGAATGCTCAGCGAAAGACTCATGGTAGTACCATACCCTCGCCCAGTCCCTTGGCACGTGCAGATCCGTCCGTTATCCATCATATTACTTTAAATAAACACGTTGCTTACCTGCAACATATAAACAACTAATGAGCTAGATGCTCAGTAAGTTCAAACATACATTCATTAACTTATAAATACTAGTAATATATATTATTACTAGAATATGTGACATCACGTATATACACATCATATACATCATTTATACATATCCTCAAAACATAACATAAAATGTGAGCTTCTCCATGCTCATTTATCTCTTCGTTCATCGTTCTTATCATTCTATCGATCATCTCTTATCATTCTAATCTAATCTCTTCATTTCTTTGCTTTTCCATTTCTATCATTTCTTAACTTTCTATTCTAAACCTTTATAACTTTCTATCGCTTTATCATCGTCTCTTAACATTTCATATCTTAAATGCTAGTAACATACACACTAGCATAACATTACGTAAAAACGTGTCATTCACATCACATCACACATATAATTCTATTATGTTTCATATCGTTTATTTCATTTTATGTCATTCTTTACTTTTCTTTTCTTTTCGTATCATTTCCTTTCTTTTCTTTTCTCTTCTTTTCCTTTCCTTTCCTTTCTTATCATTTTTTTTTCATTTTCTTTTCTTTTCTTATCTTTCACTGGTGGGCCCCGTTGTCGAACGTACCTAGTGCGCGCTGACAGTGGGAGGAGGGGGAGCTACCCACCAACCTACCTCACAGTCAATCTTTAACTTTTAGCCATTAACCTCACACCTTCGGGAGGTAGCGTTCCACTATAAGCCATTAACCTCGCCTACGGGAGGTAGCATTCAATTTTAGTGGAATTCATAACATAAAATGTAACAACCGGGAAAATTCACATTTCTCGAAAAATAATTACACATTGAATTTAAGCGTTAAAATGTAAAATTTAGTGATTTAATATTGTTTAGAACTAAAATAAAATGTTCTAACAATGTTAAAGGATGAAAAATGAGTAATAGTGATATTATATGTGTGCACGTGTGTGCCACTCACAGTATCAGGAAGTAGGTCAAGATGATATTATCTTGACATAAAACTGATAAATTTGGGTTCAGTACACCCAAATTAGTAAGGATAGCCTATCAGCACGCTCAAATTTGATAATTGAGCACAAGGGTAATTTTTGACCAAAAATTCACAGTATTGGAAATTGGTCAAAATGACCTCAGATGAAAATAAAACTGATATATTTGGATTCAGGACGCCGAAATTAGTCAAGATAGCCCGTGTTGAAATTTTGCGCGAAAAAGTATATAAAGAGCGGGAAAAAGTGAAATTTTCTCATTTGCCCATGTGTATTCTCTCTCATCATTTCTCTTTCTCTCTCTACCCCCATTGATGAATAGTAACTGACCACCGGAAACGGTGTCCGTTTTCGACACCGCCGGCACCGTTGGAAAGCTCTCGCCGAGCTGAGTTCAACGGTGTGCCGAGTTGACGGAACCGACGCCGGAGGAGAGCGCACGCGCCGCCCGAAGCCGCCGGCCACCGGAAATTTCGATCGCCGATATCTTCGTCGTCCGACGTCCGATCAAGCTGAAACCGGTCCCAAAAGACTCGTGGTGAAGAGTAGAACAAAACCCAGGTGGAGTTTCAGCCCAACGGCCGCCGGATCGCCCCGCCCAACTCCGCCCGTCGCCGTCGCCGCCGTGAAACCCGTCGTTTCCGGCGATGTTGAGCTGCACCACCAGTACAGAAATGGTCGCCATGAAGAGGGGAGCAAAAGCCCTCAATCAATTTTGGGAAAAAAGTCCAGCACGGCGGAGCTCCACCGTCGCCGCCGTGGTCGTGACTTTCGGGGGGATTTTCCGGCGATTGGGGCCTCCAAATGTGAAATTGAGGCTACCAATGGATTCCTCTCGTCGAGATCTTCAAAATGGACTACCCACTTGCCACCGTCGCCGCCGGTCAACGCCGGTCAACGGCGACCGTTGACCGAAAATGGAAGTTTGGCCCGTTAGCCTATTTTCGACGTTCCGGACGCATCCGCGGAGTCGGAATTGCAAGACGGGACCTCAAATATGAAGAACGGAGAATTAGGGTTTATGCCGTCGAGACCGGACTGCAATTCGGTATAAATCCCGACCTTTTTATGTTCCACAATTTAATTGTTTGGGACTGTTATATGATTTTATGATTTTTAGTATGAAAAATGTGGAAAAGAATGTATGTAAAAAGAAGAAAATGGCTGTAATAGAGAAAAAGAAAAATATGTGATAATGTAACGATTTTACGTAAACAGTATGAGTTTTACGTAAAATCTAGGCCTCTGATATAATACGTGATAGAATTAGATTAGGATAGATGGTTTTCAGGCGTTTCCTAAACGCTGGAACCTCAAAAATTAAGCGGAAACTCTGCCGAAATTTCTAAAAACGACACCAGGGGTAATTTGGGAAACGAGGGGTAAAAATATGATCGGGAAGGGAACCCGAGCCCCCTCGAGGAATTAGAGTAAGGAAAAAGGAATGGGTAAGGTACGATTAGTAAACCGACCCTTCGAAACCCTAGAACGCAAGAAAAACATGAAATCGATTTTTAGGTTCGAATAGTACTTCCCGAGGGCCGGGAATGTGAAAATTGGTAAAATGATAAGAATTGATCTGGGAAAAGGTCCGATAAGATTTAGAAAGTTAATTAAATGATTTTGGGTTTAGAAAATCCAGCCTAAGCATGAAAATGAAAATGTTAAGGTTAAACGACCCATCAGGGGCAAAATAGTCATTTTGCCCAAAGATTCTCAAATTATGGGAAAAGAGCCCCAATGACCTCGGAATAGGTGAATGAAGTTTGTAAAAGTCAAAATTGAGGTTTAAGTTATGAAAAATTACGTCAAGGGCAAAAATTGTAATTTTGTCAAAAGTTAGGGGTAAAATCGTAATTTTTCAAAAGTTGGAGAAAAAATTCGAAAATGGCCATTAAGGTTTAGAAAGCTGTCATAAGGATATAATTAAGGGTTATAAGATCAGAATTAAGCTTTTTAATAAAATAAAGGCTATGAATGAAAATGTGATTAACGGACAAAGTTTGTCTGTAGGAACCCAATCCAGACGCGACAAAAGACGTCGATGGATTACAAGAAGGGGATAAGCACGCTATGAGTAAGTTCAGACATTTACCCGTCTGCAACTATGAACAAGTTTATCGTGTTTATATGTTTTGTATGCAAATGTCATGATGTGAATTATGATGATGCTATAGTAATACTATAGCAATACTATGATGATGCTAAAAGTTATGTTTTAATAAATAATTTATAAAAATATATATATATAAATATATGTATATATTGAATTATGAAGGAAAGGTATTACAAAAGTTTTATGAGAGTAACGATGTGATAAAGAGGAATAGAGGAATGGAAGGAGTAAGAATGATAATATTATGATAGAGTGCATAAGAAAGAAATGGGATATGAAAAGAATTAAGAAAGGGATGTTTTATGAGATCGAAAGAATAGATGTTTTATGAAAGTTAGGTTATGATTGATAGACCAACGATGATCGGTGATGAAAGGAATTAAGAAAGGGATGTTTTATGAGGACGAAAGGATAAATGTTTTATGAAAAATGATATGAAAGTAAAGAGTTAGACAAGAAAGAAAAACAATGATAGGTTATGATGAAAGGATTAGAACATAACGATAAGATGTGATTGATGGAATAGAACGATAGGCTATGATCGATAGGCTATGATTGATGGAATGATGCAAATGATAAAACGAACAAAGAATAATTGTCTACACATAACAAAACATGTTTTTGTTTGTTATGATGTGATGTGATATGATGTGATGTGATGAGATAATACATAAGAATTAAGAAAGGAAAAACAACGAAAAAAATAAATGTTTCATGAAATGTTTTATGAAAAATGAGAAATGAAAGATGATGAATGTTATGAAAAAGATATACAACGAAAAATCAATATAAGAAAAATAAAAACTTACAAGATAATAAGACTGAAAACTTAAGTTGTTGGCGTACCGGTCTCCCTACAAGGTCGAGACTTCCGGTCTATATCCTCCGTGTAGATGTGGCGCTACCCCGAAGGTGCGGTAGATTATAGGATGGACCAACCCCGAAGGTGCGGTTTTTATGTGACTGTGAGGTAGGTTGGTGGGTCGCTCCCCCTCCTCCCACTGTCCGCACGCAACTAGGTACGTCCAACAACGGGCCCAACCAAAGGAAAGTGGAAAGAAAACAAACGAAAGAAGAGTGAAAAGAAAAGAAAAGAAAAGAAAGGAAAAGAGAAGAGAAGAAAAGAAAAGAAAGGAAAAGAGCGTGAAAAGAAAAGAAAAGAAAAGAGCGTGAAAAGAAAAGAAAAGAGAGTGCGTGAAAAGAAAAGAAAAGAAAAAAGCTTGAAAAGAAAAGAAAAGAGAGTGCGTGAAAAAAAAAAAAACAAGGAAAAAGAGAGTGGAAAGAAAAGAAAAGAAAAAAAAAATGATACGAAAAGAAAAGAAAAGAAACGAACGATATGAAAGAACAACACAATGAAATCAATGAAAAAAATAATAAAACGAAGTTAAAAGAACATGATAGAATTATATATGAGATGTGATGTGTTTGATGTATATGTATGGAAACACGTTTTTACGTGATGTTGTGTTAGTGTATATGTTACTAGTTTTAAGATATGAAATGTTAAGAGATGATGACAAAGCGATAGAGAAGCTATAAAGGTTTAGAATAGAAAGTTAAGAAATGATAGAAATGAAAAGCAAAGAAATGAAAAGATTGGATTAGAATGATAAGAGATGATCGATAGAATGATAAGAACGATGAACGAAGAGATAAACGAGCATGATGAAGCTCATAATTTATGTTATGTTTTGAGGATATGTATAAATGATATATATGGTGTGTATATACGTGATGACATATATTCTAGTAATAATATATATTACTAGTATTTATAAGTTAATGAATGTATGTTTGAACTTACTGAGCATCTAGCTCATTAGTTGTTTATATGTTGCAGGTAAGCAACGTGTTTATTTAAAGTAATATGATGGATAACGGACGGATCTGCACGTGCCAAGGGACTGGGCGAGGGTATGGTACTACCATGAGTCTTTCGCTGAGCGTTCAAAAAGGATGATGAAAGAAAGTTACGAAATATGTGTTATAAGAGTATGATAGGGGTAGGTATAGTATGTAAGTTAAAAAAAAAATAAAAATTTGCTATAGAAATTGCTTCCGCTATAAGATGAGAACGTTAAGAATGAAAAGTTAAATATGTTAAGTAAGAGGATGACGACCCACGAGGTTGCCAACCATCGCGGTCGGCGTCAGAGTTTGGCTGGTTGGTATGGTAACGTACGTGGGGGGTCGCCACATAAAACCTCACCTACGGGAGGCCGGTACGCCAACAACTTAAGTTTTCAGTCTTATTATCTTGTAGGCTTTTATTTTTTTTATATTGATTTTTCGTTGTACATCTTTTTCATGACATTCATCATCTTTCATTTCTCATTTTTCATAAAACATTTCATAAAACATTTATTCTTTCGTTATTTTTCTTTTCTTAATTCTTTACTTTATCACATCACATCACATCATAACAACAAAAACATGTTTTGTTACGTGTAGACAATTATTCTCTGTTCATCTTATCATTTGCATCCTCCTATCTACCGTATCTTATCATCATCCTTCTATAGATCATAGCCTATCGTTCTATTCAATCAGTCACATCTTATCGTTATGTTCTAATCCTTTCATCATACCTTTTATCATAACCTATCATTGTTTTTCTTTCTTGTCTAACTCTTTGCTTTCATATCATTTTTCATAAAACATTCATCATACCTTTTATCATAACCTATCATTGTTTTTCTTTCTTGTCTAACTCTTTGCTTTCATATCATTTTTCATAAAACATTCATCATACCTTTTATCATAACCTATCATTGTTTTTCTTTCTTGTCTAACTCTTTACTTTCATATCATTTTTCATAAAACATCTATCTTTTCGTCTTCATAAAACATCCCTTTCTTAATTCCTTTCATCACCAATCATCATTGCTCTATCAATCATAACTTAATTTCCATAAAACTTTTCATAAACACCTATTCTTTCCTTTCATATCTCATCTCTTTCTTATGCATCCTATCATAACATTCTCGTTCTTACTCTTTCCATTCTTCTATTCCTCTTTATCACATCGTTACTCTCATAAAACTTTTATAATACCTTTCCTTCATAATTCAATATATACATATATTTATATATATATATATTTTTATAAATTATTTATTAAAACCTATCTTTTAATATCATCATAACATTACTATAGCATTACTATAGCATCATCATAAATCACATCATGACATTTACATATAAATCATATAAATACTATAAGCTTGTTCATAGTTGCAGACGAGTAAATGTCTGAACTTACTCATAGCGTGCTTCTCCTTTTCTTGGAATCCATAGACGTCCTTTGTCGCTTCTGAATCGGGTTCCTACAGACAAATTTTGTCCGTTAATCACATTTTCATCTATAGCTTTTATTTTATAAAAAAAGCTTGATTCTGATCTTATAACCCTTAATTATAGCCTTAGGACAGCTTTTTAAACCTTAATGGTCATTTTCGAATTTTTTCTCCAACTTTTGAAAAATTACGATTTTACCCCTAACTTTTGACAAAATTACAATTTTTGCCCTTGACGTAATTTTTCATAACTTAAACCTCAATTTTGACTTTTACAAACTTCATTCACCTATTCCGAGGTCATTGGGGCTCTTTTCCCATAATTTGAGAATCTTTGGGCAAAATGACCATTTTGCCCCTGATGGGTCGTTTAACCATAACATTTTCATTTTCATGCTTAGACTGGATTTTCTAAACCCAAAATCATTTAATTAACTTTCTAAATCTTATCGGACTTTTTCCGGATTAATTCTTATCATTTTACCAATTTTCACATTCCCGGCCCTCGGGAAGTACTATTCGAACCTAAAAATCGATTTCATGTTTTTCTTGCGTTCTAGGGTTTCGAAGGGTCGGTTTACTAATCGTACCTTACCCATTCCTTTTTCCTTACCCCAATTCCTCGAGGGGGCTCGGGTTACCTTCCCGATCATATTTTTACCCCTCGTTTCCCATATTACCCCTGGTGCCATTTTTAGAAATTTCGGCAGCATTTCCGCTTAATTTTTGAGGTTCCAGCGTTTAGGAAATGCCTGAAAACCATCTATCCTAATCTAATTCTATCACGTACTATACCAGAGGCCTAGATTTTACGTAAAACTCATACTGTTTACGTAAAATCGTTACATTATCACATATTTTTCTTTTTCTCCATTACAGCAATTTTCTTCTTTTTATATACATTCTTTTTCCATAATTTTCATACTAAAAATCATAAAATCATATAACAGTCCCAAACAATTAAATTGCGGAACGAAAAGGGGTCGGAATTTATACCGAATTGCAGTCCGGTCTCGACGGCATAAACCCTAATTCTCCGTTCTTCATATTTGAGGTCCCGTCTTGCAAATCCGACTCCGCGGATGCGTCCGGAACGTCGAAAATAGGCCAACGGGCCAAACTTCAATTTTCGGTCAACGGTCGCCGTTGACCGGCATTGATCGGCCATTGACCGGCGTTGACCGGTGGCGATGGTGGCAAGTGAGTAGTCCATTTTGAAGATCTCGACGAGAGGAATCCATTGGTAGCCTCAATTTCACATTTGGAGGCCCCAATCGCCGGAAAATGCCCTCGAAAGTCTCAGCCACGGCGGCGACGGTGGAGCTCCGCCGTGCCGGACTTTTTCCCCGAAATTGATTGAGGGCTTTTGCTCCCCTCTTCACGGCGACCATTTCTGCACCGGTGGTGCAGCTCAACATCGCCGGAAACGACGGGTTTCACGGCGGCGACGGCGACGGCGACGGGCGGAGTTGGGTGGCGCGATCCAGCGGCCGTTGAGGCGATCCACCACATGGGTTTTGTAGTACTCTTCACCACGAGTCTTTTGGGACCGGTTTCAGTTTGATCGGACGTCGGACGGCGGAGATACGGCGTCGCGAAATTTCCGGTGGCCGGCGGCTTCGGGCGGCGCGTGCGCTCTCCTCCGGCGTCGGTTCCGTCGACTCGGCACACCGTTGAACTCAGCTCGGCGAGAGCTTTCCAACGGTGCCGGCGGTGTCGAAAACGGACACCGTTTCCGATGGTTGGTTACTGTACACTTTCGGGTAGAGAGAGAAAGAGAAATGTAGAGAGAGAGAGTTCATGGCCAAATGAGGAAATTCCGCTTTTTCCCCGCTCTTTATATACTTTTTCACCCAAAATTTCAACACGGGCTATCCTGACTAATTTCGGCGTCCTGAATCCAAATATATCAGTTTTATTTTCATCTGAGATCATTTTGACCAATTTCTGATACTGTGAATTTTTGGTCAAAAATTACCCTTGTACTCAATTATCAAATTTGAGCGTGCTGATAGGCTATCCTGACTAATTTGGGTGTGCTGAACCCAAATTTATCAGTTTTATGTCAAGATAATATCATCTTGACCTACTTTTTGATACTGTGAGTGGCATACACGTGCACACACATAACATCACTATTACTCATTTTTCATTTTTTAACATTGTTAGAACATTTTATTTAATTCTA
Organism: Antiaris toxicaria; assembly: GCA_035233585.1. Taxonomy (NCBI): domain Eukaryota; kingdom Viridiplantae; phylum Streptophyta; class Magnoliopsida; order Rosales; family Moraceae; genus Antiaris; species Antiaris toxicaria. Next base: position 110,457,204 of record CP141154.1, on the reverse strand, counting down.
AACAATATTAAATCACTTAATTTCACATTTTAACGCTTAAATTCAATGTGTATTTATTCTCTGAAAAAAGTGAATTTTCCCGGTTGTTACAATAATAATGTGATAATTATCATAACAACCAAAACATTAATTATAAAATATATTCAAAAAAAAACAAAACCAATATTTTTCTCCAAATAAAAAATTTGAAAGTTAAAAAAAAATGATTACACATATATTATTTATCATGTATCTTTGACTTTCCCAAATTTTTTTTTTCCTATAACAAACCCGAAAATTAAAGAAAAGAAAGTAAAAGATTTCTCATAAATACGCAGAGACGTAAAAAAGGAACAAAAACTAAGTCAAATGCAAATTTTTTTTCGTAAATTTATTAATTGGTTTTTATTTTAAAAAATGGCTGTTTCAATTTGCTCATTTGTGTAAATACTTTATTTACTATTTACTGTTATTTAATTAAAAAATTATGCTTATGTTTTAGTGCCTGTTGAACGGTCCAAGTTGTCTTCTAAAAATTGTAACTCCAATTAGTTACAATACAAATATCATATACCACTTATCTATCTTTCATTTTTAAGTTTGATACTTCAAAGTTATAAAAAAAAAAAAGGATGATTATTACCTCTAAATACTCGTAATGATGGTGAGTACAAAATAAAATCTATGTTACTTATTTTTTTAATATATTTTAAATTTTTGTTTCATTTAAATATTATAATTTATTATAGCTACAGATAAGATTAGACAAGTCAGTTAAGATTGGACTGATGGGTTAGCCCAATCCTGACTTATGTTAGGTCTTTTTATATATTAATTTTTTAGATTTATATATAAAAACACTAAATTTATCTATAAATATACGGATTGGTTTGGATTGGGTCATCTTTTTGTCAAAGGTACCCCTTTTTTTTTTATATGGATGGGCCTGACCTAGCCTATATATTTTTCTTTCGATTGGCATTGGCTAGCCTGACAACCTATATTTATAACACTAACATTTATTTTTAATTCACATTTCAATCAAAAATACATTTCTAACACATTCTTCGTAATTTCAACTTCAACCAACTTTTCCAGACTGGCCTATAGTTTCGAAGTCCTACATAAGGTCCTTAACTTGGGCTCCACGTAATGGACCTAAACGTTTCAAAAACAGCCCAATAGGGCCCACAAGCCACTCTCAACGAAGGCGTATTGGACACACTCACGCCAATGGTTCAGCAAAAAACGCGGCCTCTTTTTTTTTTTTTTGGGTACGCGGCCTCTTGCTTTACATTCCTTAACACGTAAGTTACCCCGTTTTACGGTTGTCGGTTCAACTGTAAATATCTTTAAAACCAGGGGCAAACCCCGGGCCTCAAATCACCATTTTCAGTCTTTTTTTAAAAATTCATTTTCTATCCTTTTCTGGTAAGTAAACTCCCCACTTTCTAATTACAGAAAATATAAAATAAAAAATCTACTGCTAACAAAAAAGATAAAAGAGAAAAGTATCCACACTTTCTTTGTTTCTCGACTCCAGCTCAATTCATCCGTTTACTGGTCCTTTCGTAATATTCATAAACTCCAAGGGCAAAATTTCCACCGCTGCCCATTATCCACGTCCAACCATCCGTTATAAATTCCCACCATCACCAAACAGCCAAACAATCACCAGTCTGGACTCACGAACATTTCCTCCCTCTCTCTCTCTCATCAAGAAAACCAATCATCAGAAATTTCTTCGGCAAGATCAACGGCCAAGATGCGTCCTCACTGCCTCCTGGTGATCCTCGCCGTCCTCCTCGTCCCCCTCGCGGCCAAGCGGACCGTACCCGTCGTCGGCGGGTGGACGCCGATCACGAACCTGAGCGACCCTCACGTGAAGGAGATCGCGGATTTCGCCGTCTCCGAGTACAACAAGCAGTCGAAGGCGAGCTTGAAACTGACGAAGATCGTCAGCGGCGAGACGCAGGTCGTCGCCGGCACGAACTACCGCCTCGTCCTCGCCGTCACGAACGGGCACTCCGCCGAGACCTACCAGGCCGTCGTGTGGGAGAAGCCATGGCAGCACTTCAGGAAGTTGACTTCCTTTGAGCCTGCTAATTAGGTCTTTTAGTTAATCTCTAATTTCTGCCTTATCCGTGTGAGATTTTTGTTTGAAACCATGAAACTATGTTCTTGTATTGTAAGAAATTGACTATATAATAAACATCTCAGATTTTGCTATTGATTTTCTGGGTTGAGGAATATTTTGGTATAAATTTTTCTTCACAGATATCTTCTGGGTTTCCGTACTGGGTGCGGCAAAAGTCTAGTTCATAGAGAGGACAGAAACGTCTCTCAGATTCGAGAAGCTTGCGAAATTGCATGTTATTTGCTTTATTTTCTTTTTTTTCTTGATAGACAGAGGCTTTGGATTGGTAATACTCAACCACATCATTATCCTTGTCACGTGATGAATAATACAAAAGTTTGTCGAACGTCGAAATCAAAATGGCATAAAACGCCAAAATTAAAAAATGAACGTATTGACGCTGTGTTAATGTGAAAATGGAGCCTTATTTTTCAAAAAGAAAACAGTCTAGGGGGCTTTGTTTTTGTTTTTTTTTCCCTTTAAGGAAGTGGAAAAGTGAAGGTTGGCAAAAACAACAGGCCTTTTTTATTTAAAAAAAAAAATCAATTTTCCTCGCTTAAGTTATAAATCGTTCTCTTCTTCCTATCTTTCTCTTTTACCGTAGACAGGCTTACAGTTTAGGCTTCGTTTATAAGTTGTATAAAATTACACCACAACAATTAACAGCAAAAACTGGACGAAGAGAGGGCAGAATGAAATACCAAACGTCCAGCTACGTATCCATTATCATTGTAACCGTATGTTTTACCTTCTGAATTTTACAACGCAATGTCAAGTGCCATGTATATAATTAACTTAATTTTCCTTCAATAATATTACACCATATATATAACTAAAATATAAAATTTTCAATTAATATATCGTAATATTATTGAAAAGATATAAAAAATGATATGAACAAGAGACACGAATAAAAGACATAGGAATTAAATTTTGAAGATGTACGTGAGAATTGCAATACACCATATAAGGGTATTTTAGTAATCTTCCCTCTCAAATTATGAAATTGTAACACTTTGCCTCCTAAAGTATCTAAAAACAACCATTATTTGTTCGACACATATCATTTTTGTTAATAATTCTAACAGAATTACCTTTTTGTTTATTTTTTAGAAAAACAGATGTTACATTTTAAAATTTAAATCATAAAATATACTAAAGTTATAATTTGAAGTGAATTTTTGTAATTAATGCTTATTATTATTGTTATTATCATTATCATTATTACTATTATTGTTATTGTATCAAGAGAGATAAAGAGAATTAAACTTTAAACTGTAACGTTTCAAAATGGGTGCTGAATTGTGACTGCAATAAACCTCCAATCACAAAAATTTAACTTTTTAACGTTTGCTGTAGATTAGAGTTGTTTGACTTTTTTAAAATTAATTAAATTTTTTTATTGATTTTTTAAAAAATAACAAAAATAAATTAAGTTTTTTATATTGAAGTTAGTTGCTTTAAATACCGCATTATATTTTTTTGGCTGAACATATATGTAACTTTTTGTTATTCTAGAATGGATAGATACTAGATAGATAAAATTACAAAAAGCCTTTCTTTCTTTTTCTATATAAAACAGCCAGCCACCAGCCATGTTGCTCAATAGGAAGGCCAAACTGAAATTGGTAAGACATTAATGATATGAATCCCCGAATCCCCCCAGTTTCCTAGTGAGGGCGAAAGAAAAGAGAGAGAGAAAGAGAAAAATAAAAAAAGGGTACATGTCACCAACCATGTTAATGTAAGGGAAGGACAAACTGACTTTTATTTTTATTTTTTGCTGAATAAGGACAAACTGAAATTGGAAAGAGGAATTAATGGCATGGATTTCCTGTATTCATAATGAAAGCAAATGAGGGACACGAGGAAGGAGAGACTGGTCTGTTTTTCTTAAGATGTTTAATATGATATCTTTAATGAATAGATGTTTTAAAGGATTTGAAATCTTTTGCTTAATCTACTCCTTTCTCTTTTATCTCTTATTAAAACAATTATAAATGTGAAATTTCTTTTATTAATTCCTTAACTCCTTTCCTTCCTTTGGTTTTTCTTTTTAACCAAACACATTCTTTGTTAGATTAATTGGCTCTCGAGGCTTCTTTCTTAACCCAAAATTTGACTGCTAACTAAGTAAATTTTATTTTCCAAAAAAAAAAAAAAATCACAAGTAATTTGGCATACCGAACATGAACTTGTTCGAAGTAGTTTTGCCTCATAAAGAGGTATCTTCTCCTTTCCTTTTTTTTTTTTTTGGTTTTTTTCTGAAGATATAGTAATTTGTAGATCTATGTCAGCGTACACAATGGTTCTAAAGAGGCCCGGAATTCCATGTTGCACCGGCATTTACATCTTGTGATGGGCGAATGGTCAGTGCAACTTCTGCCACAGAGATTGATATTAACTTTGAAATGAGTAAATACCCTTTCGCTTTCTATGATTGCAACAGCTAAGATAACCTAGCCTAGTAATAATAACTATTACTGTTTTTGTAAGTCCAGATCGAAGTACTAGCACGCGTGTTGGCCAATAATTCAAGATTTTGAAAATATAAACTTAACTAAAGTGGGAACTCGTTTATCCGAATATGTTGGCTCTTGCTCTTAAATGATGACTACTAAATTACTGATCAAGTCGTCATGAACATCTGCTGATATGTTGCATACAGAAAATGAACACATCAAAACCGCGAAAATGATGATTATGTCTTCCTTTTTGGATATGCATTCACGAATTAGGCGCAACAGGCACCACATATAAGCCTTACCGATGGTTCCTACCACCACATCATTCATGAAAGTCGATGCTCAAATCTGTTATTAAAAATTAAAAAAAAAAAAAAAACCATAAACAACAATAAACAAAAAGCAAAAAGAAACCAAAATGTTGACAGTGGAAATTCGTTAACAAAAGAGATCACTCAAATAACCTCATCATGTTGGGATCACATTTGATAAACGGTTGTAATAACTAATTTTATAGAAATTCGTCGTCAATAAGATTTTGTTCTCTATCATGAGTGCAAAGAGGGCTATTGCCTTTTGTATGCAAATATATAGTGATTAGCGCATAATTATGGTGTTTCATCCCTTACTTATATGCTCTTAAAAAATAATTACAATTAAATAAATATTTAATGAGGATTATCTCATGTTTTTCCTTTTAAATTGTTTTTACGATACCTTAATTCTTTGAATATTTGAAAATTGAATCAGGTCACTAGATCCCCAAAATTAAAGGATTTATTAACCACGGACGATCTGCTAACCTACCTCGCCTCCTTGATCAGCTCGGCGTGCACCGCTAACTCCGTCTCACAGGGAGACAAAACATCACGTCGCCGATGAACACTAACTCTGCTCGTCGCAGGTACAACACAAGGCATGTATGACAATTCTAAAGAGGGTCTTATATGGAAAATGCATTACACATATTGTCAGCTTTTGATGCTAATCAGGCTCAACTTGCTTACAAGTTAGTGATCCACAAGGCAGAACATAAAAGAAGTTTCTAGAAGATAACGTATTTTTAACTATAAAAACGGGTACGGTGGGTTAAAGAAGAGGATGAGGCCTGGGGTAGAGTGAGCATTTATTCCAGTGGTGAAGGCATGTGAACATGGAGGGTGTAAAGGGCTAAGTGTTGGCTGGAATGCAAAGGCAAGTTGCCCATTTATCCCCTTATCCCTTTTTTAACTCTCAAAGCCATATTTTGCTCAGTCACGTTTACCACAAATCGTTGATATGCCCCAAAGGACACTTATTTTCGTGTTGTTTTCACGAGATGAAGTTTTTGCGTACATCCAAGTTCAACAGGGAGTGAGTGCAGACCAGCAAAGTCCATTTTGATACTGATTCAACAATATTGGGTACACCTGGCACGTGAAGGCAAGGAAATAATTTTCAAATAGTGGAACATCATTTTTTTTTTGGTCACTATTTAAAAAGAAACTTATAAAGTCTAAATTTATGACAAGTTAACAGGCAAACACAGCCAAAATTAATTTCATACTTCTGATTTTCAAATTTCCATTCAAGAAAAGTAATTGGCTACTGGATTTGCTTGTACTTTTATAGAACTAGTAAGTAGTGATCCACATAATGGAAAAGAAAACAATTATTGTTCTTATCTGTTATCAATAATTTATCTACTCTTTTTTTTTTTTTAGTGTTATTTGGATGTTAACGTCTCATTCTTAAATAATTATGAGTGTGTGTGGATCACCAGTTTAAAATAGAATTTAAAATTAAAATTGATTAATTTTTTGAATATTAATTAAAATTTTTATTGAATTTTCAAAAAAAAAATAAATAAACATGAAAAGTCTGGTTTGTAACGGACTAATTTGAAAAGTCCAACTGCACCCTAATAACACGGTTACGCCTTTCAAAATAATACAATTATGTTATTTAATTTGCTTTTTGAAAAATAATTTTTAGATGATTTGTATTGTCTACATGTGGGTTGAAAATACGGCATATCAAATCGTCTCTGCCACCTTTTCACCCATAATTTAGATAGCAAGAAAAAGAAAAAAAAAACACCCAGAAAGAAATAAAAAGGAAATGAAATGAAAAAAAAATATTTATATACATATATACTTCATAATAAGACTAGCTTGAAATATCATAAGGCTTTTCATATATATATATATATCATAGTGCATAAGAAACTAATGAACCTCTAAATTAAATAACACTCCTATGACACAATCCACTTGGGATTAGGAAATTTTTAATTTATAGGGTTTATTAATTACGGATAACTGGATAATTTATTAAACTTTGGCAAAATATTGTGTTATTAATATTAATTAGGCATATAAAAGGATAAAAAAGATCGACCAAATACAGGGGTAAATTGTCATTTCAAAAATAGTAAAGGACATTTCCGTAATTAGGGAAAAATAATCCTCTTCCAATCACTGTCAGTGTGGTTTCATCAAACTATTTGGAGCCGGACCGTGCACCTGCAACCACAGAATCGCACTTGCATCCCAATCCACGCTGTCAATTGTAACGACCGACCGTTGGGGAGAAACCCTAAGCAGAACCGTCCGATCACGCCAGATATTATCTGAATAAAAAATTAAAAAAATTAAAAAAGGCCAAAAAGGAAAAACAAATCCTACACTGCTGCTCTATCATCTTCGTCTGGTCTGTTACTCCGACAATAAATTGGGGGTTTGTACAGAAAACGGAAAACAGAATCTTCGCGCAGAAACCCTAGGGGAGAGAGGTAGAGGGAGAGAGTTAGCCCCTCGTTTCGAAGCCACTCGCCGGCGGCGGAGGAGCTCTCGTTCTCGCACACGCAGGCGGAGCCGGGGAACGAAACGGTGGGATTTTGGAGGCTGAAGACACGAAACGACGAAAATGAAAGGTCTGTTCAAGTCCAAGCCTCGAACTCCGGTCGACGTCGTCCGGCAGACACGCGATCTCCTCATGCTTGTCGAGCGCAACGCGGATTCTCGCGACAGCAAGCGCGAAGAGAAGGTCCGATTCGATTCTTCTCTCTAAATCTAACGCTTGTGCGTTTGACCTGATCCTGATTTGGTTTTTGTTTCTTTAATTCGGTTCGATGGTAAAAAAAAAAAAAAACAATCCGGCTCGGTTATGCTTGGTGATGGTTATTTGAGCTGGAGTAGAAAAAAAGATTGACTTCCTAAAATTTTTTGAACTTTTCCTAGTAGATTAATATGTTCAAATACCTTTTCGAGCTAACAGAATGTGATGAAGCAGTCGATCAATTGTTCATCCTTTCGTTTTTCTTGATTTGTTATGAACTAGCTATTAGATAGTTTGGGATCTACCAGGAAGATTTATGGAAAACTAGTATTCAAACTTCCAAATTAATGGGATCTGTGTCGGTTTCTTATTTTCTGTCCCTTTTTTTTTTTGGATAATTACTATCTTTGGATCACCATATGTTTTGGATGTAACATTTCAGCCGATGGCAGAGTTGTGCAAAAATATCAGGGAGATGAAGCAAATTCTTTATGGTAATAGTGAGTCTGAGCCAGTCGCTGAAGCTTGTGTGCAGTTGACTCAAGAGTTCTTCAGGGAGAACACTTTGAGACTTCTTATAAGGTGTCTTCCAAAATTGAACTTGGAGGTAAGCATGAAAGAGTAGTTTGTACGCAGTATGACTTCAACTAGTTGTTAGATTTATGCTGTGGAAGGTACCAGAGCGTTTAGCGAGATTGGCAGTTGGTTGAGATACACAGGCCTGATAAATTTGAGACATGTATTTACAATCACAGGGCTTATTACTAGTTTTGTGCTTCTGTTATTGTCAATAATGTTGACAGCATTCACTTGTACAGGCTCGGAAAGATGCCACTCAAGTAGTTGCGAACTTGCAAAGGCAGCAAGTTCATTCAAAGTTGATTGCATCTGATTATTTGGAAGCAAACATAGATTTGATGGATATCTTGATTGCAGGGTAAGTTTATGTTTAATTGTTTAGGGGAATTCATTTATTATACCAGCAAGGTATTCTATACTCTTTAAGAACTACACAATGACTTATGGCTTAGCCTAACTTTTTTTCCAACTTCCACTTTACTTTCTTGTAATTTTTCTTTTACGTTTTTTCCCCTTTACTAATGAAAGAGGTTTTGTTGAATCATGAAAATTGACAGCGTGTTTAAACTAAAATCAGAGACTTCGTAAACAATGCTTTTGTAATTGCATGCTATGCAGTTCCTAGGGACAATTTAAGCTTAGCCCGTTGAGTGGTGATGGCAAGAGGTTTTTTAGACGTACAAAGTTTGGTATTTCCGAATGCTTGGTTGCTGTTCGTGTTTTAGAAAGATGTCTTTCTGTTCAGGTACGAAAATACAGACATGGCTTTACATTATGGTGCAATGTTGAGGGAGTGCATACGTCACCAAAGTGTTGCAAGGTAAGCAGATTCAGTTGCTGATTTAAATTGTAATTTGTCTGTTTTAAAAATCAATTTAAAAATTTTACTTGGTGGATGGCACAGTATCTTTATCCTTTGGATCAAATTCCGGTCTGACTCCTAACCAAGGTCTCAAGCACGTTTGTCAAATAAAACTATTACTTGGTTTTCCCCAAAAAAAAAAAAAAAATAAATAAATAAAACACCAAGACAAAACAAAACAAACAAAACCTCAACTGTTTGATTATATCTTTATAGTTAAGGAGAGAGCAAGTATGATAAAGATATAATCGTGTTTTCAACCGACTATTGATGAATTTATCCACAATTGTTTGGTGAAGAAATTTTCTTGTTTGGCTGCAGGTACGTTTTGGAGTCTGAACGCATGAAGAAGTTTTTCGATTATATACAACTTCCAAATTTCGATATTGCAGCAGATGCTGCCGCAACATTTAAGGTTGAGTAAACTCATAAATTCACACGTGTCTTCTCTCTTTGTAGGTCTTAATAGGCATAGATATATTCACACACACACATACACGTGGTGTAGCTCTTTAGCAATTGTCCTATGTCTAAAAGTTAGAACGCCACTATAGTGCAATGTACTCTCTCTCTCTAGTGATTCATTGCGTTATTTCTGTTCACTCTTTCTCAACTGATGTCCATTCTGTTATCATTTAACCGAGTATGATATAGTAAAAGTATACCAATTATTGGGGTATGCTTGTGGAGTAGTTCAATTTCTAATTCTGTTCATTTAGTGATTGAGTGTATTCAGCTTTTTGCAGTCATTTTGTTTAGTTTATGAACTTGCAGTATGTATTATTCTGATTCTATCATGTCAACTTCTGCAGGAACTCATGACGAGGCATAAATCTACTGTAGCTGAATTTCTGTCCAAAAACTACGACTGGGTAAAATACCACGGACAGCTTTCATTACTTTTCTCCTCCCACTCAAAATTCAATTTGTCGTTAAATTGTCTTTAAGAGCTACAATCATGTTGCTCCTATTAAATATCTGTCATAATAGTCATTATCTACGTCTCAGTTCTTTTGGTTCAGATTGACCAAAGCTCTAAATTTTTGTTCCCTTGTTCTCCCTCTGGTATCAGTTTTTTGCAGATTATAACTCTAAGCTATTGGAATCCACCAATTACATCACCAGAAGACAAGCTGTCAAGGTATGACGGCTTTTGTTATTACCATGTTCTTGAAACAGGCTGCCTTTTGTGGGATTGCTGTTATAGACATAATAATCATAATGTTTTTTTGATGACAGCTGTTAGGAGATATCCTTCTTGATCGTTCGAATTCTGCTGTGATGACTCGTTACGTGAGCTCAAGAGACAACTTGAGGATTCTCATGAATCTTCTCAGGGTACGATCTATGACCACAGATTCCTTGATACTTAATTATCTTTGCATCCCTGTCCCTGACATATGTGCAAATTCCCTACAATATAAATCTTTACTACACACTAATTCATTTTAATTAACAACAAAAAATTTCCGGTGAGGCATTTTCTCATAGACCTCAAGCTAGACAAAGACATGTTTAATCGGCCATAGAAAAGAAGCTTGAATGCCATGTTTAATGGCCAGATAAAAGACTTTTTAAGTGTTGTTACTATAAAAATTTGTACTTAACAGTGGCTTCTGCACTTTTCAGGAGTCGAGCAAGAGCATTCAGATAGAGGCATTTCATGTTTTTAAGGTACACACAAAAGCTTATGTCCCTCCACTCAATATGAATCCTTGTAGTTTCAAGAGGTTCCTTCAACTCTTTTGTAGTAACATGGTGAATTTTTACAGCTTTTTGCTGCCAATCAAAATAAACCTCCGGATATCGTCAGCATACTTGTTGCAAATAAAAGCAAGCTTCTACGTCTCTTTGCTGATTTTAAAACCGATAAAGGTAAGATATCACCATGTCTGCTTATTCTATATCCAGCAGTTGATTTGGCCTTATGTCTAACCGTTTTGGCATGGTTTGTTGCAGAGGATCAACAATTTGAGGCAGACAAAGCTCAGGTGGTGAAAGAAATCGATGCCCTGTGAGATATGATATAGAACGCCCATGATTGTGCTTTTTGGGGTCTGTGGGGCGTTTTTTGCTCGATTCAATTGTGAATTGTATACAGTGCATATAGTCGGAAACATGCGACACTACCACTAGAAAAATTCTTCTTCTCTATCCCGCTTCTCTCTCTCTCTCTCTCTCTCTCTCTCTCTCTCTCTTCCTGTTACCTAGCTCATGGGTCTGTACTGCATATTAAGTTAAGCTTGTGTAAAACGTAGATAAATAAATTGATGGTGAGTTTTAATGCAGAATCTAATGCGTATATTCTACTCTTTTTATCGAGTGTAACTCGCCCTATGTTTGCTTCCCTCTCTCCAGTCCTTGATACTGTTGCTTGAATCCACTGGTGTAGAACAAATAAACAAACCAGATAAAAACGCTTTGCATACTTTTTTGTCCAGTTATTTCTACTTAATCAAGCGTTTATAATTAAAATGTGGGACCTATAAGTTAATGGGTTGTCCTGTTATGATCAAAGGGAAAACGGTTCAAAACCAAATTCCTCTTTTCTCATGCACAGGTCGAGAATAAAGGTTGTTTTCTAGAATGAGGAAGAGCATGGCATTTTGTGTTCCACAGTTCTTGTGGGAGCGGGACTAGGTAGGCAGAAGAGAAGGGTGCGAGTGAGCGTCAATGACCAACAGTCATCAGTAAATGACTACTATAAAACCGCATAGCATATTTTTTTGGCATATTCCTTGCATCTCCTATTATTGTGCCGTACTATTATTGTGATACATCAATTGTTTTCTAGTTGCCAGAGGAAGCTTCCTCGATGGTGACAACTGACAGAAAAGAAATGCCTTGTAAAGTTGTTGAGCAATTCAAATCCTGAGCATCGGCATATAAAAGCATATTATTTATTCAGTTGGAAGATCCTGAGACAAACTGGATGCCTGTTTTCTTTAGCAAATAAATAAATTAATGATTGGAGCCTCTGTCTGAGTGACTAAAAATTAAAATTCAAGGTTAATAAGGCAAAAGTGTAGGCTCGAGAGAAAATAACGAAAACAACATTTTTTTCTTAAAAAAAAAAAAAAAGGAGGAGAGGAAAGGAAGGGAAAATTAGTGGCACGAGTTTTGGCATCGAAACTGGTAGTATATATAGAAGAAGCCAAGCGGTGTGGTTCATGTGCAACGTGAAAGGCTAAAAAGCTCACAAAAGCAAGAGCCAAACTCCCTCTATTATCGACATCAAAGTTACCTCATTCTCTCTCACTCTCTCTCATCACTCATTTGAGGAAAATGGCAGATAATGGTAAGACCCCGTCAATCTCCCAACCCTCTACTTTCTCTTTCATCGATCAATTCATGTTTCTGAGTATCTTCTGGGGTTATGAATGATTCACGTGTTCATCGGTTTTAGGTTCGCTTGATGAGTTTCTCGCCTCTGCTGTTGATGCAGCCAAGAGAGCTGGCGAGGTCTGTTATCTTCCCAAACCCATGGTTACATGGCTTAAACTTGCTAATCAGTAGTTTTGATTTTGTTTAATGCGTCTGTGCATTTTTATTTTCGCAGATTATTCGTAAAGGCTTCTATCAGACCAAACATGTGGAGCATAAAGGCCAGGTCTTTTAATTTCATTTTTCATTTCAGAGCAAAAAATTTTTCATTTCTCGTTATTTTTTTTCCCACAACGATATAACGATGATGGGTTTTGCGTTGCCAAATTTCGGCCATTGTTAAATGAGTTCATTGCGTTTGCTAATTGGGTGTTTAGTCGTTTTCAAGCTATTTCAGCCAAAAGGGGGGAGTGGGTTTGAAATGGGATCTTGGTTTTTTTTTTTTTTTTTTTCCTTATTTATTTTGTTGTTTTGAGATAATGCGAGTGTGCAGAGTGATGGAAAAAAGTTGAGAAGCACTCTCTTAGAAATTACTTCACAGGATAGGGATAATGTCTTTTTCATCGAGTGGAAACTACAGATGAAAAATGCAAGAATTTCAATGCCTTTTATATGAGGTTTTTTGTTTTACTATCTATGAATGGAAATGAGAATATTTCATGGTTGTACAAATGATTTACGGTAAAAAAGTTGTGAATTAGGTGAGTGGGATCTAATAAAGGCAAATTGATAGAAAATTATATTGGTACTTGACTGGAAAAAATTTTTCTGATATGGGTTAACATGGCTAAGTTAGACCTACTGTCCATGTGCTACACAAATAAAAACACAGAAGCAAATAATTGGGATGAAGTCCTGCAGAAACCAATTGTTAATATTTGACATGTGGGGAAGAATTTTCTGGAATGCCAAGAATAATATATGTTTTTTATATAAGCATAAAAATGTTGTTTTATTAAGTGGCAGGTGATATTGAAGAAGATCTGACAATCTTTGGCTAGATGAATGACTATTATTTATGATCTTCATAATCTGTTTGTTTTTTCGGGTTTGTTTGGTTCATATTTTGAGTTTGGAATTGAATGAAATTTTTATGTTAAAGTTGGTTAATTTAATTATAATTTTTGTTAACTTTTCAGAAAAAGACAAAATTGAACTCAAAAATTTGGATTCGGACTTGTGAATCAAACAAGGCCTTCATGTAAATTTACCAAACAAGTAATTAACATAATAAAATAATTAAAATTTGAGTAAAATAAAAGTATGTCTCTGCTTATCCGACTTAAAAATTTTACTCTTATTGTCTTCCACTTTTGTTGGGGAATGCAGGTGGATTTGGTCACCGAAACTGACAAGGCATGTGAAGAACTTATATTTAATCACCTTAAACAACTTCACCCCACACATAAGGTTAACTCTCGTCTCATTTCTCCTCCCTCGTGTGTCAACCAAATTGAAAAATCAGATTGTAGTAATTTTTTTTTTTTTTTGTCCTCCTGAACTTGTTGGTATTCATATTAGTTCATTGGGGAGGAAACTACAGCTGCTTATGGTATTACAGAGCTGACTGATGAACCAACATGGATAGTTGATCCCCTAGATGGAACCACAAATTTTGTGCATGGGTATGCATCACTATTTTCTGTTGTATTTGATACCTGCTGGATTGAGTTGTTCTGATTGTCTTAGTCTTACCATGGTATTAACCTTACAGGTTCCCCTTTGTTTGTGTTTCAATCGGTCTCACAATTGGAAAGATTCCCACAGTTGGTGTGGTTTACAATCCAATAATTGATGAGGTGAGAACTCTTATGCTCTTTGTATATTGACTCAATCAATCCACCACAAATGATATCTTATTAGTGGCCTAGAATCATGCTAGGTAGTTGTATACAATATACATATTTTGTTACTAATTGGTGCTTGTATTCGGTGGACCGAATGAATGGGCTTTGAGGGTTAGATGTAGTGTATTTATTTATTTACTTTTTCAGTAAGTAGCAATTGCTGATGACGTATTAATAATAGTTTCTGAATTTGTAGCTTTTCACTGCCATTCAAGGAAGAGGTGCTTTTCTGAATGGAAATCCTATTAAAGGTGATTTCTACTTCATCTCTAACATCTCATGTTGCTTAATCTTACTCACCAATCATAAAAAAAGAGCTGAACGCTCATGTCTTAAAAATTTTGCAGTATCATCGCAAGCCAAACTTGTGACATCTCTCCTTGCAACTGAGGTACGTTAGCATTTGATTTTGATGACTGTGGTACAAACATGTTGATAGTGTAATAGCTTTAGTTCGCCATCCCACTTAATTTTATTGGTTTCGGGTTCAGACGTTGTGTTGGTTATCAAATGTCTGCCTTGTGAATTCATAAGTAATAAAAAAAATTGTGTATTTGTCTGTAATATACCAATCTTTTCTGTTGATCTGAGTAAGATATACCTAGTTTAACTACATTCTTCAGATATTAAAAAAATAATTATGATAATAAAAAACCTACATTTTCTTACATGTCTGAAGTAGAGATTGCAGCCATATCAAGTTTGAAGAATATTACATGCTTCTCCCGTTGCTTTATTTACAAACAATTAACGTCATGTCAACTAACGGAATTAAAGTAGCTGATATTATAGTATATCCAATTTCAATGTGCAAGCATGTAGGAAATTAATCATATTTTGTCGAATTGAAAGTGCAGGCTGGAACAAAACGTGATAAGTTAACAGTAAATGCTACTACAAACAGACTTAATAGCCTACTTTTCAAGGTAAACCCCAAACTTCCATAAATTGAGCTCACGTGAAATGAAAAGTGAAAATGCATTGTCATTTCATATTGATTTAGTTTCTCTTTTGATCAGGTGAGATCTCTTCGGATGAGTGGCTCCTGTGCATTGAACCTCTGTGGAATTGCGTGTGGGAGGCTTGATCTTTTTTATGAAACCGGCTTTGGCGGTCCATGGTATGATTTTACATTGTTTAAGTGACGTCTAGCGTTTCATCAGATTGATTCCTTTTCTGTGCTTTTGCTCAGGGATGTGGCAGGAGGTGCAGTTATTGTGAAAGAAGCTGGGGGACTTGTGTATGATCCGTAAGTATCGAACTTGTTATAAATTAATGCTCCTTCCTTTATTTTGTTTTCTAAAATGTTTGGAATTTGAAAGTAATAGAGTTGACTAGCATATTTTTACTCTTTCCCATGTGTCAACTTAATTCATTTGAAATGCAAGTAGTTTTCATGTAGAGTACAAGTGTTAGGCGAAAATACCAGTTAACCCACATTAGATTTGTCCGTGCCGCGCCACGGCCCCCCCCCCCCCCCCCCAAAAAAAAAAAAAAATGAAGATTTCCATATGTTGAGAAATTGTGGTGGTTATTTTGCATCAGATCTGGCAAGGAATTTGACATCACATCACAACGAGTTGCTGCTTCGAACCCCCTGCTTAAGGATGCATTTGTTGACGCCTTAAAGCAATCTGAATGAGACATCTTCTGCCATTACATGAAAATTGCCAAATTCCCATTTCTTAAATGAATTCTAGTTTTGGTACCTTGTTCTTGCTGGGAAACCATCTAGTAGTCGGTGGTTATGTCGTTCGGTCTACAAGAAGGATTTTCTAGTTATAACTGAGCCTTCCTTCTGGCCTTTGGCAATGCCAAAATTATTTTTGGAATGTACTCAGATTACATATTATTGATAATAATTAGGACTTCTCCTTAATAAAGTGAATTCTTTTAGTATTGTTCATTCGTAGTTATATTCTTCCTTGTGTGGTTAACCTTCACCTGAAAGTAGGCCGAGTTATTCTGACAAAAACAAAACGACTAGGTACTCGTTGAAACTTCAAAGTTAAGAAAATGCAAAACATTTTTCGTCTCACATGGAAATAAACCAGAAGGGCATGTGAAATTTTTGCCAATTTTATCTTTGTTTCCTTTTTGTCAAAGTCTTTACTTTTTTTTTTTTTTAGTTATATATATTTCTAAGGGAAAAAAAGTGACTTCGTCAAAGTTTAAGAAAAAGTGTTAAGCCGTCGCCAAATTTGACAAATTGATAATTTGATATGCTAGGAGAAGACCGATTCACATTACAGGTCCTAATGTCCGTCCAATAAAGTATAGAGTGCATAGGAGATTTGAAAAAAAAAAAAGAAAATAATGACATAAGATGAAAAGTAAATCAATATAGCAAGAGAAAAAATATATCGTGTAACAGATATAAATATAAGGAAAGTCACATATATGTACCCTCTCATATAGTTTAAAATAAAAAATAAAAAAAGGAAGCATGTAAACTCTAGAACTACCGTCTATCAAAGAATAAACCTCCGAAGCTGAACCAGTACCTCCCCACAAGTACACAACTCCTCCACTAAGCAGAATATACAAAAGCTTGGGAAGAACATACAATAAACGCTATGGAGGAAAAAGAAAAGCACAAAAGAACCAAATATTCCAAAATCTTCCATCAAGGAGAACACACACACTCTACACCTCATGGTGTGGCCTAGAACCATACCCATTAACCCCATTTGTTGCTGCTCCATTCATGCCATGAATGGCCTTCCTCTCTGAACTCTTTCTCTTCAGAACAATGAACCATGTATAAGCCTCCAACGATATGGAAACCGCCGCAATGGCGATGCTCACGCCGGTGTATGCTCTCTTCCACACGCTGTCTGGCTTCAAAATGTCAAGTCCTTTGTATACGTTGACGATGCTGAGGATTATGACGGTGTATCCGGTCAAATGGTGATAGATGTTCCAGTAGAGTCGGTACTTGTGATCCTTCTTTGGCCTCAGAAGCAAAGCAAAAACCTGCATCCCCAAAATTCGTACTTTCGTGATCAGTTATCGTGCAAAATTTTAAAAGGGATTCGAATAGATGTTCTAATACCGTTCTAGTTTATTAACCCTCTCGAAAATTTAAACTGAAAGTAAACACCCTGTTATTTTACTGATTCTCTCAAAATTTATACTCTGTTAGTCTACTAATTCGCTCAAAAATAGATCGATACACTCAAAAATTCAAAACCGATAGGGAAGATGGGTAAACCTGAAGAGTTCCTAGGCAGAAAAGGGCGATTCCAATGTTTCTGTGGGCGTTATATTTGATGCCAACTGAGTCGCTGCCGAGTTTGAGACCGGTTCCCCAACCGACGACTCCGACGATATAAGCGGAGGTTTGGCAAGTGACGTGAAGATAGAACCATGCAGGGTCACCTGATTTGAAGACCTTCAAGTACCTTGCTATTGAAGCTCCAATTGGCAGCAATATACCCCAACTCACTGCGTTTATCACTCCGTGGACCTGAAGAATTCCATTTCAAAATTCAGAATAAGAAGTCGACTACACAAATCCCAAATAAATTTCATCATAGAATTTTTTATTCACAGTAGGCCGATAGATTGAAAAACGAAGTGAAAACAAGTATCTTTAACTTGCAAAGAGGAGACAAACTAGAAAAATTATTCGAGTCAAATGATAGTTTGTTTTTTGGTCGAAAACTTTTAAGTGCTAAATTTTAAAAATGAAGAACAAAATTGATTTTAATTAAAAAAAAAAAAACTGTCTATTAAGGTTTAATGCATTTCATTGAACTTGCAAAATAATTATTTTACACATAGGACTCATTTAGTAACACGATCATATTAATGAAACAACCATATTAAATAAAAAAGATTTAGACTCTAACCACCATGCAAGAACAGAAACAGAGTTAAAACAGAGGGGTGAAAAAAAAACTTAGAAAAAGGAGACGGATTAGGAAAATTATTTTTAAAAAAATCCAAGATAAATAATTAAAAGCATAAAATCGTCAAAACTTTGTTTAGTAAGGTTTAGTGCAATTTTTTGAACCTGCAAAGTAATCTTTTTATACAAAGGACTTATTTTGGCAAAAACCATATTAATGAAACGACCATATTAATCAAAAAAAAAAAAAAAGATTTAAGTCTTTAACCACCATTGAAGAACCAGAGAGAAATGTCAAAGTGACTGGCATTAAAAATTAAAATAAACAAAATAACCTTCTTTCACACTAGAAAAACTAAATAGAAACCGGTTTTTCTCAATCATTTTTCGATCGTTCTAAAGTCATTTTATTAATAAAAATTTTTAAAAGTAACAGAGTTAAATCACAGTTAAAAACAAAAACTAAACAAAACAAAAAAAAAACTAAGACTACTTACGTTTTTCCTTCTCAGCCTGGAGTCGCCACCCCCGGACTCGGAGGCGCCGGAGCTCAGATCAAGAGTCCCCTTGGATTTGACATTATCGCCGGTGGTGCTGTGGATCGAGAGCGTGCTTCCCGAGATGGGACCCGCCTGCCACACCTGGTTGATGGTCGTCATGTTGGTGGGCAACGCCCACGTGGCGAAGATCGTCATCTCATCGTTCTCGTACGTCGCCGACAGCTCGGTGACGTTGTATTTCAGGTTCCCCTCGGCCAGCGTCGTTTGGTAGCCGTCGATCGGCGACGTGTATGCTCTCGCCGTGCTGCCTCCGGAGGGCGGGACGGCGACGAGCGCCTGTGCTCCGGGCATGGCGGGGGAGTCGGGGTTAATAGCCCACGACACCCATGTCGACGCCGAGACACCCGTGTGCCTATACGCCATCTGCAGCCTCCCCGTCGATGAGTCGTGCGTCCAGTGCAGGAACGAGTTCAGCACCGGCAGGTCGCTGCAACTCGCGAACCGCCCGTTCCCGTTGCTCGTCAGAGCATTGCTCCGGCAGGTCTGAGCAGACGAGTATGGCAGAAACAGAGTGGTGAGCACACAGAATAGCAGCAGAAGCTTCGGAATTCTGTCCATGGCGATACTTCCTTGCTTCTTTTTCTTATTTTTCTTTTTGGTAGTTCTGAGTCGGAGAGAAATAATCTGAGGTCCTGCGAGGATTTAGGAACCCAATTCCGAAAAGCCGTGTGGGAAGTGTTGAAGAGATGGCCGTGATGAGTTGGGTTGGGTTGGGTTGAGAAGAAAAGTGTTGAGAGGACTTTGGGTTATTATAGGGGTGGGTGGGGTTAGGTTGTTGAGTAGGCCGTTTGCGAAGCTTCCAATCTTTCATTAAGGTTGTTTTTTTTTTTTTTTTTTTTTTTTAAATGTAAATAAATTTTTTTAATACCTTTCGATTTGTTTATACAGATTTTTTTGTGTTTTATTACAAGTTATTTTGGAAAAGGACGGAGTTAGGAGAACAACCTTTTCTCGTTTCACACCTGCGGTGGCCAAAACTAGCATATCCCCGAACTTGCTCTTCATTCGTTCAACGTTTCAACTTCAAAAAGCCACGACACAATCATATTATTTGGCAATTGCTACTCCTCTAATTACATGACACGTGTCTTTTTGATTTTAATTTCAGTCTCTTGCGTTTTTTTTATTTAACATATTTGCTTTTTTTTTTTTTCTCTCCCCCCTAAATTTGTGTGGCTCCCTTGCTATAAATTTTCAACCAAAGAAAAAAACTACATGAACTATTTTCTTGGAAAATAAGTACATGAACTTGATTATTGTAGAAATTTTCTTTATATTTGTTGGCCACCGGAGAAAACAAGTTACATTGTCTAAAAATCATTGTGATGTAAAGTTTGATGCCCTGGCGACAAATTGAAAAATTGCGGAACCCATAAAATGACAAAGAAAATTACACCTCTCATGCGGCTTTTTAGAGAAAGCATGGGGCCAAAAAATATGAAAATTTTGTCACAGAAATTTGTTTTCTGAAAATCTTTATTCTAGAAAGCCTGATAATATATATCCATAAATTACACGTTTAGTTTTGTATTATTGGATATAGCACACCTGCATATTTTGAAAAAGAAAACAAAAAACAAAGGGGGGGCATTATTATTAATTAATCTGTTTTAAGCAGTTATTTGTTTTAATCTCTCGACATTGAAAGGATTAAGCAAAATCTAAAAAGCTATTTTATATCCAGTTGCCCACCATCTTACAAAGGGGAAGATTCATCTTTACCAAGCAAACTGCAAAACACAAAGGCTCAAAGGTAACCAAAAAAGGGCAAAAAAAAAGTTGGGAAAAAAAAAAGGAGAAAAAAAAGGTGGAATATGTCGAAGTTATAAAAAATGAAGTACGTTCGCAATGAATACACAATTTGACTGCATTAAAGTCAAACGCCGAGTCGGTCAAAGCAGCGTTCTCATCGCAGGCTGCAGGCCTCAGCAGCCATCCAAGAATTAGCATTTTTTATTTTATTTTATTTTATTTCTCTTTGAAGAATTTTCTTGTAGCTAAATGCGACTTTTTTTTTTCTTTGCAAAATAAAATAAAAAAGAAAAAGATAATTCGCCAACGTAGTTTTGGACGTATAGCAAGCAAGAGCAACTGTGTCAAACACGCTCCGAGTTGAAGGGTGGTGGGGGGGTGGGAACACGCTCCGACTGTTAGGGAAATGAAGACAGAAAAGTGTTAGGAAAAATTCGTGAGAGGTACGTTTAGCAAAAAAATAATAATAATAATAATCGCAATAAAATAAAATAAAAATAAGTTCATGGTAGGTACTCTTCTTTTATTGCTTCAGTTATTATAATTTTCGACCATCTAATCAATATTTAGAAGTATTTATGTGCCCAGGATTAACAGTGTTATAGATAAATTAAAAAATTATTCATTGATAGTTATATTCTTTTTTTCTTTGTGGGATATGAATGATCTTTTTTTTTTAATAGGTTTCCTTTTTTTTTTTTAGGTGTTTTAGTTGTCTTGCATCAAGCCCTACTTTTCCATTTGTCAAATTTTTCCGTCAAGTTTTTTCTGATAAAGGGTTTTTATGAGACATTGGATTTGTCCTGATAAATACTATAGAATTGTAGTATACTAGATTTTTGTGGTTTCCCTCCTATTTAAAGTGGTTTTGTGTATTTTATCAAGCCTCGTTGTATTTTCTTTTTAATTTCATATATGATGAATAAATGATGAGCATGCTAAAAAGATACTGACTTAATTAAAATGTCTTAATATATCCGTTGATTTCTATTATTGCAATATTATAAATTTTTAACATACCTATTTATAGATCAAATAATTAAAAAGCTATCTAACAGTTAAAACAATAAATAAAGCAACAATTTCAAAAGGGCAAAAAAAAAAGGCAACAACATCGACAGATAAGATAAAAATACAACTCTTACCCTACGCTTTTGCCTCTTTCTATGCTAAATAAATGAAATGTATATTCAATGCAAATAAAACAAGTAGGAAATACAATATGTTTACAATTCTCGAAACTTCATCTAATTTGCAAATTTTTTCTCAAAATTACACCACAAAAAATACCCCAAAACCGAATATAAACTTATTTAAGAATGGAGAATGCATCAAGGGCTTGTAATTTGGTATACAAAATTAAGGAGACTAGAATAATTTTAGATTTTAATCCTTTATTTGGTAAGAAATTTAAAAGAATAGATTGGATAAGTGCTTATCTAGTCTATAATTTAATCTGTTTAAAAGGATTTTGATTATTCTCTTTTAAGAGAAGAATATTATTTAATTCTATTCCATTAAATACATTCTAATTTAATTTTCTGATTTTATCTAATTTCACGAAATTTCATCCTGACTCGAAAAGATCAAGATAACACAACCTGTCTTATTCATCAATAGAATATCTTATTTAAGAGATTCAAATTATCAAATGAACAAAATTAGTTAGATTAATTTGGTTGAACCATGGTAGAATTTTTAAGTGACAAGTAACTTTTTTAAGAAAAAAACATAACTCGTATGGAAAAAAAAGTTCTATCGCGATGTGGTTGGAAGGGCGTTGGCGTCAAACTTCCCCTAGGATCGGCAGGTCAAACCAAATCCGACAAAGTCCAATATGTCGGACCCACTGCCACGCGGAAGAAGACAATCAAGTCAAATTACCTAGTGGCCCTCTTGATCGAAAACGGGGCCCACAAAAGTATTGCTGGATCGCCGGAAGAATCAACCACTCCACCAACCAGCATCCGCATTGTCCTCATGCACCGCCGCAGTGCCTCGTCATTTCTCCCTCGTCGTCTCTCGGTCTCCGCGTGGCCCCCAACGTTATTACAAACAAAATATACTACAATACACATTTCTCGTTATTATATTTTTTATTATTTTTTAAAGGGAAGTTCTCTTCTTTAATTGGTTGATTTAATGTTGTTAGTTGAACAACACAAAGTGCATAATATCTGCGATTAACCCAACAAACGACCGAAGCTCAAAATCTTTGCGTTATGTGAGCTGTGTGTCATAGAATCTGTAGAAAAGGACAAATGTTAAGATATGCACTAATTAATTAACTGGCTAATTTCTTTTGCTTTCTCAAGGTAATAATTAAACTAATTTCCTACTTTTGGATAGAACATTAGGGTGAGAAGCGGAAACAAAACAATAGAGAGTATTGCTTATTATTTGTAATTGTACGTCGATAATTGGCTATTGGAGAGAGAGGTTTTAATCAGTTAATTTGTTGCATGCAATAATATTAATGCTCTAGTTTATTTGTACGCATCTTTATAGCTTGACTGTATCAGGAGAGTTGATTGCGGATATAGACGAGTTGTTGTGGATGATGGACGTGGCAGTTGCATTATTAGAGGGGGATAAGGTTTAAATTTTTGTTTGGTTAATATCCCATGTAATAATAATATTGCCTTAGTTCCTTTCGTATCATGCACCTCTTTTTTTTTTTTTTTTTTTTCTTTTGGCAGACCAAAATGCATGGTCTAATTTGTATTTTCTATGCACATATACATATTAACCACTATGTACTTACACGAATCAGTCCTACTAAAGGGTTCCGCATTGATGAAGCTCCCGGGGCTCCACATAGACATAGGAGTGGTCTCTATAAGCCTCTATGGAACCATCCGTGGGCTTAGCCGGAGCTCCGCTTGTAGAGGCCTTTTTTCTAGAATGCATCTCATCGGTGCAACCCAATTATTTAACTTGGCAAGTTGTAGGTATGCACATGTGATTCAAGGGTCAACTCTCATCGTTCATCTGTTCCTCGATCTGTTCAATTTCTTGACTAGTCACTAAAATATAATATGGGCAAAGGGTCGTTATATGTTAACGAAAAATCTAGCTACATACACGACTAGCTGGTCAATCCCCAGCTAGGTACGTATTTCAGCCAGTCAACCGCTGAAATTGTCCGGCACGCTTTATCTTCATCAATGTGCGACCAAATTAGTGCCGACCCTTGTGATTGCCCATGATTTTTTTTTCTTTTACAATCCATAATTATATAGATATCAAATTAGCATATATATATATATAGCTCTATGTCAATGTGCATAAATAATATATACATGCATGTATTTTCAATATTGACGTACATGTGCAATAATTTCTGAGAAATTCTTGTAATTAATTATACGGACATTTCTCTAATAAAGGAGACTTGGTCTAATCTAACATAATCACTAACAACGTACATAACAAGAGAGACAACGACTATTCCAAATAACAGAGAAGCTAGACTTAATAATAATAATAATAACAGCACTAGTGGTGTTCTCATGCCCAGCTTCATTGATCATTAGATGATTCTATTGATTGATTGTACTCATAGAATAATAAGTATCTTAATACTAGATTTTCACTCTTTAATAACTTGTAAACTTTCAAGTTTTAAAAACATAATACATAATCTTTTCTGTCAAAAACTAAACATTGTATATTTCATGACTCCTGAGATTTGATAAAAACAAAGATACTAATAAAATATCCTTTGTCACTATCCTTCTGTTTGGAGCAACCATTTGGGGACATTTTGAGCATTCCATTTGAATGGTCATTCCATATATACATTTGTTAGAAACAATTGTTGATTGAGCATCTAAATGCAATTTGAGTTTTCCTCTTAAATGACAAATCCATTTTGATATATATTTTGTAGTTATTTAAAAAAATTAATAATCATTTCAAATATCATTTTTCTATCTTTTTTTTTTTTATGTCTTTTCATATAACTATTTCTAAACACATATTTAAATGTTTCTGTTTAAATATTTTGTTAGAAATATTAACATCCAAAACGTCAGTTCAGATGACGATTTAAATGTTTATGTTCAAAATTTTTCATTCAGATGTTTCCATCCTAAATATTTCTATTTGGATACTTCTCTCAAACAGATCCTATGCTGTCACCACTGGTGGTAGTGAGAGAGCTAGACTTGTTCTTAGATCCAGTAGTATACAACGGCCGAAAAAAAGACTTCAAAATTTGGATTGATCCTGGTTCGTATCAGCTATGTATAACACTTCAGATCATTCCTTTCATTTAGAAAAAATAAATAAATAAATAATTGTTCAGTATCTAAGATGCAAGATATGCTTTACGATCAATGAATTTGTGTATATGCAGGCGCAGCTTATCACTCATGATAATTTATTCCCCTTATTACCATGTCTTTATGCTTCCGAGTTCCCCTTCACATTTTCTTCAGGGCGTAGAGCGTGGGACGAATTATTATTGTTATTATTATTATTATTATACAAACGTTTGTTTATGCGCATAAAATTACATATTTACAATTGTTGGTCTTCATTTTGAAATCGCAGATTAATTAAATAACGTTAACGGCTTCTAGAATATAAGGTCAAGATCAAGATTTCGTAAGTTTATATTTTCTACTTTGAAAAATTAGAAAAAATAGAATAAAATACAAAAGGAGAAAGTCAGAAAGACTCGTAATTTTGATGTTATTTTGAATTTTTCTTCACGCCAGTATGTATAATTTAAATAGAAAAAGTATCAATAATTTATTTTGCTCAAATATTTATATTTGTGCGCACGTGGGAATATTGTCATAATTGGTACACACAGGTGTTACCTATATTAGGGTCAAATATATACGGCCTTGTTTGAAAAACAATTTTTAGTATTAAGAAAACTAATGCTATATCAAAAGTAAAATTTTACATTTAAATATAATTTTTTTAATAGTATTATAAAAATAATTATTATTTAAAAATTTTTTAAAACAATTATATTAATTTTTTAATTCTAATTTTTTATTTTTATTTTTACTAATTACATTAACTTTCAACTCTAAAATATATTTCATTCAATCATTCAAATACGAAACAAATACTTTTCAATTAAATACAATACTCAAAAAATAAATTATATTCAAATATAATTAAAACGCAATATGTTTACCAAACTTTCCATAAATACCTATCTTCAAAATTTATTTAAAAAAAAAAAAGCCCTAAATACCTCCCACCAGAAGTACAGAAATACCCTTAGACGTATAGAAGCGTAATCATGACGTTGAACTTGCATCAAAAGTCTTAATCCGCAGAAAAATTGGAAAATGAAATTAAAACCTGTCACTATACAGAGGGTTATGACTTCGTAATTAATCCAATTTTGCTAAAGTTGCGCTCGAATACTGTACGTGTTTTACAGCAAGCTGACAACGTACCAAACAAAAGTAAAAACCCCACTTTTAAGGGAAGAGTTTATGTCCCACCGTCATGTGGAAAACTAGGGTTTTTATTTTTTATTTTTTATTTTTTCCTCATAGCTAACCACCCAATACTTGAGGCTAAATTATTGACTAATTCTCTCTTGAAAGTTCCTGTGTTAGAAAATGTTTGTTTAACCTCCAGCTTAACGTGTCAAAGCAGGCCTAGCCAAGTCGTTATCAGCTTTTGTCACCATATGTTTCTTCCCTTCTTTTTCTATTTTTCCTTTTACATCTTTTGAAAATGTTCTTTATATACACGATCTTTATTTATAAAACACTTCTTTTTTATTTTTATTTTTATTAAGGTACCCAGTTGATTCAAATACAATTCTTTTTTAATTAATACATATTTTTTATACCAATAATTTTAAAGAATATACCATATTTCACATTTTATAAGTAAATTAATTAATTGTTTTAATCTGTTCACATATAGAATAAGAGGCGTTTCTTTACATTCATATATAAGGAGTCAGTCATCGGGAAAGATTTGGACTTACTAAGAGAGAATATTAATGTATTATACACGCAACGTGACCCACTTGGCTGGCTCGTCCACATCTATTCAAATGAATTCATATTAATAAGTAACAAAAAGTAATATTATATGAAAAGAAATAAATAAATAAAAAGTCAGTCTGCCTTTTTATGTCTATGAGTTGAATGCTTTGCTTTTAACGGGGGGTTGACTTGAAATTTGGAAATATGAATTGCAAGAATGCACATGCTGATTAAGGTCTCATGAATATATTATATTTATATTGTATTTAAATTTAATGTATTAAATATAATTTATATTTAAAAAAAATATTAGCATTGTATTTGAATACAATGTGTGTTTAGGTGAAAAGTATTTGAATTATATTTTAATAATAAATATGTGATGTGATGGGTAAAAGTATAGAAGAAAAAAAAAAGAGAAAGAGAATATATGATATAATTAATAAAAGTAATAGAAAAAATAAAATAATAAATAGTGATTGTATTGGATTTAAAATGTGATATGATTGATATTTAAATAAAATAATTTTATATTTAGGGTGTATTTAAATGTAATAAAATATATATATACACCAAACGTGGGCTAAGTTCCGGGCATGAATTTCAAAATTAGAGATAAACACATAATCCCACAAAACCACCAAAAAAACACATAATTCCACATTTTGACGTCCTTAAATTCCCATGGCTGCTGTATATGCCGTTTGCGTGGAGCCTTGGACCTCGTTATCATTACGTGATCACGACTGTTTTTTCATCTGGTCTTGCGAGGTCTCTGATCATTACAGGAACTTTATCTGCTAGTATATAATTTGTGACTGAGGTTATATAGAAGAAGAAAAGGAAGAAAGAAAACATTTAACAAAAAAATGTTTATCTCAAAGAGATTAAGAAATTAACAAGAAGCTTTTGTATTTCTTCTTAGAAGAAGAACACCAGAAAAAATAATCTGTCTCAAGACTTATGATTATCATACATCTTTGTGCGTGTTTGGGTATGTTCCATGGCTTATTTATGTGGATCCTGCCTTTTGCCATATATTGAAGCATAAGAGTAAGAAACAATCTGTAGTTTCTGTTAATAGTAATATTGTCTTTAGTTATTGAATCAACTTTTTAATAATCTATTCTATATCTAAAAATAATTTTGAGTAATGTATTATAAATTTTTGACATAAACGCTTACCAAACCAAACTATTAAAAGTTAATCTAACCATTAAAATATAATTCCTGTTGATTAAAATAAAAGAACAATTCGCATATGCGCTTTGCTAATAAGAAATTGTGAGGAAAAAGTTAGTAGGTAATATGCATTAGCTTGGATCATGGAGTTGTTGAGATATACTACTAATAGAATCGTATCCCAGTTAAAGGTGTTTGTATAAAATTATTTGAATTTTTTAGTTCATATTATATGGTAAAGCAATATAAAAAGAACATTAAACAAGGAAGCTAACTTTTTTTGTTTTCTTTTTAACTTTGTATGTGATCAAAGGAAGGAAGAATAATTACATAAATATATATATGTATATGTATTCCTTTTACCAGAATTTTTTTTGCATTGGCAGTCTTACGTTGACCCATTAAAGGAAGGCTTTTGATGAGGTTTTCCTATAAGGATACACGTTCATATGTCGTCTTTAAAAAGGCATGTACTGAATCTAACAAAGACTCCAGCCCCACTACTACCCATTTTTTTCTCTTTCCATGGCCATTTTTGTTTGTCTCTTAACTTTGCTTTGCTTGAAAGCACCGTGTTTTACACGAATCATTTTAATTACAGGCTTGTGCTGGGGGAGGTAAATTCTAATCAAGCACATGAATTACTATAATATTTTTTTTTTCTAATCTTTTCTCTAATTTTTGTTCTCAATTTTTATTATTTCAATCCTCTTCAACTTTCAAATAAATTTCAGTCCTCCACGAACCAATTGGGCGGATGTATGTAGCACCCTAGCATGCGAAATAACTCCGTCCTCGCACACCAAATTCGCAAGTATTAGAAGGCGAAGCAGAGAGGAGGACTGCATTAGAAGATGACAATCATGAAAATGACTTTTTACTCTAATCATATTATATTACTTTTTCATTCAACCAAAAACATATATATATATATGTATGTGCGCGCAATTCTTTTTAATGTATGATTCGATGATGGACTAAACAAGACAGAGAGAATAACTAGTACTTCTAGAAATCAAAAGTCACTTGGTGAGTGATTGGGCCTACAATAGACCATAATGTAAAGAATATATATATATATGTATATAAATATAGATAAAAATCGCAGGCATTGACCCTAGATTTGCCAGGAATGTTGGACTCGATTTTGGGTCTCTTCCTAACCCAAAAAAAATAAAAAAAAGGCCCGTAAGTTTCATCAGTCGGAGAGTTGGATCGAGCTTTTATGCGAGAGACTTTGATGGCCCTTACAGATGTACTTGGTTTGCTGAGGCTATCGTCTACTTCAGTTTTATGTTCTGTAAAAGTAAATTAGGTAATTTGTCCCTCGTAATTTCTTTTAGAATTGTGGCCTTCTTTAGGTGCAAAAGGGTACAAGTCTTCATGCCAAGCTAGCATAATTCATGATTTGCCTTTGTGTAGTGGTAATGTTCCATGACAAACCGGTCAGGAACCACAGAAACCCTTCTTGCCACGCCCACATGCAACGCGATGGAATGATCTGTTCTGCGGTCTAACCAACTCACTCTTATTAGTGGACTCTGCAGACATAAGCACGGTTCTCGATAGGAAACTCTAAAAGGGCAACTTCAAAGTGGGGATTCCAAGTAGCAATATATATTAATAATTTGTTTGGTTGCAAGTCCAAACCAAACTTTTTAAGTTCATTTGTTCTTTTCTAAAAAAATTAACAAAAATTATAATTAGTTTTTAAAAAGCTGATCAATTCCAACCTCAAAATATTTTGAGAAATTGTAAGAAATAGGTCATTTTTCATGTATTTTAAAAGTAAATAGCAGAATTTGAAATCTTAAAAAATTTATAACATATCTAATTTTAATACAAATAATATTCTTATTTTACTCCTAAAATAAGTTTTGACCTATATTTTTAATATTTCCCCAAAAACCAACTTATTTCTCTCTCTTCCTTCTCTCTCCTCTCTCTTTCTCTCTCTCTGCTCCAAGTATTACTTTCTCCACCACCCCCTTTTTCTGTTGTTCCAATCGTCAATCCGACAATGATCGTTGCTTCCATCATTCTCCGTTGTGAGCTCCGATGGATTGGTCGACATAAAATCGCAAGCTCGCAACAATCAAACCATCGCAAGCTCACTAAAAAATCGCGATATCACGATTTGGATCTTTGCGAATCTCAACTCACGCCAGAGTTCGATAGCTAGATCTAACATCGATCATGCGAGGGATTGTTGGAGACTTCAAATTTATCACCATCTAGGATTTTTGTTTTTTGTTTTCGGTTTGTAGGTTGAATGGACATGTGGCGATATTGGTATAGCCTGATAATGAGATCACTGTAGCTTTTCACTAGATCCGCATGAATCTGACCAGATCTCGAGTGGAAAGTCACGATTATGGCCAAATTATGACTCGATTTAATGTAATGGCTCCTGAAATTCTATGAGTTGGCAAAGTTTTCAAGTCACCAGTGTGACAAGCTCGCGAACTCTAGATCGAAGAAGCTTTTAATTAAACGAACCCTAGCTCGACAAGTGATCTCCAAGAACGTCAACAATGACGATGGTGTCTGCAAGAACGATGGCGCCTCCAAGAACAACGATGACGGTGAAGTGTGGTAGCAGTTTTTTTGGTGAATTTAGGGTGGTTTGGAGTTTAGATCAATTTTGAAGGCTAAAGCTAGGGTTCATACTTTTTTTGGACTGTTTTGCAAAATTCG
Source organism: Antiaris toxicaria (assembly GCA_035233585.1). Lineage (NCBI taxonomy): Eukaryota > Viridiplantae > Streptophyta > Magnoliopsida > Rosales > Moraceae > Antiaris > Antiaris toxicaria. Next base: position 110,426,896 of record CP141154.1, on the reverse strand, counting down.
TAAATAACAATTTATCAAAATTACTAAATTAATAATTTACATGGTAAATGAATGATTTTGAGGTAAAGTGTTTGGGTTTGGATCGATTTAGGATAGGGTTTGGGATTGTTCAATTTAGGATTTTTTTTTCAAATCAATAAATTAAAATTTACATAGTAAATCAATAATTTATATGATAAATTAATCAAATAGTAAATTGTAATTTACAAAATTAAGAATTTTTACCGGTAACTCAATAATAGACACTTGATTACATCAATAAATTAATGATTTACAAAATCAAAAGTTCTTTGTTGACATGATAAATTAATGATTTATGAAATGATTTATTAAATAAATTTATCAAAATCGATAAATAAATTATTTATTAAATTAAAAAGTGATTTATCAAATAAATTTATCAAAATTTACATACAAAGGGGTATTTATGAAATTTTAGATTATAATAAATCATAATTTATCAAAAATATACTATTTACTAACAACTTAAACTTTTTTTATTATTTATTTTTATTGAGGTTTGATTTTCACCTATTTACCTCCTTTTCCTTTTTTTTTTTTTTTTTTCCAAACCTTTGTTGTAAGTGCCCACCAGGAATGAGTAGTAAGTTAGAACCTAACTGTTTTCTGAAGTCGAGTTGAATGGAGGAAGATAGTGATGGACCCCATACGCCTTTAGTCAGTTTTCTACACTGGCCTCAAAATACCGGGCCTAAACGAAACGGGCTTTATAATCAGCCTAAACTCCATCCCAATTCTTAGGAAAAGCCACGGTTGGGTCGGGCAGACAGTCCAAACCCAAATCTGAACCCAATTCCAACTTCACATAAACCTGCAGACGGCATTGCAAGTTGGGCTAGTGGGCCCATGCCAGAAATGGGAAATACTTAATAGCTTTCGAATTTTGAGAACAAGTTTAGAAGGAAACAACATGAGCATCTTTGGACAGAAAAGGCACTAAAATAAGCAAATAAAATCGGCCGAAAAGAGGAAAGAGCGAGTATGAAAGAAAAGGGAGATATGCACTGCAATTTTGCGCATGCGAAGCTGAAAAAGGCATTATCATGTGCCAAAGAGGGGTGGTTCTGCAGATGCTAGGAAGGAATGCGTTGTTCACCACCAAGTTGAAGCTATTTGTGGCCCTGTCACAGTCCCCTCCCCTTACGTACTTGTCCCCTATGGCTATCACTACACAGCAATATATATATCTTCTTCTTCTGCTACTTTTCATCAACATCTCTTTCGGTGAAAAACCATAAAAATGAAAAAAACGAAAAGAAAATCGTTTTTGAAAGAATCCGACACCAATCGCGGTCCCTTTTCCCATCATCATCACATGCATGCAGCATGCATGTGGTTAGGATTGAGCAACAAAAATATATATACATGGTAGCCCTTTTTTTTTTTTTTTAATCATACAGTATCTTCATCAATAATATGTTTTTTTTTTATATATTAAATTTGATCAAATCACATAAAATAAATATACAAACTTGTATAATTTAATATAAATGTGATGATATAAAACATAACTCTCATCAATTTTTGTCGTATCTTATCTAGAAGTTTGACTATGTATCAGTGTAAAGTAGCTAAGCGTTAGCTTACAAAGCAATGTACATGTGTAAGATCAATTTCCTTACAAATTCAAATCTATATCGACTCAAGGAGGTCCAGGACAAATAATTAATATAGGGGACCGACACACAAAATTTTAGAAAGTGCAATTATAAGAATTTATAATCAAGACATGATATTTTTGAAAGTTTAGTTATAAGAATTCGTGCTTAAACCCACTATTCTTCTTTTTTTTTTTTAATGAAAATTTTTCATTCATTTATTTAAACAAAAATACAACAAACATTATAAATAAACGCAATAATTATGCAATACAAATGACCAAACCGTCAAATGAGACCAAATATACCAGTATAATCTGATGATACTCAAAAAATAAACGAATACTATCTTAGTATATCCATATCAAGCATTCACATGACACTTCTTAAAATTACGACTCTTTTTGAAATCTTATACAATCAATGAAAATTGATCAATTAAAAGTAGGAATTTTGTAGCACAAAGGTGATCACAAACTTCCATATTAAAATAGCTCGAGCGAAATTAAAACTACATTTAACACATCATTAAAACACACCTAAGGCAGTGGTAAATACAAGCAACACAACTAAAGAGGGTCAAGTGAGGAAATCATCACCTTAATTACATTAAAAAAATAAAAAACAAAACAAACAATAAAACAAAAACTCACAATAGGCAATCCAAACACTACTGGAGACACCACCATCATCAAGATAATCACCAAAGAGCTAAGCAACCTGGAGCCGGAACTACCAGAAAATGGCTTCCAGCTCGCCAATGTGCCACGCTTCGCCTCCATCGGCCCCAAATCGAGCCACACAGCTCGCCGGAGGCTTCACAACATCTCGGGGACCAACGCCCATAAGTCATGGCACCTTTGGCCACCATCCATGCTCCAAATCTAAGTAAAACCTTGCAAAAAGCCTCCTTCCAGCTAGGGGTGAACAAATAACCCAGTCACTCAATACGCCCATCCAACCTATCTAACTCGACCTTAATTGGGTGGGTTGATTTATTACATTTGATTGATTGGATGGATAAAAAAAATTTTCAACCCATACAATCTTTATTGGGTGGGTTAAAAAATTTCAAAAAACCCACCCAACCTACCCAATATTCACCTATATATATTTTTTTCTTTTTTGCTAAATAATATTCACATTTAATTGTCGTTTAAATTATTTAAATATATAGAATGCATTACTTAATATTCAATATAGATGTAATTTTTGATAATTTTGTGAAAAATACTGTTAATTACTTTAATATTCTTATATTTTTTTAATAACTCTTATAACTTATATTTATTTATGTTTGAATATTAATGATATTATATAAAAAAAATTTTGTGTAGGGTCTGTGGTAAAATTTATTTGAAAACTGTCATGAATTTAATTTCTTTTTTCTCTCTTAAATTTCATTTGTTGTTAAATTTTTAGTATCATTTATTATTATTTTTTAATAAAATACACAACCCGTCAAACCTATCCAACTCAACTTGACCTTAATTAGATGGGTTGATTTTTTATATTGAGTTGATTGGGTGGGTAAAAAATATTTTCAACACATCCAATAAAGATTAAGTAAGTTGAAAAATCATAAAAACCTACCCAACCCACTCGATATTCACCCCTATTTCCAACTAGATCCTAGCCAACCATCTTCTCTACCTCTAAGGACTCCCTAACGAGCAGATCGAAGACCATGACACACAGATCCACCAGTTTTCACACCTTCCAACCATTCAAACCTGAACTATTTGTCTCGTCTCCGTCCATCCTACTCCGCTGCTGACCTCGCCCCTAGCTCCACTAGCTCTGCGGCCAATCGAGTGCCCGTGGCCAAATGAGCACTACCATAATACTCCCGTCCCCCCTTGAACACCACCACTCAAAACCTAAAGCAAAACTCAGATTCTTTTTCTTTACTTTCTCTCCCTAAATTACTTTTTTGATTTAAAAAAAAAAAACCACTTATTCCTATTCAATATTAGTTTTAACAATTTTAATAAAACTTAATTTTATTTTAGAGAGTAGACCAACAATAAAACTAATTACGTTATAAATAATATTCAAAATTAGCTATTGTTTGTTTTAGAAGTTATAAAATATTTACTTAAATCATTAAATCTAAAAAAAAAAAAAAGCGAAGGGCTATTAAATAATTTTAATCAATTTGATCAGTTTTCATGGTTTGAACAATATGAAACCGTTAATCAAATAAATAAAAAAATATTAATATTTCCTCTATCCAACCAACTTAAAGAAAAACCAGTCTGTTTAATTTGCTTTGAAATTTTGTCGTTTTTTAAACACCCCCAAAACCATGGACAAGAATACATTAAAAAAAGAAAAAAGAAAAAAAAGAGCAATAGACAAATAGTTCAACTCTTTAACTGGAGTTTACTAAAGTGCCACTTACTTGGCTTGACGTTTTAGAAAGTTGATGATCTTTCAAGCACCGTGTTTATTGTTCCATTTGTCAAAACTTTCGTTTGGTTTTGACGCACGTCAAAAAGTTTATTGCATCAAAGGCTGCGCATATTCGAGTTTTGAGTCCTTTTGACTTTGATAATAAAAATTAATTAGCACTGTTCCGTTTATTTCATTCATTCGTATTTAAAATCTTAATTTTATTTTTATTTTTATTTTTTTTAAATTAATAAAAAAATTATAATTAAATCAATTAATTTTATTCAAAATTTCATTTTATTTTAAATAGGATTCGTGATTCATTCAAACTTAATTTACCTTTTACTCATAAACATGGCATTATTTGAAAATGATATGAACTATTGGGTGACCCACCAAACCAGCTATTTTACCAAGGCTATGGCTAAGAACAATATTAGATTTTTCTTTCAACTTTGGCGTGCTTGAGTAAATGAGATATAACCAGTCGACACCGACACGATTATATACATAAAAATTTTAATTGGAAAAGGGTTCTTTGAGTGAACTTAATTCTACCAAACTAGACGAACCCGTCAATGTAAATTATTGCCTACATACCATTTAATAGAACTTAATAATCTTCTAGAAATGAATTATTATATGACAGTACGTCGAATTAAAAAAAAAGTAATTTTTGCGTGTACATTAATCATCAACCTGAAGCTAATTAATCCCCATTTGATTTCAAGATCTGATCCAAAAATTTTATTTCAATTTTTATATTTTTTTTTTATAAAAAATCAATAAAAGTTATTATTATTTTTTAAAAAATTAAGCAACTTTAATTTAAAATTTAATTGCAAATCAGTATATTAAATGCATGTTATAAGACAATTTGTAAGACTCTATAAGGGTTTAAATTTGTAAGATGTAGTGATTTGTAAGATTTTTTTTTTTATAAAAGATAATTTGTAAGATTGCGTTTTAAAAAACATGAACATGTATTATTATGTTAGCTATAATATTTTTATCTTTTTTATCACTAATAATTACATACATAAATAGGTATTATATTATATAAATTTGTACATTATCTCAAAATTTGATTTATAACTCCTCAATATTTTGTTTTAATTGTTGCTTGATTAAAAGAAAAACTTGGTTAGAGAGGTGGGGAAAAATCAATCTCGAAACACTGGCACCGTTGCGGCTCATATAATGGTGCCCACAAAACATCATTCATTTTCATTGATGAGCCTAATGGCAAAATGTGATCCACACAAATCATAAAATCATTTAGGTCTGCGTGGTCATCATGACCCTCCTAGGTCCTAAGTTTTTAATCCCGATTAGATGTATAAAGTCCCAAGTAGGGATAAAGCCTAACTCCCTTACGAAATGCCAAAAAAAGTGGCTTTTCTCAAGCTCAAAAAATAAAATAAAAATAAAAAGGAACAACAACACAAAAGGTGCTTCTTTCTTTTGTGTGTCGTAAAGCTAATGCAAGTTAATTGTTTAAGTGAAGTGGGTTAGTGTACTAAATTTTATGTTCTTACGCGTTCGAATCATGATCAACACTAGTTACTTCAACCAAGTAATCATGAACACTACTTACTAATTTCCACTGCTTATTAAGCATGTAAATTAAGGTGAGAACTCAAACATGTAGTAGGATGAGCTACTATCTAACGTTACTGTTATTCGAGTTTTGTAATTCCTTTTTTGTGAGAGTTTGTGTAACAACTAAATGATTTTAATGTAATTATTTTAAATGATTTTATCGTTTATATTAATATTTAAATAATATTATAAATAAAAAATTATATGTAAATTAGTTAGTTATTATAAATTTTTAAATAAAAATTTACAACTGTCAGCTATATTTATCCACAGAATGCAATACCTTTATTTTATATATATATATATATATTATATGTATAGGGGTGGATTTAGTTTTGGCAGAACAAGGGCTACAGCCTCCAGTTAAAAATTTTTCCTTTTAATTAAACCCCAAAAATTTTTATAATTTTCCTACTTTACCCCGTTAACATAAAAAATTATCACATGACTCCTAAGTTTTTTTATTTTACCTCAGTAAAAATAAAAAATTCTCATATAACTCCTATTAAAATTTTACCGTATGGTTTTTATATTTTGTTGTAATTAGTTTTCTTAAAAAAAAAAAAAAAAACTTGGTATGCACCCACTAAAATGTAGTCAGGACTTCGCCTATATATATGTCTATATATATATATATATAAAGGATTGTTGTATTGCATGATAAGCATGCAAAGGTACACCATCATTGGCTATTGGCGAACAGCTTAATATTCTAGTTATAATGAAGAAAGATATTATGGATCGATCAATCTATATTAATTATAGAACTAGTAATAATCTCTAGCAATACTGTTCGACAAGGACAAACTCAATCTTTTCTCCGATTACGTATGTAACCATTACGAATGGAAGTTTAGGGTGCTAAACAGCTCAGCGTGTTGGATAATGTCACATTAAATACATTATATAATATATGAATAATTAAAAAAGATGTTGGCCATAAAGCTTTATATATATGTGTATAATATGATCAATATCCTATCAAAAAGGTGTATAATATGAACACATAAAATACATTATATTATGTGGTTTCACTTCCAGCCTCGGTCTCTTATTTTTGTATGGCCATGTACATTGGTTGTACGTGAACCATTATGTGAAAGATCAAAACGTATGCAATAAGGAAAGATCATCTAGAATTATTTATTGCAAACACGAAATTATATTTAACAAAGAAAAAAGTATGCTTATCTAGGCAAGTTCAATAAATAAGTGGCTGGATACTAATTTTCCTTTAAAAAAAAAATTAAACAAATAGGCGGCTACCTAAAACCACGATGCTTTCACCAAAAAAATAAAATAAAATAAAAAATAAAAGTCTAATGATTGGCGAAGAAAATTATGGATGACAAGCACGAGGGAGACATTATTTAGAAATAATTTTATTAAAAATTAGGCGGATCATTTAGGAAATTAGGTGAGAAAATTTTTCGCATGAAGGGGGGGGGGGGGGGAAAAAGTTTGTTTAATTATTTGACTTGTGTATCAAATTAACTAATTTATTACATTTCGCGTGGTAAAATTGGTATAACAACTATCTTCTTCAACCTTTTTTTTCATTACCAATAATAATTTAATTGTTTCGTAAATCTTTTAATGATCTAATTTATAAATTAGAGTTTTTTTACAATACACCATAGAATTTTAAAATGAATACTCATAAATTAAATTATCAAAAAGTTATTTTAATAATTAAAAACTGTAAATAAAAAGAAAAACCTGTAAGTACTTTTAAGTGAAAAATAGCTGTAGTATCACCACTTAAAAAGAAAAAAAAAATAGTTCGTTTAATTGGTTGACTGGTATTTCAAATTTACTAATTTAGTACATTTCAAAATTGTTATACGAACCATCTTCTTCAACTTTTTATCCATAATAAAACTGTAGAATGCTTTTTTTTTTTTTTTTTCATTTATCTTGGAGACTTGTATTGTAAGAACTATCTTCTTTTTAATATCAATAGAAATTATAATTTTAATCATTTAAGTAACTTTTTAATAACTTAATTTATGAGTTGGAGTTGTTTTACAATGCACGTTGTAAATTAAAAAAAAAAAACATACATAAGCCAAACTATTGAGTGCCTATTTGGATCATCGTTGCATTTGAACAATTCTTTCAAATATAAAATTCAAATTGTATATTCAAATTAACTATTTTTACCTATAACATGTGACTAATGTAAAAATGAAAAATAAATGTGTTATGAATTTTTAAAATGTCGAAATATAGTTTTGGATTTGAGTTAAATTATTATAAAATAATGAAAATTCTTAAATGTACTTAAAATTTTCACCATTTATGAAATACACATTATATTATAATTAAATAATAAAATTGTAAATGGATAAAAAAAATTATTTAACAATTAAAAAATGTGGGAGAGGCCATGGTAGGATTCTCAAAATAGTATCTATGGTTAGTATTCTTTTTTAAACTTTCAGATGTAATTAGACAATTGAAATTTACTTATTATAATATACTCTACCTCATAAAATCATAGACTAAAAAATTAAAAAAAAATTCAAGAAACAAAAAAAAAAAAAAAAAAAAAACCAAACTTATACAAACTTCTCCATCCGCCATTGGTCAAAGGTCATTAGGGGAAAAGAGGCGGCAGCGGTTGAGCAAACAGAAGGGGAATATTTGAAATTTTTTTATAGATTTTTTTAAATTTCTTATTTCATAATATTGTGTGTTATGATGTGTTGAAATTATTATAAACAAGCAAATCTCAATCATTAAATTACATCTGAAAGGTTTAAAAAAGAGTACATATTGTAAGTACTCTATTTTAAAGTTCTTACGATAGTCATTCCCCAAATAATGTAGATTAAAGAAAAGAAAAAAAAAAGAAGCAATCTTGACGGAGTGGTGCAAGGGAGTGGTGCAAGGGAGATAGAGACTTGTGCGAAAGAGAGAAGAAGAAGTGATACGATGGAGGTTGGTGGCCACACGTCGTTGGTCGATTAGTATCAAAATACCATCGAAAGAGAGAAAGAGAGCAACTCCCAATCTACGTCATAAAGGGGGTAATGTCACTGGAATAGGTGATTTGCCAATCATAGTTTGTGCGGCACAAGAAAGTTTCACTTATAACCTTTTACAGCTCAGGGGCATTGATTGCTCGATGAAGGGAGATTCCAACGGCGAAGCTTCTTACAGAACAAAGGTGAAGAGTGAGGAGCATCACAGTCTGAAGGTAAGGAAATCTTGATTAGCTGTGTGCAATTTGTGGGGGGGAGGGGTGCACCTTTACAGGCTGGATGTGCTGCAACTTTGGGGAGTCAAAGGATCTTGGAGTCCATTTCATCCTTCAGGTCACCGGCGTTTGTGATTTTGTTTTGCTTTTTCAGCATTGACAGATCTCAGCTCGATCGACTGGAGGTTGAGGCTGTTTCTAGGGTTTGTATGGTTTTTTTTTGTTTTTTGTTTTTTGTTTTTATGTTTGTATTTTGTAATAAGAGTTGTGGTTTCCACACCCAACCTTCTTTTGATTTGTTATGTGTATCTATCTATGTCTCATGTGTGCTTTGATAGTGTTTATGGTTTTATTGTAGTTCTCCTTAATTTGTTATGATGCAAAGTTTATTATGATCTTAACAATATGAATTTTGGGTGCTTAATCAATCGATTGTGATTGATTGTAAGGTGATATTGGAAAGAGTCTTGTGAGAACTCGATATTAACATGTCGATACAAGTATCTGTTTATCTATTAAGTGTTATTAAATTGTTTTGATAAATTTGATCTTATTTGAAAGTTAGGATTTCTGTATTATAAAATCATTTGTATTATATTACGGTGTTTTTTTTTAATGAAATTCCTATTTAAAATAACTATAAATAAAAAAAGTTGCTATCATTTGAAAAAAAAGATCCTTGTTTTAGTACTTATGAAAAAAAAAAAAGAAGAAATTAGTAACATTAGTAAAAATTAAAAAAAAAAAAGTGGTCATTTGTTACCTGGCGTGTTGCCTCTCTGCCAACCAAGCACGTGTGCTCAATTTTTTATTTTTTATTTTTTATTTTTTTGGCTCCGAGCGTGTTGGATTTGTTTGGGAATTCACGTGTGGATGATGTGTTTAGTTGCAATGATTCTTGTCTCTGGACGCACACCTCAGTACGCACGGTAAAAAGTAAACTATTTGACTTGGCTCATTTCTCAAACGCTCATTTGCGCCGCTCGATCTGCATCATTCGATCAAAACTACATAACGCTATGAAGTACAAAGCGTGAACTCGCTCGAACACGTGGCGCTAAGTCCAGAAAATTTACAGTTGTAACTGATTCTTGTCGCACTCCCCTACACAGAATCTTGCCACGTATCCTCCCACACTTGTTCTTTTTCTTATTTTATTACAAAAGGCTCAGCTTTTAATTATTATTTTTACTATAATTTTATTTGTTGTTTTTAAAAAACATTTTATATTTACATTATACTTATTTTTAACGTATAAAATATAATTTATATATAAAACAATATTTATATTATATTTAAATATAATATATATTTAATAAAAAAATATAAATTATATTTTAATAATAAATATATGATATAATGGATAAAAAAAATAATATAATATAATTAATTAAAATAATAAAATAATAAATAATGATTATATTAAATTTAAAAATAATATTATTAATATTTAAATAGAATATTTTTATATTTAAATAAAAATTATATTATATTTAAATATAATACAAATATATTACTATCACTAAACAAGAGTAACCGTCATTGTGTTTTTGCTTTTGAGAATAAACTGGCCCCATTTTTTTTTTTTTCTTTTTTGAGTTTTAACTGGTCCTATTCGAAGTTAAGGAAAACGATGAAGAAAATGTTGAGAAAAAAAATAGGAGTATCCTAATGGTTGCATATTAATTTAACAATAAATTTAAACTATAATAATAATAATAATAATTGTACACCAAATCTTTATAAGATGTAGAATTAATATCTTAACATTTTTAAAACTAAAAAAATAATTAGATGAAAATTATATTATTGAATACAAAAATAACTAAACTAGTAGAATATTACTTTAAAGGGTGTAGATGGCATGAAATTTTTTTTTTTTTGAATTTGAATGAGTAGTTTAAACTTTACACATATTAATGAAACAAGATAGGGTCATATTATTACACTATACTCATAATTATGATATTATAAAACTTTAAATAGAGAAGTATATGGTTTATCTTTTTTTACAAGTTATTTTTATTATTGAAAAGAATAATTTTCTGTCTCTATTTTTTACACCCGATAAAGTTATAATACTGAGAGTATAATTGGTTTTCCCATTTTCTTGAATTTATCAAGGGACATTATCCTTAAAAATAAAAATGAATTTATCAAAGGACATTCATGTAATTTAGAAAAAAATGGAATTCACAAAACGGGCAAAGCGACGACGTTTCGAATGGTGCCGACGATGGTAGCACCCGACGACAAGAAGTCCGAGAAATCTGATCAACGCACAGTGCTGTGACCACAGTCCCATCAATCAACTTCCCATTGCCATCGATCTCTCTGAGTGACCATCGTGCCTGCTGAGCGTCGGATCTCCCATCAAGCCAAACGTCTCCTCGTGCCCTTGTGGCTTTGGTCTGTGGCCCCCACTTTGACAAGACCTCAGCATCCCATGTGTGTTATATTTAAGGAGCCTGTCATCGACCAGACTCTATCCCCTACCCGTAACTCTATCTGCTACCCATATACCCAAAAAAAAAAAAAAAAAAACCATACTTTTTTAAAATCCACAATCCACTAGCGCATCATCTTCTTGTTCTTCAACCTCCGGCTTTCTTTTCTTTACTCTTCTCCCCAACTGCTTTCACTATCGGCCATGAGATTTTCTTAGAAAATCGTTTCATAAACACCAAAAATTAGAAAGAAAGAAAAACTGCTGAAAGTTCTGTAGTTAGGATTTTTCTCTGCAATGGTGTCTCTGGAAGATTCGCATTCCGGTTCGACCCGGTTCCCTCTGACGCGAAACTACTACACGGCGGCGTCGGTTGTGAACTCGGCGACCAGAATCAGCAGACACACGGGCCGGTCGATGCGAACCATTCGCTCCAATTTCTTCCAGGACGATCATAGCTGCAGTACCACTCAGGCCTCGGGCTTCGCGTCGGAGAACCTGACGGAATCGGTCATGGACATGAGGCTTGGCGAGCTCGCCTCCCGCACCAACAAGCTGCTCAAGTCGACTTCCACGGAAGAGGAGTTTCTCGAGATTTCTCAGGCATTCAGCGACTTCTCCGCCTGCAGCAGCGACATCTCCGGTGAGTTGCAGAGGCTCGCGTGCTTGCCGTCGCCAGAGAACGCTTCGAAGAACGAGGAATCGGTGGAGGATTCTGCTCCGGAGCCGGAGCCATGCCTGGGGTTTCTCCAGAGGGAGAGCTTCTCCACGGAGATAATCGAGAGCATTTCGCCGGAGGATCTCCAGCCGACGGTCAAGATCTGCGTCGACGGACTCCAGTCTCCGTCGATTGCCGTCAAGAGATCGGCGGCGGCGAAGCTTAGGCTCCTCGCGAAGAATCGGTCCGACAATCGCGAGTTGATCGGCGAGTCTGGTGCCGTACCTGCTCTAATTCCTCTCCTCCGCTGCAGCGATCCCTGGACGCAAGAGCACGCTGTCACGGCCTTACTCAACCTCTCTCTCCACGAAGGAAACAAGTCCCTGATTACCAACGCCGGAGCCATAAAATCGCTTGTCTACGTTCTGAAGACCGGGACGGAAACTTCCAAGCAGAACGCGGCGTGCGCGCTACTCAGCCTGGCGCTAATCGAGGAGAACAAGAGCTCGATCGGAGCCTGCGGAGCGATTCCACCGCTGGTGTCTCTCCTGCTGAACGGATCGACGAGGGGGAAGAAAGACGCGCTCACGACGCTGTACAAGCTCTGCTCGGTGAAGCAGAACAAGGAGAGGGCGGTGAACGCCGGCGCGGTGAAGCCGCTGGTGGAGCTGGTGGCGGAGCAGGGGACGGGGCTGGCGGAGAAGGCGATGGTGGTGCTGAGCAGCTTAGCGGGGATTGAGGAAGGGCGGGAAGCCATTGTGGAGGATGGAGGCATTGCCGCCCTTGTTGAGGCTATCGAGGATGGTTCCGTGAAGGGGAAGGAGTTCGCAGTCTTGACGCTGCTTCAGCTCTGCGCCGACAGCGTTAGGAACAGAGGAATGCTTGTCAGAGAGGGTGGGATTCCTCCTCTTGTTGCGCTTTCTCAGACGGGTAGTATAAGAGCTAAGCACAAGGTCAGTTTCATACCAAAAAAAAAAAAAATTTATAACTTAAGGTCTTAACTCAGTCAGGTGCTATGCCTGCAACTACGTTTTAATATGATTGTTGATATTTCTGTTGTTTGTTGATTCCTATATGGTTTTGGGGTTTTGTTATAATTGTTGATATTTCTGTTGTTTGTCGATTCCTATATGGTTTTGGGATTTAATTTTCCCAACGGTTTGATTAAACAACAATAGCTTTGATTATGTTGGTGATCATCATGTTATGACTGGTTTTGATGGTGATAAGTTTGGTTTTTCGCAGGCTGAAACACTGCTTGCGTACTTGAGAGAACCGAGGCAAGAAGCGTCATCTTCAAGTCCATAAAAATGTGAAAGCAGAGTTAAAAACTTGAGTTACCATTTAGACAAGAACCTATACAGTGTGGAAGGTTGTTGTGTATATAGGGAGGTTGGCTTGTGTTCTTTTGGGTTCAATTTCTATCTTCTTTATCTACTTACCTTTTCAATTATTTGTACAGCTTGGTTGAGAAATTAGAAAGATTGAATGTAGAGGGGGAAAAACTAGTGGAAAGCTAGTGAGCAAAAAAAAAAGAAATGACTTTTTAGATGTATGGGTTAAACTAAGTTTTGGTTTTTTTTCCCCCCGGGTTTTCCCCTATTTGTTTTTCTAGAGGTGGATTACATGTTTGCCTTAAGGGTTTTGGGTCTGATCAAATTTGGGTTATTGTCCTCGTGTTTGGTTTGGACAAAACTCAAATTTTGTTAAAGAGGTTACTAATCATTTGGTTTTTGGTATTTGCTGTTGTTGTTGTTGTTTTTTTTAACCTAGTAATGATAGAAGAAAGCATGCCATTTCTTGGAGCATGTTTGTGTTTGGGATGGTGCTTTATAACTTGCAGCTTCAGTTTGTGTTGTGTCATCATCGATGTACTACTGCCACCAGTACGCTGGATCTTTTTCTGGGATTACTGAACTATTATTCTCCATCTTTTCTTTCGTTTCTTTAGTTTCTTTTTAGTTTTTATTTTTCCAAAGGTTCTGAATTCTGATTCTTTTCGTCCTGGTGGTACCGAAAGCGTAATTTAGACGACTTTGTGGTTAAAGAGTGATGTAGACTTCTGATCCGTCTTCTAGTTGATGCCCATACCAACTTTACGCTTCCCTTTGTAACGTGAAAACCAGACTTTATTCTTGGCCTAATGGACAGGAGAGGAGATGAAGTTGAGAAAGCAATTGAAGCTGATAATCTGACTATTCAACATGACCCAATAAAAGATAAAGCCATCTACGACTTGCCATTTACTGAGCCTCGCAGCAAGGGGTAAATGGGGATTAAAAAGGAGATATTTTCTCGTTGGACTTAAAAAAAAAAGCATTACTGAAATGGGTTTTTTTTTTCTCTTCTGTTATATCTGTATTAAAAATTGTTTGCATATATATATATAATTTTTTATTTTGAGGTGATTTTGATTAATTTAATGATAGTATCTTAAGAGGACCCAACAAGTTTGTGGGAGACCCTCTAAAACCCGGTTGGGCTTTGGTGTAAAGTAGCTCATCGGGAGTGTTCTACATCACCACCTGTCGTACATGCACATATCTGGCAAAGTCCACCAAACGATCCTTCCTAACCCCACAGACCACAACGCAGAGATTTTGAAAAATTTTTGTGTGCGGTGTTTCTGTGTATGTTTCTTTCCCTTCCTTTGTCGTTACTCCATCATGCATTAGCTGGCAGGGCAGGTAATGCCTTGTCCCTCTTCTTGTTTGGTTTGGTTGCAATCTTCTAAATTAAAGTCACTCTCTTGCAATTTGTAGCGAGATTTGAATTACCCAGGTGTCGGTGCCACTCATTCAACATTTGACCCTCTTTAATCTTTAATCATCTTATCTTTGAGTGCGCCCGTATGGGGTGGTGAAAAGCGAGAGGTTTTAAGATTAATGCGTGATTTTAGTTTTAAGATTTTAGCGTGGAAAATTATCCTAATATTTTTCGACTGTTCATCAACTTTAAATTATGACATTGTTATATTATTGTTATTTTTTTTAAATTTCAAGTGATTTTGATGAATCTAATATTAACAAATATTATCGGTAGGACAACCGAAAGGGATATTCTAAGGCAGAAAGTTCGTCTTTAGCATGAACTCGATTACTTACAAAGAAAATTAACAGAATTATTTTTATTATTTATTTTTTTATTCCTTTCGTGAAAGGTAGATTCTTGCCAAATTAATATGCAATCTTTTCCCTGTCTTTTTGTTTCCCTCTAGTTGGAATATTAAAGCTTATAATGGCTTCTTTTCCTGCTTAAAAAATTGAATTAGTTTGAAGTTGCCGGCTTTCATTGGACGAAAGTTACCTGTTTCTCTTTTCCTGTGAGACCCTACGGCATATCTTTAGGCACAACATTAACTTAAAAAGTCTAAAAAGACAACCAATTACTTATCTTGCTTTCAACCACAAACCATTTGCCCTGTGAAATATTAGGTCCCATTGGAACGTTCTACTAGTCCAATTCTGGGCCAACTTGAGATATATTTCGTCAGAATCTGTAGTTTATAGTAGTCCTACGTCTTCACAACGTAATTAAATAAAAAAAAAAAGTGTCCTATACCCCATGAATCTTTAAAAGATATCGGCAGGTTTTCTAACAGTTGATTTTTCTTGTTCCAGTCACTTTCCTCGTACAGGAATTCATCGTCTTTTTTACAATAAAAGTTTAGGCAAATTCTTTAAACCAGTGCAATACATATAACATATGCAAGTTAGGTGTAACATAACATTCAAGACATTTATTCTGTATAATAATAATTTTATAAACTAAATCAACAAATGATTCATTTCTTTCATATTAGACCTTTTCAAAGTTAATGTTATATATATATATATATACACACACACATAAACACACTTGTTATACAGTTTTTCATCAAGACCAAAGAAAAATCTTAAAAATTAATCAAGTATGCTTGAGAAAAGTGAAATGGACTGCTACTAACAAGGGCTAGGTGAAAGTTACATGGGGACTATGGAACAACCAAGATGTTTGGCTTGGTTGGTCAAGTTGTCAACACTGGTCCCTCACAGAATTTCCCTAGAGGACTTCATTTGGAAGACAACCATTCATGTAAAGGCTCATTCATGTGAAGGCTTTATGGCGATGGTGGTCTTGTCAGTTATAATCAATGGTCGGTGGCCTGCAATTTTCATTAGAGTAATCAGCAGTGATTTTGGCTTTTATTTTGATTTGGGTCTAAATTTTTATTTGACACTACATTTTAAATTTTACATTTTTATGATATTTTCTCTTATAAAAATTTAAATATATTATTTCAATTATGCGCTTAGATTTATGATCTTTTTAAGTTGCTATTAAATGGACCTCCAAAATGCAAGCCATTTGTTGCTCAACTCCTGGCAGAAATTTCTTTGAAGGGGTTATTCAATCCAACCACTTAAGTGTTGTTTTAGAAATTGGGCGGTCATTTTCGAAATATATGCGTGTGTTTTTTTTACTCAATCTCATAATTCAATGCTTGACATTGAGATTTTGAGATTTTGATTTAACCACGCAAGTAATTGATGCTCCAAAACTTTATTAGTGATTAGCTAGTGGAATAATTCTTCTTTAGCATTATTTTCCATTACGTGTGGCATCTTAAATGCCGTTCATAATTTTGGATGATTTTGTTAGGAATAGAATAGTTGTGTCCAATAACTTAAAAAAATAAAAATAAAAAAAGAATAGCTGTGTCTAGTAGCATTCGTGAAGCTACAATCACCTTTTAATAAGTGTTACGTATCATATTGTTTTAAGGTCAACAGAATTTAAAATCACATGACGTTCAAAATTACAATATCAACATTGCTTCACTGTCTCCACCACTCTCTGTCCAAGTGGGATCCGGGTTTATACTTAAGGAAGGCGTTATGAGGCTCAAATGAGGCAAACAACTTAGAGAAATGAAAAATGAGAAAACTTTAGAATGGGAGCAAATGATGAGAAATATGAAACCAATTATTCATATTTATACAAAAAGTCGTTCTTTAGAAGGGCTCATTGGGTCCGATCTTGCTAGTTAGATAGGATTTGCAATACTCAAGACATTTTCTTAGCAAGAATGACTAATGAAATTCCTTATCATTCATTCTAAAACATTAACAAGTGCCATGCATTAGTTTCCATAATTTCGATCTCGACACACGTTGTGTGGTAGTTTTCGATCCGCCTATCGAGCCAAGGTTAGCCCTCGAGACATGACTGAGTCAATATTATCCCTAGGGTGGTGCCATCGAGTTTCAACCAATTAGGATCGACTAATGAGATATACATGTACCAATATGTCTCAAAGGTCCCATATACGTGAACTTTAAACTCATCCGATTATTTCAAGGTCCGGTCTTGTGAGGTAATATTTCCGGCATCAAAGTGGACATGTGATATGTGTTCGATCCCTTTAAAGAAACTCCTGCCACAGTGACCGGTATAATGCCTAATAAGCTACTAATACGAATTTTTCACCTTTAGACACCTTCTCATAAACCAAAAATACACACACACACACACACACTTTCGTAGTCTGAATACTTCTCAAAAGGTCAATGAGGTACAAAAATAAACTAAACTTATAACTTTATATGCTTTAGTAGCTCCATATATTATGATAAACGTCAAATAAGAGCTTACTATTTGATAATCTGAACAAATATTCATAACATCAGGTGGTAAAACGATTAAAAATTCCATAGGATTTAAAAAATGTTTTACGTCGAAGAAGACGCTTGACCTTTGCATTCTATCTCCTTCTTGGAACAAAGCGCCTTTGGTTTGAACCCTCTCTCAAGCATTTTCTCAACCTCCTCAAACGGCAATCCCTTGGTTTCAGGCACTAAGAAATAGATGGCTACAAGTCCAACCACAGAGAATCCTGCAAATAGTAGAAAAGTCCAGGCAGAGCCCATAGCATTGGTGAGTGTCAAGAATGTCTCGCTCACCACGAGATTTGCCGACCAGTTGGAAACAGCGGCGATTCCACCACCAGTCCCTCTGTATCTCAAAGGGTATATCTCTGAGTTCACAATCCAAGGGACTGTTCCCATTCCAGGTGCATATGAAATAATGTACAACCCCAGAAGGAAAACTGCCAAGAGTCCAACTTTGTTTGGACAACCTTGAGTGTACCATATCCTATTTTCACCACGACATGCGCTTCTCACTCCGTTGTCAGCAAGCAAACAAGCTCCGGGTTTGAACTGTTAACAAGAAAAAAGAAATAAGAAAAACCTTCTTCACAATTGTACATCGATAATACAAAGTGGCTTAAAGTAACCAATTGACTTACTTCACCTCCTTGGCTTGAACAGAAACCACAATCTGCTTTCAAACAAGTCATGCAGTTCCATGACTGAGCATTCGGGGCAGAAACATAAGCTGCACAAGTAGAGTTTCCACCAAAGTGAGCAGATTCGAAGCTGCCAATAGCCGGAGCATGGCTAGCAGCCTGGAAAAACACCACAGACAAGGCCACGAGGCAAGCAATGATCCCAAAGAGGGAGACAATCATCAGCCTCCTCCTTCCATATTTGTCCACTAGACACATACTTATAAGGGTTCCAACAACGTTGAGACCCGAAGTGATGAGAGAAAGTGCCAGGGCTGTCCGGTTGGAGGCAAACCCAGCAAGCTGAACGATCGTTGGGCTGTAGTACATGACAGTGTTTATGCCGACAAATTGCTGTGCCACTTGGACAGTAATGCCTGCATAGAGTCCTCTTCGGACCACAGGGTTGCTCAGAGCACCCTTCAGTCTTGTGATGAATCCATTGCCAATTTCTCCTGCTTCAGCCTTCTCAGCTTCAATGGACTCGTGCAAGGCTTTCAATTCGTCTTCAACTTCATTAGCAGGGTAGATTTTCTCTAATATAGCCCTGGCTTCGTCTTTCTTGTCCTGATCAACAGAAATATCCATTAAGTTAAAATAAATTTCAACAAAATACAAAGTCTTGAAGTCAGAACACTTATCAGTGTGCCCTATTAATTGAAAGAGAACTCATATAGCTTCATTTCATACAACCATATTACAAGCACATGCATAATACTAAATCATATTTGTGAGAAAAATAAACATAGCCCTAGAGACCGTATAGTCCTTGCTTTGCAAGTTCTTTCTCTTCAAAGAAATCTAAACATGATTCTATATGATCACCTGTCTGTAGAGCCACCTCGGTGACTCAGGAAGTGACAACATCAAAACGAACTGCACCAAAGCTGGAATTCCTGCCACACCAAGCATCCAACGCCACGTTCCAGGAGCCTGAAATAGATCAATTCGAGAACGAGATTAAGTTTAAGGAACTGTAACAGGTTCAAAAGGAATTTAGAAATCTAAAAAGCTGAGGGCTGTCATAAGTATAGATGTACTTACTTTAGTAAAAGCCAGATTGATGAGATATGACAAAAATTGTCCTCCTGTAATTAGCAAACCGTTTGTGCTAACAAGGGCTCCTCTGATTTTAGCAGGAGAAGCTTCTGAGATGTATAGTGGGGAGGTCATGGAAGCCATTCCGACTCCAAGACCAACTAATATTCTTCCAACTATTATCACCCAAGGAGCTGGAGATACTGCCATGACAATGGCACCAAAGAAGAACACTATATCTGCACATAGTATTGACTTTTTCCTGCCAAAGGCATCGTTTAGCCACCCACCAATTGCTGCACCAACAATAGCGCCGGCAACGGCCATACTCACTATGGTTTCCTGAAGTTATCAATGCATCAAACCAAGTTTCAGATATCAAAAATATGATTTAGATTGTTAAACATATAGAGAAGGCAACTCAGTTAGTGAGAAGCTCACCTGCAGCCATGTTTTCTTGTCAACTTCTGCAAAGTCATCACGAATGTAAAGAAGCGCCCCGGAGATCACACCTGCACTACCCCGATATGGACTTGTCACTCATTGCCTTTTAG
Source organism: Antiaris toxicaria (assembly GCA_035233585.1). Lineage (NCBI taxonomy): Eukaryota > Viridiplantae > Streptophyta > Magnoliopsida > Rosales > Moraceae > Antiaris > Antiaris toxicaria. The sequence goes on along the minus strand of CP141154.1, from coordinate 110,407,055 downwards.
GCTGCCTAAAAAGATTACCATTCTACTACAATGACTAACACAATACAAGAAGGAATTTTTCTTCAGCAGGAGGCTAATTTTACCTGTGTCGTATCCGAAGAGAAGGCCTCCAATGCCTGCGGACATCGCAAGCTGCATGATGTATGGCGTCTTCCATGTCGTTCTCCAACACTCCGTGAAATCTGTCTTTCCAGAGCCATGAACCACGCCTTCCATTCCGCTCAAACCAGCAAAAGAAAAGCTTCACTGACAATGCAAAAGGCGTAAAAATTCAAATTTCCCAGACCCCTGCGGAGATATTTGAGGCCATCAAATCGATGTACTTGAAAACTTGAAACTAGAATTGAATGAACCAGCTGCACGTATTACTTCCAACAATCCATAAACTATCGACAAAGAATTCGGTACAATGTTACATATTCATAAATCCTAGATTCTCATAAGATTCCATCCCATCAGAATTGTGGTGCTAAAATTCAGACCCTTGCGTGTATAAATTTTCTCTGATTTGTGCACACGAAGGAAAAAATTTTCAGAATAAGAGAGGACAAAATAACGAGATTGATCAATCTGAGAGAAGAAAGCCTTCCATAAAAAAATAATATTAAAAATTAAAAATTAAAAAGGAGAAGGAAAGAGACAATGGGTTTATTTTGCACTAACTATACAAATCGAAGGCATCAAAGAAACAATGCTTAACAATTCTCTTTCTTTTTTCTTAGAAAATTAACAGGAACCCAGTTTTCAGGGCTCCATAATATTTTCTTTCTAAAGGCAATTTTCATTAGTTGCTAGCAGGGATAAATATATATATATATATGAAATTCTTCAAGAACGCAAGGAAAGCTATTACCTTTACAATCTCCCTACTCTTGCATGCGATTTTTTTCTTCCTTATCCTTGATTTTTTTCTTTTCTAGGTAGTGTGGGTGTTTACGTATAGGCTATATTCATATATATGTATATATATGTAGAGAGAGAGAGAGAGAGAGAGAGAGAGAGAAGAATCAGTGTCGTTTAAAAAGGTCCAAGTCAATCGGGAATCTGTTTTGATCTCAACAACTTAAAAGTTGTCAGACGGTTGATGAAAAAGAAAAAAAGGAAAAATGTATAAACAGCGTGGGAGTGTAGTTATCAAAAAGATTTCCACAAAAAAAAAAAGTTCAAAAAAAGGAAAAAATTAATATTAAAGATAAATTTACTTAATTGCGGAGCCGATTACACCGCCCTTTTAAGCCATTAAAAGCAAATTTTCTTAACTGAATATTTACCTATAAAATCTCAAAAAGTTGAATTTTATCATTATGCCCAAACTTGATTCACTATTTTTAATTTTAGGAATAAATTTCAAAAAACAGAAATCAATATTCAAGACTGTCGTCTGTCAGAGATGTATTTTTTCAGTAAATATAAATATCACACTAAAAATACACACTAAATTCTGCCTAAAAATGCACAATTTAAATCCCCATCTCTAAGTTAAAGTTGATTTCTTTCCACTTAAAACATATTTTAAATTGACATCATTTAAGATAAATGACATTAATTATGTTAATGTATGGGCACACGCTTTCACTCTAATTTTTTGGGTTTGTTTTTGTTCTTAACCTTTTCAAAAAGTAACAATTATCTATTTTGTTTTTGCTAATTAGTTTATAAAGTATAAACCACATATTTTATGCAGCTTTGGACTTAAATACTATTTTATAATGGGTGAATTCGATTTGTTTTTACCTTTAACACCTTATAGTACTAAAATTAAAGAACATACTTTTGAAGTTCAAAGAAAAATAAATCATATATTCATAGTTTGAAAATTTAAAATTTTACCGCACAAAATGTTTCGAATTTTAAGGATTTTCGAGGTATTAAAGTTTGAGATAACATTTTTTTAAATTAAATTATAAAATTTAAGGTTATTATAAAATGAGATATATTAAAAGAAACCTTAAAGATGATTTTTCTTTTTCTCTAGAAACTAGAGTTCAGGAGTAGCAGTGGAAGCCGGTTGCCAGCATGTTGCCGGCCAACTGGCTTAAAAAATCCACCTTACTTCGGATCAGCATTGGATGGGGTACGTGTTGCCAAACAGAGTGGGGTGCAAATGAGGGGCATGCAGTGTGGGGTGTAGATGAGGGGCATGCGGTGTAGGAAGCTTTTGACTGGATTTTTCTGCCTTTTGGAGGCGAGAATTCTGGTGGTGTTTTCTGCAACTTGAGTGCGTGGCGTGGTGTGCTTACCGACAGGAGATCAATTTGGGGATGTTTTTTCGGGCATTTTTTTTTTTGTAGATCTGAGGAGGCAATACTTGGGTCGTCGACGCTTTGTTGTTTGTGTCCATTTTCTCCGGTGAGGAACCTCATCGCGTTGGCAAGTTTGTTGGTGGCATCTTTAGGCTTTGTTTAGTTTTTTTTTTTTTTTTTTTTGGGTAATAAGGCCGTGGTATCCTCACCCAACCCTATTTGTTTGTGTGTTTTTTGAATTTATCAACCCTATTTGAGTTATTTTGATGTGGAGGTTTGTGGTGGTCTTTGTGTTGTAAATTTTTTATTCTTAATTGATAGTTTCCATTTATTATAAAGGGTTTTAAAAAGAGTCGTGATTTCAAAAAGAGCCATGTGAGTGTTCGATATAGGTATGCTAAGATGGCATTCATCCATCTTTTGAGTATTATCAGATTATATTGGTAGATTTGATCTTATTTAAGGGTTTGATCTTTTATGTTGTGAGTTCTTTATTTATATTTGTAGTGTTTATTGCATTCTTCTCTAAATGAATTTCCCTTTAAAAAAATAAAACGAGATACTAATAACACTGAAAAATCATAGTAAATGTGTTTCAACTTCAACGACTCCAAAAGAATAATAATAAAATTGAAATAACCCCATGCAAAAAGTAGAAGAAGACATTACTTTTCAACGTGGAATCAAAGGTAACGTAAACAAGTTATTATTCAAAAAGGAAGGAGAAAAATGAAAAAGCAAGACATAGAAAACAACATTACGGAACTTTACAAGACGTGGGGACATAAAAGAAAATTGGCATCTTACCAAACAATAGAATATCAAAATTGACGAGCTCCCAACGGGGTTGACGTCTCTGCAAGATATATATCGGTAAACAAAAATGGATTCCTCCCTTCGTATCTTCTTTGCTATTTAAAAGGCTCAATAGAAAAGGAGTGCAAGGTTGTCACTAGCTTAATTAACCAATACTATAGAAAGAAATCCAGCTTTTTTTTCGCCTTTTTCTTTTCTTTTTATGGTGAATAAAAATCCAGATATTTAGTACCATAGTTACCATATTTACACCCCAAATAATGCTGGATTAAGGGTAAGGTGATTAAAATTTATGGCCTAAGGCCCCTTTTAAAGACAAGGTCCCCTTATTATAAGAAATCTTGAACTAATTATCTCTTTAGCCATTAAAGTCCCCTTTTATTAGGAAAACATTGATTAATCACCTTTACACCTCAAAAGGATGAAGTTTATCAGTGTTTTTTTTTTTTTTTTTTTCTTTTTTTACAAAAAAAAAAAAAATCCTACAACTTAGAGCATCCCCAATCATGTTCTAAATTGAGTGTTAATGGCAAATTTTTAGTATTTAAGAGAGAGAAAAACTGTGCTTTTGAGTGCTCTTTTCTTATATTAAATTTGCCATTTTAGTAAACTTCATGGTAAAATTTTCACATAAGTATAACGATTATTAAATTTGGGATTTGATTGTTATTAATTGGTATCTTAACTTTTTCATTTAATTATTAAAGGTTTGTCATTTTTAAATTATTTGAATATTGGAGTTTTTCTTTGTGATTTTAAAAACTTAGTGCCGATGATAAAAAGATAAATATAATATTAAAAATATCATGATACAGTAGAGCACAAATTTTAAACGTACTGTGTTTCTCGCTCTTTGGTGATAAGTATGATCTTATCTTGACCATGATTATTTATCTTTTAAATTTCTGTTGTGGCAAATTTGATATCTTTTTTTTTTCAATTATTTAGTATTGCTTTTTTTTTTTAGCTTTTCTAATAATTGTTTAGTTGATATACAAAAGGAAAAATTTTCAAAAAAAAAAAAAAAGAAGTAAAAAAGTCACCTTTTGTGAGTACTAACATATGCATTTTAACTTTTTATTCTTATAACTGAATAATTTCTTAGTTATACGAGACCAAAAAAGTTCCTTGAAAGAGTTTGGAAAAAGAAAGGATATCATACCAATCTTTGATTATTTCTTATCAATTTCGTAAGGTTAATATTTCCCTTTACTCTTACATATATTATCCAATTATTTAAAGATTGTCATTTTTTTTGGGGTAAATTGCCATTAACATAATCCTTATTGTGTTGGTATTTGTTTTACTTACCTTTTTAGTAATAAGATATCTTATTATTTTAATATATATATGTATATATATATTGTAAGATATCAATGTGATAAGAGAAATTTAACGAAAAGAGACTGGGAATACCAAATTGTAAGGAAACCTTTAACTTTAAACTAATTATACCTTTACATAATTTCCATTAAAAAAAACTTTACACCTCAAAGTCCCATTATTATTTACACGTTGAATTTTATCCGTATCAATTAGTTTTTCTTTTTTTAAAAATCCTATTATTTAGGCCTCAATTTAATTTCGTAAATCTTAAAAGACAAGAACAATTGTCAATTGGTAAAAGATTTTATTTTTTATTATTATTTTTTAACTTCTTTCGGTATTAAATTCAAAATTTTATTAATGTAATTAATTTATTTTATTTTACTTTTAAAATTAAGAATGAAGATTAGTCAAACTCATAATTATCATTAGATTATATTTATAATTAAACAATTAACCATTTTTTTAATTCTTGCGGCATTAAGAGAGAGAGAGAGAGAGAGAGTCATCTCGTAATCCTCTTATTAATAACTGTATAGTTGAAAAACAAAGGAAAAAAAATCTCGTAACTACTCAACTACTATAACTACTAAACATATGCACTTATATTTTTATTCTTACATCTAATTATTTTATGTAACTACTTAACTTTTGTGGCTACTTAACATATATACTTATCTTTTTGTTCTTACATCTAAATATTTCTTTTTAACTTCATCCTTAACCATACTCTCTTAAAAATATATATATATATATTTGAAAGAGTTGGGAAAAAGAAAGAATATATAATTTAAAGATCTTATTTCATTCTGGTAATATTTATTTAACATTAAATTATCCAATTATATTAATGGTTGTCATTGTAAATAATAATTCTTACCGTTTTGGGATTTTTTATACTTAATATATATAATGACAGATAGCAATCACTAAAATATACCTTTCAGTTGCTTATGAACGACGCTAATTTCGTCTTCTAATCAATAATGCCTTGAAAACAACCAAAACAAAAACATGAATAATATTTTCTCTTCCACACAGGATTAATTAAAAGAAGAAATTAGCATAATGAAATAAAAAACACATAATTCTCTTTGTATTTAATATAAGAAATTTATTGTTAAAACAAACAATTCTTTTGTGTTTTAAGAACAAAAAATTCTCTCAGTATTCGCGATCTATTTTTTCTTAAATTCCTTATACCATATTCATATCTTATAACACATCTCAAACCCAAAATAAACAAAAATTCAATTAAACTACCCAAAATAAACAAAAATTCAATTAAACTACTATTTAAATTCGTATTCAGAGTTTTTTGAAGTTAATTAAATTAGATTACCAAGTTTACGTAAGAAAAAGAAAAAGAATATAAAATCAAACAATTTTTTAATTTAAAATTTAGTTTAGTTTACATCTCTCAGAAAAAAAAAATTTTTTTTACTCCGCCATTGTACATATAATTATAAAAAATCCCAAAACGATAAGAATTATTATTTAGGATGACAACCATTAATATAATTACATAAATTAATTTAAAAGAGAAGATTACTAGAGAAATAAGATCTTCTAATTGAAGGTCGGTATATATTCTTTCTTTTTCCGAACTCTTTCAAATATATTTTTTTAAGAGAGTATGATTAAATTTTCTTTATTTTAGCAAGACGTGAATTAAATTAAAATTAAAATTAAAAATTTGTTCAACTTTATGTTCTTTTTCTTCTTCTTATGTCAACTTCATAATATAATTTAACAAATTTTAAAAAACTCAAAATGTGAATTTAAATAGTAGTTTAACTGAATTTTTGTTTATTTGAGGTTTTAATATGTGTTATAATATATGGATATGGTATAAGGAATTTGAAAAAAAATATATAGATTGGGAATACTGGGAGAATTATTGGTTCTTAAAACACAAGAGAATCATTTGTTTTAACAACAAATTTCTTATATAAAATGCAAAGAGAACTGTGTTTTTAATTTCATTATGCTAATTTCTTCTTTTAATTAATCCTGTGTGGAAGAAAGCTATTAATCATGTTTTCTTTTCGTTTTCAAGACATTATTGATTGGAAGACGAAATCAGCGTTGTTCATAAGCATCAGAAAGGTATATTTTAGTGATAGCAGATTCTACCTAAAAGTGACATAGTTTAAGGAATTTAAATGGTAGTTTAATTGACTTTTTGTTTATTTAGGGTTTTAAAATGTGTTATAACATATGGATATGGTATAAGGAATTTAAGAAAAAATAGATTGGGAATACTGAGAGAATTATTTGTTCTTAAGACATAAAAGAATCATTTGTTTTAACAATAAATTTCTTATATAAAATGAAAAGAGAACTATGTGTTTTTAATTTCGTGATGCTAATTTCTTCTTTTAACTAATCCTGTGTGGAAGAGAAACTATTATTCACGTTTTTTTTTTTTTTTTTTTCAAGGCATTATTGATTAGAAGACAAAATCAGCGTTGTTCATAATTAACAGAAAGGTATATTTTAGTGATTGCAGATTCTACGAAATGTTTTAGTGATTGCAGATTCTACGTAATGTGATATAGTTTAAATCCTCTTATTCCTTAAAAAATAAAAAAAAATGTCTAAGTTCCTTAAACAAATTTACGTTGTCAAGAATGGGATTCGAACCCATGCCCTTTCGGACCAGTACCTGAAACTGGCGCCTTAGACCAACTCGGCCATCTTGACCTGTTCGACAAGTTACTTATATAATTTAAAGAAATACTACGCTGCCAATACTGTGCCAAAACTTAGGATAGATTTGGAGAAATATTCAATTTTAATTTTACTTAAATACAATACAATTTTATACCAAATACAAATTTTGTAACAATGTTATAAAAACAATTACTATTCAAAATATTTTTAAAACAATCACATCAACTTTTCAATTCTACTATTTATCTCTATTTTTACCAATCACATCAACTTTTCAATTCTAAAATACTTTTCATCCAAACACATATTTCATTTAAATACAAAACAAATACTTTTCAACCAAATACAACATTCAAAAAACAAATTTCATTCAAATACAATCAAAATACAATGCGTTTACCAAACGTCCTTTTATTTTAATGGTGAAAATTACAGTAGGTCGTGAAAATTAGGGAGTGTTTAATATTATTTTTTAAATATTTTTTATTTAAAAAAAAGTGGAATGTTTTAAAGATTATATTGAGATTAGTTTTAAAATTATATTTTATTATATTTTCAAAGTATATGTTTTGAAAAATATAAAAATAAAACTTTATTTGGTTATATTTTTTAAAATTCATTTTATAAATAAGTATTTTATAAAAATATATTTATATTTAATTTTTAAAAAATAACAAAAAATAAATTGTTAGTCATAATTTAAAAAAAAATCTCTTTGGTGGTGGGTTTGGCAATGAGGGGCAAAAGTAGAAGATAGTGGTTTGAGTCCTAAGTGACGGTGGTGGTATCGACCTGGAGGGGCGACAACAACGTCATCATTTGGAGCAGATGTAATTGTGGTTAAAACCCCAAAGATACAAAATCCTAACACCGGTAATGACCCCAAAACTCGTCACCTGATGGTCTTTGTCATCGTTGGAGATAGAGCCTGTTGTAGTGAGTTTCTTGGGTGTTGTCTTTGCGAGATCTGCGTCGCGAGTCTGTAGTCGTCATCATAAAGTGGTTATCGTTGTCGTCGTCATCGCTAGTTTGTGGTCGTCGTCCTTTTGCCTAAATGGGGGCTGTCGTGATAGTTGTCTTCATGAGATTTAGGTTGTGAGTCGGTGGTTGTCGCTGTGAGTCAATAGTCATCGTCGCGAGGGAGTTGTTGCCATTGTTGCCCTTCGTTGGAGATAGAGGCCATCATCGAACATGATCTTTGTCACTGATACTGCACAGGTAGAGAAAGAGGAGAAAGAGGAGAAAGAGGGAGAAAATGAAAACAAAAAAGTGAAAATAACTTTTTTTTTCATTTTTAAAAAACTCAAATAAAAAACATAGTTGAAAATGATGTTTTCAAAATAGTTTTGAAAACGTTGAATAAACAAATGTTATTTTGAGACCATTTTTTTTTCTGTGTTTTTGAAAAAAAGAAATTCATTCTTAAAAATAAAACCAAATGCTCTATATATGTCATTATAAGTAAACTTCATTTCTTCAAAGGATAAAAGCATTGTTTTTTTTTCCTTACTTAATCATTTATATATATTTTAAAAATTGAGATTGAGAATTTGAACTCTTTACCTTTTAGTAACTTAAATATAAAATTACTATTATATTACATTATCAGTCAGTTTAGTCATTCTTATTCAATAAGTCAACAAAAACATACTTGTATTCAATATGTCCCTTTCATTTCACAAAGTAAAACTACATGAATTTCATCACATGTCTCTCAAAAAAAAAAAAAAGACGACATATTATTTTTTGTAAGATTTGTTTTTATATTATTTACTAGATTTAATTAATTAATCTAATTAATTAATTACGATAAGCAAGTAAATAAATAAGACAGATAATTTTAACAATATTCGATTTCCCTACTCTCCTAGGCCATGCCTAGACATTGAACACTTCACTAATTATTAAAAAGATTACAAACATTAATGGGCTTATACAATCTAAAGACTCTATTTTTATTATTGCCACTAGTCACCTTGAATTTAGGCAATGAACATATTCAGTAAGATCCTCTTGCTAACATATGTTAAAATCCCTTCAATTGCTTTTGCTTCCTCTCAAATATGTCAAATCATTCTCCCGAAAGACGTAAAAAATATAGAAAGCTTTAAAATCTTCAAAAATCTCAAAATACCACATTCACAACTCTTGTTTTCTGTGCTTAAGACGACTATTTTGAGACTATAGATAGAATTCTAAAGTCATTTTTGAACTTATCTTCAAAATTCGGATTTACTTCAAATTTTGAACTTGTTACAGATAATATTATAACATCTTCTGTAACAACCTCAAAATTCGAATTTCAAATCTTCTTATTTTTAGAATCCAAATCCAATCCCAAACTTATTTGCATGATTTTCCCAAACAAAATCGCAACTATTTATAAGCAAATCATAGGTTTTTGAAATCCTAATTTAAATAGGATTGGAAAATCCAATTTAAATTCGTTTTTTCTTTTTCAGCTTTATCCACTTCTTAAGTATCTTTCCAGATCAAATTCCAACTTCATTTGTCACGTCATTCTCAATCCAAGTTGAATTTCAAAAATTTTGATGATGTTAAAGAGGTTGTTATAACATTCTGTAGCACAATTTGCACTAAAGTTTCCAAACTACATTAAAAATTCCTAAAGTTTTTGATTTTTCCTAAATTACTATAAATGTCAATATTAAAAACCTAACATTTTTTTTTTCAAAAGATGACATATTGGTTTGAATGTCGTTTAATAATAAACGTGTATTTATTTATTAAGATTTGAAAAACTAGAAAATAAATTCCAAAAAAAAAAAAGAAATTAAACTACATGAAATTAAATCATAGAAGTGTTTATTAATTTAGTAATGATGGTCCTTGTGGAGTGGTCAAATCGAGACGTGGTCGAAGACAAGGTTATCCCTTGTCTCAATACCTTTTTATTATTAGATGTGAAGTATTATCTTGTATCCTTGACTTGTCTGGTAAAATGAAGGGAGTTAAGCTGTCTAGAGGAGGTTCGGAGATTTCCAATGCCTTGTTCACTGATGATATAGTGGCTATTGCCAGAGGAAACATTCCAGTGGCAAAAGAGGTGACAAGATGCTTGGATATCTATTGCTCTTGGTTGGGGCGACAGGTAAACTCGTCCAAATCTGCAGTCTTGTTTAGCAAAAATATGAGCCGGGCTTTGGCTATAGATATTTGTTACAAAATTATATGAGAATAGGCAACAAAAATAGAATAAACAAGAACACACAGATTGATGTGGAAAACCCTAAATGGGAAAAAAAACCACGGACAAAAGAGAAAAAATTTGCTAATTCAAAAATTGGTATAAAAGGTGAGATAACATATGTGACTAAAAATCATAACACCGAAACCTTAATTTACATTATATATATGCGATAATTAAAATAGGTTTGTAATGTAAGAGCTCTACCCCTATACCTACAACGACTCAATGATGGGCTTTGGGTTAAAAATTTTTCATATTAAAGCGTTACGACTACAAAACTCCAATAATTCTGATATTAAGTTGCACTGCAAGTTCTTCGAGCTGGGCCAAAATAGAATTCAAATCACGTATTCTAACAATCTCCACCTTGACTTGAATTCCAATATAAGGAATGAACAATAGACTCCAATCTTTAACAAAAGACTTTCCACCTCTTCCATAAAAGCCTTTAAGGGCTAATCTCAGCAACGAATACCAGCTAAGTCCATGCAATACTCAAACTTGTCTATAGCAAGTGACTTGGTCATCATATCAGTAGCATTATTATAGATACTAACTTTGCTCACAACAATATCACCATGAGTAATGGTGTCATTCACAAAATGATACCGTACATCAATGTACTTTGTCCTCTCATGAAACAAATAATCCCTTGCAAGGAATATAGCACGTTGACTATCATAAAAAACTATGGCAATCTGTAAGTCTTCACTGATCTAACTAAACAGTCCCTTCAACTAAATAGCTTCCTTATAAGCCTCTATAATAACCATATACTTGGCCTTAATGGTGAACAATGCAATTATAGTCTGTAAAATAGCTTTCCAACTGATAACACAACCACAACAGTATAAACATATACTGTAAGTGATCCTTTTTTTTTTTATCAAGGTCTCCTATAAATTAGAATTGACATACTTAATGACTTCATCTCTAGTTCTCCCAAACTGCAAACAAACATTAGTGGTCATTTGCAAGTATCAGAAAGTCCGCTATACTACTTTCCAATGCTCTATTTTAGAATTTGCTATGTAGCTACTGACTACACTAACTGCATATGATAAATCTAGATGTGAATAAATCATAGCATATATAAAAGATCTCACTGCACGAAATATGGAACTTTTGATAAATAATTAATCTTTTCATCTGATTGTAGAGATAAAGCAGATGAAAGTCTGAAGTGGGCTACTAATAGAGTACTAAGAGTTTGGCACTCTGCATGTTAAACCAACGAAGAACTTTCTCAATATACCCTTTCTAACTTAGATATAATTTACATGTCTTTCTATCTCTCAGAACCTTAATTCCAAGTTTCTTCTTTGTCATTTTTAGATCTTTCATCTCAAACTCTTTACTATTTTGGGTTTTGACCTTTCTTATCTCTTGGTTGCTATTAACATATTATCAATATATAAGAATAGATAAACAAATGACCTATCATCACTCTTTAAGTAGACACAATGGTCATAATTACTTTGTTTGAAATCATAAGTAGTTATAAGCGAGTCAAACTCTTGTACCATTGTCTAGGTGACTTTTTCAGGTTATAAAAGGACTTTTTTAACAAGCAAAACATACTCTTCCTTTCGAAAGACTATAAAACCTTCTATCTACTACTTGTAGATGTCCTCTTCATGCTCTCTATGTAAGAATGTTATCTTCACATCTAATTAGTTACAACTAGAAATAACATATCTATAAAGCCTACAACTAGAACTTAACTGTAGCCCTTTACAGTTAGTCTTGCTTTATACCTAATGTCTCAAACTCTTAGTATTCCTTCCTTTCTTTTGAACAGCTATTTGCAATGAACAACTTTCTTACCCTAAGGTAATCTCATTAAGTCCCATGTGTTATTTTTATTAAGTGATTTCATCTTTTCCTACATTATAATTATTCATTTGTCAGACTCGTAATACCTAATTACCTCTAAGTAGGTAGAAGATACTTCATTGGAATCAATACATTCGGCCACTTTTAGGGTATAAGCAACCAAATCAACCTCATCATATCTTTGTAGAGGTCGAACCTCTCTCTTGGACCTGTCTTTAGCAATATAACGATATGGTGATGAAGGAGTAGCGCTGTCCTGCATCTCTGACCATGTCGTATTTTATGGTTGTCATTGTCGACATCAAACATCATTCTGATACCACTTATTATGAAATTATGCAAGGATAGGCAATGAAAATAAAATAAACAAGAACATACATATTTACGTGAATAACCCAAGACGGGAAAAAAACCACAGACAGAGAAAAAGAAATTCATTAATTTAAAAACTAATACAAAATGTGAGATAACATATACGGCTAAAAAAACATGATGCTAAAACAATAAGTTACCATATATATATACATACATGATAAATCACAAAGCTCCAAAAATTCTTATATTTGGTTATACTATGAGCTCTTTAGGTCGAGTCAAAATAGAATTTGAAGTACGTGCTCTAACAATATTAATGGACTTTTGGTTTACAAAAGAATGAAGGATAATGGGGTGCGTTTGGGGCTGCCTCTTCTGATCTTGAGAAACCGTAGCAAGAATTGGAATTTTTTGGTTGAAAGGGTGGAAACAAAATCGTGGGATGGAAACAAAAGTTGTTATCTAGGGTGACGTGGCTAATTTTACTGAAATCGGTAGTTTAGTCGCTTCCTTCGTATTGTATGACTACGAATCTCCTTCCTACTGGAGTTTGCTCTAAGTTGGATAGTGCGACGAGTAAAGGCTTTTGGGGAACTGGGACCAATGGACAAAGGAAAATGGCTCTCAAGACTTGGGATTTAATTTGTCGTCCTCGAGAGGTTGGTGGTTTAGGCATTGGGAAATTCAGTGATGTCAACGGAGCCTTCATGGCCTATTAGGGATGGGAAATTATAGTAGGATCCAAAAAGTTATGAGTGGAGCTCCTAATCGAAAGTACCTAAAAAATGGGGATTTCATGACGGCAACGCCAAAGTGCAATGACTCCCGGTTTTGGAAAGAAACCCTGAATGTCTGAGATTTGCTATTAAAGGGAACGTGTAAACAGGTGGGGAATGGTCGCCCTATTAATATTTGATCCTCGAGTCCCAGACAGTGATCAGTTCAGACCTACTCCAATCTATGATCAGGCGTTGGGATACTACAAAGAAGCATACTTTTTGGATAGTAATGGGAATTGGATTAGTGATCATCTTCATAAGTGTTTTACTGAGGAACATGTTAAGCATATTTGGAAGACATTCATTGGGACAAACCAAGAAGAAGACGGGTGGATCTGGACCCCGTCTATGGATGGGAATTTTAGCATTAATCTTCTTACTTACTTCTGTTGAAAGAAAGGCTTAATGGAGACTTCATGATGAGAAGAGTGTGAGAAAAGCTATGGAAGTTAAAATTCCATAACCGCCAAAAGCTTATCTAGTGGAAAACTATATGGGATGTCATTCTAGTGAGAGGTGTTTTTGCTGCGAGTGGGAGGGGGAGAGTCAAGATGCACGTTGTGTAGAGAAAAGGAAGAATTTTCTACTCACATTTTTCTGTTTTGCAGGTACATGAAGCCAATCTGGTTTATGTCAAAATGGGGACTTCGGATTGAGGCTCTCCAATGTAAGGTTTATGTCAAAATGGGGACTTCAGATTGAGGCTCTCCAATGTAACTCTATGGTGGGCTTTTTAAAAGCTATTCTTTAGTCGTTCATGTCCCTGGAGATTATTGAACATAAGAAAGGATTGTCTCTTGCTTGCGGCTGTGTTTGAGCTGTTGAATTCGGTTGAGCACCCAGACTTGCAAATCTTTTGGCACACAATCTTGTAAAGGGCACCAGATATAACAACATTCTGGGTGTCTTTGATATTACTTCCTTCCCGCCTTCTGTTTCTGCAGAATGGAAGAGAATGGTCTCCTACAGATAGTTCAGTGTCCATCTCTTTGTAGTTAGAACATTTTGCTTTTGTTCCTTTGTTCTGGTTTTGTTCCTATTTCTGCCTTTGGCTTTTCTTTTCCGATGTGTTTTGTTGAACTCTTTGGTTCACGAGTTGTTGGTTTACCTCGCTTGTCTGTTGGTTCTGTTGGTCCTCTCTCTCTCTCTCTAATGAAATCCAGTTTTGCAACCAAAAAAAAAAAAGGTGTGGAACCGTACAAGTGGTCGTGCAGCGAGGAATTGTGGGTAGTTGGACTCTCTTTCCTTGCATATGCTTTTGGTAATTATTTGATTTAATATTTGCACCAAAATCCAAATCTAAATGCACTCATGATTCATGAATGGCATGTGCACCTTAAAATAAATCTAAGGCTGACAATTTAGGTCACGACATGATAACACGACATGAAACCCACACGAATTTAGAGGGTTTGGGTTTTCCTTAAATGGGTTTGGGTCAAAAGGGGTCAAACCCATCAAACATGATTAAATAAAGGGTCGAAACCGCACGAACCCGCCAACCCGCAATTGATACGAAATAACCCATTTAACAAATTAATTATATATGGGTTGACATGAATATAACTCATAAATTACCTATTTATAATTTTTAATATATTTATATTATTATATATATTATAATATTTTACTATTTTTAATTTTGAGTTTTCAAAATTCAAATATAATACGTATTTTTTATTTTTTTATATATATTTTAAAAAATTTTTTAACATAAAAAAAAAGAAAATCTAGATGAAAATCTAGATTTTACTTTATTTTTTTTAGTCTTTCATTACTTTTGTAACTTTGCTCACCTCACCCAATCGCCCTCCCCTTCCCTTGCGATAATACGACATGTTGTCTCTGATCTTATCATCATTATTTTATTTATATTTAATTTAAACGAATTAATTTGGGTCAACACGATTAATACGATTAATAAATAGGTTAAGTTTGGGTTTGAAATTTTGACACGACTATTTAATAAACACGACACGAACACAACACGATAACATGAATTGCTAGCTCTAAATAAATCCATTCCAACATTATAGACAACTTTTTTTTTTCTACATTTTGTATCTGAATGATCGCACGTATAATTTAATAATAAATTCCACTCACAAGATAAACTTTAGATCTCCTCACTACTGTTGTTATTTTTTTAATAAATATTCATAATTTGTGTTTCTCATGGTTTACTGTTTTTTTGGCAATGATAATATATCCTAAAAGTTTAAGGCGTGCCACATGTTAAAAATTCAATCACTATAAAAAAAAAAAAACCCACAATTGTTTGGGGTACACGGTGGATGGATTGAGCGGTTATCGGATAGTTTAGGTGATTTTATTTCATGTCAAGTTGTGAAAATTCCAAACCATAATCGCTCAAGCTTTAAAAAGCTCGGGTAAATTTTTTGATAGGTGGAATGAGTGATGTATTAGGTAATTTGCTTTTTATACTTATCTTTTTTTTTTTTTTAGAGATTTTAACAAGTTTGAGATTACTTTACATAAAAAAAAAAAAAAACTAAATATGATTATTGATAAATAATCTTTGATAAAACAATTTAAACATAGCGTATTAATGCAAAATTAAAGTTCATAATCAATAATTGAGAAACATAGCTCTATATCAAAGCCCACGAAAAACAAAAGAAGAAAGCTTCGGCTACCTTCTAGCAAGGAGAATTTTTATTTTTTTATAATAAGGGCTCAATCCATAACTGCCCGTTCATAATAGCGGTTTGAAACAGTCCGCCTGCTTCAAGATCGAGGTGGTTCTGATATAAAGCCGTCCATAAGTGATGGATATTTTTATGCAGTTGTATTATATTACATATGAGTTGTCATTTTTATTAATATAAGCATTAATAAGTTTTTTTTTTTTTTGATAAGTAAGCTAATAATATGTTGAGTTGATTAGATTTACATGCTTCTCTCTGTCATGTATTTATAGTCTGCTTGGTTGTTGATATGTATGAATTAGAAGACCTAAACTCTAGCGTAAAGAATGCCAGCTTGATCTTAGAGATATGGATTAGGTTAGCATTCAAATGATTCAAATCTTGATAGTGATGAATTTTATATCAGAATACATGTTTCTGATTATTCGAAACCAATATAATGATTACTTATGAGATTTGTGGACTCAAAGATCATTTTCTGTTAGAATTGTTAAAAAATGGCATTTCTCTCTAATTATTCAAAGATTATCTCTTATAAAGATATTGAAAGACTTAAGCGCATACTAGTAAACACTAATTACTGTTTTATTACCTAAGGCATCCTATATCAATCTCTATGGTAAAACCCCCCAGATCAATAGTGGCTGTAGCTCTTGAATCTTGGAGGGAACACTATTAATTTGGCGTCTTTTCTACATGTCTTGTACTTAAATCAATGTTTATCAGTGAGAGGACTTCCTTGATGATATTTGTAAGTGCGTTACTTTTTTAAGCATATTTTTAAGAAATTGTATAGATATATCAACTTAAAATATAATTACTTTTCAACACCTGAGTTGATATTAAGGATTGAAATTAAGGGACGTTTTTATAACGTATTATACCCACTTTATATTTGAATAGAATATATTAAATATAATATATATTTGGATGAAAAGTATTATATTTATTTAGATAAAAAAGTATTTAAATAATATTATAATATTGAATATGTGATGTGATTAATAAAGATAGAGAGAAAAAAAAGAAAAAGAGAGTATGTGATGTGATTGATATAAATAATAGAAAAAATAGAATAATGAATAATAATTATATTTAATTTAAATTGTAATTTTATTAATATTTGAATATAATATTTTTATATTTAAATAAAAATTATATTGTATTTAAATATAACATGTATATAAATATGTAATGTAGTATTTAAACGCTCCCTTAGAATTGGAATAGGTTTCAACCAATCAAATTGTTTCTTTTCGTCACTAATGATGCAAATAATATTGCACGGTACCGTTTTATCAAACAAACAAATAAATAAATAAAATAAAATAGGTTTTTTTAAATCTTATTTCTTATTTCATATTATTATTAGGAATCATTTTTTAATTATTGAAATATTTATTTTAACCATCTGATTTATAATTGTATATTTTAAATATATAAAGCGCAAAACAAAGCTATTCTAATTATAAATTAGACCCAACTATTTAATCTAATTACCCAAACAATAATTCATTCCAATAATATAAAAATAAATAATCGGTAAAAATTCTCAAATAAAATTGGAATGTCCCTCTCACTGTTTTTGTCCGTTCATTTCCCATTTAACTGTACAGATTTTAATTGACAAGCCAAAAAAAAAGATCACTTAGACATAATTGCCCTCACCATTCCAACATATCCCCCAAACTGTCCTTTTGTATGTTTCTTTCTTCATCCGCTTGAGTTGTCCGGTGGGTACCTGTGAGTTCTTATCCTCCTCATCCTTTCTCGCCGTTTACTCTCAACGCGCTCTCCGCCTCTCTCCGTTGACCTCCATTCTTCCCTCTTATTCGCCGCCGATCACAATCCCACGGTCAGTCTCTCTCTCTCTCTCTATATATATGTATATATGTATGTATACACACACATACACACACACACACACAAACACACACACGAAACATATCTTCATATACTGCCAACAGAGCACCACATTTGGCGTGTTCTGTTCCGTCACCAGATCCTATCACAGATAATGAAATTCCTTTACGAAATTGAAGCTTTATTTCCATTCTTTTGCAGTTGATTTCGAATTGATTGTTTCAATCATAATCTCAATCGTTATAATCCTAACACCAGTAGTCTTGGTCGTTATTTTTGGATCTTGAAATTTCCGATGAACTTCTCGTGTTTCTGCGATTAGGTTTACTACCTATATCTCGATTATCTTGGGCAAAAATATAATATATTGTTTTTTCTTTTGGGGGACGGAGAGGGCTTTTGGATTTAGGTTAGAATTGTGCGGACGGGAATTCTGAACGAATTGGCTTGTGCCAAGTTTCGACAAGCAACAGTTATTCAGATAATGCATACAATTAGAAAAAAGGTTCTTAATTTCTTCGAGAATTTTTCTGTCGGTTGCGTCATTTTATGCTAATGTCAATGCCAATTTAGTAACTTAGTTTAATTTTCAATACAAATTTTGGTTCTTTTTTTTTTTTAAATTAATTCATGGAATTCATGAAGGAAA
Source organism: Antiaris toxicaria (assembly GCA_035233585.1). Classification (NCBI taxonomy): domain Eukaryota; kingdom Viridiplantae; phylum Streptophyta; class Magnoliopsida; order Rosales; family Moraceae; genus Antiaris; species Antiaris toxicaria. The sequence continues at coordinate 110,388,672 of CP141154.1, read as the reverse complement.
TTCCGTACCTTGAAGGGTATGTTGGAGATGAGAATCTTGAGTAGTGCTTCTTCTTAAAATATTTACTTTGGAAGCCAAACAGTTAGATCTCCTTAGTCTCAATGTTTATGTCTCTAAGGAGAATCAAATTAAAATGTATAGAGGTTCATTTAGATTTATCCCTTATTTGGTTTTAAGGAGAATCTGTTCCTTGCTTGGCTTTGAATCTCAGAATGATGGTACAAAGGGATTTCCTTTGTGAATTAGGTTCAGTTGAATTAATAATGACATTTTTATTATATGTTTAGGACAAAGGAAAACTAGGCTGGTTAGCCCATTTTGGTCATCTAATTTAAAAGATAGCCAAACTTTTTTTTTTTTTTTTTATCTAACAAAATGGTCGCTTGTCATTTTTTCAAGTTTGGTCAATTAGTGATTGACTATTGATCAATCAGTGATGAACTAAGAAAATCGATAATTTACATTATGGTCAATCATTGATCATTTAAGAAAATTGATTAACCATTTTAAGAAAAAAAACAGCCTTTTAACTCATTTTTAAAAACTTGGTTTATTTGTTAAATAACTTGTTTAAAAAAGGCTATTTAGCTATAAATCCCCTTAAGATAAATCCTGGATGTGTTTGGGGATTATTTTCTCAAACTAAACTTATATTACTATTACTTTTTACAACGGTTGGGGATTTTTTATTTTGTGGAGGAGGTGAAGGGTCGGTTGGAATGGCTGGAGGTGCTGAACATAATCTCTACTGCTTCCTAATACTTATCTTGCCACTGTTGAGAAATCATTTATGTAGGACCTCAATAATAAAAAGCACATTGACATAATTTCAATTTCAATGATAGAATAATGGAAGAAAATGACTCATCAACTTACAAACTAATGTATTCTCTTGACCTATTACTATTAGAGAATTTAAAGGATTAAGATGAAAATATTTCAGAGATTCATTAAAGCAAGAGTTTAAAGAAGATTAAGTAGGGAACTTCTCAATCCCCCATATTCTTAATGCATATAAAGATAATTTCATATTTAGTTCTCATCTAGTCTGTCCTCTCTTGTCTCCTTGTATTTCTTTTGACTCGTATAGTAAGGTTATGAATGCTGGCAACTTATTGAATTTGTGATTCTATTAATTTAGGCCTTTTATAATGTTTCAAGGAGGCAACACAGCTTCTGATTGGCAATTCTATTAAAATATTTTACCAAATTTCAACCATCCATCCCCAGGGAAGCATTAGGCTGCAGAGCGAGCTGGAGTTGGAAGAAGCCAAACTAAGGATTGAGGTATTATTTATTTTATGGGATGTAGCACGATATCACAGTGCATGCAGCATGCTTTCGCACTCTCTGCCCTCTATTATTGTTAAGTTGGATATTGCATTGTTAGTATGTGGTTTTTGATGCTCTTCTGATGCAACAGGGACTTAAGATCTCTGTCTGTATCTATGGAGGCCATGATTGGAATTTGAAACAAAGAAAGCTACCAGATTAGCACAGGGAGGTGAAGGTGGAGTCAAAGGGTTACTTTATTTGGTTAAAATATAGCTTCATCACGTTTTTACAGATTTTGTTTGCCCTGCGTCCAAGTAAATACTGAATGGCGGGTTATGTGCTTTATATACCTGCCTTGCTTTCCAAGTTTCTTGAGTAAGCTGTTTTCTTCATGTATGGGTAATTCCATTTCCTCTTCTTGAAGGTGGTGAAGTTTGGTCTCTCCTAGGTTAAATATTAGTCCTTAAAGGTCCAAAATCAAGACGCTACTCTTTACTAATATGGTTCTATAGAGTGACAGTTGTGAAGGTTGACAATGGCTTTTCATTCTGAGGAGGAAAAAACTGAGGATTATCTTTTCAAGATTGTTCTAATTGGTGATTCGGCCGTTGGAAAGTCAAATTTGCTTGCAAGATTTGCTAGAGACGAGTTCTATCCAAACTCTAAGTCAACTATAGGAGTAGAGTTCCAAACACAGAAGATGGACATCAATGGCAAGGAAATTAAAGCACAGATATGGGACACAGCTGGTCAAGAGCGATTTAGGGCTGTTACATCTGCATATTACAGAGGTGCTGTTGGAGCTCTTCTGGTTTATGATATAAGTAGACGCCAGACTTTTGACAGCATTGGAAGATGGCTTAATGAACTACACAGTAGGTGTCTTGATAATCTTTCTTTTGGTTTGTTCTTCTTCTTCTTTCCCTTTACTCCTTTCTAGTGACTCTTTCTGGAGAAGTGGGGATCCTTTTTTTTTTTTTTTGGTTTTATCAATGTATTAAATTGTTCTCTTGGCGGTTTACAAAAGGTTGCTTGTTTTAGCTTGGCGATATGAGGACTAATTGGGTGTGTGTGCAATTGAACAGCTCACTCCGACATGAATGTAGTTACAATACTTGTTGGCAACAAGTCTGATCTTAAGGATGCCAGGGAGGTATCCACTGCTGAAGGCAAAACCTTGGCTGAAGCGCAGGGCTTGTTTTTCATGGAAACATCAGCTCTCGATTCATCCAATGTTGCCACTGCCTTTCAGACGGTTGTGAAAGAGATCTACAATATATTAAGCCGAAAAGTTATGTTATCTCAAGAGCTCAAGAAACAGGATCCCACCTGGATGGGGAATGGAAAAACTGTGGTTTTACAGGGAGATGGGAACCAAGAAGAAGCAGAGTCCAAAAATGGTTGGTGCTGCTCATCTTGAAGCTACATACACACGAAAGCATTGAACGGTCTTTTGCTGGCTCTAACTTGTCTCTTTGTCTGTCTAGGACTCTCCCATATTCCTTCCTCATGGTATCCAATTTTCTTGGATTTCATTGAAATGTTAAATTCAATTTAAATTCATTTTTACTTTCTTATTTAAAATGGGTGAATTGGTGATTGTAGAAGAGAAAAATGAAGTAGAAAAAATGTAAATGACGTGAAGGAGATCGAGAAAGTTATGTTATACGTCGTTCAATTTTTTTTAGTTTTCTATTTATTTTGAATTTTCGATCTTCCACTACATGGTCTTTGTGCTCGCTTATTGTTACTGGTTTGGTGCTCTACAAAATCTCTCCCTTGTATTGAAGTACGGCTACGTGATTAATGCTTCCTTGCCTGAGATTTTTTGAAATGCCTTGCTTATCCTTGTATATGCCGGTGGAGATGTATGTGTCTCAAGTCATGAGCGTATGCTTTGCTTGGAAGTGACTCTTCGGAAACGGAGGACCAAAGGGTATGTCAATCTTTGGCTATTTTTCAGAAAGTTAAAAAGGGATGAATTTAGAATTCCCCATAATTGAAGGAGAGTGTGGTTTTTATTTGTTTGATGACAAAAGCATGACAGTTGTTCATCTATCTTGCAGGTGTTTGTAATTTAATTTTTTAATGAAATGATTTAGGAAAGTCCATATTAAAAATTTAATCATAGAATAGACCGTCAAAAAATTGTAGTGCCTAGAATTATGGCTTCCACCGATAGTGTAGGTAGGTGTTACCAAAGCTCCCTTATAAAAAGTTTATGCTAAATAATAAAGATTCAATTATACATCTCTACATTTTCAAGAATCAAGCCATTGCAGCGGCTTTAGTGTAGCAAAAATGTTCCATATATAAATGGGGAAAGAATCTAGTAAAGGATTAAACTTGGAGGGGAAAAGGCCTCTAAAATATAAAGAGGCAGAGAGAGAAATTAAAAAGGTAATGATTTTATTAGGAAAAGAAACGCCCAGTGGTACTTAAAAAAAAAAAAAAAAAAAGAGCCAGTAGGGGTCATATTTGAATTTGAGTCCGCACAAAACATTGAAAATTGAAATGACGAAAACACCCTCTAAGCACAACGTGGCAAGGGGGGATTGGCTGTAAAGTATGCTTCCATCTCATCGGCGACAACGCCACGTAAATTGTGAACCGCACCTAAAGCTGACCAACAAGGAACCCAACAAAAACTAAAAAAATTTAAAACAAAAACAAAAAGGCATAAAAGTGACAGCAACGCGGTGCAAAAGCCAAGGAGTTGGAAAATCAAAACCCGATCATCATTCAAAAACCCACCCACAAAACACACACACACAGAGAAGAAGAGAAGAGAAGACTCTGCTTTGATTCTACAGTCAGTTTTGGTAAATAGGGCGAGAGAGAAAAACCAACAGTAAAAAGAGAAAAGAAAAGAAAAGAAAAGAAAAGAAGAGAAGAGAAGAGAATTGAATAGAATAATCCATGGGAAGGCTATTTATTGAGACGCTGAATGGGGCGAAGATCTTCAAGTGCAAGTTTTGCAAGGTCGACTCTGCCTCCCACGACGACATCGTTTCCAAGGATTTTCAGGGTCGCTTTGGTCGTGCCTACCTCTTCCGCAACGTGTAAGTGAGTTAGCCCCTATTGTATTTTATTTTTTATTTTTTATTTTAACCAAATTGCGATTGCTTGTCTTCACGTATCATCTGATTCGACTGATTTTTATCTGTAATTCCGAGTTTGCAATTTTTTTTTGGTGATCAAATTAGGATTCTTTTTAATTTTTGGTACCTCGTTTTGTTGATTGAGTGGTTCGTCTGAGAATTCTTTGATGGCTTTTTTGTGGGCCCCACCAATTGCTGATGTATCTGGTTTAACTGATTGCCTGTGGAGGAACCAAGAAGAAATAAACCAAAAAAGAGTTATAGTGATTACTGAGAGTTTGTTTTGTAAGTAATTAGTTGCCTAGAATGTCGAGCCTTAGGATTTATGTACGAAGATCTACCTACATTGTCGAAACTTTGAGGATGTTGCAAAAGGGTGTTCTTGTTGATGGGGTGTTCTTGGATTGGCATCAATCAACACTCACATGCTTTATTCATTACCCAATTTATTGATTTTTGGGTGTCCATTGTAAAAATGTTGGTCAGAAACCTTATTGGTGTATTCTGGTTTGACACTCTGTCAGGTTTGGTCGTGTACTGGCCAGGCTTAGAAATGATGGGTTTCGTGACTGACTACTGAGCATTTTGCATTTTCAGGGTAAATATATCGCTTGGACCGAGCGAAGAGCGGCATCTCATGAGTGGCTTGCATACCGTGAATGACATCTATTGCAGCTCATGCCAGCAGATTCTGGGCTGGAGATATGTAAGTTGGAAGACATCCTCTTTAGTTTTTTATTAGATTGCACTAGCATTTTAGTGATGATCAACATTTGTGGTAATGATGTTCTGATGCGGATTGTGTTAGTTAATCTATAGACAAGAACTTGAAATCTTGCTGCATTAGCATTTTTGTACTTTGCACCTTATTTGGTCGTATTATATGATTTTCTGTTCTGTTTTGTTGCATACTGCGTGTTTTTGAAATTTGTCTCACACTCAAGCATTCACTCCTAAAAATAAGAAATTTACTAGATGAGTGCTTTGGTTTTTGCGTAGGTTATTACTTTTCATTGTCTTGTAATTATTGTCTTTCTCAACCCTTCTTCCCCAGTGTCTAGTTGGATAGTCTATGTTTTGAGTTGATAAGACTGAAAACTATTGCAGTCTGATTTGATAGAGAGATTGTTTAGCGTAGAGATTTTTTGTCACAATAGAAAAGTCTGTTAAGGCGGAAATCATGGCTATCCAAGGAAAGGAGGACACTGTTTTTAAATATGAACAATTTAGATCAGTACATGATATGTCTGAATTATTCACATAATCGAGAAGCTAGCTGCTGAAGCACTTGTTTCCATGTTTGGCGTGGGGAAAAAGGAGAGGACATTTCGGTTTCTTGTCTTTTGAAACTCCTAACCTCGAATTCAAATTTCTTATGTCTGAATCTTTTCCTGGTTGGATGAATCTGCCGTTTTTTCTTGATTCTAGATCTTCTGCGTTTTTGAGGTTTCCCACTCACTTGTAGATTTTTTCATTGTGACAGCATTTCTTCAACTAACCTTTGCTTTACTTGTGACCTTTAACTTAAGGAGAAAGCATATGAACCAAGCCAAAAATATAAAGAAGGAATGTACATTCTGGAGAAGGAACGGATGTTAAAGGAGGGTTGGTGACGCTCCACATGAAAGCATAAGAAAGGCAATTTTTCGTCAGTTCTGTATACATAGATTATGCAAGGAGACAATATGAATAGATTATGCAAGGAGACAATATGAATAGCCTCGTTTGTTTTCTTGCTTTGCATTTTTAAGGATTTTTCCTTGACATTGCTACTCCATTTTAGAATTTTTGAAATTATGTCATCATTAGGTAAAAATCCTGGCTTTTATATCGTTGTCCTTGTTTTTGTCAAACAAAATTTCCTTGCCCTTTCAGAGAGAAAAATGGAAAGGAAATTGAGACCGGTTGATTCGTATTACGGCTAATTCGAAGACGAAATTCATGGCTGAATTATATCACTTAGGTTTTAATTATGGTGATCTCTTCTTCTCTGTGATTCTAGAGGATGTAGCTGTCAAGTTTGGCGAAAAAGTGGTACTTGGAGAGAGTGGACCACCCTATTATCACAACGACAAACTTTTTCGTTTTGAGATGAAGAGATTGTCAACCATGAAAACGATCGGAAAGCTAAAGCAGTAAATGATGTGTGGGATAAGAACCAAAGTGATCACAGACCACATATTTGAGGACTACGAAATGGCTATTATGCAGTGCAATCCATGATTGAGGTTGTGCTGTCAATGCATGGTGTTTAATAAGCGCATATATATGCTTTTAATTGTATGGAAGAGTGAAAAACAACTCACCTACGCCCATTTCATCTGTCCGCTCTATGCTTCTCTCAAACTCAACTACAACAAATAAACGAGATGACTTGAGGGACCCAAATGCCCTTCCTTTTGTCCCCCTTTGTTTTTTTAATATATATATATATATGTATATGTATATTCTTGGAATTTAATTTAACTGTTGAAGTATGAACAGTTTAAGTGGTCACGGAGACGCTCAGCAGAAAGCCAAAAAAATATTGATCACGGGACGCTCCGGTCACGTGACGGCTGCTAATTGGTCAACTTGAAGGGACTACCTTTTGTTTTAATTGAAAGACGATATCTGATAGTTATACCAACTATAGTAAAAATGGATGGACCATTCATTCATGAATAACAATTTCATATATTTACACCAAGAATGACAATTTCAAAAATAAGATGAATAATTAATAATAATAAAATTGAAAACGAGTTGCATTCCTCAACAAATCAACGAGTAGAAGAAGCTGTCTAACAAAGAAAAATGACTAAAGAACAAGTTCTGAAAGCATGCGTGGTTTATTTTCAGTATCGCTTAAGCGTATCACACAAGTAAACAATCAGACACTATGATCTGCTGAATAACAGAAACAAAGAGGTGGAGAACAAAAAAAATCAAAAGTAAAAGTGACAAAAAGCCATACCTGACCAACAAGAACAAACAAATACGCTGGATATTACGGCAGAGAAAGATCGGAAAAAGAAGAAAAGAAAACACTTTTCCTTTTTATGTATCGCGCACACGCACGCGCACTCTCTCTCACTCTCACCAGAGACATGATACAAGAATTCCATGTATACTCTGCTAGCGGATTATACATCTTAAACGAAATCTGAAGAGGGGAAACCTACAACAAACTCAATCTCAAACCCTTTTTCACCGAAATGCTTTTGTGAATTGCTCTCTGTAGTAACTTCTTCTAAACAGGAGAACCAATTAGCTCTAATCATATTGTCATATAATGTAGTATCTCAATATCGCAACTGCTCAGCGAATACACTTCCATCTACAATATAACCTTTAGACACCCATATCAGAAACTTCCTAGGCAGCAATTCCTGAAGAAAAAATTGACGAAAAGGCATTGTCATTCATCACCACAAAAATTACAATATCAAAACTAATTCTCTCTTTCAAGATCAGAGTAACAAGCAGTAAGTAAGATGAAGTGCCTACGTGCAACTTGCTCCTGACATGGCATCGACCTCACAGTTGATACAGTTTAAATGCATAACTTTGAAGCAAGGATATGTGTGTGTGTGTGTGTGTTTATATACATCCATATAAAAAGATATGTTTGTATCCGTAACAAGAACAAGTTTTATACCTGCTACTAATGGTCTAGGTGTAACCAGTTCAGGTACATTCTAAAGCAAATGAATTGGTAATTAATGGCTAAATACCAAACAGGTATGTTAAATTGCCGTAAAAAACACCAACTATTACCTAACAGAACCAATTCCTTAACCCAAATGGCTTATATAAGGTTTAACTGTTCCACGTGTGCCCAACATCAAGGGGCCTAACAAAATCAATATGATCACGTTGTCAGTAAGAACTATGGTGTCAAACACAAACTAGCCAATTATCATGTCCCACGTACGGAGACAAACCAATTGCAGTTGTAATAATGTCATGGAATTTAAACCTAAAATTGGATCCCACATCCATCAAGTTATCTAACGTTGATCATAGTTATAAACTAAATACTATTTTATATTGCATTTTAAGTGAAGATGGGATGAATTCAAGAACAACGAAAAGAAGAAAATATGAGAGCGTACCTCTACCAGATTGTCTGGTAGTAACACCATAACCCCCAATGTAACCAGAATTTTCGGTCATGACATCTGAAGTTCCATTTCCAAGCCGAAATCCGAATGAACCAGACCCATCCAGCTCTAATTGTGAGGATTTCCAAGTGGAATCCCCATACAGTGAACCGCCATCATAAACGTCTGCATGAGCCCCATCATAACCACCATTTACACCATATGATGATGATCCTGGCGATACACTTCCACCACTTCTCCCTGAGCCTAAAGCGCCAGATCCAAATCTGATATCTCCACTGCCATAACTGAGACTGCCAGTATTATAAGTTGAACCAGCACCTCCACCTTGACTTGGCCTAGGCGAGGAGCCCCAAAGTGCTCCAATGCTGCCCAAAGAACCCATTCCTGTGTTGCTACTTGCAGAACCTAAAAACGCATTTGAGATTGAAGAGTTTGTAGCATAGTTCAGATTGCTATTCCCCCAGAAATTCCGACCTGTTGTACTTAGGATAGAGCTATTTCCTTCATTACCCACACCATAGCCAGGAGTGCTACCAAATCTATTTAAGTTACCACTATATGAGGGGCTCAATCCCCGTAAGTTGAGGTTAGAACTCAGGTTTGCATTAGCCCCATAGCTTGGACTCAATGCGGTCTCAAAATTCATACCCATTGCATAACCGGGACCAAAGGGGGAATATCCATTTCGACCAACTGTAACTGGACTAAGTCTACCGTACCCTCCAACTGAGTTTAGAGTATAACCCTGAGAATAACCATTAAGGAAGCTACTAATTCTACCCAGACCATGGTTATATCCGCCTAACTGGCCCCGACTTGGCCCTGGGGATAATTCCTTAGGAACTGCCCGCTTAACCTCAACCATCTTACCATTGAGCTCATGGAAGGTTTTGTACAACACTTTATCTACTGCATCCTCTGAATCATAAGTAATAAACCCGAAACCTCTAGGCCTCTGCGTATTATGGTCATACATGACAACAACATCCATAATTGTCCCAAATTGATCAAAATATTTCTTAAAGTCACTCTCAGTTACCGTCGATGCTAAACCTCCTACAAATATCTTCTTTGTGCGGGCAGGGCCCGGTGATCCATGAATGCTGCTGTTATTTCTGTTGAGAATGTTCTGATCATCCCTAGGAACAGCCTTTTTGGCTTCAACCTAAGAACGAAAAAGCTAGTTAGATGAATTTGTAAATCTCGGATTATACTGCAAAATAAATAAATAAATAAAGACCAGAGAGCTGGAGCTTATAAAATCCAATGCAAACAGCAACAAAATTATGGAAAGTATTCAATGCTTACCAATATAAATAGATAACACTGGTGTCTTGACTATACACATGACATACATTCACACATGTACACACAAGAAGATTAGGCTCATTATGCACTTGGCCATATCAGAGAAAAGTACAGATATATAGCATATGAGTAGACTTGACTTTCTAAATTTAATGTCACATAATCCATATATCTGTCAAGAGAAGCTCGGTGATTTAAATACAGAGTGCCAAAAAAAGGGGGGGGGGGGGGGGGGCGCGCGCGGGGGCGGGGGCGCGCGTGGTGTTCTGCTACAGATGCTTAAAATTGTCCGTTAACATTTTTCCCTGCTCAAGATGACGTAAATTTTTTCACTCGTTTCTCAGCAGATTTGACCATTGTGTTAATGCTATCGCCAATGCTTCCACAACATCAAATGCTTACTTTAGAAGGCCACTGATCTCCCATAGAACACAATTAGTATCCCTTGGCACAGTGATTAATGTAGCAATGAATCAAGTTGATCTATACTTCAAATTTGGTCATGCAACAAACTAACCAAATTCTTAGCGGCATTGAAACTAGAACAGAAATTGATACTGACATTGGCATTGCTGTGATTTTCTAAAGTGTCTGAACGTAAGCTATCTTCTCTAAATTATGTGTCCATACATGATTATGTGTGTGTAAAGGCTAAAGCTGCATCTATTATTTGTTCTTTACCAACATTAACATGCAACGAAAGTTCAACCATCTAAATGAATGTGATTAAAAAGTTAAACAAAAAGTCAACATCATTGTACAAATTAGTACACAGTTCCAATCATATGTACAAATTAATGAAATATTATAGCTAATTATTTGTATATCTAGATTTAACATGTTGATAAGAGATGAACATATGAAAACTAGAAACTTACAATTCTGCCATCTATGACGTGCTTCTGTGTAACAACTGTCTCTGCAACAACAGGATTGGCAAAAACTATAAAACCAAATCCGCGGGCCCGGCCCGTGGCTCGATCTTTCATTATCACCGCCTGCACCACGTCGCCAAAAGACTGGAAATACTCCCTAAGACGATCTTCAGTTGTGTCCCAAGATATACCACCAATGAAAAGCTTGCCAGGCTTCAATTCCATTCTGCTCAAGATTTCCAACTCTCCATCAATTAGAAGAAAAAAAAAATATCCTCAACAGCCAAAGATAAATTGATTGACGACAAAAATATCAACTTTACTTTAAGTTATGGACAATAACAAATCAAAATAACAAAGCCACCCATCGGATCTAATCGGCAACACATAATTGGATTAGAATTTCGTATAGAAAGTAGAAACATAATCCGAAACATGTTTTCCGAATTCTCCGATGAATTTAGAATTCAACGATGTCTCCGAGAAAACCAACAGATATAAATTCTGGTAATGCGGATTAAACAAATAACACTCTACCTTAAAAAACAGATAAAATGCACAAGGAAGCTTGGATTCTCTTGTTCTTATATATAAAATGGGTATCCTTGGATTGAATCCCAGGATCACCGATCGACCCGCAATCCCAGGATTCCTGAAAACCAAAGGAAAACGAATGAAAATTCAACATGGGATTGGTGAAAGATCCAGAACCCAGAAACCATTTTTTGTTGTTCTGTTCATGTTTTTGTATTCATCGCAGGTACTTGATGAAACAAAACTTCTTTTATTTTTATTTTTTATTTTTTCATATGAAAACTTACCGAATGAAGAGAACCCAGATGGGAAATTACGAGAATCTAAGATCTGAGACGAGGCATAATAATATTAGAGGGCGAGAGGCCCTCTTTTTAAGCTCTCTTTTCTCTCTTCCCAATCACAATCAATATATATAAATATATGTGTGTGTGTGTGTGTGTAAATATGTGTATGCGTGATGAAACGAAAGCTATGTATTAAAGAGAGAGTACAAGAAGTGTTTGAGAAAAGGAATTTGCATCTGAAATGGCCTTTTATATATTTATATATTATATGTATATTTATCTATATCCATATCTATATATATTTGGTGTGAGAGAGGAAAAAGATAGAGAAGCCTGGCTATCCTCTTGTGTAAGAAAGTTACAAAAGGGCGAGACGACGGAAGATGGTGACTTACAATTTTGATTTCAAAAAATAATTTTTTCTTTTGTTTGAAAAAAATGGAATACGACATTGAACACTGCATGTTCGCGTTTATATTTTGTTTATTTTCGTATTCCTCCTTTATTTTTTGTTATTTTTGAAGTTATGGCCATTTTTACTTAAAAAGTTCTTTTCTAAACGGTTGTGCTGTGATCACTTGACTGATTCTTTTCTTTTTCATTAAGCATCACGCAAACAAAACAAAGTAACGTGAAATTGAGCTTGGCTTACAAACTACCTATTCACTTTAGCAAATTTTCAGGCCATATTTTTTTTAAGCATAATTTAATGAAAAAAAAACTGACTAATAAAATGATAAGAAGCATTTATCTTAAGAGCTAAAGAGAATAAAATACAAGTTTGGTTGGTATATGTGTAGGGTCGTCCATTAAAATATGTAATTCCCTTCTTTTTCTAGAAGAAAAAATATACTTTAAAATTGTTAAATGGGTTAATATAGAGACTAAACTTAATAAAGTAGTTTTGTTATATATAATATGAAATCTAATGGCTCTTGTTAGTAAAAAAATTTTTTTTTTTCCTATACTTGAGCTAGCCCCAACGGGGTGGTAAAAGTAGTTTATTATTAAAATTAAAGAAATGGAGAGAAAACTGGATTTTTCAACATGTATGCAGGTTCCTTGTTAATCTAGTAATACACAAGATCAAATCCACGGCTCAACTGTGAATAACAATTTTTGTTGTTTGATAAAAGGATTAGACTAGTTATAAATTATTAGTCCCCCCCAACTACTTTCTTTAGTAAAATAATACTAGCTAAATTGCAAGAATACTTACGGGTTATTAAAGGGTCACACTAAAAATAGTAAAAGTGTCTGAATTTTGGGACCAATTTTAGAAAGTGAGATGGTTATTACAAAAATACCTTTTATACGACTTTAAATATATTAATTTTTTAAAGGAAGGAGGAAAAATAAAATAAAAGAAAAAAGAAAGGTTGGAGATGTGTGAGAGACAGAAGGGATTGCTTGTGCTCCCACTCATCCAAAAGAATACAGCAAGCAAAGATGCATCAAATGCACAGGGCACATGCATGACGTTATTGCCCTCCAATATACTGACCACATTCTGTTCCTTTTTTTATTTGCTAATAATAATAGTAATAATAATAATAATAATAATTACTATTATTATTATAATTAAAGGTCATCTACCAAACGTCAATTATATGGAGGTATTTTCATACCACAGATCAGGTTGTTGTATTCTAACATGCTACTCAAAGTGCTACCCCCTATACATACATATAGAATATACAAAAATCTTAGCAAAAGAACTAGAATATTGCATATATATATTTTATGCTCCAATTGGTAAGGGATTCTGTTTTTGTACCAAGAAGGTAAAATGGTTGGCTGGATTTCGGACCATCTTATCTACACTTGTAGGCTTTTTTTTTTTATTTTTTGTTTTTTTCCATTTTTGTTGGAGATCTAGAATTTTAGACAACTTTTCCTTCTTGCCAAATTTCTATTCCTAACTATTATGACGTACCATTTTCAATTGGTGAATGAAAAGACAAAGTCGGTTTATAGAAAGTAAAAAAAAAGAAAAAAAAAATTGCAAAGTGGACTTACCACATTAACACTAGCACGTGCCTTCCAAAAAAAAAGTCTACTCCTAATTTGATGCTCACTTAAAAGTTCCCAATACCGGAGTTATTCACTTTTTTTTTTTTTTACACGTAAGAAGTAGTAGGCAGTTTTTCTTACAAAGCATACCGATCATAAAAACTTTTAGAAATAGGATTTTAGTGAAATCATGAGTGGACGAAAAGGATTGTGTTTAGGTAAAAAGTCTCCACTTTCTTGATTAATATCACATTATTGCTCAGAATCATGGCAATGAAAACAAACAATTTAATTTGTTTTCATCACAAAACTAGGAGAAAATAAAACCATAGATATTGGAAATTGGACTTGTATAATAAGCAAGATAAAAAATGCCAACTAAGGGTTTTTTTTTTTTTTTGGGAAATAACCATTAGAGCTTGCGATATAATGAATTATTTAATGGATGATGCATAGGTTGTTTGAGATACATGCATGTGCATGATTAAATGGATTGGGAGATAATAATGTTGTGGAAAAGGATTACTTCGTATCATGTGTCACTTTGATTCCCATCAACTTATTATTACTATTAAAAGCTATAATGGGGCAATGTTATTAATATTGTTATAGATTGATGTTTAGTTGGATATACATACACACATATATATATACATACACACACACACATATATATACGTACATATATATATTAGTTGGATATACACACACACACATATATAAGGAGAATTGTGGATTGATTAAGAATTGGTCAGAGTGATGAAGTCAATAATGGAGCAAGATGAGAAAGCCAACTAATGTGACAGAACATCACCTTGTTACACCTATGTTACAGTTGCAACAATTATGCTAAAAGTACTTATGGGACTTTATATATATTCTTTTTGGCTTGAGGGGACTTTAGAAGTTCTTGTTGCTTTACATCCTTGTCTTTTTTGTTCCGTTCACTGAAATCGAATTAAACCCCCTCTCTCGGTTTTTTTAGTTGTTTTAAGGATTATAATCCGAGATATCTTCCTTAAAATTGAATAGGAAAAAAAAAGTAAAAAATTGGATGTGGATGACTAACTCATCTGCCATATCCTTTAAGAAACAAATTGAATTAGGATTTGGGTCTTTTGTGTAAAAATACATATATATACATATATAGATATTTATATATACATATATATTTATATACATGCAGGAGCTGATGTGATCTTAGGTTGTGGAACTTGAAATCACATGCGAAGATGGCTTGATTACTTAAAAGTAGAATTGAAGAAACAAACAAATTCAAATCAACTAACACGCATTATGTAGTTAATAAAATCGATTTACCAAATGATGCAAGTGGACAATAAACATACTGGCTATTGCACTAAATATTATTCAAAATATACAATATGATATTTATTTTAATAATATGATGTGCATACAACATAGCAATTTTCATTTTTCTTTTATTTAATCAAGTTTTTGGACAGCTAAAAAGAGGAAAATGCCTATTTATTTATTTATATGTTATAGTAATTTGAAAAATCAAAAACACATATTACCCATTAATTTTTCTTTTTTAAGCATAACACAAAAATATCATGTACTTTGAACAAATATATAACCAAAAAAAAAAGTAAATGAATTATTTAGAGTTTTTTTTTTTTTGAATTTGAAGTAACCGCATCTAGAGAATTTAAATTTAGAGGATTTTATTAACGCAGAAGAAAAACCTTTATTTGCATTTTTTATTTTTTTTTATAATTTTCTTTTTTTTATTTAAATTTTTTCAATTACCGAAGCACTCAATTTTTCATTATTTTTAGATTTTTAGTTTATGCAGTAAATCTAGCATTTATCAAATGTAGATCCTTTTTTAGTATTTTTTTCATATTTTAATTTATTTATTATAGATATATTATTTTAGGTGAATCCATTATTTGTCCCGGTAGTTTACCAAGTTCACGTATTATTTTTTTTTAAGTTTAAAAATTTAATTACTTATTTGTAAGTAAAATTTTCAATTATTTTAAAAAAACATTTAAGCCCAATTTAAATAAGTTACAAATTAGCCTCAATTAAGGAAACCCAATCGCTAAAACCCCAAAAATGGAAATACCCAGCGCAAAATCTTTTCCGATGTGAAGAAAACCCTCACTGGCGAGACGAGCCCCGAGGCGACAGATGACATCGCGATAAGAGTTCTTTATTCTTGGATGTCTTTCAACATGCCAATATGCATACCAAACGTAAACAACTAAACATAAACATAAAGAATAGAATTTTCGCGATAATATTTTATATTCATTGATTATAAATTGGATTTTTTTTTAAATTAAGAAAATTTTAGGATGTGACATTTTATTTGAGGCAGTTATTTAAAAGACTACTTTTCTTTCATTCATGTGAACATGATACAAAATCCTTCTTCTTCGCGAATAAGACACAAATTTTTTTTTTGTTTTTATTATTTTTGAATTTCTAATATTGTAAATGTTCTTTTTACCCTTGGTTTTTTCATAATTTTATTTTCACACTCTCGCCGGCGCGCCCCCCCCCCCCCCCCCCCCCCCCCCCCCCCCTCGTTTGTGCTCTTTGATATCTGTCCCTATCTCCTCAATTCTCTTCAACACCACTGTTGGAGTCGCCGCGAGATCGCAGCTTCACGATTGCGATGGGGATCACGTATGGCACTGGCGGAGCAAGCTTTCTTGAAGCAAGGCCGATCTGGCTGATCTTTGCCAGATCGCGCCGAAGTTCGCATATGGTGTCAGTGAAGCAAGCTTTCTCGAAGCGATATCAGCATTTCCGATTGTTGCGAGTTGTGATCTCCTTCGCCGCGAGCAACCGTCCTTCGCTTCCTCTTTTCCTTGACTTTCACAAAGTCTCCGATCAACAATATTGTTGACAATGTCCCATTTCTCTCTCTCCAGATCTAGCATCGGAGCTCACGCCTTAGAACGATGGAGATCACGAAGATGAAAATCTTTCGGCACCATCTCCTACCTTTCTGTCCATATCTGAAGTTAGAGCCAAAGATATCTAGTCAAGTCACTCAGTAGCATTTACTTGTTGATAAGATCTAGTCGACGAGGAAGGCAATCTCCTATTTGGCGACAGAAGTTTCTTAGAGTAAGAGTTTATTTGTAATTTCATTTATTTTCTTAATTTATTCCAAATTATTTTGTTTAGTTTGTGTCATATTAGTGAAGTAGCTTAATTTGTTTCATGTTAGTGAAGAGGTGCCCAAGTTTGTGTTATTTTGGTGCTTTCCCCTGCATTTTACACAATGATGTGATTTTTATTTTGTATTTACCCAAAATAATTATAATTTTAATCATTTAATTAATTTCCAATAATTTATTTTGTGAGTGGGAATATTTTTATGTTCCTAATAGTAAATTTTTAAGATGAATTATTAAAAAATTATTTCATAATGATGAGTAAAATTAGGACTGGTAATTCGTGTTATTATGTCTCGTTATGCTTCTCAGTTAACACTATTACATTAAACCTAAACTCGACTTAATTAATATTATTGTCAAAATCTTAAACTTAAACCTAACATATTTATTAATCATGTTAATCTCATCAACTCGAATTAACTTGTTTAAATTAATAATGAATAAAATAATGACTTATTGAATATGATTGTGATACTTTGACATATTTATTAGTCAATATCTCTTTTCTTTTATAAAAAATAAGTGAAATTTACTTACAAAGTTTTAAGATTCATATTATTTGTATCTTATTAATCATAAAAACTCTTGTTTTAAATCATATACAATTAAATAAAATATAGTTAACACTATTACATTAAACCTAAACTCGACTTAATTAATATTATTGTCAAAATCTTAAACTTAAACCTAACATATTTATTAATCATGTTAATCTCATCAACTCAAATTAACTTGTTTAAATTAATAATGAATAAAATAATGACTTATTGAATATGATTGTGATACTTTGACATATTTATTAGTCAATATCTCTTTTCTTTTATAAAAAATAAGTGAAATTTACTTACAAAGTTTTAAGATTTATATTATTTGTATCTTATTAATAATAAAAACTCTTGTTTTAAATCATATACAATTAAGTAAAATATATATGTTTAATTGTGTCAATTTGTATTAAGAGGTAAACCCAAGCCTAACATGTTTATTAACACCCAAACCTATTTAAAGAAAACCTAAACTCATTGATTTTGTATCGTGTTCGTGTAAACGTTTCATGACATAATTTAAATTGCTAACCCTAAGTAAAATAATAATTCTTATAAGCTATAGTAAAAAGATAAGTAATAATAATAATGATAATGATTAATTAAATGGATTCCCCTTTGACTATTACCTTATTTTACTTTGTCTGGATGTTTAAAATCATTCATTGTGCTCCCTGGACTCCATAAAACAAGTCAAGCCCACCCCCTTCGTCCACTTCCGTCTATAACGTTAATGGACCAGTTGATGTTGCATGGTATTTTAAAATATTAAACCTTAATTATTAACTAAAATAGTAATAAAACGCATTAATTCTTTTATCAAGTAAATTTAAAAAAAAAAAAAAAAGGCCAAGCCACCTCTTCCACTCTCATTGTCATCTTGTTGTTAGAAAATGAGTCGCAACTCGAGGCTGAAGATTCATGTTCATGGCGATCGTCATTGTGAGGCTAGATATTCGCGATCATTGCAATTTCCCCATGATTCTCCAGCAATTCTCATCTTGATTTCAAAAATTTTTCGTGTGATTCTTCCACGATCTAGGTTGGAAGTCGTTGTGAATATCATATCATCTCATCGTAGTGATTTTCCAATGGCCTTGTCATTGCAATCGCATCCTTTTTTTGGATAACTCCATTGTGGATTTGCAAAATAAAGAGAGAGTAAAGTAGAGAGATAAGGGAGCATGGAGACGGTGGAGGCTGGATCTCACGGGGGAGGGGGCGACAAAGTTAGATCTCGTAAGTGAGAAGGGGCGGCGGAGGTTGGATCATGTAGGGAAAAGGGTGGTGGAGGTTAGATCTCGTGACTTTCAACTTTGTTTTCTTTCCTTTTTTTTTTTCTCGCTATTTCTGTCAAGCCAAAAAACATTCCTGAAGGGTCGAAAGTGCATAAATGACAGATTCGCTTAGAACATGAAATAGGAGCAAAATAAAGTATTGGAAATGGCGGCCCAGTTAGGTGAGAAAGAGGAACGATTCAAGACACAACAAAGATTAATTTTTTTTCTTTTTTTTTTTTCATTTTTAGTTATTTTCAACCTTTTTTATTTTATATAAAGATTAATTTTATTTTATTAATATCTTTTTTAATCATATGGGTTTATGTTTTAAAAAATATTTGACTAATATTTTAATGGTATGTCACGTCAATAATTTTGGAAATGGACAAAAGAGGACAAAATAAATAGTTTTAGGTAGTTTGGAGGGCAAAATAAATGGTTTTGAAAGTGCTAGAGCAAAGTTTGTGTAGCACAGGTCTTTAATTCCCCCAAAGCCGCTTTGATGGCCTCCACACCTTCATCCCTAACATTGACCTTTTTGTCCACTACCTCTTCTTCTTCAACTCCGTTAAGCATAACTCTCGATTCCAAACCCTAGCACTCCCTTCCTTTGTTTATGGCGAGTCCATGGGTGGCGTGATCTGCCTTCATATCTACCTGGTTGATCCACTAGGGTTCAACAGCACCATCCTCATTATGCCATGTACAGAATCTTCAACGATTTGAAATCTTGTATAGTTTAACTTAACTTGCAAGTTAAAACAAGAGAGAAATTAATAGCCTTTTCATATAGTTTGACCTAGCTTTACCAATCACACAAGTATTCGATTCAAATTTACAATGGAAATCTAAAATTTATTAGAACAAACTTGGATCGTTGATTTCGATCGTTAGTGTTTTTGAAGCTAAACTTGCAATTAAAGATGCGTTGTCTAATATTGCCTTGGATTGTAACACTTAGGGGCCATTTGGTTTTATTTTTAAGAATAATTTTTCATTTTTAAAAATATAAAAAATGAAAACAGTCTCAAAATAGCATTTATTTATTCAATATTTTCAAAACCATTTTGAAAAAACTATTTTCAATTATGTTATTTTTTTAGGTTATTTGAAAATGAACAAAAGTTGTTTTCATTCTTTTGTTTTTATTTTCTCACTTCCTCTCTTCTCTTTCTCTTTTTGCTTGTGCAACATTGGTGACGATGACTATATTCGACGATGGCCTCCATCTCTAATAAAGGGCTACAACCACAGACTGGCAACAACGGTGACGTCCCCTTCATGGTGATGACCATCGATTCGCAACGATGATCATTGACTCGCAGTGACTATAACTTACTCGTGATCCAAATCTTGTAAAGACGAACATTGCAACAACATTTCTGATGAAAGGACGATGACCATGGACTAGCGACAGTGATGACAGCCTCTTCACAACAAGGATAACAGATTGGTCCAAAATGATAATGCCACTGCCACCACTCCAGGTCACTGCTATTGCCACCACTTAAGGCTTAGACCTCCAATATCTTTTAATCCTACCCCTCATTGCAAAACCCACCATCAAAAATGTTATTTTTCTTATTATGACTAATAATTTTTTTGTTATTTTTTTAAAATTAAACATAAATATTTTTTCATAAAATACTCACTTATGAAATGAGTTTTCAAAAATATAACCAAATAGAGTTTTATTTTTATATTTTTCAGAATATACATTTAGAAAACATAATCAAATACAGTTTTAGAATTGATTTCAACACAGTTTTCAACACATTCTCCTTTTTATTTTTTTGAAAATAGAAAAAATTTCAAAAACAATACTAAAAGCCACCTTAGGGGCTACGCTCGGACTTGTTGTCAAACTAGAAGACAAATCTAAGATTAGGTGCGACCCTGACATTTAGGTGGAATTAGGCAGACGAGGCTTTGACCTCTTTTTCTATGGAAATCCAACTATTGTGGAAGGCTATGAACTTCGATTCAATGCTGGAGGGCTTGAGCAAGATCGAGACCTTGTAGAGGAGTTTGTCGAAGATGAAGCTGCAAACGGTGGCCTTATGGCTGGTGTGTAGAGAAAGTTAGAAAAAGAGAAAAGAGAGGAAAGAGAGAAAAATAAATTTTAATTTATTTTTAAATTAAAAATTAATATTTATTTTTATAATTAAGATTTATATTTTAAAATATTTATTTAATCTTTAATTAAGTGTTTCATCAATATTTTTGTTAAATCAACAAACGAAATTAGACAAATATGATGAAATAAGTGGTTTTATATAATTTAGAAGATACTACGAATAAATGATTTTGAAAGTATGTGATGTAAAATAAAATAAGATATATAATTAAGAAAAATTTGTATAATTGATGATGATGATAATAATAATAATAATAATCTAAAAATCGAACAGTACTATCTCTTATCAATGTTTAAAGGGCTGAGTACTCATTTTCCTCTTTGCCTTTTCTGCAGTCACGTCATCACCGGATTTTTTTTCGTTTTGTTGTTTATTATGCATACACAAAACACGTGCAAAACGATTAATGAGGAAAATAAAAAATAAAAAAATCCCAAACCGTAAACAGAAAACGAAAAGTCGCAAACGACATTGAAACAATGGTCATGCCAGTCTTGAGAGAGCTTAAAACCCTTAAGCCCCTGGTCTCTTCTCTCTCTCTCTCTCTCTCTCCTGAGCTCTCTTGTATCGCTTCTTCTTCTCTTTCTCCTATTCTATTGCTGAATAAATGTCAGCTATTTCACGGATGAAGAACCTTGTATTTCAGACAACGGGATCGCCCTTCTCGGCTTCTCCCCTTCCTCATACCACACCTTCGGCGCTCTTCTATGTCGCCTCTAACTCCATTCTTCGAAACCCACCGAGATTTCTCCAAAACCGTAGCTTTCTACGCCTAAAACCCGCCATTTCTCTCCGCCAGACGTCGTGTTGTTTGGTCCAGAACCAAGGCCTGCAAACCGAATCCGTGCCTCGTGCTCAGTCCGGCGAAATTCAGGTGATTGTCGGGCCAATGTTCGCCGGAAAAACCACAACGCTTCTCCATCGGGTTCAGTCTGAGAGGAGCAACGGCAGGTCTGGAAACCCTGCTCTGATTTTCTCAGGAAAATGGGTTTTTTGAGTTTTTTCTGTTTAATGATTTATGCACGAGTTTTTGTGTCTGAGATTAGTTTTAAGGTGCATTATTCTAGTTATATGTTTGTGTTTGAAAGTATGAAGTTTTATGATTGTGCAAAGTTGTGAAATTTCTCTATGATATTTCAGAATCCAAATATTAGTTAAGCTCAATCTAAACCGCTGCATTGTTGGATTCGGCTATAGTTTGTATGTCAATGCTGTTCGAATGCACGGAATTAGGAGAAATTAGCGGATTATTATTAATATTAAAAAGAGAAAAAGAAAAAAAAAAAGAAACAATTTTGCATATTTTGTTCATTTTTGTGGCTTGACAAGTCAAGACTTTGAATGTCTTGGTTTCGTTGATTGGCTAAACTGTTACCAGTGAGATATTCCCAGCTTTCAGGTCAGGCCTCTAATAAACAATCTCCAACTGGATAAAACGTTAAAGGGTCTTTGTTTTTCGGGAAGATTGAAGGAAGCTGTCTCTCTGTTGTGCCGTACAGGAGTGCAAGTGAACCCGAGGACATATGCTCTTCTCTTGCAAGAATGCATATTCACTAAAGAATACAAAAGTGGGAGAAGAATTCATGCGCAAATGATTGTTTTGGGATTTATTCTGAATGAATATTTAAAGACCAAACTGTTGATATTGTATGCAAAATCGGGGGATTTAGGAACAGCCCACATTTTGCTTGACGAACTAGGAGAGAAAAACTTGGTTTCATGGAATGCGTTGATTGCGGCATACGTTCAAAAGGGGCAAGCAGAAGTGGGATTGAATCTTTATTACAAGATGAGAGAGAGTGGTTTGACACCAGACCAGTATACCTTTGCATCTGTCTTTAGAGCCTATGCCTCTTTAGCAACACTGGAGCTTGGGAAGCAAGCCCACGGTGTTATGATCAAGTGCCATATTAAGGGAAATGTCATAGTCAATAGTGCTCTCTTGGATATGTACTTTAAGGGCAGTAGCCTATCTGATGCACAGATGGTATTTGATACCTCTCCAGATAGGAATGTGATTATGTGGACTGCCTTGATCGCTGGCTATGGTCTGCATGGAAGACTAGTAGAGGTTTTGGATCTTTTTTCTAGAATGAAGGGTGAAAGTTTCAGACCAAATTATGTTACTTTTCTATCAGTTCTTACTGCTTGTTGTCATGGAGGCTTGGTTGACGAGGGTTGGGAGTACTTCTTGTCAATGAATAGAGATTATGGAATTCAACCAAGAGCACAGCATTATGCAGCTATGGTTGATCTTTTAGGTCGCTCTGGGAGGCTAAAAGAGGCTTATGAGTTTGTTCTGACCTCACCTTATAAGGAGCACTCTGTAATATGGGGGGCCTTGCTTCATGCTTGTAGAAGTCATGGACAAATGGACTCGGTAAAGCTTGCAGCTGAGAAATACTTTGAGTTAGAACCAGAAAATGCTGGAAAATACGTGGCCTTGGCTAATGCTTATGCCAGCTTTGGGCTGTGGGATAATGTTGCAAAGGTTAGGGCTGTAATGAGGGTATCAGGAATGATAAAGGAACCTGCTTATAGCAGGATTGAGGTTCAAAAGGAGGTCCACTTCTTTTATAAGGGTGATAAATCTCATAAACGATCTGAGGAGATTTATGACATGATTAAAGTAATTACTTGCATCTTAAAGGATGTAGGATATGTTCCCGATTTATTTGGAAGCTAAAATAGGTAATAGGAAAGAGTTCCTTTCCTGTGAGTATTTCATATTTTTGCATCTCTTTTAAAGCACGGTTATTGAGTAAATAAAGAGCTTTTTTGTTCTTTTAACAACACACACAGACACGCAAATGGCTGATGCTCTAAACTTGGAATTACTGATAAAAAAAAATTATGTATTTAGGCATCACAATGGTTGTCTTCTATCACGTTGTATAAACCAAATAAAACTGCTCAGGCTTTTATGTTTATCGACCACTTGAAGGTCATTTACATACTTTTTTTTTTTCCCGATACTGTAGTTCTTCATTAATGTTGGAAAATTGTTGCCTTGTGTGGTGCAAATGAGACGCATATGAGCTTTTGATTAAGAAATTCTCTAGTTCTTCATTTTGATGGTCAAAGCTGATAAATGGAGACTATTCGATAAGTAGTAATAGCTGATTATGAGTATTTGCAACTACCTTCCAACTGATTGATAGTTTATAATCATGCATCCATTTCAAGTTTGTGTATATTTAGATAACAAACATTCAAGCTTGGATGAATTTCTCCAGAAAATTATTTTCTGGAACTGGTTTAGAGCAATTATAAATGTCTTTTGAGAATCCTGTTATCATTTATTATCTCTTTTTGTGTATCTGTTTTGTAGAAATGTAGCAGTAATAAAATCAAATAAGGACACAAGATATGGATTGGATTCAATTGTGACACACGATGGTGTGAAATTGCCGTGTTGGGCACTGGCAGATTTGTCGTCATTCAGGAAGAAAGTTGGTCTTGAAGCATACGCACAGGTCTCTCCTTAGTCACAAGTATTTATTATTATTATTATTATTATTGTTACAATTTAGTGTGCGGCTATTCTCAGTGATGGTTTTCAAATATTCATTTAGCTTCTTGTAGCATATTTCGATTGTATATTGTGTTATTCATTCGTGACCTAACTTTTGGTGACAGATCGATGTGATTGGAATTGATGAAGCTCAATTCTTCGAGGACCTCTATGATTTCTGCCGTGAAGCTGCTGATCACGATGGCAAAACGATAATTGTTGCTGGACTAGATGGTGACTATTTGCGGTACTTTTCAGAATCACTTACATTTTTTAATAAGATTGTTATGCTGATACTAATATTATTATTGCATTTATATCCTTAATTTTCTTCGAATAAATGATGCTGTAATCTATAATAGGAGGAGCTTCGGATCTGTGCTCGATATAATTCCTCTTGCGGATTCTGTGACAAAGTTAACTGCTAGATGCGAGCTCTGTGGGAAAAAGGCTTCCTTTACACTAAGAAAAACACAGGAGACACAAACGGAGATAATCGGCGGGGCTGATGTCTACATGCCCGTCTGCCGGCAGCACTATGTTGGCGGGCAAGTGGTCATTGAGGCTGCGAGAGTAGCATTGGAATCTCAAGTTCACTGCAGTTCCTATACATAGTATATTTTATCTTCCACTCCACTGGGAAATATGAATATTTGTAACACCTCTTATTGGGAATCTTACAGGTGGGCTTATAGTTAGTGAGGCAATATGCTGATAGTGGATCTTCAGTGTAATTAAGAACTTCAGTTCCTATCTCAAACTAAAATGCAGGTCGTATTTTAGTTTTTGTTGGTCAATTCAAATCCCCTCCGAGGGAGAGAGTCGCTGTTGTACCCCCATTTTCTTTTATATATGTATTGTTTCTTTTAGAGTAATGCTACACATGAAAAATTTTATCAAGAATATTATGAGTGTCTAAATGCTTAAATTTTATAGGTTCTGCAAAATTGAAATGTCTTGTTCATGTTTTTTTTGAATAACATGAAGTTCAGACTTTCATGATATGATTTTTGTTGTCTTTTATTTTTAGATAAATTATGATAAAGAATTCCGCACCTCTAAGTTTCCAAAGGGAAAAAAAAAAAAAAAGAAACTTATTTACCCCTTTTTTTCCTAAATACAATCAAGAAAAAGTTAGATAAATAATAGGTTTTTTAAATATTTGTAGTAAATGATAGATTGATTATATAAATAAGTTATTTACATTGAATTTATTATTTATTTTAATTATTTTTTAAAATCTACTATTTATTATAATATTTTATTATTTATTATTTATTATTTATCCCATGTAATCTACCAAAACGCCATAATGGGCTCAAAGCATCGGGCCCAATGTTAATCGGAGCTAATTTGTATCTGAGAACATAACATCAGTTCATTTCTACGGGTCTTCGCCCACCAACTTGGCTGTTTTTCCATTTGATTCGTCTCCCAACGTCAAAGCTTTTTTGTTTTTCCCTCGTCTTACACAAGCTTAAAATATATATATATATATATATAAAAGGCTGTAAAAATTGCACAATTTTCGAAGAAACACCAGTTTCAGTCTTTCAGAGGTTGAAGAGGACCCAGATGAGAGAGACAAAAACCCAAGTTATATGCTGTGCTTTGACTTGGAGGAAATGGGTATGTCTCTCTTTCACTTCCTTTCTTAATTTTGCTGTTTTTGTGCTTCTAGGTTCGAACACCATGAGGAGGTGTTTCTATCGGAATTGAGTTGTTGAGGTTCTTCTCCATATTATGCAATTAAGGTTTATTTTGATCTCACTTGTTTTGCACTCCAGATGTTTGAAGAAATGACACTGCCAAAACTATAGCTTTGTGCGACTTAAAAGCATTGTTTATATTGCATATGTGTGTGTGTGTGTGTGTGTGTAAAGATTGTGTTTCAGGACTGGGTTTATGGACTTTTTTTTTTGTTTGGTTTCAAGTTCTTCCTGCAAATCCAGCTTTAATTCACAGGTTCACACTTATTATATGCAATGCATGCACTAAAAAAGAAAATGCTGAAATTTACGAGCATGTCATATTAATACAGAATCATGGAGTTGGTTGGCTCGTAATTTTCTTAATTTTCTTTTTTTACTTTTTTTTTTTTTTTAATTTTTATCGAGTCGACATTTCAATCTTAACTCCATCTTAGTGCAATCCTGAATTCTAAGCGTTATCCTTATTAATACAGCTAATTCCTTTGCACTTAAGTAGGTCTGTTGTGCTGGTAATGATTGATGCCAATGCAATTTCTCATCAATATATGTTAACCACATGTCAATGGACACTTGTACAAAAGGAGAGGTATGATCCTTGATTGGGTCTACTGGTCATAGTTATACTTCGAGAGGGAGAAGAACGTGAAGTTTGGCACTTTTTTTTTTTTTTTTTAAATTTTTGGTTTGGTTTCTTTCCAATTGGTCGAGTAGAGATTGAATCAGTTATAGCTTGTTCCCCCCTCCTTATTTTTTTTGTGGGAAAAACTTTTGTTGTTACTTGTTTGATTCTTCAACCATTTTCTTTCTATTGCTGATTTTGTTTTCCTATTGTTTGTCTACCTATGGTTTAACAACAAAGATAAATCATCGCTAATGCATAATATATACCAAAATGTTGTAACTTGTAAGCTTTTAAATGGTTAATAATACTCTCAAATTGTTTTTGTAGGGAAAGCTGATGGACCTAGTGAAGTGTTTGGATTCAGCAATATTTTGTTCATGCGGTCAGTTTTGATAAATTCTTATCTAGCATTTTAAAGTAATGTTAAAGAGAACCCAACTTTCATGCCATGCAAGAAAAAGCTTGCGATTTTTGTGTAAAATCCCAAGTCTTGGGATATGCTCAGCTAAGGGTTTGAATGATCGTAGTGATGTAGCTGAGCTTGTGAATGATAATGGGTTAGAGTCTGGGAATGAATGGGAAAGGTTACTTAAGCCTTTTGACCTAGAAGAGCTTCGGAAATCACTCGTTTGGATTTCCCCATCTCAGCTTTGTAAGTTGCTTCTGCTCCCACTAAATGTGGCTACTTCGATAGAGATATTTGAATGGGCAGGTGCCCAAAATGGCTATTGCCACACATTTGATGTGTATTGTGTGTTAATTGATAAGCTTGGGGCGGCTGCAGAGTTTAAGGTAATTGACAGGTTGTTGGTGCAGATGAAAGAAGAAGGGATTGTGTTTAGAGAGTCCCTTTTTATCTTAATTATGAAACACTATGGGAAAGCCGGTTTTCCAGGACAAGCAACTAGACTGCTCTTGGATATGAAAGGTGTTTATTCTTGTGAACCGACTTTTAGATCCTACAATGTTGTGTTGGAAATACTGGTAGCTGGGAATTGTTCTAAAGTTGCTTCTAATGTTTTCTATGACATGCTGAGCAAGGGTATCTCCCCCACCGTTTTCACTTTTGGAATGGTGATGAGAGCACTTTGTATGGTTCATGACGTGGATTCCGCATGCTTGCTCCTTAGGGACATGACAAAACATGGGTGTGTGCCAAACTCAGTCGTTTACCAGACTCTTATACATGCACTCTCCAAGAATAATAACGTGAATGAAGCATTAAGGCTTTTGGAAGAAATGTTTCTGATGGGTTGTACACCTGATGTTCAGACTTTCAATGATGTTATCCATGGCCTTAGCAAGGTTGGTCGTATTCATGAGGCAGCGAAATTGGTTGACCGAATGCTTCTTCGGGAATATGCACCTGATGATGTTACTTTTGGGCTTTTAATGCATGGATTGTGTAAGATGGGTCAAGTTGATGAAGCAAGGGCATTGTTGAACAGAGTGCCAAATTCGAACATTGTGCTTTTCAATACCATAATTAATGGCTACGTGATGCAAGGGAGATTTGAGGAAGCTAAGTTAGTTCTTTGTAATGACATGTTAAATGTTGGCTGTCAGCCTGATGTTTTTACATATAACATACTTATATATGGACTTTGCAAGAGGGGTTTCTTGCATTCAGCTCATGAATTGGTCAATGAGATGATAACAAAGGGTTGTGAGCCCAATGTAATAACTTACACGACATTGATAGATGGATTTTGCAAGGAAGGCCAACCGGAGGAAGCTGGCTATGTTTTAAATGAAATGGCAGCAAAGGGACTGTATCTCAATACTGTAGGATATAATTGCCTTATATCTGCTCTATGCAAAGGCGGGAATGTCGACGAGGCCCTGACCATGTTTAGTGAAATCCCACTCAAAGGATGTAAGCCGGACATCTTTACATTTAACTCTCTAATTTATGGACTATGCAGGATTAATAAAATGGAAGAAGCCTTGCGAATTTATCGTGATATGTTATTGGAAGGTGTTATTGCTAACACGGTTACCTACAACACATTGATTCATGCTTTTTTGAGGAGAGGTGAAATCCAAGAAGCACTTAAGCTTGTAAATGACATGTTATTTAGGGGATGCCCTCTAGACAAAATCACGTACAATGGCCTAATAAAGGCACTATGCGAAGCTGGGGATATTGAGAAAGGAATGGGACTATTTGAAGAAATGATGAGGAAGGGGCTTCATGTGGATAATATTTCATGCAATATTCTAATTAATGGTCTCTGCAGATGCGGTAGAGTAAATGAGGCACTTGAGTTTTTAAGGGATATGATTCATCGGGGTTTAACACCTGACATAGTCACCTACAATAGCCTAATAAATGGTTTGTGTAAGGTAGGACGGATGTGGGAGGCGTTGAATCTCTTTGGAAGGCTACAAGATGAAGGAATACATCCGGATGCAATCACGTATAATACTTTAATCAATTCTTACTGCAAAGGAGGCATGGCTAATGATGCTTGTGTGCTTCTATATAGAGGTGTAGAAAAAGGCTTCATACCTAACGATGTAACTTGGTATATACTGGTCAGCAATTTGGTAAAAGGAAGTGGCAATTACGGCCTGAATTTGTTCTCATTACTTTGACTTGGTATAATCCTTGTCAGCAATGTGGTGAAAGACAGTGATAAAGGGTATCAGGAACTCTACTGAATCTAATTATAGTGGCTGAAAGGAGGCTTGTGGTCCTTTAGAATTTAAGTCTCGGTTGGCCTTTTGAGCTTGTTCAATGACGAGAAGGGTTCCTTGGTCTCTCTTTCAGCCGCCATCGACTCTGTTTACAATTACTAAAATGTATGTGGTCAATCGTTGCAAGTTGTTGGCTTTTATTTTTTATTTTTTATTCCCACGCGCCCCGCCAACCCCCCCACCCCTTCTCTATGGTTTACACCAGTTAAATTATTAGGATAAGTTTTTGGTGGAGTCTTGGAACTTATTTACTTGTGTGCTGATCTTTTCGCAGGTGGATCTGATGGTTGTTTGATTCCGAATCTCTTGGGAGTTCTTTGCCATGTGCATTCATCGTAGAAAGTTTAAGTCTCTCAGCCGTCTATTGAATTCCGCAGGGAAAAGATTTCTGTTTTGAATCAGCTCAGCTTAGGTTGAAGATGGTTAGGGAGATTGACTCTTGAGGTAATAGAGCTACATGCCTACATTAATAATTCAGTTGTTTACTTGTCTACATCATGATTATCAATTTGAGAATTTATTTTCCATCATGTATCTATTTAGTTATAAGATTGTCTAGAAATAATCTGGTTTTTTCCTACTTCAAAGCAGTGAATCCCTACCTTTCAGAAGAAAAAATCACAATTTAGGTAGACTTCTCATTATGAAGCCCCTGCTACGACTGTTAGACATGTTGTCAGTGATACGTTTGCTTTCAACTTATCAACAGTTGATCATAAATTGACTAGGCTAGACTGAATTCTGACTCTTTTTTAATAATTTTTCATGTATGTTGCAGTGACCTTAATGTTTTTCCCGGAGGGCAAAATTTGAATTTGATGTAGAGAAAGTTAGTCAGACTTTTCAAAGTTACATGGAGCTAATGGGTAACTCGTGGACAAATTGCCCCTGTTTTTTTGGGTCAAAGCAATGTTACTCTTGCTCGGTCTTGCTTTGATGCTGAGATTAGCTATCCTGTGCTTGAAGACAATAGCGCGGAGTGGAAGAAGTGAAGGGTTTGATTTCGATGGAAAATTTGATTCTTGCTTCCTACTTGGCATGCACCATGACGTTTATTTCCACCAAAAATAAAAAAGAGTTACCATGACGTTTATATGATATTGTAACCAAAGATTTGGACTCTTTGAATTCTAATTTATTCATTCTTTCGCTGCTTTTCTCAAGCCTGCGCAGCCTTTTGAGTGATGTATTGTTGTTTTGGGCCAATAGTGGTTTGCAAGAGAGAGAGAGAGAGAGAGAGAGAGACAGAGAATGGAAGATGGACGATGTATGCATTGAAGGTTGCAACACTAAAGCATGTTAAAATTTGTTATTTATGCACCCCAGAAGAATATATATATATATATTTTTTAAGAATCGGTGATCATATTTTTTCGTGAACTATAAAATTTTACAAATTTAACTCAAGATCTTGTAGCCTTGATTCGATTTTTTTTTTTCCTCATCGGCAATCTTAGGATCCACATTCTTAAGACTTGGAACCTCTTTAGTTCCAGTAAAATAAATTCAAGATTAAAATTTTCAATTTTTTTTGTTAGCTTAAGTAGAAATTTTCATTCGAGAAACTAAATTACTCTTGGTAAATCAAAACAGCCTTTCTGGCACCTTATTTATTCGCCTTCACTTTCACAAAAGCTCTTCGTGTTCTTATAAAGTCACGTCCTTCAACATGTTTAGTAAGGCCAAAGTTTTTTTTTTTTTTTTTTTTTTTTTGGTAAATCAAAACGGAATAAACTCAAATCAAATCAACTTAAATCTTTATTTCATCAATAACAACACTTGACTAGCAAACCAACCAAAAAATTAGACCTAACAAAATAAATAAATAAATAAATATTGAAGCAACTACCCTTGTATTATGACACAAAGTTCTATTAGATCAAGGATCGCCCCATGTCCATTACTGCAATCCTAATCCGCTGTTCAACATTACAGTTACTATCGACATCATTCATTAACAGCGAAGAAAAACCCAAACAAAGTCCAAAGCTTTTGTCCTCAACTTCATCATCAATTCCATCGAAGAACGAATCCTCAAGCAGCTGCGCAGCCGATGGCCTCGCCGGCCCAGGAACCAGACATTTCTCTATGAACCTCTTCACCTCCAAATCCTTGATCTTCCCCATGGCGCGTGGCTTGACGCCCGAGCTCACCTTCTTGTAGATCTTCACCACGCTGTCGCACTCACTGTAAGGTATTTCCATGGCGACCAGCTCCAACACGCACATCCCGAATGCGTATATGTCAACCTTCTCATCGTACTTCTCCTCGTAAATCTCCGGAGCCATGTACTCCGGCGTCCCCAGCGCAGATCGGACGACGTCGTTACGGTTCGTCATGACGGCGGCGAGTCCCAAATCGCCGATTCTGACTCGCCCGGTGTTGCCGTCGATGAACACGTTGCTCAAATTTAGGTCTCTGTGGATGATGCGCGGCTGGTGAGAGTGGAGGTGGTGGAGACCGACGAGGATCTGCCTCGACCATCTCTTGAGAGTCCTGAGTGCCACGCGGCGGTGCTTCATTCGGTAGTTCCTAAGGCTGCCGGAGGTGCAGATTTGGGTGATGAAATTGAGGGTCATGTTTTTGTTGTCTTTCCAAGCGTGGGAGCAGGAGATTATGTTGTCGTTTCTCAGAGTCATAAGCAGCTTCACCTCCGTCAAAAGCCTGCTCATCATAGCGTCGTCATTAATGAACCTCTTCAACGACACCTGGTTCCAAGCCACCTCCGTCCCCTCCTTGTTGTCGAACGCTCTGTATACCTTCTTCACCGCTCCGGCGCCAAGTAGCTCGCCGTACCGGCCGTACCTCCCCGACGGGTTGGTCTCGACGAACGGCTCCGAGTCGGGCTCGTTCGAATCCATGATCAAAATTAGATGAGAAAGAAACACTCAGAGAAGAGAGAGAGAGAGTTTTAAGAGATCAGAAACGGAGGATTAAATGAAAACGGAGGAGGAGCAGATGATCAAGAAATAAGCGCTGCGGGCTTCTTTCAGATACAAACTCTGAGAGGCCATACGACCGAATTATGAGAATGTGACTCAATTTTGATCGATGTCTATACGAGAAAGAAACACAGAAAAGGAGGTGGTTTAAATACACTCTGGGAGCTTTATCAGTGTTGAATGCGTTTCAGTGGGGATTATGGTGTGTGTTTAAATAGAGGGAGAGAAGTTGGAAGTATAGTGGGATTTGTAGTCTTTGGTTTAATCCCGATTTGTAGGTTTTGGAGTTCTAATACGAGTAATATATCTTTACGTATATTTGATGATCTGTTTGTATTTGGAAACCTGTGATTTTTTTTTTTGGCGCTTATGGATTTTTGTTTTGTAATTTTTGATTTTTGATTTTTGATTTTTGATTTTTAATTTTCAATTTTTTGTGTTTTGGTTTTGGATGGGAAAGATTTAAAGCTGTAGAGGTTAGTTTAGTTTCTTTTGGGATGAGATCCTCTTATGATTCTGTTATATAGATTTTTATTTTTTATTTTTTGAAACGAAGGTTATTGTGCAACTTTGAAAAACAATTTTTCAACGTTTTCCCTTAAAAAAAAAATTAAGTTTTAAAGTTCCTATGGAAATAGTAAGGAGATATTGGCGTGAGATTATATTTTCTATCTAATCAACGGTTAAAGATAAGATTGTTAATCCTGAAAAAAAAAAAAGATTTTTCCAAACTAAAAAAGATTAGGATTATTTTTTTAAATTGAAATCTTCTGTCCAATTTTAATATCTAATATCTTAAATTATGTCTAACTAATTGTATTATAATATATCATTGAAAGAAATTTAAATTCAATAAAAATTATGTTACATAATATTTCAAATCTTTTTAAAATAATATGACATAATATCATTGATTAAACACCATTTGCAACATCAATTTTTGAACAGTATATTTGAATTCCTTCTGTATGGATGAAAGGTCCACTTTATAAAAAGAAAATTTTCTTATTTTTAATAAGAAAGTCTTTTCGTTTTTTGAGAATGATATGGTATTTAGATATGTAAAAGAATTTTCTTTTTATAAACAAAAAAATTGTTTGGAATTAGAATAAATAATATGGGAAAATGTGTGTTGTGAGAAGATTAGGAACAAAAATTCCTTTTCTTTTTTCTAAAGTATTCTGTAGAAGATATGTTTAGAAAAAAAAAGATACTATTTTCTTTTTTAAAATGAGAAAAATGATGAAAAAACTTGAAATAAATATTTTTTTTGTAAAACTTTTTCTCTGTGTAGAAGTGAGTCTCTCGTCCAAACAACCCTTAGAAGAATAATGAAGATATGCTTAAAAAATTTATAAAAAAAAAAAAATCAAATAAAATGCAATTCAACTAGAGTATTAACAACTCCTTGATATAAAATTGAGATTTAATCCATAAGTGATAGGAAAAAAACAAAAAAGATGAAATAGGACATTATCCAAAATTTTAATTTCTATTTTTTCATCAAAAATATATATATTAAAAAAAACATTTTATTAGTTAAATTATCGTATGTTCACGAAGATATATTTGTTTTTTGTATTTAAAAAGAAAGTGATATCCGTATGAAAAAAAAAAAAAAAGATGTGCCTTCAAACCGTAATGCAAACTTGTTCGCCTCACATTGCATACACATTGATCATATTATTACTATAACAGTATAAGCGTGCATGCTTTTAAAAGTCCACTGAAGTAACAAGGCACTCAACACACTTGAATTATCTCTACGTAGCATGCATTTGTAGTGGATATCTTCAATTGAAGTCACTTAGTGTTTGAATTTTAAGATAACAAGATAAATCTAAAACGGTGTTCCGTCATGTTTATGAATTCAAATGACGGGCTGCCTAGCCTTCTTAAATCATATCCAGTTTGTTCGTTTTTTTTTTAAAATATTAATTGACATCGTTAGTCTGTTGAAATTATAATATCTTTTTTTTAAAATGCAAATAGACCCCAAATTGTTGAAATGTCTACGATTAAAGGATTTCTGGTAAATTTTTATCATCTTTTATATGGTTTTATGCATGTTATCTTGAAAAAGAAAGGAAAAAAAAAAAGGAAAAAAATAAAAACAAACAAAGAGAAGAAGAGACTTCAAAAACTAAAAAGAGAGAAGAATGCAATCCCCGGCCGCTAGCACAGGTGGCCCATCCCTGTTGAGCACGCCCTCCACCACCCTTTTGTCATCCCAGCTCCTTGTTGCAAGCACCCTCTCTGCTTAACATGCCACATGGTTAAATGGGAAATGTTTTAACTTGATCTTCCGTTTGCCAAAATTTATTCAAAAGATGAAAAAAAAAAAAAGAACCGAGTTATCACCTATTTAACATTTTGGAGAATGGAGATGGTATAGTGTGGCGACCCCCCACGTACGTTACCATACCAACCAGTCAAGCTCTGACGCCGACCGCGATGGCTGGCAACCTCGTGGGTCGTCATCCTCTTACTTAACTTAACTTTCCATTCTTAACGTTCTCATCTTATAGCGGAAGCAATTTCTATAGCAAATTTTTTTTTTCTTTTAACTTACATACTATACCTATCTCTATCATACTCTTATAACACATATTTCATAACTTTCTTTCTTTCTTTCATCTTCCTTTTTGAACGCTCAGCGAAAGACTCATGGTAGTACCATACCCTCGCCCAGTCCCTTGGCACGTGCAGATCCGTCCGTTGTCCATCATATTACTTTAAATAAACACGTTGCTTACCTGCAACATATAAACAACTAATGAGCTAGATGCTCAGTAAGTTCAAACATACATTCATTAACTTATAAATACTAGTAATATATATTATTACTAGAATATATGTCATCACGTATATACACACCATATACATCATTTATACATATCCTCAAAACATAACATAAAATATGAGCTTCATCATGCTCGTTTATCTCTTCGTTCATCGTTCTTATCATTCTATCGATCATCTCTTATCATTCTAATCCAATCTTTTCATTTCTTTGCTTTTCATTCCTATCATTTCTTAACTTTCTATTCTAAACCTTTTTAACTTTCTATCACTTTATCATCATCTCTTAACATTTCATATCTTAAAAGCTAATAACATACACACTAGCATAACCTCACGTAAAAACGTGTCATCCACATCACATCACATATATAGTTCTATTATGTTTCATATCGTTTGTTTCTTTTTTTTTTTTCTATGTCGTTCTTTACTTTTCTTTTCTTATCTTTCATTTTCTTTTCTTTTCTTATCTTTCACTGGTGGGCCCCGTCGTCGAACGTACCTAGTGCGCGCTGACAGTGGGAGGAGGGGGAGCTACCCACCAACCTACCTCACAGTCAATCTTTAACTTTTAGCCATTAACCTCACACCTTCGGGAGGTAGCGTTCCACTGTAAGCCATTAACCTCACCTACGGGAGGTAGCATTCAATTATAGTGGAATTCATAACATAAAACCTCACCTACGGAAGGCCGGTACGCCGACATTAAGTTTTCAGTTTTCTTATCTTGCATTCTTTTAGCTTTTCTTATATTGATTTTTTTCGTTGTACATCTTTTTCTTTCATGACATTCATAATCTTTCACTTCTCATTTTTTCATAAAACGTTTCATGGAACATTTGTTCTTTCGTTGTTTTTCTTTTCTTAATTCTTTACTTTATCACATCACATCACATCATAACAACAAAAACATGTTTTGTTACGTGTAGACAATTATTCTTTGTTCGTCTTATCATTTGCATCCTCCTATCTACCGTATCTTATCATCATCCTTCTATAGATCATAACCTATCGTTCTATTCAATCAGTCACATCTTATCGTTATGTTCTAATCCTTTCATCATACCTTTTATCATAACCTATCATTGTTTTTCTTTCTTGTCTAACTCTTTGCTTTCATATCATTTTTCATAAAACATTCATCATACCTTTTATCATAACCTATCATTGTTTTTCTTTCTTGTCTAACTCCTTGCTCTTATATCATTTTTCATAAAACACCTATCCTTTCGTTATCATAAAACATACAATTTTCTTAATTCCTTTCATCACCGATCATCGTTGCTCTATCAATCATAACCTAACTTTCATAAAACTTTTCATAAAACATCTATCCTTTCATCCTCATAAAATACCCCCCCCCCCTTTTTTTTTTAATCACTGATCATCATTACTCTATCAATCATAACTTAACTTCTATAAAACTTTTCATAAAACACCTATTCTTTCCTTTCATATCTCATCTCTTTCTTATGCATTCTATCATAATATTCTCATTCTTACTCTTTCCATTCTTCTATCTCTCTTACTCACATCTTTATTCTCATAAAACTTTTATAATACCTTTCTTTCGTAATTCAATATATACATATATATATACATATATATATTTTTATAAATTATTTATTAAAACATATCTTTTAATATCATCATAACATTGTTATAGCATTTCTATAGCATCATCATAAATCACATCATGACATTTACATACAAAACATATAAACACGATGAACTTGTTCATAGTTGCAGACGGGTAAATGTCTGAACTTACTCATAGCGTGCTTATCCTCTTCTTAAAATCCATTGACGTCCTTCGTCGCTTCTGGATTGGGTTCCTACAGACAAGTTTTGTCCGTTAATCACATTTTTATTTACAGCTTTTATTTTATTTAAAAGCTTGATTCTGATCCTATAACCCTCAATTATAACCTTAGGACAACTTTTTAAACCTTAATGACCCTTTTTAAATTTTTCCCCAACTTATTGAAAAATTACGATTTTACCCCTAACTTTTGATAAAATTACAATTTTGCCCTTGACGTAATTTTTCATAACTTAAACCTCAATCTTGGCTTTTACAAACTTCATTAACCTATTCCAGGGTCATTGGGGCTCTTTTCCCATAATTTGAGAATCTTTGGGTAAAATGACCATTTTGCCCCTAATGGATCGTTTAATCATAACATTTTCATTTTCATACTTAGGCTGGATTTTCTAAACCCAAAATCATCTAATTAACTTTTTAAATCTCATCGGACCTTTTCCTGATCAATTCTTATCATTTTACCAATTTTTCACATTCCCGGCCCTCGGGAAGTACTATTCAAACCTAAGATTCGGTTTCATGTTTTTCTTGCGTTCTAGGGTTTCGAAGGGTCGGTTTACTAATTGTAACTTACCCATTCCTTTTTCCTTACCTTAATTCCTCGAGGGGGCTCGGGTTCCCTTCCCGATCATATTTTTACCCCTCGTTTCCCATATTACCCCTGGTGTCATTTTTTAGAAATTTCGGCAGAGTTTCCCCTTAATTTTTGAGGTTCCAGTGTTTAGGAAACGCCTGAAAACCATCTATCCTAATCTAATTCTATCACGTACTATACCAGAGGCCTAGATTTTACGTAAAACTCATACAGTTTACGTAAAATCGTTACATTATCACATATTTTTCTTTTTCTTCATTACAGCAATTTTCTTCTTTTTACATACATTCTTTTTCCATAATTTTCATACCAAAAATCATAAAATCATATAACAGTCCCAAACAATTAAATTGAGGAACGTAAAGGGATCGGGATTTATACCGAATTGCAGTCCGGTCTCGTCGGCATAAACCCTAATTCCTCGTTCTTCATATTTGAGGTCCCGTCTTGCAAATCCGACTCCGCGGATGCGTCCGGAACGTCGAAAATAGGCTAACGGGCCAAACTTGCATTTTCGGTCAACGGTCGCCGTTGACCGGCGGCGACGGCGGCGACGGTGGCAAGTGGGTAGTCCATTTTGAAGATCTCGACGAGAGGAATCCATTGGTAGCCTCAATTTCACATTTGGAGGCCCCAATCGCCGGAAAATCACCCCAAAAGTCACGGCCACGGCGGCGGCGGTGGAACTCCGCCGTGCCGGACTTTTTCCCCGAAATTGATTGAGGGCTTTTGCTCCCCTCTTCACAGCGACCGTTTCTGTACAAATGGTGCAGCTCAACATCGCCGGAAACGGCGAGTTTCACGGCGGCGACGGCGACGTCGCGACTTCGGGCGGCGCGATTCCGCCGGTGTTGAGGCGATCCACCACCTGGGTTTTGTTCTACTCTTCACCACGAGTCTTTTGGGACCGGTTTCGTGGCAAATGGTGGCCGGACAGTGGAGAAATCTCGCCGGGAAGATTTCGGCTCCGGCGACCTTCAGGCGGCGCGTGCGGCTTGCTCCGGCGGCTGCTCCGTCGCGTCGACCCACCATCGGACTCAGCTCGGCGAGAGCTTTTCAATGACACCGGCGGTGTCGAAAACGGACACCGTTTCCGATGGTCGGTTACTGTACATATTCGGCTAGAGAGAGAAAGAGAAGGAAGAGAAAGAGTGTGTGTAGATAAATGAGAAAATTCCACTTTTTCCCTCTCTTTATATATTTTTTCGCCCAAAATTTTAATATGAGCTATACTGATTAATTTAGGCGTCCTGAATCCAAATATATCAGTTTTATTTTCATCTGAGGTCATTTTGACCAATTTCCGATACTGTGAATTTTTCGATCAAAAATTACCCTTGTGCTCAATTATCAAATTTGAGCGTGCTGATAGGCTATCCTGACTAATTTGGGTGTGCTGAACCCAAATTTATCAGTTTTATGTCAAGATAATATCATCTTGACCTACTTTTTGATACTGTGAGTGGCATACACGTGCACACACATAATATCACTATTACTCATTTTTCATCCTTTAATATTGTTAGAACATTTTATTTAATTTTAAACAATATTAAATCACTTTATTTCACATTTTAACGCTTAAATTCATTGTGTAATTATTTTCCGAAAAAATGTGAATTTTCCCGGTTGTTACATATAGTGTCAACTATTCTTTTTATTTTTTTTATTTTTTGCCTTATGTTAAGTGTTAACGACTAATGAAAACCTTAAAGATGATCCATTACCTGCAAAGATGATCCTTTAGGAATGGTATATGACTAAAAGGATAAATAAAGTCTTACATTGTTTGATCAGCCAATAATTTCTCATTGTTGATTGCGTCAATAAAAATAATAAATAGACAATTTAAATTGTCGGCATAATTCAACGGTAATACTTTTAGGTAAAGTTGGAATCTTATATCCCAAAATAAATAAATAAAAAAATTCTCTGACATTTTCCTTGTGTATAAATATTGTAGGAAAAAAAACTCGTGTATAGATTCCACTTCCAAAACTTGTTGTAGAAAGAATCAGCAATCCTAAACATGTATCCGCTTGATACATCGAGGAGTTTTCTCTATACTCACAAGCTTCTAAGCTAGCTTTTAACACGGAGCAAGTACTGATATCCCATCTTCGAAGCGCCAAAAAAATTAAAATAAAAAAAATAAAAATAAAAATTAGCCTTGTCCAAATTGCTTGACGAAATATATGTAGTTGTTTTGATTCAAAGATATGTATATCCATAAAAATTATGGACGCTTTCAATTTTATATTTATATAATTATTATTCTAGTAAATTTTGTGGCACATTTTTATATCGATATAATTATTGTTCTGGTCAAAAGAATGCGACTTTATTGCAAAGTTTAGTTGATTTGTACAAGTGATATATACAAGTTGCTTTTAAGAGCCATTGATTTTTCATTCATTTATTTTATTTTTCTAAATCAAAGTTAGTTGAGTTTAAACTGTGAATCGTTATGTAAACTCAAACATATCATTCAAATAAAGGTCTTTTAGATATTATAATATCAAAGGCGCCTCAAACAAGAAGTTAATATAAAGGTGCAATTATGACCAACAATTATATAAAATTTCCAAGTTGTTACAAAAACTTTACCAGATATAAGATCAAAGTTCATACCAGATCGAAGATTATCACCCAAACTATTGAACTTTAATACTTATTTGTCCAAATGGGTCGTTTATTATAATGGATGCCCCAATCTCGATAGATTAAACTTAATTTGGAATAAAATCTGGAAATAAAAATATAATTTATTGAATGTTATGGATTATGTTCACAATCACATATTTTGACAGATTGAGTTGGTAAAGAAATTTGCTTTACATCTAATTTTAGAAGATAATATATATTCTTTTTTATATATCGTGACAGAGGACTTGTCTAAATACATCTTTTTTTCAGAAAAAGGAAATATGCATGCGTACAGACGGCATAAGAGTTTTTTTTCTAATGAAAAAGTGTAGAATTTTATTGGTTAACAAAATATTTTGCCACGAAAAGTAGAACCTCCCCATTAGCAACATAACTTGGTAGCAAGACTCCATAGAGTTGAAAAAACCACAAAACTTTGATGGAATCTACCAAGTCTTTAGCATCACTCTCCACAGTCAAACCATGACAACTCCAACTGCTTCCTTGGATCAGAAGCCAATCTACAAATAAGATAGAAAATCAGATTATACGTACAATCATGTACCACATCTCAGAAAATCAGATCCAAATAACAAGTGCAAATGTCAAAACAAATATCAAGCCAAAAACATAGCAAAATTTACCTTATTTCGATGTTAGGGCTTTATACGTCACTTCTAGCTTTCGTTTCGGCAATGGAATATGGAGGCCACTAGCAGCCGCTCTAAAAGCAATGTCAAAAGCGTCTAATGGTGGTGTCTGATCGAATCTCCAACCATGCACTGGTTCACGAATCACGACGGGAAGCCTCCGAGCTGCAAAACTACTACTAAGACTACGGTTAGATTAATTCTCACAAGATTTCCGCAACTCAAGAATCTCTAAGCAACAATAGTACTAAAGAGAGAAGAAAGAAAAACCTTTCAAGGATCTTTTTTCTTTTTTCAGATATATACGTTATGAGTACATAAATTATGTGATCGCTATGCACAATAATTGGTAAGAGAGGAAATTCGCTATAATTGACATTTACCCTACAAAAGAAATTGGTAATATCTCATAATTGTAAAAAAAAAAAAAAAGGCATAAAATGCCGTATCAGTCCCCAAATATGGTATTTGGAAACAGATATCCTCCCTGATACAAACTAGTTAACAACATTACAGCGTATTTTAAATAAGAAAACGCCTTAGAATTGTAAAATAACAGCAAGGTCCAAAAAGGCCAGTCAGCTCCGAAAGATGGTATTTTTTGTGAAAGATCTCATAGTAGGCAATAACCAAATATTAATAACTGAAAAAAAAAAAAATCTCACAACAACAATAAGAAGAACAACTCAAATTGGTGAATGTATGTTTCATGGACAAAAGCCGCCAGGAGATTAGGCAAAAGCTACTCCTAAGGAACGGCCATGGAATACGAAACACAGCAGCGGAGGAAGAAACCATCGACGCTGAATTGTTATACGACGTTTACGTTGGGCACTATACAAACATTAATTAGGTTTGCTCCCATTCAGTAAAGGATTTCTTTGCAGAATATCCCCCGTCGGATCAATCAAAAAGAGACACCAAATTAACAACTTAATTATCAAATAATCAGGAATCAAAAAATTCAATCATTCTAGACACAACCAAAAATAACTCGTACAAGGCAGTATGAATTACAAAGTAAAAAAACGAAGGATTTGCTGTTGCGAGCTTTTTTTCAAATACAAACACTGAGAGGCTCTTAAGGTTATGATATTACGCACTACTAACAAGGAGAAGAATTCAATTTTAAGGAGTACTATGAACTAGGTGTGTATATATATATATACACACACACACACAATTTATAGAATCTATCTCAATCCAAATCTAACTTTAATTTAAAAATTCAAAAATATTCAAGTAAACTCAAAATCTTAATTTCTAGATAATTATCGGAAAAAATTCAAATCTAACTTAACTAAAGAATTAAATAAATACATACATGTACATATGTATTGGAAAAGGTTTTTGATTTTTTTTTTCTTTGATCGATGTCTATACGAGAAAGAAACACAGAAAAGGAGGTGATTTAAATACACTCTGGGAGCTTTATCAGAATTGAATGCGTTTCAGTGGGGATTATGGTGTGTGTTTATATAGAGGGAGAGAAGTTGGAAGTATAGTGGGATTTGTAGTCTTTGGTTTAATCCCGACTTGTAGGTTTTGGAGTTCTAATATATCTATACGTATATTTGATGATCTGTTTGTATTTGGAAACCTGTGATTTTTTTTATTTTTTATTTTTATTTTTTTTGCACTTATGGATTTTGTTTTGTAATTCTTGATTTTTAATTTTTAATTTTCAATTTTTTTGTGTTTTGGTCTTGGATGGGAAAGATTTAAAGCTGTAAAGGTTAGTTTAGTTTCTTTTGGAATGAGATCGTCTTATGATTCTGTCATATAGATTTTTATTTTTTATTTTTTGAAACGAAGATTATTGCGCAACTTTGAAAAACAATTTTTCAACGTTTTCCCTTAAAAAAAAATAAGTTTTAAAGTTCCTATGGAAATAGTAGAGAGATATTGGCGTGAGATTATATTTTCTATCTAATCAACGGTTAAAGATAAGATTGTTACCCCTAAAAAAAAAAAAAGATTTTCCAAACTAAAAAAGATTAGGATTATTTTTTCAAACTGAAATCTTCTGTTCAATTTTAATAACTTAAATCTTGTCTAACCAATTATATTATAATATATCATTGAAAGAAATTAAATTTAATAAAAATATATGTTACATAATATTTCAAATCTTTTTAAAATAATATGGTATAATATCATTGATTAAACACTGTTTGCAACACCAATTTTTAAACAGAACATTTGAATTCCTTCTGTATGGATGGAAGGTCCATTTTATAAAAAGAAAATTTTTTTATTTTTGATTAAACACTATTTGCAACACCAATTTTTGAACAGAACATTTGAATTCCTTCTGTATGGATGGAAGGTCCACTTTCTAAAAAGAAAATTTCTTATTTTTGATAAGAAAGTCTTTTCGTTTTTTGAGAATGATATGGTATTTAGATATATAAAAGAATTTTCTTTTTGAAAACAAAAAAATTGTTTGGAATTAGAATAAATAATATAGGAAAACGTGTGTTGTGAGAAGATTAGGAACAAAAATTCCTTTTCTTTTTTCTAAAGTATACTGTGGAAGACATGTTTGGAAAAAAGATACTATTTTCTTTTCTAGAATAAGAAAAATGATGGAAAAACTTGAAATAAATATTTTTTTTGTAAAACTTTTTCTCTGTGTAGAAGTGAATCTCCCATCCAAACAACCCTTAGAAGAATAATGAAGATATGCTTAAAAAATTTATATAAAAAAAATCAAATAAAATGCAATTTAGCTAGAGTATTAACAACTCCTTGATGTAAACTTGAGATTTAATCCGTAAGTGATGGAAAAAAAAAAGATGAAATAGGACATTATCCAAATTTTTATTATCTACTTTTTCATCTGAAAATATATATATTAAAAAAAATATTTTATTAATTAAATTATTGTATTTTCACGAAGATATATATGTTTTTTGTATTTAAAAAGAAAGTGATATCCGCACGGAAAAAAAAAAGAAGATGTGCCTCCAAACCGTAATGCAAACTTTTTCGCCGCACATTGCATATACACTGATCATATTATTACTGTAACAGTATAAGTGTGCATGCTTTTAAAAGTCCACTGAAGTAACAAGGCACTCAACACACTTGAATTTTCTCTACGTAGCATGCAATTGAAGTGGATATCTTCAATTGAAGTCATTTAGTGTTTGAATTTTAAGTTAACAAGATAAATCTAAAATGATGTTCCGTCATGTTAGCGAATTCAAATGACAGGCTGCCTAGACTTCTTAAATCATATCAAGTTTTTTTTTTTTCCTAAATATTAATTGACATCGTTAGTCCGTCGAAATTATGATATATGTTTTTTTTTTAAATGCAAATAGACCCTAAATTGTTGAAATGTTTATGATTAAAGGATTTCCGGTAAATTTCTATCATCTTTTATATGGTTTTATGCATGTTATCTTGAAAAAGAAAGGAAAAAAAAAAAAGAAGGAAACAAATCAAAACAAACGAAGATAAGAAGAGACTTTAACACCTAAAAAGAGAGAAGAAAGTGATCCCCGGCCGCTAGCACAGGTGGCCCATCCCCGTTGAGCACGCCCTCCACCACCCCTTTGCCATCCCAGCTCCTTGTTGCAAGCACCCTCTCTGGTTAACATGCTACATTGTTTAAATGGCAAATGTTTTAACTTGATCTTCCATTTGCCAAAATATATTCAAAAAAAGGAAAAGAAAAAAGAAAAAAAGAACCAAGTTATCACCTATTTATCATTTTGGAGAGTGGAGATGATATAGTATCAATTATTCTATTTTTTTTCCTTATGTTAAGTGCAAACTACTAATGAAAACCTTAAAGATGATCCATTACCCGCAAAGAAGATCCATTAGGAATGGTATATGATGAAAAGGATAAATAAAGTTTTATATTGTTTGATCTGCCAACGATTTCTCATCTTTAATTGAGTCAATAAAAATAATAAATAGACAATTTAAATTGTCGGTATAATCTAATGGTAATACTTTTAGATAAAGTTCGAATCTTATATCCCAAAATAAATTAAAAAAAATTCTCTAACATTTTCCTTATGTATAAAGATTGTAGGAAAAAAAAATTCGTGTATAGATTCCACTTCCAAAACTTGTTTCAAAAAGAATCAACAACCCTAAACATGTATCTGCTTGATATATTGAGGAGTTTTCTCTATACTCACAAGCTTTTAAGCTAGCTTTTAACACGGAGCAAGGTCCTGATATTCCATCCTCGAAGTGCCAAAAAAATAAAAATAAATAAAACAAATAAAAAAACTAGCCTTGTCTAAATTACTTGACGAAAGATATGTAGTTGTTTTGATTCAAAGATATGTA
Organism: Antiaris toxicaria; assembly: GCA_035233585.1. Taxonomy (NCBI): domain Eukaryota; kingdom Viridiplantae; phylum Streptophyta; class Magnoliopsida; order Rosales; family Moraceae; genus Antiaris; species Antiaris toxicaria. The sequence goes on along the minus strand of CP141154.1, from coordinate 110,343,724 downwards.
TATCTATAAAGACTATGAACGCTTTCAATTTTATATTTGTACAATTATTATTCTAGTAAATTTTGTGGCACATTTTTATATTGATATAATTATCGTTTTGCTCAAAAGAATGCAACTTTATTGCAAAGTTTAGTTGATTTGTGCCAAGTGATATATCCAAGTTGCTCTTAAGAACCATTGATTTTTCATTCATTTATTTTATCTTTCTAAATCAAAGTTAGTTGAGTTTAAACTGTGAATCGTTACGTAAACTTAAACATATCATTCCATTTCGCAAAGAACATTTTGGTAATATCTCACAATTGCAAAAAAAAAAAAAGGCATAAAATGCCATATCAGTCCCCAGATATGGTATTTGGTAACAGATATCCTCCTTGATACAAACTAGTTAACAACATTACAGCATACTTTAAATAAGAAAACCCCTCAGAATAGCAAATAACAGCAAGGTCCAAAAAGGCCAGTCAGCTCCGAAAGATGGTATCTTTTGTGAAAGATCTCATAGGCAATAACCAAATATTAATAACTGAAAAAAAAAATCCCACAACAACAACAACAAGAAGAACAACTCGAATTGGTGAATGTATGTTTCATGGACAAAAGTCGCCAGGAGATTAAGCAAAAGTTACTCCTAAGGAACGGCCATGGAATATGAAACACAGTAGCGGAGGAAGAAACCATCGACGCTGAATTGCTATACGACGTTTACTTTGGGCACTATACAAACATTAATTAGGTTTGCTCCCATTCAGTAAAGGATTTCTTTGCAAAATATCCCCCGTCGGATCAATCAAAAAGAGACACCAAATTAACAACTTAATTATCAAATAATCAGGAATAAAAAAATTCAATCATACTAGACACAACCAAAAATAATTCGTACAGGACAGTATAAATTAAAAAGTAAAAAAACGAAGGATTTGCTGTTGCGAGCTTTTTTTCAAATACAAATACTGAGAGACTCTTTGGATAATAAGGTTATGATATTATGCACTACTAACGAGGAGAAGAATTCAATTTTAAAGAGTACTATGAACGCGAGGTGTGTATATATATATATACACACATAAATTATAGAATCTATCCAAATCCAAATCTAACTTTAATTTAAAAATTCAAAAATATTCAAGTAAACTCAAAGTCTTCATTTCTAGATAATTATCGGAATAAATTCAAATCTAATTTAACTAAAGAATTAAATAAGTACATACACATATATATATATGTATTAGAAAAGGTTTTTGATTTTTTTTTTTCTTTTTCCGCTCTGGGATGATACAAAGCTATCAGTAGGTGGATAATAAGTTTATTTTCTTTTCGAATGAGATCCATCTGTAGATTCGATTAATTAGATTTTCTTCCTTATCAAAGGAGATTATCATACAGATCCGTAAAAGTTATAACTTTTAAAGTTTATTTTAAAATAAATTCAAAGTTTTTCCCTAAAAGAGAAAAAAAAAAAAAACACTTTTAACGGCAGGGTGGCGGAGCGGAAGAGCAGCAGCGGTCGAACCAACGGCGAGCAACGAGGGACGGATGAGCATTGGTTTAGCGGCGAAGGAATTTGTGATGAATGGTGGGTATGGATTTAATAACGTTTTCTGATGAATGATGGGTATGGGTTTTTCCGAATTTATGGTGAACGACGAATTTGTGGTTTTCTTTTCTTTTCTTTCTGAATGATGGTTCAAGATGATAATGATTTTGATTTTGATTTTTTTTTTTAAACAGAGATGGCTTTAATGCCAATTTCTCATATCATAAAAGAGTAATACAATCAATTTATAAAGTATAATTTTATAAGAAAAAAGGCAACTATCTACGTGAGAATCAGGAAACTAATTACCTATCAATTAACTGTAAATCAGGTAACTAAATTAGAGCTATTCAATTCAGAAAATTTCACGACTTCAAAGGTCAATAGTTTTCTATTTCCAAAAAATAAATAAATAAATAAAGTTTTCCCATAAAAAAAATTGTTTAAAAGTTCGTATAGAAACAGTGGAGAGATAGGCGTAAGATAATTTTATACTTAAAGGGCAACTAAAGCTTTTTTTTTTTTTTTAAATAATAGTAATAATAAAATAATGCCCAAGGTACCAATTTAAACTAAGCTTTTTTAAGCACTAACTTATTTGTTATATTTTCATTAGTAAATACAACCAAATAATGTGATAATTTTATAAGTATTTATAAATAAAAAAAATAACAACACACTTATTATATAAGTTGATATTCAAAAATTGAAAATAAAATTAGGGGGTGTTTAGATGCCTTTTTGGAGACTTTTTTTTTTGTTGGAAAAAAGTTGTTTTGAAAAATATGTTTGGGAAGAACTGTTTAAAGTGAAAAAATATAAAATTTTAAAATATTTTTAAAAAAATATTAATATTGATTTTGTTTCGTTTCTCTCGAAATTCTATGTAATTTTAAAAAAATCATTTTATTTGGACTTGTATATGCACAATTATAGATTTTTAAATTTTGAAATTTACAGTAGTATTTTGAAGATATAAATAATGAAAAATGATGTTAAGGTGGAAAAGAATTATTTTGGAGACATTTTTTTTGGCTCTCCAAACACCCTTTAGTATTTCTTACATTTTTCATAATAATATTAATAATGATAATAACGGAAAGTTAAGATTTTTTTTACTTCTGGAACGGGGATATTTTCTTAAAAAAAATAGTAACGAAGATATGCTATGACAAAATTAAATAAAATTATAATATTCAACTAGAATAGATATTTAAAAAATAAAATATAAAAAACAATTTTTGATTAAAAAAACTGGAGATATTAATTGATATTAATCGATATGTTATAGAAGGAAAAGATGAGATAGATACTATATAAAATTCAAATAAAAAAAAAGATGCTATATAAGCTAAGGATCCCTTTGGATAACCGTTTGGAGATTTTTTTTTTGGGAAAACAAGTTATTTTGGAAAATATGTTTGAGAAAAAAAACTGTTTGGAGTAAAAAAATATATAATATAAAATTTTCTTTGGAAAAAAATTATCATTATCGATATTGTTTCGTTCCTCTCGAAATTTTATGTAATTTTTAAAAAAAATCTCATTTAGACTTGTAGACACAAAGTTATAGACTATTAAAATTTGAATTTTACTATAGCGTTTTGAAGATATGAATAATAAAAAGTGATAGTTAGGTGAAAAAAAGTTCCAAAAATTGTGTTTTGAAGACTTTTTTTTTCTAAAGTGTCAAACGGCCTTTAAGTTTTTGCACATTTCTATATTTAAAAAAATTAGGTTTTTTATTTTTCATATGAGAACAATGTATTCTAAAAAAATGTTGTGAGCTTGAGTGCTCGAATCTCAAGTTAACGAGACAAATACAGCTAATTCCTTTGCACTTAAGTAGGTCTGTTGTGCTGGTAATGATTGATGCCAACGCAATTTCTCATCAATATATGTTAACCACATGTCAATGGACACTCGTACAAAAGGAGAGGTATGATCCTTGATTGGGTCTACTGGTCGTAGTTATACTTCGAGAGGGAGAAGAACGTGAAGTTTGGCCTTTTTTTTTTTTTTTTTTTTTAATTTTGGTTTGGTTTCTTTCCAATTGGTCGAGTAGAGATTGAATCAGTTATAGCTTGTTTCCCCCTCCTTTTTTTTTTTGGGCAAAACTTTTGTTGTTACTTGTTTGATTCTTCAACCATTTTCCTTGTATTTCTGATTTTGTTTTCCTATTATTTGTCTACCTATGGTTTAACAACAAAGACTAATCATCTCTAATGCATAATATATACCAGAATGTTTTAACTTGTAACCTTTTAAATGGTTAATAATACTCTAAAATTGTTTTTGTAGGGAAAGCTGATGGACCTAGTGAAGTGTTTGGATTCAGCAATATTTTGTTCATGCGGTCAGTTTTGATAAATGCTTATCTAGCATTTTAAAGTAATGTTAAAGGGAACCCAACTTTCATGCCATGCGAGCAAAAGCTTGCGATTTTTGTGTAAAATCCCAAGTCTTGGGATATGCTCAGCTAAGGGTTTGAATGATTGTGGTGATGTAGCTGAGCTTGTGAACGATAATGGGTTAGAGTCCGGGAATGAATGGGAAAGGTTACTTAAGCCTTTTGACCTAGAAGAGCTTCAGAAATCACTCGTTCGGGTTTCCCCATCTCAGCTTTGTAAGTTGCTTCTGCTCCCACTAAATGTGGCTACTTCGATAGAGATATTTGAATGGGCAGGTGCCCAAAATAGCTATTGCCACACTTTTGATGTGTATTGTGTGTTAATTAACAAGCTTGGGGCGGCCGCAGAGTTTAAGGTAATTGATAGGTTGTTGGTGCAGAAGAAAGAAGAAGGGATTGTGTTTAGAGAGTCCCTTTTTATCTTAATTATGAAACACTATGGGAAAGCCGGTTTTCCAGGACAAGCAACTAGACTGCTCTTGGATATGAAAGGTGTTTAACATGTCATTACAAAGAACCTAACATGTCATTGCAAGAAACCCCTCTTGCAAAGTCCATATATAAGTATGTTATATGTAAAAACATCAGGCTGATAGCCAGCATTTAACATGTCATGACAAAGAACTAACTTAGCTTCCTCAAATCTCCCTTGCATCACGTAGCCATTACACGATGAAGGAATACGTCCAGATGCAACCACATATAACAAAGGGGTTTCTTGCATTCAGCTCATGCAACCACATATAACAAAGGGGTTTCTTGCATTCAGCTCATGCATTGGTCAATGAGATGATAACAAAGGGTTTTGAGTCCAATGTAATAACTTACACGACATTGATAGATGGATTTTGCAAGGAAGGCCAACTGGAGAAAGCTGGCTATGTTTTAAATGAAATGGCAGCAAAGGGACCGTATCTCAATACTGTAGGATATAACTGCCTTATATCTGCTCTATGCAAAGGTGGGAATGTCAACGAGGCTCTGACCATGTTTAGTGAAATCCCCCTCAAAGGATGTAAGCCAGATATCTTTACATTTAACTCTCTGATTTATGGACTACGCAGGATTAATAAAATGGAAGAAGCCTTGCGAACTTATCGTGATATGTTATTGGAAGGTGTTATTGCCAACACGGTTACCTACAACACATTGATTCATGCTTTTTTGAGGAGAGGTGAAATCCAAGAAGCACTTGAGCTTGTAAATGACATGTTATTTAGGGGATGCCCTCTAGACAAAATCACGTGCAATGGCCTAATAAAGGCACTATGCGAAGCTGGGGATATTGAAAAAGGAATGGGACTATTTGAAGAAATGATGAGGAAGGGGCTTCATGTGGATAATATTTCATGCAATATTCTAATTAATGGTCTCTACAGATGCGGTAGAGTAAACGAGGCACTTGAGTTTTTAAGGGATATGATTAATCGGGGTTTAACACCTGACATAGTCACCTACAATAGCCTAATAAATGGTTTGTGTAAGGTAGGACGGATGTGGGAGGCGTTGAATCTCTTTGGAAGGCTACAAGAGGAAGGAATACATCCGGATGCAATCACGTATAATACTTTAATCAATTCTTACTGCAAAGGAGGCATGGCTAATGGTGCTTGTGTGCTTCTACATAGAGGTGTAGAAAAAGGCTTCATACCTAACGATGTAACTTGGTATATACTGGTCAGCAATTTGGTAAAAGGAAGTGACAATTACGGCCTGAATTTGTTCTCATTACTTTGACTTGGTATAATCCTTGTCAGCAATGTGGTGAAAGACAGTGATAAAGGGTATCAGGAACTCTACTGAATCTAATTATAGTGGCTGAAAGGAGGCTTGTGGTCCTTTAGAATTTAAGTCTCGGTTGGCCTTTTGAGCTTGTTCAATGACGAGAAGGGTTCCTTGGTCTCTCTTTCAGCCGCCATCGACTCTGTTTACAATTACTAAAATGTATGTGGTCAATCGTTGCAAGTTGTTGGCTTTTATTTTTTATTTTTTATTCCCACGCGCCCCGCCAACCCCCCCACCCCTTCTCTATGGTTTACACCAGTTAAATTATTAGGATAAGTTTTTGTTGGAGTCTTGGGACTTATTTGCTTGTGTGCTGATCTTTTCACAGGTGGATCTGATGGTTGTTTGATTCTGAATCTCCTGGGTGTTGTTTGCCATGTGCATTCATTGGAGTAAGTTTAAGTCTCTTAGCTGTCTATTGAATTCTAGTGGGAAAAGATTTCTGTTTTGAATCAGCTCAGCTTAGGTTTATGATTAGGGAGATTGACTCCTGAGGTAATAGATCTACATGCCTACATTAATAATTCAGTTGTTTACTTGTCTACATTATGATTATCAATTTGAGAGTTTATTTTCCATCATGTATGTATTTAGTTATAAGAGTGGCTAGAAATACTCTGGTTCTTTCCTACTTCAAAGCAGTGAATCCTTACCTTTCAGAAGAAGGATCACAAATTAGGCAGACTTCTTATTATGAAGCCTGTACTACGACTGTTAAACATAAATTGGCTAGTGAAGACTGAATTCTGACTTTTTAATAATTTTTTGTGTATGTTGCAGGGACCTTAATGTTTTTCCGGGAGGGCGAAATTTGAATTTGATGTAGAGAAAGTTGGTCAGACTTGTCAAAGTTACATGGAGCTAATGGGTAACTCGTGGACAAATTGCCCCTGTTTTTTAGGTCTAAGCAATGTTACTCTTGCTCGGTCATTTTTTTGATGCTGGGATTGGCTATCCTGTGCTTGGGGACAACAGCGCGGACTGGAAGAAGTAGAGGGTTTGATTTCGATGGAAAATTTGATTCTTGCTTCCTACTTGGTATGCACTATGGCGTCTATTTCCACTAAAAATAAAAAAGACTTACCATGAAGTTTGTATGATATTGCGACCAAAGATTTGGACTCTTTGAATTCTAATTTATTCATTCTTTCGCTGCTTCCCCCAAGCCTGCGCAGCTTTTTGAGTGATGTATTATTGTTTTGGGCCAATAGTGGTTTACAAGAGAGAGAGGGAGAGAGAGAGAGAGAGAATGGAAGATGGACGATGTATGCATTGAAGGTTGCAACACTAAAGCATGTTAAAATTTGTTATTTATGCACCCCAGAAGAATATATATATATATATATTTTTTTTTAAGAATCGGTGATCATATTTTTTCGTGAACTATAAAATTTTACAAATTTAACTCAAGATCTTGTAGCCTTGATTCTATTTTTTTTTTTTTCCCTCATCGGCAATCTTAGGATCCACATTCTTAAGACTTGGAACCTCTTTAGTTCCAGTAAAATAAATTCAAGATTAAAATTTTCAATTTTTTTTGTTAGCTTAAGTAGAAATTTTCATTCGAGAAACTAAATTACTCTTGGTAAATCAAAACAGCCTTTCTGGCACCTTATTTATTCGCCTTCACTTTCACAAAAGCTCTTCGTGTTCTTATAAAGTCACGTCCTTCAATATGTTTAGTAAGGCCAAAGTATTTTTTTTTTTTTTTGGTAAATCAAAACGGAATAAACTCAAATCAAATCAACTTAAATCTTTATTTCATCAATAACAACACTTGACTAGCAAACCAACCAAAAAATAAGACCTAACAAAATAAATAAATAAATAAATATTGAAGCAACTACCCTTGTATTATGACACAAAGTTCTATTAGATCAAGGATCGCCCCATGTCCATTACTGCAATCCTAATCCGCTGTTCAACATTACAGTTACTATCGACATCATTCATTAACAGCGAAGAAAAACCCAAACAAAGTCCAAAGCTTTTGTGCTCAACTTCATCATCAATTCCATCGAAGAACGAATCCTCAAGCAGCTGCGCAGCCGATGGCCTCGCCGGCCCAGGAACCAGACATTTCTCTATGAACCTCTTCACCTCCAAATCCTTGATCTTCCCCATGGCGCGTGGCTTGACGCCCGAGCTCACCTTCTTGTAGATCTTCACCACGCTGTCGCACTCACTGTAAGGTATTTCCATGGCGACCAGCTCCAACACGCACATCCCGAATGCGTATATGTCAACCTTCTCATCGTACTTCTCCTCGTAAATCTCCGGAGCCATGTACTCCGGCGTCCCCAGCGCAGATCGGACGACGTCGTTACGGTTCGTCATGACAGCGGCGAGTCCCAAATCGCCGATTCTGACTCGCCCGGTGTTGCCGTCGATGAAAACGTTGCTCAAATTTAGGTCTCTGTGGATGATGCGCGGCTGGTGAGAGTGGAGGTGGTGGAGACCGACGAGGATCTGCCTCGACCATCTCTTGAGAGTCCTGAGTGCCACGCGGCGGTGCTTCATTCGGTAGTTCCTAAGGCTGCCGGAGGTGCAGATTTGGGTGATGAAATTGAGGTTCATGTTTTTGTTGTCATTCCAGGCGTGGGAGCAGGAGATTATGTTGTCGTTTCTCAGAGTCATAAGCAGCTTCACCTCCGTCAAAAGCCTGCTCATCATAGCGTCGTCATTCATGAACCTCTTCAACGACACCTGGTTCCAAGCCACCTCCGTCCCCTCCTTGTTGTCGAACGCTCTGTATACCTTCTTCACCGCTCCGGCGCCAAGTAGCTCGCCGTACCGGCCGTACCTCCCCGACGGGTTGGTCTCGACGAACGGCTCCGAGTCGGGCTCGTTCGAATCCATGATCAAAATTAGATGAGAAAGAAACACTCAGAGAAGAGAGAGAGAGAGTTTTAAGAGATCAGAAACGGAGGATTAAATGAAAACGGAGGAGGAGCAGATGATCAAGAAATAAGCGCTGCGGGCTTCTTTCAGATACAAACTCTGAGAGGCCATACGACCGAATTATGAGAATGTGACTCAATTTTGATCGATGTCTATACGAGAAAGAAACACAGAAAAGGAGGTGGTTTAAATACACTCTGGGAGCTTTATCAGTATTGAATGCGTTTCAGTGGGGATTATGGTGTGTGTTTAAATAGAGGGAGAGAAGTTGGAAGTATAGTGGGATTTGTAGTCTTTGGTTTAATCCCGATTTGTAGGTTTTGGAGTTCTAATACGAGTAATATATCTTTACGTATATTTGATGATCTGTTTGTATTTGGAAACCTGTGATTTTTTTTTTTGGCGCTTGTGGATTTTTGCTTTGTAATTTTTGATTTTTGATTTTTGATTTTTAATTTTCAATTTTTTGTGTTTTGGTTTTGGGTGGGAAAGATTTAAAGCTGTAGAGGGTAGTTTAGTTTCTTTTGAAATGAGATCCTCTTGTGATTCTGTCATATAGATTTTTATTTTTTATTTTTTGAAACGAAGATTATTGTGCAACTTTGAAAAACAATTTTTCAACGTTTTCCCTTAAAAAAAAAAAAGTTTTAAAGTTCCTACGGAAATAGTAAGGAGATATTGGGGTGAGATTATATTTTCTATCTAATCAACGGTTAAAGATAAGATTATTAATCCTGAAAAAAAAAAAAAGATTTTTCCAAACTAAAAAAGATTAGGTTTATTTTTTCATATTGAAATCTTCTGTCCAATTTTAATACCTAATATCTTAAATCGTGTCTAACTAATTGTATTATAATATATCATTGAAAGAAATTTAAATTTAATAAAAATTATGTTACATAATATTTCAAATCTTTTTAAAATAATATGGCATAATATCATTGATTAAACACCATTTGCAACACCAATTTTTGAACAGAATATTTGAATTCCTTCTGTATGGATGAAAGGTCCATTTTATAAAAAGAAAATTTTCTTATTTTTAATAAGAAAGTCTTTTCGTTTTTTGAGAATGATATGGTATTTAGATATGTAAAAGAATTTTCTTTTTATAAACAAAAAAATTGTTTGGAATTAGAATAAATAATATGAGAAAATGTGTATTGTGAGAAGATTAGGAACAAAAATTCCTTTTCTTTTTTCTAAAGTATTCTGTAAAAGACATGTTTAGAAAAAAAAAAAGATACTATTTTCTTTTCTAAAATGAGAAAAATGATGAAAAAACTTGAAATAAATAATTTTTTTGTAAAACTTTTTCTCTTTGTAGAAGTGAGTCTCTCGTCCAAACAACCCTTAGGAGAATAATGAAGATATGCTTAAAAAATTTATAAAAAAAAAAATCAAATAAAATGCAATTCAACTAGAGTATTAACAACTCCTTGATATAAAATTGAGATTTAATCCATAAGTGATAGGAAAAAAACAAAAAAGATGAAATAGGACATTATCCAAAATTTTAATTTCTATTTTTTCATCGAAAATATATATATATTAAAAAAAACATTTTATTAGTTAAATTATCGTATTTTCACGAAGACATAGTTGTTTTTTTATTTAAAAAGAAAGTGATATCCGTATGAAAAAAAAAAAAAAAAAGATGTGCCTCCAAACCGTAATGCAAACTTATTCGCCTCACATTGCATACACATTGATCATATTATTACTGTAACAGTATAAGCGTGCATGCTTTTAAAAGTCCACTAAAGTAACAAGGCACTTAACACACTTGAATCATCTCTACGTAGCATGCAATTGAAGTGGATATCTTCAATTGAAGTCACTTAGTGTTTGAATTTTAAGATAACAAGATAAATCTAAAACGGTGTTTCGTCATGTTTATGAATTCAAATGACGGGCTGCCTAGCCTTCTTAAATCATATCCAATTTGTTTTTTTTTTTAATATTAATTGACATCGTTAGTCTGTTAAAATTATGATATCTTTTTTTTTTAAATGCAAATAGACTCCAAATTGTTGAAATGTTTACGATTAAAGGATTTCTGGTAAATTTTTATCATCTTTTATATGGTTTTATGCATGTTATCTTGAAAAAGAAAGGAAAAAAAAAGGAAAAAAATAAAAACAAACAAAGAGAAGAAGAGACTTCAAAAACTAAAAAGAGAGAAGAATGCGATCCCCGGCCGCTAGCACAGGTGGCCCATCCCTGTTGAGCACGACCTCCACCACCCCTTTGTCATCCCAGCTCCTTGTTGCAAGCACCCTCTCTGCTTAACATGCCACATGGTTAAATGGCAAATGTTTTAACTTGATCTTCCGTTTGCCAAAATTTATTCAAAAGATGAAAAAAAAAAAAAAAAAGAACCGAGTTATCACCTATTTAACATTTTGGAGAATGGAGATGGTATAGTGCCAACTATTCTTTTTATTTTTTTATTTTTTGCCTTATGTTAAGTGTTAACGACTAATGAAAACCTTAAAGATGATCCATTACCTGCAAAGATGATCCTTTAGGAATGGTATATGACTGAAAGGATAAATAAAGTCTTATATTGTTTGATCAGCCAGTAATTTCTCATTATTGATTGCGTCAATAAAAATAATAAATAGACAATTTAAATTGTCGGTATAATTTAACGGTAATACTTTTAGGTAAAGTATATCCCATCTTCGAAGCGCCAAAAAAATTAAAATAAAAAAAATAAAAATAAAAATTAGCCTTGTCCAAATTGCTTGACGAAATATATGTAGTTGTTTTGATTCAAAGATATGTATATCTATAAAAACTATGGACGCTTTCAATTTTATATTTATATAATTATTATTCTAGTAAATTTTGTGGCACATTTTTATATCGATATAATTATTGTTCTGGTCAAAAGAATGCGACTTTATTGCAAAGTTTAGTTGATTTGTACCAAGTGATATATACAAGTTGCTTTTAAGAGCCATTGATTTTTCATTCATTTATTTTATTTTTCTAAATCAAAGTTAGTTGAGTTTAAACTGTGAATCGTTATGTAAACTCAATCATATCATTCAAATAAAGGTCTTTTAGATATTATAATATCAAAAGCGCCTCAAACAAGAAGTTAATATAAAGGTGCAATTATGACCAACAATTATATAAAATTTCCAAGTTGTTACAAAAACTTTACCAGATATAAGATCAAAGTTCATACCAGATCGAAGATTATCACCCAAACTATTGGACTTTAATACTTATTTGTCCAAATGGGTCGTTTATTATAATGGATGCCCCAATCTCGATAGATTAAACTTAATTTGGAATAAAATCTGGAAATAAAAATATAATTTATTGAATGTTATGGATTATGTTCACAATCACATATTTTGACAGATTGAGTTGGTAAAGAAATTTGCTTTACATCTAATTTTAGAAGATAATATATATTCTTTTTTATATATCGTGACAGAGGACTTGTCTAAATACATCTTTTTTTCAGAAAAAGGAAATATGCATGCGTACAGACGGCATAAGAGTTTTTTTTCTAATGAAAAAGTGTAGAATTTTATTGGTTAACAAAATATTTTGCCACGAAAAGTAGAACCTCCCCATTAGCAACATAACTTGGTAGCAAGATTCCATAGAGTTGAAAAAACCACAAAACTTTGATGGAATCTACCAAGTCTTTAGCATCACTCTCCACAGTCAAACCATGACAACTCCAACTGCTTCCTTGGATCAGAAGCCAATCTACAAATAAGATAGAAAATCAGATTATACGTACAATCATGTACCACATCTCAGAAAATCAGATCCAAATAACAAGTGCAAATGTCAAAACAAATATCAAGCCAAAAACATAGCAAAATTTACCTTATTTCGATGTTAGGGCTTTATACGTCACTTCTAGCTTTCGTTTCGGCAATGGAATATGGAGGCCACTAGCAGCCACTCTAAAAGCAATGTCAAAAGCGTCTAATGGTGGTGTCTGATCGAATCTCCAACCATGCACTGGTTCACGAATCACGATGGGGAGCCTCCGAGCTGCAAAACTACTACTAAGACTACGGTTAGATTAATTCTCACAAGATTTCCGCAACTCAAGAATCTCTAAGCAACAATAGTACTAAAGAGAGAAGAAAGAAAAACCTTTCAAGGATCTTTTTTCTTTTTTTAGGTATATACGTTATGAGTACATAAATTATGTGATCGCTATGCACAATAATTGGTAAGAGAGGAAATTCGCTATAATTGACATTTACCCTACAAAAGAAATTGGTAATATCTCATAATTGTAAAAAAAAAAAAAAAAAAAGGCATAAAATGCCATATCAGTCCCCAAATATGGTATTTGGTAACAGATATCCTCCTTGATACAAACTAGTTAACAACATTACAGCGTATTTTAAATAAGAAAACGCCTTAGAATTGTAAAATAACAGCAAGGTCCAAAAAGGCCAGTCAGCTCCGAAAGATGGTATTTTTTGTGAAAGATCTCATAGTAGGCAATAAACAAATATTAATAACTGAAAAAAAAAAATCTCACAACAACAATAAGAAGAACAACTCAAATTGGTGAATGTATGTTTCATGGACAAAAGCCGCCAGGAGATTAGGCAAAAGCTACTCCTAAGGAACGGCCATGGAATACGAAACACAGCAGCGGAGGAAGAAACCATCGACGCTGAATTGTTATACGACGTTTACGTTGGGCACTATACAAACATTAATTAGGTTTGCTCCCATTCAGTAAAGGATTTCTTTGCAGAATATCCCCCGTCGGATCAATCAAAAAGAGACACCAAATTAACAACTTAATTATCAAATAATCAGGAATCAAAAAATTCAATCATTCTAGACACAACCAAAAATAACTCGTACAAGGCAGTATGAATTACAAAGTAAAAAAACGAAGGATTTGCTGTTGCGAGCTTTTTTTCAAATACAAACACTGAGAGGCTCTTAAGGTTATGATATTACGCACTACTAACAAGGAGAAGCATTCAATTTTAAGGAGTACTATGAACTAGGTGTGTATATATATATATACACACACACACACACAATTTATAGAATCTATCTCAATCCAAATCTAACTTTAATTTAAAAATTCAAAAATATTCAAGTAAACTCAAAATCTTAATTTCTAGATAATTATCGGAAAAAATTCAAATCTAACTTAACTAAAGAATTAAATAAATACATACATATATATATGTATTGGAAAAGGTTTTTGATTTTTTTTTTCTTTGATCGATGTCTATACGAGAAACAAACACAGAAAAGGAGGTGATTTAAATACACTTCGGGAGCTTTATCAGAATTGAATGCGTTTCAGTGAGGATTATGGTGTGTGTTTATATAGAGGGAGAGAAGTTGGAAGTATAGTGGGATTTGTAGTCTTTGGTTTAATCCCGACTTGTAGGTTTTGGAGTTCTAATACGAGTCATATATCTATACGTATATTTGATGATCTGTTCGTATTTGGAAACCTGTGATTTTTTTTATTTTTTATTTTTTATTTTTTGCGCTTATGGATTTTGTTTTGTAATTCTTGATTTTTAATTTTTAATTTTCAATTTTTTTGTGTTTTGGTCTTGGATGGGAAAGATTTAAAGCTGTAAAGGTTAGTTTAGTTTCTTTTGGAATGAGATCGTCTTATGATTCTGTCATATAGATTTTTATTTTTTATTTTTTGAAATGAAGATTATTGTGCAACTTTGAAAAACAATTTTTCAACGTTTTCCCTTAAAAAAAAATAAGTTTTAAAGTTCCTATGGAAATAGTAGGGAGATATTGGCGTGAGATTATATTTTCTATCTAATCAACGGTTAAAGATAAGATTGTTACCCCTAAAAAAAAAAAAAAAGATTTTCCAAACTAAAAAAGATTAGGATTATTTTGTTAAACTGAAATCTTCTGTTCAATTTTAATATCTTAAATCGTGTCTAACCAATTATATTATAATATATCATTGAAAGAAATTAAATTTAATAAAAATATATGTTACATAATATTTCATATATTTTAAAAATAATATGGTATAATATCATTGATTAAACACTGTTTGCAACACCAATTTTTAAACAGAACATTTAAATTCCTTCTGTATGGATGGAAGGTCCATTTTATAAAAAGAAAATTTTCTTATTTTTGATTAAATACTATTTGCAACACCAATTTTTGAACAGAACATTTGAATTCCTTCTGTATGGATGGAAGGTCCACTTTCTAAAAAGAAAATTTCTTATTTTTGATAAGAAAGTCTTGTCGTTTTTTGAGAATGATATGGTATTTAGATATATAAAAGAATTTTCTTTTTGTAAACAAAAAAATTGTTTGGAATTAGAATAAATAATATGGGAAAATGTGTGTTGTGAGAAGATTAGGAACAAAAATTCCTTTTCTTTTTTCTAAAGTATACTGTGGAAGACATGTTTGGAAAAAAAATACTATTTTCTTTTCTAGAATGAGAAAAATTATGTAAAAACTTGAAATAAATATTTTTTTTGTAAAACTTTTTCCCTGTGTAGAAGTGAATCTCCCATCCAAACAACCCTTAGAAGAATAATGAAGATATGCTTAAAAAATTTATATAAAAAAAATCAAATAAAATGCAATTCAACTAGAGTATTAACAACTCCTTGATGTAAACTTGAGATTTAATCCGTAAGTGATGGGGAAAAAAAAAAGATGAAATAGGACATTATCCAAATTTTTATTATCTACTTTTTCATCTGAAAATATATATATTAAAAAAAACATTTTATTAATTAAATTATTGTATTTTCACGAAGATATATATGTTTTTTGTATTTAAAAAGAAAGTGATATCCGCACGGGGAAAAAAAAAGAAGATGTGCCTCCAAACCGTAATGGAAACTTTTTCACCGCACATTGCATATACATTGATCATATTATTACTGTAACAGTATAAGTGTGCATGCTTTTAAAAGTCCACTGAAGTAACAAGGCACTCAACACACTTGAATTTTCTCTACGTAGCATGCAATTGAAGTGGATATCTTCAATTGAAGTCACTTAGTGTTTGAATTTTAAGTTAACAAGATAAATCTAAAACGGTGTTCCATCATGTTTGCGAATTCAAATGACAGGCTGCTAGACTTCTTAAATCATATCAAGTTTTTTTTTTTCTAAATATTAATTGGCATCATTAGTCTGTTGAAATTATGATATATGTTTTTTTTTAAATGCAAATAGACCCCAAATTGTTGAAATATTTACGATTAAAGGATTTCCGGTAAATTTCTATAATCTTTTATATGGTTTTATGCATGTTATCTTGAAAAAGAAAGGAAAAAAAAAAGGAAAAAAATCAAAACAAACAAAGATAAGAAGTGACTTCAAAACCTAAAAAGAGAGAAGAAAGTGATCCCCGGCCTCTAGCACAGGTGGCCCATCCCCGTTGAGCACGCCCTCTACCACCGCTTTGCCATCCCGGCTCCTTGTTGCAAGCACGCTCTCTGGTTAACATGCTACATTATTTAAATGGCAAATGTTTTAACTTGATCTTCCATTTGCCAAAATGTATTCAAAAAAAGGAAAAGAAAAAAGAAAAAAAGAACCAAGTTATCACCTATTTATCATTTTGGAGAGTGGAGATGATATAGTATCAATTATTCTATTTTTTTTCCTTATGTTAAGTGCAAACTACTAATGAAAACCTTAAAGATGATCCATTACCCGCAAAGAAGATCCATTAGGAATGGTATATGATGAAAAGGATAAATAAAGTTTTATATTGTTTGATCTGCCAAAGATTTCTCATCTTTAATTGAGTCAATAAAAATAATAAATAGACAATTTAAATTGTCGGTATAATCTAATGGTAATACTTTTAGATAAAGTTCGAATCTTATATCCCAAAATAAATTAAAAAAAATTCTCTAACATTTTCCTTATGTATAAAGATTATAGGAAAAAAAAAAATTCGTGTATAGATTCCACTTCCAAAACTTGTTTCAGAAAGAATCAGCAACCCTAAACATGTATCCGCTTGATATATTGAGGAGTTTTCTCTATACTCACAAGCTTCTAAGCTAGCTTTTAACATGGAGCAAGGTACTGATATTCCATCCTCGAAGCGCCAAAAAAATAAAAATAAATAAAACAAATAAAAAAACTAGCCTTGTCCAAATTACTTGACGAAAGATATGTAGTTATTTTGATTCAAAGATATGTATATCTATAAAGACTATGAACACTTTCAATTTTATATTTATACAATTATTATTCTGGTAAATTTTGTGACACATTTTTATATTGATATAATTATCGTTTTGGTCAAAAGAATTCTACTTTATTGCAAAGTTTAGTTGATTTGTGCCAAGTGATATATCCAAGTTGCTCTTAAGAACCATTGATTTTTCAATCATTTATTTTATCTTTCTAAATCAAAGTTAGTTGAGTTTAAACTGTGAATCGTTACGTAAACTTAAACATATCATTCCATTACGCAAAGAACATTTTAGTAATATCTCACAATTGCGAAAAAAAAAAAGGCATAAAATGCCATATCAGTCCCCAGATATGGTATTTGGTAACAGATATCCTCCTTGATACAAACTAGTTAACAACATTACAGCATACTTTAAATAAGAAAACCCCTCAGAATAGCAAATAACAGCAAGGTCCAAAAAGGCCAGTCAGCTCCGAAAGATGGTATCTTTTGTGAAAGATCTCATAGGCAATAACCAAATATTAATAACTGAAAAAAAAAATCCCACAACAACAACAACAAGAAGAACAACTCGAATTGGTGAATGTATGTTTCATGGACAAAAGCCGCCAGGAGATTAAGCAAAAGTTACTCCTAAGGAACGGCCATGGAATATGAAACACAGTAGCTGAGGAAGAAACCATCGACGCTGAATTGCTATACGACGTTTACTTTGGGCACTATACAAACATTAATTAGGTTTGCTCCCAGTCAGTAAAGGATTTCTTTGCAAAATATCCCCCGTCGGATCAATCAAAAAGAGACACCAAATTAACAACTTAATTATCAAATAATCAGGAATAAAAAAATTCAATCATACTAGACACAACCAAAAATAATTCGTACAGGACAGTATAAATTAAAAAGTAAAAAAACGAAGGATTTGCTGTTGCGAGCTTTTTTTCAAATACAAACACTGAGAGACTCTTTGGATAATAAGGTTATGATATTATGCACTACTAACGAGGAGAAGAATTCAATTTTAAAGAGTACTATGAACGCGAGGTGTATATATATACACACATAAATTATAGAATCTATCCAAATCCAAATCTAACTTTAATTTAAAAATTCAAAAATATTCAAGTAAACTCAAAGTCTTCATTTCTAGATAATTATCGGAATAAATTCAAATCTAATTGAACTAAAGAATTAAATAAGTACATACACATATATATATGTATTAGAAAAGGTTTTTTATTTTTTTTTCTTTTTCCGCTCTGGGATGATACAAAGCTATCAGTAGGTGGATAATAAGTTTATTTTCTTTTCGAATGAGATCCATCTGTAGATTCGATTAATTAGATTTTCTTCCTTATCAAAGGAGACTATCATACAGATCCGTAAAAGTTATAACTTTTAAAGTTTATTTTAAAATAAATTCAAAGTTTTTCCCTAAAAGAGAAAAAAAAAACACTTTTAACGGCAGGGTGGCGGAGCGGAAGAGCAGCAGCGGTCGAACCAACGGCGAGCAACGAGGGACGGATGAGCATTGGTTTAGCGGCGAAGGAATTTGTGATGAATGGTGGGTATGGATTTAATAACGTTTTCTGATGAATGATGGGTATGGGTTTTTCCGAATTTATGGTGAACGACGAATTTGTGGTTTTCTTTTCTTTTCTTTCTGAATGATGGTTCAAGATGATAATGATTTTGTTTTTGATTTTTTTTTTAAACAGAGATGGCTTTAATGCCAATTTCTCATATCATAAAAGAGTAATACAATCAATTTATAAAGTATAATTTTATAAGAAAAAAGGCAACTATCTACGTGAGAATCAGGAAACTAATTACCTATCAATTAACTGTAAATCAGGTAACTAAATTAGAGCTATTCAATTCAGAAAATTTCACGACTTCAAAGGTCAATAGTTTTCTATTTCCAAAAAATAAATAAATAAATAAAGTTTTCCCATAAAAAAAATTGTTTAAAAGTTCGTATAGAAACAGTGGAGAGATAGGCGTAAGATAATTTTATACTTAAAGGGCAACTAAAGCTTTTTTTTTTTAAATAATAGTAATAATAAAGTAATGCCCAAGATACCAATTTAAACTAAGCTTTTTTAAGTACTAACTTATTTGTTATATTTTCATTAGTAAATACAACCAAATAATGTGATAATTTTATAAGTATTTATAAATAAAAAAAATAACAACACACTTATTATATAAATTGATATTCAAAAATTGAAAATAAAATTAGGGGGTGTTTAGATGCCTTTTTGGAGACTTTTTTTTTTTTTTTGTTGGAAAAAAGTTGTTTTGGAAAATATGTTTGGGAAGAATTGTTTAAAGTGAAAAAAATATAAAATTTTAAAATATTTTTAAAAAAATATTAATATTGATTTTGTTTCGTTCCTCTCGAAATTCTATGTAATTTTAAAAAAATCATTTTATTTGGACTTGTATACGCACAATTATAGATTTTTAAATTTTGAAATTTACAATAGTATTTTGAAGATATAAATAATAAAAAATGATCTTAAGGTGGAAAAGAATTATTTTGGAGACATTTTTTTTGGCTCTCCAAACACCCTCTAGTATTTCTTACATTTTTCATAATAATATTAATAATGATAATAACGGAAAGTTAAGATTTTTTTTACTTCTGGAACGGGTATATTTTCTTAAAAAAATAGTAACGAAGATATGCTATGACAAAATTAAATACAATTATAATATTCAACTAGAATAGATATTTAAAAAATAAAATATAAAAAACAATTTTTGATTAAAAAAACTGGAGATATTAATTGATATTAATCGATATGTTATAGAAGGAAAAGATGAGATAGATACTATATAAAATTCAAATAAAAAAAAAGATGCTATATAAGCTAAGGACCCCTTTGGATAACCGTTTAGAGATTTTTTTTTGGGAAAACAAGTTATTTTGGAAAATATGTTTGAGGCAAAAAAACTGTTTGGAGTAAAAAAATATAAAATATAAAATTTTCTTTGGAAAAAAATTATCAATATTGATATTGTTTCGTTCCTCTCGAAATTTTATGTAATTTTTAAAAAAAAATCTGATTTAGACTTGTATACACAAAGTTATAAACCGTTAAAATTTGAATTTTACTATAGCATTTTGAAGATATGAATAATAAAAAGTGATAGTTAGGTGAAAAAAAGTTCCAAAAATTGTGTTTTGAAGACTTTTTTTTCTAAAGTGTCAAACGGCCTTTAAGTTTTTGCACATTTCTATATTTAAAAAAATTAGGGTTTTTATTTTTCATATGAGAACAATGTATTCTAAAAAAATGTAGTGAGCTTGAGTGCTCGAATCTCAAGTTAACGAGACAAATACAGCTAATTCCTTTGCACTTAAGTAGGTCTGTTGTGCTGGTAATGATTGATGCCAACGCAATTTCTCATCAATATATGTTAACCACATGTCAATGGACACTCGTACAAAAGGAGAGGTATGATCCTTGATTGGTTCTACTGGTCGTGGTTATACTTCGAGAGGGAGAAGAACGTGAAGTTTGGCCTTTTTTTTTTTTTTTTTTTTTTAATTTTGGTTTGGTTTCTTTCCAATTGGTCGAGTAGAGATTGAATCAGTTATAGCTTGTTTCCCCCTCCTTTTTTTTTTGGGCAAAACTTTTGTTGTTACTTGTTTGATTCTTCAACCATTTTCCTTGTATTTCTGATTTTGTTTTCCTATTATTTGTCTACCTATGGTTTAACAACAAAGACTAATCATCTCTAATGCATAATATATACCAGAATGTTGTAACTTGTAACCTTTTAAATGGTTAATAATACTCTAAAATTGTTTTTGTAGGGAAAGCTGATGGACCTAGTGATGTGTTTGGATTCAGCAATATTTTGTTCATGCGGTCAGTTTTGATAAATGCTTATCTAGCATTTTAAAGTAATGTTAAAGGGAACCCAACTTTCATGCCATGCGAGCAAAAGCTTGCGATTTTTGTGTAAAATCCCAAGTCTTGGGATATGCTCAGCTAAGGGTTTGAATGATTGTGGTGATGTAGCTGAGCTTGTGAACGATAATGGGTTAGAGTCCGGGAATGAATGGGAAAGGTTACTTAAGCCTTTTGACCTAGAAGAGCTTCAGAAATCACTCGTTCGGGTTTCCCCATCTCAGCTTTGTAAGTTGCTTCTGCTCCCACTAAATGTGGCTACTTCGATAGAGATATTTGAATGGGCAGGTGCCCAAAATAGCTATTGCCACACTTTTGATGTGTATTGTGTGTTAATTAACAAGCTTGGGGCGGCCGCAGAGTTTAAGGTAATTGATAGGTTGTTGGTGCAGAAGAAAGAAGAAGGGATTGTGTTTAGAGAGTCCCTTTTTATCTTAATTATGAAACACTATGGGAAAGCCGGTTTTCCAGGACAAGCAACTAGACTGCTCTTGGATATGAAAGGTGTTTAACATGTCATTACAAAGAACCTAACATGTCATTGCAAGAAACCCCTCTTGCAAAGTCCATATATAAGTATGTTATATGTAAAAACATCAGGCTGATAGCCAGCATTTAACATGTCATTACAAAGAACTAACTTAGCTTCCTCAAATCTCCCTTGCATCACGTAGCCATTACACGATGAAGGAATACGTCCAGATGCAACCACATATAACAAAGGGGTTTCTTGCATTCAGCTCATGCATTGGTCAATGAGATGATAACAAAGGGTTTTGAGTCCAATGTAATAACTTACACGACATTGATAGATGGATTTTGCAAGGAAGGCCAACTGGAGAAAGCTGGCTATGTTTTAAATGAAATGGCAGCAAAGGGACCGTATCTCAATACTGTAGGATATAACTGCCTTATATCTGCTCTATGCAAAGGTGGGAATGTCAACGAGGCTCTGACCATGTTTAGTGAAATCCCCCTCAAAGGATGTAAGCCAGATATCTTTACATTTAACTCTCTGATTTATGGACTACGCAGGATTAATAAAATGGAAGAAGCCTTGCGAACTTATCGTGATATGTTATTGGAAGGTGTTATTGCCAACACGGTTACCTACGACACATTGATTCATGCTTTTTTGAGGAGAGGTGAAATCCAAGAAGCACTTGAGCTTGTAAATGACATGTTATTTAGGGGATGCCCTCTAGACAAAATCACGTGCAATGGCCTAATAAAGGCACTATGCGAAGCTGGGGATATTGAAAAAGGAATGGGACTATTTGAAGAAATGATGAGGAAGGGGCTTCATGTGGATAATATTTCATGCAATATTCTAATTAATGGTCTCTACAGATGCGGTAGAGTAAACGAGGCACTTGAGTTTTTAAGGGATATGATTAATCGGGGTTTAACACCTGACATAGTCACCTACAATAGCCTAATAAATGGTTTGTGTAAGGTAGGACGGATGTGGGAGGCGTTGAATCTCTTTGGAAGGCTACAAGAGGAAGGAATACATCCGGATGCAATCACGTATAATACTTTAATCAATTCTTACTGCAAAGGAGGCATGGCTAATGGTGCTTGTGTGCTTCTACACAGAGGTGTAGAAAAAGGCTTCATACCTAACGATGTAACTTGGTATATACTGGTCAGCAATTTGGTAAAAGGAAGTGACAATTACGGCCTGAATTTGTTCTCATTACTTTGACTTGGTATAATCCTTGTCAGCAATGTGGTGAAAGACAGTGATAAAGGGTATCAGGAACTCTACTGAATCTAATTATAGTGGCTGAAAGGAGGCTTGTGGTCCTTTAGAATTTAAGTCTCGGTTGGCCTTTTGAGCTTGTTCAATGACGAGAAGGGTTCCTTGGTCTCTCTTTCAGCCGCCATCGACTCTGTTTACAATTACTAAAATGTATGTGGTCAATCGTTGCAAGTTGTTGGCTTTTATTTTTTATTTTTTATTCCCACGCGCCCCGCCAACCCCCCCACCCCTTCTCTATGGTTTACACCAGTTAAATTATTAGGATAAGTTTTTGTTGGAGTCTTGGGACTTATTTGCTTGTGTGCTGATCTTTTCACAGGTGGATCTGATGGTTGTGTGATTCTGAATCTCCTGGGTGTTGTTTGCCATGTGCATTCATTGGAGTAAGTTTAAGTCTCTTAGCCGTCTATTGAATTCTAGTGGGAAAAGATTTCTGTTTTGAATCAGCTCAGCTTAGGTTTATGATTAGGGAGATTGACTCCTGAGGTAATAGATCTACATGCCTACATTAATAATTCAGTTGTTTACTTGTCTACATTATGATTATCAATTTGAGAGTTTATTTTCCATCATGTATGTATTTAGTTATAAGAGTGGCTAGAAATACTCTGGTTCTTTCCTACTTCAAAGCAGTGAATCCTTACCTTTCAGAAGAAGGATCACAAATTAGGCAGACTTCTTATTATGAAGCCTGTACTACGACTGTTAAACATAAATTGGCTAGTGAAGACTGAATTCTGACTTTTTAATAATTTTTTGTGTATGTTGCAGGGACCTTAATGTTTTTCCGGGAGGGCGAAATTTGAATTTGATGTAGAGAAAGTTGGTCAGACTTTTCAAAGTTACATGGAGCTAATGGGTAACTCGTGGACAAATTGCCCCTGTTTTTTAGGTCTAAGCAATGTTACTCTTGCTCGGTCATTTTTTTGATGCTGGGATTGGCTATCCTGTGCTTGGGGACAACAGCGCGGACTGGAAGAAGTAGAGGGTTTGATTTCGATGGAAAATTTGATTCTTGCTTCCTACTTGGTATGCACTATGGCGTCTATTTCCACTAAAAATAAAAAAGAGTTACCATGAAGTTTGTATGATATTGCGACCAAAGATTTGGACTCTTTGAATTCTAATTTATTCATTCTTTCGCTGCTTCCCCCAAGCCTGCGCAGCTTTTTGAGTGATGTATTATTGTTTTGGGCCAATAGTGGTTTACAAGAGAGAGAGGGAGAGAGAGAGGGAGAGAATGGAAGATGGACGATGTATGCATTGAAGGTTGCAACACTAAAGCATGTTAAAATTTGTTATTTATGCACCCCAGAAGAATATATATATATATTTTTTTTTTAAGAATCGGTGATCATATTTTTTCGTGAACTATAAAATTTTACAAATTTAACTCAAGATCTTGTAGCCTTGATTCTATTTTTTTTTTTTTCCCTCATCGGCAATCTTAGGATCCACATTCTTAAGACTTGGAACCTCTTTAGTTCCAGTAAAATAAATTCAAGATTAAAATTTTCAATTTTTTTTGTTAGCTTAAGTAGAAATTTTCATTCGAGAAACTAAATTACTCTTGGTAAATCAAAACAGCCTTTCTGGCACCTTATTTATTCGCCTTCACTTTCACAAAAGCTCTTCGTGTTCTTATAAAGTCACGTCCTTCAATATGTTTAGTAAGGCCAAAGTATTTTTTTTTTTTTTTGGTAAATCAAAACGGAATAAACTCAAATCAAATCAACTTAAATCTTTATTTCATCAATAACAACACTTGACTAGCAAACCAACCAAAAAATAAGACCTAACAAAATAAATAAATAAATAAATATTGAAGCAACTACCCTTGTATTATGACACAAAGTTCTATTAGATCAAGGATCGCCCCATGTCCATTACTGCAATCCTAATCCGCTGTTCAACATTACAGTTACTATCGACATCATTCATTAACAGCGAAGAAAAACCCAAACAAAGTCCAAAGCTTTTGTGCTCAACTTCATCATCAATTCCATCGAAGAACGAATCCTCAAGCAGCTGCGCAGCCGATGGCCTCGCCGGCCCAGGAACCAGACATTTCTCTATGAACCTCTTCACCTCCAAATCCTTGATCTTCCCCATGGCGCGTGGCTTGACGCCCGAGCTCACCTTCTTGTAGATCTTCACCACGCTGTCGCACTCACTGTAAGGTATTTCCATGGCGACCAGCTCCAACACGCACATCCCGAATGCGTATATGTCAACCTTCTCATCGTACTTCTCCTCGTAAATCTCCGGAGCCATGTACTCCGGCGTCCCCAGCGCAGATCGGACGACGTCGTTACGGTTCGTCATGACAGCGGCGAGTCCCAAATCGCCGATTCTGACTCGCCCGGTGTTGCCGTCGATGAACACGTTGCTCAAATTTAGGTCTCTGTGGATGATGCGCGGCTGGTGAGAGTGGAGGTGGTGGAGACCGACGAGGATCTGCCTCGACCATCTCTTGAGAGTCCTGAGTGCCACGCGGCGGTGCTTCATTCGGTAGTTCCTAAGGCTGCCGGAGGTGCAGATTTGGGTGATGAAATTGAGGGTCATGTTTTTGTTGTCATTCCAAGCGTGGGAGCAGGAGATTATGTTGTCGTTTCTCAGAGTCATAAGCAGCTTCACCTCCGTCAAAAGCCTGCTCATCATAGCGTCGTCATTCATGAACCTCTTCAACGACACCTGGTTCCAAGCCACCTCCGTCCCCTCCTTGTTGTCGAACGCTCTGTATACCTTCTTCACCGCTCCGGCGCCAAGTAGCTCGCCGTACCGGCCGTACCTCCCCGACGGGTTGGTCTCGACGAACGGCTCCGAGTCGGGCTCGTTCGAATCCATGATCAAAATTAGATGAGAAAGAAACACTCAGAGAAGAGAGAGAGAGAGTTTTAAGAGATCAGAAACGGAGGATTAAATGAAAACGGAGGAGGAGCAGATGATCAAGAAATAAGCGCTGCGGGCTTCTTTCAGATACAAACTCTGAGAGGCCATACGACCGAATTATGAGAATGTGACTCAATTTTGATCGATGTCTATACGAGAAAGAAACACAGAAAAGGAGGTGGTTTAAATACACTCTGGGAGCTTTATCAGTATTGAATGCGTTTCAGTGGGGATTATGGTGTGTGTTTAAATAGAGGGAGAGAAGTTGGAAGTATAGTGGGATTTGTAGTCTTTGGTTTAATCCCGATTTGTAGGTTTTGGAGTTCTAATACGAGTCATATATCTATACGTATATTTGATGATCTGTTTGTATTTGGAAACCTGTGATTTTTTTTTTTGGCGCTTGTGGATTTTTGCTTTGTAATTTTTGATTTTTGATTTTTGATTTTTAATTTTCAATTTTTTGTGTTTTGGTTTTGGGTGGGAAAGATTTAAAGCTGTAGAGGGTAGTTTAGTTTCTTTTGAAATGAGATCCTCTTGTGATTCTGTCATATAGATTTTTATTTTTTATTTTTTGAAACGAAGATTATTGTGCAACTTTGAAAAACAATTTTTCAACGTTTTCCCTTAAAAAAAAAAAAAGTTTTAAAGTTCCTACGGAAATAGTAAGGAGATATTGGGGTGAGATTATATTTTCTATCTAATCAACGGTTAAAGATAAGATTATTAATCCTGAAAAAAAAAAAAAGATTTTTCCAAACTAAAAAAGATTAGGATTATTTTTTCATATTGAAATCTTCTGTCCAATTTTAATACCTAATATCTTAAATCGTGTCTAACTAATTGTATTATAATATATCATTGAAAGAAATTTAAATTTAATAAAAATTATGTTACATAATATTTCAAATCTTTTTAAAATAATATGGCATAATATCATTGATTAAACACCATTTGCAACACCAATTTTTGAACAGAATATTTGAATTCCTTCTGTATGGATGAAAGGTCCATTTTATAAAAATAAAATTTTCTTATTTTTAATAAGAAAGTCTTTTCGTTTTTTGAGAATGATATGGTATTTAGATATGTAAAAGAATTTTCTTTTTATAAACAAAAAAATTGTTTGGAATTAGAATAAATAATATGAGAAAATGTGTATTGTGAGAAGATTAGGAACAAAAATTCCTTTTCTTTTTTCTAAAGTATTCTGTAAAAGACATGTTTAGAAAAAAAAAAGATACTATTTTCTTTTCTAAAATGAGAAAAATGATGAAAAAACTTGAAATAAATATTTTTTTTGTAAAACTTTTTCTCTTTGTAGAAGTGAGTCTCTCGTCCAAACAACCCTTAGAAGAATAATGAAGATATGCTTAAAAAATTTATAAAAAAAAAATCAAATAAAATGCAATTCAACTAGAGTATTAACAACTCCTTGATATAAAATTGAGATTTAATCCATAAGTGATAGGAAAAAAACAAAAAAGATGAAATAGGACATTATCCAAAATTTTAATTTCTATTTTTTCATCGAAAATATATATATATTAAAAAAAACATTTTATTAGTTAAATTATCGTATTTTCACGAAGACATATTTGTTTTTTTATTTAAAAAGAAAGTGATATCCGTATGAAAAAAAAAAAAAAAAGATGTGCCTCCAAACCGTAATGCAAACTTATTCGCCTCACATTGCATACACATTGATCATATTATTACTGTAACAGTATAAGCGTGCATGCTTTTAAAAGTCCACTAAAGTAACAAGGCACTTAACACACTTTAATCATCTCTACGTAGCATGCAATTGAAGTGGATATCTTCAATTGAAGTCACTTAGTGTTTGAATTTTAAGATAACAAGATAAATCTCAAACGGTGTTTCGTCATGTTTATGAATTCAAATGACGGGCTGCCTAGCCTTCTTAAATCATATCCAATTTGTTTTTTTTTTAAATATTAATTGACATCGTTAGTCTGTTAAAATTATGATATTTTTTTTTTTTAAATGCAAATAGACTCCAAATTGTTGAAATGTTTACGATTAAAGGATTTCTGGTAAATTTTTATCATCTTTTATATGGTTTTATGCATGTTATCTTGAAAAAGAAAGGAAAAAAAAGGAAAAAAATAAAAACAAACAAAGAGAAGAAGAGACTTCAAAAACTAAAAAGAGAGAAGAATGCGATCCCCGGCCGCTAGCACAGGTGGCCCATCCCTGTTGAGCACGACCTCCACCACCCCTTTGTCATCCCAGCTCCTTGTTGCAAGCACCCTCTCTGCTTAACATGCCACATGGTTAAATGGCAAATGTTTTAACTTGATCTTCCGTTTGCCAAAATTTATTCAAAAGATGAAAAAAAAAAAAAAAAAAAGAACCGAGTTATCACCTATTTAACATTTTGGAGAATGGAGATGGTATAGTGCCAACTATTCTTTTTATTTTTTTATTTTTTGCCTTATGTTAAGTGTTAACGACTAATGAAAACCTTAAAGATGATCCATTACCTGCAAAGATGATCCTTTAGGAATGGTATATGACTGAAAGGATAAATAAAGTCTTATATTGTTTGATTAGCCAATAATTTCTCATTGTTGATAGCGTCAATAAAAATAATAAATAGACAATTTAAATTGTCGGTATAATTTAACGGTAATACTTTTAGGTAAAGTTGGAATCTTATATCCCAAAATAAATAAATAAATAAATTCTCTGACATTTTCCTTGTGTATAAATATTGTAGGAAAAAAAACTCGTGTATAGATTCCACTTCCAAAACTTGTTGTAGAAAGAATCAGCAATCCTAAACATGTATCCGCTTGATACGTTGAGGAGTTTTCTCTGTACTCACAAGCTTCTAAGCTAGCTTTTAACACGGACCAAGTACTGATATCCCATCTTCGAAGCGCCAAAAAAATTAAAATAAAAAAAATAAAAATAAAAACTAGTCTTGTCCAAATTGCTTGACGAAATATATGTAGTTGTTTTGATTCAAAGATATATATATCTATAAAGACTATGGACGCTTTCAATTTTATATTTATATAATTATTGTTCTGGTAAATTTTGTAGCACATTTTTATATCGATACAATTATCGTTCTAGTTAAAAGAATGCGGCTTTATTGCAAAGTTTAGTTGATTTGTACCAAGTGATATATACAAGTTGCTTTTAAGAGCCATTGATTTTTCATTCATTTATTTTATCTTTCTAAATCAAAGTTAGTTGAGTTTAAACCGTAGATCGTTATGTAAACTCAAATATATCATTCAAACAAAGGCCTTTTAGATATTATAATATCAAAAGCGCCTCGAACAAGAAGTTAATATAGAGGTGCAATTATGACCAACAATTATATAAGATTTCCAAGTTGTTACAAAAACTTTACCAGATATAAGATCAAAGTTCATACTAGATCGAAGATTATCACCCAAACTGTTGGACTTTAACTCTTATTTGTCCAAATGGGTCGTTTATTATAATGGATGCTCCAATCTCGATAGATTAAACTTAATTTGGAATAAAATCTGGAAATAAAAATATAATTTATTGAATGTTATGGATTATGTTCACAATCACATATTTTGGCAGATTGAGTTGGTCAAGAAATTTGCTTTACGTCTAATTTTAGAAGATAATATAGATTCTTTTTTATATATCGTGACAGGGCACTTGTCTAAATACATCCTTTTTTCAGAAAAAGGAAATATGCATGCGTACAGACGGCATAAGAGTTTTTTTTTTTTTCTAATGAAAAAGTGTAGAATTTTATTGGTTAACAAAATATTTTGCCACGAAAAGTAGAACCTCCCCATTAGCAACATAACTTGGTAGCAAGACTCCAAAGAGTTGAAGAAACCACAAAACTTTGATGGAATCTACCAAGTCTTTAGCATCACTCTCCACAGTCAAACCACGACAACTCCAGCTGCTTCCTTTGATCAGGAGCGAATCTACAAATAAGATAGAAATCAGATTATACGTACAATCATGTACCACATCTCAGAAAATCAGATCCAAATTACAAGTGCAAATGTCAAAACAAATATCAAGCCAAAAACATAGCAAAATTTACCTTATTTCGATGTTAGGGCTTTATACGTCACTTCTAGCTTTCGTTTCGGCAATGGAATATGGAGGCCACTAGCAGCCGCTCTAAAAGCAATGTCAAAAGCGTCTAATGGTGGTGTCTGATCGAATCTCCAACCATGCACTGGTTCACGAATCACGACGGGAAGCCTCCGAGCTGCAAAACTACTACTAAGACTATGGTTAGATTAATTCTCACAAGATTTCCGCAACTCAAGAATCTCTAAGCAACAATAGTACTAAAGAGAGAAGAAAGAAAAACCTTTCAAGGATCTTTTTTCTTTTTTTAGGTATATACGTTATGAGTACATAAATTATGTGATCCCTATGCACAATAATTGGTAAGAGAGGAAATTCCCTATAATTGACATTTACCCTACAAAAGAAATTGGTAATATCTCATAATTGTACAAAAAAAAAAAGGCATAAAATGCCATATCAGTCCCCAAATATGGTATTTGGTAACAGATATCCTCCTTGATACAAACTAGTTAACAACATTACAGCATATTTTAAATAAGAAAACGCCTTAGAATTGTAAAATAACAGCCACGTCCAAAAAGGCCAGTCAGCTCCGAAAGAAGGTATTTTTTGTGAAAGATCTCATAGTAGGCAATAACCAAATATTAATAACTGAAAAAAAAAAAAAATCTCACAACAACAATAAGAAGAACAACTCAAATTGGTGAATGTATGTTTCATGGACAAAAGCCGCCAGGAGATTAAGCAAAAGCTACTCCTAAGGAACGGCCATGGAATACGAAACACAGCAGCGGAGGAAGAAACCATCGACGCTGAATTGTTATACGACGTTTACGTTGGGCACTATACAAACATTAATTAGGTTTGCTCCCATTCAGTAAAGGATTTCTTTGCAGAATATCCCCCGTCGGATCAATCAAAAAGAGACACCAATGCGAGCTTTTTTTCAAATACAAACACTGAGAGGCTCTTAAGGTTATGATATTATGCACTACTAACAAGGAGAAGAATTCAATTTTAAGGAGTACTATGAACTAGGTGTGTGTATATATATATGTACACACACACAAATTATAGAATCTATCTAAATCCAAATCTAACTTTAATTTAAAAATTCAAAAATATTCAAGTAAACTCAAAATCTTAATTTCTAGATAATTATCGGAACAAATTCAAATCTAACTTAACTAAAGAATTAAATAAATACATACATATATATATGTATTGGAAAAGGCTTTTGATTTTTTTTTTTTTTTCTTTGATCGATGTCTATACGAGAAAGAAACACAGAAAAGGAGGTGATTTAAATACACTCTGGGAGCTTTATCAGAATTGAATGCGTTTCAGTGGGGATTATGGTGTGTGTTTATATAGAGGGAGAGAAGTTGGAAGTATAGTGGGATTTGTAGTCTTCGGTTTAATCCCGACTTGTAGGTTTTGGAGTTCTAATACGAGTCATATATCTATACGTATATTTGATGATCTGTTTGTATTTGGAAACCTGTGATTTTTTTTTTTGGCGCTTGTGGATTTTTGTTTTGTAATTTTTGATTTTTGATTTTTAATTTTTAATTTTCAATTTTTTTGTGTTTTGGTCTTGGATGGGAAAGATTTAAAGCTGTAGAGGTTAGTTTAGTTTCTTTTGGAATGAGATCGTCTTATGATTCTGTCATATAGATTTTTATTTTTTATTTTTTGAAACGAAGATTATTGCGCAACTTTGAAAAACAATTTTTCAACGTTTTCCCTTAAAAAAAAAGTTTTAAAGTTCCTATGGAAATAGTAGGGAGATATTGGCATGAGATTATATTTTCTATCTAATCAACGGTTAAAGATAAGATTGTTACCCCTAAAAAAAAAAAAGATTTTCCAAACTAAAAAAGATTAGGATTATTTTTTCAAACTGAAATCTTCTATCCAATTTTAATATCTTAAATCGTGTCTAACTAATTATATTATAATATATCATTGAAAGAAATTAAATTTAATAAAAATATATGTTACATAATATTTCAAATCTATTTAAAATAATATGGTATAATATCATTGATTAAACACTATTTGCAACACCAATTTTTAAACAGAACATTTGAATTCCTTCTGTATGGATGGAAGGTCCACTTTATAAAAAGAAAAATTTTCTTATTTTTGATTAAACACTATTTGCAACACCAATTTTTGAACAGAACATTTGAATTCCTTTTGTATGGATGGAAAGTCCACTTTCTAAAAAGAAAATTTCTTATTTTTGATAAGAAAGTCTTTTCGTTTTTTGAGAATGATATGGCATTTAGATATATAAAAGAATTTTCTTTTTGTAAACAAAAAAATTGTTTGAAATTAGAATAAAGAATATGGGAAAATGTGTGTTGTGAGAAGTTTATGAACAAAAATTCCTTTTCTTTTTTCTAAAGTATACTGTAGAATACATGTTTGGAAAAAAGATACTATCTTCTTTTCTAGAATGAGAAAAACGATGGAAAAACTTGAAATAAATATTTTTTTTGTAAAACTTTTTTTCTGTGTAGAAGTGAATCTCCCATCCAAACAACCCTTAGAAGAATAATGAAGATATGCTTAAAAAATTTATATAAAAAAAAATCAAATAAAATGCAATTCAACTAGAGTATTAACAACTCCTTGATGTAAACTTGAGATTTAATCCGTAAGTGATGGAAAAAAAAAAGTGAAATAGTACATTATCCAAATTTTTAATTTCTACTTTTTCATCTGAAAATATATATATTAAAAAAAACATTTTATTAATTAAATTATCGTATTTTCACGAAGATATATATGTTTTTTGTATTTAAAAAGAAAGTGATATCCGTACGGGAAAAAAAAAAAAAAAAGATGTGCCTCCAAACCGTTATGCAAACTTTTTCGCCGCACATTGCATATACATTGATTATATTATTATTGTAACAGTATAAGCGTGTATGCTTTTAAAAGTCCACTGAAGTAACAAGGCACTCAACACACTTGAATTATCTCTACGTAGCATGCAATTGAAGTGGATATCTTCAATTGAAGTCACTTAGTGTTTGAAATTTAAGTTAACAAGATAAATCTAAAACGGTGTTCTATCATGTTTGCGAATTCAAATGACAGGCTGCCTAGCCTTCTTCTTAAATCATGCCCAGTTTGTTTGTTTGTTTTTTTTTAAATATTGATTGGCATCGTTAATCCATCGAAATTATGATATCTTTTTTTTTTTTAAATGTAAATAGACCCCAAATTGTTGAAATGTTTACGATTAAAGGATTTCTGGTAAATTTCTATCATCTTTTATATGATTTTATGCATGTTATCTTGAAAAAGAAAGGGAAAAAAAGAGGAAAAAAATAAAAACAAACAAAGAGAAGAAGAGACTTCAAAAACTAAAAAGAGAACAGAAAGTGATCCTCGGCCATTAGCACAGGTGGCCCATCCTTGTTGAGCATGCCCTCCACCACCCCTTTGCCATCGCAGCTCCTCGTTGCAAGCACCCTCTTTGCTTAACATGCCACATGGTGGCAAATTTATTTAAAAAAAAAAAAAAAGAACCGAGTTATCACCTATTTAACATTTTGGAGAATAGAGATGATATAGTATCAATTATTCTATTTTTTTTCCTTATGTTAAGTGCAAACTACTAATGAAAACCTTAAAGAGGATCCATTACCTGCAAAGACAATCCATTAGGAATGGTATATGACGAAAAGGATAAATAAAGTCTTATATTGTTTGATCAACCAAAAATTTCTCATCATTGATTGCGTCAATTAAAATAATAAATAGACAATTTAAATTATCGGCATAATCTAACGGTAATACTTTTAGGTAAAGTTCGAATCTTATATCCCAAAATAAATAAATAAATAAATTCTCTGACATTTTCCTTGTGTATAAAGATTGTAGGAAAAAAAAAACTCGTGTATAGATTCCACTTCCAAAACTTGTTCCAGAAAGAATCGGAAACCCTAAATATGTATCCGCTTGATACATCGAGGAGTTTTCTTTGTACTCACAAGCTTCAAAGCTAGCTTTTAACACAGAGCAAGGAACTGATATCCTATCTTCGAAGCGCCAAAAAAATAAAAAAAATAAAAAAAAACTAGCCTTGTCCAAATTGCTTGACGAAAGATAAGTAGTTGTTTTGATTGAAAGATATGTGTATCTATAAAGACTATGGACGCTTTCAATTTTATATTTATATAATTATTGTTCTGGTAAATTTTGCGACACATTTTTATATTGATATAATTATCATTCTAGTCAAAAGAATGCAAATTTATTGCAAAGTTTAGTTGATTTGTGCCAAGTGATATATACAAGTTGCTCTTAAGAACCATTGATTTTTCATTCATTTATTTTATCTTTCTAAATCAAAGTTAGTTGAGTTTAAACTGTGAATCGTTGCGTAAACTCAAACATATCATTCAAACAAAGGTCTTTTAGATATTATAATATCAAAAGCACCTCAAACAAGAAGTTAATATAGAGGTGCAATTATCACCAACAATTGTATTAGATTTCCAAGTTGTTACAAAAACTTTAACAGATATAAGATCAAAGTTCATACCAGATTGAAGATTATAACCCAAACTGTTGGACTTTAACTCTTATTTGTCCAAATGGGTCATTTATTATAATGGATTCCCAATCTCGATAGATTAAACTTAATTTGGAATAAAATCTGGAAATAAAAATATAATTTATTGAAGATTATGGATTATGTGCACAATCACATATTTTGACAGAATGAGTTGGTCAAGAAATTTGCTTTACGCCTAATTTTAGAAGACAATATATATTCTTTTTTATATATCGTGATAGAGGACTTGTCTAAATACATTCTTTTTTCAGAAAAAGGAAATATACATGCATACAGACAGCATAACAGTTTTTTTTTTTTTTTTCCTTATAAAAGTGTAGAATTTTATTGGTTAATAAAATATTTTGCCACGAAAAGTAGAACCTCCCCATAATCATGTGCCTCACGAGCCCATTTAGCAACATAACTTGGTAGCAAGACTCCAAAGGGTTGAAGAAACCACAAAACTTTGATGGGATCCACCAAGTCTTTAGCATCACTTTCCACAGTCAAACCACAACAACTCCAGCTGCTTCCTTGGATCAAGAGCGAATCTACAAATAAGATGGAAAATCAGATTATACACACAATCATGTACCACATCTCAGAAAATCAGATCCAAATAACAAGTGCAAATATTAAAACAAATATCAAGCCAAAAACATAGCAAAATTTACCTTATTTCGATGTTAGGGCTTTATACATCACTCCTAGCTTTCGTTTCGGTAATGGAATATGGAGGCCACTAGCAGGCGCCCTAAAATCAATGTAGAAAGCGTCTAATGGTGGTGTCTGATCGAATCTCCAACCATGCACTGGTTCACGAATCACGACGGGAAGCCTCCGAGTTGTAAAACTACTACTAAGACT
Organism: Antiaris toxicaria; assembly: GCA_035233585.1. Taxonomy (NCBI): domain Eukaryota; kingdom Viridiplantae; phylum Streptophyta; class Magnoliopsida; order Rosales; family Moraceae; genus Antiaris; species Antiaris toxicaria. The sequence continues at coordinate 110,308,809 of CP141154.1, read as the reverse complement.
ACGGTTAGATTAATTCTCACAAGATTTCCACAACTCAAGAATTTCGAAGCAACGATAGTACTATAGAGAGAAGAAAGAAAAACCTTTCAAGGATCTTTTTTCTTTTTTCAGATATATACGTTATGAGTACATAAATTATGTGATCGCTATGCACAATAATTGGTAAGAGAGGAAATTCGCTATAATTGACATTTACCCTACAAAAGAAATTGGTAATATCTCATAATTGTAAAAAAAAAAAAAAGGCATAAAATGCCATATCAGATCAGACACAAAAAAGGCATAAAAAAAGGCATAATCTTTTTTATTTTTTTAGGTATATACGTTATTAGTACATAAATTATGTGATCGCTATGCACAATAATTGGTAAGAGAGGAAATTCCCTACAATTGACATTTACCCTTCAAAAGAAATTGGTAATATCTCATAATTGCAAAAAGAAAAAAAAGGCATAAAATGCCATATCAGTCCCCAAATATGGTATTTGGTAACAGATATCCTCCTTAATACAAACTAGTTAACAACATTACAGCATATTTTAAATAAGAAAACGCCTCAAAATTGTCAAATTACAGTAAGGTCCAAAAAAGCCAATCAGCTCCAGAAGATGGTATTTTTTGTGAAAGATCTCATAATAGGCAATAACCAAATATTAATAACTAAAAAAAAAAATCTCACGACAACAACAAAAAGAACAACTCGAATTGGTGAATGTATGTATCATGGACAAAAGCCGCCAGGAGATTAAGCAAAAGCTACTCCTAAGGAACGGCCATGGAATATGAAACACAGTAGCGGAGGAAGAAACCATCGACGCTGAATTGCTATCCGACGTTTACTTTGGGCACTATACAAACATTAATTAGAGTACCATTTGCCACTAATATTTCATTTTAACTTCATTCAAATACAATACAATTTTACACCAAATACAAATTTTACAACAGTGCTACGAAAACAATTACTATTTAAAACATTTTTAAAACAATCACATCAACTTTTTAACTCCACTATTTATCTCTACTTTTACCAATCACATCAACTTTTCAACTCTAAAATACTTTTAATCGAAACACACATTTCATTCAAATACAAAACAAATACTTTTCAACCAAATACAACATTCAAAAAACAAATCTCATTCAAATACAATCAAAATGCAATGTGTTTACCAAACGCCCCCTAAGTTTGCTCCCATTCAGTAAAAGATTCCTTTGCAGAAAATCCCCCGTCGGATCAGTCAAAAAGAGACACCAAATTAACAACTTAATTATCAAATAATCAGGAATCCAAAAATTCAATCATACTAGACAGAACAAAAAATAATTCGTAGAGGATAGTATGAATTAAAAAGAAAAAAAAAACGAAGGATTTGCTGTTGCGAGCTTTTTTTCAAATACAAACACTGGGAGGCTCTTTGGATAATAAGGTTATGATATTATGCACTACTAACAAGGAGGAGAATTCAATTTTAAGGAGTACTATGAACAAGGTATGTATATATATATATACACAAATTATAAAATCTATCCAAATCCAAATCTAACTTTAATTTAAAAATTCAAAAAAATTCAAGTAAACTCAAAATCCTAACAAGATAACTAATTAACTAGATAATTATCGGAATAAATTCAAATCTTATCTAACTAAAAAAATAAATAAATACAAATATATATATGTATTGGGAAAGGTTTTTGGTTTTGTTTTTGTTTTTTCTTTTTCCGCTCTGGGATGATACAAAGCTATCATTAGGTGGATTATAAGTTTATTTTCTTTTCGAATGAGATCCATCTGTAGATTCTATTAATTAGATTTTCTTCCTTATCAAAGGAGATTATCATGCAGATTAACATCCGTAAAAGTTATAAATTTTAAAGTTTATGTTAAAATAAAACTTTCAAAGTTTTTCCCCAAAAGAAGGAAAAAAAAAAACACTTTTAACGGTAGAGTGGCGGAGCGGAAGAGCAGCAGCAGTCGAATCAACGGCGAGCAATGGGCGACAGATGAGCAGTGGCCCAGCGGCGAAGGAATTTGTGATGAATGGCGGGTATGGATTCAATAAGGTTTTCTGATGAATGATGGGTATGAGTTTTTCTGAATTTATGGTGAACGACGAATTTGTGGTTTTTTTTTTTTTTTTCTTTTTGAAAGATGGTTCAAGATGATAATGATTTTGATTTTTTTTTTTTTTTTTTTAAACAGAGATGGCTTTAATACCAATTGCTCATATGATAACAGAAAAATACAATCAATTTATAAAGTATAATTGTATAAGCAAAAAAGGCAACTATCTATATAGCAATTAGGAAACTAATTATCTATCAATTAACTATAAATCAGGCAACTAAATTATAGCTATTCAAGTCACAAAATTTCACGACTTCAAGGAAGAAAATCTCAATAATTTTCTATTTCAAAAAAAAATAAAAATAAAAACCTTCAAAGTTTTCCCATAAAAAAAATATTTAAAAGTTCATATAGAAATAGGAGAGAGATAGGCGTAAGCTTATTTTATACTAAACGGCAACTAAAGCTTTTTTTTTTTTCTAAAATAATAATAATAATAAAGTAATGTTCAATATATCAATTTTAATTTAAACTTTTTAAATATTAACTCACTTATCATATTTTTATTGATAGATACTATTAAATAATGTGATAATTTCATAAATACTTATGAATGAAAAAATAACACATTTATTACATAAATTGATACTTAAAAATTAAAAAATAAAATTAATATTCCTAACATTTGTCATAATAATAATAATAATAATAATGGAAAGTTAAGATATACTATGACAAAATAAATACAATTATAATATTCAACTAGAATCAAATATTTAAAAAATAAAAAAAATTTGATATAAAACCCAAAGTATTTATCAATACGTTATGGAATGAAAAGATGAAATAGATGCTATATAAAATTCAAATTAAAAAAAAAATAAAAGAGACGCTGTAGAAGTTAAGTTTTTGTACATTTCTATATTTAAAAAAAAAATCAGTTTTAAATTTTTTATATGAAAACAATGTATTCCAAAAGAATGTAGTGGCCTTAAGTGTCGAATCTTAAGTTAACAAGATAAATACAAGATAGAGTTTCATCATGTTTGACAATTTAGGGCTTATACGAAGGTAGATTCTTTTTCTCTAATTTTTACTGTAACAACCTGGAAAATTCACATTTTTCGGAAAATAAATACACAATGAATTTAAGCGTTAAAATGTGAAATTAAGTGATTTAATATTATTTAGAATTAAATAAAGTATTCTAACAATATTAAAGGATGAAAAATGAGTAATAGTGATATTATGTGTGTACACGCGTGTGCCACTCACAGTATCAAGAAGTAGGTCAAGATGATATTTTCTTGACATAAAACTGATAAATTTGGGTTCAGCACTCTGAAATTAGTCAGGATAGCCTATCAGCACGCTCAAATTTGATAATTGAGCACAAGGGTAATTTTTGATCAAAAATTCACAGTATCAGAAATTGGTCAAAATGATCTCAGATGAAAATAAAACTGATATATTTGGATTCAAGACGCTGAAATTAGTCAAGATAGCCCGTGTTGAAATTTTGGGCGAAAAAGTATATAAAGAGCGAGAAAAAGTGGAATTGCCTCATTTGCCCGTGTGTAGTCTCTCTCATCACTTCTCTTTCTCTCTCTACCCCCATTGATGAATAGTAACTGACCACCGGAAACGGTGTCCGTTTTCGACACCGCCGGCACCGTTGGAAAGCTCTCGCCGAGCTGAGTTCAACGGTGTGCCGAGTCGACGGAACCGACGCCGGAGGAGAGCGCACGCGCCGCCCGAAGCCGCCGGTCACCGGAAATTTCAATCGCCGATATCTTCGCCGTCCGACGTCCGATAAAGCTGAAACCGGTCCCAAAATGTTCGTGGTGAAGAGTACTACAAAACCCATGTGGTGGATCGCCTCAATACCGGCTGAATCGCGCCGCCCGAGCTTCGGAAAATCCGGCGAAACGCCGCCGTGAAGCCGCCGTCGAAACCGCCGATTCCGGCGGAGTTGAAGCACGCCGTCGGTACAGAAATGGTCGCCGTGAAGAGGGGAGCAAAAGCCCTCAATCAATTTCGAGGAAAAAGTCCGGCACGGCGGAGCTCCACCGTCGCCGCCGTGACCGAGTTTTCGAGGGTCGATTTCCGGCGATTGGGGCCTCCAAATGTGAAATTGAGGCTACCAATAGATTCCTCTCGTCGAGATCTTCAAAATGGACTACTCACTTGCCACCGTCGCCGCCGTCGCCGCGGTCAACGCTGGTCAACGGCTGGTCAACGGCGGTCAACGGCGGTCAACGGCGGTCAACGCCGGTCAACGGCGGTCAACGGCGACCGTTGACCAAAAATGCAAGTTTGGCCCGTTAGCCTATTTTCGACGTTCCGGACGCATCCGCGGAGTCGGATTTGCAAGACGGGACCTCAAATATGAAGAACGAGGAATTAGGGTTTATGCCGTCGAGACCGGACTGCAATTCGGTATAAATCCCGATCCATTTACGTTCCGCAATTTAATTGTTTGGGACTGTTATATGATTTTATGATTTTTGGTATGAAAAATGTGGAAAAGAATGTACGTAAAAAGAAGAAAATGGCTGAAATGGAGAAAAAGAAAAATATGTGATAATGTAATGATTTTACGTAAACAGTATGAGTTTTACGTAAAATCTAGGCCTCTGGTATAGTACGTGATAGAATTAGATTAGGATAGATGGTTTTCAGGCGTTTCCTAAACGTTGGAACCTCAAAAATTAAGCGGAAATGCTGCCGAAATTTCTAAAAATGGCACCAGGGGTAATATGGGAAACGAGGGGTAAAAATATGATCGGGAAGGGAACCCGAACCCCCTCGAGGAATTAAGGCATGGAAAAAGGAATGGGTAAGGTACGACTAGTAAACCGACCCTTCGAAACTCTAGAACGTAAGGAAAACATGAAACCGACTTTTTAGGTTCGAATAGTACTTCCCGAGGGCCGGGAATGTGAAAATTGGTAAAATGATAAGAATTGATCCGGGAAAAGTCCGATAAGATTTAGAAAGTTAATTAAATGATTTTGGGTTTAGAAAATCCAGCCTAAGTATGAAAATGAAATTGTTATGGTTAAACGACCCATCAGGGGCAAAACGGTCATTTTGTCCAAAAATTCTCAAATTATGAGAAAAGAGCCCCAGTGACCTTGGAATAGGTTAATGAAGTTTGTAAAAGCCAAAATTGAGGTTTAAGTCATGAAGAATCATGTCAAGGGCAAAATTGTAATTTTGTCAAAAGTTAGGGGTAAAATCGTAATTTTTCAAAAAGTTGGAGAAAAATTCGAAAAGGGCCATTAAGGTTTAAAAAGCTGTCCTAAGGCTATAATTAAGGGTTATAAGATCAGAATTAAGCTTCTTAATAAAATAAAGGTTATGAATGAAAATGTAATTAACGGACAAAATTTGTCTGTAGGAACCCAATCCAGAAGCGACGAAGGACATCGATGGATCCTAAGGAAAGGATAAGCACGCTATGAGTAAGTTCAGACATTTACCCGTCTGCAACTATGAACAAGCTTATAGTATTATATGTTTTGTATGCAAATGTCATGATGTGAATTATGATGATGCTATAGTAATACTATAGCAATACTATGATGATGCTAAAAGTTATGTTTTAATAAATAATTTATAAAAAATATATATATATATGTATATATTGAATTATGAAGGAAAGGTATTATAAAAGTTTTATGAGAGTAACGATGTGATAAAGAGGGATAGAAGAATGTTATGATAGAATGCATAAGAAAGAAATGAGATATGAAAGGAAAGAATAGGTGTTTATGAAAAGTTTTATGGAAACTAAGTTATGATTGATAGAGCAATGATGATCGGTGATGAAAAGAATTTAGAAATGGATGTTTTATGAGGACGAAAGAATAGATGTTTTATAAAAAGATGATATGAAAGCAAAGAGTTAGACAAGAAAGAAAAACAATGATAGGTTATGATAAAAGGTATGATGAATGTTTTATGAAAAATGATATGAAAGCAAAGAGTTGGACAAGAAAAAAAAAACAATGATAGGTTATGATGAAAGGTATGATGAAAGGATTAGAACATAACGATAAGATGTGATTGATGGAATAGAACGATAGGCTATGATTGATGGAATGATGCAAATGATAAGACGAATAAAGAATAATTGTCTAGACGTAACAAAACATGTTTTTGTTTGTTATGATGTGATGTGATGTGATGTTATATAAGAAATATGTGCTATATGTGTTATGTTTTTGAAAGAAAAAGATGTTCAACGAAAAATCAATATAAGAAAAATAAAAGCCTACAAGATAATAAGACTGAAAACTTAAGTTGTTGGCGTACCGGTCTCCCTACAAGGTCGAGACTTCCGGTCTATATCCTCCGCGTAGATGTGGCGCTACCCCGAAGGTGCGGTAGATTATAGGATGGACCAACCCCGAAGGTGCGGTTTTTATGTGACTGTGAGGTAGGTTGGTGGGTCGCTCCCCCTCCTCCCACTGTCCGCGCGCAACTAGGTACGTCCAACAACGGGCCCAACCAATGGAAAGTGGAAAGAAAACAAACGAAAGAAGAGTGAAAAGAAAGGAAAAGAGAAGAAAAGAAAAGAAAAGAAAAGAGCGTGAAAAGAAAAGAGCGTGAAAAAAAAAAAAAAAAAAAGAGCGTGAAAAGAAAAGAAAAGAGAGTGCGTGAGAAAAAAAAAACAAGGAAAAAGAGAGTGGAAAGAAAAGAAAAAAAAAAGATACGAAAAGAAAAGAAAAGAAACGAACGATATGAAAGAACAACACAATGAAATCAATGAAAAATAATAAAACGAAGTTTAAAGAACATGATAGAATTATATATGTGATGTAATGTGTTTGATGTTATATGTATGGAATGACACGTTTTTACGTGATGTTGTGCTAGTGTATATGTTACTAGCTTTAAGATATGAAATGTTAGGAGATGATGATGAAGCGATAGAAAAGTTATAAAGGTTTAGAACAGAAAGTTAAGAAATGATAGGAATGAAAAGCAAAGAAAGGAAAAGATTGGATTAGAATGATAAGAGATGATCGATAGAATGATAAGAACGATGAACGAAGAGATAAACGAGCATGATGAAGCTCCTATTTTATGTTATGTTTTGAGGATATGTATGAATGATGTATATGGTGTGTATATACGTGATGATATATATTCTAGTAATAATATATATTACTAGTATTTATAAGTTAATGAACGTATGTTTGAACTTACTGAGCATCTAGCTCATTAGTTGTTTATATGTTGCAGGTAAGCAACGTGTTTATTTAAAGTAATATGATGGACAACGGACGGATCTGCACGTGCCAAGGGACTGGGCGAGGGTATGGTACTACCATGAGTCTTTCGCTGAGCGTTCAAAAAGGATGATGAAAGAAAGAAAGTTATGAAATATGTGTTATAAGAGTATGATAGAGATAGGTATAGTATGTAAGTTAAAAGAAAAAAAAAATTTTGCTATGGAAATTGCTTCCGCTATAAGATGAGAACGTTAAGAATGGAAAGTTAAGTTAAGTAAGAGGGTGACGACCCACGAGGTTGCCAGCCATCGCGGTCGGCGTCAGAGCTCGACTGGTTGGTATGGTAACGTACGTGGGGGGTCGCCACATTTACAATAAGTTTTTACTATTTCAATCCTCTCTAACCTTCAAATAAATGTTCCTACCAACCCTCAAATTATGCCTTATAAGACTGCCTAGCCTCTATTATCATATGTAGTTTCTTGATGAGTAATCCTGAAAACACTAATTTTAATCTCAACTTTTTAAATACAAACTCATTTATTATATTTTCATTGATTGATGGATCAAATGATGTAGCAATATACTAAATATTTTTCAATAAAAAAATAATAGCACACTTATCATATAGATTAGTAGTCAAAATTTTGGATACGAGTTAATATCTCTAGCATTTTCCTTTTTTGATTTGTTGAAAAATTAAGGTGACAATTTAAATCATGACACAATCACATAATTCCAGACTCGAATAGGGAACAATTGGAATATATAGTTTGGAGGCTGGAAGGGATTGAGTTATGGAAATATGTTTTTAGAGAAAATGAATCGTTTAGAGTGAAAAACTGTAATAATATGAAATGTGTTCAAAAAAAATTAACAATATAAATCTTATTTTATTACTTTTGAAATTCTATACGATCTATAAAAAAAATATTATTTTAATTTAAAATAAAAAATGTTTGAACATCTAAAGGTCAAACTTTTTGAAAAAAAATTAAATAGTAAAATTTGATAAAAAAAAAACAAAAAAAATATTGGAATTTGAGGTTGGAAACCCCCTCATTCAAGCCCTCAACTTCTTCTTTCTGGATTTATTATAATTTAGAATGATAATTTAGAATTAGATCATAACACGATATCACAAATTAAATCTAATGCAATATCATTATATTTGAACTTATTCTAAATGGATTTAGATCAATAATAGATTGACACGATTATAATTCTTAAAAAAGATCATATTTATATTGATTTATCTAACTTAAACTAATACGATGGAACAAAACTAACTACAAATATCATTTACAATCTAATTATATATGATATAATCATAAAGTTTATGATATTATGCACTACTAACAAGGATAAGAATTCAATTTTAAGGAGTACTACGAACGAGGTGTATGTATATATGTATATACACACACAAATTATAGAATCTATCTAAATCCAAATCTAACTTTAATTTAAAAATTCAAAAATATTCAAGTAAACTCAAAATCTTAATTTCTAGATAATTATCCGAATAAATTCAAATCTAACTTAACTAAAGAATTAAATAAATACATACATATATATATGTATTGGAAAAGGTTTTTGATTTTTTTTTTCTTTTTCCGCTCTGGGATGATACAAAGCCATCATTAGGTGGATTATAAGTTTATTTTCTTTTCGAATGAGATCATCTGTGGATTCGATTAATTACATTTTCTTCCTTATCAGAGGAGATTATCATACAGTTTAACATCCGTAAAATTATAACTTCTAAATTTTATTTTAAAATAAATTCAAAGTTTTTCCCTAAAAGAGAAAAAAAAAAAAAAAAAAAAAAACTTTTAACGGTAGAGCGGCCGAGCGGAAGAGCAGCAGCGGTCGAACCAACGGCGAGCAACGAGGGACGGATGAGCAGTGGTTTAGCGGCAAAGGATTTTGTGATGAATGGTGGGTATGGATTTAATAAGATTTTCTGATGAATGATGGGTATGGGTTTTTCTAAATTTATGGTGAACGACGAATTTGTGGTTTTCTTTTCTTTTCTTTTCTTTTTTTTTTTTTTTCCTTTTCTTTCTGGATGATGGTTCCAGATGATTTTGATTTTGATTTTGATTTTTTTTTAAACAGAGATGGCTTTAATGCCAATTTCTCATATCATAAAAGAGTAATACAATCAATTTATAAAGTATAATTGTATAAGAAAAAAGGCAACTATCTATATGGTGAACGACGAATTTGTGGTTTTCTTTTCTTTTCTTTTTTTTTTTTTGTTTTTTCTTTTCTTTCTGGATGATGGTTCAAGATGATATTGATTTTGATTTTGATTTTGTTTTAAACAGAGATGGCTTTAATGCCAATTTCTCATATCATAAAAGAGTAATACAATCAATTTATAAAGTATAATTGTATAAGAAAAAAGGCAACCATCTATATGGTGAACGACGAATTTGTGGTTTTCTTTTCTTTTCTTTTTTTTTTTTTTTTTTTCTTTTCTTTCTGGATGATGGTTCAAGATGATATTGATTTTGATTTTGATTTTTTTTTAAACAGAGATGGCTTTAATGCCAATTTCTCATATCATAAAAGAGTAATCCAATCAATTTATAAATTATAATTGTATAAGAAAAAAGGCAACTAGCTAAATTAGAGCTATTCAATTCACAAAATTTCATGACTTCAAAAGTCAATAGTTTTCTATTTCCAAAAAAAAATAAATAAATAAATAAAGTTTTCCCATAAAAAAAAATTGTTTAAAAGTTTGTATAGAATCAATCGAGAGATAGGCGTAAGATAATTTTATACTCAAACGGCAACTAAAGCTTTTTTTTTTTTAAATAATAGTAATAATAAAGTAATGCTTAAGATACCAATTTAATCTAAACTTTTTAAGTACTAACTTATTTGTTATATTTTCATTAGTAGATGTAATCAAATAATGTGATAATTTTATAAGTATTTATGAATTAAAAAAAATAACAATATACTTATCACATAAATTGATATTCAAAAGTTGAAAATAAAATTAAGGGATGTTTAGATGCCCTTTTGGACACCTTTTTTTTTTTTTTGTTAGAAAAAAGTTGTTTTGAAAAATATATTTTGGGGATAAAACTGTTTAGAGTGAAAAAATATAAAATTTTAATATATTTTTTATAAAATATTAATATTGATATTGTTTCATCCCTTTTAAAATTCTATGCAATTTAAAAAAAATCATCTTATTTGGACTTATATACGCACAATTTTAGCCTTTTAAATTTTGAAGTTTACAGCAGTATTTTGAAGATATGACTAATGAAAAATGATGTTGAGGTGAAAAAGAATTGTTTTGAATACATTTTTTTTTTTGCTCTCCAAACACCCTTCAGTATTTCTTACATCTTTCATAATAATACTATGAAAAAAATCATCTCATTTGGACTTGTATACGCATAATTATAGCCTTTTAAATTTTGAAATTTACAGCAGTATTTTGAAGATATGATGACTAATGAAAAATGATGTTGAGGTGAAAAAGAATTGTTTTGAAGACATTTTTTTTTTTTGGCTCTCCAAACACCCTTCAATATTTCTTATATCTTTCATAATAATATTATGAAAAAAATCATCTCATTTGGACTTGTATACGCACAATTATAGCCTTTTAAATTTTGAAGTTTACAGCAGTATTTTGAAGATATGACTAATGAAAAATGATGTTGAGGTGAAAAAAATTTGTTTTGAAGACATTTTTTTTTACTCTCCAAACACCCTTCAGTATTTCTTACATCTTTCATAATAATATTAATAATGATTATTATCTTTCATAATAATATTAATAATGATAATAATGGAAAGTTAAGATTTTTTTACTTCTAGAACGGGGATATTTTCTTAAAAAAAATAGTAATGAAGATATGCTATGACAAAATTAAATACAATTATAATATTCAACTAGAATAAGATATTTAAAAAATAAAATATAAAAATATAAAAAACAATTTTTGAGTAAAACAAAACCGGAGATATTAATGGATACGTTATGGAAGGAAAAGATGAAATAGACGTTATATAAAATTCAAATTAAAAAAAAAAAAAAAGATGCTATATAAGCTAAGGATCCTTTTGGATACCCGTTTAGAGTTTTTTTTTTTTTTTAGAAAAAAAGTTATTTTAGAAGATATGTTTGAGAAAAAAAACTGTTTGGAATAAAAAAATATAAAATTTTAAAATTTTCTTTGGAAAAAAATTATCAATATCGATATTATTTCGTTCTTTTCGAAATTCTATACAATTTTTTAAAAAATCTCATTGAGACTTGTATACGAAAGTTATAGACTTTTAAAATTTAGATTTTATTATAGTGTTTTGAAAATATAAATAAAAAAAAGTGATAGTGAGATGAAAAAAAGTATCAAAAATTATGTTTTGAAGACTTTTTTTCTAAAGTGCCAAACGGCCTTTAAGTTTTTGCACATTTCTATATTTAAAAAAAATCGATTTTATATTTTTCATATGAGAATAATATATTCTAAAAAAATTGTAGCAACCTTGAGTGCTCGAATCTCAAGTTAACGAGACAAATATAAGATCAAGTTTCATCATGTTTGACAATTTAGGACTTGTACGAGGATGGATTCTTTTTTCTCAAATTTTACACTATACTTTTACTATTTCAATTCTCTCTAACCTTCAAATAAATATTCCCTCCAACCCTCAAAGTATGCCCCGATAAGACTACCTAGCCTTCTTTATTGTATGTAGTTTTTTTATGAGTAATACTAAGAATACCAACTTTAATTTTAATTTTTTAAATATCAACTCATTTATTATATTTTCATTAGTAGATGTAATTAAATGATACAACAATGTTTTAAACATTTTACAATAAAGAATAACAATAAACTTGCCACATGATTGATATGCAAAAGTTTAAATAAGAGTTGATATCTCTAACATTTTCCTTTCTCAATTTGTTGAAAAATTATAATGACAATTTAGATCATGATATAATAACATTATTTACGACTTGTATAAAGAACAACTAGAATCTTTAGTTTAAAGACCGGAAGGGATTAAGTTATAAAAATACGTGTTTAGAAAAAATGAACTATTTGAAATGAAAAATGTAATAATATGAAATGTGTTTTGAAAAAAATTAACAATATAAATCTTATTTTGTTCCTTTAAGATTTTATATAATCTATAAAAAAATATCATTTTAATTAAAAATGAGAAAAATATGAATTTTTAAAATTTAAACTTTTTGAAAAAAAATAAATAGTACAATTTGACCCAAAAAAAAAGACGAAAAACATATTAGAATTTAGGCTCGAAACCCCCTCGTGCAAGCACTCAACTTTTAAAGTTTAAACATTTTGAAAAAATTAAATAGTAAAATTTGATAAAAAAAACAAAAAAACAAAAAGACATTGGAATTTAAGATTCGAAACCCCCTCTTGCAAGCCCTCAACTTCTTTCGGGATTAATTATAATTAAGGATGTTAATTTAGAATTATATTATGACATAATATCATAAATTAAATATGATGCAATACTATTACATTTGAATTTATTATAAATGAAATTGGACCAATAAGAAATTAACACAATTATCACTGTTAAAAAAACAAGCCATGTTTATATTGATTTGTCTCGCTTAAACTAATACAATTGAACAAAATTAACTACAAATATCATCTACAACCTGATAATATATGATATAATCACATAGTTTATATGATTAATTAATACAAATAACTTGAATTTTAAATTTGTCACTAAACTTCACAAATTTTCTTGAAAAAAAAAAACAACTAAATTGATTAGCAAAAATAAGATAATTATCTTATTTATTGAACATTTTTAAACAAGTAATGTGGGTTAACACAGTTACTAAATGAGTTGTGTACATGTTCAAATGTTCTGACAGTTTAACTATGAATGGTGTTTGGATTACCGTGTTTTGACACGATTATGCACAACCAGATAAACTGCCACCTAAATTGCCGAATAATCCCCAAGTTGCCAAGTACATAATTCTTATTCTTCAAGTAGACCTAGCAAGTCCCTGTTATGCTAGCAATCAAAAGATTTACATATTATAAAAAGACCGCCATAGCGACTCACTCCATTGCGAGAATCCCCCTCCTCCACTATATGTAGTCATCCCCGTATTTTACCCACAGTTCGTGAGCTTGCCTTTTTGGCAGTTACAACCTGTTTTTACGATTCCTTGTTTTCCCTGTTCTGGAGTATCTTTGGTTTGGTCTGATTTGCCTTCCCTTTAGGTGGTTTTTTCGCTGTTTGTTCTTGCTGTACTTCTTGTTTCTTTGAATAATATTCAGCTTTAGCAAAAAAGCAAAATTGCGTGAGCTTCCCTCCAAGGCCTGTTAGAGCCCTCTTCAAACTGCTCAAGGCAATAGATGGATCGGTTCCGGGTCAAATAGAAATTTCAAAAAAGAAGAAAGAAGCTACATCTACTTCTCGTTAGGAAAGGAAAAGAATTTCTTCAGTTTCCCTACTGCATTTTCTTACCTACTTTAGACTTCAGGTCCAAGCAAACTATCCAAACTTTTCTTCGTCCACTTCAAAGAAAACTACGGTGATTGCAGGTATAGTTAAATCCAATCACCAAGTAACAGCTGTGTTCTTAAAAACATGATGAACACTCAAGATCCTTTCCATACGAATAAAGAGAAGCCTGATCTCCAGGCCTCCCACAAGAGGAAAAGGAGCAATTTTCATCAAGCCATCAACAGTCCTAGAAAGTTTCGCATATCCGATCTGTAGCCTTCGAAAGCTTTCGACTTTTATCTTTATAAATATAGATACCGTTCGGGTAAATTATTTTAACAAGTGGTAAAAGAAATCAGCGCCAAAAAAATTCTCAATATCATCAAAACAATTAGATTCGACCTGTACACCACACCTACTTATATATTCTTGGCAAATTAAACTTCAATAAACTTTCACATGTCCGCATAACACCAAAAGATGGCAAGAGCCAACAAGATCACAACCCCGGCGATCACCGAAATCGGAACCAGAAAGAAGCCGCCCTAAGACGGCTGACGCGGGGTGGAGGTCACCACAAAAACTGAAAACAGATCATAAAAAACAAAAGTTTTCTAGATAATATAATAACAGAGACGCCTTAAACAAGATTTTAGTAAAGAGGTACGATAACATTGACATACGTATCGAGAATTCATAGTTCAAAAAACAATGTTTAACAAAGACAAGATCAAATTTCATACCAAAATATTATTTTATAAAGGATAGAAAAGATAAAAGAAATACCTCAGAATTGCAGAATAACATCAAGGCATAGAATGCCATATCAGTCCAGAAAGATGGTATTTAGAAACTGATATCCTCATTGGTACAGAACAGTAAACAGACATTATAAATTAAAAAGAAAAAGAAGGTCCAATAAAGAAGAAAATGCCTCAGAATTGCAGAATAACAGCAAGGCCTAAAAGGCCATTCAGTCCCGAAAGATGGTATTTTTATGAAAGATCTCATCATAGGCATTTAACAACTATTATGAACTGGAAAAAAAAAACACTCAGATTAATGTATGCCCAAGGACAAAAGCCGCCAGGAGATTAAGCAAAAGCTGACCTTAAGGAACGGCCATGGAATATGAGACACAACAGCGGAGGAAATAAACATCAACGCTGAATTGCTGTACGACTTTTACTTTGGGCACCATACAAATATCAATTAGGTTTGCGCCCATTTAGTACAGAATTTCTTGGCATAAAATTCCCCCTCGAATTATTCAAAAAGACGCCGAATTAACTACTAAATTATCAGATTAATAAGAACTCATACTACAAAAGAAAATCCAACAATTTAACACCCAACAAAAGAAAGGACCTTTTTAAAACAAGATCGATTTTTTTTTTCGGCGGGGGGGGCAAAAGATTGAAAACGAGAATAAACATAGATTATCAAACAAAACAGAAAAACTGATATCAGATCAGACCCACCAAAAGAATCGACCTTCCATGGATGCTAAACCATATTCACATTACTTGCAGCTTTCTCTGGTAAATTCTAAAACCTACTTTTGGAGATAATAATCTCACATCTCAAAACCCTAACAAGGACGAAGACAGAACCGAGAGTATGAAGGCGAGACAAGGAAGAGGAAGGTGCATTTATAGAGGGAGCTCTTATGTTGTGGACGGTTGGATCAAAATCCTACGGCCTGATTTGAGTTTTGTAATGTTGCTGTTGCCAAAGCACTTTGACACTTGCGGTGGTAATTAGGGTTTTAATAATTTTTAAATATAAAAAATAAAGATAATTTTTTTTAATACAAAATAAAGGGAAAATAAAAATTAATATTTTGGATTTAAATTTGCATAGTTCGCTGTTAAGATTTTTTTTTTTTTTGCACAATATTTTAATTATTTTTCTTTAATATTTGAATGTAAATTTAGGATTATGTTTTTTTTAAGATTAATTAAAATATTCATCTCAAATTCAAAAAAAAAATTCATCTAAATAGCTTAATAATAATAATAATAATAATAATAATAATAATAATAAAATATAGGCCTATAAAATGGGCCCAGCAGAAAGATGGGAAAGTATTGGGCATTAAAAATGGGCCCAATAAAAAGAAGAATGTACCAGAAAAGAAAGGATTAAAAAAATGGAATTGCTTTCATTGAGAGTCGAACTCAAGACCTCCCGCTTACTAAACGGGTGCTCTAACCAACTGAGCTATGAAAGCTTGGCTATTGGAAATTTTTTTTTTAAATAATTTATTAAAATATAATAAAAGAGGATACGCATATAGCCAATACATTCAAACCAGCAAAAATAAATAAATAGAGAAAATCAAAGGAAAGCGGCCGTAATTTTGTAAAGGGCCCGTGGGAGTGTCAATATGTACACTTTCAACTAGTGTATTTATGTGGATGAGAGCAACGAAAACATAAAATTGTTCTCCGTTATTCATCTTTAGAGTTTATAATTATAACTTCTTTTTGTTTTTGCATTTATAATGCGTTTCTTTTATTAATTTTTTTTTAAATATAGAACATATTATTATAAACAGGAAGAGTAACTCCATCTATATTAAAAAAAACATAAGATATCAATAAATAAACAATATTATCGATTTCTTAATACACATGATATAACTTAACTTCTGAAAAAAAAAATTAAACATATCTGAAAATAAAAATCCAAACTCATTATAATAAAAAGAAGAGTTTTTCAAAATTTAGACTATTATCAATATATTTAACTCTATGAAACTAAGACTTTAACTAGATCTCTAGTTTGTTATTTGAAAAAAAAGAAAAATCCTTTAGGGTTGAACCCACCACCTTAGCCACCGACCTACAACATCAATATACGAAAGATTAGTCACTTCCAAAATCTTGATAGAAAGAAAATGTAGATAAAATTCAGATTTAAATTTCTTTTCTTTTTTGAAAAATTTTCAAATAGACTCATTAGGATACACCATTATTACTTTAATAAGGAATATTTGGAGTGTTGTCAAAGGTTTTCGTCTCAAATCCTGCTACGGCAACTTTTGTAGTGGAAGGAAAGAAATACTAGACCTTCGAAACTCTTACAAGCAGGAAATAAGCACTGAAATAAAATAATTTTTGAAACTCTAGATGTTTGATACTCTCGTAGTGAGAAACTTTTGAAACTCTTCTAAATAAAGATTTTTGAAACTCTTATACATAAGGGCTTTATTACTTTTGAAACTCTAACAGGGAGAGTTGTTAAAAACTCTCTCAAAATGATATTACTAATAAATAATTATATATTTATTCTAAAACACAAATAACTATTTTTGAATAAATAAATAATAATAAGAAGTTACACATATTATCAATTTAATAAAATAGTAGAATAATAAATTTTAAAAATAATAATTATCACTTAAAAAACCCTAATGAAAGAAATTATTAAATTTGAAATCACTCATAGAAGTTATTCATAACAGTGGTATATACGTATTTTTGAAAATAAGCAGTTATGGATAGTATAATCAGATATTGAAAGTTAATATTTTAATTACAATGAACGGTTTTTCAATGAATGAATTACGTAAATTTTTGAAATTTAAAATTATTATGATTCAAAAAATGCTGAAGTTGAACTATGAAAGACATTGATGAATGATCCATTAGAAGAAAAAGTACAGTTAGACACATAAAATATGTCATAAAAGAACTCTTAAAAGAATCAAAATAACAAAACTGAATACGTTAAAAAGAAGATTCCAAAATCCTAAAGGAACAAGTTAAGAGATCATAATGCGAGTAAAGAACTAAAACGAATAGATATGATAAATCAATAGAAAAATCAATCAATATATCAGATTCACAAACAGGTAATAAAAAGAAAGAAAACAAGATGAATGATATTCAAACACACTGAAGATAATAAATCAGACACTTTAAAGAACAAAACCAAATTCATAACTCAGAACAGAACATGCCTTAGTAAAAAGGGGGGAGAAAAAAGCTAATATGCAAGTGTTCACAACAAAAAAAAAAAAAAAAAAAAACAAGAAGAATGAAAAAAATATGCTCTTAGGAGACTAGAAGCAAACAGCAAAGGAACCAATCCAAACGTATATTTTAATCTCAGAAGACATAAACAGAGATAAATCTACTCACGCAAAGAATAGATCTAATAGCAGCCTAAGAGAATATATAACATATAATGTATTTCACACACCATTTCAAATCTTTAAAAAAGAAATACAAAAAAAAAAATCTTGAGCACTATTCTACGTATAAATTTACTCAACTTTTTATCCATAGGAAACTTTTTTTTTTCTTTGGTGGTTTTCTATCTTAGTGGCGTTTCTAAGGTGAGGTCTTTTATCGAATGTATTATTTTCATAAAATACTCCTAAACTATAATTCTCTATTCAAGTTTATTTATATTTTTTTGAAACTGATTATTGTACCGATCAATATATAAAAAAATCATTTAAAAATACCTTTCTCATGTATATTTGTTTATTATTTGAACGAAAGTTGCCGATATGGCATAATTAATAAGCCCAACTACTCTCTTGCTCTCAAAGATAGTCAAAAGCTGCAATTTGAAAAAGAGGCTAAGAGCATTTGAAATTCTAAATTGTGCAAGGGCTGTTGCAGGGACTTGTGCCAAAATCTCTATTTTTGATTCGGAATTGCAAACCTTGATCTCTTCGGCATGGTCATACAGAGCACCAAAGTACTCCTCATAAGAGCCTTCAATTCTTTCAGTCGCCAACTTCCTTGCTCGGTATGCTTTTGATACTGTGACCCCCGAAGTGTGCTCCTTTTGGACTTTCTGGATGAACTTAGTTGGTTCCCTCTCATCATTATCCTTAAATTCATCATATAATGTGAAAACAACCATTTTGCTATTGGAAAATGATTTCTTTGCTACAAAATTTTTTGTCTTCGGGTCCTTTGAAGCAAAGCAGACAAAAGGACAACCAGGGCCTTTGCAAAGAGCCCTAATCCTACTTGGTTCTTTCCTCTTGAAGTAAATTTCTTTCCGATGGAGAATAGATTATTGCTTCACTGCAATCTTGAAGCTAGTCCCACTTGCAAAAGTTAATTCCACACAAAAATTATGATCCTTTAAATCAGTAGCTTCTCTAAACACAGGTAGCTCTAGTAGAATCTTCTTCACACCACGTCTCTTAGTTTCATCGTCACCATTGTCTTCTTCATCTTCACAATCACTGGAAGTAACATGATTCTTTGTTATTTCATCAAATTCATCATCCTCTGAATCTGATACACCTTGAGCATTTTCATCATCAGTGAACACTAGTAGCTTTCCCTTCATATTGCATAACACATCCAAATGAGCCTCATCCTCTTGCACACCTTGAATCTCATCTTCAGATTGCTCTAAATCGTTGTCTATCATCTTCAGATTCATTCCCATATCCTCATTGCCAGCCAGCCTCATTCCCATCTTAAAGCCATCTCCCATCTCTAACCTCATTCCTTACACCACCATCACCCCTAGACCGTTGGCCTACAATAAAGGCTTGGCTCTGAATAAGATGCCCAACAGGATGATCACAATAAACTTCAACCCATCTAAAACTCTCTAACACCTTGGAAATGCGGTCTAACACATCTTTATTTGTCTCTGCATGCATAAAGTCTTCTTTACTACACACTTTGAAGCAGTACATTAGAGGAGAGTAGAGCCCTAATTTCTCTTTTGTTTAATCATTTAACTCCGATATAGACATTCTATCAATGTCACAGGAGTCTAAGGGACAAAAACAGATCAACACACTATACTATTTTGATAAAAGTAGGACTTTTGTCATATGGGGTCTTTTGTCACAGCATCATTTAATAGTGTCAATACACAATTGCTACCCACATCAGAGCAAATAATAATAATAATAATAATTGCTACCCTATAACAACATTTAATATCAGTAAGGGGACAAAAACATTAAATCACACAAGAACACACTAATCTCATAAAACAGTGCCTCAGAAATCCAACAACAAGCCAACAAAGTGGTCCCATAACGGAAGCTGACCTCTACATCAATACCATATTTCCTATCAAAAGTAGCACGGTAATTGAGTGGTTCCATGACCTTTTGGTCAAAAATTGTTAAACGGACCATGGATATGGAACAAGATTCAAAGTGGTTCTTAGAGTAAAGAGTAAAAATAAAAAACACATTTAGAGTGGTCCCATGGTTACATGAAAAAAAACAAAGACTTTACGAAAAGTATATTACTATCATCCAAAACGTAGCAGAGCAAGAACAAGGAATAAATATTTAAAAATATTCTTATAATAAATGACTACTTGAAAGATTCAAAACAAAAGCATCGGAGAATCAAGTTCTTAGTTTTTGTCTAGAAATAACAAAAACTCCAAATATTTACTGTAATTTGAAACTCCATGTAGCTTCGCGCCAGACCACTTGCCATTCTTCGTGCCAAGTATCAAGAATTTCAATTCGAAAAGTGTTGGATTTCTGAGCACAAATTTCACCTGAAATCTTAAAAATTTGTTCTC
This sequence comes from Antiaris toxicaria, assembly GCA_035233585.1. Lineage (NCBI taxonomy): Eukaryota > Viridiplantae > Streptophyta > Magnoliopsida > Rosales > Moraceae > Antiaris > Antiaris toxicaria. Next base: position 110,288,475 of record CP141154.1, on the reverse strand, counting down.
TTTAGAAACTTGAGAGATTCTTTTGTTCTTCTCTTTTTTTTTTTTTTTGTTAATTTTTGTTTTTATCAGTTTATTAGAATGTAAAGAGTCGAAGATATAAGGTAACATATTTAAAATTACTAAAATACCTTTATAAAATTTTATTTTAAATTGCAAATTCATATTTCTCATTAAAATTTCCAACAGATTAAAAAAAGGAGGCATTTTAAACTATTTTCTATATATCAAGGGCAAAATAACCTGTTTCAAACAAATAGATACCAATTTAAATGAAAATATATAATTTAAGGGTTATCAATGAAAATAATCCATCTTATGTTGTCGTCCCTTTTATTTCCTCTTTTTTTTTTTTTTTCTATTATTGTCGTTTGTAGGATGCGGTCAATTTTTTTTGAATTTTGATCTCGTTATTTAGATTTTTTTTTTTCAAAGGATTTAGATAGTCTTTTCTTTTTTCCTAGTTTTTGTGCTATATGTTTATCGTCGTATTTTAATGCCATGGCCAGTTAAATGTCTTCGTTTCCCCTAGCTGGTGCCATTTTTATTATTATGTCGTTTATTAAAAGTTATTGTTGTTTTAGTTTTTTACCGTCAGGTTGTTTATCAAGTTACTGTCCTTTTAATTTTTGTTTTTCTATGAAATAATGTCGTTTTGTTTTGATGTTGTTGTGTTCATGCTGTAGTTGGTTTTAGAGTTGTTTTTCCTCTAGGTGTATTCTTTTTTTTTTTTTTTTTGTTCTTTTACATTGTCATTTTTCGTTTGATGTCGTTTCCATCCGTTGTCAATTTCACAGCAAAAGCAGGAAAAAGAGGGAGAGAAGCTTTACTGCTTTTGATTATTTTGATTTGAAGCCGTATTCAGTGTGCGTTTCTAAACAAACAAACTAACAAAATCTATATATATATATATACACACACACACACACACATAATTTATCAGTGAACCAAAGATAGGGTATAGGAACGGGTACAGTGAGGAATACGAGGGTTAAGATTGGTGCGGGACAAGAGCTCTTATATCCAAATCTGCCCCGCATATATTTTCTTTCATAAATATATATATATATATACATATATCCGAATTTTTTTTTAATATAAAAAAAATCTTTTATAGAGGAAAAAAATGAAACTATGAAGTATCCTAAATTTAATAATTTTTTTAGACTATATATTATTAATTTTTGACCTAATTCTTACAAAAAGAATAATAAAATTTTTAATGTTTAATGTTTTAGTTTACTTTATGGATTTAATTTATGGATTTTTAAAGTTTTAATTTGTTTTTAAGATTTCAGTTTTATTTTTAATTATATTTGTGATTATATTGTTAAATTTTATGAAAATTTTAATAGAATTATTTTGATTTTTTTTCAAATTTTTAATTCTTAATAAGTAAATGGGTAAGATATACGTATAACACTCTAGCGGAGATTATCTAATTCTGCACCTGCATTAAGTTAGGTAAGGTATAGAAACGGATATGAGAGTAAAAAAGAAGGTGAATATAGTGTGAGAGAAGCATATTTACCTCCATTCCGTCTCATCTCATTGTCATCCCTATATATATGTTACATTTCACAGGTTTAGAAGAAAGCCTTTCCTAATTTACTAAAAACTATTTGCTCAGTCTTTTTTTAACTCATCATTCGAGTGCTAGTTGAGAAATAAAATCAAAACCATACACTGAGCAAAGCACGAAACTCAACGAAGAGTTCTATTGAGATACAAAAAAGATACTTGACAAGAATGCAAACAAAAGTAATGTTACTTGTGTGACCTCATCAGCTAAAAAGGAGACTCAGGGCAACCACCGAAATACTTGCCCAAAATTTAAAAATAAAATAAAATAAATGCCTAATCTCTGCCAATAGCAGTGTCATAGAATCTAATATGCGAACCATTGTTTTTCTGCAAGATCAATGAGCCTCCTCATCTATCTACTTTTAACCCTTTTGTCAACCAATTAGCTTTTCTCCAACCTGCCTGCAAGGGAGAACAAAGGAATAAATGAGGAATAATCCCAATAAAGTTTGTCTAAAAAAGGGTATTCAACTTCAGACACAGAATATCTATTGGATAAAACTTACGAATCCTGAAAGTTTTAGTTTAGAGTAACTTTGTCATGCTTTACATGCAATTTGTTTTTGCTTTTTTCTTTTTTTAACCTCCTTTTCCCTCAAACAAAAGTAGGAGTTATATGTGATTACCAACAGATGCTCAAGTGTGAGTGAACAAAGATGTGGGGCGAACTCGGTTTCAATCATTTGCAACAATAATTTGTAATAATTTGAATCATTATGTTCAAACTTCAAATTGAGTCTTGCTTGGCATGAGACTATAAAAAATAATAAACAATAATAAATTCCAATACTGGGGAAGAAAGCAAACAAATTAAAACAATAATTGATATTAAGTAGAAGAAGCCAAAGAATGTAATCAACACTATATTTATACACAAAGTAAAATAATTTGTCATTTTCCTTTCTTTAAGATCGTCAATAATTTATTTTTCATATCTTTAATTTGATCCATTTATAACAACTAGGAAGAAAGAACACACAAACTTAAAAGGATAGAACTATTCTATCTTCCATTATAAAGAAGTAGCAAACAGTTGTTATTTAAACCAATTTCGGTAGCCGTAACACAGATGCTTAGGATTCTACCATAAGAAACACGAATTCCACAATAAAAAATACAGATGCTAACGATAACAAGCAAATAAAATAGCACTTCCTATTAGGTGCACAATAATGGGGAAATAGAATAGATATCCACAAGTTATTGTTTGTCAAGCAATTAGGAAGTCCATTTAGCTGCCTATTGTCTACAATATGCAAAAGAAATTAAAATTCTAAGTTACTTCAAACTTACTGATTTTCCGTCCTTGATCGTTTGGATGAGCTGAAGGGGTCCACTCCGAAAATCATCCTTTTCATGCAGATTTGCAGGGTATTTTTAACTTCTCCCTCTAGCAATGGTCGGCGTGTCCAAGCTCATGCTCGCCACTTCTGACCACTCCATTCTGTTCCACTGAATTGAAGGAACAAATGCATAGCAAAAAGGATAAGTGCTACTGACTGGCACAGACAAATATCACATGAGCACTTAATTTTCGCGCTCCTAAATTACCTTGGAGGCTTTGGTCATTTATCTCATTGTTGACAAGACTCAATCCCCGAGCAAGACGTTTAATATGATTCAAACGTAGCCTGCTTGGTAATCCACTTGACTCGTGCTCTCTGCATTGCACTATAAATCCACAGAACAAGACATGTACTTTAGAAACACAATCTCGTATAATGTACAACACTAATATCTAAAAATATCATACAACACAAACTCACGCATAGTATCAGCATCTCTTTTTAACAACACTGCAGCTTCTTTCTCTTGAATCCCACCGACCCCACCTCCAAAACGATTCAATGACCGCGCAAGACATCTTAAATGGCTTAACCTTAATCTCTTCATCACATTCCCCGCTTTCTGGATTAGTAGAGTTTCTAAACCTGCACCATAATAACTAGCATCTTTAGGTCCAAAAAAAAGGACAGCTAAAAGCAGTGTCAAACCATTTAACATTAAAACTCACCCGCGGATTGTAGGCATTCAGAACTTAGCTTTTCAACCCCAATGGGATTAAGATTAAAACCATGATCAACTTGGGAAGTAATAACTTCGTCTGGGGGAGAATTCGCTGCTTGATGATGAGAGATGGTTGCGGTGGAATCAAATCTAGTAGTCTCAGCTCTGAGTCGTCTGAGTTGATAGTTTCGACGACGCCGAGCGAGGTGTCGTTCCCTCTGCTCCAATGTCATGGACTGCCTTCTTTGCCTGTCACGCATACGACGTCGTTCTCGTTCCTCCTCTCTCTGCATTCTGCGCATCGCCGATCCCTCTGCTGACTCTTCTTCCATTACCGAATCATCTGCATCTGAAACCGCAGAACAAACAATTCTCACTCTTTCGAAATACAATCTTTTTGATTGATCAAACGACTCCAATGGACAATTCATAAGTTTCAATTTCGATTTGATCGTACATATTAACAAACAAACAAACAAAAATTTTGATCATGATTCATGAAGAGGGTAGTTTCAATTTTGTGTCAATTAAAGTTTAAGACATTTGAAAAAGATACGAGCATATATTATATTCTATAACAATTACCTCAAAATATCATGGTCGGAGAGCGATCGGGTTTGCGTATGATTATGAGGGATTCAAATGACGGCGCTTTCTTATACTTTTTTGTTTGTTTGTTTATAAATGAAATTAATATTGAAGGGGTTTTCAGTTTTGTTTGTTGTGTTATGGGGAAATGAAATGAGCAAAAGTAGGTGATTGACGTGGCAATCTCTCGTAAATTCCCTGAAATCGGCTCGGATCATACGAGGTTCTGGAATGAAGCGACTTTATGATCAAAATCGGATTCGGATTTGACGTAACGTGGCGCTCCTGATGCTTGTGATTGGCGCTCATTTTACGTTTCTGTCCTCCTCTCCTTGCCGGATTATAATACGTGCCTTTGTGACTTTCATTTTCGACTACATATTACCCCAACTACCCTTCACACGTGCGTAGACTATGGGATTAGGCATATGCTTAGGAAGATTGTGCCTTGAGGCTATTCAAAAATAATAAAATAACCATAATTGTAGGTATTAATGTAAAAACAATTTTATAACTTTTGAGTGCATCACAAAATATAGATTTCGAATCTCCACCAGATGCTACAAAAAGAACCACTTAACCGAAAAACAATTTGGATTTCGTTTTGCATTTTCGTGAGCCGAACCAATAATGTACAACATGCATCACATAAATTATAAGCGATCAGCTTTTAATCAAGTTCAAGCATCACATTCCGAGCTCAAACAAATCAATCTTTTAATCCTTAAACGTCATATCTAGTCGATAAACTGCTGGTTTTGCAGTAGTACCTATATCCAATGCAAAAAACAATAACGTTATTATAACATCACGGTATAAGTGAAATGAAATTCTCTTTTCTAACCAAGACCATTTACAGCAAACGGAGAGTCAGGAATCTGGAATTCGGAAAAGAGCTAATCTTTTGATTCTACAAAACTAAAGGCATCCCTGTCTCCCTTGCACGAAAAACTCATCAACATGAGTATGGAATTAAGGGGAAAAAAAAATTTACAAGATTTGCAGAGTCACCATCAGTCTTCATCTCCATGCGGAAAAGGTCGACATAGCTCTGATTTTCCAGCCAAGATAAAGAGCCGAATCTTTCTCTACAACTCTATAATTTTGGTTATACTCTCTCAACACATTCTGCACAGCAACAGTCACCGAAGGACTCAACGGGCATTGTGTAAACCCAGCCATCATCAATCTTGACCTCCACTTCCCAAACAATTCGTGCCTTTCCACTCTATCAGGCCCTTCACAAGCAATCATGTTAACTATGTCTCTAGCCACGCAGTGCTGCTCTGCGCTGATCCGCTGTTTGTCATCCCTAGGACGAGCCACATCGATTGATTCAAACATGGCCATGTAGTAATTAAGCGTCTCGACAAACCTCGCGTAGAACGGGGAAGTGTTGGTGTTTGATTCCTGCTCAACGAGTGTCATAACCTTGGGTGACAAGCTCTTAACCAGCCTCAGTAACCGGTCTCTGTGATTTTCAGTGCTTACGCTCTCATCCGGCATGTGATGCAACACATACGGGAAGTTGACTACTATCGCTTCTCCAGGTTGAATCCTAAGGGTTTCCAATACAACCTCACTGCTACACATTGCCGCGCCATGAAATTCGAATGGCACGTTGAGCGTCTGTGCATGTTTTGCCAGCCTTTGGCCTACTAAGTTAAGGCCACCTCCACGAGCATAAGCCGATTGAGAATCATCAACTCCAGTGACGCGGATGAATGGGGCTCCACCAGGCCGATGAGCAAGATCCTCCATCAGTGACATCCATTGAGTGCCCTGTGCTATTTGGAAATCTATTATGTGAATTGCGTGCTCGTTTTGCACAGCTTCCTTGATGGCAGCATTCGAGGATGCATAAGCAAACCTCCAGTACGGACAAATTTGGAAGAGGACGGACATGTATGACATTAGTTCTGAGCTCGTTGGTTCATTACACTTGAGGCTCCTGTAGATCAAACTCCCCGATTTCTCCAACCTTGCCCTTAACCCTTCCAACATGTAAGCACCTAATCTTTGGATTGGCTCACCAGAAACTGACACCATATCCCCCATTACGTCCATTAACTCCATTGCTTTCGACAAGTCAGATTCGGATACTGCATAGGCGCAGGCCTTGAGGATTTGTTCCAGGTCCAACTTAGGAAGCATTTCCATCATCTTCCACCTTGGTAGGAAATTGGCCTGGCTAGACTCAGTCTTGTAGCTGCAATAGCAGCTGTCAACAATGTCTGATTCAACTCCCAGCAGTGAAATTTCTAGTTCTCTGAGCTTGTGCTTCAACTCATTGCCATCATCAGTTACAGAGCAGCCACTAATTGGCGATCCAGAGTAGATTTCAGGAGAATGGTGTGGATCAGACGAGCAGGAGTGGGAGCCTTGTGGTGAAAAGGGACTCCTGTTTGACAGGACACTCACAGCAGAAGGAGAATGAGAATCACAGGTGAGAAAATCAGCAGTTGCCGAGGACGAATCAAGGGTGAAGTACTGCTCGTTGCAGGTCTCGAAGGAGAGACTCTTTCCTTGGCTGGTAATGGCTGGAAACATGTTGTTTTCTAGAATTTGGAAATTAGGTGAGCGACAGGGATCAATCTCTTGCACATGCTGGTGGTACGACCCGTGGAAAACACCGCTACCCTGGTGTTTTTTAGAAGTTTGCATCTGAAAAGAAGAAATTGCCGGTGCAAAAGGCTAGTACTATATTTTGCTAGTGAACTCTTGTAATACTTGTTTCCAAGACTCACTATGTCAGTTGTCTGCAACCAGCAACCATCAGTATTATATCTCCACAAGCAACCAGGCAAACTTCAGTCCTGAGCATGATCTGCACCAACAGAAAAAAGGCAGGGCAAAGATAATTAGAAGGCACTTTATTTTTTGCATTTGGTGACTGTCGATGGCATTAATGGAACCAATGGAACAAATTGCAGCAAAACAATCAAATAATCCACACAAACTTGAACGAACAATCTAAGTGCGTATATTTTGAAGCACAAAGCTGAAACTGACTTGATAGCATACTTGGGACAAGTTATGAGATCAATACGAACTTACTGAGAATCATCGAATGCATGGATTACCTTTTTAGGTGATCCAGCACCCAAGAATTCCAAATGCACAAAAGAGAGAAAGGAAACTTATTTACATCAGAAAAGAGGTAAAACAGACCTTTTTCCTGATAAATTTCAATCAAACTAGAATTTCCCTTCTTTCTTTGAACTTACACGTAAGTTTCATATAAAATGTTTGGGTCTATTTTTTCAATAATCAAACTTATCAAAACCAACCAAGTCTTCATTCTTCTTCACGTTCTCGTTCATCTTTTTGACTTTGTGGTTGGCCAGTCATGCTTTCCACCAGGAGACGTTGAAAGTAACGCAAATATTTATATATATGTGTGTGTGTGTGTGTATGACGACTAATTTATTTTTATCACCCGCTTCTTGATCGACCGACACAGAGACGATCCCAACAGAACGAAAAAAACAAGGAAATAGACAAAGACAACCTCCAAAGGAGGGCTTGACTTTAGACAGGTAAACCGTACACCGTAGACTCTATTGTCAGATAAAATGAAAACTACAAAATACAAATTTTCCCAAAGCTGCCACGGCAAGAAAATTGAAAAAACATGGACATCTCCATGAAGGTCCTGCAGGGCAATTTTCTATAAAGCTTGAAATATAAATATATATTTATATATGCATATAACTTTCAAAGCACCAGTTTTCTAAATTATAAGCTTAACCACATGAAAAACATAAGACTCAAAACTAAAAACTTTTTTTTTCACGTCTTTAAAGCTTCTGCAAATGACACCGGACATTTGAGACAATTAGAATTCCCAATTCTTGACATAAATGGCCAACTTCTCCAAGATTTAGTCTTTTTTTTTTTTTTTCTTTCTTTCTTTCTTTATTTCTTACTTTAGAAAATAATAAATAAAAAAGAAAAGAAAAATCCTTTGATTATATAGTCCATGTATCATCTAAATCTCTGATACGAAGACGGCTATTTCTAATCCCTAAAAGGACACATAAATTTAGATCTTTTGGTAGAAATTTAGATCTAAAAAAAAAAAAAAAAAAAAAGGAAACCTTCTTCGCCAATCGCCAGAGCCAATCTTACAAAAGACCATGAATACTATTTTGCAGTAAAAAGTTAAGATTTCAGCGAAATGAAATGAAGTTTAAAAAAACAAAACAAAAAGACAAAAAAAGGGCTTTGACTTCATATCACAAATTAATGAACCAACAACAAAAGTCCATCCACAGACAGCACAATTAAAGACCAAAAATTAATAAGAGCAACAGACGGATTATAATAAATTCCCATTTCCAGTTTCCTAACATTCCAAACGCTAATTTAAAAAAAAAATAAAATTAAAACAATCTTCTTTCTCTTTTATTTCAAACAAAAATACCAAAAAAAAAAAAATGAAGGATTTCATCAAACAAACTTTCATGAGCCAACCTATAACTTACCAAGCAAATATTGAATTGAAGATTAATCTCCAATCAACAGACATGGAGAACAACCTCTTCCACCCAAAATAATTCATAAAAACCAAAAAAAAGAAAAAGAAAAAGAAAAAACTCGCACACACACACACCTTAAATTCTCCAAAGCCATGAAAAAATGAATTTCCAAGTTGAAAAGATTCACATACCTCGGTGAAAGACAAGTGTTGTGATGTAAATTGCTCAAAAATTCAGGAGAAAATATTAATTTGTGCTAAAGATTCCTCTTTTGGGACTCCACCAGGCCAGAGAGCTTAAAATTATTAGAGAAACCCGGTGGCGTTCTGTCTCACTCCTCCCTTCTTTCCTCTCCATTTTCCATATATATATGGCTGATGACATATGACTCATGAATTATATTATAAACCCTCTTGATTGCGTTTATTTACGGTAGTGCCCTCCTCATTAGAATCCTTATTCCAATTCCAACCCACTCGGAGTTCCGGCGCGTTAAATTCACGATGAAATGACGAAAACACCCTTTTCTTCGAACATTCCAAACCGGATGGGGCAGAGGCGTGCACGTACTATTGCTCATTGTCTCAAACGAGCACCAATTTGTCAACACAAAAATAATAATAATAATAATAAATAAATAAATAATCTATTTTATTAAAATTGAGACCAACCCATCTCAACTATCAATGCGTCATGATGCGGTTGGTCAATTATTAAATAGCTCGGTTTTGATATGAACATTGTCTAATCTAGGATTTAACATGTGGGTTAAACATTTTTTCAAGGGAAGAAACAAAAAAAAAAAAGGTGGTGGAAATTTGAAGACTAGACTATAGCTTTTGCTCACACTTCTTTGAAGTCAAATTGTTTGTATGTGTTTCTTCCATGTTGATCATCTCTTTTCTCGGTAATAATTGTAGGCGACGTTGTTTTCAATCGTGCATCTTGGGTTCTTCTTTTCAATTAAGCCACCGCGTTATTTAGTCTTAAAATTATGATTATGGTAATTGATCTTCAGATTAATGCATCCTATTTCAGTCTAGAGAGTTGAGTGAAAGAATCAGATGTATTGAAGTGATGAGTCAATGTGTAGGCGTAGATAATGGGATGGGAATAATAATTAGTGATTGAATGGAAATGACAAAAGTTGTCATCCTTTACGTCAATTATTGACAACAACTTCTTTTAGAAGAGTCATCTGCGGGTTTTGAATTTGTGTTGGGTTCAGTTACCTCAAAATTTTGGGGCCAAGAAAAAGAACACGCACACAAACACAAATATGCAATTGAGATCGATATATTGATATCAAAATTATATGTATTTGCTGTTTATTTATTGTTGAGACCGTGACAATAATTAGGAAGAATTGATGATAAACATTTAAAGCGAGAGCTTTAAATAAATAATCGATTTTGAATTGTTTGTCAAACTTCACACTAATCGATTATGAATTGTTTTTCAAACTTCACACGGATAATAGCAAGTCAACTTAGTTTAAATGAGTTCAAAACTAATAAATTAATAAAATAATTAGTTGAAATACATTAGCTAGAGAGAGAGAGAGGGAGAGAGGGAGAGAGGGAGAGAGGACTGATGAATTACTAAGGTGTCGTTTGGTAAAAAATTACATTTTAATTTTATTCAAATGCAATACAATTTTACACCAAATACAAATTTTTCAACAGTGCTATGAAAATAATTATTATTTAAAAGTTTTTTAAAACAATTACATCAATTTTTCAACTCCATTATTTATCTCTACTTTTACCAATCACATCAACTTTTCAACTCTAAAATACTTTTCATCTAAACACATATTTCATTTAAATACAAAACAAATACTTTTCAACCAAATACAACATTCAAAAAATAAATTTCATTCAAATACAATCAAAATGTAATGCGTTTACCAAACGCCCCCTAACAATTCAAAAAAAAAAAGGGTTGATGTATATGTTCCACCACAATATAATTTTGGCATGTGATGGATTTTCACCAAACATTGAAAAACACAATTCAGCCTAAAGAAAAGGCTAATTAACTTATATTGTTACATTTAGGAAAATATATATGTAGTCATTGATTTTGATATCTTGTTTATATTACTCAAATTTATTTAAAAAAAAAAAGTTGAATGCAAAAGTTGAGATTTAGCAAAAGTTTCATATGATAGAATGTTGCCGCACTTCTATCCATATTTTATTTGATTAAAGGTGCACTTGGGGGACATGATCTATAATCTCAATTTTCAGGTTGAATGTGATTTTGATAGTCCGTTGATGTGTGTTTTGATTTTAGTCTATGTTTGATAAAGTGGAAAGGGGGATTAAAAAAAAAAAAGTTAAAAAGGGACCTTGAAACGATCTTAGGTTGTTCAGTTTGGTAGAAAAAAATAATTGAGAAGGAAGAAAATTTTAAATTAATGAGATCTGTCAATTTTTCACTCTTCCAATTTTAAAAAGAAAAGTACATGTTTTTTTTTTTTTTTTTTGTTAACAAATATGAGAATCCGTTGCCAAAGCTTATTCGGTTTGTTAAATAAATATTCTTATCCTAATCCCTCATTTTTCTTGTTATTTATATAAAACCATAATTATAAATGTATTAGATTCAACATTTTTTTCCTTTTTTTTTCTTTTCCTGGTATCAAACAAAAAGAAAATCTCTCTCATGCATTTTTATATCCTCGTATTGATATTTTACCTTTCCTTTTTTTTCCCCCCTGTTTTCCATACCCCTTGTATAATATATAAGGGTAGAGCAATGGAAGGATCCGACTTTGAGTGAGGGTTTTTCAAAACAAATCCATAAAAAAATCTCAATGTTTATCTTTCTTGAATGGAAAGATTAAAGGAAGTTATTTATACACCAAACCCGATAATAAAGATCCTATTTTACTTACTATGAGTATGAAGTCATTTAGCAGGTGATCGGATAATACATTGTAATGCAATATGTGTTTAAATAAAAAATATTTATATTATATTTAAATATAATATTTGTTTGAATGAAAAATATTTAAATTATATTATATGTAATATGATTGATAAAAATAAAAATAAAAAAAAGAAGGAGAGTATATAATATAATTATTAAAAATAATAAAAAAATTATAAATAGTAATTATATTAAATTTAAATTATGATATAATTAATATTTAAATATAATATTTTTATCTTGACATAAAAATTATATTGTGTTACAAACACAATGGTTATGAATTGAGATCCTCCCTTGTTGCTCTCTATTTTACTTACTTGAATTAAGTTATATTTTTGTTATTTTATTTCCTTTTTAACGTACATGTCCATAATGTTGGGCGTAGCTAGAAAATCAACATCAAAACAAAATCCAAATTTATTTATACTATTTTCCATGGTAACTTGCAAACACGCTCAGCCATTTGTAAAGCGACGTAACCATGTGCGTAATACACGGTTTCGCTGGGCAACGCTGTTCGCTATCAAAGAAGTCAAATGGCAGATTTGTAAATTAGAGAGACAACAATGCCCTTTTGTTTAAGACCGCGTTCGCCTTTCGCCGGCTCCTTTCCTAGCGAGCCAGTTAACCACACATTCTTCGAAGCCTCTTTTTTTTTTTTTTTAATTAATTTCTCTTATTTAATTTAATACCTTTTTTTGTCCAACGTTTTTTTAATTGGAGATTTTTAATTCCTTAATATGTATTAGTGACGTGGCAATGGCGTTCTCAACCGCTCCTTATTATTTAATAAATAATATTCTTGGCGATTAAAATCTTCTGGTGCACCCACTACCAGACTAACGTGAAGCACATCTTGGGGCTAGTGGGCCCAATTTCATCGTATTGTCATTCATGGCTATGGTCCTTCGTTGTATATATGCAAAGATAAATACACCTACAAAAATAATACAAAATAAATGAAAATGTGTCTCTTTCTATAGTTTCTTTAATTGGATTGAGTCTTCACTTTCATAAAGAAAAATCAAAAAATCTTTTCATTTTAAAAATAAGATGATATTTGGATATGTAATTTTTTTAAAAAAATTATTTGAAATGAGAAAAAATTTTGTTGAGAATAGTGTATTATGAGATGATTAAAAAAATATTTATCTTCTTTTTCTAAAAGAATACTATATAAGATAGACTCGAAAATGAAATATTTTTCTTCTCTTAAAATGAGAAGAATAATGAAACTTTTTTGCAAAAGGCTTTTTTTGTATCGGTGCACTATAAACTTATCATAAAATTGTAATTTACATTTTTAATTTTTAATTTTGACAATTTACACTCCGAACTTATAAATCTATAGTTATTTACACCTAATTGCTAAATAATGTCAATTTTTTTTAATGAAAATTAGCACTTTACTTGTATATAGATTGTTAATTTAGACAATAAAGTGTTCTTTTTAATGAACGTTAACCCAACATTATATTTATAACAAAGTTAATTCAAACTTTTTTATTTTAATAAAATTTAATTAAAAATCTTAACCTCAATAAATTTGAATTAATATAAAGAAAAATGATTATTCATGTCATAAATTAACAATTTATGTATAAATCACATCTCAATTTTCTTCAAACGATTAATATTATTATCAATAGGTGTAAATTGTTATACATTTACAAGTTTAGAGTGCAAATCATCAAAATTAAAAGTTCATGATGTAAATTATAATTTACCAAAAGTTTAAGGTGTAATAATAAAAAAAACCATGGCAAAAATTTTTCTCTTTTGGGTATCAGACAGGACATAGTATATTTGTTGTCCATTCATTAGTAGTTTCTTTTGGGATACCCATTTTTCATGAGTTAAAATTTTACTGAAAAACAAAAACACAAAAAACAAAATATGAGTAGAAAATAACATTGACCATAAAATTCTCACCCACATAAAACAATCATTCTGTTGTGCATCACAATTCAAAGGACATTGATTAGGTTCGATTAAAGATAAGAAAATGCTACTAATCATCAAATTATTGATATCTCGTAAAATCTCAAATTATCTATCACTAAATTATTGATCACTCTCGCCATCCAAGGACATTAAAAAATGTCGCACTGACATGCTCTGATCGAGTCCTCATCTACGGCAATAATAATGGGATATCCTTGTTTTTTATATTGACATTTAGAAAAATGAAAATAAAAATAAAAATAAAAACACATACACACACGAGGCATGACAAATTATCAATGTCACAATTTTCTAACATCAACGGTAAAACAAGCACCAACACAAATCACCTTTCTATTAAAAAAAAGAAAGAAAGAATAGGACAAATCACATTGTGAACACTCAATTGAAGAATGAAATCATATGGTTTAAACATTGAAATGGAATTCCAACAAAAAAAAAAAAAAAAAAAAAAAGAGACTTTGAAATGAAATTTGATACTTCAAGATTTATTGTTTCACATTGGGAGATGTTACATAAGAGGCCAAAATTATAACCTGACAACATGCTCTTTTCATTTTACTTTTGGCTTTCACAACCAATAAATAGTAAAATGACATTCAACGAGTGGGAAAGAAGGCCAAACAATAATAATAATAACAGGCAGCGCCATGGAATCTGCATGATCTCCCTATTTATATCTACAATTTACGAGTAAGGCTACACTGCATTCTATATATTCTCTCTTTTTTACATTTGTAACCTACATTTTATTTATAAAACAGGGCATAAACAGGTTTAAAATCAATTACGAATATATATATATTGAAATCAGACAAAAAAAAATCAATTATACACATAATATTTTGAAATCTCAATCATATTTAAAAACTTTATATTTATACATGCCTAATACCATAAAAATCTCTTATTTTTAACGCTCAAACAGGTTTTTACTCATCATGTTATAGTTGATGAATAGATTACGAATATATATATATATTCTCTCCTCTCCCTCTCTTTATCTCTCTCTTAACGAAATGGTACTTGCATATATATATATATATGTATCTATATTCTGAAACATTGAGATGAAGTATAATTATATAACGTTTGATTTAGACGGTGGGATGAGATATTCAGTCGGCAGGCTGTTTGTTTGTTTGTTAGCCTTTTTTTTTTTTTTTTTTCCAAACATGGGAGTTTGAGCAATAAATGAAAAAAAAGAAAAGAATTGATGCCTATAGAGGCTCCTATCCTTTATGCGCTTTTCCATCACCTCTAATAAGGGTAAAGATACCAGGTTTCTTTTAACAAGGTGAACTGAGAGATATGATAACGATTGATAAAGGATTTCCAAGGTAAATGAAAGGGGAATCTTGGTGCTTTCCTTCCAAGAAAGGCCAGCTTCTTGTGGCCCACTTTCTTATCAACAATGGTCTTTCTGCACTGCAATTTTAATTTCTGGTGAAGTTCAACTCACCTTGAAGAGTAAGCCTAAAGCTACTTGTTCTTGTCACAACACAACAAAGTTTTTTTTTTTTTTTTTTTTTTCACCCTTTTAATCTCTTTTTGTTCTTTTAAGACAATTTCCAAAGCTGGGTAAGTTGTTCCACAAAGCTGAGTAACAACATGTTAGAAAAGGACAATTACATAACGCTTTGAGTAAATGAGATAAGGAATTTCTATAGTAAAAACTGTTGTCAAAATATTTTAACAGTTTAATGTATAATTAAAGTAATTTAATACTGTACACTCTATTCTATGTTTTAAAATTTTAAAATAAAACACTGATAAATCAATTGTTAAAAAATTAACATAATAATTAAAACATAAGTTATATCAATAATATAAAATATAGAATATTATTATAAAATACCAGTATTATTAAATATTATTCATTAATAAAAGATAAATCTCTTAATATAAGATCTATAAATAAAATCTTTTTTTTTTTTTAATGATGATACTTAACCAATAGCATCTTTTAAGTATTTTTCTAAAATAAAATGTTTCATCGTGACAACTTGTTAAAAAAAAAAAAAAAAAGCTTTTATACCAATAGATGGCCAGGGTACAACAGCCCCGTCACTGTACAACGCACCAATATGTTTCCAATTTGGGTGCCTCCTATATTTGGACCTACTCTACCTGCAGCAACAATAGTGAACATACTCGTTGAAAAAAAACAAAAGAAAAAAAAGAAAAAGAAAAAACGTGACAATACAAACACAGGAAGTATATCAAACGAATAGAGAATTTTGTGGTGGTAATAAGAAAATGCTGCAACGACACAGTGAACTGTCAAAACATATCAGACTCCTAACAGTAAGAAAATATCTTATCATCTCCTACAACGATATTCTAATAATAATTAAAAAAATAAAATTTATAAACAAGAAATGTATTTTTGCTATTGGCAGTTTAGTAGCCCCAACAAATTCTATAACTTGAAGTAATTATGAGTCCCACGTTTCAAATTTTTATCGTGAATATTATTAAATTAAATTATTAAAAAGTTAATTTAATGATTAAAATAATAATATCTATTAATAAAGTAAAAATACAAATTTTATCATAGTATAGATTTTTCTTGATACGAAAAAAGAGAGTCAATTCACTCAGCAACCCTTTGAGAGAGGTATTGAAAATCGAGTTTTGGAGATATTTTAAATTAAACAATAACAGAGTCAAGATTTATTAATAGAAAGTAAAAATTTTTTTTAATCAAGATTGTATTAATATCTCCACACACGATCAGTGCCCTTACGTTGAGATTAACAAACGCTACTTGTCGCCGTGATCTTTTGCGCATGCTGTCCCACCTCATGATTTCCCTCCTCTCTTTTCCTCTCGTTGTTTCGCTCTTCTCTCTATTCCTCTCTCCGTCGTTTCTGCAACCGTCGATCATCGCGACATCAGTTAGTGAATCACCTTTTCAATCGTCGTATAAGGGTTTGCAAATTTACTCTTTTTATTTATTTTTATTTTATTATTTTTGTTATTTTTTTAATTTTTTTATATGATATATTTAGTATTTTGATTATTTTTATTTTTGTGTTAATTAAAAAAATATTATTGTTTGTTTACAAATTGAGAAAATCATATGACAAATAATATTTTTAAAATAATATATTTCAAAAAAATTTTAAACTAATCTAATATTAAAAAATATTATAAATCTAATGAAATGCTAAATGATACATGAATGTCTTTTTAGTTGGTTAGGAGTAATTTTAAAAAAGTATATTAAGTTGACTTTTAACTTAAAAAAAAAAAGTAAAAATTTTGAAGTCATTATTCGAAAGAAAGTCTTATTTTTTGTTTCTCTCAAAATTATATATAATTTAAAAAAAAATTTTAACTTAAAATAAAAAATTATGAATTTTTAAAGTTTAAAATTTTAAAAAAATAAATAAAAAATAATAAAAAAAAAGACAAAAAATAATATTTGAACATGGATTAAACTTTTCTTCCTGAATAACCCTATATACGAACACGGGAAAGTAATTTTGAGTTGAACAATTTAAGTAAAAAAAAAAAAAAAAAAGTTTTAAAAATGTGATTTGGAAACCTCCGAAAGGGGGTTCAAGTCAACATAGGCCCATTAATAATGAAGGCGTCAGCGAAGTGGGGTCTTCAAAAGTCATCGATTACGTGATCTTGGCGAGACCATTTCACCTTTCTTGACCAATAAAGAAGCCCCAAAGTTAAAAACTTGTCCAGTTAAAGAAAAGCCCAAAGCAATGTGTTATTTATAGTCTAGATTTCTGTGATTTTTTTAGATGGCTCCTAAGAAAACATATATATGAATAATCGTCTAAGACATAATAGTTTAATTTTTTACATCTCTAATTAAATAATTTTAAAATTACAAAAGTAAAAAAAAAAAAAAAGACAGCGGGAAATAAAAACATAACATATGTGATTAAGAAACTGTTTCCATAATTTTCTTTCTTTGCTTTTTTTTTTTTCTTTTAAATCACCTTAGTCATATAGAATAAGTTATCATCCCAAAGATAAAATGGGTCCCAAAGAAACTTTATGCCCCGTTTGATAAACATATTGTATTTACATTATATTTAAATATAATGCATTAAATGTAATTTGTATTTGGTGGAAAAGTATTAGCATTACATTTGAATGCAATGTATGTTTGGGTGAAAAGTATTTGAATTATATTTTAATAATAAATATGTGATGTGTTGGGTAAAAGTAGAGAGAAAAAAAAGAGAGAGGGAATATATGATGTAATTAATAAAAATAATAGAAAAAGTGAAATAATAAATAGTGATTGTATTAGATTTAAAATGTGATGTGATTGATATTTAAATGAAATATTTTTGTATTTGGAGGAAAATTGCATTGTATTTAAATGCAATGCAAAAGAGAAAACGTGTACCGAACACGCTCTTAGGGTCATTTGATAAACGCATTGCGTTTGTATTGTGTTTGAATGCAATACATTAAATGTAATTTGTATTTGAAAAAAAAGTATTAACATTACATTTAAATACAATATGTGTTTGGGTAAAAAGTATTTAAATTATATTTTAATAATGAATATGTGATGAGATGAGTAAAAATAGAGAAAATAAAAATAAAAAAGAGAATATATGATATAATTAATAAAAATAATAGAAAAAATAAAATAATAAATAATAATTATCTTGAATTTAAAATATCATATGATATTTTAAAAAATTTTATATTTAAATAAAAATAATATTATATTTAAATATAATACAAATTAAATAATTTTATCCAACCTCCACTAAAAATTGAAACTGATCATCATTGCTTCGAAGCTGCAGTACATAATGGTGTCTTTATTGGCTTTAGATACGGACGTGTGTAGAATGATCCTTTACTCGTTGCCAAGAATAAAGGCAAAAAGCTTCAAACACAACTTGGTGGGATGAGGTCACACGAATCTTTACACCATCATAAAGTTAAAAGATGTAGCAAACTCTACTCCACATCTGAACTACGATTTCCAAAATGTCTAGCTCCACCAATGGATTGGGACATTCCTAGTGTTCATTATTCCCCCTTTTTTTTCGTTGGGAATTATTTATTTATCCCCCCTTTTGTTCCCTTTTATAAGCATTTTTCATTATAATAAAATAACGAGCAACCGTTCTTTTTTTTTTTTCAACTAAAGTCAAGAGTTAATAGAGATAGAAGATGACATTTTTAGAAAATTCTATGAAATAAATTAGAAAAATGTTATGATTACTCTTTTTGTTAGTTTCTTTATTATTTATTATTTTTTTCTTTTTTTTTTCTTTTTGTCTTTTCGTTTCCCCTAAAGAAACAAACAAAAATCTAAACGATTTTCTTTACCATTTATTACAAACATGCCATTACATTTTCTTTTCATGATATTATATATATAATTTTAATTAAAAATATAGAAAATAAAAATTTGAAGTCGCTCAAAATTTGCCTAGGAGCCACTTGATTTATTTTTCTTCACTACCACATTGTATTTGTTTGAGGGGAAAAATAAAAAATAGGGAATTGCAGCAGGTGGCATGAAGCCACCTTTAAAAAGAAGTGGTGTTTTTAATTTTTTGTAATTTTTGTTTTATATATAGCTAATACATCATTTAGAATTTTCACTGATATAGTGCAAGGTTCTCGTGGGGAAAAAAAAAATTAAAAGAAAAATGTGTCAAAATTATGATAAGGGAGTATTTAGTGGATAGAGAAAGAGGAAAAATAATTTTTTTTAATCAAAAAATAGTTCAGTTTTGAGGAATTTTGTTTTAAATAATGAAGGATACAAAACAAAAAGTGATAATTCAAAATTTGAAATTAAATTAAGGTAATAGATGGATTAAGAAAGGAGTCGACAAAGAGTGGGAAAGAACGACATTCTTCTAATAAATTGCAAAGCAAAGTGTAGTATTTGGTTTTAGTTATTCTATAAAGAAATGAGAAGACAAACGGCAAAAAAAAAAAAAAAAAAAAAAGAATAAAGAGAATGAAAAAAAAAAAAAGAAAAGAAAAGAGTAATTCTAAGACTCCGTTTGATAAATACATTACGTTTGTATTGCGTTTAAATATAATGCATTGAGACGTGGAATAAAAAAATCGTGGGATAGAATGGAGACATCATCCCTGCATTTAAAAAAAAAAAATCGGGATAATTTATTGAGAAATGTTAGGCATAATTTATTTGCAATATTACATTCGCATTATATTCAAATGCAATACAATTTTAATCCAAATAAAAAAATATTATATTCAAATATCAATCACATCATATTTTAAATCCTATATAATCACTATTTATTATTTTGTTTTTTCTATTACTTTTACTAATTACATCACATATTCTCTTTTTTTTTTTCCCTTTTTTCTCACTACTTTTACCTTTCAAATCATATATTCATTATTAAAATATAATTCAAATATTCATTATTAAAAATATATTGCATTTAATACAATGTAAATATTTTTTCTTTAATTACAAATTTCATTTAATGTATTACATTTAAACGTAATTTATTTACCGAACAAAGTCTTATTTACAAATCATAGTATTATTTTGGAAGTTGAGAGGATTTGAGCAGGGATTAAAGTTTACTGTGTAATCATTTGTTCCATAAGTGTTCTTGTTAGAGAAACGCCAGCAATTTCACCCCTACCTCCATCATAAGATATACAAGATCCTCGTTAAAAAAAAAAAAAAAAAAAAAAGAAGAAGAATCCAAATGCAAATTGCAAACCACCAAAGAACGGAAAATAGAGGTCCCATTTCCAAAGCCCCGAAAAAGATAGTTTTGAACCAACATAAGGCGAAGAAAAACACTGGCCCACAGAGAATTTTGCAGACAGATCCTAAAGGACCTACTGCCACAACGCGGATTTGAATCATATAATCTCTTGTTCATACTTCTGTGCATCCTAAAATAAAATAATATTATGACATATTTGAATAACATGAACTTTTCATTGACATAATATGATACCGTAACATGGCCTTCGTACTGCCTAAGAATTCTAGAATTTGAGTTCTGGATTTTAAAACTTGATACATTTTAACATATTTATTTAGAAGATAAGCACAAAACCGTGCGATAAGTTTGTGAAAAGTTGAGCTATAGTATTGCTAGAGAGAAAAAAAGGTTCAGCTATAGTATATTTGTCCTCAGATTTTATCAGCATACATTGTTTTTTGAAGTTACACACTGACTTATAATGACATGCGATTATAACAAAAAGTACACTGGCCATCGACCCTGTATCTTTATTCCTCAACACAAAGGGAAAAAAATAAGATAAACGTTGTCGATATACGAGGAAAAATATTTTCAAGGCAAGAACCAATAGCTCCAGCACCAGTAACACTAAAACATTAAAGTGTAGCTCGATGGCTTAGGGGGTGTTTAGGGGAGGAGGCAGGAGATATTATTTTTGGGTTGAAAAAAAATTGTTTTAGAAAATGTGTTTGGGAGAAAAAACTGTTTGAGATGAAAACAAAAATTTTAAAAATTAAAAAAAAAATCAATATAGATATTGTTTTGTCCCTCTCGAAATTCTTTGTAATTTAAAAAAAATTATCTCATTTGGACTTGTATACACAAAGTTATGAATTTTTAAAATTTGGAGTTTACTATAGCGTTTTGAAGATGTAAATAGTGAAAAGTGGTGAAGTTTTAGAAAAAAGTTGAATTTTGAGGTCTGAATACATTGCCCCAAACACCCCCTAATGAAATCAAAACGGAAAGTTGAACAGGGTGATTAGAATTTGAACGTAACTCAGTAGATAGTGCAAATTCCAACTGTAAATGGACTAACCATGGATAAAAGGTGATCAAAGGGTCATCCATCTAATAAGATAAAATTCTTCATCAACCGAATCCGGCACCATTTGCAAGTTGGTTATTCAAGCAACGTTTCATACAAAGCATGCTACATCGTTTACGACCAACCGCAATAATAATTCTTCAACTAGTTCCATTAAACCATTTCACTCACCTTTATCCCATATCCCCATGGTTGGCCCAAAAAGTTGCAAGATCATGATCTGCTCTTCAATCGAATATCCTCGCATACCAATTAGCTACAGAATTTTGGCTTTTGCATAATTGATACTAGTTGTATGTATTGTGTATGTGTTGCTGGTCTTAATATATACTATCTTGATTAATTTTGCACATTTGGGACCAGAAAAGTGAAAGCTATTTCCTATTCCACCTTTCAGGGTGCATAAATCTTCTACAAAACAGCTATTCATTAAAACTGCAACCGCTGCCTAGCGTACTATTTCTATACCATAATTCTCCATGGACGCCATTGCCTTGTATGCCACATGAGAAATTAGGAAAGCTAAGCTCTACCTATTTCCTGTTTTACCCTCAATTTTTGTAAACAAAGTCCTTCCTCACCAAACAAGAAAGAACAAACACATGTTCATTAGTGTCATAACTATTCTATAATCCAGTTTCATCATCAACTTTGGTTAGGGCATGTGGAAGAGCTATTGCATTTATATTGTATTTCAATGCAATGCAATTTTCATTTGGATGGTGAAACATTGCATTCAAATGTCAAAACATTTAAATTTTAACTTTAATACAATCACTATTTTTCATTCTACTTTTTCTATTACTTTTACCAATCACATTACATACTCTCTTTCTCTCTTCCTTTCTTCTATCTATTTTTATCAATTACATCACATACTCTATCTCTTTCTCACCAACATACATTGCATTTGAACGCAATACAAATACAGAATGTCTAAATGCACATTGCATTAAGTGCATCGCATTCCAATACAATCCCAATGGAATATTTTATCCACACGGCATAAGTGTTGCTAACCTCCATCCATTTGCACTATGATACATCTCCGGAAATCTGAAAGTGCAATCTTCCACAAACCATTAACACTTACACCCAAATATGAACAAAAGAAAAAGCTCCACTATCAACTTCAAAATTTTCAATACCAGTCTCATGGCAGTGGATCGATTAAAAAGCTAACATGAAGAGGAAGAAAGTACGATCATAAGGATTTTATGGTCTGAAGTAGTGTGTAATACGAACATGAATCGGGAAGTTTCGGGTTCATTTCTAGTTTACTGAAGAGGTAGAGAGAAAAGAAAAACCACAATGATATCCTTGCCAATGAGGAAATGATTAAACAATACATTGTTGTCATTGAAGCCCGATAAACTGCATGTATAGAAACAAACAACCTAATCTAAAAAACAAAACAAGGGCCAAATCAAAAAGCAAACAGAGATCATATTTGTTTCAGAAATCAGCTGATTAAAATTGAAGCAAGAGCACAAAATGTCACTGTAAAATCTTCAATTACTTCCGACATTTTACTCAAATTCAAAGAGTAAATTTAAAGACACAGATATTATTCTCTGAGAAATTGGGAGAAAATAGAATTGAGATCACAAAACAGTTCAGCATTGACTTCGATACTACAGACCCGAATTTAGCTTTAGAACAAGTACACAAAATACACTCCGTTGCTCGGTGAAAAAAAAGTCAAACGCTTGATTCGAGAACAACAGTCTGGTTATTAAAAGATTATATCTTCCGCGAAAGGAATCGAAAACAAAAGAAAACCCTAGGCATGTGAAAGGAATGAACTTGAAATTGATTCTCATTTCTTGTAACGAGCTACCTCGTCCTCGTTGGGGAAGAATCCCATGAGTCTTCCGGCGGAGTTCTGGTACGCGTACATGAAGCCTCCCATAAGGCCGATTAGACCTCCGGTTACCATCGACGGTCCCTTGATGCCGGGCTTTATTCCTACAACACAAAAAAGATTCTATTTTGTTCATTTTTATGCAGGAATTTCTTTGTTATTGGATCGATTGGAAAAACAGGATACAAGATTGAGGAAATAATAATCGGGAAAAGAAGAGACGAACCAGAGAGGTAGCCGACGGTGACGGAGACGCCGGTGATGGTGACGAAGCGGAGGTAGTCGAGAGTGCTGAAGTTGCCGACGACTTTGGTGAAGGGAGGGTTCCGATCGACCACCGGGAACTCAGGCTTCGCCGACGCTGTTATGTCTGTGTTCATTTTTGCAATGCAGGGATGCTCTTCTGAACCTTTCAAGGGCTTTCACTCCAAGCCTTTCATTCTTAATTTCGCGTTCGGCTTATTCATGGGATTTCAACTCCAAAGTCCCGTTTCTGTTTTGGGTCCTCTGTTGAACACTTTTGGGCCTAATACAGCCATGGCTTTGGGGGCCCATATGACCACTTTACTCTACGTCTCTTGCTTTTCCAAGCCTTTCTCATTCTGTCGGTGCTGTAAATACGGACCGCTAAATTCGGCCCAATAGCTCAGATCGAGTCAATTAGTAAACCTATATTTTAGAAGGATGAAGTAAATAATTAAAGTAAATAATAAAATTTTAAAATATTTGTATTAAACAATAAATTTATAATTAATTTTTATTAAATTTATCAGACAATAATATATTTATGTATGAAGCAAATGATATTTAATTATCTAATAAAATTTCTAATGATATGATAAATTTATTATTTATTATAAATATTTTAAAATTTTACTATTTACTTTAATTATTTTTCAAAATTACTGCAATTTTCTAAAGAAAATTTGGTGTTTCCATGCGTAAAATTTAAAAAATTAATTAAAACGTGTCTCAGCCTGACCCCGCCCAGCTCTTGGGCTTAGAATATTGGTCCAACCAGACCTGAATATTAGGATTGGACCAACTCAACCCGAACGTCCAAGAGATAGGCCACGAGCCAATCCGTCTAATCCATACAATTCTACTTCTGTTCAAGTATAATAGCGCCTTTTTTATGTTGTTGTTGTTGGTTTTTTTATTTTTTTTATTTTTATTTTTATTTTTCTAGTGCATGGTAATGTGTAAAGTAAAAAATATATATATATATCTTTTGGCCTACCAAATTTTGGTCACTGTTCAAGCTTGCCCTCCAAGCTTAAAAAACTGATATATAGATATGTTAACCTTTTTAAAACGTCAACAAACATTCCCTTTCTATCAAATTCTATCCACGACACTAGTTTAAAAAATTAAAAATAAAGTTTAGTGAAATCAATTATAAAGCCATGTGAACTCAATAATCAAACTGGGAGCAAACGAAAGCCATGGTTTCTTAGTGAATCCTATAATCACAAATTCATCAGAAAATATTGGTTATATATAGTCTTACAGAAAATAAATAAAGACCATTATACGTACGTTTAATGATAAAGATAACAAAATAATTACTAATAACTATCATCTAATTTAACAGCCGAAACTATTTCAGTGATTTATTTTCCTTTTTCTCCCCCTTTCTTTTGCCGTTTCTCAAAAAACTTTGATAATTCCAACAATCTATGTGTGAAGAAACCTCCTCATTTTCATACTTTCCGTCGGTTTTCCTCATCTTTCATATGATACACATGCGCTTCCTCCATTGTAATTCCATTTTGTTCCTTTTTTTCCCCTCTGTATTGACTTAGCAGCAAAATGAAATCAAAGAGAGAGAATGAAAATGCTTCTTAACAATATAAAATCACTTAAAATACTTATATATAGAAGATCTGTAGACACGACAGTGGTGATTGCTCAACAACCTCAAACTAGGGTTTTTTTTTTTTTTCTTTTCCTGGAGTACTCAGTTGGAGGTTTTATGATGTTCTTCAATAAAATCCAGAAATTAATTTAATTTATGTTTTATCATTTTTATTTTAATAACTAAACTTCTAGTTTAAATTATGGCTTGCAAATTAGTTGTCGTTCTTTAAAAAGACATCTTTGTACGTATCATCCAGAAAATATTAGAAAAAAAAAAAACCTTTTGTATCGAAACATATTAATTGTTCTTAATAAATCTATATGATTTATAAAAAAAAAAAGGGATAAACAAATTTTAACATAAAATAAGTTTAATTACTAACCTCAAATTGGTAATATATCTTCTACTTTGTAATGTAAAAATGTAATTAAAATCTTTTTTTTTTTTTTTTGCAAGTTAATCCATTTCTATCACTCTATATATGGAGTTCTAGACTTCCAATACGTTTTAATTGGTTATTCCCACCACTTCGGCCACAAAATGATACATTTGAAGTTGAATCTTTCTTACGTAATAGATATAACGAATACAAGAAACACCTAGACGTGAAAAGTGGCGGAAACTTTATGGTAGGTGCAAAATAAAAGACTGGTTTTCTTTATCTTTTTTAAGTGACTATTTTTAGTTATTTGAGAACTGAATTTTCTGAGAATTATAAATACATCCACAGGGCTCAATGTTCGATGTTGTATGCTTATGGCATCGTATCTATATAGGGATTTGCCTTCTAACATAATAACTCCAAACCCTGTTTATATTTCTTTTTCTTTTTTCTATTTTTCTAAAAAATTAAAAATTAAAATTTTAAAATTTTTTATTTCAAATCAAAATAAGATAATTTTTATATTAAAATACTTATAATAGCTAGATAAATAAAATAAAATCTATTTTACATATTTTTTTAACATATTTTAATTTATTACACTATTTTTTATATCACAGTTTATTTTCAAAAGGCTTTTAATCAAAAATACATTTTCAATCTAACATTCAAAATTTTATCTCTAAAAATTCCAAAATACCCGTAATAAGTAATAATTATTATAAAAAAGAGTTATACATAAAATGAAAAAAACCAGAATAACTAATAGACAATACTAAGTGATTTAATTAATAAAAATAAATAAAAAAAATAAAAAATAATTATATTGATTTTACTGTTTAAAATATTTGCATTTCAACCTAGAATATATAAAATATTCAAATGCACCTTATATTATATTTAGATATAATACAAGATGAATGGTATTTCCAAACTAATATTGTAACATATACGAACTTATGTATTCATGATGTAATCCATCCTTTTTTTTTTCTTTTAATATAACATGGCATAGACTAATGACAAGAGTGCAAAAGGTGCTGATATATTTGGATTGTCTTGACGACCAGATTCTTGTCATTATTATTTATTCCGGGGTAGTAGGAGAGATGCTTGGAGATATTATTTTTGGATTGAAAAATAATTGTTTTGAAAAATGTGTTTAAGAGAAAAAAATTATTTGGGGTAAAAAAATTTAAAAATTTAAAAATTTTTTTAGAAAAAAAATATCAATATGGATATTATTTCGTTTCTTTCAAATTTCTATACAATTTATAAAAAAATATCTCATTTGGACTTGTATATACAACATTATAAACTTTTAAAGTTTGGAGTTTACTGTAATATTTTGGAGATATAAATAGTAAAAAGTGGTGAAGTTTTAAAAAAAAAATGGTTTTAGATGTCTTTAAAATATGTTCCAAACATGCCCTCAAAGAAGAAAGTGCACATAACATATACTGGGCGATAGGATACTAGGGTGATTTCGGGGGTGTTTGAGGCAGGAGGCTGGAAACATTATTTTTGGGTTAGAAAAAAGTTGTTTTGAAAAATGTGTTTAGGAGAAAAAATTGTTTGAGGTAAAAAAATAAAAAATTTTAAAAAATTTTTTAGAAAAAAAAAATCAATATGGATATTGTTTTGTTCCTCTCGAAATTCTATCCAATTTATAAAAAAATTATCTCATTTGGACTTGTACACATAAAGTTATGAACTTTTAAAGTTTGGAGTTTACTGTAACATTTTGAAGATATAAATAGTAAAAAATGGTGAAGTTTTGAAAAAAAATTGATTTTTGAGGTCTGGAGAACACCCCCAAACACCCCCTTAGAGAAATTAATAAGGAGAAACCAAAAAAAAAACACAAATATTAAAAGATATCAACCGCGAGTACGTATCGTGAATAATGTGCTGCGATTCTACCTGTTCCACGTAGTGGTGAAATGAGAAAGTTTTTTAAACGAGTGTAATACTCTAAAAGGAATTCATTGAAAGTCTTTTAAACATATTTATTTATTTTAACTATTAATTGGGATGGAGGCAAAATTAAAATTATAACATATTTTAATTTTTGAGTGGGGGCACAAACGTAATTTTCCTTCTTATAAAACAGAGATAGAAAAAGTTTTAAAAATTTCAAAGGGTAAATAAAAAAATCAAAATTTAAAAAATTACTCCCACTCACAACAATTAATGTGGCCACTGCCACCATAATCTTGGTACTGAAATATGAATCCAGTACGTGGCTTTGTATCTAGATCGAAAAGCCGATATACTTGGTCGGTCTAGAACTTATCAGAATTATAAGTTTACATAGGATCTTAGTAATCCGCTAGTCTGCCTTAAACGCCCTCTTGGCAAACAGGCCTTACGACTTTCTGGGATTACTGGCGGATCATATGCTAGCTTATAACACTCATAGATTCTATTCCTTAGGATTCATATTCCAGTAGTAATGACTACTGATGATCGAAGCACATGTTTTCAGAATATTACAATTACTACTACTAGCTCCGTAAAGAGATTTAGCTGCTCATGATTTTTGAGAAACTGATATTTTATTTTCTAAAGATTCCGTATCGAAAGTTACAAACTAAGAGCAAAGACCTTGGCATATATAGGTCTTTCTCGAGGAAAAGTAACTCTAGTTAGAAACTTAACTCTAGTTACAAATTTTACTCTGATTAAAAACAGAAGTTTTGAAGATAGCTCCGTAAAGAGTTTACTGTAACGTTTTGAAGATATAAATAGTAAAAAATGGTGAAGTTTTGAAAAAAAATTGATTTTTGAGGTCTGGAGAACACCCCCAAACACCCCCTTAGAGAAATTAATAAGGAGAAACCAAAAAAAAAACACAAATATTAAAAGATATCAACCGCGAGTACGTATCGTGAATAATGTGCTGCGATTCTACCTGTTCCACGTAGTGGTGAAATGAGAAAGTTTTTTAAACGAGTGTAATACTCTAAAAGGAATTCATTGAAAGTCTTTTAAACATATTTATTTATTTTAACTATTAATTGGGATGGAGGCAAAATTAAAATTATAACATATTTTAATTTTTGAGTGGGGGCACAAACGTAATTTTCCTTCTTATAAAACAGAGATAGAAAAAGTTTTAAAAATTTCAAAGGGTAAATAAAAAAATCAAAATTTAAAAAATTACTCCCACTCACAACAATTAATGTGGCCACTGCCACCATAATCTTGGTACTGAAATATGAATCCAGTACGTGGCTTTGTATCTAGATCGGAAAGCCGATATACTTGGTCGGTCTAGAACTTATCAGAATTATAAGTTTACATAGGATCTTAGTAATCCGCTAGTCTGCCTTAAACGCCCTCTTGGCAAACAGGCCTTACGACTTTCTGGGATTACTGGCGGATCATATGCTAGCTTATAACACTCATAGATTCTATTCCTTAGGATTCATATTCCAGTAGTAATGACTACTGATGATCGAAGCACATGTTTTCAGAATATTACAATTACTACTACTAGCTCCGTAAAGAGATTTAGCTGCTCATGATTTTTGAGAAACTGATATTTTATTTTCTAAAGACTCCGTGTCGAAAGTTACAAACTAAGAGCAAAGACCTTGGCATATATAGGTCTTTCTCGAGGAAAAGTAACTCTAGTTAGAAACTTAACTCTAGTTACAAACTTTACTCTGATTAAAAACAGAAGACAAAAGAGTCATCTTATCCGAATGACTTTTACAGAGCAAAAGATAAAGATAAAGGAAACGATAAGATAAGGCTAAGGCTTTCTGGCAAAGAAAATACAAAACATAATAATAAGGACTAAAGTAGTCAGAACAGCTTTTTGACTACTTTATGATAGGTTCATGATCCGGACTCAAGTTTGAATTTTCCCATTCCATTCCTAGATTATCCAGATAACCCCAAGGGTCTTGAGAATCTTGGAACGAGTCGTCCGGTGATTGGGTAGAGGGCTGAGTAGGTCCTACTTGGTCAGTGACTGGACCTTTCGTGTTGTCTGGTTGTGACTTCTGAGGCTGAGGAGGACTTTTGAAAAAGTGGCCGGGCAGCTCATTGTACAGGTGGAAGAAATCCAGCGCTTCTTTGATGGCTTTTTCATATGATGATGGGAATTGTTCCCATGGGGCATCATCTTCGGGCAGGGGCCATAATTGCTTTGGAATGGTCCTGTTTCTGCAGAAAAGCTGTTTCTGGATTTCCCTGTATTCAATGCCATCTCGTTTGATGGGGAATCTGCTAGATGAGTAGATCTCCACCGTTGGGTTGCAAACAACTAATTTTCTTTTTTCGTTTAATCTGGCATTTAACGATAAAAAGAAAATAGTGTAACTTTCATGTGGCATGATTACAGATGGTATCGTTGGGTATACGTACATGACTGTCTTGTTGCCTCGGATTTTTTCCCATTGATCCGTGAGTTGTTCATCTCATGTTGAAAGTGGCTGGAACCATTCAAACATGTCTATCAGACTTTGGAAAACTGGTCTATATTCTGCATGGTTTTCATAGCTTCTGATAGTGGTTCTAAGCTCTTCGGTTTGGACTTCAATGGCTATAGTGAAAACACTAGCCAGGTACCAAAGGACATGGGTGAATTGTGTGGGCAGATACCATTTTTTTGCTCGAACCGGGAATATTTTGGAAAATAGATAGGTTGGATGGAAACCTAATTCTTTTAAATATTCTTCTCCGGTATGCTTAGCTAGGGTGATCTGCTGGTGCATGGCTTTTTCAATTGCTTTTTCTTTTGGATTTCGGGATTTGAAAATCTTTATGGCGTCTGATGGGCAGGAGTTCATAAAGAAATCGGTGTTGGTGGAAGAAGGATTGGACGAAGAGGCCATCATGTAAATAAGTGGAATTTGAAACTGGACAGTGATGATCTGAAGGGCTGGACTTGGTTCAATATTTATAAGGGGGGAATGCTTTCTTGATAAGTAATCTAAAATAATGTTTTCTTTTCCCCGAATATGCTTTATTTCAAACTGAAACTGATCAAACCACGTTAGTAGTCTAATCATTTGGGGATTTTTTGTTTTCGTCATGCTTGGATTAAGCATACCTTTAATGGCTGAACAGCCTGTCTCCACTGTAAAGTGGTGTCCAATCAGATGGAATTCAAACTTCGAAATCCCCATTTTGACAGCTATCAATTCTTTCAACGTGGAGTGATAGTGCAGCTGGCTTCCTTTGAACTGTCCACTCTTGTATCCACAGATTTTCCTCTTTCCGTCTGCTTCTTCAAAAAGCACTGCACCCCAGTGACTGTCACTTACGTCTGTCTGCAAGATTCTTTTTCCAGAGTGTGGAATAGCTAAGGGTGGCAGGGTCTGCATGACTTTCTTCAGCTTTTTTACAGCGTCTGTCTGGGCTTGAGACCACGTGGGTGGTTTCTTTTTCAGCATCTGTGTCAATGGCTCTATCAAGACAGATATGTTTGGGATAAAATCTCGCAAATAATTGACTATACCCAAAAATTGCTGTATCTGTGTCTTGGATAGGCTTTCGTCTGGGAATTTCAACAGTTCTTGGGCTATGTTGGGTTGGGTCTGGTATTCGCCTTGTATGATCTTTATTCCCAAGAATTCAATTTGTGGTTGACCAATGATCATCTTTCTCTCAGAGAGCATGATTCCATACTTTTCTGTTAAGTCTGCGAACTGTGCCAGAAGGTTTTGATGGGCTTGTTCATTTTCTGAGAATAGTAAGATGTCGTCTATGTATATGAGAGCATGGTCAAGAATTGGGCCATATATGCGGGTCATGGCTTTCTGAAATAGTGATGGGGCTGTTTTTAGGCCGAAAGGTAAAACAGTCTATTGGAAGTGATGGTTTGGGATACACAAAGCTGTTTTGGGTCTGTCTATCGGATTAATTCCCAATTGCCAAAATCCTGCCTTGAGATCAAACTTTGAAAATAGTTTTGCATGGGCCAGGTTGGAAAATAAAACTGATTTATTTGGTAAAGGGAATTTATTATCAGAAAGGAATTGGTTTAAGGGCTTGTAGTTTATAACAAGTCTTTGTTTACCTCTTGCCTGTTCTGACCTTTTGTTTACGTAGAATGCATGGCATGCCTAATCTGAACTTGTTGATTCGATGAGACCCTGATTCATCAGTTCTTCGCATTCTGTGATGGCCATCTTTTGATGTTCTGGATTCATCCCCGGATGACTTGCTTTTGTAGGGTTGATATCTTCATTTAGCTTGAATGATAAACTGATGAAGAAGTCTTCGTTCTTCCAGAGGGGATGATCACACTTTGTAAGGAACTCCGCATGAGAGTTGGCACATGAGTTTTGTATCAGCCTGTTTTTGAGTTGTCCAAACGGATCCTTTATTGCCTGGAATTGGTTCGGAAGGGACTCCCATGGCGTGAACTGGTTCTTGAAAGCAAGGCCGGCTGGAAGGATTCTCAGTCCTTTACATTTTTGGTAGACATCAAATCCAATAATAAGATCTTTTCCTGGAAGACTCGATCCAATAACTTTATGAATGACCGAGCATTCTGGAAAGAACCTGATCTTTATAGGCTTGCTAACCAAATCTGTGCTGAAAATATCTCCATTGGCAGCATGAAAGAATTGTTTCTCTTTTTTCCATAGTGTTGATGGAAGAATCCTTGGATTCATCATGGAATAAGAGGCACCTGTATCAAAGAATGCTGTTACTTGTACAGGTTTGGAGTACTTGCTGGGGAGTATCGTCACCTTCATTGTAGGCTGAACTAAAGTGGCTGAGTGAGCTGGAGGAATGTTATTGCCTTCAATCAGGAGTTGTTGGATTGCACATAGCGTCTCAGACCCGATTTTATCGTCTATTGATACTACGGATTCCAAGTCATGATCTCGTAGATCAATCTTCGTAAGAGCTTCAATGTGGGAAATGAGTCGGGCAGACTTTCCTTTGGGACAGTTTTTTGTAAAATGACCCTTATTTTCACAGATAAAACATCTATCTGTCTTTTTGTAGGAAGTTTTCCTTCTTAAGAACTTCAGAGGGCCTTTTCTCCTTTTACTCGAGAATCTGAAGGTCTTGAATCGTCTGTGCTTTCTAATTGATCTCCTGTCTGGGCATTTGCATTGGGATTTTCCTTCCTTACACTTTATTGTTAGGTGTTTGTGGCTGCAGACCTTCGAAAGCTTTTTAGACTGCTTAATGTATTCCTGGAGAAATTTGTTCTGTGAACACATTTTTTCTAAGGCTTTAAGAACAAGTTGGAACAATTCTCCAATGGTCACCGTCTTTAAGTCTTTGGAGGTTGCTGCAAGGAGCCTTATGGTTTCTTCTCCCAGAGGTTCTGGAATCGATGACAAATATGCCTGTTTTAGATTAGGATCATTAATCCCACCGATTTGGTAAAATCGTTGAGTGATCCTTTTATGGTGTTTCTCGAGGTCACGTCTGTCCATGGAGCAGCATTTTAGCTTGAAGAATTCTGCTTTTAGTCTGTCAGTGAGCTGATCATCTTGTCCACAGAATTCAATGTAGATCTGCTGCAATGTGGCTTCTGCTGAGTCTGCTTGTAAATATTGGAGTTGTCTGTATTCTCCCAAGCTCATCCACCAATCTTGTAGAATTCCTGTAAGTCTTGACGCAAAACCAAGCAGCACACTCCTGGTATCCGATCTAGGCTTTTGTGATTCCAGCAATGGATCAGTGGAGACAGACTGTTCAACCATTAAAGGTATGCTTAATCTAAGCATGACGAAAACAAAAAATCCCCAAATGATTAGACTACTAACGTGGTTTGATCAGTTTCAGTTTGAAATAAAGCATATTCGGGGAAAAGAAAACATTATTTCAGATTACTTATCAAGAAAGCATTCCCCCCTTATAAATATTGAACCAAGTCCAGCCCTTCAGATCATCACTGTCCAGTTTCAAATTCCACTTATTTACATGATGGCCTCTTCGTCCAATCCTTTTTCCACCAACACCGATTTCTTTATGAACTCCTGCCCATCAGACGCCATAAAGATTTTCAAATCCCGAAATCCAAAAGAAAAAGCAATTGAAAAAGCCATGCACCAGCAGATCACCCTAGCTAAGCATACCGGAGAAGAATATTTAAAAGAATTAGGTTTCCATCCAACCTATCTATTTTCCAAAATATTCCCGGTTCGAGCAAAAAAATGGTATCTGCCCACACAATTCACCCATGTCCTTTGGTACCTGGCTAGTGTTTTCACTATAGCCATTGAAGTCCAAACCGAAGAGCTTAGAACCACTATCAGAAGCTATGAAAACCATGCAGAATATAGACCAGTTTTCCAAAGTCTGATAGACATGCTTGAATGGTTCCAGCCACTTTCAACATGGGATGAACAACTCACGGATCAATGGGAAAAAATCCGAGGCAACAAGGCAGTCATGTACGTATACCCAACGACACCATCTGTAATCATGCCACATGAAGGTTACACTATTTTCTTTTTATCGTTAAATGCCAGATTAAACGAAAAAAGAAAATTAGTTGTTTGCAACCCAACGGTGGAGATCTACTCAACTAGCAGATTCCCCATCAAACGAGATGGCATTGAATACAGGGAAATCCAGAAACAGCTTTTCTGCAGAAACAGGACCATTCCAAAGCAATTATGGCCCCTGCCCGAAGATGATGCCCCATGGGAACAATTCCCATCATCATATGAAAAAGCCATCAAAGAAGCGCTGGATTTCTTACACCTGTACAATAAGCTGCCCGGCCACTTTTTCAAAAGTCCTCCTCAGCATCAGAAGTCACAACCAGACAACACGAAAGGTCCAGTCACTGACCAAGCAGGACCTACTCAGCCCTCTACCCAATTACCGGACGACCCGTTCCAAGATTCTCAAGACCCTTGGGGTTATCTGGATAATCTAGGAATGGAATGGGAAAATTCAAACTTGAGTCCGGATCATGAACCTATCATAAAGTAGTCAAAAAGCTGTTTTGACTACTTTAGTCCTTATTATTATGTTTTGTATTTTCTTTGCCAGAAAGCCTTAGCCTTATCTTATCGTTTCCTTTATCTTTATCTTTTGCTCTGTAAAAGTCATCCGGATAAGATGACTCTTTTGTCTTCTGTTTTTAATCAGAGTAAAGTTTGTAACTAGAGTTAAGTTTGTAACCAGAGTTACTTTTCCTCGAGAAAGACCTATATATGCCAAGGTCTTTGCTCTTAGTTTGTAACTTTCGACACGGAGTCTTTAGAAAATAAAATATCAGTTTCCCAAAAATCATAAGCAGCTAAATCTCTTTACGGAGCTAGTAGTAGTAATTGTAATATTCTGAAAACATGTGCTTCGATCATCAGTAGTCATTACTACTGGAATATGAATCCTAAGGAATAGAATCTATGAGTGTTATAAGCCAGCATATGATCCGCCAGTAATCCCAGAAAGTCGTAAGGCCTGTTTGCCAAGAGGGCGTTTAAGGCAGACTAGCGGATTACTAAGATCCTATGTAAACTTATAATTCTGATAAGTTCTAGACCGACCAAGTATATCGGCTTTCCGATCTAGATACAAAGCCACGTACTGGATTCATATTTCAGTAGGAACCCCTATTGGTAATAATGGTCATATTAATTTCTTCCCCCGCCCCCGCCCCCCCCCCCCCCCCCCTCCTAAATGAACCATATATTTATAGATTTTCTGGAAAACAATAATGTTTTTTTTTCCCCTCGTTCGGAGGGAACGATATGGTTTTGGTTTGGAGCATATATATATATATCCACACATTTTTTTTTTAAATCGTACTAATTGCCGAATGAAGGCTTTCAACTTTCAAGAAAAGAAAGTCTGGAGGTAATTGAGATCAAAAGTATACATAGCATGACGCCACGGATAACGTCAAATGCTTTTGCGTATTGCATGGTTTTATCGTAACACTCCGATTTTTATTAAAGCATATAAGTCCTGTATGATAACCGCGTTTTTAATCTCGGCCTTGGCATCGTTGATATCTCTCTAGGACACGTAGACAAGAATAACAAAGCCCGTAGAAAAGTAAGTTCAGGAGAGAGAGGCGTATTATAGCAAAATTTCCTTCACATACGAGTACTCACTCAACGCGTTAATACGCGTATAAAATTGCCCCTGCCATATACATCACTGCCTTCTAG
The DNA here is from genome assembly GCA_035233585.1 of Antiaris toxicaria. Classification (NCBI taxonomy): domain Eukaryota; kingdom Viridiplantae; phylum Streptophyta; class Magnoliopsida; order Rosales; family Moraceae; genus Antiaris; species Antiaris toxicaria. The sequence continues at coordinate 110,252,897 of CP141154.1, read as the reverse complement.
CCTTTGCTATATAATGAGCAGTTGGGTCACCAGTTTATGCATATCTCAGTACTCTGAAACTTGTTTTTTTCCTCCGTTTCTCTTGTATTTTTCCCCCACAAAGCGGTTATCATATAAGTAAATTGTCTCTAGTTGTGTTCTGCAGCAAGTAGTTTTTTTCTTTTTTGCTTGCTCATATATATATATATATATTTATTTATACTTTCCAGGAAAAGTTTGGATTATTGAAAAAAAAAAAAAAAAGCAAAATCAAATGACACACATGTCGGAAGCAGACTCCGGGCACCATGTTCTAGACCTTGAGTCTCAGCAAACTGCAGTCCAGGTCATAACCAGTAGTAATGGTATAAATTATCCAGGGAGAAAATTTTGGCGTCGGATTTATATGATCCTCAAAGTGCATCGGATTCTCTTCTCCATGCGACTAGTCAAAACGAAGGGAATCCAAGAACTGATCCCTTCATCAGCTCTGACTTATAGTGCCTTACCCAGTAGTGCTGCTTATGTGGTAAGTTATCATGACTTACCACAAGTATATGTGTGTCTATGTTTTCTTCCCCATGCATGCACGCCCAATATGTATGTTTATATGTACATGTTCATGTGTGTGTGTGTGTGTGTGTGTGTGTGGACCACAAGTAATTGCAGGCTGGAGTTATCGAACCATTCACACGACTCGCAAAGAAAACTTAAAGAGATCTGGAACTGTTTGGAACTGTGGAGACATTAATATTTGATTGTATTAATTAGTGTTGATAGATTATATGTCCCCTTTCAGTAATTATTTTTTCTCTTCTCTTCTTTTCTTTTCTCTGCTTCTTTTGTTGATCATAGATTCAAAATATCGAATTTTAATCGAGAAGTTTATAATTTATAATCTAATACTTACTGAAAGAAGCTGCCCCCACTCTCTGCATGAACATCAAGAATTCGTCGTTCCCTGCCTTGAGCTTGAAGCCTTCTTCTTAATGCAATTAATTAGAGTTCTTTATCTGCTAATTACCTGTAACACATAGAACATATCCAATTAACATTTATTATTTTCATTGATTTTTTGAAGGAATCAGAAATAATAGAAAACTCAGAACTTTCAGTCCCATTACCTCCAGTTTTAGAAGATGATGCCCATTTGGACATAATTGTGGCGGACCAAAGTTGGACTACTAACAATGGTGATGCGAACCTCCAACACACCAACATTGCCAAGATAGTAAGGACCAAAAACCTTGACTCCTTACGCAATCAGTTTGGAGGCATTGAAGGAATAGCAGAAGCTCTCAACATCAAGTTAAAGAGCGGAATCCCCGGCGACAAGGTTGATCTAAATCGACGAAGAGTTGCTGGAACTCCACTACAGGCAACGGAAGCCTCCGCCGCAGGCTTCTTTGTATTTCTTCGACAGCACTGCAACGACTGCACCATTCTTCTTCTCTTCTTGGCTGCGATGCTATACACCGGATTTGGAATCAAGAAGGAAGGACTGAAGACTGGATGGTATCAAGGGGTGATCATAGTCCTTGTCATTATCATAATTGTGGGTGGTCGCACAATACGTGACCTTTGGCTTCAACATTTACAAAAGAAGAAAGCAGCCAGGGAATTGAAGGAGAAAAAGGAGGTTATTGTGCTTAGAGGAGGATGCCAACAAAAAGTGTCCATATCTGAAATTGTGTTTGGCGACATTGTGATCTTGAAAGAAGGATCTTTAGTCCCTGCTGATGGCTTGTTTATTGACGGTGATTATGTTGTGGTGCATGATGGTTTGGAGTCTACCATTGATAAAGAATCCCCCTTTCTTTTCTATGCCTCAAAGGTGAGTCATGGACTAGGGCGTATGCTAGTTACTTCTCTTGGACCTGACACTGAATTTGGCAGGGCGATGAGTAAAGTTGCCGCTTGTACTCCTAAGAGGATGACGTTACCAACTCAACTTGACAAGTTGAGAAAGATCACCCAGATATCCGGGCACTTAATCTGCATTTTAATTGTTGTAGTGCTGTTCTTCGGCCTAATACTCGGCAAATCAAGTCACGCGGCAAACCCTAGTTTCCCGGAGCTCAACAGCAAACCCACTGCGACTGTGGAAATCATGGATATCATAGGACGCATTGTCTTGAATCCGAGTAAAAGTGCCAGCATCATAAAGGCTCCGGTTGCCATAGTTCTGGTAGGAGTTCTTGAAGGAATACCTTTTGTGATTATATTAGCAGCCATTTACTGGGGAAAGAAGATGTTGGCTGGCAAAGCCTCTGCTCAGGGACAGTTGGATTGTGTGAAGATGGGCTTTGCCACAACCATTTGCACGGACCAGACTCCGTTTAACCACGCAGCTTCTGCCGTGTGCTTCATAGGCGTTGATGAAGTCATTGAAATGGGTTTCACTGATGAGATGGCCGAACCCGTTCGAGAAGCTTTGTGCCATGGTATACGTGCCCCACTTGTTCTGCCGTCGAGTCCTTGTAAGGTTACTGATGATCCGCTCCTTCCATGGGCTACCTCGCATTTGGAGATGAAGCTTGACGATTTGAGGCAAAGTTGTAGAATTGTGAAGACGAAAGGATTGAGCACGAACGAGGAAGGAAGCATGGTGTTGATGAAGAAGAAGGAAGATGGAGGAGAGATCTTGTATTCTCATTGGAAAGGGCCTTCAACAACAATATTGGGCAAGTGTTCAAGCTACTATGACATGAGAAATGGGGATGAAAAGGTTTTGAATGAAGAAAAAAAAATGCTTTTTGAAAGAAATATTGAAGAGAAGCAAAGTCAAGGTCTCAAAACTATCGCTTTCGCTTGCAAGAAAATTGGTAATACTATTATGGAAGAAAATAATTTGATCCTGATAGGAATTTTAGGACTGAAGAACCACACATGTTGTGCTGAGACCGAAGAAGCACTTAAAGCATTTAAAGATGCTGAAGTAAAAATCAGATTGGTCTCAGAAGATGATGCGTCAGAGCTGAAGGTTATAGCAAGTGCCTGCAAAATTCTTCCCGGAGATGGATTGGTGATCAAAGGTGAAGACTTTCGAAACTATGACAAAGCAGAGAGGATGAATAAAGTAGACAAAATCTATGTGATGGGAAACTCTCTTCCTTCTGACAGACTACTTCTGGTGCAATGCTTGGAAGAGAAAGGCAATGTGGTGGTGGCACTTGGAACTAGAACGAACGATTCCCCCATGCTGAAAGAAGCCGATCTCGGGGTGGCAATGGGGACTTGGAGCAGCGAAATGGTTAGGGAGAGCTCTGACATCATTGTTTATGATGGAAGCTTGAGTTGCTTGCCGACCATTATAAGATGCGGAAGATGTACTTACTACAACATTCAAAAGTATATCCAACTTGAGCTCGTCACCAACATAGCAGGCACAATGATCGCATCCATTTGCACAATTTTCTTGGGAGATACACCAATTACAGGCTTTCATCTGATTTGGGCAAATCTTGTTGTGACATTCCTAGGTGGGCCTGCTCTATTGATGGAGCCACCAAGGGAAGAGCTGATGCATAAGTCATTCGTCAAACAGACCGAGCCTCTAATTTCAAAGGTCATGTGGAGAAATATAGTCACTCAGGCTATATACCAGACCGCCATTTTGGTCACCTTTCAATACAAGGGGCAGGCTATCATGATGGGCATCACCAAAGAGGTCAACAAATCCATGATCTTCACCAGTTTTGTTATGTGCCAAGTGTTTAACCAAGTGAACTCGAGAGAGGTAGAGAAGAAGAATGTGTTTAAAGGGATTCTTCAAAATCCATGGTTTTGGGTGGCTGGTGTGATCACATTGGCACTGCAGGAGTGTTTCACTGAGGTGGCGCATATTCTGGTGGGCGACGCAAGGTTGAACTTGGTGCAGTGGAGTGTATGCTTTTTAATAGGAGCGGGTTCTTGTCCTGTGGATTTAGCTGCAAAGTGTGCTTCAAATTTAATCAATAACCGAATATTCCGCTCTCATGCTGGATCCACTACCATGACACACTCTTCTTCCTCGGATTCTGTTTCCAAGCTAGAGCTTCCTTTGATGACTTCTTCGGATTCTACATCACTGCCTTCTTAGTTCTTAAGCTGTGCTAATTTTACTCTTTAGAAATAGTCATGTATATTTAAGTTCAGGTTGTTTGAATTTCCTCACCTTAGGTCTCTATTATAAAGATCCCACTAAATACTTCTGTAAATTCTACAAATCAGTGCCATTTTAATTCATTCTTGTTTTTAATTCTTCAAAAAATGCCAAATTACTCTACCAACACTGTACTACAATCCTTCTAATAAAATAATAAATAAAAAAAATGCTAACTAAGAGATGGAAGCAAAAATTTGTCAAATCTCATCAGAATAAATTATATTGAACCAGAAAGTAAAGATTCAATAAAAGGATATTCAGTAAACCATTAACAGTTGCACTTATAACTTGCACCTGAATTAATCTTACCTGAATTATATATTGAAAATGAAAAAGTTAACGAGGCAGCCATTGTTGCGAGGATGAAGAAGAGAGTGAGTGGCAGAGAGAGGTTGAGCCTGTGGACTTGAACTTGAAGGTTGACCTCTCTCTAGTCCACTGAAGACGTAGAGAGATGATTGATTTTTTTTTTTTGGATGAATAAGTGATTGGTATTATTTAATGTCGTACAATGTTATTATTGGTTATTGCATCACATGTCTCACAGTAGGTTTGCGTCTTGGTGTTGTCTATACGACGACGTTTAGTTGTTTGTGTTGGGGGGGGGGGGGCGTGGTGTGTGGGTGGGGTTGGGGTGTGGAAAAAATGAGTAAACTACCTTAACCCCTCTTGTGTTTTTCCAAAATTACATAGACACCCTCTTAATCAATACCTCATTTTCTTAATTTTGTTAAATATAAATTTAAAATAACTAAAATACCTCCAATAAATCTCAATTATTGATTTTACTAAACTAAATCATAACTATTTTTTTTGTTTTTTTTTAATGTAACCCTTTATTTTTTAAGTTTTAAAAATAAATAATACCTCCTTTATATTAATAAGGTATAAAACAATGAATAGTATTTTATCACTAGTTGTAAATATATTATTAAAAGTATGTTAATCGTAATTTATCATGATCATATTTTCTTTTGAATAATAACTTTATTTTTATATTCTTATCATAATTGTGTATGTTTTTTAATAACAAGTTATATTATCCATTAAAGAGATTTCCCAAAATATAAAAAAATAATAAAATATTTTTTTATTAGAGTGTGAATTATAATTAGAAATGTTTAAAGTTCAATTAAAATATTGTTTTTAGTATTAAATAATAAATAGTATTTTGTCACTAGTTATAAATATATTATTAAAAGTACGTAAATGGTAATTTATCATGATCATATTTTGTTTTGAAAAATAACTTTATTTTTATATTCTTATCATAATTATATATGTTTTTTAATAACAAGTTATATTATCTATTAAAGAGATTTTCCAAAATATAAAAAATAATAAAATAATAAAATATTTTTTTATCAGAGTGTGAATTATGATTAGAAATGTTTAAAGTTCAATTAAAAAATTGTTTTTAGTGTTAAATAATGATAAAAATATTTTTTTATGCTTTCATATATATATAGCTAAAAAAATTTTATATAAAAGGGGATTTTTCTGGTATTTTAAGTATAATTAATGATTAAACTCATGGTTATTTAATATATGTGGTGTATTTGTAATTTAAAAAAAAATAAGAGAGGTTGATATTATTAATTTTAATTAATAAGATGTTTTTATAATTTCAAAATATATATAAAGTATTAGTGTAACTCATTAAAAAAATATTTTATTTGTAATATTTTATAGGACATTTGGTAAATGTATTACGTTTTAATTACGTTTGAATGCAATTCATTTTTTGAGTATTATATTTGATTGAAAAGTATTTGTTTTATATTTGAATGAAATGTGTATTTGGATAAAAAATATTTTAAAGTTAAAAAGTTGATATAATTAATAAAAGTAGAGATAAATAGTAGAGTTGACAGGTTGATATGATTGTTTAAAAAACTTTTAAATAATTATTGTTTTCGTAGCATTGCTGAAAATGATTATATTTGTATGTAAAACTTTACTTTTAATGTAAAATTGCATTGCGTTTGAATATGATTAAAATATAAAATTTTTACCAAACACTCCCTTATATTAACTTATTTTTCCCTTTTGACAAAACAATGAAACACTAATCATCTGAGAGGCCGAGAATATTTCCTTCTTGAAAAAAGAAAATAAATGTTGGTGGTTTTTTTTTTTAATTTTATTGTGAATGATCAAAGTTTAATGTGTAAATAAAAATCTCATCCTTTCTCCGCTTTAAAAGTAGTTGATTGTGGAATTGCTATTCATTTATTTTTTATTTTTTGCTTTTATTTTTAAAATAATAATTATATTAAATTTCAAATGTGATGTTTTTAATATTTAAATATAATATTTTTACATTAACCCGAAAATTATATAACATTTCAATAAAATATAATAAACAAAAGTCATTAATGTCCTTCTTAGAATTAACAAGCCAAAATGCAGGAAATATTGTTACATCAGACAAAAAGTTGAAAATTTTTTACAACATAAAATGGGAAAATAACGTAAGGAAAATCTATATTTGTCCAAAAACTATAAACTGAATAAAAAAATAAAAAAGCAAAAACCAGGAACGGCCATATTGAAACACAAATGAACCGGAAGGATGAAACTAAAAAAAAAGATGCAAAAAAAAAAAAAAATTGCATTAAGAAAGGCCAAAAGAAGGGGTGTTAGACATCATAAACCACAAATACAAAAAAAAAAAAAAAATCCTAGATCAAACATCAAAGACAACGAAAAAACAAAATAACATAGCTTGGAGTTTTTCATCCAAAATTAAACAAAAGCCAGGGACAACCATAGCAAGAGCAAGGACAAAACAAACAAAAAAATCACCAAAACCACAAACAATCGGTAAAAAAGCATAAGATGGAGAGAGAAAGTGAGAGAGAGAGAGAGAGAGAGGTAGATGAGAAGAAAGAAGAGGAAAGGAAAAGCAATAGAAAGCTTAGGATTTCCATCCAAAAAATACCCAAAAAGTTCATCCTAAAGAACCACGAACAGTTAATCAAATAGCAAGAAAGAGAGAGAGAAGCAGATCGGAAGAAATGTGGAGGAAGGAAAAACAATAGAACCTAGGGCTTTCATCTGGGAGGAAAACACTCAAAAATTTCACCCAAAGAACCACAAACAAACCAATAAAATAGGAAGGGAAAGGGAGAGAGGCAGAATAGACGAAAAGGGGAGGAAGGGAAAAACCAATGGGGCCCAGGTTTTTCATATATGAAATACCCATAAAGCCCAACCCAAAAGAGCAGACCAAAAGGCAAAAAAATTAGATGGAAGGACAAATCAGTAAAAGCACCTCCCCAAGGATAAAAACAGAAAAACACAAAAAAAAAAAAAAAAAATTAGTGATTCACCACTCTCTTTTTTAGTTATATAATAATGTCTTTATTTTTGTCATTGTTTGTTCATCAAGGTTACTCTCGTTTATTCAGTTAGCATATGTCGTTTCTTGTTTTCTTTGAACTGATGCCTTTCTGTACTTTATTGTTTTTCATAATTGATGTCGTTTTTGCAGTTTGTTTTTTGTTTGTTTGTTTGATTTTTTTTTCTTTTGGGATATCTTTTTGCAAGTTTCGACTCTGGAATAACTGTTTTTATGCCTCCTAAATTATGAAGTTTGTGTCGACGTGACCCTCAATATTTTAGAAGTGTTCAGTTCACATTTTTTTTTTTAATGTAGGGATAAGGAGATTTGAATTATGTATTTTAGATAGAGTCAGATGTGTATTACTGTTAGGATATGTCTGTATTTATGTTCAATTCACCTTTTAATAACTACATTTTTTTCTTTAAAAAAAAACCATTTTCGTTCATATTCATATGCCATGTTGAGGTAGGGTAAAATATCTAGACTAATAATTAAGTGAGACAAAAATCCTTAAAATGTACACTTAAATGAGCTATTCTCACAATTCCTCGATTATTTAAGACTATAAATAACATATGAGTAAGTATAAAAAAGGTATATTTTTAATAGAAGTAAATAATTATAAATATGTTATTAACAGTTATGTTTTTATATATTCTGTTTATTAATTTTAGTTTCAAAAAATATTATTTACCATATATTCCCTACTCAAAGTTTGTAATATTGTTCTTAAAAAGACATCTTTGGGTTATTACTTCAATTATATCAGCTTTAGTTTTGTTTGCTTCAATTAAATAAATATAGAAGATCAAAATTTAAAAAAGACAATAAATAAAGATATAAACATGTCTAATTAAAAAATTGTTTCTATAATTTTCTCTCTCTCTCTTTTTTTTTTTTTAAGTAAACCCAATTTAGCCACCTGAGTTGTACGAATAATTACAAAGTAAAAAAAATAAAATGTTGTTGTTGTTGTTGTTTATTATCATTATTATTTTTTAAGGTGGCGGAAACTAAGATTTGGTGCTCATGACATTTACGAGATAATGAAGAACAAAACACGCATAGTATAAGTCAGTTGAACAGAATTAAAAAAACAAAAACAAAAAGAGAAGAATTAGATGGTTGCATGGTTAAGGGTAGACTTTTTGGTTTTAGGTCAACAAGTATAATTAATTAAAAGCGGAATCTTCTGCGAATTTGTACCGAGCTTTCCTTGATATTTCATCCTGCAATTTTGAAGGAGCAATAGCTCAAAGCATAACGCTGTATAATAATTAATTAAGTTAGGGCTCGTCAATATTATATATTTTTGGATTTTTATTATTCTAAGAATTAAGATTTCTATTCATTTCTACGAATCTTCATCAGTTATGAATATATTTTGTTTATACGTGGCATTGCGTTGTGCAAAAGAGTGACTTTAAAAGTCAAAATTTCATGTGGACTTATTAAATCATCATGGGATATTATCATTCAGCTTGGTGCTTCAAAACCTGAAATTAGCAAGAAAATAAATCCAAGGCTGATGCTTTAACCATATTATTAATAATGACATTTTCTTAATTCCTAGCTAGCTATAGTTTTCATGATTTATGAAATTAATAAGCTGCTACAGTGTACACATGAGCCTTTTGATCGGACTTGAAAAAGTGAAGCCATTCTAAAAGATTTGCGTGAATATGTACTGTTAGATTATGAATTTATCTTATATTACTAAATTATTGAATTATTATAATGTTTTAATATGGATTAGACATTCTCTTCACTTGAACTAGTTGTGTACTTAATTTAAAGAGCCTAAAATTGTGAAACCATAATTTAAATTGTGAAGCCATAATGTCAGCAAAATATTTCTTGTTTTTCATACAAGTCAATAATTTGATGATGTGATATAAATTCAACTTTTAACATAAATTATACTATACATCGAGTAAAAATCTACAATAATGTAAAAGGAATTGGGAAGCACATTATTTTCCTTTTTAAAGTTAGGTAGGGGTATTCAAATTTTTTATATCTTATAATAAAATCAGATATGAAATTATCATTCAATATTTAAATTTTTATATTTTACAATAAAATCAAGTATAAAATTATTATTAAATTATTCTGCAAGAAGCAAATTATTGCAATTGAGTGCTTGCACAAAAATTTAATTCATTTTCATATAATCGTGACAAGTTATTGTATTATGTTTATTGCTTTTTCAGTATGTTAAGATTCAAACTTTTTTTTTTATTCCCTTTGTGCCCCAAGATAAAAAAAGGGTTTATTCTTTCCTTTTTCATGAAACCAAAAAAAAAATTAGTCACATCAAAATTAAAAAAAAAAACCACTGGTAATATGACCCTATTCAAAAGATAGTGTTCATACGAAACTTTTTAAACTATCAGGTGTTATTTATTTTCAAACGTTTGTATTACATTTAAATATAATATAAATTTTATTTAAATATAAAAATATTGTATTTAAATATCAATTATATTATATTTTAAATTTAATATAATAATTATTTATTATTTTATTATTTTTATTAATCACATCACATATTTTCTTTTTCTTTCTTTTTTTTCTCTCTACTTTTACTTAGTACATTACATATTTATTATTTAAACCCCCATTTAGGGGTAAGATTTCATCTCTAAAACCAACTTTTTTCCAATACTTTATCACTTTTTACTATTTATATATCCAAAACGTTACAATAAACTTTAAACTTTAAAAGCTTATAACTTTGTGTATACAAGTCCAAATGAGATGATTTTTTTTAAATTATATAGAATTTCGAGAGAAACAAAACAATTTCTATATTGATATTTTTTTTCTAAAAAAAATTTTAAAATTTTACATTTTTTCACTCTAAACAATTTTCCCCTCCAAACACATTTTTCCAAAACAACTTTTTTTCAACCAAAGAAAAAAATCTCCAAAACCTCCCCCAAATTTCCCCCTAAATACTTTTTATCCAAATATACATTACATTTAAATGTAATGTAAATACTTTTCCTTCAAATGCAAATTACATTTAATGCATTGTTATCAAATGTAATACAAATTAATGCATTCATATATTTGAATACAATATATTCACAACAAAGTCTTAATTCAAGTTTGATATTTGTCTATTTTATTAATGGGTTGTTTGGAGGAGATGCTTGGAGACATTATTTTTGGGCTGGAAAAAAGTTGTTTTGGAAAATGTATTTGGGAGCAAAAAATGTTTAGGATGAAAAAATAAAAAATTTTAAAAATTTTTTTATAAAAAAAAATCAATATAGATATTATTTCGTTCTTCTCGAAATTCTATGCAATTTAAAAAAAATTATCTCATTTGGATTTGTATATACAAAGTTATGAACTTTAAAATTTGGAGTTTACTGTAGCATTTTGAATATATAAATAGTGAAAAGTGGTGAAGTTTTAGAAAAAAATTAGCTTTGGATGTCTCTAAAAATAGTTCCAAACACCCCCTAAGTGTTTGCTATCCATAATGTGTTTTAGAGTTGGCTTTGAGCTCTGAATTGTGACATGTGTATTTAAATTCCTAATTACCATTATATATATATCGTTAAAGCATTGCTCTCAAAAACACCACTAATCTTTTTTTTTTTTTTTGAGAAAACATAAAACAGACAAAAGAGAAGGACAACCCCAAAAATTACAAATTAAGAATCATGACACGTAAAAAAGGGAAAGGAAAAAGGAAAAAAAAAAAAAAAACCGCGTAAAGAGCAAAACTATGTGGCACAAGTTAGTTATCAGCTCTCATCCTCTCAAAAAGGTTATTTATATTAAAAAAATTAATTAATTAAAAATTAAAACACTCTCGAGAAGGTTGACTCCCACAACTTCTTGGCGCCATACTGCAAAAGCAAAAGGGCAACGGCCTCGTAATGTTATATACCTCAGTGGCAGGCTATTCCCCGTAGATACGTCGATGGAAAAGTAAGACTAGAAGATTAACCAACTACACGGAGAACGTACAAAAGGGGTATACGTTTGTCTGTGTGTGCGTATGATCCTGAGCCATCTGACCCCACTTATAAGATGGTCGGTAGCAAGCTTATGGCTTGGACAAAAGAGGAAAAGAAATTTAAAAAAATAAGAAAATAAAAGCAACAACTGGCATCTTCCTCGTTCGTTCATCAGATGAATTTGGGGGCTGTTTTTCCTGTGACCTAACGTGTAACTTCGGGTTATCTTTGGCAATTCCTTTAATTATTAGTTTACGCAGTCAGTAGAGAGAGAGGGGTCATCGCAGGCACTGCTTATTGAGATACGTATAACTGTGAGATTACGAGTTAAAATTTTTGTTTCATTTTTTTGTTTTATTGATCGTCTCTCTAATTAAATTTGAAATCTAAGTGATTTATTTAAATATTTTTAGTATTTAGATTAATTTAGATGACATGTCAATTAAGAAATAGATTGACGGTTAACGGAAGAAAAAAATGTAACTGATATGAACTTCAAGTCTGCAAGCAATACTATTAACAAGCATTACATTATTTAGCACTAGCATGTGCATATTTGGAGGATATATAATTACATTGAGCAATAGATGATGTTCGTGTAATTTAACAGCAAATTAATGACTTAATTAAACGCTATAAATGATTAGTTAAAAAGAAAAGTGCCATATACATATATAATTTAAGTCACTTCATATAGTGGACTGGTTGTATTTATAACTCATTAATAATTTCATATCTGACTCTATTATAAGATGTAAAGTTCAAATATCCATATTTCATGTGAACAAAAAAAAGCACTCCATGTAAAAAACACACACAAGATGGTTCTGATTTTTTGCAAATTTAATAGAGAAGTTGCATGACTTTATTTATTTATTAATTTTTTTTTTGAAATTTAGAGACGAAGAGAATCGAACTCTATCATAATATTTATGGTTAAATCATTTATAGAATTACTGCTAAAATTTATCTGCAACCACTTGTATGTCTTTGTTAGTTTTATCAAAAAAAATTATAGTAATACTAACATAATTATACATGCGCAACTCTCATGATTGCCTCAAACAGATTTAAACCGAAAATTTTGAAGGTTATACGTTTTATTAAAAAGAAGATATCCCTTAAAGTCAAGGTCGTCGTTTTTTTTGTTTTTTAAAATAAATGTGTCAAACATATATACGCGGGTGGACGGGAAGTAGAGGAACCTTCGATGAAAAGTACAGGAACCTTCGATGAAGTTTCACTTTCATTTCAGTTAGATACACTTCTCAGTTCGGATATTTCACCTATATATAGACCCATCCCTGATTTTTCCATTTATCTTGCCTGTGGTTCTACTTTTATACTCACAACGTGTGTGTGTATATATAATCAATATACAATCAATATTAATATACAATCAGATGCAACAAACATTCTTGATTGTGACTCACGGAGATCTGGAGCTCGATCAGCCGCCACCACCTTTTCATTTGATTCCCCGTACAGAAAACTGTGGCCTTCTGAGGTGAGATTAAAAATTAGATTAACAAATTATATTTCGTTGTACTTTAAGCTGCTTCTTTTCCAAATCAAACATGCAGGAATGCCAAAGTTGTACTTATTTTCGGTTTACGATCTTCTTAACTATAGAATATTCTATATATGGATATTAATACCACACAGGTTAGGGCGAATAGTGGTGGCCAAAGTCCAAAATTGTACTTCTTAAAGCTCAAAAGTGTGATCTTGCAATTTATTGGGCATTGATATTCGGATTCTGCCTCCGTCCAACAGCCCCCTTATTTATTATTGAACTTAATTACCATCTTCTTTTCTGAACTCTCTCTCTACTCACGTACCAAATCCACGACCACACGGATCCATATATGCATATAGTAGACCTTTTTACTATGTCACAAAGTTTCTTCATTTGGATTAAAAAAAAGAAGGGAGAAAAAAAAAAGTTGCTTCATTTAGCATGGCCCTGTAATCTGTTTATATATACATATATATGCATATCTAGTAGAGCACTACGTCGAGGGTTGGAGATATTATATACTTAAATGTTTGTAGATACATCATATATATATATATGTATGTATGTAATGTTTTGATTGTGGGACTTTGATAGTTGCAGAATATAACATGTCGGAGAACCAAAACCCAGGAGACGACTACAAGGACGTGGAGTCTCAAGAAACGACGTCTGCGAGTAAGAAGAGTGCAAGAGGCCGTTGGCGTAGTCTTAATCTGATGCTTAAGGCAAAGCACCGTCTTATTATCCTTGTCTCCGTTGCTAACAGCTCATCAAACCATGAACCACAGCCTGCTCATGCTCCAGATCACTACTCCATGGTGTGTATATTAACCACTTGCGGTTTTTCACATTCCGTCTTTTCCCTTCCTTTTTTTTTTTTTAAATAGAAATCTTTTCCACATCTTGATACCTCACGTTGTTTACCCAAAAAAAAAAAAAATTTGTTGTAGGCAGGACATAATTAAAACCAAATAAATAAATAAAGGTATGGACCATTTTAAACAGTCACCATCTAGGTGTGTGTAAGAAAAAATGGATATACTTACGACAAAATTCTCATCGGTCAAATTTTCACAAATTTTTGTTAAATAATCATTTTTTTTCTTCCATTTTGATGTGATTCTAACTATGTGATCTCATGATCATAACAGTTTTTTATAATAAGAAAATTTTTCATATACCATGCTAGAATTCTTCGCAAGAAAAATTGTGATTTCTTGGAGATTTAACAACTTTGCTTGTTGAGGAACTAGAATAAAAGGGTTCCCAAAAGGCGCTTGAATAGGGGTGTTCATGGATTAAGTTTCATGGTCAGTGGTTAATTGACAAACCAACTCAAAACCTTGGTAAAAAAGAAAAAAGAAATAAGTAACATTTTATGGTAAATAATTAAAATATTAATATATTTAAAAAATATTTGGAGTAAATAACAATAAACAGTAAATTTTTGGGAAAAATAATTCATTTAATTTTAATAAATAGATTTTCATCTCTTTATAATAAATATTTTAAAATCACCTTATTTACTACTTTTAAATTCGTAAAAATGCCATTTATCACAATTTTCTTAAATTGGTCCTAAAATATCAAATTTTGTGGATTATGTGGAGTGGGCCTCTAAGTTAAGACTCGTGAAGACCTAATTTTGCAGTATTTTCATTAAGACTCTGCAAAAAACCCCCAAACCTCCCAAACTGATCGCCCCACCCGTTATGGCGGTTCCACGTCATCAACCCGCCACCTTTGCGGTTGAGGGTGGTTTGTAGTTTTTTGCTTGCAGGTCGAACGTGCCTGCCTGCTAATTATGTTTTTTAAAAATTAAGTTCTTCATATTTAGTTTGATATGATGAAAGTTAATGTTTTGACTTACTATTTATTGTTAATTTTTTTAAATTTGCATGAGAATATAAAGTTAGAATAGAAAAGATGATTTTTCATTTCAACAAAAAAAATGTATAATATTCTCGTCTCTCAATTATCTTTAATTGTCTATCTACAAATATTTCTTTTCGTGAAATATATTGTGATAACATGATAATCATTCTTTGTTGGATTTTGATGGAAATATATTTCAGTTATGTTTTTTTCTTTTTATATTACTCTCACTTTGTTTTTGTTATATGAAATTATAGACCATGGACTAGTGTTCTAATTTTTTTTTTTTTTTGGCATTTGTATTAGAGATATTATTATTTGCACTTAAATATTATTATATCATTAAATGAGTTAATGTTTCAAGCTTGTTTCCGTAAACATTAAATAAATAAATAAAAGAGTTTAGAAAGAAGATAAAAAAATTGTTAAAATTGACATCAAAATTCTCTACTCATCCGCTACCCTGTCCTTCCCACATGCCGCCAAACCGCCCAACCCCCCTATAGTTTGGGCAGGTTTGGTTTGAGATTTTTGAAAAATCTTTATGTTTAAACCCACCCGCCACCTACAGAACCCTTCCACACACAGCCTTATTCTCATAAACTTATTATAAGATTAGAAATTAAAATAAATATAAATATTAATTATAAGAACATTTTATAGTCTTAGTAAGAGGGGAAGGGTAATTTACCCTGTATAATATAAAACAATTTAATGAACTCTAATTTATAACAATCAAATCAAATAAAAGTTTTTCGACGAATTAAACCGTGGCATTTTAGTCCATAGTCAGCTAACTTCAGTAAAATTCAAAATAAAACTCTTGGAATCAGAATATTAACATACATATCTATTCACTGGGAGACAAAAGTAAATACCGATTTTCATAAAATAATTGAAATAAATAACGTATTATTTTTAAATAATTTATAATAAATAAAAGAATATTTTAAATAAATAATTTATTTATATCAGATTTATTACATAAATAATACATTTATAATATACTAGGTAAATAATTTTTTTATATCTAGTAAAAAGATCATTTACTTAGTAAATTTTCTATATTTTTGATAAATTTATTATTTACTAAAAATATTTTAAAAATCTGTTATTTACTTCAATTGCTCTAAAAACTATTATTTATTATAATTTTTCTGGAAACATAGTACAGATTTGCAAAGTTCATATATTGGAAAAATGCTTAAATCCACGCATCATTTCAAAATTTTTGGATTGAGCTTTTCTTAAAAGTCTTTCCAATCTAGAGGGTTTGATCATTATTCATGATTCGATAAACACCCCCTACTTAAATGCATAAATAATATATATAAGACCCAAACCTGAAGGGGGGACAGAAAGACCTAGTTCATATAAAAAAAGAAAAAGCCTAAACGAGGAATTGAGGATTAACAGGAAAAACTAAAAAAAAAAAAAAAATCATTTTAATAGAAACTTAGGACCCGTTTGGGGGCTGTTTTCCAGTCCAAAAATCAATTTTTTTCTAAAACTTCACCACTTTTCACTATTTATATCTCCAAAACGTTATAATAAATTCCAAATTTTAAAAATTCATAACTTTATATATATAAGTCCAAATGAGATATTTTTTTTTTAAATTGCATAGAATTTCAAGAAAAACTAAACAATATCCATATTGATATTTTTTTCTAAAAAATTTTTTAAAATTTTTTATTTTTTCACCTCAAAAACAATTTTTTTCTCCCAAACACATTTTCCAAAACAATTTTTTTCCAACCCAAAAATAATATCTCCAACATCCTCCCCCAAACTCCCCGTTAGAAAGTAAGAATTATCTCTTCCAGATATCGTTTCCTCACAATTACCAAAATATATAGAAATGAGATCCCGTGGCCACTCTTTAAAAGTTGAAAAAGGTTGGTTGGTTTTTTTTGCTCTTAGAGATCAAAATTTCATAGTTTTTTATGCTCTCGGATTAGTTAGCAATTTTCTTTCCTCTATGTACGTATGCACTTCCATTTCTCATCCCATTGACCCGTACCAGAACCAAAAATATTAAAAAAAAAAAAAGGTTAAATACAATTCAAACGCAAAGAGTATACGAATATTGTAAATTACAATAAGGGGATATTTGGGGGTGTTCTCCAAAATCAATTTTTTTCTAAAACTTCACCACTTTTCATTATTTATATCTTCAAAACGTTATAGTAAACTCCAAATTTTAAAAGTTCATAACTTTGTATACAAATCCAAATGAAATAATTTTTTTTTAAATTGCATAGAATTTCGAAAGAAACGAAACAATATCCATATTAATATTTTTTTTCTAAAAAAATTTTTAAAATTTTTTATTTTTTCACCTCAAACAGTTTTTTCTCCCAAACACATTTTCCAAAACAACTTTTTCCAACCCAAAAATAATATCTCCAGCCTCCTCACCAAACACCCCTTAAATACGAATTCTTTGTTAGACTTATAAACTACTACTGACAAAATACTAAAATATATTATTACCACTAAATTTCTCAGACTTGTCGGATCCCATAACGTTTCCTCATGTTGGCTATATTGATGACTGATATAAATCCCCCGAGGTTATGAGAGCAATCATCTGCAATCGTGAATTTAAAAAAAAAACAATTAAGACTTAATTTGCTTCCATTATATTAGTTCATGTCTATGTTATGTTGAGTTTGATGAGCGAATAGCAACATAGAACAAAAGAAGGACAGTAATTGTTTGTTCTACTGATATCTACCCAAACTTTTAACCGAGAAGTTCATCTCTAAAGTTGGCATGATTTTTGAAATTGTCACTAACTGATCATCCTCATGTATGAACTATCTGCTTCTGTGGAAGTTTCAGAAATCAGAAATAACTATAACCACTTCATCTGATGTTGGGCAGAACGTCTACTCTGCCGAGGACAACAGCATCAGTGACTTGCATGTCCAAGTCATATGCATCAACAAAATCATCAAGGACAAAGATTATGATTCCTTACGCGAATTTGGAGGAGCTTCAGGATTTGCAGAAGCACTCGGAACTGATTTGGTGAACGGTATTCCAAGCGAGGACCACCACCGTTGTTGCCGTGAAATACCTTGCAGAAGTTCCAACTTGGAGGCTCCTAAAAAAGGCTTCGTTCGGCGCCTCCTGAGTTCTTCCAACAACTGCATGATCTTCCTGCTTTTGCTTTCTGGCGTTCTCTCCATTGGGTTTGGAATTGAGGAGGAAGGCATTAGGACTGGTTGGTTTGAAGGGATGATTATACTCATTGCTGTCGGCATTCTCGTGGTTGTCCCTTTGATTCGCGACTTGTTGAACTCGCGTTTACCAGCTGGGAAGCAAAAGCTTATGGAAGAGACGGAAGTCATCAGAGGAGGAACTATAAAGAGGATTTTCATCTCAGATGTTTTGTTGGGTGACATTGTACGTTTGAAGAGAGGAGACCAGATTCCTGGTGATGGTTTGTTCGTTTCTGGTGATTTTTTGAAGTTGGATGATGGCTCAAAGGCTGTCATTAATGACTCTAATCCCTTCCTCTTGTACGGGGCGGAAGTGATAGATGGCGAGGCTCAAATGCTTGTCACCTCAGTGGGCGAAAACACGATGTGGGCTGAGATGATGACCACAATAACTCATTACAATAGGACAGTACCATTTGGATCCCAACTTGATAAGGTAAACACTTGGAAGCAAATAGTTGGGATCATAATATCAATTTTCACCATTATAGTTCTGTTCTTGCGCTTTGAACTTACAAAGGAACAAGTTAACTCTGGAATCCCAGATATTAAGGGGAAACCTATTGCAGTTGATGAATTCAGGAATCTCGTAACGAGAGTCGTCATGAAACCAAGTGGGAAGATTAGTACCTTGATCACTTCTCTCACTATGCTTCTTGTAGGCGTTGTAGAAGGACTACCATTTTGCATTACCCTGGCTGTTACCTACTGGAACAGAAAAGGCATAGCCTTTGCGCAAGAACTGTCTGCTTGTGTTGCTGCAGGGTCAGTTACAGTCGTTTGCACAGACAAAATTGGAGGGCTAGCACTGGAATCACTGGAGGTTGACAACGTTTGGATTGGCGAAGAAAAAATAACTGAAAGCTCGGTAATACACCCAAGCGTCGGCAAACCACTTTGTGAAGGAATCAGCACATCACTTCTCATACCACATGCTCTTCACACGACAGTAGAGGAGCCACTTCTTTCCTGGGCTGTACTCAAGTTCTGCATAAAGTTGGAAACTGTTAGGCAGTGTACAACTATTCTCCAAATCAGGGGTTTGATTGATGAGGAAGAAAGGTCATTGATCATGAGGAGTAATATCAACAGAGATGTCGCTATCATGTGCTTGCATTGTAGAGGAATCGCGACAAAGGTACTGCCCAAGTGTTCACGTTATTATAACAATGACGGGATTGTAAAAGGCATGGATGAACAAAAAAGGGAAGATTTTCAGCAAATTGTTGAGGAGATGCAGTCCATTCATTCGAACAAAGTCATTGCATTTGCTTACAAACAAACAGATGAGCTGACGAGTGAGGAAACTGGTCTAATTTTGTTGGGACTAGTTGGTCTTAAGGAATCAAGAAGGGATTACATCACAAAGACCATTCAAGCTTGTGGAATTGCTGGGGTTAGAATCATACTGGTCTCAGGAGATGATGTGGAGAATCTGGACAAAATAGCTCAAGAGTTTGGCATCGTTCCTAAAAATCCGAATGGACAGAAGGTGACCATCACAGGTGAAGATTTTCGTAATTGCACAGATAAAGAGAGAAGGGAGATGGCAAATCACATCTTAGTGATGGGAAATTCACTTCCCTCTGACAAGCGGCTTCTAATCAGCTTTTTGAAGAGGAATGGGGACTCGGTCGCAGTTATTGGTATCGGAACAAACGATGTTCCTGCACTTAAAGAAGCCGATGTTGGGCTGGCAATGGGAAGTTGGAGCAACACCACAGCAAGAGCAAGTGCAGATATCATCATCTGGGATACCGACATCAGTTTCCTAGTTTCCCTCTTGAAGTATGGAAGATGCATTTTTAACAACATTCAGAAGTACATCCAACTCGAGCTGACCATGCTTGTTTCATGGATTTTAGTAACATCCATCACAATAGCAAGCACGGGAAACATGCCCATAACGACCATTCAATCAGCTTGGATTAACCTAGTCGTGCCACTGCTAGGTGGACTAGCTCTCTTGACAGAGCCCCTATCCGACAAATCTATGGAGACACCATCGGAACGAAACAAAGCAGTTATAACAAAAGCCATGTGGACAAACATAATCTCTCAAGCCATATATCAGGCTTCTATCTTGGTGACATTTCAGTTCAAAGGACAAGCAATTCCGGGGATCAACAAGAAGGTCAGGAAGACTATCATCTTCAATAGCTTTGTGTTGTGCCAGCTTTTTAACAAGTTCAATTCCCGAGAACTGAAACTGAAGAATAAGTTCAGGAATATCCACAAAAACCAGTGGTTTTGGGTGGCTTTGTTTGTGACTGTGGTACTGCAAGAAGTTTTTATTGAGATTGCGCATCGCTTTGCCGGTAACGCCAGGCTAAATTGGGGCCAATGGGGCATCTGCATTTTTATTGGAATGGTCTCCTTGGCGATAGATTGGGCTGAAAAGTTCTTATTGGGGTTAAAGTTATGTAGAAATCTGGGGCATTAATGTAGAAAAACATTATGTACGGGATAGTTATTTAAGCTTGGTTTACATAGAGCTGTATAACTCTTTATAAATAAATCATGTACAATTAATATAATTCCCAAAAAGGAAGGAAAACGGGAAATGCTTTTATTCAAGTTTTTTTTTTTAATAGAAATAAACTAGTTTTTCATAAAGAGTGAATTTGAAAATATTTATGATGCAAATAACAATCAAGCGGCTAGTAAGTAAAGCATGACACTACAATAATAGATAAATCTGGCTATATGTTTGTATGTATGCATGGAAAGAGCATAGACACTCAGAAAATCCTATTATCTCTCCTCAAGGAACTTAAACAGGACAAATAATAACTAACAAACTACAACAGAAAAATTTCTCAGAAACTTTGCTGTAATGATATGACAAACTACGGCACGTAGAGCAGTTTCCGAGGAAAATAAAATATCACACACGCACATATATGTATGAGCGATTCTGTAATAAATTTAGTGCGACCTTCTTCACATGGCAAGCCAATATAAAATTCTATATCCTGAAAATGTTTTTTAAAAGCCAATCTAAGCAGAAAACGGCTTGTAGCCTCAATCAGTTACGTTGATGAAAAGAACCCATCAGCCCACGAAAACGACAACAAGTATATAAGAAAACTTTGATTTCTTCAGCATAAGAGAGAATTATATTAATCAGTCAAACGACATTCTCTTAACAAAAGATAGCCACCGAAGAAAACCTCACACATTGTGCGAAAACAAATAAAGAAAAAGGTCAATAACAAAGGACATGGTGCCAAAAACACGCCTGCGCATAAACAACAACAAACTAACACAAGAACAAAAATTGAAAAGACGACATCCTTATCACAATTCAAGAATAACAATAAACTATAAAAGCCACACACTCATAAATATACACATGTGGAAAAGAGAATATGCAATGTACTATATACATGGTCCGTCTCAGAAACCTTGTTATCTCTTCTCAAGAAAACTAAGACAAATTAAGAACTTTGCTTTGCAATTTTACATACTATAATAGGACAAATTAAAGGCAAAACTACAAAGAAACTTTGCTTTGCAATTTTACATATTATAATATGACAAACAAAACCGCAAAATCAAATTCCCAGTAAATTTCATCTGATTTTATCCACCTGATAATTCTAAATCCATTCTAAGTGGAAAAGATAAAGAGAAGAAGTTTAATGAAGAACAGAAGGAGACAGATCAGAGGAAGCATACCTTGGAGAGTAAGTATTATATTTGGCGAGAAACAAACAATGAAGTTGAGGGTAAAGGGAAGGCACTTGGTTCAGCCATTGTTAATTTCTAAAGCGTCGACGAAGACCATAAACAGGTAGTCAAAGTCAAGTCCTGGTCAACGAAATTGCTGCAAACTTTTCACTCGGCATCTTCACAACGTTAGGCACAGGCGTTTGGTCGTTTTGGTCCTATTCAGTTTTATACTTTCTCGTCGTATAGCGATTATGTCACATCGTTAGAATTTGGAGGATGTTTAGTGGGAGTAAAATAAAATAGGAATTTGGTAAAGTTTTGCAAACGACAATTGAAGCAATAATTGCAATAGAAAATTTTATTACAAAACATTAGTAAGCTGATGTGTTACAAAACAGAGAACGGAGCTCGTCTACTTACAGAATGAGCTTTAATGTGTTAGCAACAATTTTATAAACTAGAGTTATTTTAGTATTTTTAAGTTTATATTTTTGTTATAATTTTTATATTTAATACAAATTTTCTTTTAAATAATTATATTCTTTTAATTGTGTAGATAAATTTGGTTAAACAAAATAAAATTATCAATTTGGAGTTAAAATTAGAATTAAAATCAATAAAAATACAATAAGGAATTCAAATGTAGCTTTAACTTAGTCACGCCACATCACATGCGCACTCGCTCACCATGTTGGCCATTGAATCGCTCCACTAGTGCCTAGATCATGAAGTGGGACTTAAGTGCCCTTAGTGTCTTACAACACATTCAACTTTCCAGCAAGTGTCCAATGGAGTTCCGTGATCCACATATCAGTAGATAAATCATATTCAACCATTTATATTATATTATTTTATAAAAAAAATTACATTCACTTTTTCATGCATATTTCGTTTGTTATCATGCAAAAGCACTCTTTCACTTTCCTTTCTTTTCATTAAAAATCCATTTACTTTATTCTCTTTCCTCTTCTCTCTCTCTCTCTCTCTCCTATCTCGTCTTTCTCAAGTGAAATATCTATTCATCTCCTCTCCCCTCTTTTATTCATCTCCATTGTTTTCTTTTTGATCCCAGCTTTTACTTTCTTCTCTGAGACTCTGACTCGTACATCTGTTCAACCTATCTTGCAAACATCACCTACAGACTAAAGGTAAGTCCATGTCTTCTTGTGTGTTTTGTTTTTAAGTATATTTATAATATGTATTTTATGAGATGTCGTCTTTTTTTTTTTTTACAATATAATATATTTGCCTTGTATATAGACGAAAAAAAATTTTTCTGAGAAAAAAAAAAGAAACGAAAATGCTTAAGATGTTTTTTTTTTTTCACAATATAATGTATTTTCCCTGTACATAGACGGAGGAGAAGTACAAAAAAAGAGTGTTTTGTTTTTTTAAAGGAAAAAAAAAAGATACAAAACATAGTACTTTATTCTTTAGGGAAAAGAAAGTTAATAATGTTTTATTTTGTCTTATGATCTTTATGTGACTTTCTTATTCAATTTATTTATTCATGTTTATTTCATCTTTTTTTTTTATAATTTTTGTAAATTATCGGTCATATTTTATTCCTTTTTTGTTTCAATTATGCTACAGACTTAAATTTATTATATAATAATTGTATGGAGGCAGGATTTTATTCACATTGAAAGTTAGAGTTTTACAGATGATGAGAAAAAAGAAAAAAACAGAAGTTATTCATTCCAGAATTTCAAACAAGATGTATTGCAAGTTGGAATGAAGTTTGAAATAGAAGATGAAGCTTATAATTTCTATAATACATATGCCTACAAGGTCAGTTTTAGCATTCAAAAAAGTAAATGATACAAAAATAAAGAAGGGAAATTAATAAATAAAAATTTTTATTGTTCTTGCGAAGGATATTATTAAAAAGATAAGCGAAATATCCTTGTGAAGTGTCACCGTCCTAAAACTAGATTTAATTATTTAGCAAGAATGTAAGTCGATAGTCGCCCAACGGGTAAATACTGTGTTGATGAATTTGTAGCTGAGCATACACATATCACAACAAGTCCCACAAAAAACCATTTCCATGTTTCGCAAAGGAGGGTGACTTTAGCTTAAGCAGCTAAAATTGACTTGGTCAAAAGTTCATGAATTGCTCCAAAAGCAAGTATGGAGTTAATGGCAAGAAGAGTCGGAGATCCTGAGAATGTTAGATTTGATCGAGTTGATCATAACAACTATTTACGGACTAAAAGAACAATTAAAATGAGATCAAGAGACACAGGTAGTGTTCTTGAATATCTTCAAGGTAAGCAATTGGAAGATCCAACTTTTTTCTATGCTTTATGATTGGATAAAGATAAGCTTATTACTAACATTTTCCAGGCAGATGCAAAAATCGTGATTACATACTTTTACTTTGGTGATGTTGTTTGTTTTGACACTACTTATAGGAAAAATAAGGATGACTTTTTGCCATGTTTTGGGAGTTAAATCATCATAAGCAAACTACTATTTTCAGGTCTACAATGTTATACGATGAAACTGTTTAAACATTTTAAGTGACTATTTGATACTTTTGTGAAAGCAATGTCAGGAAAAAAGCCAAAAACCATTGTTACTCTTGAAGATCAAGCAATGGTAGTTGCATTAGCTTCTAAATGGCTAGAGATGTATCATCATTTATGTATTTGGCACATATATCAGAATGCAGCAAAACATCTTAGTGGTGTCTTTGAAAGCTTTCGTGATTTTTCTAAAGATCTTAGTAGATGCATTTATGATTTTGAAGAAGAAGATGCTTTTTTCCAAGCCTGGAATTAAATGTTGGAGAAATATGACTTCAAAAATAATGATTGGTTGAATCGTTTGTTTTATTTAAGGAAAAAATGGGCTTTGGTATATGGTAGAGAAACTTTTTGTGCAGACATAATTGGTACCCAAAGGTAGAGAGTTTGAACAATTCGATAAAAGGCTACATTAGTTACAAGCATTATATATCATGGTTTTATAAGAATTTTGAAAAATTGATTAATCAGCGTCGCTATGAAAAGTTGAGAACTGATTTTAAAGCAACTCAAAGTTCTCTATCACTTTCTTTAAGTGTGCAAATCTTAAAGCATGCATCAGACATATATACCCCATCCATATTCAAAATGTTTGAGGCAGATATTGGTAAGGCTTATGATTGTGTTGTGATTGCTCTTGATGAGAAAAAGAACAAAATTTCTTCTCATATCATTGAATTTAATTCAATCGATTCCACAATGATCCGTAGTTGTAAGAAATTTGAGTTTACAGGAATTTTGTGCTCACATGCTTTGATGGTTCTTTCTTTCAACAATACAACAAAGATTCCTTATCAATATATATTAAAATGATGGACAAGGAATGTGAAAGTTGGAATTAAAATAGCGGTCATAGAACATAAAAACAAAGAGGATCGAATGATTAGAATGGCAAAACGTTATAGGGAGCTATGTAGATTGCAAACTAAATTAGCAACAAAGATAGCTGAGGATGAAGAAGCTTATCAAATTGCTTTTAATGGTTTTAATAAGATTTTGAAAGATGTTGATGCATATATGAAAGAAGAGGAAACGATAAGCCAAATTCTAGCAATTCAAATGTTGCAAAAGGTGATGAGAATACGAACTCCACAAATGATGAAAATAACATCAGAGGAATCAAATCGAAGGGAAAAGTTGTGGCAAATCAAGTAGGCCTAAAGGTGCTCTTGAGAAGAAAAAGAAGAAGAAAAAAAGTTGTCCATGAAATATAATCTCCTCAATCTACTATGGTATTACTTTTTCTTTTTCTTTTTCTTTTTTTTTTTTGTGGGAGCAATATTATTTGATTCAATGATATTTATGTATTTATATATACATAATTTGCTTTCAGGTGTCATCTAATCCCAGCATAAGTAGGCAGTTCAAGGAGCAACTTTTTTCTGTTCAACGTAATTTGTACATGCCACGGTTGTCTCATCTCATTCAGGTATAGTTTGAATGTGATTTCTAGTTATACAACAATGGAATAGTTTACATACTTTAAATTTTTTTATTTGTGTTATTCTTAACTTGCAGTTACAAAACGGCGTATATGGAAATCAAAGTAGCCAAACAACCACAAATTTGTTACGAAATCAATGGGTAAAGAAATTAATTGGCAAATTTCAACTTTTCATTTAAAAAATTATTCTTTTTTTGATTAAAATTTATTTATCTCACTTGCTAAATCGTTTATTTCATGAACATGTTCTGCAATAGTTCTTGAAGATGTTTTGCAATAGTTCTTGAACATAAACATGGTTTAGATGTCACTTTTTTTTTTTTAGAGGAGCATGTACTTTTAATATTTTTTTAGTTAAAATAGGATCGTAAGACTTATGTTTAAGTTCTTTTTTTTTTTTAACTTCTTGAATGCCTTTTTTTTTTTTTTTTTTCAATTCACGGTTGGTTGAAATCAATATAAGATTTGCGTTAAAGTTTTCAGATTATATATGACTTGTATTTAATTTTTAACTTTTTTATGGTAACATTTAAATTTAAATAATGGTAATAGATGAATATGATATATATATATAATAAATGAACAAATTTATTAAATTTAAATTGTCAGAGTAGATAGGTTCAATTAAAATGTGTTAAAATTTGTATATAATTAAAATTTGTTAACTTTCTCTCTCATGGAAGCAGAGTTGTTACAGTGTTCATATATATGTATACACACGAAATGTATTATAGTGTTTGACATATTTTAAAAAAAATTTATAAAAAAAAAAGGTTGGAATCTGACGTTCAAACTTTAAAGGAACAAAATGTTGGTTAATAAAAACAATGGAAAATGACTTTAAAAAAAAAAAATGGACAGCGGAAGTTGAGCGTCAGCATTATGTAGCATTTGAAAATCAAATAATAAAAAATTGAAGAAAATCAAAGAAGAAAGTAGTGGTTCACTCTGTCCCAAAATAAAAGAATTAATATTTTACTCCAAAAAAAAGGAGAGTTGAGAGAAAAAAAATATAAGAGAGACTAAGAAAAATGGGTTTATTACAAGAAAAGAGGAGAAAGAAAGAATGCTTTTGAACAATAATAAATGAAAAACAGATAAAAAAGTAAAAATAATTTTTTTTATAACGTGATATAATATAAATGGTTTGATATAAGTTGTAACATAAAATTTTAGACGGGAGATTGGTTCTTGTGTTAGCCGCTTTTGCAGTAGGCAAAAAATTTTTAAAATGAAGAAGGGAAAAGAAAACGCGGCGGCTGGCTTTGACTGGTGGCTATGAAAAGGGTGCTTTAGGGGGTATTTGGTAAATGCATTGTATTTTGATTGTATTTAGTTGAAAAGTATTTGTTTTGTATTTGAATGAAATGTGTGTTTGGATGAAAAGTATTTTAGAATTGAAAAGTTGATGTAATTGATAAAAGTAGAGATAAATAGTAGAATTGAAAAGTTAATGTGATTGTTTTAAAAATGTTTTAAATAGTAATTATTTTCGTAATGCTGTTGTAAAATTTATATTTGATGTAAAATTGTATTATATTTGAGTAAAATTAAAATTGAATATTTATCCAAATGACCCTTTAGGCTCCGTTCAAAGGAGTTTGACGGAAGTATCAATCCATACAAGAAAACCACAAACTCTCTCATTGTCATCCTGGTTTACCACAATTATAAATAATGATTAAAAATTAAAAAAAAAAAAACAAACAAACAAAATCAGAGCTTTTTCACTAAAATTATTGTACAACAAGAATTCATCCACAAATTCATGCAATTGTATACTAACCTTGTACTTGCTGCAGCCATAAAAACACCTTCCAGGGTTAAATCGGGTCTTCGCCATCTTCACACAATACGTGTCAACTCACAGTGACAGCGTGGGAAAACTCCAGAGTCAACTTCTTCAAAAATTTCTTCTTCTCAGCCTCTTCCTTTGTGCCCAAATCTTGCTGAAGGTGGAGCTTCGAAGATGGAGCTTCGAAGGTCACGTGAAAGAAGGAAGTAAAAATGGTCTGGAAAGAAAATAACCACCAAATAAATCTGAACTCTATGGGTATTTTTCTAATTTCATCTTTAATACCCCAACCAAGGTTTCTGATTTAGAGTCACGTGTACAATTCCGTTCAAAAACAATCTTAGGAGGAAATTTTACAATTGTTTTATCGTTCTAGAGAAAAGAATGTTACAATCATTTTTCACTTTAATTTCATCTTTAATATAATATTTTTTGAGTGATATTTATTCTTTATATCAATATTTAAATAATATTATGTTATAAATTTTTAAATATAAAACTATATAAATATATCAATTAGTGATTACAAGTTTATAAATAAAAAGTTTATAATTGTCGGATGTGTATCTGATGTATTTGCTTATTAGGTATATATTTATAGTAATCTATGTTAAATATTAAAAGAATGAATAGTTTTTAATCGGTGGTTTTTCATCATTACTATAAAGTTGTCACATGATATTTTTGCACCAAAATAAATAAATAAATCTCTTTAAGTGCCACAAAATTGAAAGGAACTAACAGCATCTATAAAAGAACGTCAATTTTACAATAGAAACTGAAGAAGCTAAAATATATAATAGTATTGATAAATAAAATAGAAATTTGAAAGTAGACGATCACAAAATTTATAATTTGAGGACCGGATTACTTTACTCATTGCGAAGCTTCTTTCGTAATTCCTATTTCATGCCAACTTTCATTTGCTAACGGAGGAGCTCGTGCGTGTGTATGTGTGTGTATATATATATATATAGAATAAAATTATATATTACGCAGAGTGAGTGGAAAACCGAAATGGCTAAGACCAAAATTTTTATGGAAAAAAAAAAAAGGAAAAAGGTACTTACTATAAAGTCGTCACATGATATTTTGCACCACAAAAAAATAAATCTCTTTAAGTGCCACAAAATTGAAAGGAACTAACAGCATCTATAAAAGAACGTCAATTTTGCAGTAGAAACTGAAGAAGCTAAAACATATAATAGTATTGATAAATAAAATAGAAATTTGGAAGTAGACGATCACAAAATTTATAATTTGACGACCGGATTACATTACTCATTGCGAAGCTTCTTTCCTGTAGCCTATTTCATGCCAGCTTTCAATATTGCTAACGGAGGAGCTTATATATATATATATATATATTAAGATTATATATTACGCGGTGTGAAAAGTTGAAAACCGAAATGGCTAAGACCAAAATTTTTGAAGGAAAAAAGAAAGAAGAAGGTACTTGCCTGCTTAACTTTCCACACCACCGGCTTCCTCCCCCCACCAACCAAAAACTAAATGCGGAAATGCGTAGCTTCCTGTAAATTTATCCGTTTCATTGTAGAATCTATAAATTCATACACGGCATTAAAAATAGCAACAAATTTTTTTTTTTTAACTTCGGATTGACATTCAAACTCGAACATCTTGTAATAAATCAGATGTTTTTCCTTTTTTATTTCTTATTTCAATAAATTAAAGTGACAAACTTGATAATTGATGAATGGTTAAGGAGCTGAAAGTTAGTTGGGATGTACTTAATCACCTTGATACCAATTATTGCTTATCATTATTATTATTTTAAATAAATGGTGTGGAACGGGGTACTCAAACTCAGCTTCTTATGATAAAATCAAATGTTTTTCTTTTTCTCTTTCTTATTTTCAATAAATTAGAGTGATGAATTTGATACATGGTAAGTGGCTAAGCTTAATCACTTTGGTACCAATCGTTGCTTGTCAGTGTGGAATTTGATACATGATTAATAGATGTTTGTTTATTTGGCAAGGGAAATGGGAATATAGTGCTTGGGAAAGAGAATTACCAGGTAACAGCGTCATTGATGCCAAAAACATAAATTGATAATATCAGATAAACAAGCTACTAAACACATAACTATTTATTAATTAAATTTGATAAAATTTGCTTTCTCGTCGTTATTCATAATATTACTATATTATTTAAAATATATATTTTTTATAGTTTATGTCCTCATAAATTTAATTTTTAGCTTCGTCACGACATATAAATCATGATCCTTATTTAAAAAAAAAAAAAAAGTTGATGACCATGATTATTTATCGACATTAACCAAATTGAGGAAGATATGAACTTGCTCTCGCTTATGCTGAATAAACCATGGCCATCGCCAACTATTTCGAAGAAACTTGTTTGCAAGAAAGGCATGGTATTAGATATGAGGGCCGAGGAAGTTTCTACGCAAGATGTTCTTAAATCAAAACAAGTAAAAAATAATAACAGTAATAAATAAATAAATAAATTTCTACGTAATTTCTACGCAATTTCACTTGCGTGGGCCTGTGGGTATATAACGAGACGAGCTAGCTCTCCGGGCATCCGTCAAAACTCAAAACTCGAAAAAGCCTTTTGCTAATCGGCTATCTTCTTTTTTTTTCATTCTTTCTTTTCCTATATTTTCTCCTTTAGCCTTTTTGCCTTTCTTCTAACCCCCACACAAAAAAAAAAAAAAAGAAAAAGAAAAAGAGAGAGAGAGTGAGAGAACAGAAAAAAAAAAAAAAAAAGAAGAGAAGAGAAGCTCGCTCAACAATGTGAGTTTCTAAAACTTGGTGTAACTAATTCATGTATGCCGACGTATAGCCTGTGAAGCCAAGCCAAAACGCAAAAGAGTTTTCCCCGTATATTGCTGGCTGAGGCACAACATATAGTGGTTTTACTTTTACGTCTTGTTTGGTACATATATATTATATAGGCGAACCACATCGTCGCGAAAGAAAACCCACGGCGGCGCGGCGCGGCGAGGCGAGGCGAGGCGAGGCTCATCTTGCGACTGCGAATGGTGGTCGGACGATCTCCTCAAGAACACGCCGCCTCGGCCCATCGGAGATATAGATCGGCGAACCTCGTCGTCACGACCAAGACCCACGGCGAGAAGGCTCGCCTTGCTACCGCGAATAATGGCGAGGCCGTCGTGACGAAAACCTCACCTCACCTTTGACGAAATCATGATGATGAGCTCGTCATAAACAACGACGCTGCCGTGGACATATAGAACGGCGAAGCTCGTCGTTGTTGACGGCGGCGACGTCCATGACGACTCGTCATGATTTCATGAATGCCGAGGGTGAGCCTCGGTGTTATATATGGGTTTTCTTTACGACGAAGAGGTCGCAGTTTTGTATCTCCGATGGGTGATGACGGCGGCGACGGTTATATCGACTCGTATCTCTGCCTACAACTAAATAATATATTAATTAATACAGTTAATTGAGAAACCAATATACGTCAGTTAGTTGTCGAAAAGAGAATACTAGAATAGTGTACAGTGAGTATCTCTCCTTAGGCCCACAAATACATGTAAAATTCCTTCTAACCTTGAAAAAACAACGAGGGAGTTTTTTTTTTTTTCGTTGGAGTAGTCATTTTTATGAATGATAGTAGTTTTTATCATCTACCATAAATTTTGAACATGAACACTATTATATACGGGAGCAGTTTTATATTTTCAACCATAAATTTTTAATATAAAGATTTATAAATCAAACCATTAAAAATCGATTTTACTATTAACATTAGAACTCTTATTAATACTCTTATTAACAGTGAAAAAAAGAGATCATATAACAAAGTATAAACGATATATTAATTAATTTGATTAATAACCATCATTAATATATTTTATAAACACATGTTGGGGGCTGGGAACCCCTAATAATGTTTTTCATTGAGGAAAATTAATAATGATATAAATTGCTGACTAGAATTATACAATTTACCACTAAGTTACTTTGTTCTTTAAATAGTTATATTTTTAGGATACAAAACTTGCTTTTTTTTTTTTTTCCCCTTTACATGCATGCTGATATTTTTTTATTTGAATTTGAAAAGCAGAAACGCAGAATTATGCAAGACGAGGAAAGCGGAAGACAAGAGAAAGACCTCGAGTCTCAGCAAACACTGCCATCCGTTTCTAGCGATACTCATGGAGGTTTCTGGGATTCTTTACTTTCACTGATTTTAAAGGCACCTTCTGTATTCATCTCCAAGGCTGGCGAAAGTACAAACGAAAGTTCTCTTCGTCTTGCAGGAGATGGAGTAAGTCTCAATTACCCACAGAAAAACTCAATGATGTTCAAAATATCTGTTTTATCTTTTAGGATAATTAGGACATTTAAAGTTAGGGTTGTGTTTATTTATTATGATTATTCAGGTTTCTACTCTAAATAATTTGATAATTTGGTTTTTTTTTAAAGTTGTATTAAGTTAATGGTTAATTGAAACGGAAACGAACCATAATGCAAGAAAAACCATCGAAGACAAGCCATGCCATCAAAGAGGTCAGGAAACGTAGAGCCACGAAAAGCTGGAATAATAGCAAACGAAGCACCACCTAAACCGGCTAAAACCACAGCAATTCCTCCTTAAAAAAAATAATGGTTAATTGAATACATATATTTTCTTTATATATATATTTTTCTCTCTCTTAATGCTTTCTAACCATTTCCTTGATCTCTCTCTCTCTCTCTCTCTCTCTCTCTCTCTCTCTCTCGTAACCCAACCAATTTCCTTTTTTCCCCCCCTTATTTTTCATTTTCTTAGAGAGCAACCCTGCTTGTTACTTTGAACTTTTTGTAGAGATCTTGGACCCTTTTTTTTTATTTAAGGGAGGAACTTTTACCATTAGGTTGGGTGACACTTTTTGAACATCAAATTGAATAGATAACCTAACTTTTTTTTATTTAGTTAAAATGCTTAATTGCTATTTTTTAGTTAATCAATCTCTTTCTTCCCTGTAAAACTTCGCACTCTCTCTTATAACTAATGGCTTTGCGATCAGACGATTATATAATGGTCAACTAATGATTGATTATAATCAATTAATGATTATCTATATTACGATCAATTAATGATTAATTATAATTAATCATATATTAACTAAATTAATTATACTATGTGAATAATTAGTGATTGATCATTTGTCAAAATTGATTAACCATTTTAAGGGGAAAAAAGGACTTTTTAATTAATTTTTAAAAACTTCAACCCATTTGTTTAAAATCTTTTGAAAAAAGGGCCCTTTAATTATTCATAGAAAAAGAAGTTGGAGTTTTTTCAAAAGAAGTTAGAGTGTTTTTTTTTCCTAACTCTTCACTTCCAACTAGTTTCTATTTCCTCGGTTCAAAAATGAAGGAAAAGCTCTAGAGATGACCTATCTGAATATTGATTAACCTAAAATAGCTATTTACTTTTCCGAGCTCATTTATAGGGCAATTTTTTTGTTAACCAACATTTATAGGGTAATTTTACGATAATGATTTGTTGTCATGTCGTGCATTTGTTAAAATATATTTTTTTAAGAACATATCAAATGATCAGAATGTTGTTCAAGATTGCGACTATACAATACAACCCTAATAATCTAAAACTATAAAGGAAAACTAGGTTGGTTTGCCTATTTGGTCATCATTCTAATAGATAAACGACCTTTTTTTTTATTTAGTAAAATAGTTGTTTGT
The DNA here is from genome assembly GCA_035233585.1 of Antiaris toxicaria. Lineage (NCBI taxonomy): Eukaryota > Viridiplantae > Streptophyta > Magnoliopsida > Rosales > Moraceae > Antiaris > Antiaris toxicaria. Next base: position 110,219,668 of record CP141154.1, on the reverse strand, counting down.
TATTTTTTTCGAGTTTGGTCAATCAGTAATTAACTGTTGATCAATCAATAATTGACTAAAAAAATCGATAATTTACATTATGATTGATCGTTATTTGGTCAATCACTGACTGATCATTTAAGAAAATTAATTAATCATTTTAAGAAAAATAGTCTTTTAACTAATTTTTAAAAACTTGGGTAATTTGTTAAAAAAAATTTTAAAAATGATTATTTTGCTATAAAACCCTGCTGTAAAATACTCCACTTAAAAAAACTATATGAAATACTCACATGATATTTTTCTCTACCCCCAAAGTCCTCACGTTATATCATTTTACCAGGGAAAAGAAAATTAAATCAATATAGCCTTGTAGATCTTGAACAAGAAATATATAAAATCCCACCACATCTTACAACAAATTTGAATGTGGAATCCATAATTAGGATGCACGCACTCGTATTGCTTATTTCTAGCTAGCATCGCTCTTTTTTTTATGTTAAAACACTAGTAATTAAGGCATAGTTTTTGTTAGGCCGAGACATCCAATAGGATGATAATAAATTATTTGATAATTTAAGGTAGCATAAAAAATAATAAAAAAATTGATGTAAAGATTAAAAAGGCTTAGGTGTTGATTAGAAAAGAAAAACAAATAATTATGATTACAAACATCTTTTAGTGCTAAATTCACAACCCTGACTACAATAAATATAAAATGCTGAGTTAAAATTCTTAACCTAATTTCAAAAGAAAATGATAAGATAAGAGATTTATAGCTAAACAATTTTTTTAATAAATGCCTTAAGTTTTTGAAAATTAGTTAAAAAGGCGTATTTTTTTAAAATGGTTATTCAATTTTATAAATAGTCAATCATTAATTAATTACAGGATATAATTAATTACGATTGATCATTGATAAATCACTGATTAATAATAATATAAATCACGAAATTTATATGACAGCATCAACCAAATAACATATATGACTATATTGTTTAGAAAAAAATAGCAAGATTAAAACTAATATAACCTAATAACATACATTAAATTAATAATATGTTAAAATACCAAATTTACTCCTCATTTTTTCTCTCTTCCCTCTCTCTCTGCTCTACCTCTTTCTCTCTCTACCTCCCTCCCTCCCTCCCTCCCTCCCTCCCATTCTTAATGGTACTATATCGTAGGACATCATGATAGCGACGACGAGACCAAACCACGTCAACGACAATGACGGCGGTGAAGGGATCGGATTACAATGAAATATTGGATTTTTATGAAAATATGAGAAAATACTTATATTTCTTATATTTTCAATATATTTCTAGTATATTTACTATATTTTCAGTATATTAATTTATAGTATTTCCAACGGTTCATATATTTCCATTCACAGGAAAAAAAAAAAAAAAAAAAAGAATCAAAGGGACTAACAAATTAGTTCCAAAATTCAAAAAATTCCCAAATCAAATCTGATTTTTAGATCTAAAAATTAGATCCAATATAAACAAGATCTGCAAACCCAAATAAACCACCACACCACCTTCGTTGAAGCGACGCCACTGCCACTCCCAATAGCTTCGAAGCTCACTACCTTCCTCACGTTCACAACCTCCTCTTTGGCACTGATGATTTCGTCATCGTTGGTGATTTCGTCGAGTTCAAACCTAGAGAGAAAGGTTAGTTGCAGCATTGCATCATCGTCGGACACGACCTTCATCATCGGCGTAGAGAGGACGTAGCTCCAATTGCGATCTTAGTATTAAGGAAATGTCAAGTACTTTAGAGTTTAGTTTTTACGTATAACTGATCTCTATTTTTTAAAAATTTTATTTTTAGGTCTTGCAGGATCAACCTTTAAGTACTTTACCTGCATGTACGTTGGACGTCAACTCAGACAGAGCCGATGGAGTTGATCATGATGATGAACAGGATGATTTCTATTCTACCAGGGAGGACGGTACTGATGATGGCAACGATAGTGAAGATGATGCTTTTGATTCCTTTCGTCAACTTGAAAGCGTCAATATGATCATTAAGAATAGGGATAACAATACTCTAATTGCCATTGGAGGTGCTCCATCCATCGCAGATGCTATCGGTTCCAATTTGGAGACAGGAATAGCTTCCGATGACGAACATCAATGTTTTCGCAGCCTGCTATCAGGCAGTACCACCATGTCCAACTTACAAGCTCCACCAAATCCAAAAGACTTGTTCACCTGGTGCCTTCTCATAAAATCCCCTAAGAATTACGTGATTTACCTTCTTTTATTCTCTGCAGTTCTCTCAATTGGCTTTGGGATTAAGGAGGAAGGCCTCAGCACCGGTTGGCTCCAAGGGTTTATCATGCTGGACATCGTTGTCATACTCTTGTTTGTTCCTTTTCTCCATGACTTGTGGAAAGACATCGTGGCAGAGTCGGAGGTCGAGTCACCGGAGTGCAAGAGAGAATTAGAGGTTGATGTCGTGAGAGGAGGTGCCCACAGGAAGATCTTCTTCTCAGATGTTTTGTTGGGTGACATTGTGTGCTTGCAGAGAGGGCATTTTATACCTGCCAATGGTTTGTTTGTTTCCGGCGATTCCTTACAGCTGTGTCCAGTCGATGGTTGCTGCCCAGTTGTCAAAATCAACATTGTCGAGAATCCCTTTCTCTTTTGCGGCGCGGAGGTTCTCAACGGCGATGGCCGCATGCTCGTGACATCTGTAAATGAAAACAGGGAGTTGGCTGAGACGATGAACATGAACAACAAAGCAAGTAATAGTACTACGACTACCCATTCCGAGGGAAGAGTCGTAGTAGAGCCCTTTGAAACCCAACTTGACAAGTTGAACACTTGGAAGCAAATAGTTGGGGGCGTGGTCTATGTCATCATCCTTGTTGCCTCTTTCATACGGTTCGAACTTTCCAGAGAGCAAGTTAAATCTGGATTCCCAGATGTTAGGGGGAAACCGGTTCCAGTCGACAATTTCAAGCATATTGTCCTAGACAAAATTTACGTTTTTCGAAGTGGGAAGTACTTCACTTCTCTGGTCACTTCGCTAACCGTGCTGCTGGTTGGGGTAGTAGAAGGATTACCGTTTTGTGTTGCCCTCGCCATCACGTACTGGAGCAGAAAAGGTCTCAGCTTTGTTAAGAAATTGTCGGCCTGCGTAGCTTTGGGCAGAGTAACAGCCATCTGCACAGACATAGGAGGAGGGCTAACATTGAAGCCACTGGAAGTTGACGAGCTCTGGATCGGTAACAGCAAAATAACTGAAGACTACTCAATTACAGCCCCAGAACTCCATAAAGCTCTTTGCGAAGGAATCGGCGTATCACTTTCCATCCCAAGAGCTTTTTGCACCGAAACGGAGGAGCCGATCCTTTCCTGGGCTGTACGCAAGTTCCACATAGAGTTGGAACTCCCGAGGCCGTATATAATTGAGAAATTGATACGTGATGATCAACAACAAGGAGAAAGAGGTGTACTGGTGAAGAAGAACAATGGTGATATTGTGTGCTCGCACTGGAGAGGAGTCCCAACAAACATATTGCCGAAGTGTTCATACTACTTTGGCAAGGAAGGGGAGATATATGACATTGACGAACAGATAAGGGCCGACTTTCAGCAAATCGTTGAGCGGCTGCAGACCCCGCAAGGTCAAGTCATTGCTTTTGCTTACAAGAAAAGTACTACAGATGCGCCAACAATTGAGGAAACTGGTCTAACATTGTTGGGGCTGGTTAGCCTCAAGGCATCAATGCGGGAAGACATTACAGAGGCAATCAGGGCTTTTACAAGCGCTGGAGTCAGAATCATACTGGTCTCAAGGGACAACGTGAACACTCTGAGCAAAACAGCTCAACAGTTTGGAATTTACGAGACAAACACAAGCAGCGAAAGGAATTTCATCACGGGTAAAGAGTTCAGTGAACTTACAGAAGAAGACAGGAAGGAGATGGTAAATCGAATCATAGGGATGGGAATTTCATCCCCTTCTGACAAGCGCGATCTGGTAAGGTACTTAAAAAGTAAAGGGGACTCGGTGGCATTTATTGGTATTGGAACAATTGATCTTTCGGCGCTTAAAGAAGCTGATGTTAGGCTCGCGATGGGATGCTGGAGCAACATTACAACTAGAGCAAGTGCAGATATCATCATGTGGGCTACAAATTTTAGTTACTGGGTTACCATCTTGAAGTATGGACGGTGCATTTGTAACAATATCAAGAAGTACATCCAAATTGAGCTCACCATGTTCTTTTCATGGACTTTGATCACAGTCATTTCGATAGCATCTACCGGAAACACGCCCATAACAACCATCGAGTTTCTTTGGACAAACTTGATAGTGCTGATGCTCGGGGGTCTCGCTCTTTTGATCGAGTCTCCATCTGAAGAAGTTATGACGCGGCCATTTGGAGGAAATGAAGCAGTAGTTATTACAAAAGCCATGTGGCTAAATATAATCTCTCAAGGTATATATCAGGTGAGCAGCGTGGTGACCCTTCAATTCAGAGGACAACAAATTCTGCACATCAATGAGAAGGTCAACACAACTATTATCTTCAATAGCTTTGTCCTGTGCCAGATTTTTAACCAATTCAATGCCCGAGAGACGGTAAGAAGGAACGTGTTCAAAGATGTTCACAAAAATCATTGGTTTTTGGTGGCTTTGGGTCTGACTCTGCTGCTTCAAATGGCTTTTGTAGAGACTGCACATCTTCTTTTCGGCGACGCCGAGTTGAATTTGGTGCAATGGAACTGTTGCCTACTGATCGGGGCGATTTCGTTGGTTGTAGGTTTGGTAGGAAAGTGCACAATTATGCTTTTTGGTGATGTTTAGGAGGCCAGTTTGAAGAATCGTTGATTAGTGCTACAGATCACATTGTTCTACTTTCTAATTTCTAATTTCAAATGTCTTTAGTTATAAATTCCGTATTTTGATTATAATCACGACTGTAGATTGTATAACAAATCATATTGAAATCCTTGACATGCAAGGGGGAAAAAAATTTCTTCTGTACAAAGGAAAAGGAAAGAAAAAAAAAAGTTTTCTAAAAATGCTTCCTCATCAAACAACACATACATTATATTTCCCTTGACAATTAGTTATACGATACGGATAATGAACACAATAGAGAGAAGGGGGGCTATATATGTAATTTTATTTTGGAATCTTAAGAATTATAATAGAAATAAATTACATCTGAACGCGATTGGGTAGGAAATTTATGGTAAGTAACTAATTTTTACCATCCAATTTTCAAGGCTATTTCTATGTATAATATTTTCCAATCATCCACCAGACGATGGATATGATCACCAAGGAAAAATAATAATAATGAAAAGAAAAACTAACACTATTTTTATTTTTATTTTTTAAGATGAGAGTTAAAAAAATTTTAACCTTTTCAACTTTAAATTAAGTCGAATATGTAATTATCAAATAAGCATAGCCTAGCAACCACAAAACTAATTTTATGTTATTAGTTCAAGGATGGTAGTATCAAAATAGAATCATTACATCTTGTATCTTGAGTTTATAGAAAAATTATATATATATATATGTACACACCTTGCAATTTGTATGTTCAAAAATTGTACCTATAAACTAGAAAAACTAACTTTATTTTTGTTTTATTTTTTGGTGAAGTTGGGAATTTAATTTCAAGTTAAGTGTGCAATTATCAATAAGTGGAGTCTAGCAATCACAAAACTAAACTTTATGTTATTGGTTCAAGGATGGTAGATATAAAAATAGAAGCATTATATCTTTTATCTTGAGTTTATAGAAAAATATATATATTTTTATATATACCTTGTAGTTTGTATGTTCAAAAACTGTACCTATAAACAAGAGCGAAGCTACATTTTGACCCCTACCGAAAATTTTCCTTTATTTAACCCTTAAAATTCTGTTGATTGCAATATTTATATAAGTATTTTAAAAAATTCAATTATACCCTAAAATTGATTTTTAAAGTATTTTTGGACCCTAAAGTTTAAAATTAAATTAAACTCTTTACAAGCTAAATTCATTTAGCGACAAATTCATAAATATAAATAGATAAATAATAATAAATGGATCGAATATTTCCTTAAATTTTACTATTTTTATAACTTTGTCCCTTAAACTTTAAAAACTGGTATTTGTACCCTCAAACTTTAAACTGATAGCAAAAGTGTCATTCAAAATTTAAATCATTAGCAAAAACACACATTCATTTATTTTTTTGGCTATATAAAACTTGGAAAAACTTTATTTTTGTCCAAAAACTTTAGTACATTTGAAATTTTACTCTTCAAGCGTAAATATGATTATATGCATTCATAAGACTTGTTTTTAAAATTAAAGTAATTACAAAAAAAAAAAGAGAAAACAAACAAAAAAGGAATTAATATATTAGATCCCTTGATATATTTTTAAAGTTATTTTTGTAATTGTAAAAATTTTAATTTAAATTATTTTTTTTTATTATATTAGTGACACATCTGTTTTAAGTTGAAAAAATACAGGTGATTTCGCTAATAGTTAAAGATGGAGAGGTATAAGCGATAATTTTTCAATATTTAAGAATAAAATTAAAACTATACTAAAATTTAAAATACAAAAACAAAGTTTTCAAAGCCTTATATAGTCAAAATATGATATAAAAGTTATTTTTTACTAATAGTTTGAAGTTTGAGGGATCTCAATATATATATATTTTTTTTTGTAATGATTTCATTTTTAGAAGCAAATCTTTCGAAGTACTTACACATTCATTCATTTTTTGGTCATATAAAACTTGGAAAAACTTTATTTTTATCTCTAAACTTTAGTTCATTTGAATTTAACTCTTCAAGCCTAAAAATGATTATATGCATTCATTTGATTTATTTTTAAAATTGAAGTAATTAAAAAAAAAGAATTTATACATTTAGATCATTGATATATTTTTAAAGTTATTTTTGTAATTGTAAAGATTTTAATTTGAATTAATTTTTTATTATACTAATAAAACATCTGTTTTAAGTTAACAAAATATAAGTGATTTCGTTAATAATTTAAGGGTCGAGAGTTATAAATAATAGTTTTTCAATGTTTAGGGATAAAATTAAAACTATAATAAAATTTAAAATATAAAAATAAAGTTTTCAAAGTCTTACATAGTCGAACATGAAATAAGGGATTTTTTTTTTTTTTTGCTAACAGTTTAAAGTTCAAGAGATGTTAATATACAAGTTTTCTTTTTCTCATAAATACTTTACTTTTAGAAACAAATCTCATGAATACATTAATTATTTTTAAGTTTTGAGAGTGAATTTTCAAATGCACTAAAGTTTAGGGAGCAAAAATAAAGTTTATAAAGTTTTCTTAAGTCTTATATAGTCAAAATATTAAAAAATATTTTATTTTATAACAGTTTAAAGTTTAAAAAATATTTTTATAATCAATTTAAAGTTTGAAGTTTGAGGGATATGGACATCGGTTTTCAAACTTTAGAGGAAAAAGTTATAAAGTATTAAATTTTAGAGGGTGAAAATAAAATATTTCATCTATTTAATTAATAAAAAATAAAATATAATAGCATTTCATAGTTTTGAAAACATTTTTATAAATTTTCAAAGTTAAAAAGTAAAGTTACAAAAGCACTATCATTTAAAGAGTAAAAATGAAATTTATCCTAATTTTTTTTATGGCTAAAAATACGTATCAACAATATTATAGCAACTTGGCAGGGTTCCCTGCTAATTGATTGCTGGGTTCCAAACCATGAATAAGGTGGCTGGAGCGGTGATATCAACTACCAATATATCTAATCAGGATTAGAATGTTATTACCAATATCGATAATATATAGAAATTTTTCAGAAAACATACATTAGGCAAATAATGAAACCATGAGCAACTACAATATTATGCTACAATCACCTTTCACGTATGTCCAGGAATTTAAAACAAGAGAAAATTTTCCGCCCCCAAAAAAAAAAAAAGAAAGAAAGAAAGAAGAGAAATGCTACTTAGAACTGTAACAAGGCAGCAAAAAAGACCACATACCTTAGACACCTCTGTTGGGTTTAGTGGGTTTTTAGTTATATTCAAATTTTTATGAGAAAAAATATTCTGGGAAAAAGTTTGAATTATGGTTCAAACTCACGTAACAGAGGACGTCTTCGATTTCTAATTCCTCCTGTCCTAAAATTTTAAAGTAGTATTTATAACGAAACATGTTTACGCGTTTATGTGTGCGTGAATGGGAGAAAGAGAGAAAAGAAAGAGCGCACCTGAGAGGGTATGTATGAAGAAAGTGCAATGTAGGTCGACCATGAATCTGGAGAGAGGATGACTTCTGAGTTGTGTTTCCAGGAGGATGACATCTGGAGAGAGGATGACTTCTGAGTTGTGTTTCCAGGAGGATGACTCCTGGAAAGACCAAGCAAAACATGATATTATTATTTATACATAAATATAAATAAGGTTAAATCCAAAAGTCAAGGTCTGAACACTCAAGTCTTCAAAGCCGGCGGAGCAAAACGACTTTTACGTCAACGCACCGTTTCTTCTTCTACGCAACAGTTGTATATTAAGGGTTGTTTGGAAGGAGTTTTTGAGATTTTTTTTTTTAAATAAATTTTAAAAAATATGTTTAGGAAAAAAATTATTTAAAATAAAAATATATAAAGTTTTAAAAATTTACTTTAAAAAATTATTAATATAAATTTTATTTTATTATTCTAATTTTAAGTAATTTTTTTAAAAAATTAGCTTATAAATTTTTAAAATTTAAAGTTTCTTATAAAATTTTAAAAATTTAAATAATAAAAAGTAAAGATGAAAAAAAAAAAAAAAAAAAAAGTCTCCCAACAACACGTCTCAATATGGCCCCCACAAACGGGCTCTAAACCACACCTTTCAAGATGGGTGTTTTTTTTACTTTTTTTTTTTTTAATTCCATTTGAATGTCGGCTACACAGTATTAATATTTTTAAACTTATTATCTTTTAATAACTTATGCTTTAAATTTTTAACGTTAGTAATTTACCTTCTAAATTTACTATATAATTATTATATACTCTTTATAAGTTAATTTTCTATTAAAATAAATATAAAAAACCCATATACCCTTAATACAAATTCAAATATAATGATTTTATTTTAATTTATACAATTTCAAAACGAATACAATAAATTTTATGCTGACATTTTTTTTTAACACATTTCATATTTTTATAATTTTTAGCTCTAATCATTCAAATACATATACCAAATATATAACAATTTAACTAAAAAAAACCTTAATTTAAAGTTGTACAATAAACACATGCTAAATATGTGTTTAGATTTTTTTTCTTTTTTAACCGTAACATTTAAATAGTGTTAATAAAAAAAAATGAGTGTGATACTAACTGTTTGGAGGGAGTTTTAAAGATATTGGTTTTAAAATCAAATCTAGTTTTGAATAAGGGTGAACAAAAAATCCAATGACTTAACAAACTCATTCAATTTACCTAAACCAACCATAATTGGATGGGTTGATTTGTTATATTTTATTAATTGAGTGGGTAAAAAAAATTTTATTTGGTGGGTTAAAAAAATCTAAAAACCCACTTAAACCACTCAATATTCACCTACATATTTATTTTCTTTTTTGTTAAATGATATTCACCTCTAAGTGTTGTTTAAATTATTTGAATATATATAATCCATCACTTGATATTCAATATGAGTGTAACATTTGATAATTTTGAGAAAAATACCATTAATTATTTTACTATTCTTTTTTTTTATGATTCTTATAACTTATATTTATTTTATAATCGACTATTAATGAGATTATATTAGAAATTTTTTTTTGTGCAGAGTCTCTAATAAAATTTATTTGAAAATTGTCATGAGTTTTTTTTTTTCCCCTTAAATTTCATTTGTTGTTGAATTTTTAATATCGTTTATTATTATTTTTTAATAATACACAACCCGTCGACCCTACCCAACCTATTCCGACTTTATTGGGTGGGTTGATTTTTTATACTGGATTGATTGGGTGGGTTAAAAAATATTTTTATTGAATGGGTTGAAAAATCATAAAAACTCACCTAATCCACTTGATGTTCACCCTTAGTTTTGGAGATTGTGTTTGAGGTAAAATTTTTAGAAAAAAGTTATATAGAAATTTGTGTCGTTGATTATGAAATATTTAGTAAAAGTGATTGCTTTGGAATGTGTGTAATGTGGGGAAAAAGGATAAAAATGTTAGGTGATTGTTCAATGTTTGGGGAAAATAAAAAGCCAAATGCATTTTGATCTCCAGCCTCCAAAATATATCTGTAAAAAGAACAACTAAGTGGGCTCTAAAAAAAGTGAAAATTTGAATGTGAAGTTGAATTGAATAATTATTGTGAAATGGTTAAAAAAATCTTAAAACATTTTAATTTAATAATAATCCAACTAAATGCCTCTTGCGCTTTAATATAACTATTCCAATGGTTTCAATAACTCATTCAAACATGCTAGATGTTGATTGGAATTAAAGGCCCATTTGGGACAGGTGTATTGGTATCTTTAAAATACATTTTTTTCAATATATCATCACTTTTTACTACTTATATTTTTAAAATATTATAGTATATTTTAAACTTTAAAAGTTCATAACTTTACAAATATAAATCCAAATGAAATAATTTTTTTAATTGCATAAAATTTTGAGAGAAACAAAATAATATGAATATTAATATTTTTTTTAAATTTTTAAAATTTTATATTTTTTCACTTTAAATAATTTTTTTTTCCTAAACATATTTTTCAAAACATATATTTTATAACAAAAAAGTATCTCCAAGCATTTCTCTCAAACGGACTTTAGGTTTCGTTTGACAACAAAATTGCATTTTAATTTTACTCAAATGCAATACAAATTTACATCAAACACAAATTTTACAACAGTGTTACGAAAATAATTATTATTTAAAACATTTTTAAAACAATTATGTCAACTTTTCAACTCTACTATTTATCTCTATTTTTATCAATCACATCAACTTTTCAACTTTAAAATACTTTTCATCCAAACATATATTTCATTCAAATACAAAACAAATACTTTTCAACCAAATACAATATTCAAAAAATAAATTTTATTTAAATATAATCAAAATGTAATGTGTTTACCAAATAGCTATGCCAGTTTTTAAACAACTAATGTGATTTGTGCCGTGGGCGACATGCATTACCCGTTAAAACGACAATGACTAAATTAAAACCAAGCATACCCGAAAAGATGACAACTATTTCATCAAACGACATACATTGGAGAAACGACCATGACGTGTGCTAACCTAAAAAGCTACCTACTGGTTAAACCACAGCAATCTCCAGAGGGAAAAATACGTGAAACAGCAAAAGACTGAAATAAAATTCAGTGAGATACTTCGAGTGAAGAAAACAACTAGCTATATGTTTAAACTTCATTTTTTGCCAAAAGAAAAAATTTTGAGACGTTATATATGTTTATATCTGTAATTAATTGTTCTCTAAAACCAAAAACAAAAACAAAAACAAAATGGACATTGAATTTGTTTATTGCTTAGAATATAAGGTTAACATTCCCTCAAATGAATTTATCTTTTAATTTTCCTTATTCAAGATATGGATTTTTATCAGAGTGAAATGTAATGATCAAGTGATAAGCATGAATTCTTTAAGCAGTGCTAATGGTTAAAGACACAACTCTAAACTTAATTTTAAATAACAACTCACAGCGTTAGTAAAAAAATATATATATATCAACAAATGACCATTTGTCATCTTTAATTAATAAATATAATCAATTCATATGATAATTCTTTAATAAAAACTTATCTATAAAAAGATAAAAATATATATTCCATAAATTATTATTAAAAATTAAAGATTAAAGTTAGTATTATAGTATTTTTCAAACCGTTTTAGGAGAAGAATGGTCTATTTATAATATGAGGTTAACCCATGAAATTGGCATGCATATTTATGGAACATTTAATAATCGTATTGTATTTATATTGTATTTGAATGTAATGCATTGAATGTATTTTATATTTAGATAAAAAGCATTTATTTTGAATTTGAATGTAATGTATGTTTGGATGAAAAGTATTTAAATTGTAATTTAAAATTAAAAAATTAATATAATTGATAAAAATAGATAAAAAAGTGAGATAAAAAAATATAATGTGAATTAATATAATTATTTTTAAAATATTTTAAAATAATAAATATATTTAAGATATTATTAAAAAAATATTATATTTAAAAACATTAAATTTTTACATTTACATTTAGATGAAAATTATATTATATTTAAAAATAATATAAATATAAAACTGTAAACAAATATAGATCACCTGCGACAGGAGCATAAGATTAACGCATTTCTTTAACAATATAGTAGGTTGAGAGTATAGGGATTTATCTACCCCCAAGGCAACCGGATATGATTGAAAAGTTTACCAAACGCACGCCTAGTTCAAGCTTACATGTTTCTTTTAAATCTCTCTCTCTCTCTCAAGAGCTTTGGTATTCGGAAATTAATAATAGAGTTCGGCCCGCGGGTTCCCTTTATGCATAAAGAAGCATCCAATCATCCCCAGTGGCATCTGCAGCTTTCACTTGTGCATGCCATTCCCATCCAAAAACTCACAGACAAAATAACATATCTAAGAGAGAGAGAGAGAGAGAGAGAGAGAGAGAATGTTGGTATGTTTGTCCTTGTCACACATTATTGTTCAATCAAACCCCCCACCCTAAAAGATTATTCCCCCTCTTTCTTAGTCTTTGTCCTCTTCCCAAAGCTCACACCACCGCCTCCTCCTCACACAATTCTATTCTCTCCTCTTCCCAAAGCTCACACCACACCCTTCTCCTCACACAATCCCCCCAATGCTTAGAAAGGGATTTTTATTTTTTAAATTCAATTTTTTTTTTAAATTTATTGCTTATCAAAAAAGGGCTTTTAATTGGGGACAAACCTGACAGAGCATCGGCCCAACCTATTATTCCTCCAGAGACTCCCTTCCATGTGCTCTTTTCCACATTCTTCTTGGACTTTTCTCCCCAACCCGTTTTCTCTTTTTACCTTTGCTTTTTTGCCTCTTCTCCCTTGTACGCTAACCGAACAACTCCCCCTAAGATTTGGCCACTCGACTTCTTCTCTTTGGATTTTGCACCTTCCCTCCTGATTCCCTTTCGCTTTTTCTTCCCCCTCACTTAAAACAACATTTAGAATTTTATTGAAAAAGCAAACTAAATCAGACAACATTCTTATTAATCGAACTATCACCTCCCTCTATATATATACATACGCACCCACACACATGCACACATACAGACACAATTATATACGCATGTGAAGCTTATAAGCAACATGCATTAGAGAGTTCACATTTTCTAACGTTTTACATATCTAGATAATGGGGAGGGAAGGCCATGATCCGACTCGTGTGGTTCATTCCTCCATTGCCCTTTTGCAAGAGAGATTCAGACAGCTGCAGAGAGTGAAGGAAATGAGAGAGGAAAGAGAGCTTCTGAGAATTCCCTCGGAGCATTATAACAATAAGCAGTGCTTCAATAGTCTCAATAACGCCACCATGACTAATTACGAGCCCAGGAGGTTTGCTTTCCATTCTGATGCGTTCTTTCCACAACAGTCATCGCCGATTGCCTCGCAAGTTTCCCTCTCGCTCCGGCCGGCCTGGCAGAGCAGCGCCTTCGAAGCTGATCAGTACTACTGCAGCAGCGTTGATCAGATGCCGCTTTTGATGAAATTATGGCCGTTGGATTACACACCGCCGCCTTTCGAAGCTTCCTCGAATAAATCCCTACTAGATTCTGATCCTCATCAATTTTCTGATGTTGATACTTCTCTACATCTGTAAACCAGTCCAAACCTGGTTTGTTTTTTGTGTTCCTTTAAAAAGTTGATGGAATATTTTATACTGAATTTCTTGCTTTCTCCATATCATTTAAAAAAGCAATAGCATGGTGGAAAATACACACACAGAGTACCATAATTAAACTAACTATATGTATTCTTCCATAAGGAAAATTGAGAAGAAATTAGAGAAACCATTCCATACTACTTATCAAAACTTTGTTATCACCTATATTCATGGACCGATTTCACATTTTAGAACCATATGCGCATTTTTAAGTCACTAGTATGTAACATGTGAAGCAATTTAAACGCCCTTGTTTTATATATGTTTTCATAATCTAGTCCTTGCACTCAAAGGCCAATTACGTGCATTGCCTGTCAGAAATTGAGAGGAAATGAGGAGCTAAAAGTGACCTATAAGAGGAATGACAAAGACCTTATTACGTTAGAGATGTTTATTACGTTAGAGATGTGTACGGTACTGGAGATGTTTAATTATTATTATTTTTATAATGTACAAGTTTGACATGAAATCTATGTTACACTAACTGTGCATCCGTTCGGTAAATTAGTAAGTGTTGCCCACCTAGTTTAAATAGTTATCCTATTTTTGTATCTGAATACAATCCATTTTAATTTTATTTTATTTCTTATTAGTTATCTCTTCAATTAAATTTTAATGCTTTCATTTAATTGTTTTATAGTATTTAGTTTTTATTATTGTGATGCACTCTTCCCAAGATCTACTAGCTACTGTGCTGAAGAAAAACCTTTATTTCCTACGTAAATATAAATTATTTAAATTTTTTTCCCAAAATTTCCGAGCAGTCGACTTTCCCAAGATTAGATCTTGTATTAGCATTGAATTTCCTTGCTCTCTGTCTTAAATTTAAGGACTCTTTCCCTAATTTGAAGGGTGTTTTCTGGCCCTGTGCAAGATGATTTGCATGTTCCTACACATGGGCATAGAATATTTAAAAGATGAGTACTCTCCACTTTTTCTCATCTGTTTTCCTGCCAAGCCGGGCATCTTGATACACACATATGAAGGGAAGAATCACATTAATTAGATTGATCTTCTCAATCTCTCATCATGGAATTAAATCTACGGCACATGAAAACATGTACAAATCAAGAGATAAAATATGTTTTCCTGACAGATTCAAGTCGGTTAGTAGTTCTAGTAGTAAGAAACCTTTTTTCAAATGGGGTTACAGTAGTTCAAGTAATTTGGTCATTCTTTTAGCCCAAAAAAAAAAGGTAATTTGGTCATTGTAGAGTAAAAGACCAAGCGAATATTTAGTGCCTTGGGATTAAAGTAACGTAGAAAGATTATGCTTCAAGCCTTCAACTTTCTATTAAAGCTTAAAAAAAATATTCTCCAATTTACTTGACAAATTTAGCTCCTTGTCGTGAATGCTCAATTCTAAGTGTTGCTTGAAGATCTTGCAGTTTTTCTAAAGTAGTATGTCATCAGCTTTGCTAAGGATTCTGTTAGCTCTGCTCCTTTTCACTCTAAATCCTCAAAGATCCGGTAAACTCCATTTTTTTTCTTTTCTTTTTAGAGCCTATAGCTCTCACTTATACGAAACAAACACACTTTCGGATTCTGAATCTAATAGTACTAGTCCTAGTGGGTTCTAATATTTTGGTTAGTTAAATTTGTGCAAATTTTCAATAATTTTGTTTTGAAAGGTGGGCAATATATGGAGGAATGGTGCATAACAGATGAGCAAACCCCAGATGAGGAGTTGCAAAGGGCGCTTGATTGGGCTTGCCAGAAGGGAGGTGCGGATTGCAGTAAGATACAAGCGGGTCAACCTTGCTATTTGCCCAATACGTTGAAGGACCATGCCTCCTATGCCTTCAATGACTACTATCAGAAGTTCAAGCACAAAGGAGGAACTTGCTACTTCAATGCTGCTGCCTTGGTTACTGCTCTTGATCCAAGTAAAGTCCCTACATAACTCGGATCTTAATTATATAAGAGCACATAGTATATTAGTATTATTATTATTATTATTATCATCATCAAGTTAATTTTTATTATTATTTTAATCATATCGTCAGATAGATACTTTATAAACTTTATAAATAGTATATGTTTTTAAATATTAAATCTAATTAAATTTAAATCAAGATAATAAGTCCAGAATTTGCTAATCTTTTTCCAAGTAAATGTTCATGATGGTTTTTGTTTTTAATTTTTTTTCTTTTTAATCTTTTACCTTCGGTGGCAGGTCATGATTCGTGCAAATTTGATTACGTTCCTTAACAAAGCCTGATCGGTGAGCGCGGGTCACAGTGAAATTCTAAGATCCAAAACAATCTCTTTGGTTTTCATCATCATGTGGTTGGATTGACGATATATTGTTGTGAGTCTTGTCTTCTCTTTTACACCCCCTGGTAAAACAGTTTGTCTGGCCTTGATTAGGCGACCATAGATTTCAAAATGAGTATGTGTTAAGCCTAAGAGTGAACGCCTTGTCTTTGTTATTTCTGTAGGAAAATTGTGGCAGACACTATTTTCATTTTTTTTTTTTATTGGAGTAAATGGTCTGCATATTTATATTTATGTGATGTTTGATAAATGTATTGTATTTATGTTACGTTGAACACAATGCATTGAATGTATTTTATATTTAGATAAAAAGTATTTACTTTGTATTTAAATACAATGTGTGTTTGGATGAAAAATATTTGAATTTTAGAATTGAAAAGTTGATGTGATTAGTAAAAATAAATAAAAAAATGAAATAAAAAGAAAATATGATGTAAATAAAAATATTTTAAAATATTTTAAAATAATAAATATATTTAAAATATTATTGAAAAAATATTATATTTAAATAAAAAAATTTATATTTAGGTAAAAATAATATTAAGTTTAAATATAATATAGACCTAAAATTATAAACAAATATTCCATTAAACTAATTGGTTTAATTGGATTAAAATTTAAAAACGTGATGGGGGGGGGGACGAGACATGCCAGGCTCAATTGGGTGCGACATGAAGCTTTATAGTGTACTAATTTTAGTACGGATAGCCAAACTGACGCAGCACGACGAGATTGACCATCTCTATCTGCGACTTGCCAAATTCGGCCATTAATTTCCCTCGTTCAACCCTTACTGCCTATAGAAGAAATAAATTACTTTGGGCCAGAGGGCCTTAATTTAGTTGGACATGGGAAGTTATATGCCGGTTCAATTAGAGAAATTGAGCCCTACCTTACATCCAGAGATTCCACGTGCTCCTTTTAAATATGAATATGAAGTAAATAACAGTTTTTAAAAAGTTTTTAAAAAATAATTAAAATGAATAATAAATTTTTAAAATATTTATAATATATAAAAAATTTAATATGTAAATAATTTATTTATATTAAATATATCAAATAAATAATATATTTATATATTAAGTAAATGATATATTTATATTTTTATTATGTAAATAATTTATTTATTTCTTATAAATATATCATTTATCTAATAAAATTTATATTTATTTGATAAATATGTTATTTATCGTAAATATTTTAAAAACTTTCAATTTATTTAAATTATTTTCTAAAAATTATTATTTAATATAATTTCTCTTCCTACTTACTAGTTCTTTATTTTTACTATTTTCCATAAGAATAACTATTGGGGATAAAGAGCTAAATAGCATAATTAGTAGGTGAAATTGAAAATTACAACATATTTTTGGATATTGTTAATATATAGCATAATTTTATTAAAAATCTTTAAACTACCCTTTCTTCCTCTTCTTTCTCTCTCTCGTAACGGTTCCCTTTGCTAACATTGAGGCTTACTCTGGCGCAACCACTATAGGCGACATACATTGTTGCCAACCCCATTGTGACAACGATCAATTGAAAAATCATAGTAGCAATGACGATAAAAAAAAAAAAATCATAACAGCAAGAAACACCGAATCATAGAAGATCCTTATCTAAGATCGTGAAACTCAAGTTGCAAGGAAGATTGGGATGTTGTCTCGCTTGTGACATAGACTTCGTCTAGAATTTTAAAAATTTTTAAAACTAGATCTACTATAATTTTCATATTCTTAAAAAATTTGCTATAATTTTGAAATTTTATAATCAAATATGTCATTTAGTGTATTTTCTCCAATTATTATAGTAACCTTAATTTTCATGTCAACTTTTAAATATTAATTATAATAAGAAGTGTTTTTAGACATAGCCTACTAGTAGGATAAAAACACAGGTGGGTTGGTGGTTTTGGGTGAGACGGGTGGGTTTTTTAAAGGTTAGTTTAGGAAGTATGAAATTGCTTATTGTCCAAGGATTGGAAGGAGGTTTGCAAGCAATGTGTGGGTGGATTATGGGTGGGGCGGACGAGTCGGCCTATGTTGGCCCATTAGGTTATTTCCAAAAAAAAATTTTGTAACAAATATGCAAACTAAATAGATTTTTGGGATTTAGTTTAAAATAAAACATAAGAAAACATTCATCCACAAAAAAAAAAAAAAAATAGTATATCAATGATTAATAGAGTGCAAGTCCACAAAAAAAAAAATGATAAACAAAACAATACATATATATATTAAAAAAAAATCACAATGGGTGAGTCGGATTCAATCCATCGAGAAAAAGCCTAAATCGCCCACCAAAGCATATTGGCAAGCAAGCTGATAACATGGACCCACCGAGGCCAAGTAGAGCAATTTGGGTGTGTGGTGGTTAACGAGTACGAGACAGTTTTGTTTAGCCCTATATACTAGTAATTTGATACCTAATTCCTTAAAAATATTAAAAGTTCAAATTTCTTGTTTCAACTTTAAAAGAAAGAATATATGTTCATATATAAGTGAACTATTGATGTCTTTAAATAAAAGAATGTGTATATTAGTAAAAAAAAAAAAAAATTTTGACAACTAATTATTAGATTGGTTGATGTTAAAAAATTGATTTTTGGATTGTTCGGTTTGATTTATCGTCATTGATCCTGTTGCTGGAAATTGAATCCACTATCTATCAAAAAAAAAGAAAGAAAAAGAAGTTGAATCCACTTCCACTTTCGACAGCCAGTTTGAGGCCACCCAAGCTTTCACACTGGAATTCCTTGATCCACGGGCAATGTCATTCTCATATCATTTAAGTAGCAAAGAGAAGACCGCCATAACTGATATTAATGAAAGATAACTGTACATTTGGAAGTATTCCAAAAAAAAATATAATGAAATAAAATAAAAAAATAAACTAGAAAAAAGAAAACTAATGTCTTTGAGAGTACATGAGTATATACAATATGCACATAAGATAACATACATTAAAGAAAAGAAGATGGAGGGGACATCATTTAAAGCCAATTATGGGTGGATTGAAATGTGAGGGGTAGCAATATTTTGCCGATTATAACATACAGATTGGAATATGGAAGATTTGTATGCTTTCACACGAATAAGAATCGGCCAACAAGTGCGCCGTGTGAGTTGTGACAATGACCCTCTCTCGTTTTTAGTCATTTTGGCCACCTCGCTCTATCTCTGCCAAATCCAACACGCGTCCCAAGTTTCTTTATATCTCTGGATTTCATGGGAAGCAGTGAAATTATTAGTTACGTCGTAAAATCACATCCATCCTATAATCAAACAATTACTACGCGTGTTCGTAAATAAATTATATTTTAATTATATTTTGAATGAAATTTATTTTTTAAGTGTTATATTAAGTTGAAAAGTATTTATTTTGTATTTAAATGAAATGTGTGTTTGGATAAAAAGTATTTTAGAGTTAAAAAGTTGATATGATTGGTAAAAATAGAGTTCAATAGTAGAGTTAAAAAGTTGATGTGATTGTTTTAAAAATGTTTTAAATAGTTATTGTTTTCGTAGTACTGTTGTAAAATTTCTGTTACAAAATTTGTATTTAGTGTACAATTGTATTGTATTTAAATAAAATTAAAATGTAAAACAAATACCAAACGACGACTTAATATCTATGTTCAATTTGTCAAATATATTACTACCCTTGGTAGAGGATTAATATTTAACATTGTCGCATGATACATTGTTCTTGTTAATATAAAGTTGGAATTCTTGTACTATCATAAATAACATATATAACAAGTAGTTGAATGTCTGTTTCATTAATCAAATTACTGAATGCCGCCATAATTTGGGTGATTAGATTAAATCGTAGTGTAGCCGATAGGAGGCGAGTCACACTTCCGATTGAGAGAGAGCTAGGAGCTTCTGCGTCAAGTGAATTTCTATTCATTTTTTCAATTTTGCCTTTAAAGTTTTACATTTTCTTATTTTGTTTCCATTTAAAATTTATCATATATAAGTTTTTAAAACCTTTATTCTTTACCGTATGCTCTATTGAAGTATGAAACACTAATCTGGCGCCACCGCTAGAAACCAAAATGGAAATGTTTGTATAATTGGTGATATTAAAGTTCCATTCATACAAAATTGTCGTAAAAGAAAATTTAATAAAGTGTTTTGGAAAGAACAGATAATTTATAGTTATTTACTCCATATCTAAACATCTTATAAATAAGTTTAAACCTTTTTTTTTTCCCTACATATTTAAAAGACATCTTGATATTAAAAAATATCAACCCATAAGATAATCAGTTTTCTCTCGCTGCTTTGAGGAACTTTTTATTAAATTTTATCTGAGAATATATTAGATTTTTTAATAAGTGAGAATTATAGATTTCAACTTTTAAATATATATTTCTTTATTTCTTTGTAGATTGCTCTTTTTTTTTATATAAATTCTATATAAATAGATTTTTCTCTTTGGTTGCTGAAAACATATAGATTTGAGCGGTTATAAATATAATTTAGCAATAATTCTGTATGTGATTTCATTATAAGATATAAAATTGGAAACTCTTACTTCTAAATTAAAAAATATATAGATTTAATGTTGATTGCAGTTTTTTTAAGGTGAATAATGATATTCTTAAATACTAGACAATAGATACTAACTTGCAAGTTTTTGGTGAAATGTTGACGACGGTTTCCATATTTCAATTACTCTTCAAGAAAGAAAGAAAAAAAGGTATTGACAATACTAGATTTCTATACCATCATCGTGCATATCCACGAACTGAGTAACTTCTGATAGGATGGAAAAAAAAAAGTTTTGTTTAGTATTTAGTTTCCTTAACTCAAAATTTTCATTTTAATTTTTATCTTTTTTTTAAATTAATACAAATTATAATTAATTTTTAAAAAATTAATTAATTTCAATCTAAAAATTTAATTTTAACCAACAAACTAAATGAAATTTAAAAATTAAAAAAAAGAAAAAAAAGTCATATACGCATGTCCTGATATCCATTCCAGTGGGTAATTATTTTATTTATTAATTTAATTGTAAAAAACATTTAAAAATATTATTAAGAGTCCGTTTGAAGCCTTTGTTTTGGAGATTCAAAACATCTTTTTTTCAACATTTCATTAGTTTTCATTATTTATATTTTTAAAATAATATAGTAAATTCTAAATTTTAAAAGTTTATAAATTTATGTATATAAGTCTAAATGAGATAATTTTTTTTAAATTGTATAAAATTTCGTAAGAAATAAAATAATATTTATATTGATATTTTTTTTCTAAAAAAATTTTTAAAATTTAATATTATTTTATTTTAAACAATTTTTTCTCTAAATATATTTTTCAAAATATTTTTTTTCAGAAAAAAAAAATCTCTAATCAAACACTCCATAAGTATCTTTTTATTAATAAATAATAGTCCATATCCTCGTTATTTTATAATAAAATTCTTTATTTTTGCACACAAATGAATGGGTGATAGATGCCAGTGGTTGACGCGTGGCAATTGAATCCATACCAGTAGCATAGGTGGCCTAGAGAAAGAAAGATTTTTATTATTATTATTTTTTGGTGTTTGCTTGTGTCATTGTGTGGTTACTTGGGAAAAGGAGTACTTCATTTTAGTTTCTCTGAGTAAATTGAAATTGGCAATTGAAAACATGCATTTGCAGTAAGTTGGCACTTCTTCAACAGCACACATTTCACCTACCACTCTAATGGCCCACCACCACATTCAAAGATGAAATAAACTAAAGTGGGTATAAACCTAACTGCCCACTTTAATCCTTCTTTAACCAGATCTTTGTCTTCTCTCTTTATCTTTTTATTTTTTATTTTTTAAAGCTTTCACACCACTAAAACAAAGCACTCTCATGATGATCTCTTCTTTTTTAATTGGGCCCATTGTGTAGGTGATGGGTCATCATGAATCCCACCACATTTACAATGGACAAAGAGAGAGAGAGAGAGAGAGAGAGCAGAGACTAGTTACTTCCAACACCACGACTCATTCAACGGTGGAATTTAAGATCCTCATCTTATCTTACTGAGGGGACCCTTCTTTGTCTTGGGACAAGAAACCATTGCTCCTCACAAAAGAACCAAAAAAGAAAAAGAAAAAAAAAAAAAGAGTGACTAGGGTAATCTATCTATTTTTAAAGTTATATTTATATTATATTTAAATATTATTTATATCACATTTTAAATTTAATATAATTATTATTTATTATATTATTTTTTATTAATCACGTTATATATTTATTTTTACTTATTATATTATATATTAATTTTTAAAATATAATTAAAATATTTTTTATGTAAATATATATTATATTTAAATATAATATAAATATTTTTTTTAAATATAAATTATATTTAATATATTATATTTACACTCAACGTAATATTAATTATTAAAAAGAACTAAATATTAAATCAAAAAAATATTATTAATTATTATTATATCTTAAAATCTTAAATTAACAAATTATTATTATGTTAAGTTAACTTAATATGATTCATAAATATACAAATATATATATGATATAAATACGATGCGTTAAATAAAATCCTAAAAAATGTCTTAAAGGGAAAAGAAAAGAGAAGAAAACACTGAAAAGGATTCTCGACCATGCTGATGTCTGGGCCGTCTGCGTCTGACACTCCAAGACACATATAAATGCTGAAGCTGAGATGAGGCAGGCCTCCAATAAATACATCTAAATACGTGAGGTGCTTTTCTGATCTTCCACGGCGTTGCCTTTCCTCTACTTGGCTGTCTCTGCTCCCATTCCTGTCAACAAAGCTCCATCATCAAATTTTTTAGAATTCAAGGTAAATAAATAATAATTTAAAATAAAAGACAAAAGTTTAATGAACTTTCATTTTTTTTCTTAAATATTTAAGCAGCTGTGGGAAGCACATTAGCAAACACTGTAGGGAAGTGGTGAGGTATCTTATTTTATTATTGTTCTTGTTTTTGATTTTCTTTAGTTGAGAAAAAAAGATGAGCTATCTGGGTGTGGGTGTGAGTCCTGGGAATGTGCCGGTGAATCATAAAACCGACTCAAGAGTTGTGGATCGGAGAGTGGGAGTGGCTGAGTTGGTGTTGAGGTGCCTCATCACTGTCCTTGGACTCGTTGCTTGTGTTCTTGTGGCCGCTGATACCCAAGTCAAAGAGATCTTCTCAATCAAGAAGAAGGCCAAGTTTACTGACATGAAAGCTCTTGTGTATGATCTTCATCCTCAACCCTTCCTCTGTCTACTCTCTCTCTCTCTAAATGCCTTGTTTTTTTTTTTAATGTTTTTTCATTTTGTATTTCATTTTCTTGTTTTTTTTTTTCATATAAATAGGTTTTTGGTCACGGCCAACGGGATAGTGGCAGCTTACTCGTTGGTGCAGGCTTTGCGTTGTGTAGTGAGCATGGTTAGGGGAAATGTGCTCTTCAGCAAGCCTTTAGCTTGGATTATCTTCTCTGGCGATCAGGTATTATATTCATTGCTACTAATTTAAAAGCCTTTTTCCTTTTTTATATTTTCTTTTTCTTTCTTTTGTTTTTGTCTGCTTCATTTTAAGGCTTTTAGATTTTGCATGGCCTACCTGTCTTCAAATACGCCGCGCCTGTACTTCTTTCTAATTGTTTCTTGTCAGAGTTCTTGGATTTTATTTTTCTTTACTGTCTTATTTTTGAAGAGCATGTTCAAAACAAACAAACAAAATCCCATATTATTTAATCATTTCTCTCAGCAGCTTAAGCTGAGAGGATGAGAAATTAAAATATTTATTAAAAAAAAAAAGCTAAAAAAAGAACAATTTAAGCTGAAAGGATGTGGGGTAAAATTGATTTTTTATTTTCTAATGATAAAGAAGCCAGACAATGGAACTAAAGATCTTTAACTTTCATTTTTCACATTTTATGTGAAAAGTAGTCCAGCCCCACTTGTAAACATTTTAAACTAGCTTTAAATTTGGGATGTCAATTGTAAGGAAGGCATCCAAAATCCATGATATTTAGATTTTCCTTTCCTTCTCAATTCTCCCATAATGTTCTTGTCCTGATCGAAAAGGCCGTGAAAACTCTGTTTAATCATGTAATGAAGATAAACTTGGAGCGTTGTTTCCATATTTTCCCTGTATAGCAGCACATGTTTCAATTTCTTTGTACGACAGACATAATTCTGAAGTCGTGTTGGTTGTGTCTTTACTTGGACAAAAAGCATGGGGAAAAAAAAAAAAACGGTACACAGACGGCACGAATCTGATCAAGGTACTGGTGGCCATGAATTAGTTTGATGCATGTATATTTTCCCTCCATGTGCTTGTGGAATTCGTTAGGTTTTAGATCTCAGAAAGAACTCTACAAGTAGATTCACTTGATTCCTCCCCTCCTCTTGATCAGGGGCATGTTGTACTGAATTTTAAAGTAGTGGACCTTCTCTTTCTGTCCTGGTAGTTATTTCCGTAGCGACCCAACAATTTCGGAGAAGAAGGCATTAATTCATAGATGTTATGGAAATGCGAGTTCATAAATGCATTCTAGAGATTCTAAGTAGGTCAGGGTTCATGACTTGCAAGTTAGGTGAACTAGGTACGTTTGTACCAAGCTTGTTTATAATTCATTTTCAATGAAAGATTAGCAACGTTCTTTGCTTAAGACTTCTTATTTTCGTAATGTCATACTGCTTTCTGATGATCAAACTGAATAATTGGGATGATGTTATGTCCGTGCATAGATGATGGCATATGTGACCGTGGCTGCAGTCGGAGCTGCTGCACAGTCGGCGGTGTTTGCCAAGCTGGGGCAGACGGAGCTGCAATGGATGAAGATATGCAACATGTATGATAAATTCTGCAACCAAGTAGGAGAGGGAATCACAAGCGCAGTGTTGGTTAGCCTTAGCACGGTGTTGATCTCTGGTATCTCTGCTTTCAATCTTTTCCGCTTGTACGGCGGTAACAAGGCCAAGAGCAGCGCTAGGTGGTAGGACTTAGTTCTGTCTGTTGTCCTCATTTTGGTTTCTGTAATAGTGTCTGGACTTCTTACAACACTAGGATGATGACGACGACGATGATGACAAGTTGGTGGTGGTGATAGACGTTGTAAGTATTGGCTTTGTGACTCTTCCCACTCATCAACAATAAACACAGTCGACGTTGCTTTGTCATGTTTTAGTCCAGCAAGTTTTTTTCCTTTCGTTTTTTATGGTTTGTCCAAGTGAACTAATCTAGGATGCGGATGAAGATGTCTTGGCTTTCACTTGCAAATCCAAGTTAGGCTATATGCTAATAGATTATACTTTCGAGGCTTTGACTTGCAAATCTAAGTTAAGCTAATGTGCCTAAAAGAGTGAACTTTGAGTAGTCCTGTCCCACAAGTGAGAAACAACAATGATAAAAGATGAACGTTACATTTTTTTTACATCCCGTTAATCAAAAATATGAAGTCCCATCATCGATCTTTTGATACACTGATCGTTATTTATCGTTCATAGTTGAAACTTGGAGCAAGTAGTAAAAGCAAGAACACAATAATATCCACCCTTTTTTACACCCTTTGTATTCTTTTGTTGTGTTTTCCTTGCTGGAAGTATTCTTTTGTTGTGTTGTGTTGTTTTGTGTTGTCCTTCCTTCATGATGCTGTTGTCTCAACTCTTAAGGTTTATGTTGTTTATATTTTCTGTAGTTTTTTTTTTTTTGTCGTTTTTTAGTTTACTGTCATTTCCAATCCTTGCCGTTCTTTCTCATTGCAATCGTCGTTTAATCTTTTCTCTCGTTTTTCATTTTTTTGTCGTTTTGTTTTTTCGTCGTTTATCCATGTTGTCTACTTATGTTTTTTGCCCTTGTATTCTGCTTACTATTGTTTCTAGGTTATGTTTGATAGAGAGGAGAGAAAAGTAGAAGAAAGAAGTGATATATTATTTAGGTGAGGAAGGAAGGAGAAGTGTATTTTTTTCTTTTTTTAATAATAATGTTTAGTATAATAAGAAGGAAAAAAGGTGAAAATATTTCTTTTTTTATATATATATAAAACCGTAAAGGAAAGAAAAAAAAATAGATTTCATCTATAAAATAACTTCTGGGGTGTTTAGTAAATGTATTATGTTTACATTGTATTTAAACGTAATGTATTAAATACATTTTGTATTTAGATGAAAAATATTTGTTTTATATTTGAATGCAATGTGTATTTGGATGAAAAGTGTTAAAATTATATTTTAGAGTTAAAAAATTGATGTGATTGGTAAAAATAGATAGAAAAACTGAGATAAAAAGAGAATATGATGTGAATGGATTTAAAAAATTTTATTTTAAAAATATTTTGAAATAGTAAAAGTATTTAATGTATTAGAAAAAAGTATTGTATTAAAAAGTATTATATTTAAACGTAAAACTTTTATATTTAGACATAATGTAAATGTAATATAAAAAAATTCATCCCATTAGACTTGTTTTCTTGTCGTTTTCTTATAATTCTTTTAATCTAGAAAATAACCTTTATTATTAAAGAGAGTCTTATTGTTTTTTTAATTTATAATTAATAAAACAAATTAATTCTTTTTAAAATTTTTTATAATTTATAAAAGATTAAAATTATGATATTTTGAGTCCCTTCTCTATCCTTTCTTCATCCATCTTACCAAACAATCATAATTGTTAAATCATTTCACAATCCTCAATCTATTTCTTCCCTTTCACTTTAATTTCCTGTAAAACTTAGCCTACGCGTAGCCGTTTATCCGTGTTGTTGATATTCAAAGGTTTATGTTGATTGTTGACATACCGTTGAAGCAGTGTTGTTTTAAATTTTGTTGTCGTTTTTCTAGTTTTCATTTTTCCTTTTATCTTTTTGTTTTATTTTGCTTTGTTTTTTGTTTTGTTTGTTTGTTTGATTGTTTTTATATATGTTTCTCTGGTTTTTCCTTCCGTCTAGTTCATTTCATTGTCGTTTTAAAAATTTGCTATCGTTTTCACTATTTGTAGTTTATTCATGTTGTTGCCTAATCGTCGGTTTTATTATTATTTTTTTCCTCTGTTGTGTCTCTACTCTCAAGCGGCGTTCTTGTGGAGCCTTTGTTGTTGTTTGTTCCTTTAGATGTTGTTTGGTAAAAAAAATTACATTTTAATTTTACTCAAATGTAATATAATTTTATATCAAATATAAATTTCACAACAGTATTACGAAAACAATTACTATTTAAAATATTTTTAAAACAATCACATTAATTTTTCAATTCTACTATTTATCTCTACTTTTATCAATCACATCAACTTTTCAACTCTAAAATACTTTTCATCTAAATACACATTTCATCTAAATACAAAACAAATACTTTTTAACCAAATACAACATTCAAAAAATAAATTTCATTCAAATACAATCAAAATGCAATGCATTTACAAAACGCCTCCTTTGGTTATCGTTTTATGTTTTCTGTCGGTTTTTTCATCAAGTTGTCGTTTTAAACTTTTCTGTCGTTTCCCAAGCTGTGTCGATTTTCAAATTATCGGCCAATGAGGTTTCTTTTTTGGCGATCTAAAAACACGTATAATTTTCTGGAAGCAAACATACCAATTACCGTACTAAAATCAGTGCCATCTTCATTTTAAAAATGAAAATAAGTGTCATCTTCTAGAGCATTTGTGAAACAATCACAACAAAAAAAAAAAATTAAAAAAAAAAAATGCAATCCCAATTTGTGTGGGTGGCCCACCGACCGATAGGGATGGAACGTGGTTGACACGTGCCCCATATTATAGTCGTTCAAGTGTCATGTACTAAGGATCACCGAGAGACCAAAGGATCCTAACAATCGACCGGAGGCAAACAAATCAAAACAACTCGTTTGACTTCTATTTTCCACGATTCTTTATCACCTTATTGGGTAACACACACAAATATATTTTGATCGTTCACAGAGAATCACTCCTCCCGCCCCCTCTGCTTCCAAATTCACCGCCTATGCAACTCCTCTGACCTGACTGAACATTCTTCCCTCTCTCTCTCTCTCTCTCTCTCTCCATTTGAGTTCGTTGCTTTCGAGCTCCAAAAACCCTAACTTTCCCGAAAATACCAAATTGACGTTCAATTTCTCGGATAAATTCGCAGCTTAAATTTATAGAAAAAAATGGCGGATAAATTCTCGCCGACGCTCCGGATTGGCGATCTAAGCGATTTCATAGCGCCATCTCAGGCTTGCATAGTCTCCCTCAAGGGTCTCAAAAACTCCTCACCAAAGCCCGCTGATAAATCTGAGGTTTTATTTTAATCTAGAAAATTTTTTCAATTTCGATCTTTTTTTTAATTAATTATTATGTGGAGATATTCCGGTCTATTTTATGGTCACTGTACGATTTGTTGTTTCGGTTCTACAGCAAGCTTTTCTTATTATTATTGTTTTTTAAAATTATCTTATTGTAATTTTTTTTTTTTGGTCTGAAGGTTTCAATTTCGAATAACCAATTGAAAGCGGAACCGGTGAAAATTTCTCTCAAGGATTGCTTAGCGTGCAGGTGAGTTTTTCTCTCTTAAATTTAGCATTTTTACGCTAATTGAAGTTGAATTTGAGGTTGAAGCATTGAAATTTGAATCATTAGCTTTGTTTTTGTGAACCCCTTTTGATTGTTTACTTGAGTGGTTGGGTTTGAAAGTTGTACTTGGTAGTTTCAAAGTTGTACAATGCAGTCATCATTTATTTGGTGCCAATGCCATGTAGTGGGTGTGTCACATCTGCTGAGACGATTATGCTTGAGAAGCAAAGTTTGGATGAGTTTCTTTTGAATATCGATAAAGGGAAGATTGTTATCGTCTCCGTTTCTCCCCAGTCGAGAGCTTCGCTCGCTGTTCATTTTGGTATTTCACCACTTCAGGTGAGGGCAATGTTTTCTTTCAAATTCAAGGTCCGAAAACTATACATTTTGTTAGTTATATTGGAAATTACATAGTAACAAAAGCAAAAACAAAAGATAATACCGGAGACATAAACTGGAAATACAAACATGAAACAGTAAACGAAAAACTGAAAATCTAAATCGTAATTAAGAACATGGACGAAAACTATACATTTTCATGTTTTCACCATTTCAGGTGAGGGCAATGTTCTTTTTCAATATGTCAGAAAACTTAAAAAATGTGCAACTTTTGATTTGGTTCCATGCATAAATTTAGTTTACCTGAGGGTGTGTGGGGGGTAATGTGATGACTTCTAACTTTGGAAGTCGTTTTTCTAATTTCCAGGTCTTAAAGAAACTAACTACATTTTTTAAATCGTTGGGAGTAAAGGCTATATTTGATACAAGCTGCAGTAGAGATTTAACCCTTATTGAATCATCTAATGAATTCATCTCAAGATACCAGCAAAGCCAATCGGTTGATGATGAGAAATGTAAATATTCCTTGCCCATGATTTCATCTGCATGCCCAGGTATGTGTTTGACTACTGTATCACATCCGTCTCTCTTCTCTCCCCTGTCAAAATCTTCATGCAAGCACAAAGTTCACGTCCTAATACTATATCAACGCCTTTCTTGTCCTGCAGGTTGGATATGCTATGCTGAAAAACAGCTTGGGTCCTATATTTTGCCTTATATTTCTTCAGTGAAGAGTCCTCAGCAAACAATAGGAGCCATTGTGAAAAATCACATATGTCGGAAAATGGATCTTAGGTAGTTTAACCTCTAGCAACTTTTGTTTTACCTACTAAATTCTTATTGTTGATGCATTCTGATATAAAGCATGCGCAAATGCTCTTAATGGAACAGACCAGACGAGATTTATCATGTAACCGTGATGCCTTGTTATGATAAGAAGCTTGAGGCTTCAAGGGACGACTTTGTTTTTAAAGTTGATTCTCAAGCCAAAACAAATGACAATGAAGCTCTAATGATTACAGAGGTAGATTCAGTGTTGACATCTGGGGAAGTTCTAGAACTAATACAGGTGTGCATTCTTTGTTGTAATTCTAACTATTTCAGTGGTGAAGGTACTTATTGTTCCTATTGACATCAACATAATCTAGACTAAGGTCTTTGGGTGTTTAACTGTTGCAGTTAAAAGGAGTGGACTTTAATGCCTTGGAAGATTCTCCCCTAGATAACATGTAAGAACTAGAATTATACCTCTTTGGCCTATTTCTGCACTGGAGTTCTTCCTTACAAAGCGATATGCTGACCTGTCTACAGGCTGACAAATGTTACTGGGGAAGGGCATTTTTATGGAGTCCCTGGAAGCTCGGGAGGTTACGCAGAAACAATTTTCAGACATGCTGCTAAGGTGCTATTTGGGAAAAAAATCCAAGGACCTCTGGGATTCAAAACTATTAGAAACTCAGATTTCCAAGAGACAACTTTGGAAGTAAGTCAAGATTTTTATTTTATACGCATATGACGTGGTTTCCTCTGCTTATGGGCATGTTATTCATGCATAGTCAGAAAGGTCACCTGAATTTCTGGGGTCCTTTAATCAGCATTATTTAATTTTAAAGTTTGAGCATACATACAAATTTTTTTTTTTTATATATTTTTTGCAGATCATTATTACATGAACAATATTGTCTTGTCTCTTAATGTAGGTGGACGGCAAAACTGTGTTAAAATTTGCACTATGTTATGGTTTCCGGAATTTGCAAAATGTTGTCAGGAAAATCAAAATTGGAAAATGTGATTACCATTTCTTGGAGATCATGGCATGCCCTTCTGGTACGAATTATTTCATCTTCGCAAATAGTTTGGTTGTAATTATTTGATTTATGTTATATTGCAGTCAATTATTATTGGCGTTTTACAATCTTGAATCTGAAGTTAGTATCAACAAGAACTTACTGTGATTAATAGGTTGCTTGAACGGTGGAGGTCAAGTCAAGCCAATGCCCGGGCAATCTGGGAAGGATCTGATTCAGTTGTTGGAAACTATTTATATGGAAAATGTGAGTCCTTACTTCTTACCTGGCCAGAAGCTTCATTGTGAAATCCAATTTTGCAATATTATTGTTTCTCACTTTAGTATTTTATTGTCTTCTTACTTTTGGTCCTGGTATGCATATGGGTGTTATAAACTTCTAGTATGAAGTCCTTAATGCAAGGCTTCTATAGTGCATTTGATGTTTGTGAAATTTGGAACTGATTTATCTGCAATTATATAAGTCTTTACTGATGCTTCAAATTTTTTTTTACTAAGGAAAGTTAATTACAGCTAGTTTTTATTTTTTGTCCTACAGTAGTATTTCTATCAACAAAGGTGAACCTTAAGTAGCATAGCCTCTTAGGTACTTTTGACTTGTAGAACTATGAATGGATCTATATAAGAAACACATGTGCTAACACAAATATGTTGATCTGAAGAGATTGTTACATGGTGCCGGATGGATAATATCGTGTTCTTCATTTACCCTTTTCATTCTGCACGATCCTATCTTCCACCTTTATGATTTTTATTCCTTTCTTGGGCTTCTTTTTGTGCTTGGTTGATCTCTCTTATTTTTCAGGTTCGGGTAGCTGATCCTTTTGAAAACGCTATCGTTAGAAGTATATATGATGAGTGGCTTGAGCAACCTGGTTCAGAGAAAGCTAAGAGACACATGCACACAGAATATCACCCTGTGGTAAAAAGCATCACTTCCCAGTTGCACAATTGGTAAAACAATTTTGCCTGGTAACTTCCTTGGTCGTCTCTCCCCAGACATATTCCCTGTCGCCAATCTTCTTGTGTTCACGGTGTCGCTCTTATGGAGTCCAATTTTGGTACAGAAATATGATACTTTGTTCACTTTTCACCTATCGCTCGTGTATATATTTTTTAGCCTCCTCAGATAGAAGAAGAAAAAGAAAATTATAGTTTTGTGTTTAAAATTATTCAAATTAGTTAATCCTCCATCCATGTATCTTTTCCTTTTGGCTTTTCACTTATGTATCTTTTTATAATTAAAAAGATTCAGGGAATGATAATGGCCTGCTCTTAGAACAAGGAGTGGTTTTTATCCATCGTATGTATCAATTCTTTTCATATAAAAGTGAAGCGCTTGCAAAAAGAAGATAAGAGTTGTTTTCCTAGGTGATAACAAATTTTTTTTTTTTTTTTGGGTTCATTCCCATAAGTTGTGTGGCGCTTCTTTTACTCTGAAGTTATTTTTGTATTTCACCAGTACCACCGTTTGTAAGATTGTGAAAGAACAAAATGGTGGCATTTTTGTTTTTTGTCTTATTGAATTGTGACTTTGCCAATTAAAATCTTCCCATTATTTATAGGCGCATTTAGATACTATCTTTGATAAAAATCCAACTTTTTTCTCAATTATTAACCTTGTAAAGAGGGAAAAGACTGAAAGAGATTGACGGGCTGGCACAGATTATAAAAGGAAGCGACACGATCTGAAAATTCACAACAGAGGGAAGCAAAGCGCATTAAAAGAGGAAGATGTCCAATTGAAAAAATTACATCAAGTAGAAAACAACGCGAAAAGTAACTAGACAGAAAACAAAAAACGACAATGTAGAATAAACGATAATAAAGGAAAAATATGAGAGGGGAAAAAGACAACTAACGGCAAACGACGACATCAATTTTTAAACGATAATTAAAATGAAAACGACATCAAACAAAAATGACTGTGTAAAAGGAAACATCAAAATGGAAAAAAATAAAAATAAAAATAAAAATAAATAAAAAAAAGGATGTATGGCTAAATAATGTTTTTCAAGGATTAATTTTTATTTTACCCTTAATTACAAATATATTTTCACTTTATCTTCTAAAATTATAAAATCATTCAATTTACTTTTTGTCTACATAAACACAGTTATTCGCTCCATTCATCTACTTCCATATAATGATTTTGACACTCTATTAAAAATTAAATAAATTTTTTATATATAATACCTAGTCTGTTTATCATATTACATTCACGTTACTTTTAAATATAGTATTATTTTTATCACAAAAATATTACATTCAAATAACAATCATATCACATTTTAAATATAATACAATCATTATTTATTATTTCATTTTTTTTATTATTTTTACTAATTATATCAAATACTCTTTTTCTTTCTCCCTTTTTTCTCTCTTCTTTTACTCATTATATCACATGTTCATCATTTAAATAAAATTTAAATACTTTTCATCTAAATTCACATTATATTCAAATGCAATACAAATACTTCTTATCCCAATACAAATTACATTTAATGCATAGCATTTAAATGCAATACACTTACCAAACATCCCCTTAATCTCAATTAAAAAATAAATATTAATTTTTAAAATTAAAAAATTGTTTTTATCTCTCTCACTTCCCCTCTCTCCATCTCTCCCTCGCGCCCTCACTTTCCTTTTCCTCTCTGCTCAATTGTTTGGGGAAGCAACAGAGGACAAAATCTCTCTCGCTCGCCCTCGATCTTTTCTCTATATCTCTCTTTCTCTCCTTATCTCTCTTCTCGTCCTCCATTTTTTCCGGCCACCACCGAAACTTCCAGCCATGGGTGCGAGATCGGGCGAGGACCGAGATCTTTATAGCTTTCAGTATTAAAATCAAAAAGGACGTGTGTTTGTACTCATAAATACGCACTAATAGCTAGTAATCTTTACACGTATTCGTTGTAGCGATTTGTGTAAGGTAGATACAGTGGATCCTGCCACGGCGAAGGGGAAGATCTTGGTTTGATTGAGGGGTGAAATTGCAAGAATTGAGAAGGGCCAAAATGCTGCTCTGGAGCCGTCGGGATGATACTCTGCAACAACATCACAAGTGGAAACGACATCTATCCCGATCCTCATATTCTCCCAGCATCACATCTGACTTACAATGATAGTCTTTCTCTATATTCAAACATTTCTTCCCAAGGCACATATCTTTTCCTCCTAATTCATTGACTACTAGGTTCTAGTCCTACATATCGTCTGTGTGTATTAATAACAAACTTTGTTTAACTATTTTTGTTTTCCTTCGTTATGTCACACAGAAATCCGGAGGCCACTCTCTTGCCACCAGAAGCAGTCATAGAGAACAAGCCTCCTGCTCCATCCATGGCATATTTCTCTTCTGTTGGTCCAAATTCTGTTACACCTGATATCCTCAAGGTAATTACTATTTTTTGAAGTATTTGGTTACTACAAAGATCCATGAAACAAATCCAATTCTCGTAACACATTGCTTTGACATTCCTCCCCCCCACTTTCGCAGCCTGATATCACTGCTCCTGGAATGAGCATCATGGCCGCATTCACTAAAGATGTTAGCCCAACCGGCCTAGAATTCAACTTCTTATCCGGCACTTCCATGGCATGCCCTCATGTTACCAGAGTCGTCGGCCTCCTCAAGACAATCCACCCCAACTGGTCCCCTGCCGCAATTTGCTCCGTCATTGTCACAACAGGCATGTGTGAAATTCAAGATTTTAAAGAAATTGATGTTTCATCTTAAAAGATCAACTGGAATAGTCTAATATTCTTATATGTCTATTGTTATTGTTTTGTTACTCGGGTTTCTTTATCAGTGCTCACTCATGTTTCTGCTTTTGCACAGCAAGAACGAGATATACCACAGGCTATCCGATCAAGACCGCCTACAAGGAAAAAGCGACGCCGTTTAGCTACGGCAACTGCCATATGAGACCAAATCGAGCCATGGGTGTCTGGTCTACGACTTGAGCACCAAAGACTGCCTCAATTTCCTCTGCTCTCTCGGATACAAGCCTTGAACGACGATCCTTACGTGTGTCCCTCCAAGTACGTCACCGTTTTGGACTTCAACTATCCTTCCGTGACGGTTCCGAACATCTCTGGATCCAGGACCGTGACTCGGACAGTGAAGAACGTCCGACACCCAGCAACCTATGTTGTCGGAGTGCGTGAACCGTTCGGAGTTTTGGGTGTCGGTGGAGCCTAAGATCTTGAAGTTTGAGAACCATGGTGAAGAGAAGAGCTTCAGAGTTACACGCAAGGAGACAACGGATATGGTTTAGAGGGATATCACCTTGGAGTGTATGTTTGGAATGATGGGACGTACTACGTTAGGAGTCCTATTGTGGTCCAATCCGCACCTAAGAAGTGAACAACTCGTGTTTAGCAGTAAATTCGTTTTGGTTGAGCTACTTGCATAGGTTTTTGATTTTTCCCCATAAATTTTGGGTTTAGACGTTAGGTTTTCCATTTGATATAATGTCAGGTTTTTTGGAGCTTTAATTCAAACTACTTTGAATATAGAGGTGTATAAATACACCCAATTTTTTATTTTTTTTTAATGAAGCAAGGAAATCTTTGGGTGTCTATATAGTGAAAAGTATTAATGTACTGTTTTGTGTGGTAGTGGTTGCTGTGCATTGGTAAGAGTGACGGATGGTTGAATGACAATAAAAATTTTCAAAATTTTAACTCAAACCTGCTCAACAACCTAGGTGCGGTTGGAGGCGGGGGCGAAGGACAATTTGACAGGTGGGTAGAGAATTTTGAGAGAAAATAAAAAATAAAAGAGAGAAGGAATTGAATACATGAAAAAATAAAATTGTAAATGAAACAATCAAAGTTGTAATAAGCTAAAAGACTTAAGATTGATCATAGTTCATAGCCTATATAGCTTTAAAACATCGATTGTTAGAAATTGCCAAGCAAATGCATAAACCATAAGTTTGTAGTCCAGTTTGAGTCCATAAAACACGTTATGCAAAGATAAATAAAAACAAGGAGGCATTAATTTTTTTTAATCATATTTATCATGAAAAGCATGATCAAATCTTGATTGGTGTAAGAGAGACAGAGAATAGATGTTGAATGGATCAAAGATTTGGATTTTTTTTTTTTTCCTTTTTGGGCTGGAATCGAGAGTAAAATGTTGAAAGGTTACTTAATAATAATAATAATAATTGGTGGACGGTGAGTTCAAATGATTCATTAAAATGCTAATAGAATGTTTGTTTTTCTATTAATGCAATACAATTTTTATACAAATAAAAAAATTTTATGTTCAAATATAATGTTTATCTACGATACGTCAAATATATTTATTAATCTAGAATATTATAAAAATAAATTTTTAAAAATTCATTCACATCATATTCTCTTTCTATCTCATTTTTTTATCTACTTTTACCAATTACATCAACTTTTCGACTTTAAAATACAATTCAAGTACTTTTCATCCAAAAACAAAAATTTTGGGTCAAATACAATGCTTTTCTACAGTGTCTCAAATACATGTATTATTCTAAAATATTTTTAAAATAAATTTTTAAAAATCCATTCACATCATATTCTCTCTATCTTATATCTACTTTTACTAATTACATCAACCTTTTAATTTTAAAATATAATTTAAATACTTTTTATCTAAACACACATTACAATCAAATATAAAACAAATACTTTCTATCTAAATATAAATTATATATTCAATACATTATATTCAAATATAATATGAATCCAATATATTTACTAAATCATAAAAACGATTTGAAGGAAGGTAATGAAGAAACGACATCAAACGGGAAAATAACAGAAACATTACAAACGACAAGACTTGAGGTCTGTATTCATGTATTGTTCCCCTTTGCTACACATTATAGCTTCGTACTCGTCCCTCTTGTTGCCTTTTCGGAGCTTCCTCAAGGGGTACTTTGGTTGTTATAAAAATAATTATTATAAAAATGATAATAATTATTTTGTTATATTACATTGTTGTTGCTACTTGGATTATCGTTTAGATTGCTTTGCTATGAATTTAATATTAATCGAGTGATTTGGTACAAATGCACACCTTAACTCTAATACGCCACTGAAAAAAAATTTAAACAATTAAAAAAAAACTAAGAAGAATTTTAATAAGTTTTATTCTAAAATAATGTTAAATAAGTTTTTATTTTTATTTTTAATCACAAGGCATCTTTACAAAATGTTTAGGTCATATCAAAATCCTCTTAGGATAAAAGAAATATGTAAAATTAACGGAGACTAATGAAAATCTAGGAATCTTACAGGCAAAATATGAATATAATATCTTTTTCATATCTTACACAAAAAAAAGAAAGGAAAAAGAAAATATTAAGTCAAAATTATTGACAGGGAAAAAAAAGAAAAAGACTTATGCTTATAAAATAAGAAAAGATTTCTTTTTTAAAGGACAGAAAAGCAAAGGTAATGTATTATTGTTGTTATTATTATTATAAATTTAAAAAGATGATTCACATTTTTTAAAATAATCAAATATGATATGATTGTTCAATTATTTAATCACATATATATTATTTTAAAATAGAACTTTTTGTTTTATACAAATAATAAAAATTATTTTTTAACTTGTACATTAATTTTTAATTATCTAATTTAATAATATTTATGTTAACAATTTAATACATTAATATAAAACAAATTCAGTCATAAATCGAGAGTTCAAAAATTAAGCAAACGATTAAATGAAAACTCCTTTTTTTTTTTGGGTCCTTTTTTGGGAACCTTCAAAATGTATTTTGCTTTCATTTTATCCCAGAAAATAGAAAAATAATATATATATATATATATATACATATATGTATGGCCTGGTCAGCGCTTTCCTTTTTAAAGACCCGTAAGGAAGGTGGTGGAGGTGGTAGGCTTTCTCGCTTCAGAATCAGAACCAATTCAAGGAGGGTCTCGGTTTATTTTCGCCTTTCCCCCAAAAAAAGCGCTAAAAATGGTAACGATCCTTTTCTGTGTTATAATTTCCGCATCAATAATCTTCGTTAATTACGAAATTCCTCTTTCAATTCTTTACCCATGAAATTATGCTTGATTATGCTGCAATTTGTGATTGAAAAAAAAAAAATCACATCTGGGTTTCTTTTCCCAGCCCCCAAATTCTTTCTTTTCATCTTTTCCTTGTGTTTATTAACCTTATTAATATTCATCTTTTTGCTTGTTCGTTTTTTCCAAGAATGCATGACTTATAGATGGGCTTGTTCGAATCTCTTTGAAATATATTTCCCAAAAAAAAAAAAAGAATCTCTTTAAAATAAATTTAGAAAGTCAATTCTGGAGCTCCACTTCTCAAATTCTTGTAATTAACGGTTTCTTTTTCTGTTTGGCATGCGTAAGTCTGACCTGATTAAAATAATTGTTAAAAGCGAAAGTAGTCTTTTTTTTTTTTGTTTTTGGGAAGATTATCGCAATTTTTTTCTCTGCCATGCTAATATTTATTATTATTATCACCATTGTTGTTATTTTATAAATGTATTGTTTGGAGATGTGAATTGATAATTCAGGATTCTCCTGAAAAAAATAAAATTTCTCAAGCTAGTTTAGAAAATGTCATTAACTTGATAAAATACCTTTATGTGGTTCCAAACAAGTGTTGATGCTTGTGTTAGCTTGAATTTGGCTTTGACGATACAACGAAAGTTATGTGAATGTTCCATATCTGTTTGAGTTTTGACAGACAACCTCAAAGCGTGTTGCTGAGAAGAAAGTTGCCAAGTTTCAGAGGAACATCACAAAGAGGGGATCGGTTCCAGAAAGCTCGTCAAAGAAAGGATATGACTACCCAGTCGGCCCGATTCTCCTTGGATTTTTCATATTTGTGGTCGTCGGATCATGTTTGCACTCTTTTCCCATTCTTCCTCGTCTTCGTCATACAACTTATCCATAATCCACTCGATCTGGCTGTTTTACATACTCATCATTGGCAAAAAGCATCATGTCACTCCTTTTCAGTCAAATAAGAACAATATTAGGACCGCCACGCCACACTAACACAGCAGTAGAAAGCGTATCTCGTAACATAAAAGTGATTTTTTATTAGTCATGGCGCTCAGTACCGATGGTGCCCCAAGCATTTTTCTTCCGAAAATATGCTAGGCATAGAAGTTAGAACACACGTTTAGGATTATGGTTTTGCTTCTGTTTGTTTCGCCCTGATATAGTGCTATGCTTCTCTCTTTTTTGTTTTGCAGCCTTGTTCCAGATAATTAGAACAGCGACAAGCAGCGGAATGGCTTGAGGAAATAACTTCTAGTGTAAAAAGGAGATGTCATAATGGGTATTGCGGGTTGAACATGGTTATGTATAATGTTGAAAGTGAAGTTAAACGTTATCGCTTCCCTGTTTGATAAATAAATTGCATCTTTACTGAGTTTTGTGTTGAGTTTGGCATTTTTTTTTTTTTCAACTCAGTTTTTGGTGTTTTAAAGTAGGTGTTAAAAACATTGCTTCTTCATGGTTCAGAGTAATATCTTGTTAACACGGTTGAGCTGAAGAATATCTGTCCAAAGAGAAAAACACATACGCACACACGGATATGGGACTCGTAGAAAAGAACTGTAGGTGCGTATATTGGAAAAATGAACTTATCAAAATTTATTTATATTATTGAAGCGCAGTGTACAACAAGCAAATGAATTTGAGAACTTAACTCCTTGCGATTATGGAATACCCTTGCATTTTCTTCACGGTTTTACCCTGTCCATAAGATAAGACCTGACTTCTGATCAAAATTATGGTCACCAGAACATGACAAACTATCCTATCAAATCAAGCACATGAAATGATCAAAACAAATAACAGATGATTCAAAAAAGTTTATGGTGCATTTGTTTCCCATATGTGCATTTGGTTTCATCCGATCTTCGGGCCGTTCGGGAGATTGTAGTTCCTATTTTTGAACTTTTGCAACAATCAGAACTTTTGGACAGTTTTCTGGCATAAGAGTTGAAGCCAAACTCCATTTTCTCCGCAGAGATGCTTTCATCCTGAGGAGATTCATATCCGTTTGCCTCAAATTCCTGCATAATTTCCATAACTTTTCCATAAAAATTCCAAAATGGTCTTGCATTCATCACAAACACTAATAACACGGCAAAGGAGGCAAGGTTGCATATCCTTTAATAAGCATTCGTAGAAACAAAGGAACAAAGGAAACAGAGAGGAGTTATACCTTGGATCTTGATTTAGCATAATACGGCGTCAAACAAGGATTTAAATCCTTGAGTAACATATCAGCTGGACTAACCGGACTAGGTGGATCGCCGGAGCTAAACTCCTGAGTTAATTGAAGAGAAATATGAATAAGAGAATTTAACAATTAGGGTAAAGATTGAAGAGACATTTATAACACCGATGCCTGAGCATCATCAGAATAGACAATTGCATCCTAGAATACAAATCACGATGTTCAGTCAGCTACCGTGCAACTCACCAAGCCTATTGTGCTTCAACTAGACAATAATCTGAAACAGCAATGGCTACATAGAAATTCAGCATATCTGTCGGTTTCAATACCGCGGAGTACTTACTGAGGAATTCGATGCCTCTCCACGACCGTATGTAGGTGTTCTTGGAGAACTGCTATGGCGATGTATACCCGCTCTTGCTGAATACTTATCAGCCTTTACCTGCTCAAAGCAATAAAAATCATCACTCTAACACAAGACAAAAATTCGATTGCACAGTTTATAAAATAGATATAAACCGTATTCGAAAGCAAATCATAGAGTTGTCTAAATTATTTCTCGGTGTTCTGACTTCGACATGATTACCTCAGCAAGATCCTCGGCTAGGCATTGGAGCTGGCCTGTGAGCGAAGTCACCTGTCTTTGAAGCGTTGGGATTAACTGTTTCGCTTGCTTCAGCTCTGAGCCCTGTTTCTCCAATATGTTTTGAAGCTGCGAATTAATATCTTCCGGAAAAAGTACTGCGCTCTTCAATGCCTTGATTTCTTCCCTTTGCTTTAAGCACAAGTCCTTCAATTTCTCCACCTTCTCATCCCAACCAAAACAATTTCAACCATCAGATAATGGAAATTAAAGAGATTGCATCATTTGGAGTTTAAAGAACAGATTTTGCTGCTTGAAACATTTAAACAGAAAGATGAAAAGAATAGCTCACTTCAGTGTTCTTCTCTTGCAGCATCAATTTAAGCTCAGAAATCTCGATTTCTTGGTCTTTAGAAAGGCTCAGAAGCTCCCTCTCGCTCCTCAGAACCATAGCCAGAGTCCTCGTGTTCCCTTTCACTTCCGTCAAGGCCTTCACCTCCTTCTCCGACGACGACGGCGTTGTTCCCTTCCCGAACAACTTCTTGTGCAGAGACGCGAAGTTCGTCCCCTTCCTCGCTGTCTTCTTCAAGTCCTCGGCGATCACATCCGACGGGATCACCAACCCCACCCCCCGATTGGTCTCCGCCTTCTTGGCCGCCTTCGTGATAGACGGCAACGAATTGGACCGCTTCTCCATGAACTTCTTCATCATAGTGGCGAAGTTGGGATCGGACGGCTTGGATTTGGGCTTGGATTTGGCGAGAGCGCCAGAAGAGGGGGCGGGCTTGCTGATCTTGAGCTCGGCGGACGAGGACGGGTCCGAGAAGTGCGAGGACGTCGAGGATCGCGAATCGTACGAACTGTAACGCGACGAGGGCTTCATCACGGACGCCATTGTTGTTAGCTCGAGAAGGTTAGATTTTGTTGTCGTCGTCTTCTTCTTCTTCTCCTCCTCCTCCTCCGGAGGTTTTTGAAGAGAGAGGGAGAAGAAAGAAGTCGAGGCTTTTGAGTAGGTGGTGAGGTTGGGGGGGCACGTGGCGGTTTTGCAGACCCGCTCTCTGGCGCTGTCTGAATTCAAAATTTTCATGTGATAATTGCGCGCTTCTCGCCTCTTCTTTTCTGATGGATCCTATACCCTCTTTTTTTTTTTTTTTTTTGCGATTCTATCTTGTTTATCTGCCCTGAGATATTGCTTAAAATTACGTAAAATGCCACTTCAAACGTCGCGAGAACATTTTGCCTTTGCACTCGAAGAGTAACTGGGCGGCGACGCATAACGTTGTCGGCGATGTTTGGCCTTTTCTGATTGGTGTGGATCCCAGTAATTCTGGTCAACATTAACTACTGTTCCTTACATTGTTCTTTTACTTTTTCACTAAAACCTCTGTAGATTACTTTAGTAATCTCCTGCTATTTCCATTTTGGGTCCGTATTGATCTTTGTGTATTATAAAAAAATTTTTTTATCTCTTATTATTATTTTATAGAATATTTGATAAATGTATTTTATTCACATTATATTTAAATATAAAATATTAAATATATTTTATATTTGAATTAAAAATATTTGTATTATATTTGAATGTAATATATGTTTGACTGAAAAGTATTTGAATTATATTTTAAAGTTAAAAAGTTAAGGTGATTCATAAAAATGGATAAAATAAAAGAGATCAAAAGAGAATATGATGTAAATGAATTTTAAAAAATTTATTTTTAAAATATTCTAAAATAGTGAATGTATTTGAAATACTATAAAAAAACATTGTATTTGAATGTAAAATTTTTACATTTAAATGAAAATTATATTGCATTTAAATGCAATACGGAAAATAAATACCCCATTAATCTTCTTTAACTTCTTCAATAAAAATTCTAATCCTCCTTTGTACAAGTCTTTAATAAATGTTTATAAATAGTAATATAGTATGTTCTGTTGAAGGTTATTATTATTATTATTATTATTGTTTTAAGGAATGAGAAGTTTTGAACTCAAAACCTTATTTTTAAAGTGGATATGAAGTTATCAATTATTATCACTAGATCAAATATGCAGTATATTGGTATTTTGTATATGTGAATAATCAATATGTTTGTG
Source organism: Antiaris toxicaria (assembly GCA_035233585.1). Classification (NCBI taxonomy): domain Eukaryota; kingdom Viridiplantae; phylum Streptophyta; class Magnoliopsida; order Rosales; family Moraceae; genus Antiaris; species Antiaris toxicaria. The sequence goes on along the minus strand of CP141154.1, from coordinate 110,176,902 downwards.
AATTAATCATGTCAATTTAAATTTGTCAGACTGCTCACAAAAAATCAGGGTTGTAGGTTTCAATTTTGGAGAGTGACTCTAAGCTAGTGTTTGGGACACAAATTTTTTTAGCATTGCATTTAAATGCAATGCAATTTTTCCCCAAATACAAAAACATTTCATTCAAATACTGTGACGACCCCCCCCACGTACGTTACCATACCAACCGACCGAACTCTGACGCCGACCGCGATGGCTGGCAACCTCGTGGGTCGTCATCCTCTTACTTCACATACTTAACCTTCCATTCTTAATATTCTCATCTTAAAGCGGAAGCAATTTCTATAGCAAATTTTTTTTTTCTTTTAACTTACATATTATACCTATATCTCTTTCATACTCTTATAACATATAATTCATAAATTTCTTTCTTTCAACTTTCTTTTTGAACGCTCAGCGAAAGACTCATGGTAGTGCCATACCCTCGCCCAGTCCATTGGCACGTGCAGATCCACCCGTTGTCCATCATACTACTTTAAACTAACAGGTTGCTTACCTGCAACATATAAACAACTAATGAGCTAGATGCTCAGTAAGTTCAAACATACATTCATTAACTTATGAATACTAGTAATATATATTATTACTAGAATATATGACATCACATATATACATATCATATACATCATTCATACATATCCTCAAAACATAACATAAAATGTGAGCTTCTTCATGCTCATTTATCTCTTCGTTCATCGTTCTTATCATTCTATCGATCATCTCTTATCATTCTAATCTAATCTCTTCATTTCTTTGCTTTTCATTCCTATCATTTCTTAACTTTCTGTTCTAAACCTTTATAACTTTTCTATCGCCTTATCATCATCTCTTAACATTTCATATCTTAATAGCTAGTAACATACACACTAGCATAACATCACGTAAAAACGTGTCATTCACATCATAACATAACATCAAACACATCGCATCATATAAATAATTCTATTATGTTCTTTTAACTTCGTTTTATTATTTATTTATTTTTCATCGATTTTATTGTGTTATTCTTCCATATCGTTTGTTTCTTTTCTTATCGTTCTTTCCTCTCTCTTTTCCTTTCTTTTCTTTTCACGCTCTTTTCTTTTCTTTTCATTTCTTTTCTTTCACTTTTCTTTTCTTTTCTTTTCTTTTCTTATCTTTTCTTATCTTTCACTTTCTTTTCTTTTCTTATCTTTCACTGGTGGGCCCCGTTGTTGAACGTACCTAGTGCACGCTGACAGTCGGAGGAGGGGAAGCTACCCACCAACCTACCTCACAGTCACATAAAACCTCACCTTCGGGGTTGGTCCATCCTATAATCTACCACACCTTCGGGGTAGCACCACATCTGCGCGGAGGATATAGACCGGAAGTCTCAACCATATAGGGAGACCGGTACGCCAACCATTAACTTTTCAGTTTTATTATCTTGCATTCTTTTAGCTTTTCTTATATTGATTTTTCGTTGTACATCTTTTTCATGACATTCATAATCTTTCACTTCTCATTTTTTCATAAAACGTTTCATGGAACATTTGTTCTTTCGTTGTTTTTCTTTTCTTAATTCTTTACTTTACTTGTGTGAATTATATTAATTACACCTTAGCATAGCATATATAGCACATATTACTTATATAATATCACATCACATCATATCATAACAAACAAAAACGTGTTTTGTTACGTGTAGACAATTATTCTCTGTTCATCTTATCATTTGCATCCTCCTATCTACCGTATCTTATCATAATCCTCCTATTGATCATAGCCTATCGTTCTATTCAATCAATCACATCTTATCGTTATGTTCTAATCCTTTCATCATACTTTTTATCATAACCTATCATTGTTTTTCTTTCTTGTCTAACTCTTTGCTTTCATATCATTTTTCATAAAACATTCATCATACCTTTTATCATAACCTATCATGGTTTTTCTTTCTTGTCTAACTCTTTGCTTTCATATCATTTTTCATAAAACATCTATCCTTTCGTCCTCATAAAACATCCATTTCTTAATTCCTTTCATCACCAATCATCGTTGCTCTATCAATCATAACTTAACTTCTATAAAACTTTTCATAAAACACCTATTCTTTCCTTTCATATCTCATTTCTTTCTTATGCATCCTATCATAACATTCTCGTTCTTACTCTTTCCATTCTTCTATCCCTCTTTATCACATCGTTACTCTCATAAAGCTTTTATAATACATTTCCTTCATAATTCAATATATACATATATATACATATATATTTTTTTTTATAAATTATTTATTAAAACATAACTTTTAGCATCATCATAGTATTGCTATAGTATTACTATAGCATCATCATAATTCACGTCATGACATTTGCATACAAAACATATAAACACGATAAACTTGTTCATAGTTGCAGACGGGTAAATGTCTGAACTTACCCATAGTGTGCTTATCCTCTTCTTGGGATCCATCGACGTCCTTTGTCGCTTTTGGATTGGGTTCCTACAGACAAACTTTGTCCGTTAATCACATTTTCATTTATAGCCTTTATTTTATTAAAAAGCTTGATTCTGATCTTATAATCCTTAATTATAGCCTTAGGACAGCTTTCTAAACCTTAATGGCCATTTTTGAATTTTTCACCAACTTATTGAAAAATTCCGATTTTACCCCTAACTTTTGACAAAATTACAATTTTACCCTTAACGTGATTTTTCATAACTTAAACCTCAATTTTGACTTTTACAGACTTCATTAACCTATTCAGGGGTCATTGGAGCTCTTTTCCCATAATTTGAGTATCTTTGGGCAAAATGACCATTTTACCCCTGATATGTCGTTTAATCATAACATTTTCATTTTCGTGTTTAGGCTGGATTTTCTAAACCCAAAATCATTTAATTAACCTTCTAAATCTTATCGGACCTTTTCCGGATCAATTCTTATCATTTTACCAATTTTTCACATTCCCGGCCCTCGGGAAGTACTATTCCGACCTAGGGATCGGTTTCATATTTTTCTTGCATTCTAGGGTTTCGAAGGGTCGGTTTACTAATTATAACTTGCCCCTTCCTTTTTCCATGCCCTATTTCCTCGAGGGGGCTCGGGTTCCCTTCCCGATCATATTTTTACCTCTCGTTTCCCATATTACCCCTGGAGCCATTTTTAGAAATTTCGGCAGAGTTTCCCCTTAATTTTTGAGGTTCCAGCGTTTAGGAAACGCCTGAAAATCATCTATCCTAATCTAATTCTATCGCGTACTATACCAGAGGCCTAGATTTTACGTAAAACTTGTACCGTTTACGTAAAATCGTTACATCATCACATATTTTTCTTTTTCTCCATTACAGCCATTTTTTTCTTTTTACATACATTCTTTTCCATAATTTTTCCTACCAATAATCATAAAATCATATAACAATCCCAAATAATTTAATTGCGGAACGTAAAGGGGTCGGGATTTATACCGAATTGCAGTCCGGTCTCGACGGCATAAACCCTAATTCCTCGTTCTTCATATTTGAGGTCCCGTCTTGAAATTCCGACTCCGCGGATGCGTCCGGAACATTGAAAATAGGCTAACGGGCCAAACTTCCATTTTCGGTCAACGGTCGCCGTTGACCGGCGTTGACCAGCCGTTGACCGGCGTTGACCGGCGGCGACGCGCGGCGACGGTGGCAAGTGGGTAGTCCATTTTGAAGATCTCGACGAGAGGAATCCATTGGTAGCCTCAATTTCACATTTGGAGGCCCCAATCGCCGGAAAATCCCCCCGAAAGTCACGGCCACGGCGGCGACGGTGGAGCTCCGCCGTGCCGGACTTTTTCCCCGAAATTGATTGAGGGCTTTTGCTCCCCTCTTCACGGCGACCATTTCTGCACCGGTGGTGCAGCTCAACATCGCCGGAAACGGCGGTTTCGACGGCGACTCCACGGCGGCGTTTCGTCGGACTATTCGAAGCTCGGGCGGCGCGATTCCGCCGGTGTTGAGGCGATCCACCACCTGGGTTTTGTTCTACTCTTCACCACGAGTCTTTTGGGACCGGTTTCAACTTAATCGGACGGCGGAGATAAGGCGTCGCGAAATTTCCGGTGGCCGGCGGCTTCGGGCGGCGCGTGCGCTCTCCTCCGGCGTTGGTTCCGTCGACTCGGCACACCGTTGAACTCAGCTCGGCGAGAGCTTTCCAACGGTGCCGGCGGTGTCGAAAACGGACACCGTTTCCGGTGGTCGGTTACTATTCATCAATGGGGGTAGAGAGAGAGTACACATGGGCAAATGAGGAAATTCCACTTTTTTTCCCGCTCTTTATATACTTTCTCACCCAAAATTTCAACATGGGCTATCCTGACTAATTTGGGCGTCCTGAATCCAAATATATCAGTTTTATTTTCATCTGAGGTCATTTTGACCAATTTCCGATACTGCGAATTTTCGGTCAAAAATTACCCTTGTGCTCAATTATCAAATTTGAGCGTGCTAATAGGCTATCCTAACTAATTTCGGAGTGCTAAACCCAAATTTATCAGTTTTATGTCAAGATAATATCATCTTGACCTACTTCTTGATACTGTGAGTGGCACACGCGTGCACACACATAATATCACTATTACTCATTTTTCATCCTTTAATATTATTAGAACACTTTATTTAATTCTAAACAATATTAAATCACTTAATTTCACATTTTAACGCTTAAATTCATTGTGTGATTATTTTCTGAAAAAATGTGAATTTTCCCGGTTGTTACAAATACCAATCACATCACATTTTAAATTAAACACAATCACTATTTATTATTTCACTTTTTCTATTACTTTTATTAATTACATCATATATTCTCTCTCCCTTTTTTTTTCTCTCTACTTTTACCCATCACATCACATATTTATTATTAAAATACAATTCAAATATTTTTCCCCCAAACACACATTGCATTCAAATGCAATGCTAACGCTTTTCCTCCAAATACAAATTGCATTCAATACATTGCATTCAAACGCAATGCAAATGCAATGCGTTCACCAAATGCAATGCATTCAATACATTATGGTTAGAGTGATTAATGAATGATATGTTTCATTTGAAGGTTTCATTAGTTTAGCTTGTACTTTATTTGTCTTTTTTCTTAAAATTCAACAAAAATTACAATTAATTTTTGAAATGTCAATCAATTTTTTAAAGTTAAATTAAAATATCGCTCCAAATTGAAGCAAAGATTTTATATTTGCTATAGAAAGTCCTATTATCAATGACATCAAATTTTTAATGGAAGAAGTTTGTGGTGGATCTTGCGGCCATATTCCTCATTAGCATAACATGACTGTCCACACATTGGCTAAACACGCGTTTGTGATCGATAGGGATTTTTATTGGATGCTTACCCTTATGTTACTTTTGATACTTAAGCGCTGATATAGCTTCTGCTAGTCAATAAAAAGCATCTAGTCCACCTTAAAAAAAAAAAAAAAGGGAATGTTTCCAAATTTACTGTAGTTCTACTTTTGGCTTCTGAGGATTATTTTAGTTTTAGCAGGTGATTTGTAATTCGGTATGATATATCAAATGAGTCTATAGCTAGATTGATAATAAAAAACTAATGTCTTGCTATATGGATACCAAACAACTTTTACATACTAGTGAAAGAAAAGAAGAGAAAGAAAGAGGGTTTCAAAAGTATAACGTGAATATAATAGTTAGCAACAAACGCGGCATACAATCCACAAATTTTCAACATTATCTACACATCGATGGTGTGATTAATTTTGGCAATAGCATCACTGATAAACGATCTGTCGTTTCCCTTATTTACTAATTATTCGAGCAGGGTTTCCAACGGCAGTAGTGTTGGGAGGCACTTGTTTCAGCACAACAGACCCAGCACCAATTCTAGCACCCTCTTCAATCCTAATACTTCCCAAAACTTTGCTTCCCGCTCCTATGAAAACCCCATCACCAATCTTAGGATGTCTGTCCCCAGAGACCTTCCCTGTGCCACCCAATGTCACATTATGCAAAATTGTGACATTGTCTCCCACAACCGCCGTCTCTCCGATCACAACTCCCGTCGCGTGATCAATCACTAACCCACATCCGATCTTCGCGCCGGGATGTATATCGACGCCGAAAACCTCCGAAACCCGACTCTGAATCAAAACTGCCGCGGCAGTCCTTTTTTGTGACCACAATTTATTTGCCACCCTATGAGCCTGGCACGCTTGGAAGCCTTTGAAGTACAAAAAACAATGGACATGACTAAGACAAGCCGGGTCTCGTTCTCTCACTGCTTTTAGATCATTTCTAACCGCTCCCCTGATTTGATGATCTTTGGTGAAAACGCTGAAGAAAATTTGAAAAAGTGTACTCTTTGAGATGCTAGCGGTGCTCAGCTTCATAGCGAGCAAATTTGCCAAGGCGCTCTCTAGCGAATCGTGTGATAAAATGGATGAGAAGTATTGATCACGCAGAATTGGCTCTTGTTGTGCATCGGATTCCGCTTCGCTTCGAATCTTCAACCAAATCTCGTCATGATCTTCATAAGTGTCTGAGATTTGCTCGTCGACCCAGTTGAGGACAGCAGGTTTTGACAAGGTGGATGCACAGGGTTTGACAAATCTGTAGATGTAATTATTCATGATTTGGCATTGGTTAGGTTCCAAACAAATTGGGTTTGTGCAGTTGTGAATACAAGCAGCCATTTTCGAAAGGATTTTGGTGAAAGGAACAAGTGATAAGAAGAATTCAGAGGTGTAAATATGGGATAGAGAAGTATGAGTAGTATAGCGTATATATATATATATATGTATAGTATCTGAAGAGGCTATTTGACAAAGTCCAAAGCTAGAAGTCATATTGATATTATTGTATTGTTGGATTGAAAATTCAGAGGATGAGGAAGAATGAACGAAGAAGTGTGTGACGTTTGGCATGACGATTGTTGCAGTGGTGAGAGTTGACTTGTGCGGGTCAAGAGCGACTAATGCTTGCCCAACACTTCAAATTTGTCAACTTTTTCAAATAATGGCGTTGGATATTATAATATAGGAATAGGGGACAACTGGGGTCAGCATTCTGAAGTCGGATCATCTTGCTAGTCTATGTTCTATTTTGGATCATAAATTCGAATTTATAATTCAATTTTTTTAATAGTGTTTATTTTATTTTTGAAATTTACCGTTTAAATGCATGGACCAAACTTGTCACAAAGTTTTTTTTGTTCAACCGTTCAGTTTTTTTTTTAATCGATAATTAATGGGGTGATACACAATTTCGCTCCACATATTTGAGAAAAATAAATAAAAGTATTAACATGTTTTACAAATCACATAAAAATCCTCTTTTTATAGCCAAAAACATGACAATTGATGGATGAAATTATCCTCGGATGGATTAAACTATTTGAATTAGTAATGATTGAAAATATCACCTATGACTATGAAATGCAGGTTTTGACACCAGATTATTGAAAAAAGTATTCGGTTTGTAAAGTTGAAAGGAACTTGGAACTTCCCGTAGTTGGAGGTGCATAAGAAGTACATTTCCCCATTTAGTTCTCGGATAGTTTGGTGCAGAGTAATCCTCCAAATTACAAGTTGTCAAGTTTCCGACGAATAGTAGTTTCCGAGGACGGGAAGGTAGCTTTTGAACTATATTGCTCTTGGTGGAGAACCCTGATCTGCTTAGCTTCGCAAGCAAGTGAAGGAGAGTTAAAGATGATGTCTGAGCTCCATAACTTGAATGGGGAGCGACTACTTAATGGTTGTTCTCGGTAACATAGTTTCTTTTATGCGTGTGTTTAATTCAATATTCTAATTTAATCTAACTTGCAAATTAAGTTTAAGTTGATTATTTCATTCTAATTTAATTTAGTTTGATTTATATTAGAAATTATATTAAAATAATAAAAATAGATACAAGAAATAGTAAAAGTTGATTATCTATTGCTCTTGGTGGAGAACCCTGATCTGCTTAGCTTCACAAGCAAGTGAAGGAGAGTTAAAAATGATGTCTGAGCTCCATAACTTGAATGGGGAAGGACTAGTTAATGGTGTTCTCGGTAACATAGTTTTTGCATTTAATTCAGCGTTCTAGCTTAATCTAACTTGTAAATTAAGTTAAGTTGATTATTTCATTCTAGTTTAGTTTAGTTTAACTTATATTAGAAATTATATTAAAATAATAAAAATAGATATAAGAAATAGTAAAAGTTGACTCTATTCAAGCTAAACTAAATTTAAATCGATTTAGTCAACTTAACTTAACTTACAGACTAGATTAATACTGCGTTTGGGACACAAATTTTTTTGGCATTGCATTTAAATGCAATGCAATTTTCCCCCAAATACAAAAATATTTCATTCAAATACCCATCACATCACATTTTAAATCTAACACAATCACTATTTATTATTTCACTTTTTCTATTACTTTTATTAATTACATCATATATTCTCTCTCCCCCCTTTTTTTTCTCTCTACTTTTACCCATCACATCACATATTTATTATTAAAATACAATTCAAATACTTTTCCCCCAAACACACATTGCATTCAAATGCAATGCTAATGCTTTTCCTCCAAATACAAATTACATTCAATATATTGCATTCAAACGCAATGCAAATGCAATGCGTTCACCAAACGAACCCTAAGTTAGGGGGCGTTTGGTAAACGTATTGTATTTTAATTGTATTTGAATGAAATTTGTTTTTTAAATGTTGTTTTTGGTTGAAAAGTATTTATTTTGTATTTAAATGAAATGTGTGTTTGGATGAAAAGTATTTTAAAGTTGAAAAGTTGATATGATTGGTAGAAGTAGAGATAAATAGTAGAGTTGAAAAATTGATGTGATTATTTTAAAAATATTTTGAATAGTAATTGTTTTCGTAGTACTGTTGTAAAATTTGTGTTTGGTGTAAAATTGTATTGTATGTTAATAAAATTAAAATGAAATTTTTTCTCCGAACAACACCTTAGATTTTAAAAACAAACAAACCTAAATGCTGGTTAGATTTCACTAATCTTATTTGGCTTTTGGATCTCATTGAACGCCAATTTGCTGTTTGTATTTGGTACATGGCATTTGTGTATGCACTTGCATGTTTTTATATCTCCAATGCTGGGAGCTCATCTTGCATTTTGCAATGGGCGAAGAACAATGTTGTGTGTTGTAATGGCCTGTGTCAGAGAGAGAAATTAAGGGAAAAGACTTTGTTTGGTTGAGTTCTCATAATGCAATTTAACATAACTTTTTTGAAGAACTCATAGAATTAAATAATACACATAACTCATAGACAAATTGATAAAAGGGGTAAACCTATAATTTATATATAGACCCTATTAAGTGATCTTATTTAAACAATTATTGATTCAAAAGGGATTTGTCGGCACTTATATACTACTGTTAACTTTTTCTTTAAAAATGATACATCAATCATATAATCTTTCAAGTTAACCCATTTTTTTGTTTGGAATTCCATCCCAAACCATACTTTTCAAATTCATTTTTGTCTTTTTTTTTTGTTTAAGTCAACAAAAATTTAAACCAATTTTTGAAAAATCAACTAACTCAGATCTAAAAATTCCAATTCAAACCAGTTTTCTAAACGCATTGAAAATCTCTTATCTATTGAAAAAAAAAATTTCAAAGGATTTTTATTAAAAAAATCATATAATCACCTCAGTTAATGCATTTACCACTTGTTTAGCAGAACCATATTTGTATTATTATTTTTAAACTTATGTGTATGCATACCCTTGAATTTTTTCAATTTGCCAATTTAGTCCATAAACATTTTTTTCTTTGTAATCAAGAACTCGAACTTAATATTTTTGGTAATTCAATCCTTTTTACTTGAATCTGTTAAAATTTGGATGATTCTTTATATGTAACTTACACATTATAATCCAAAATGAGCGTTGTTGATCATTTTTGCTTATTTTTAATATAATTTCCTTTAAAATCTTTAATTTAATTAAATAATACTCAAATTTTAACATAAACTTTAGAAAGAAATTTGTATTCAAATTAAGTAAAAATGATTAACAATGTCATTCTTAGATTATAATATGTAAGTTTTGTTTAAAAAACTATCCTAATTTTAATTGTTTTAAGCAAAAATGACTAAATTACTAAAAATTATAAATTCGGAAGGTTGATAATCAAGAAAAAAATTTAGAGATTAAATTGTCAAATTTGAAATTTTGAGGGACATTCATATAAATAAATCTTATTTTTATAATCAATCTAACAGTCTGACTAGTAGGTCACTTATTATTTTCTATTAAATTAATTAAAAACAAGTTTGTACAAAGTTAATCATCTATATTTCTTTATTCTTTTTTTTAATTGAAAAAAATTAATAAATGGAGTCAACTTCACAACACTAGTGTATTTTTGTTCCATCTTGGCAACGGCTAGCATATTAGTTTTTCCCTTGGGAAATTGTAGTAAATATGATTTTTTTTTTTGGTATTTTAGAAGTAAATAGCATAATTTAAAACAATTAAAATTAATAGCATATTTTAATTCTTACATAGGTTATATATCCCTTTTACCCCTGATTTGGTTTTTTCCCTCTCTCTTGAATTATTTTTTTCTCTTTCTCTCTCTTATTTTCTTCTCTCCTCCATCTCTCTTATCTTTATCCCCCAACTTCTGGTCTTGATAGTGATGCAATCTCGGTGGTGCCAAATCACAATGGTGATCAACCACAACAGCACTAGGTTGTAATGATGATTGATTCTCACACGTTCGATTGCTCTCCGATAAGTAGTGCCATTGGTTGTAAGTCTCTGACGGCAATCCACGGGTCATGATCCGCCTTTAAGCCTCTAGTTGCAAAACCTATTGTTCCTTTCTCTTTTCTCTAGGTTTGTGGTTTTTTGCAAGTTTCTCGTCAGAGCCACAATCTTACCTGATCGATTGTGATGATCTCCATTTTTCTCGGCTTATGAATTTGCTATCTTAATTGTTATATGGCAGATCAAAGTTTACGATTGTCATTTTTTTTTTCCAGCCGCAAGCTCCTGATTTGATGCCGAGATTCCAAATGTCACGATCTAGTTAAAGCTTCTAGCCATCGTGCTCTTCGTCTTCATCATGATCCAATTGCTACATGAGGCCAGAGTCAAGATTCTAGCATCACGAACCAGCGGAAGCTCCACGGCTTCATGATGTCTAGTCAAGCTTGTAGAGATCTGATGGTGATAGTGGTGGTAATGGCGGCAACAGTTTTTTAGATTTTGGGTGGTTAATTTTGGCTAAGAATATGATATGTTGAATTTGGAATATAAAATTGGTAAATGATTTATCAAAATTAGTAAATTAATAATTTATGAAATTAATAATTTACAACTAATTACAAAGGTAAACTAGATATTTATGAATGATTTACTAAAATAAATAATTTACTGAATAATAAATGATTTACCAAAATCGGTAAATAAGTAATTTACTAAGTAAAAAAAGTGATTTATTAGATAAATTTATTAAAATTTATCAAAATTGATAAATAAATGATTTATTAAATTAAAAAGTAATTTACTAAATAAATTTATCAAAATTTACACATAAAGGGTATTTTTAAAATTTTAAATTATAGTAAATCATTATTTACCAAAATTATACCATTTATTAATAGTCTAAATATTTTTTACCATTTATTTTTATTAAAATTAAATTTTAACCTATTTACGTCCTTCTTCTTATTTCCTTCCCTCTTCCCTCTGACCTTTTCTTACCTTCTCATTATTCATCATAACAAACACGTTTTAAATCTATATTCACTAGCAAATCAGTTTCACCAATACAAGGACATCCTTCGCTTTTTTTTTTTTTTTTTTAATTTTCTTGTGTCAACGAAAAATAACAATATATATGTATAAATATATTCCAACCCCCTTCAAAAACACCATATGTACAATGCGTTTATGTGCACCATTTTAATCACAAATATATGATGAGATTTGAAGGCAATCTTCTAAGGACAACCTAAACTTTCCCCGTCATTCGTTAAAAACCGAGCTACATCTTCCGATGACTCTCCACAATATTTTTACTGTACTTTTAAACGAAATAAAGGAGAGAAATTGTTGAAAAAAAAAAAAGGAAAACATATATTTTATTTGTTTTGTTTAGATGTTTCATTGTCAAAATGCTAATGCACCTTTCATCGCTTACATCTCAATTAAACTTTATTTCACATTCTCTTTTATATAAACTTACAATTTTACTGTCTTCACTCCACATTCAAACCTTTTCACCTAGTACTTTGCATTCCCCAAGGCACTAATTTCATTCACATTTTGTTTTGAATGACAATTCATATTCTCTTTTACATTCGCTTACAATTCTTTTACATGACAATTCACTTTCTCTTTCACAAGTAAAATATATGTCCGAATACATTTAAAATTACATTCGTCCAATTTTTCATCAACATTAAATTTACATTTCTTTTCATTTATTATTACAATTCTACTCTCTTCACTCTGTATCCATACTTTTACACTAAGTATACTGCGTTTTGACTCGCTAAAAAACAATGTAAACTATATCATTCACATTTCTTTTTATATTTGGTTATAGTTTAATCATCTTCACGCTGGATTCATGTCTGAGGACATTTTTTATTAGGAGTACATTTAAAATTTTGCACTCATTTTCAATAAACAATGTATAAAATACTAAGTACACAGTGTTCAATCAATACTCACACAGTCCTTTTCATTTGGAAAGTTTCTAAATTTGCAGGTAGAAAAACTCCATTATTTACATTTATCAATGGCTCGTCACATGTAAACCTTCATGTCAGTGTCGCATTGTAAATGCCATCAGAATTAAGACCTGATATATATTTATATATATAAAAGAGGTTGTGATAAAAATATTAAAATAATACCTATTTCTAGGTTTTTTTTTAAACCATTTGGATATAATTAAATGATTGAGATTTATTTGTTATAATACATCATAGAATCATAGATTAATAAATTAAAAAAAATTCAAAAAACAAAAATTAAAAAAAAAAAACCACAAAATTCTCCATCTACTATCGACTAGTCAGAGGTCAGGCCGGGGAGAGGGGGGGTGGTGGTGGCCTCTGATCGCATGGTTAGGTTCGTAGGGGTAGGGGTTTGCCTCCGATTGTAGATTTGGAGGGTGGCTGACCAATGACAGGGATTTTTGAAAATTTTTATTAATTTTTAAAATTTTTTGATATTTCTTATTTTATAATACTGTATATAATGTTGCATCATAAATATTATAAATTTTCAAATTTTAATTATTAAATTATATCTAAATAAACTTAAAAATAATCTATTATAAATATTATATTGAGATTTTTATTGCAGTCTCCCTCTGCATATATATATATATGCGTGTATATATAAAGAAAAAAAGCAACCCAAAGTCATTGGGCATTTATGTCACCTACCCCAATATCCAAATCCTGAGAAAAAGGAGCCAAAATATGAAAATTTCCATCAAATTTTGCAATTTCCTCTGGTTGATGAGCTGACCCATTAATTTACCCACTCGTAACTCGTAACTCAACAGCTTAATAACTCGGAAGGTATACCATCGTTCATCACAATTCACAACACAAAATCATTTTCTAACCCAGTAATTGCACCGACTTCTTCTGTTCTCTTGTTTCTTCTGTCCCTCTAGGAGACCAAAAGAAAAAAAGGGAAAACCGGAAAACGAAAAACGAGAAACTTGCGCTGGTAGTGCTTCTTAGCTCGCTGGCCTTGCGAAATCAACAATGGGTCGTTCTCGTGGAAATTTTCACTCTGCTGATGAGGACCCCACTCAAAGGTCTTACCTTTTTTTTTTTTTAATACATTTATTTATTAAAGATTATTTTTTATTTTCGAATTAGTATTTTAACTCGCATTTGTGGTTCTCTTGTAGTTAAGGATTTAGATTTTTTTTTTTCCCCATTTGTTGCAATTTGATATTTTTGGCCGTGGTGTTGTTGAACTTCCATTATGTGCTCGGTTGAATTTGAAGCAGTAGAAATTTATAATGAAGTAGAAATGGAAGTCTTTTTGGTAAAGCCAACTCTCATTTTTATCTCGATTTCCACTTTGTTCCTTCATGTGGGATTTTTTTGCTTCTTCTTCTTTATTTCTTTATTTTTATTTTTATTTTAATCCATTTTTTCCTTGAAGTCTTTCTGCCATTTGGGTGTATTATTATTTAAGGTTTAAAGTTGATTTGACCACACTAGTCTCAATATTTCTTTTAACTTTTTTTTTTAAATTTAAATTAGCCTATTTGCGTGTGTTATTGGTAATTTTTCTGGTATTTGACCCGTAACATTTATTTGTCTTTTGCCCAACAGATCAAGGAGAAAGAAAAATTCATCAAGTGGTGAAAATTCAGAATCTGCATCTGCAGGTAATTCTATGCCATCTTGTAATTCGTCAAGTGTTCTATCATAATTAGCAGTTCCACGCATTTTAACAATATGGATAACTTGGTACCATGATCTTTACATCAGCTGTCATACTGTTAGAAACATACATCAGGTATCATACCGTATTAGCATAATGGTTTCTCCTTTGATCATCAGAAGCATTGTTGAGATTATTGTTTCGAGTTATATATTTTACGTTTCAACTTTTTTGCTCATTTATATATACATATATATATTTTGGAGTCAGGTCAAGGGACTAGTGAAGGAAAGGCCTTATACCATTGCAATTACTGCAACAAGGACATTACAGGGAAGATCCGAATCAAGTGTTTCATGTGTCCCGATTTTGACCTATGCATAGAGTGTTTTTCTGTTGGCGCTGAGGTTACACCTCATAAAAGCAATCATCCTTACAGGGTTATGGTCAGTATTTTCTTTTGAAACAAATCATTTCTCTTTCATAGTTTAGTTCATTTGTAGAATATATAAACCAGAATTTTTGTATCATGGAAGCGAACTTCCTGTTTCAATAGTTCTTTGATGGGCTGGAAATTTTTGTTTTGAAGTTGAGAAGAAGTTTTGTTTTGCTTTCCAAATTTGTGTCAAAATCGTTTCTAGTCAAGTTTTAGAGGAGTCATATCTTCCTTGTAATTGAAACTATAAGAGTAATTGTAGCCTTATTTGTATGTTTCTATTTAATAGGATAATTTATCTTTCCCTCTTATCTGCCCCGACTGGAATGCAGATGATGAGATACTACTTCTTGAGGTACTATTGTTTTAGTATGATCACCTCATTTAGTACGCAGCAAAGGGTCTATTTCTTGGCCACCATTAATTTAATTTAATTTTCTGATATTAGGGGATTGAAATGTATGGCTTGGGAAACTGGGCTGAGGTTGCCGAGCATGTGGGGACAAAGGCTAAAGAACAATGTATCAATCACTATACGGATGTATACATGAACTCCCCATTCTTTCCCCTTCCGGTATGAAAAATTCTAAAATAGTTAATGTTGTTTCAGTCATAGCAACTTTTATTCAAAATGAGTGTCTGAAATAATGTATTTGTTCAAGGACATGTCTCATGTTGTTGGGAAAAATAGAAAGGAGCTTCTTGCCATGGCTAAGGTCCACAATGAGGACAAGAAAGGTTTGTGAGGAATTTTGTGTAAATTTTTCTTTTTTTCGTTTTTATTGTTTCCTGTTTTTCTTGCGTCGTGGAATCTAATTGTTACTAGTACTTAAGCAGCAGAGAAAAATCTATAGTACTCATTGATCTGCATGATGTATTGGGGATTTAAAGTTGTGGTCAACCACGCTACTCATATAAATGGGACTGATGATTAATCGAAAATGGAGTTCATAATCTTTAATCTGCTGAACGTTTATTTTACCCATGTTAGTCTTTTCTCTCAAATAAATTTAAGAAAAGATGTTTAAGTTAGAATGAATTGGAAGGTAATTCTGGGTGCAGTTTGTACTGATTGGTTAATAATATTATTTACAATTTTTGCCTTTCTTGATAATTGATATGTCGTCTATCAAATGTTTGTCACTGCACAGGGTTTCCTACTATTCCGGAGCTTAATCTGAAAGAAGAATCTACATTTTCTCTTTCAAGAATCAAGTATGGCTATCATTACCCTTACAAATCACCTTATTTAGATTCTTAGTTCATCTATCTTACCTGATTTTTCTTTTTGTCAGAATTGAAGATTCACATAAAGTTGGCTCCTCAAACCGCTTACTATCTGGTTTAAATGCTGGTCAGACGAGCACATTCTAGACCATTTGATTTCAATTTATTAAAAGATAGGATGGGTTAGACTCTTTATCTTAGTTGTTTATATTTCAGATTCAGAATCTGGGTCTCGTGCTAACAACGCAAATGCTTCGGCAGCTGCTCCTAACAAGAAGCCGTCTAAGGGGACCCAAGTAAAAGATGCTTCCAGTATTGTAAAAGTTGAAGGTTTGGGTTAGTACTTTCATATGTGATTACAAATGGTTACTAGCGGTATTTTACCGTTTTTAACCATCTGTCTCTCAATGTACACATACATAAATGTGTATGTGATTATTATTGTCATAATTATTTTGTGGTTTTTCACAAAATACTGTGCTGTTTCCATTGACATAACTTTAAAACTTTTTAGTGGCAATAGATGTAAAACAATTTGAAAATTTTGCATTTCTTTCTGCAAATGACAGTGTTGATATATATTATCCAAAAAAAAGAAAAGATAATTGACGTCATTATCTTTGCTGTTGACGCGAGAGACTTACAATCTGCATCTTTTTTCCGGACACAATTAGATGCTAATTATTCTAAGTGAGGCGTCTATAATCAATGTGGAAAAACTGTTTGATTATACTGTTCTTTTTGTGTTACTGGCAGATCCTCCAGCAGACAGGGGTTATAAGGGGAAGAAATCAATTTCGGCGAATGAGGGTCCTTCTTTGGTTGAGTTGAGTGGTTATAACCCCAAAAGGCAGGAGTTCGATCCTGAATATGATAATGACGCTGAGCAGTTGCTGGCTGACATGGAATTCAAGGATGCTGACACTGAGGAAGAGCGTGAGCTGAAGATGAGAGTGCTGCGTATCTACTCAAAGAGGTAGGTCATAGAAAATTTATTTTTCCATCTTTTTTTTCCTCTCTGTACGCGGTACCATTACATATCAATTGGATGTTTGTGGTTACTATAGTTGACATAAACTTATTGGCAGGCTTGATGAGAGGAAGCGTAGGAAGGATTTCATATTAGAAAGAAACTTGTTATATCCAAATCTTTTCGAGAAGAACTTATCACATGAAGAGAGGGCAATATGCCGGCGTTATGACATTTTCATGCGTTTTCATTCCAAGGAAGAGCATGAAGAGTTGCTTCAGACTGTCATTTCAGAGCATCGGACAAAGAAAAGAATTCAGGAACTCAAGGTGCGGTACCTTCTTGTCATCCAACATTTGAATATGTATTTCTTGGTTGTGCTACTACAACAACTCATTGGCAATCAACCTGTTCGCCACTTGTACACTGTGCATTGTTATTAATCAGGAGGCCCGAGCTGCCGGTTGTCGTACATCTGTCGAGGCAGAGACATATCTTGAACAGAAAAGGAAAAGGGAAACAGAAGAAAATGCTCGTAGGATAAAGGAAAGCGCTCATGTTGGTGCAAGCAGTCAAGGAGGTCCCAATGCGTTCACGGCCTCTGATTCCAAGGATGCAATTTCAAGACCAACCGGGCAGGCAGCTTCGAGCTTTATTGGTGATATGGATATAATGAGCTTCAATGGCGCAGATTTACTGTCAGAAGCTGTAAGTATTCAATAACTCAGTTTTTTCGTTAGCTAGTCATCATTTCACACTTGCTTTTTCTCGACTTGTCTTGGCACTCTCTTTAAGGGCTATATCTTTCAGTCTTTAATACTAAATTCGTTGGCAACAAAATGGTACATATGAACAATCTGCCTTGATGGGTTGGCAGGAGAAGCGGCTATGCGGTGAGATGAAGTTACCTCCACCGATATATCTTAAGATGATAGAGATTATGTCAATACAAATCTTCAGCGGAAACATGACTAAAAAATCCGATGCACATCATCTATTCAAAATAGAACCTAGTAAAGTTGACAGGGTTTATGACATGCTCGTGAAAAAGGGGATTGCTCAACCTTGAGAGATAAAACCATCTTAGCTCAGCCATGAAGCCATCTCAACATGCTTCATGCTCATCATCTTCTGTAAATTGTCATCATCTATATTCATTTTGTTCCTGAGAAGTGTGAACATTCTTCAACTTTTAATGCCTTTTGATACCAAAAACATTCCCAGACCTATCCAAATCATAAGAATCTCATTCGGCAAGTATGGGGATAAGTACCTAAACCTTGTAAATGTGAAAAGACCATTCAAACATCTTTTAGAACACTTTGAATTTGGATCAATTGGTCAACTCGTTTAAAATGGTCTTCCCATTTTAAGTTTAACAAAATCCTGTCAAAGGGGGGTTTTTAATCCTGAAAATACATGATAAATCATAATTTGAGAAAACACTAGGTTGTTTGGATACTTATCCCCAAGTATACTTGCAATGTTTAAGCATCCTTATTGTATTAGTGTTGAACGCTTGCCCAAGAATAGACAGTTCATGGGATTACTCGATTAAAAACCATGTTGGGTTCTTCAGAGCCGAGATAAACCTTAGATAGGTGAAGTTCCCTGCTGCACTTTATTTTTGCTGAAATCTCCCTTGCCGAACTTGAGCCTGAACAAAGCCAGCCTCAAGCAATGGATTACAAGCACCATTCATCTCAAGCCATTTTTCTTTTTTAGGCCGAAAATCTTTCTACCACACGTGTTTCAGCTGTTGTTGTGGGGGGGGGGGGGGGGGGGGGGGGGGGTGGGGGTGTGGGGGGCGCGCCGTGGCGTGTGGTGGTGGGGGTGGTTTGGGGTGGGGTTGGTCTGGGTAAGGTGGGGAGCGGGGCTGAAAATGACAAGTTACAAGAGAAGGCAGCGTTTTTTGAAAACCACAACCCGATCAACGACTCAACAGCCACCCAAATCTAGCTACCATGCTGAGATGATATGAGCTTAAAAGCTAACTTGGTGAAGAGATTAAGCAACTCACCCACCCAAATTTCTAGAGAAGAACTTATGGCGTTGAAGTAAAAGCATCAAACCAGTACCCATTTTGTCATGAATGAAAGATTTTTTTCTGCGTTGGTCCTGTAAGGTAACTAACTCCAAGCAACCTGAAAATATTCCCTACCTTGTGTCGACAAAACTAAATTCAAAACAAACAGAACTTATTAAATTCATATTGACCACAAAAGAGAAGGCACATTTCATCTTAGCTAAAGATCAAAGCTGTATTGACCCAAATCAAACTTCTAAGCTTTACAGTTAAACCAAGAAGCCACGTCCAAAGTATAAAACTATACTTTTTAACTATGTAACTGAAAATACTATAAATTACTGGCGCAACGCCTGTGTATGCACGAACACTACTTTCCTAATGTCCGCTTAACATTGACCATCAATACATTTGCTAGTTTTTCTATCCCAAAAACTCTTGAATCTACCAGTCATCAGATGTATATTCCTGTACACCAGCCAATTGTTTTGAGGTTAGGAAAACTTTGGCACCATCCTTCATATGCACCCATATGCCAACATCTCTGTTATCTACAAAAACAACGAAACCCCCCCTACCTTTTCGGGGTCTATCACCAAAACTGAAGACCCCCAACCCAGCACCGGGTTAGATATTAACTTTTACAGACTCTGCCGCTTCACGTTTCTCAACAACCGGACAGAGATCTTTCTCCAAACCTGACCTATCCTCCTTCCTTGCATCAGTATTGTTATTGCCACTAAGATTGTTAGTTTTAGCCTTATCATTGATAAAAGGACGGTATCCTGAATTGCTGGATCCTGTAGCAATTTTCAAACGATCAATACAGGTGGCTAAATCAAGCAATCCTCGTCCTCTTCCATCAATAACCTCAGGATTAGAAGTCTTATGAATCTCGGACCTGGGCAGCTCCACCTTAGGCGATGAGAGCTTTGTGCCAGGACGGACACTAGGTATACGTAAGAGTATTTCTGGCTTTGTTTTTATATCAACCCATTTGCTCCCATCCCAATCCTTGGAAGCCCTAATATCCTTCTTCTGAATAGTCAAAAACCTTCCTTCACCTAAAATCAAAAAGAGACATCAATTACCATGACAACTCATGTGCATACCCAGAAAATAAAATTTATGCACGCATTCATGTAAATTGCAGGTTAAAAAAACCAGTGCTCCCCACCGAGGTATCACAGCTACAATTTTCCCCAACGCATCAGAAATTGCAAAATAGTACAACTTACCAGGACAGTAAACTTGCACAGTATCAGGTCCAGGAACTTCAACTCCAGTAATAACACCTTCCCACCAACCATCACTCCACCAAGCATCCACTGCTGCTCCAATCTCAAGAGAAACGTCAGTCAAAACTTTGGGAGGGCATGGCCGGATTGTTAGGCGGCCTGAGCATCTTATGCTCAGTTTATCAGGAGCAGCTTCTCTAGATGCACGTACCCACTCCTACAAGTACAATGTATAAAATACAAAACATCAATTCCATTTCCCTAGTTAATAATTACTTAAGAAAGCAATTCATGCATTATACAGGTACAAATGGCATACAACAACAACACTATACCAACATTTTCCAATGGCATCATAGGAAATTCATTCAAAGTTTCTTCCGTTCAGAGCCAAGGGAAGAAGATTAAATTTTGTCAGCTTTTCCGTACCTCTAACTTGCCTAATCCTTCTGCATCCTCCACATCTTTGTATTGAACTTTCAGTATCTTCTGAGACATCTTCAAGATCTTACACTGAAACCAGCAGCCTCGGATGCCACTATCTTGACTGAGCAGCTCTATCCTGGCACCAACCTTGAAAGATACAGGACGATGGGACTCGGTTCCAGCAGCTTTGTTGCCCATTTGTTTCCCTGATAATTTAAACTTCAACGTCGGGATTGTTGGTTCGGATTTTGTTATCTGACTCCCAGGAGCAGAATTCCCAACACCAAGATTGCCATTTTCAAGTCCTTGCTCTCCCTTGTAATTTCTGTTCCTCTTGGAACCCACCCCCACAGGATTATCCTGTGCAGATTTTTTCCCATCCTCCCCACCCAACTCACTGCCCTTGACCTTTGGTTTGGGGACGTCTAAGGAGGCAAGAATTGCTTGATTAGAATACCCACGTAATTTAGCGAGAGTAAAGGGTCTTAACCTGTTGTTTTTGAACTGTCGATGGCACATTTGAATCCCAGAAGATGAGTTTTGTGCAACAAGGGCCATACATTTCTCATAATGTTTAGAAGTCAAAACTGTTGCAGGACCATCGACACACTCTGCACTGATCACTTGGACGTGAGATGTGATGAAAACTTCACTAGGATGAGGATTTAGCTGAGGGAAATCCTTGACTTCCTGATGATGGTGAAACCAGCGCACTTTAACCTTTTTCAGCCCTTTCTTGTCCTCATACATGTCTTCCAAGTAACCAAGGTATTGTTGATCATCCAATGCCATTATAAATACAAAGGAATGAACCTATTCATCAACAGAAAGCAAAAGTATAAATCAAAACCATAGAATACAGAAGAAAGCTAAATAATAAGTACTAAACAAGGAGACAATCACCATCATACAGATAAATAATAAATAACATAAAAAAAGGCAGAAAAGGTTGTTGCTTACTGTAATTGTAGTTTCATTCCTGCAAAAAGCTGGGTAATGCTTGAGCTGTTTGGCACAGATCCAAGCATCACCAGACCATTCAATTTCTGAAGATTGAACTTTCAATTTTCTTGAAACCTGGATGATGGGGAACGTAAACTGTTATTACAGCTATTATTTATTTAAATTAACAACCAAAATATAAAAAACAACAGTAAATGGATACCATTTGATCAGGCAAGAAAGTTTGACGAGCACTGGATCCAGACATTGACAAAGCTTGTGCTGAGTTGTTTGTTGGTGAATCTATCAATCAAGTACAATCACAACAGTATGCTCAGTTAGAAATCATTATTAGTTAATAAGTCAGAAGCACATCAGTATTCAAAAGGTGATGCTAAAAGAATGATTTTAGAAGGCTTTGAAAATAGTAAATGCAACAAGTTGGATGTACATCAAACGAAGGGTTGCTGTTACTGTCTTAATTGGTAACAAATAGTAAATGGACAATGCATAGCCCCTTTTCATGTACTGTTTAAATGAGAGAAAAGCTACTCCTAAGATTAAAATCAAATACAATCATGCTTAAGTTCAACCAATATACAAATGCTAAATGAATGTTAATATAGCAAAAATCCCTAAATTATAAGTTTCTTTTTGCGAATAAAAAATGCACAATAACAGACATTTTGGTTAACAACTTCTATTGAAAGTAATGGATGATATACGTATGGCGAATTGACCTTTAAGGATGATATACATCACATATTCATTTCACTTTTTCTATTACTTTGGATGACCTTTGGATGATATACATTTCACTTTTTCTATTACTTTTACTAATCACATCACATATTCTCTTTCTCTCTCCCTTTTTTCTCTCTACTCTTACCCATCACATCACATATTCATTATTAAAATAAAATTCAAATACTTTTCACCTAAACACACATTGCATTCAAATGCAGTGCAAATACTTTTTCTTCAAATGCAAATTGCATTTAAATGAAATACGTGTACCAAACGGAGCCTTAAGCAATTGTTGGCACAAAGTAAATTCCATTTAAATTGGCACTTGCACATGTTATTAAGGAGCAGAGGGGGAAAAAAATAAAAACACAAGAAAGCTATACTCGATAAGAGTTCAAGTTTTTGCTTCTTAGGTATCATCTCATTGCTTTGAAACTAGTCTAACAAGTTCTCACATATGCTGGTGAATGTCTAGGATATCTTGCATCTACCATGCGGACTACATTTCTTTACAGTGCATGTGCATCCATGGCTGACTAGTCTATTGGTAGGCAAAACCACTATTACACTGTTGAGATGAATTTTGAATTTTGCAGATGCAATGGAAAAGGTGGGGAACCTAAAATAAGAGCTCTAGAGTTTCTTTCCTCCTACCTGCAGCCCTAAGAAAATTTACATTAGAACCAAATTCCAAAAGGCAAAACAAGCCTTTCACTCCCAGATTTCAAAAAAGAAAAGTTGAAAATGTGACAAACGTAAAGAAGATAAATCGACTATGAAAAAATAAATGAAGCGGGAATTCAGTGGTGTAACCGTTCCCTTAAGACGCTTAAAATCCAATGTAAACTATCGGTAAGCACAACAAGTATTACACTGTTGAGAGGAATTTTGAATTTTGAGGATACAGTGAAAAAGGGGGGAAAATATAGAATATGGATTCTAGAATTTGTTTCTTCCTACCCTTGGCCCAAAGAAAAACATATATTAGGATCTGAAATGCAAATCGAGCATTTCACTCCCAAATTTCAAAAAGGAAAAGTTGTAAATGTAACAAACACACAGAAATCAACTATGAAAAATACATGAAAAATAAATGAAGGGGGGTTCAGTAGCATACCCATTCCCTTAAGCTTGAAAATCCTATGTAAATGTAACTAAAACGAAGAACACAAAATGCTTATGAAAAAAAAATGATAAATAAACGAACCGGGGTTGGGTGGCTTAGCCATTCCATAAACGGAGCTTGAAAATCCAGTCAACTCACTCATAGCAACTCTCTCTCTCTTTTTCTCTCTCTATATCTCCCCCTCCCCTCTTTCTCTCTCTTACCTCCCCATCTCTATCTCTACATATATATTTATATAGAATGACAGATGGATATTTTGTGGCATCTTTTAGATGCTGAAAAGTAAAAGGAAAAGAGATTAATGTGACCAAAGGACATGCTAATAGCGCGTGTTTGTGGACGCGCTATTAACAGAGAATTACCGTGAAGAGACACGTAACAGCCACTCTCTCTTTCTTAAAATGATACTAAAACAAAATAGCCAATAAAAGTAGGTTTACAAATTACAAACTTATTGAGATTTTCATTATCAAGGCAAAAGATGCTAACAGCCAAAACAGCTGGGCCTGCACAAGATCTATTGCAATGGCTCTTATGCAAGAAACATTAAGCTCCATCTGCCTCAAAATCAACCAAATACGCTTCTTCAATAAAAGTTTTATATCCCCTAGATACCCTCTGAACACAGAAAATCTAGAAAAGCAGTATTATATATAAAGAAAAGAAAATACATCTGCAGATTTTTTTAAGACAGATAATAGAAAGTTGATGCATTATGACATTAGAGAATCAAGCTGTAGTTGTGTCCTTAATTGAAATTCCGGGGATACAAGCATTCTAGAACCAGAAGAAAATTTCAATTCTTAAGATCTTCATAATCTCTGATAAATATCATGATTTACGCTAGAAAACACTATACATCCATGCTGCCAAAAGATTATTTCTAAGTTATTAAAAAAAAAAAAAAAAACCTTAACCTAAGGACCATGACATTCACATATCTAGTCAAGTGGCTTCTCATGACAATATCTAACATGAGAATATTCAGTCAAGAAAACTTAGGATAAGTTTAAATGATCCATTTTTCGATGTACCCATAATATATAAATAAATGATAAGCATATAACCCATCAGCACCCCACCTTAGATTATCAAGAGCAGACCATAGGAGTGGATGGGAACTATAGGAGCTCTAACCCTGTAAATATTTTGTGCACACTAAGTTCGGCAACCCAAATTATCAATGAAGCATTATTTATATCTTTGCTTCTTTATTTATTTATTTATTTATTTAGTTTTTTGGTTCTCCGCAAAATTAATTGTTTAGAAAATATCCATAAAAGTTATGTGAATGGAAATTGAAACAACAGCAAACATCGATCCAATCCTACATGGTGGAAATTAGGCACAGGCATGACCTAACCGGAAATCTATACTTCAATACGCTACATTTCAGGAAATGAAAATAAGAATCTTTGACCAACAAGTTTAATTTAGTATTAAAAGAACTGAATAATCAACAAACCAAACCCGCAACAAAGATACTATATGTGAAGCCAAATTTGCGCAACTTACTAAGAACACACTCATGCTAAACTTAAGCAAACAAAAGGGCACTATTTGCCATAACAATTCGCAATCCCATGAAGGTAAAAACACCATCTTAAATGTTCACTTTCGATACAAAAATGCTTCCAATAAGGAATCCAGAACCATGCATGTAATTCGTGGTCCTAAAACCTAGCATCTTGAGCACGTAACGATTTTCTTAGGAGATATCTTTCTAACACCACATTTAAGCAACGCAAACAACCAAATCCCATGACAATGCCTGAAACATCCAATGTACACAATTCAATCGAAAATCTTAATAATTCAAAATCGCACAAAAGAAAATTGCAATAAACAATAATGAGAACGTACTTGGAAGCCCTTCCGGACTTTGCTTCGAGACCAAGGAATTGAGCCACTCCACAACTTCTCTTCTGGCCCGCCATTTGGTGCAGGCATTGACAGATCCTATGGAGCCATAAGCCTCTACAAAGTTGTCGGAGATGACGTACATCATGTGCCGAATACTCCTCTCAGTCCCTACAACAGCAAGCACCATATCCCCAGATGAATCCTTCAAAAAATAGTGAACCACACGGTTACCACGCTCATGGCACACAATGTGCTCTTCCCAGGCCACAAAACAATGATCGTCGTTCCCCGCCATCGCAACGTTAGGCAAGCAAGCCCCAAAAAAATTCAATTGTTTTTTTTAAGGAGTTTCTTATATCACAACATCAGCATCAAAATTTCCAATTGCCAAAACCCTAAGAATTTGGTACCTGTGGTCTCCTAAAACCCCAAAACAGTTCAACAAAAATACTTAAAGCCTGTACATTTTTTTGCAAAATCAGCATCTGAGAAACGCAAAACAGCCTAATATACATGAAAAAGAGGAAAAAAAAAAAGGGCAAAACTTTTCTTCAGCGGAGAATGGCCGATAACCAAAAAAAAAAAAAAAAAACGAAAAGGAAACGAAAAGGAGGGGACTAGGGTTCCAAAGACAAAAATCCAGAACCAGTCCAAAAGAAAGGCGAAAAGGAAGAAACGAACTCGGTCAACAACACTCACAGAACTGAAACGAACGGGACAGGCGATTCGACTAGCGTTAACTTTGTCGGAGCGGTGTATCGGCGCAGAGGATGAACAAGAAAGACGAGAAAGAAAGCAAATGCTTTGTTGATGATGGTCGGAGCAAGAGACGAAAGGCGAAGGTGTAATGGTGTTTGGTTAGAGAGAGAAAGAGAGAGTTAACTTAGAGAGAAAAACAGAGCTTCTTCTCGGAGAGGCGTCGCCGTGAAGAAAAAGGGAAGTAAGTAAGATATATATGTTTGTGTTGTGTGTGTGTGTGTGTGTATAGAGAGAGAGAGTTTTAGAGAGAGAGAAAGGAGTGGCTGACATAGAGCAGGCGTTGCAGATGGCTGGGGAACAAAGGCGGAGAGGAGACACTCCCATGACATCTGCTGAGAGAATGAAGCGGAAAAGGAAGGAAATTTAGGGGGGGGGGGGGGGGGTTAGAATCGGAATTCGGTGAACTCCTTTGGGCTTGCTTTTGTGCCTCTCCAAATATGGTTTTTTTTTTTTTTTAGGGTTTTTGCATTTTTTTTTCTTTCCTTTTTTTTACGTGGCGGAATGAGACGCGGTTTGCCTCGGACAGCGCAAAATCTATACTCCGACCAAAATTCTACTTCCAACGACGCCGTTTTGTAAACGAGGCCTTTTTTTTTTTTCCCAAATTGCTTGATTATTATGCATAATAAGAGACTACAGTTAATTAAGATGAATTTTTACTAATTCCACACACATCTTGATTAAAGGTTTGGCATGATAAATATAAGGGTATGGTCGGGTTTATCAGGTGAATTTAGAATAAATTAATATTTTTATTATTGAAATTAGTTGATCTAATTATAATTTTTATTGATTTTTTAGAAAAAAAAAATTTAGATCCAGATTCATCAATCAAACATATCCTAAGTTTTTCTCATTGTTTGCACTTTTTCTCACATAAATATCTAGTATCAATTCAATTTTAATTTGTTTATTTGTATTTTTCAACAACAACTTCTAAACAGTTAAATCAACAAAAATGACAGAGGTTGTAAATAATGGATTTGTCTTAATGCAACACAAATGAATAAAGAGTAAAGAAAACAAAATTTATCAACAAGTCGGCTTATCTAAAAATATAATTGCATCAATTTCACCCCCTAAAAGTTATCAGTCGCCATCTCCAAAACATCTTGGTCCAAATTTAGAAAACAAGCCACGAATATTAGGCAATTAAGGGGACATTTTTCTTATTAATAAGGGCAAACACTATTGGTTTATATCTTACCATCTACTGTTCCTACCTATCCTTATTCCGAACCCACAACCTCTATTTAAAATTTTCTATCCCAAACTATATCCAATTACTTATATCATGTCACATTGTAAGATGAAAAATAGATAAAAAAATAAATTTAATTTTTTTATGAGGTGACATAATATAAGTAGTTAAACATAATTTAGAATATGAAATTTTGGACAGAAAATATAGGTTCATCCCTATTATTATTGATACGGTAGCTCTGATTTTATTTTTGTCCCATTTGTAATATTTATTTAACAGGAGAAAAAATCCAAGTTCTCTAATACTAGGAAGAATGTGGCTGAGAATGTAGCCATATTAAGAAGAACAATGAACCTTTTTTTCCTATCATTATCATTAAAATTTTCTGAGAGAGGGGGATAAAATAATTGAAAAAAAAAAATATCGGGATTCGTATCTTTCCAATTGAGTTTCAGGAACTGGATCTCTAACCACAATTGTTAGGTAGAAAAAATACTTACTAATAATACACAGTTTTTTTTTTTTTTGGAAAGCAATACGCAGATTATTGTAATTATTGGGATTATGCTAATAAATCTATACAGAAAATGAGAACTAATGAATACGTATTTACCTTAAATTTGTAATATAAATTTACTAAATATAAATTTTAAGGACACTACTGATAATTTATGCTTTACAAACACCGTTTAATTTAAATCGTAATGATAGTGTTTAGAAGTATATTGATTTCAAGTTAAAAGTGAATATATACATTTTTAGAATAATGTTTTGGTTGTATTTTAAAGAGATTGTTTTGAATTTAAGAAAAAGTGAAATTTTATTTAGTTATGTTTTTGAAAATATTGACGAAGTATACATACAAGCCTTTAAAAAAAGAAAAGAAAAGAGAAGAAAAAAAAACAACGGCCATAAATTATTTTCTCCTTTTGATTTAACAAAATATGGAAACAATTTTTATTTTCATTTCTATTTCCTTACTAAAATAGAAATAAATGCTATTAAAAAAACATTTGCAAAACAAGGACCCTAGGAAGAGTCCCGGATCATGGAAGCGACCAAAGATAGACATTAGGCCCAGAGAAGTTCCCACAGACATAATTTGCTCCTCCGGAATCATGTTTTCGGAGACGCGTAAGTAATGCATTATATTTATATTATATTTAAATATAATATATTAAATATAATATATATTTAAATAAAAAGTATTTGTATTATATTTAAATATAATATTTATTTAGATGAAAAGTATTTAAATTATATTATATTTAATATAATTGATAAAAATAAAAAAAAAAGAAGAACGAAATAAAATATGTGATGTAATTGATAAAAATAATAGAAAAAATAAAATAATAAATAATAATTATATTAAATTTAAATTATAATATAATTAATATTTAATTATAATAATTTTATATTTAAATAAAAATTATATTATATTTAAATATAAATTTATGGTGAGAGCCGTTATTATTCCAAATTTACTGTGGGGGTGTTGTTCTATGTTGGTTGGATAGGGCCCAACAAGTAGTTGCCCACCTAAACTTTAAAAGCGTGAGAAAATGTTGGTTGGCAATACAACCTCATTTTGACTCTACACCAAGAGATAAGGATATGAAAATAAAGACAAACTCACAACAGCCACACACACACTCTCAAAAGGCTAATTAGATATATATTAATACTGGCACAACAGTGAACCTCACCATGGAAGCCAATTCACTGAGCTCTCACCCTCAAGAACCAGCTGAAACTCCTCACAAATGAAAATGTATACCTTGAGATCCCAAGTCTCTGTCCTTAAGTGCACAAATATTACCAACCCCACTTCGACCCGTCTATCTTTTATCCCCATCAAATACCCAAAGCAACCCACATCAACTTCAACTCCAAAAACAGTCACGAATATCCAGAGACAAACTTTAGCTCTCCCTAAATCAAATTTTGTTAGCAATAAGATCACTTTGATCCGAGAACTGGATCCCGAATGCCGAAATATATCGAATTCCACACATGGGATTGAGTATCCAAGATATTTGATAGTTGGAGCGGTTTCAGTAGGATTTGTGCTGCTTCTGATGGGGGTGAGTGACCAAAAGGCTTTGGCTTTTGGTCCTGAAGGGCCACTTGTGGAGGAGTTTTGGGACAACGTGAGGAGATACGCAATTTACGCTCTCACAGTCAGTACAGGGGCTCTTTACACTGTCTTCCAGCCAATATTTGAGTTGCTCAGGAACCCCATTTCAGCCATTCTCATTTTGGTCATCTTAGGGGGAGGACTCTACGTCGTCTCCCAAGTCGTTTCCGCCATGGTCGGTATCACTGATTTCTCTTATGATTATAGCTATTAGCCTCTGATGAGGTTCAATCTGTTTAACACCTTCTTATTCTGTGTTAATTTTGATTTTAGTCCAAGTTTCCTTTACATACATAGTTCATGATATAATTATATGTGCTTGAAAATCAATTTGTGGACTAACTTATCGGAATATTTACAATTTATACACTAACTCATTGATTCACTATATACAATACAATCCATGAGCAGAGGCAAAGTGGATAAGAAAATAGAATTAAGCGTGGCTGTTTAATTAAGTGGAGCAGCAAGCAACGGAAGAAACTGAGAGTGGATATTGGAAGCTGTTGGCATATTGGAAGGAGAGGGTCTCTCCAGGGGCGAGAGGCTCTCCGTCGTTGACGAGGCAATCGTCGTAGTCTATTCGCCTGAAAACTCTAGGACTAATCAACCGGACCGAGCTAAACCACCCGCATTTGACGTGAATGTTGGAGATGCCGCAGCCTGAGGCGCAGGCGTTTAGGATCTCAACTGTGTATGAGGGAATGCCATTGGGAAGTGGGGCTGTTTGCCCTTGGAAGATTGATATGTCCTCCTTTGAGCATGCTTCTGTGCCTATGCTGTTCACCTTTACTCCTCCATCATCTGCATCAGTTAGTCTTAAAATGTTTACATAGAATGACAAGGGAACCGAGTCTCTTCCAAATAAATTCATAAGAAGAAAGATTTTGTTATAGGTAGGCGGCTCAGTATTAATGTTGCTATTCATACATGGTACCAGAGACGAAAACAGAAAATTCATTCAGTAAGAGATTGAGTAATGCCTAAATGAAAATTATTAATATTATTTTGAATCAATTTTGAAATTAAAAAAAAATATAGGGAAGCTAAATAAGAAAAAGGGAGGATAAAATAACAAATTTTTAAAAGTTTCTAAGCGAGTCAATTAAGCCTGAGGGTTGCATCCCATTAGACCTTAGCTAGTTCCATCTCTTGATGGCACTCTATTGAGATTACAGGCAAACTGGTTTCAACAGGGGAACGGGTAGGGCCAATAGGAACAAAAGGGCAGTCCGAGCCAGCCCATATGTTTAGAAAAACGTTATGCAGAAAGGCCTAAACCGGCTTGGGGCCATAAAACTTGCCCAACCCAACCGTCACGTGTAAGTCAAGACAAGCCGGGGCGTGGGTCAAGAAGATGAGACACTGGCCGATCTATTTGGCCTGGTTCTTATTTATTTGTAGTTCTAATTATGATTCAGTTTTTTTTTTTTAATTACGTGACAGTTCTGTTTTAGTATCATACATATAGGTGATGTTTATCTTTACAGTTCTAATTAAGATTTATTTATTTTTTATCATGTGATAGTTCTATTTTAGTATTATACATATATGTGATATTCATATTTATAGTTCTAATTACGATTTTTTTTTTTTTATCATATGATAGTTTTGTTTTAGTGTCATACATGTGGGTGATGTATTATTTAGAGGTGATAAATTGAAAAACTCTTCTCTAAAACGCTCAACCAGGCTTATATCTCAAATCATTTTTATTTAAGTTGCCTATATGAAATTTGAGGCTTTGTTACATGCAAAAACATTGTAAATTCTTGAAAAGTAAAACATGCCAAGGAAGGTAATGTGTAGGGAGATGACGACAAGTCTAGTGATCTTTTAATTACCAGATGACTGTAACAGCTTCCTCCCAATCAAGCCAGTGCTCGTTTCCTTCGAAAACATCGGCCTGTTAACGCCAGCTCCATCTGTGCATCCAAACCGAAATAACTCCATTACTGCATCAAAGATGTTTAAAATTTCAGACAAATAAAATATCTAACCAACCAAACACTACAAAATGCTCGACTTCTAATCTCATTATATCAAACAACATTCCCACATCATGGAGTTTAATTATGCTAGGGATGTAAGAACGTACCAAAGAACAAAACAAGCACAAAACCGAAAAATAGAGCCGCAGAGACTACAAAATATCTCCGGCCGCAACTCGTGCTTCTCGGGACACGCCTCATCACGAATGAACTTCCGTCCATGGCCCCTCAGGCTGACCTGCAATCACGCATTTCACAATCTATGAACCCCCGTTTTATTTTTATTTTCACTCTCATAAAAAGAAAACGTAAAACAAAGGAGAATAAATACTTGGATACTCCAAAATTAGAGAAAATTCCTTTGGCTGGGAATTAATGTTAGCTTAACATACTTATAAGGCGAGCGAGCCAGTTTGCATCTTTTGCAGGGACTGCTGCGGATCACTTTTGCATGGAAAAAAGAAGAAAGAAAAAAAATTTGTTCTTGTTACTGCTAAGCATTTGACTCATTGACTGGTTCTGTGTGGAGGAGGCTGATTCAGAAAAGTGATTAATTTCACTCTCACCTTCCAAGAAAAAGATTAAAATAAACAACTTAAAGAAACCAAAAGAAAAAAAAAAAAAAAAGGAAAAATGTTTTATTTGTAAAAGTAGTTCATGTGCTTCAATCATTGACCGTGTTCATCTTGACATGCATTATTATAAATGTAGTTGCGTTAGTGTTAAATGGCTATAACTTTAGTGGGCATGAAAAGTAAGATTATGTCTTTACGTTCCTTTTGAATACAAAACGACATTTGAGATTAAGAGGTGAGATTATGTGATAAGGAACTACGTTTCTAGGTCTGTTGCTCTTATTTTTCTGTTTTATTATTCATTCATTTCTCATTTATCTTGTTATCTAAATTCAAAGACTTAATCATATAAGTAAAAACTGAATAATAAAATTACTTAAGTTATTATCTAAAACATCAAATTTAATTAGAGAAATAATAATAAGACAGAAAAAAAGTGATAGCAAATCCGAGCACAAGAAAATATCAACTTTTACATGCTCGTATTTGGGCTATGACCAACAATAAAGTGCAATTAATTAGTCCAACAAGCCTGATCAGCCAAAAAAAAAAAAGGTAGTCCAACAACCTTTATGAAACTCAGCAGAAAAACAGGGAAATAAAATGATGCTGTGTCTGCAGAACCTAGTGCTTTTAATTTTTAATTTTTGTTATTTTTTTAGTTTCCTCCTACAACCTAGCTGCAGTAGCTAAACAGTAAAAGCAATTAAGAAATGAAACATTCCTCACAAGTAATTACCAAAGTGATGAAAGCAGTTGGGCAGTTATACGTGTTAAATACGTAGTTATGAAGAATGTCTTACCCGCCTTGGTTTTCCCAACAAGACGCACGTCTTAATTAGGTCAGACCACACCAATATGTTTTACTGTTTATCTTATCAGTGTCTAAAAGGTAATTAAAATAGGAAAAACACATAATTTTTTTTTAAGTTACAATCTATTCATTTTCATTATAATAATATAATAGTCAAAGCCTAAATCATCCATAATTAAAACAATATGAATTTCATTAACTATCATTTATGTTATTAGTTTACATTTATGTATAAGTCTCACGTTAATTTTGATAGAAAATAATAATAAAAATAATAAAAAAATAATTATTATTATTATCAATAAACTAGATTGTTACATATTTATAAAACCAATGTAATTTAGCCAAAACACACTGTCAGAAGAGGAGGATTTGATGCAGTGGAAGAAAATTTCAAGTAGACAGGGTCGACTAGAATGCCGGCTGGTTAAATCACTGCCCCTCTCTGTTCCATTGGTCGCCAACCGACACGCTCTTCTCTCACGCCTTTAAATTGTTCCCTTTCATTCAAAGTGCTTTATTACTTACTCTCCATCTTTTACCCGTTTTAATGTACAAATAACGTTAAAAATATCAATTTTATTCTTTATTTTTTAAATATTAATTGACTTGTTATACTTTTGTTAGTAGATATTATTAAATAATATGATAATACTTTATATATTTATTAATAAATAAAAATAATAAAGCATTTATCATATAGGTATTCAAAAATTAAAATTATAATTGGTAACTTTAACATTTTCTTTGGGATTTACCACGTGGCATGTGACCTATTTCATGCTTGTAGTTAATTAACTATAAACCACTTGAAGATGGACCCTCATTTGAAGAGACAATTAGAGATGGAATTTTTAAGGCTGGATTTGAGTTAAGTTTTGTAAATATGTATTTAGTGGAAATGAATTGTTTAGAGTGAAAAAAAAGTAGAAATTTAAAATCTATTAAAAAAATATGAATTTTCGTTTTTGTTTTTCTGTTTTAATTCTATGTAATTAAAAAAACATCTAAACTCGCATTGAAATAAAAAAGTAATAGATTTTAAGGTTTGGATTTTTTGAACATGAGGAAGAGATATTTGAAAAAATGATTAGAAAAATTGGTTTAGGAGAGTTTTCCGACTATCCCTTCAAACTGTAGCATCTAAGCTCGGAGTAGAAAACCTTAATAATTTTACCCTTAGAAAACCTCAATTTTACTTTAGTTTGTTAATAAGTATCTGTTCTTTGTATCTAATTTTGCTTTTAGAAAAACTCAATACCCCTTGTGGTCAGCGTTTTAGTTGCCAGAACAAATTTTCCATGTCAAGTGGAATGATTTACTTCTTTGGTGTAAGGACCAAAAGCTCAATTGAGGTCTCTAACCCCCTACAAAGAGAGAAAAAAGTAATTCCAATTTTTTCAGAGTCCAAAGGAATATGTACCAACACCGATTAGAAAAATGTAATTCTCTTCCATTTTGTTTCTATCATTTAGGTTATTTAATCTTAATTTATCCTTTTTATGTTCATTTCATCTTATCAAATTTAGTTTTAAATCGAACAAGTTGACCTAGTGTTACTAGACAGTAACAGTTATCCATATTTTCTTGCTCATTGATTGTCTCTTCACTAATTCGGATCTCTTGTTCTGATACCAATCGATTAAGAATTGATGCAATAATTTCTTCAAAAGTTATAATTGATAAAGGAGGCACAACTAAATCCTTAAACTCTTAAAACTAGACTTGGGAATCCAACATAAGCAATCAAGCACTACTTATTTGAATCTTTACTTGGAATACTCCTTTATTAATTTACAGACGCTCTCGACAGATGGGCTTGTGGCTATTTTCGAAGCCCAAACGATATAGTCTCATTATCAAGTTCAAGTATGATCGTGCATATAATAGATTGTTTTTATATACCTAAGCCACACGCTTTGCAGCCAGTGAGGAAAAAAGGTACGCATCAACAATCATGCTATAATTCTCCAATCATTTCACCCAAAAAAAAAAAAAAAAAACTCTCAAATCAAATAAGGCCAATAAAAAAGAATAAAAAAGCACAAGAAATATCGGATTCATCCATAAAAATATATATATATATAGGATTCAAATGAAATAGTACAGAAATAGTGGAAATTTTAGGTAAGAACACATTGTGAAAATCAGGTTTAAAAATCCACCACACATTACTTATTTGGAATTTTATTTCGAAAAATCCCTTATAAATCAATGACTAGTCAAGGGTCTTTTAACTATATATGTCATTCTCAAATTCAAGTATCTCATGCATTTATGTGCATCAATGACAGATTGCTTTCTATAAATCCAAGCCACACGCCTTGCAGCCAATCAGGAAAAAAAAAAAAAAAAGGTGGGGTTGGTGGGGTTACACATCAACAATCATGCTACAACTCTCAAACTAAATAAGCCCAATAAAAAAAGGAAAGAAAAAGAAGCACAAGAAGTATTGGATTCAAAAGAAATAATAGAAAAATAGTAAAAATTTTATACAAGAACGCATAAACAAGAATACACAGTGAAAATTAAACTCAGAAATTTTTTATAAACACTACTTATTTAGATTCTTTTTACAAGTAGTCCCTTATGAATTTATGAGTAGTCTCTTATGAATCTATAGATGCACTCAATGAACTCATTTAACCATGTATGCCATCCTCTAATTCAAGTATGCTCCCACATTCAAAATGCATCAATGACCAACTCCTTTTCGTATATCCAAGCACGCCTTGCAGCCAATTGAAGGGGTACACCTCAGCAATTATGCAACAACTCTCCAACTAATTAAGGCGAATGAAAATGGGAAAAAAATAAAGTCAAATGAACATTGAATTCTGATGAAATCGTAGTGATTTCGGCTAAGGACACCTGAATGATCACTGATCCAAATTAACTTGCTTTTCAAGGTCCACGAACGTCACGCTGTCACAGCTGTTGGTTGCAGCAGTCCATTTCATCTTAATATTATTATTAAGTTTTTGGATCGAAACACATTTATTACTGCCTCTGTTGTCTCTGTCGCTGGTCTCCTAGACTCTTCATTTTTTCTCCGGCGACCTCAATAATTAAGCCGTGCATTAATATATATATATATAAGAAATATCTTTTATTTAACATGCTGATCTGATAATTATAATATTAAATTTTACATCTTGTAATTACATGTAATTTAATCCTATAACAAGTAATGTAACTATTAATATATCAAAATCAGCTGATTGTAAAAATAAAGTAAAAAAAAAATGTTACAGTTATCATTTTGTAAGGATATCTTGTAAAAGAGTATATTTATACATGTAATAGCCATGTATCAAGGTTCCTAAAAAGTAAAAATCTTAATCCGAAAGCCGCTCTCCATTATTGATCATCTGACGTCATAAATGGTCCTGCCATTCCGCTACGCAACCATCAATTATTTCATTATTTATACCAAAAGGAGCACGAAAAAAATATTAATTAATTACCGATAAACCACTTTAATGAAAATTGTACCCCTAAGCCTATACGCTATGTTGGCACACCAGAAAACCATACAAGTATACAACTGCAATAAACACGCAAGCTATTTTTGATTGGGGGTTGTTATTAATTATAAACGCACGTCGCGAGCTATATATATTGGGTGTAGTTCTTTCAGAGCTTGCATTAAAACAAACTAGTCCTCCTAAATTTGGTCTTCCCTAGTTTGGAAGAAAAAAAAGAAAAAAAAAACCTCTCTTTTAACCTGAGAGACTAGAAGAGAAAAGAGAGGTCAGAAATGGCAGCTTTGAAATGGTTTGTTCACACAGCGTGCAATGTTTTGGGGTACCCAAGTAAAGAAGAACAAGCCAATATTATTAATGGAGACGTGAAGAGCTTAAGGGTGCCTAGCCCTACTAACAACGTAGGGCTGTCCTACATTAACTCAGAGGCAGGGTTCCAAATGCCTCTTCATTACCCTCGTTTTACCAAGGAAGACTATGAGAAGATGGAGGAGTGGAAGCTGGACCTGCTTCTCAATCAATATGGCCTCAGCTTCAAGGGCTCTCTTCTTGAGAAGAGGGAATATGCGATAGGGGCGTTCCTCTGGCCCGATCAGTACTAATTAATTACTTCTTTTATATGCTGGGCGAGGGTGAGGACGAGACGCGAAGACACTAATAATCTTTTTTTTCATTTTTCTTTTAATTAGAAAAAGTACCGACTTTGTGCATGTGATGCTTTAGATATATCTACTGTCTCTCTCTCTCTCTCTCTTTGTTTCACATCATATAAAGGGCTTCTTGTAAGATTATGCTAAGTACGCGTACTTTTTTTTTGAACCAGTAGAGGACATGCTGAATAAGTGTAACTGAGTGTAGTTGTGGATGTAGATGTTAATTATAATGGTGTTATGAAGGTCTAGGTTTATGCGAATGTACTATGCTTTTTCCCTCATGAGGGTTTTTAATTTCTAAGAAGTAGTGGTGTGAAGATAATTATGTTTTTATTATGTATATTAGGAGCTTCAAGTGTATGATTTGTTGAAGGTAAGTCTTCTTTATGATATTTCAATCAAGCATAATTAATAGATAACTTGTGTGCGTTTAAAAACTCAAAACACAATCAGTAGTCTCTTCCGATCAACAACAATCCTTGACAGAATTAAAACCAAAATAAACTAGGTTAAATGACGACCAACATGATTCCGACTATGCCTACCATGCAAGGTGTGACAACACCAAACCTTGACACAACTATAAAGCAAAGCATTAATATATGATTTAAATCTGTCTTTTGATGCGATTTTGCTTAACGTCCTTTCTTTTTAGCTATTCAAGTTTTTCAAAGGTTGCATGTGAACTGTATGGTACTCCGTTTTTTTTTTTAATCGAAATAAAAGTGGATTTTTTAATTTTCCATGTATAAGCATAAAAAAATTTTCATTTTTGATCATAATAAAAGACTTTGTTTTCTATATAAGGAAATTTTTTGACCATTCGTATAACTTTTTACTTTTTGATAGAAAATTTTTCATTCTAAAAATAAAAATTTAACATTTTTCAAAAATAAATTTCACATTTAAACAGAAATAAAGAATTTAAAAGTTTTTTTTAATCGTGATATTTTATTAAACATGTTATTTTTTAATTTTTATTTTTTTAATCTTAAAAATAAAGGAATTTGAATTGTATATGGAATCAGATAAAATAAAAAAAAAATTATCCGTAAATTATAATTATAATTATATTAAATGTTATAAAATATATATACATATAATATAAAAAAATCAGTTATAAAATATTTTAAACATTTCAAAATAACGTAATAATATAACATGATTAATTAGGGGACATGATTGATTAGTCAATGCATCAAAAATTAAATAGCAAATTTAAATCCAATCAGTATTGTACGCCACTATAACTAATTATATGCAACAAGCCAAGAGATGCTCCTCGATTTTCTGCTTGGTTTAAGTAATAAAGGTTGACGACAGATGAAGGACTAAATGACAGTTAGACCAAGAAAGGACACGTGAACTACTTATTTTTGGCGTCCTATTGTCCTTTCTTCGAGTGTGCAGCCAGGTGCAGAGCCTTTTATTATTGCCAATAAAATATGCCTTTTTTTGGAGAAGGGGAAGGGTGACACAAAATCTAAAAACCTAAATAACCCCTTAAAGGAAAATCTGATGGGTTGAGTCCATATTAGACCTGAAAAAAAATTAGGTTAACCCACCCAATTTGATGTTAAATTGATTGGTTCGGATTAAAATTCTAAAACCTGATTAAAACCCAACCCACTCAATGAATGTTTTTTTTTTAATATTTAAAAAAAATATAATGACTAACCTAAGCCAATTTTGTTGAGCTGACTATCATTTCTCATTTTTGTCTCCCCCCCAAGTCAGAGTTCGTGCCTTACCCTTACCTAACCCAATGCCCCACCAGCCTCCCCTGATCGTCCCTTCCTTCGACCATCGACTGTCACCCCTCGATCGGTTCATTTTTGCCTCCCCAAGCCTGAGTTCGTCTCGTGCCTTCCCCTTGCCCAGCCCTAGTTGCCACTTGCCACCATCCTCCCCCGATCATCCTTTCTATTGTTTGTCGACCATCGCCCCTCAATCGGTTTAGGCATCCAGCATCTTAGTCAGCCTTAGCAGCTAGTAAAACCTCTGCCTCTGTTGCTCAGTGGCTTTATTCATTTTTCTTCTTTTTCTAGTGGAATTTTAGATGTTAGAATGAAATCAATCTTGGCTTTTTTTTTTTCTCCTTTTTCCAAGATGCTCAGGTCAGGGAGAGTCGGAGAGGTGAGGTCTGTGTTTTGCCTAATTCTTCTTTCAAAGTTTGGCCTTCCATAACCGAACCCTCCATTTTGAATTCTAGCAATGGAGAAATAAGAGCTCAGTTAGGTAAAGGTCTTCTTCAAGCTTCGATTTTGAATTTTTAATTATAGTTTTGGTATATTTATTAGCATGGGTTGAAACTTGTTCCTTGTTAGTATAATGGCACCACTGTTTTGACGTGTATATAAATGTATATATGTACATGATATATTCACCATAGGTATTGGAAAAATGGCAAGTTTGAAAATTTTTTGCTGCCAGGTTGGTTGGTGCTCTGCCTTTATTAAATCAATAGTGTTCAAAACAAACGTTGAATTATTGAATCAAAACTATTTTGATGTGAAGCAAATTTTTTGCTAGTTTTTGTTTTAGTGGAATAGAATTATATGCTGGCACTAATCAAGGCAATATTTAATTTTCAACATTGAATATAATTTCTAGTTACCATAACGTGATGGTATAACAAAACTTAATTAAAAACTGATCATTTAAGGCAATACCTAATTTTGTTTTAATGGAGTAGAATTGCTTTTAAAAAATGATTGGGAGTGCAAAAACTGTAGTGCTTTTTTAGGTTTTACTTTATATAACTTTCTTGTATTTAGTGCTCAAACATGATAGAACCATGGTTGGTGGGCATTTTGTTTTTGTTTCTTATTAAGCTGAATAACTATGTTTGTTCTTTGATCTTTCAACCTTAAATATGAATTGGTGCCTTAAAAAATGAAAATATATAAAATATGAAAAAGAAAAGATGGTGACTCAGATATGGATGTCTTCTAAAGATTAGGATTTAAAAATAAGATTTCAAGTTTATTTCAATTTGCCTGGCTTTAGTTCTTGTTACTACACACATTGGAGTTAAATATTATTTTTGTGAAATAGGTTTGACTATTTGTGATTGATGTTTTAATTAGTTCTTATTGTCTTTACATGACTTCTTTATTTGAATTTTTAACTTTGTATTCTGATTTATGATTGAATTTTTAAGTCATGTTTTATTACTTTGTTTTTATAAATTGTCGAACCCGATGAACCCAAAAAACCCGCCAAACCCACCCAAACTTTAATTGGGTGGGTTGATTTTGTACACTGGTTAATTGGGTGGGTTGAAAAATTTGGGTGGGTTGATTTTGTTAGGAAATACCCTAAGCATTAGAGACATTTTGATGTATTTATTTTGAACTGGATAATAAAATTATATATAGAGGTTATTCATTACATTGCTGTATATCCTCATTTTATTTACAAGTTAAAGTAAATGTAAGCAAATATGACTCCCTGATTGCTTGTGTTAAAACTGTTAGAATGTTGTATGCAATGGACTTTTTATATGTGAGAAGACAATGTTCTAAAGTAAGTGGTCTAAACTAAGGTCTGTAGTCTATGGGATTAGACCGAGCATCTAATTCATGTTAAGACTATTATGTTATCTAAAGCCATGGTGGGGACGGTTTGTCTTGATTGTCTGGAGCATAAACTCTCAAGTAGAGACATAGATATGTTGGTTGGTAGTGACATATTAGACCGGGACTAAAACATAATTGATCTACGTAGTCCGCTATAAGTGGATCGATATGCTTTTGACATTCATTGTGCAGTAACCTTAATCCTGAGTAAATTAACTACTTCATGTATATGACTTGTGTACTTTGATGTTCTAATGGCTAAAGCGTCTCAGAGGTACTAAGCTTATAGATTGGTTCGTTGGGTGCATGACTTGTATACGATTAAGGGTTTATTTACAGATATCGGAATCATAGCTCTAATAAGGAGTTAAGGGTATCCTCTTAAAGGCATTATATTGGATGTGAAAATGGACAAGACCTTGGGTCATCTGCTGGGCGGATGACTTCTTATTCACATATAGTGAATAATCATTTTCTTATTCGGTAGTATAATGGAACTTTAAGATAGCCTGATCAGTAGGATTAAACGAACTTTGACCTAAGGCTGATCATGGACATCATATGAGGGTTCTGCATACATGACAAGGTCATTGGATAATAGCTTGTCACAGGCTTATGTAATACGGTATATAATTGGGAGTTCGGTTTCAGGTTTATAGTGGTGTGACTCTGAAATTAGTGATCATATGATTGAGTTGTTCGGTAAAGAAAGATGATCATATGGATTTACGGGAGCCCGATTATATATGTCTAATTGGTCCCTCTATTAGCTCCACATAATACCTTAACGATTGGCAATTTGATTTAAGTATGCTATTAGCTAATTGATTATGCATGGATGGTGTTGACATAGGATTAGGATGGTGGACAAGATTCTCTCCAGTTGAATTCATATTTTGTTTTGGATAATATAGTATACAATTATTCGAACTTCAAATAAAATTACCATGATTTTGTTTGAGATTGGATTGGAGTTGTAGAAAATTATCTATGAGAACAAGAATTTGAAATATAACTGTTTGTGGATTTTGAAATTTGAAATTTGAATTTGAAATTCGAATTTGAAATTTGAATTTGAAATTTGAAATTTGAAATTTGAAATTTGAAATTCAAATTTTGAATCACAGTCTAAGTGGAATTCGAATTCTTTGTGGATAATTCCACAAGGCTAGAATTTGAATTTGAGTTGGATTATGAAGAGGAAAATCTTGTTTGAATCCTACTTGAATTTTGAATCCCAATCCTAACTAATTTAGTCGAAAATTTTGAGGAATATCCTCATGGAATTTTCAGATTTTTTGTGGATAATATTCAGGGAAAAATTCAAGTTTTAATCCCAGTTGAATTTGGATTCTCTCCTCCCTGAAAGTGGCCGAAATTTTGAAGATAAATCTCAAAGAGATTTTCGGTTATTTATGGGTAAGGATGAGATAAAATTCAAGCTTGAAAATCCTAATTGGATTTTGATTCTCCTCACACTTTAATGACCGAATCTAGTCATGTGTTTGGCACAAAGGGGAATCGGTTTTTATGAAGGAATGAGGAGATAAAATTCAAGTTAAAATCTTGTTTAAATTTAGATTGGATAATCTCCAAGATTGACCGAATTTTTGGTTGGGATTTATCCCTAGAAAATTCGAATTTTGTGAGTGGATAAGGGAGAAAATCTTCTCCTAATCCAATTCGAATTCAGAGGATCATCTCATGTAAGTCTATAAATAGAGGTCCTGCCACTCCAGTTCTCTTAGACCATAGACTCTTAGATGAGCAGGCTTATTGTTGCACAACTCACCGTGACAATAAGTTTTTTAGAGATCTGGGTGGTCGGAAGCCGATCGAGGTTCAGAGTGCCCACACACTCAGCCATTTGGGAATTGGAGAATAGTAGAGAATGCTAATTGGTTGAAGCTCTCCGATCATTCTCCTCCTGCAGATTGGCGTCCTTGAGGTATGAGTTTAAATTATTGTTGGTTTATTGTATATGGTATCATGAGATATTTGGCGATCTTGAAAAATTTTTATTGTTTCGCTGTGCCACTCTGATACGTTTTTATCGATTTATTTCCTTCAGATTTTGTACATTGGGTGGGTGAAAAAAATTTTCAACCCACCTAATAAAAAATCCACCCAATCCACCCAACCCACCCAATGAACACCCATACTTTCTTGAATTTTTTTTCCAAGCCATAGCACTCTTTTTTCTATCTGATCTATGGTGACGAAGAAATTTAATAATCCGACTAAGATTATAAATCTACCTAATTTAATTTATTATAACTCAAATATGATCAATCCGATTAAAAGATCAATCTAATCCATCCAACTTGACTATTAATTATATAGGTTTGGGTTGTGTTTTTCCGAATCTAACTTAAGCCAAACTCACCCAATCTCTTATTATATAAAAATAAATATTTTTCATACCTTATAATATATAGTATTTGTCTTATATAATAACCTGTTATATTTCATATTATATGAGTTTTTATTATTGTTTTTTTTTGTTAGTTTACAACCTTTATATTTAAATTTGTTTTGTATATATTTTATTTTTATGTCGGTTTTTTAATTAATAAGATAATTTTAGAATTTTATAATATCAATATTATACTAAAAGTTAATTTTCTTTTCATATATTCTTATTTTGGGTTAAATAATTAACTATATTTATTTTTTTATTTTCTTAATTATATTTAATTCGACAAATCTATCCAACCCATCTAAAATTTAATTAGATGGGTTGATTTTGAACTTTGGGTTAATTGGATGAGTTGAATTTGAAATTAACCTACCCAAAC
The DNA here is from genome assembly GCA_035233585.1 of Antiaris toxicaria. Classification (NCBI taxonomy): domain Eukaryota; kingdom Viridiplantae; phylum Streptophyta; class Magnoliopsida; order Rosales; family Moraceae; genus Antiaris; species Antiaris toxicaria. The sequence continues at coordinate 110,133,501 of CP141154.1, read as the reverse complement.
TTGATTGGGTGGGTTGAAAATTCTCAAAAACCCACTTAACCCACCCAGTATTCATCCCTGGTCTGATCTTCTCTGTGAGATTGCTTCAAAGACAATCTGGGAAGAACACTATAGTCAATCTTAACTTAAGAAACAAGGTTTTATAACTTAACACAATAATTTTTTTTTTAAGTAAGAACTTAACACTATGAAGTTGTTCATTGAACTTTTAAATGTTTCTTATGTTAACATTTTAATAATTGAACTAAAAAAAGCTTAAATTTTTCTTCTCAATGTGTTTTCAAACTTTGGAGTCAAAACTTTGGAGAATAAACGTATTCTGCCCATAAAGTTAAGCAATCACAGTTATTTATTTGTTTGTTTGTTTGTGTTGTTGTTCAGTTTGTTGCTTTCCTTACTTGAACAGTAATTAACTTGATTCTGTTTCTCCTTTCATTGAATCGTAAATGAGGAGAAAATTTGGGCGGACTAGAGTCGTAAATCGCAATTTAAGGACAAACCAATACAGAATAACTAAATACTCAATATATATATATATATATTCTAAAAGAAGGAACGGTGACTAATTTGCTTCTACCGTTTTCACTTGTTGATGTTCCACTATATTTTCCACCATTAAACTGCCAAGCGTAAAAAGGGAAAAAATTGCTAGACCATAACGACACGTTTTTGATCTCCTGGTTTCTTCCTCTCCTTGTGCATCTACTTACATTAACCGATCCGCTTCTCTTTCCACCAGTGACGAAGTCATGAATTTTAATCAGAGACACTAGATAGATAGACATATTTTTCAATTTTTGAGGAATAAAATAAAGCTTTTATTTATTTATTTACTTTTTTTTTTTTAGAAAAAGTTGATAGGGGGCTTAAGCCCCATGAGCCTTCTATGGCTCCGTCTTTATTTCAAAGCAATTTTTGTTCTGCTCCTTTATGTGATCCGTAATTTTGCAACTTAAACAATAAAAAGAATTTTCTAGACAAAGGAAAAAAAAAAAAAGGGTGAAATCACAAATAAAAATGATGCTAGTTACATCAATTTTAATTCTAATTTTTGTACTAATTTTAAGTTGTCATTTTTTTTTGTAAATAAAATAGTTTGTTAATAATTGACGTGATAATTTTTGTCGATATGTAAAAGATAATTTAAAGTTGGTATAAAATAAATTGGGATTCTACGAATAAACGCGAAAACTTGGGAAAACGACATTGGTGTATATAAACGACAAAAGCCAATACCTCGTTTGAAACTGCATCGATGCATGAAAACGATAACAAACTAAGAAAATGAAATAATAATAATAATAATAATAATAATAATAATAAAGTGACGACAAACCGAAAAACGGCATTAGCATTAAAAACGATGACCAAAAACGACATAATTAACCTTGACGTTACAGAAGGCAATAAAGTAAGAACCAAATTAACATGACACGACATAACATCAACATTAAGGACAACAACAAACACTAAAAACGACACCATCGCTGGAAATTAAAAAAAAAAGAAAAAAAAAATCAAAGACAGCCAATTAGATAGTGGCATCAGTTGCGTTAAGAACAACAAACGAACAAAAACGACAAGAATCTATTAGTGTAATAGCTAGTTATCCGTACAATCAACAATAACCTTAATTGGTATTGGACATCCATAAAATCGACGATCCCATCAAACATACAAGCAAAATTTTGATAGAACCTAAATACATGCACAGCATATTAATAACTTCACATCTTATTTTATGATATAAATAAAGAAATAAATGAATAAATAAAACCTTAAGGACCGATCGAGGTTGTTTTTTATTTTTATTTTTTAAGTCATTGGACATATAAAAGGTTGTTTCCTTGTTCTTCATGTCTCTTATCACAGCCAGTGAATTCCAAGCGTTTCTTTGGTTGAGGAGCTCAAGGTTTTTTTTATGTTTGAGTCTGGTTTTCTTCATTTATTAAGAAGCAACCATTACTGCTAAGGGTGAAATACGTGGCTCTTGTTTCTACTTTCTACTATTTCTAAATATCCAGATGGATACTAAATCATTTGGCGTTTGTAGACAAAAAGAAGATGCTTCTGCCCATAAAAGAAATGGAGAAGAAAACAAAAACACACAATTCATCAAAAGAAAGATATGATATTGCTCCAATGTGAGCCACTAATTTGGTGGTGGTGGGCCACTTAAATAATTAAATAATGGGTCCACAATAATTCTTCAAAATTCAAAGTAAAAAGTCTTGAATTCTTATTTACCCCTTTGGGATTGGGTTTGGGAGGTGAACAGAAAAGACCAGTTTTTATTTTTCGCGTACATGAATGAGCTTAGGAAAGTGGTGCAGCTAGAACCTTCAAAGAACCACCGTTATTATTATTATTATTATTATTTTTTAACAGCATATCTCCCAGTCTATACAGTTGATGATTTCAAAAGTGTCCCCTTTAGAAAGGAAATAGAGCGACTACAGCTCCTTACCATAACTTTTCGGAAAGTTCCATTCCCATTTCTTATACAATCTCAAACGTCAACTTGGTAAATTTGCTCAGTGCCCAATTGAACTGTAACACTCGTAGGACTCCTATATATAGGGAGGGACTTCATGTTCACTCAAAAGAAACAAATCCATCCCTAATAAGGCCATTCTCTAATACATTTCCTGCCCACTAAAGCTTTTCTTTTGCTTTGATACACAAAAATGGATCAAATTGAGAACAAGAAGCTCCTAGATGCTGCTGCAAAATTTGACAAGTACTATATCTTTAGGAGGATTTTGCAGGTTGTCATCTCAGCCTCTCTTTTGTCCCTGTTCTTGTTCTATCACCCTGGCATTATTTTCTTTCCTTATTCGCTTGCTCATACTCTTGAGAGGAAGTACATGTTCCTCATCTGCAATGGAATCCTCGCCTTTCTCGTGAAAAGCTCGGGTTCTCGCAGCAGCTCTTATTCGGATGAGACTGTTGTTGGTGGCAAATTCTCTGCAGTTCCCAACTTGTCCGAGACAAAAGTCGCCTTTGAAGTTGTTTCTCCAGTCGTTGTCTCCTTTGGTGATGAAGAAGGAGAAGAACAAGAAAGTAAAGAAGACCGAGATCAAGCGGTTGAAGAAGCGGATGAGGAACAGGAAGAGCAAGGAAATGATCAACTTTATGGGGAAAATTATGAAGATAATTCTGAAGCTTTGACCAGTTCTGCTGAGAATGAGAGCTTGGATGAAGAGGGAAAAGGCCGGTTTTTGGGCAAAGAAGAAGAGGAAGAAGAAGAAATGGGGGCAACAGAAACAGAAGACGAAGAGCTCACAAATGCAGAAGAACTGAACAAGAAGTTTGAAGAATTCATAAGGAAAATGAAGGAGGAACTTAGAATTCAAGCTCAACAGCAACTAATCCCGGTTTAAACTGATGTAAATATACTTTAATGGATAACAATGTGTGAGTACATATATATATATATATATATCGTTTTTGGTCTTTACAAAGATGTAGATGTAGATTTAGTCCAGACACTCTCATATGCCTTTTGACGTCTAGTCCTTATCTTGCTCTTCCTAGTCCTTTCTCTTTCATCTAGTGTTAGTTGTATCCTTTTCCATGTTCGAATCTGCTTCTTGACTAGTGTTACGTCTTCATTAAACTATATGCGATGTGTCAATTTTCAGATTTTGGCTATTTTGATGCGACACCATCTCTAGCTTTTGCTCCATTTTCTTCTTCTTCTTCTACTTCATTTTTTTTTTGGGCCCATATAAACATAAATTGAAAGATAAAGAACAGATTACAAACCAGAACCAGAGTAAAAGTCTATTATTTAATTAGCACAAGATGTTAGGATAATCCTGAAGAAATGAAAGAATATTTATCAATATTTATGTTAATAAATGTGATTTATGACGTGGGTTTCGAGGAAACTGCTGGAAGGCACGAGTTTTATGTTATGTTTGAGAGTTCTATCTTTAAAAAATAAAAAAAAATTTATTTAAAAAAAATAATCTTTTTAAATTTTCATATTTGAGTATTCAAAATTTTTTATTTTTAAAAAATAAAAAAAACTCTTTAGAAAAAGAAAAAATTTTATTCATCCAAACAACTTTTTATTTTTTAAATCTAAAAATTTTTTATTTTTTAAAAATAAACTTCCCGTCTAAACATACCATTAGACTATATAGATTATTTGGATAAGTATCATTAAGTACTCACAACTGTAAATGCAAGCATAATGGTAGTAATGATAAATATAAGGATAAACTATATGTGAAAGAGATAATAATAATAATAACAGGTGCATGGTAGATATGATTAAAGATCATTTGGACTATGGTATCCCAGAATGGAAATAGATTGTGGGTTTGATTATCTTGTTAAAAAACAAAAATGGTGGCAATAAATTAGTATAAGAAAATAATAGATATTGTCTAGGACTTGGTTGTTACTTGTAATCATATATTTGTTAATGACTGGAGTGGTTGACCATAGCATTGTCATCATGTAGCATGGAAAGGGAATATTGCCAACTGTCTATCCGCTGATGATGTTGTTGTGCTGTCTTTCATTGCAAATATTTTAGCAGCTGATTTGGATGAATTCACACCCTTCTTCGGAACATGTGGACCCACAGGCTTTCCCAAGAAAATAGTAAAAAAATAATAAAAATCTGATATATCTCTCTTTTTTTTAATTAATTTATTTTTTGGTGGGGGGATGGGGGTTAATAAATATGCATGGAGCAAAATTTGTGATTCTCCTTGCATGATGCACGACATTTTTTTCAATGAGATACGGGGATAAATGACCTTTTCAAGAAGTTTTTTAATAAATAGCTAAAATTTTTAAGAATTAATAAAATAATGATTTTTAAAAATCGATCAGTTAATCAAATTAGTCAAATATTGAATGATTAATTAATAGTTAATTGTTTAAAATGTATTTTTGATTGATTGATTATGATTAATTACTGATTAAATATAATCAATCAATAATTGATTACATTAGATCATTTTCCTAAATAAAAAAATTCAACCATTAATTTGATTAATTGTTTAAAAATGGACTATTTACTTAATTTTTTTCTCTTTTTACAACATTATGTCATGAAGCACTAACGTCTATTCTTAGCAATCTGCAATTTGAAGCAGAAAAAATAGCAATCTGTAATAGTTATATATCGTTCTACACAGAAAGGAGGGTTATAGTTATAGAGGGTGTTTGTAGAGTTTCTTCTCATGTGTACTATTATCTGATATAATGCCATAGATTTCGCTTATGAAATCTCACAAGACATAAGAAAACACACTCGTGATTGATTGGACTTTGATTAAACAACCGCAGAAGAGCGACAAAAAATATCAATTCTGTCCCTCAAAATAGTTTAAAAAAGAACCAAAGATTCCAATTCTATGTTGACTCCACCCTCTTTTTTTTGGTTAACTTTTTGATCCTCCAATAGATCCGGCTCGAAGTCCTATTTATGTTCACTGAAATATAAATTAAAACACCAAGATTTAGTTTAACCCAAAAAAAAAAAAAAAAAACCAAGATTCTCTTGACATCACTTTCTAGTTGCTTCCATATCCTTGAAGCCAAGCACAACTGAATGCTACTACCACAGTCCATATATGCAGTGAGGGTGAAAAAAAATAACACAATAAAACAATCTTTCACAGAGAATTTTTTAAACTGCAACAATCCTCTAATTTAAACATATCGCTAATATATGGTAAAGTTAGGTGACATAACATTTACTTAAAATCGTTTCATATATTACATAAACAATGAAAACCTCCGTAATTAACACGTGTGCAGCTTTCACTTTCAGATGCACTATTTCTATATGTTACTCGTTCATATATCATGCAAGGAGGGGTCTCATTACCTTCAATTGAGGGACCCCTTCATATCAGTCATCCACTGAAATGACAAATTACTACTCCCAACTGCAACAAGTTTGTCATGGAGGGAAACATCTAGAAGGACCCCCGGATTTGTTCAAGTGCACTGCCAAGTGGGTTGTCAATACTCGTAGTGCAGTTTCAATTTTCAACGATCAATTTTAGAAGTAAAAATAATAATAATCCAACGTTCTGACCGTATAAAGATAAGTACAACTTCTTTTTTTTGCCAGCCCCACGTGGAGCATCCAAATGAGGCATGTTAATGTGGGTCCAGATGATATGCCTGATTAAAAGTTGAGACCATCGGAGATAACTGAAACCTGCCAAGTTAAAGCTGCAGCATGCAATCAAATAGCATATGTGGCAGCTAAATAATTTTTAGTTCAGTTACTGAGACAGCCAGGCTTCTTGGACATAAAAAATAATATATATTTCAACCAAGAAAAAGAGAAAAGAGAAAAGAGATTCATGCGCGTAACACTTCCCACCTGAGATCTTCTGTAGTCACATCTGTGACAATACACACACGCAAACACAAAATTTTATATATAAAATAGTACTAAATTCAGATAATATATAATTGTAAGAGATTTCTTTTGAAACGCTTTCCAAGTGAAAAGGCAACAATCTTGGATCACCTTCTCCAGTAATCAAGAATGGTCAATAAGAAGAATTTAACTGAGACGTTAAAATTTAAAAAATGAAAAATTTTTCATTTTAAAAAAAATAAACCTTTTTAAATTTTTATATCTGAACCTCCAATATTTTTTATTTTTAAAAAATAAAAAAAGAACTCTTTAGAAACAAAAAGTTTTCACCCACCTAAATAACTTTTCACTTTTAAAAAAAGTTCTAAACAACTTTTTATTTTTCATATCTAAAAATTTTTCATTTTCTAAAAACAAACACTCTATCCAAATGGACCCTTATTCTCAGGTCAACTGTTCAAGTTACAAGAACATATTGCAGTTGCAACGTATGTTTGTGAATCATAATTAATTAACACTCAAACATTTTCAAAAATAGAATATGATGAAGAAAATAAATAAGTAAATAAAGAAAGGGATCAAGTGCTAGTCTTAATGTATGTGAGATGAATTTTGGCTATTGACCCTTCTCTATATTTTGTTTGTCATAGAGAAACTGTCGATTTAACAAGCCAGTAGCTAATAACAACCTTTTAACTATTTCCGTACCCAAAAAAAAAAAAAAAGAGGATATGAGTATAGGCATAAATAAAATATAGTACCGCCTAGGTTAAAATGAGAATGTGATAGATCTTAACTACAATAGTTGAAGACACTAAAATGTGTCAACATCTTCCATTAAAAAAAAAAAAGGTGAGAGAGGGAGAAGTGAAAAAGAAGAGCAAAATGGTGTACTAAAAACATCAAATGGCTAGAGGGACCCCCTGTCCAAAGAAAACTGCTTTTTTTTTTTTCGACGAATAATTATCAATAAAAAGATACTGGTTCAAATGCATAAAGTTTTCTAGTGAAACCTTGCAGTATAGAAAAAATTTAGATTAATTGCTTTGGCACTATCGAAAGTTGGAAGTCACTTAGGATAGATTTATAATTTATTTAAATTTTAAATTTTAAACAATAGAGTCTGCTTTTAGGATTCTATTAGATATTTTTGGATTTTGTTGATTAAGTAGGATTAGGTTTTTTTTTTTTTTTAATTGAGATAATTGTGGCAGTATTTCTACTTCTACTACTATTTTATGTATGTATTTTCATAATTTTTATTCCAAGAAGAGAGAAAATATTGTTCCCATTCTTTCCTTTATGGTATCAGTGAAGTACCATCTTAGGACTGCCTAAGACAGGAAAAAAAATAAAAAACCCTAAAATCAATTTAAGCTTCGGGTCTAATTGGAGCCATAGTGAAGACGGCCATGATAGGCGCCACTAAAGGACTAAGAGAGACTACGAGTGTTGCTCCAGTGATACCTTCCAACTAACAATGCACAAGTTAAATGGTAAGAATTATCTCAAGTGGGTGCAAATCATAAAGCTAGGTAATTTGAGTGTTGAGATTGAAAAGCCAGTAGAGAATGATGTAAATTACAAAATCTGGAGATCTAAAAATTCCATAGTTATTCCATGGCTAGCAAACTCGATGGAACCTGTTATTGGCAAGCTATTTTTATTTATGCCAACGGCTGAAGAATGGGAGGTAGTACGAGACACATACTCAGACTCGGGGAATTCATCACATATTTTTTCACTCAAAACTCGATTGTGGAGCAACAAGCAAGGAGATCAGGACCCCACCACCTCCTACAACAAGACGATAACATTGTGGCAGGAACTTGACCTTTGCTATGATGATTAGTAAGATTACTCCAAAGAAGGCATATAACTTTTATCAAAGAGGCAAGAGAATGACATGGTTTATATGTTTCTTGTAGGAATAAACAGGGAATTGGATGAAGTACGAGGACAGATTTTAGGCTGAAAGCCTCTTCCAAGCATCCATGAAGTCTTTGCAGAAGTAAAAGGAGAAGAGGTGAGGACGAGTGTGATAATGAAAAAACAAGAGACATCACCAATTCATGACCTTGAGTCTTCGACTTTAATTTCAAAAGGTTCTGACTCCGATGGAGATTGAAGAAATTCTAAGAGGCCATGTGTAGGGAAAATAAAAAATATGCATAGCAAAATTTAAAAAATTTTCTAAAAAATGTACTAATTTGTGTTGTTATATATTATAAGTTATTCAACAATTCACATACGTTGTGAGGAAAACTCCCAAAATGTCAGAGAATTTGACCGAAAAAACTTTAACCAACTAGTTTTCTTTATTATTCTCTAATTTCTAGATGTTGGAGTGCATGGAAACTCAGTTTTTAAATCTGTATTCACACAGTTTGTCTCTTTCTAACCACCCAAAACTTTAGAAATTTATTATTATAAGTGACAGTTATAATAATAAATTTACTCACTTAAGAGTCTGTGATTTAAGTAAAATAGGAGCCCAAGAGCCCTATTTATAGGGAATATACTTGGTAAATTTTAAATTTAAATGAGACATTTAGGAAATATTTTTCTCTCTCTTTCCTCCTATCTGGCATTTTTCTTCCCCGAAAGTGCCAGAAAAAAAAAGGCCCAATTTAGGCATAGAAGATCTAAAATTTGATTCAAATTTTAATCTCCATTTATCTTGTGATTTTATTTGCATGAATATTATTCTATAAATTCAGTTTAAATTTAATATAAATCAGGATAATTTTATTTGAATTAAACAATTATGTAATAATTATCTAAATAATAAATAAGAAGAAAATATTTTTCCTTGTCTTATCTTAAAAAAATGCGCCTACCATAAGCACATAAGGACATGATTTTATTTAAATTCAAATTCGTGCAGCTTGTCTCCTTCTAATCACCCAAAACTTTAAGAATTTATTATTATAATTGACAGTTATAATAATAAATTTGCTCACTTAAGAGTCTGTGATTTAAGTAAAATAGGAGTCCTAAGGGCCCAATTTATAATAAATGTATTTGGTGAATTTTAAATTTAAATGGGATATTTAGAAAATATTTTTCTCTCTCCTTCCTCCTATCTAGCATTTTTTCTTCCCCAGAAGTGCCAAAAAAAGGCCCAATTTAGGCATAAAAGATCTAAAATTTGATTCAAATTTTAATCTGCATTTATCTTGTGATTTTATTTATATGAATATAAATCATGGTAATTTTATTTGAATTAAATAATTATGTAATAATTATCTAAATAAAATAAATAAGAAGAAATTTTTTTCCTTGTCTTATCTTAAAAAAATACGCCTACCGTAAGCACATAAGGACATGATTTTGTTTCAATTCAAATTTAAATTTAAATTCAAATAGGATAATTACCATATTTAATTTAAAATATTTATTTAAATAAGATTATTTATATATTAAAATTAATTATTTAAATAATTAATTTATCCATATTTTTTAAAATTTAAATCAATCTCAATTATCTCAAAAGATAAATACAATCAATTTAAATTTCAAATCCTATCTTCTAAATAAATATTTATACAAATTAAATATTTATCCTACTAATTAAATGAAACAAAATTCTTATTCTACCATCAATAAGAAAAACACCTACACCCACTAAAAAATGATATGAATTTTTCTCTTTGCTAAGTCTAAGAATTAAAGCCATAAAGTATATCCCAATTAATTACCATTCGTCGATAAATTATGAAGAATTAGTAAAGAAATTAACTGGACATATATAATGTGAGCTCTAATAATCTATGTAATTAATTATTCTCTACTAAATAAATCAATTATATAATTATTAATTTTACAGTCATACTATTATAAACTTGAAACTACACTCCTAATCATATATCATATTACGTAAGCTAGTGAATAGCCCCAATCCAATGATTATGTCGTATATACAAACCCCTCAAATGATATTCATGACCAACTTAAAGTCGAAGTCTGTTAAACTTTTTGATCATGCTATCTTAAAGATCCATTATATATCCAATAGAAAAATGATTACTCATTATATATGAATAATAAATCATTTACCAAACAAACGAGTCCTTGTCCATTTTCACAACTTGTACAATGCCATTAAGAGGATAAAATTTACTCGTTATTAAAATTATGATTTTATATCTATAAACAAACCCTTCATCAAATAAAAGTTATGTACCCAACGAACTGGTCTAGTAACTTACTACTTTGATGCACCTTAGCCTTTGAAACATCAAAGTGCACAAGTTAGACATATGAAGCTATTTACTTACTCAAGATTAAGATTATTACATAATAAACGTCAAAAGTAAATTAATCTACTCAAGCGGACTATATAGATTAATTACACTTTGATCCAAGTCCAAAATGTCATGAGCACTAGGCAACATATCTATGTTCCTACTCAGGAGTCAGTTCGCTTTAGACGGTTAAGACAAATCATCTCTTCAATTAGCTTTAGAAAACATAATAGTCTTAACATGAGTTGGTAGATGCACATTTTAACCCCATAGACTACGAACTACAGATTTAGACTACTTACTTTAGAACATTTTCTTCTGGTATACAAAAGACGGTTGTATGCAATATTCTAATAGTTTAATATCAAGCAGTCAATGAACTATATTTGCTCGCATTTACTTTAATATGTAAATAAGATGAAGAAATATAGCAATGATGTAATGAATAACTTCTAATATATTATTAATTAGTTCAAAAATAAATGAAATACGTTAAAATGACTTTCATTTTTAAGGCATTCCTAATACCATGGTGCAATCATTGTAAGAAATCATGGCATACACATGAAATATGTTGGAAATTGCGTGGAAAACTTTTGAATGGGAAGAAAGGAGATGGTTAAGCACTTTAAGCCTTAAGTGAAGATCGAGACCTGCATTCATCCCTAGAAAACCTTTCATTCACCAAATAACAAATAGACATTCTGTGTAAACTTTTTCAATCCTCAAATACGTCTGTAAATTCTTCTTCCTCATGTTCCCTAGTTCAAAAAGGTAACTACCTTAATGCTGCCTTCCTGAGTGTTAATTCCAAATCTACTTACTCTAGGATGATAGATTACAGTGCTATAGATCACATGATAAGATCTTAAAAAATGTTTGTGTCATATGACCCTTATAGAGGAAATCAAAAAATTAAAATAGCTGATAGATCTATTTCAACCATTGCTGGAAAAGGTTCAATAACTATTTCTCCTTCCATTATCTTGTATGATGTCCTTCATGTTCCAAACTTGTTATGTAATCTCTTATCTGTTCGCAAGCTAGTTCATGACCTTAAATGTCAAGCTCATTTCTTCTCATCTCATTATGAGTTTCAGGATTTAGACTCGAGAAAGATGATTGACAGTGCTAGACGATGAGGGGGCCTTTATTTATTTAAAGATGGATTTGTATCAAAGAGACAAGTCCAGAACAGTTATTTCAATTCTATTTCTGTTATTAGTAAAAATAAAGTTATATTATGGCGTTTTAGTTTAGGACACCCAAGTTTTCATTATTTAAAGACTATGTTTCCTAGTTTATTCATCAGTACAAATCCATCTTCATTTTCATGTGAGACTCGTGAACTAGCAAAACATCATTGTACTTCCTTCCCTTTATAAGCTTATCAACCATTGGAACCTTTTTTTACTTATTCACAACAATGTATTAGGGGCTTCATAGGTCACTACACTTTCGGGTAAAAGATGGTTTATAACATTTATTGATGATTATACTAGGTTAATATGGGTTTACTTGTTAAAACACAATTTAGATACCGAAGAGGCTTTCATAGACTTTCATAACATGATCAGTTTTTTAAAGTGACAATGGATGTGAAAATTTTAACAAAATTTTGGGAAAATATTTTGCAGAAAATAGCATCGTTCATTGTTGTGGATTTTTACAAGTCACAAATCGAATAAACAACAAAGTGATGAGAAAAGTATTGTTCTCACGAGGATAATGTTATTAAGTACCGAAATTAATTAATTTTAATTTTTAAACGATTGAAAAATATATTAAAAGTGAAATATTATATAAATAAAAATTGCAAATCTACAAAAATAAATGAACATAAATTCATAACATACAATCAAACATACAGTTGTTAAGAATTATAGTTTAATTGTAATTAATCATATATAATTTTTTTAAAGTATATTATTATAATTTTTGTATTCATATTTGTTGATGGTTAACTATCATTTTTGCTTTATGTACTCTTTCTCAAATTATATATAAATTTTATATTTTTATAATTAAATTTACATAAAGAATTGATAAATTAAACTTCACAATAAACAGTACCATACCTATGTACAGTATGTATATATGAACAGTATCGTACATGTGAACAGTAAAATGAATCTGAATTTAATTATAGAAGGTGTTAATTGAGAAATTTATAGTAGTTAATAATATGATCACACAAAAACAGATAAATATATTTCTATTTAATCCCAGATTTGATGGTATTTATTTTAGAGCTATGCTAAAAAAATCTTCTCTCAATTTCATTTTATTTCTCAAATCATTCAAAAGTTTGTTAGAAATTTGAAAGCTTTAAGTTTGAGAATAAATAATTCAACAAATATGACAATCATAATGACATGTTTAATTTAATTAAACCATCATAATCAAACTATATCATAATTCTTAGCAAAAATTTATTTAATTCATAATAAAAGATAAAATAACATAACAACACAAATTAAACATTATGACAAAATAAAAATAAAAGAAATAAGTCTAGAATGTATGCTTGATATTTATGTTGATAGAAACTCCTAAAACTCCTTATTTTAAAACAAAACAAAACAAGAGAAAACAATTTTTTTTAAAGCTTTATAGGAAGCTTTATTATTATTATTACTATTATTATTATTATTATTATTATTATTATTATTTTTAGACTCTAAATCTAACTCTCTTTATTTTTATCTTTTGTCCAATTTTCTTGTTGTCTTCAAGCCTCCCCTAAAATGTCATTTTTATTGGAATAATTTTGTACTATTCCACCTAATCTCGATACAAAATTTTTAAACTTATTACAGTAGTCAGTGTATACATTACACAAAATTTTCAAACTTGCTAAGTAGTTAGTATATAGTTTTCAAACTTGTTATAGTACTACAGTATCTACAGCGCCAATGCACAGTTTTCAAACTTTGCTACAGTAATCGTGCATAGTTTTCAAATTTTGCTGTTGTATCTACAATGCCAATGCACAGGTCTCAAACTTTGATATAGAAGTTAGTGCATAGTTTTCAAATTTTGCTGTTGTAGCTACAGTGTTAGTGCATGTGATTAAGAAAGATCTAGCGTGATACCGTATATGATAAGCTTGATTTTAATTTGTTAAAACTAAAAGAATTTCACGTGTCGTATTTTTTTTGGTTCCTTTCTAGCCTCTGTCACGCGTCGCATCATTATTAAACTGAAAAAAGTGAATTCATGTGGTCTTAAGTACATTATCTCTTTATTGATTAAATCTTAGAAATTGTTATAACTTTTTCATATGAGCTTTGATTAAAATGTTTTTTTTTTAAATGCTCATCTTGATGAGAGAATCAAATAAGATCAGTCAAACTCATAATTTCCCGACATAAATATTGTTGTTCGGTGGGACCCACCTCAATTTGACACTACAGAAAAACAAAATACTAAAATTAGATATTTCTAAAATAAAATGTCATAGATAAACTTATTGAAAATATTTAATTTTAAACTTATTTAATATATTATTACTAAAAGAAAAAGATAAGATAAAATAAAGTAAAATTAAACAAAAATTTCATGAAATTTACAAAAATCTAAATTAAAATAAATAAAACAAAATAAATCAAAATAAACCAAAAACAAATAAAATTCTCAAGGATACGCTAATTTTTGTGTATGAAAAAGTAATAAAATAGCTCTATTTTATAGAGTTTTCAATCATTAAAGCTTTTGCATTGACACCCCTCCAATAAAACAGAGTGGCTAAAAGAAAATATAGGCATCTTCTTGATGTTACTAGAGCATTAATTTTTACAACCAAGGTACCTAAATATTTGTGGGGTAAAGCTATTCTTATAGTTTCTTTTTTAATTAATCGAATGCCTTCAAAAATCCTAAGTTTTCAAAATTTGTATCTGTTTTCAAATAGCGCTTCCCATCATCACATTTACTCACTAACATACCATTGAAAATTTTTTGTTGCATTGCATTTGTTCACATCCACAAGCATAATCATGTAAAATTAGATCCAAGAGCTAAAAAATGTGTTTTTATTGGTTATTCACCAACACAAAAAGAATATAAATGTTTTGATCTTATTTCATATAAATTTTTGTTTCAATGGATGTGAAATTTTTTGAAAATCAGAGTTTTTTTTGTCATCATCTTCATGAAGAGACTAAAAAGGGAAATGACAAGTTTGAAAACATTTTTAAAGTTGAGCATACAACTCTAGACTCTCCAGTTCAATTAATGGTTCCACATCAGGAACACGACCAAACCAATGCTAAAAGCACATAAGACTGAGGCATCCGTAGGACCCTAGTCGAAATGAGCTTGCACCAAGCCAGGATCATTTGGTCCCAAGCCAAGACCTTGGTGCATAACGCCTAGGATAGAATGTTGTCCTAGGGGGAGAGAAATTAGGAAATGAACCACTTGACCAAAACTTGGAACAAGGGACTTTAGAAATTGAAAACTTAGGAGAACTATCTTTATGCCACAACAAGAAATCACAGGAGCTGAGATGTGTGCCAAAACAAGTAAAGAAAAAGAGGAGCTTTGTGTCTTTTTGAGAAAGAAACATTTTCCAGAAAAAAAAAGGCCTTTTGTGGAAGCACAACCAAGAACCCAACCTGAGAAAGAAACTGAATTCAATCAATTCAAGTGAAATCCTATCTGAGTCAAATATTTCCAGGTCTAACGAGTCACCTGAAATTCCTATTACTCTTAGGAAAAGTACCCATACATGCACTAAACATCCTCTTTATAATTTTGTGTCTTATGAAAAGTTGTCATCATCGTTTCATGCTTTTGTTTCTTAGCTTTCTATCATAGAAATTTCTAGGAATGTGCAAGATGCTGTAAATGTTCCAGAGTGGAAAGTAATTCTTCTCGAGGAAATGAAGGCTCTTAACATGAATAAGACTTGGGATATGGTGGATTTGCCTAATGGAAAAAAAAAATTGTAGGCTACAAGTAGGTGTTCACAGTCAAGTACAATTCAAATGGAATCTTAGAAAGGTACAAGGCATGGTTGGCAGCAAAAGGGTTTACTTAAACCTGTGGTGTGGACTATTCAGAGGCATTCACACTTATGGCCAAGCTCAGCGCGGTTAAATTTTTCTTCTCAATTGTAGCAAACTTAACTAACCACTACAACAATTAGATGTCAAAAATGCTTTCTTAAATGGAGAACTTAAGGAAGAAATATGCATGGGCTTTTTACCAGGCTTTGAGAAGAGGTTTGGTTCGAGGGTCTATAAATTAAAGAAATCCTTGTATGATTTCAAACAATCACCTAGAACTTAATTTGAGAAATTTACTTAGTCAGTAAAGAAACAAGGATGCACTCAAGGACAAATAGATCACACTCTATTTGTGAAGTTCTCATTTACTAGCAAATTTATAGTTTTGATTGTTTATGTAGATGATATCATACTCACTGGAGACAACTTTGTGGAAATGGAGAGATTATAGAGGTTGCTCAGTTAAATAAAAGGATTGTAGTTTCTTAAAGGAAGTATATATTAGACCTCTTGAGTGAGATAGGCATGAGTGGTTGTCGACCAACTGACACACCAATAGAACTAGATCCTAGGCTTGGTAATAGTGACAAGAAAGTTCTTGTTGATACAACTAGGTACCAGAAGCTAGTTGGGAAGCTGATCTACTTATCATACACTCAACTTTACATAGCACATGCTATTGTGGTGAGTCAATTCATGCATTCTCCACATGAAGAGCATCTAAAAGCTGTCTATTGGGTATTAGATATTTAAAGAGCACTTCTGGGAAGGGCTTATTTTTCAACAAAAATGAGCAATGAGGAATTGAAGTTTCCGTAGATGCTGATTAGGCTGGATCCATCATAGACAAAAGATCCACTTCGTGATACAACACGTTTGTGTGGGACAATTTGGTTACTTAGAGAAGTAAAAAACTGAACATAGTTGCAAGAAGTAATGCAGAACCTGAGTTTCGAGCAATATCACTTTGAATTTTTGAGATACTATGGATGAAACGTGTTTTGGAAGAATTGGGAGGACAAGGCTATTATCAGTATTGCATATAATTCTGTACAACATGATAAAACGAAGAACGTGGAGATCAATAAGGCACTTCATAAAAAAAAAAAAAAAAAAGCTCAAAGGAGGTGTGATTTGTATGCCATTTGTTCCTACAACACAACAAATTACTGACATCCTTACTAAGGGACTTCTAAGATAGATATTTGAGTTTCTAATAAGCAAGTTGTGCATGATAAACATCTATACACCAACTTGAATAGGAGTGTCAAAAGTTAGAAGTCTATTAAGGTAAGTTTATGATTTATTTAAATTTTAAAAAATAGAATCTGTTTCTAGGATTCTATGAGATATTTTCCG
Source organism: Antiaris toxicaria (assembly GCA_035233585.1). Classification (NCBI taxonomy): domain Eukaryota; kingdom Viridiplantae; phylum Streptophyta; class Magnoliopsida; order Rosales; family Moraceae; genus Antiaris; species Antiaris toxicaria. The sequence goes on along the minus strand of CP141154.1, from coordinate 110,116,522 downwards.
ATTTTGTTGATTAAGTAGGATTAGGGTTTTTTTTTTTTTTTTTAAGTTGAGATAATTGTGGTAGTATCTTTTCTACTGCCATATTATGTACATATTTTCAGAAGTTTTATTCCAAGAAGAGAAAAAATATTCTCCCCATTCTTTCCTTTAGGCACCATATCAGTACACAAACATAAACGAAGAAAGAGTCCGTAGCCGATAAAATGAAGCCTTCATGAAAGCAACTCTTCCAAGTTGCCCATAACTTGTGGCACAAGAGCATAGTATATCAGAAACTATACATTGATTAATTATCTAAAAAATACATTGATGACATTACATGAATACAGCACCTGAACAAAGTTTCTTTTTTCCCTCACCCGCTTTTGATGCAGACTCTTGCCATTCTTCATTCAGGAAGTCATAGACCCCATAAAGGACGTGGGCACCCGGTCCACCATTATTCAGATTTCGACTCGTTGTCGACCCTTCTCAAAATATTTGTCTTCTCTTATCCAACTTGGAAGATGAGAGTGCAAAAATATTTTCTCCCTTTATCACCTTTCGTTCCTATGTGTTTCATTTGGCTAATCTTACTTAGACTAGCAGATTAAGCACCAAAGCACTTTAAAGTCAAAGTCAGCCAGTAGGTGACAGCGTCAGATCCATTGCTACCCCTTCACTCACTGGCATATTTCTAACTTCATTCAGGATTCTTGCAAGTTCTTTTGTTAATTCTGCACGAGCGTGATCAGAACGCTCCTTGCTAAGCGATGACTCTGTGAATAGACTTTCGGTTAGACACTGATATTCTTGTAACCATTCATCGTTGACGTGCTCAGTGCCATTTTCATCATAAAAAACCAGAGAACTTTCTCTTCTCCACCTATTCAGATAGTATTTTTCAGGAAGCTGGAAGTAGCTCTTTACTATGAATACCCGTAGAGCATGTCTGCATAACAATCCTGAAGATTCAAACTCTTTACAGGAACAATGGATCTGTTCATCTTCAGGTATCCATATAACAAGACGCTCACCATCCATCTTCTTGAAGTGGCGTACAACATATGATCCGTTAGCCATTTCAGAGATACCATATTGCATTGCCAGTTGGCATTCATGTTGAAAAGCATTGAAAGCAAAAGGTGTAAGAATACTCCGTGCATGCTCTTCAATGGGTATGCATGTCTTAGCAAACATGTACTGCATCTCATGACGTGCCTGTTTTTGAATATTGAGTGAAATACCAACCTGAAAGAGTTTAAGCATGTAAGATACTATCACTGAAACGGAAAAAGAGAAATTAGTAAAGAGACTAATAGGGAAAAGGACATTCACCCAAATACCTGCTCAAAGACACTACGCAGACATGTTTGAGCATTGAAAACACCCTTCAGGAATGCATCAACAGATTTTGAATATACGGTAGTTGCCATTTGGGCAAGCAAGTATCCTCTAGTATAGCATGGTGCCCAAGAGGTGCGGAACGAATAGAGTAAATCAATATGTTTCTCTGTACCAAGTCCAGACACCGAAACCATTTGATTCCATTGAAGTTCAAACTCCTCTGTACTTTCCAGCCGACATAATGCATCAAACTCGGACTTGAACTCTGGATAACGAGATCCGAGCGGATGAGAGAACCAACTGGATACTTTGGAAAGAATATTCCATATGGAGATGACATGGTTTATGGCTGGTAAGTCAGTGCTTATGGTGTCCCTAATCCCAGGGTCAAGATCAGTTAGAATTGTTTGTGGACATCTTCCTCTCATGAAACGGACAAAAGTCTGTATGCAAGGTAACAAAAGGATCGCATAAGGGACATTATATGAAGACACAACTAAAATCAATATAGTGAATATTGGTGAACAACCTGTAAGGCCCATGAGAAGGAACGGCATGTTTCATCTTGCAGTAGAACACAACCAAAGAGAATGATTCTTCCATTGTTGTCAATGCCAAGCCACGCTCCAAAAAGCATTCCATATGTAATTGATCGATATGATGAGTCAAAACAGACTACATCACCAAACACGTTATATGCCTGGATTGAATCAGCGTAGGACCACGCAATGTTCTCAACTTTATCATTTTCATCAACTGTAAAGTCATAAACAAAATTTCCGTCAGCCTCTTTTGTAGCCTTGCACACTTCAAGAAGTTCCATTGTGTCATTTTCTCTTTTCTCATTTAGCAACGCGTCATTTTCTTGAACAGTCTTCTTGCGATTTTGAACGAAATTTCTAACATCCCTCTCCAAAAAGGGCAATTGCCCACCTTGAATCCCCTTTTCCAACTCCAGCACTTTCACTATACGATGTATGGGAAATCCAGCTTTAGAGAGTAAGAGTATCCGCTCTTGATCCGCCTCCTGAATCTTCCTATATGCTGGAAGGAGACGAACTTGATCGTCTTCCAGAAGCTCATGATTATGAACATTACTAAATTGCACAACAAACCATTGAGAAACCCCGTCAACAACCTCCTTGGACAAGTACATCTTTGCATCACATCCGCACCTAACCGATTTCCTATCCCTATGGTGTTCCCCAGTAGGCTTCTTCTTCACAGGCGCAAACCCCGAACGGTAACAAACAAAGTCACGCTTGTAAATGCCTAACTGCGGGCTAAGCCTGGACCGCTCTTTCCTAATCGAAAATCCATTCTTTCTTGCGAAATTCCCGTAATACTCGAACGCGTCATCATCGCTCTTGAAAACCATTCCAACATAAGGGGCAACCATAGATTCCGAAGTAGTGGTGTCATTTTTCACCAACTGAGAAGCTATGGATGTCTCTTCAGCATCTCCCTCGTATGTCACGTAACATTTCCAATCCCCACATGGGCATTGTTGTCGCCGAATCCATATGTTCTTCGACGGTATTGATGTCATCAATAAACACTTCGACTCTAACGATGTATATTATCTAGCATAGACCAAACTGAAGCTGCTCAAGACTTCGAAATGACCCAGAAAACTAGCTGATGTTAAACAAGCTTAATTGCTAAAAAGAAACGAAATTTACAAAGACAACGGAAATGGGTCAATCCATTTTATATAAAACAATCGACATGTTGTAACTATATGCAAAGAAACATAATATAAAGCTGTGAGGAGTTCAGAAAATTTCAGGTGAAAGTTGAACCTGAAAACTGTGAAAAAACCAATTTAGAGTAATTGGGGTTCAGAGGGGTTAAGAGAGAGAGAGGATTGGCAGCTGAAAGAATCACTTACCGTTTAGAGAGAGAGAGAGAAGGGGGCATAAACCCTTGTTCTGCTCTGTCTGGTGTTTCTTCTTCCACCGCTTGTGCTCCCCTGTTTTCTTTTTCCAATTTCCCTCGTACCGTGATAATTTTACCAGTTGAACATAAAATGATGACTTTCTATGGATGGGCCTCTTCCCTTATGGACCTTTGTTGACCTGATTTATTGATGGGCTGACCACACTTAAGGCCCAACCTGAATTTCTTCATTAATGGATGAGTAGTCCAACTTGCAGATGGCGATGGGGATTGTCGAGAATGTTTTTTGACTTTGCCATCAATTCAAAACTAAAATGAAAATTGTAGTAAATAGTAGTTTTTAATGAATAATTAAATTAATGATAGGTTTTTAAAATATTTGGAATTTGTTTTAAATTTATTATTATAATACTAAATACCTATTATGTATTCAATTATTTATTAAAAATTGTTTTTTACTTCATCCTCCCTAATTCAAAAAGGTGTGGGAGAGCTTGTGCTAGAGTGATAAAAGGGAGAAAATTTAGAAATGAATTTCTTAATTCACGTAAATAAGAGAAATTAGATGAGTTGGTCAGTTTTGACAAAAAAAAATTTTTAATAAGTTTTCTTATTTTTTTAAAGAAAATGGTCAATGATTATTAAAATGTTTTATGACTATTAATTAGTAATTGATTGATAAATTATTGATTGATATTGTTTAATCATAATTAATATTAGTTAATTAATGATTCAATCAAACAATTATTAAGAAAAGAATTATTTTTCTAATTTAACAATACTTTTTTTTAAAGTCATTTTCAAGATTATTTTCTCAGGAAAAATGACATTTCTTACGGCATCGTTTCAATAAATATTTCAGGTTTTGTTTAAATAATGATCAAAAAGTAATGTGGTTAATTATTAAATGATCAATATCAACCATTATCTGACAAATATTATGCTGTATTCGATTTCAATATTATGTTTACATTACATTAAAATCACAATTTAAATCAAATACAATCATTATTATCATGTCACTTTTTTTATTATTTTTATCAATCACATCATATACTATCTTTCTCTCTTCTTTTTTTTTTTAATTTACTTTTACCAATCACATTATAATTTCAAATTTAAAAACAATTTAAATACTTTTCATCTAAAAAAATATTACATTTAAATGTAATATAAATGTTTTTTTTATCTAAATACTATTTATATTAATGTATTATATTCAAATACAATTCTAATATAATATAATGTATAATTTCAAGGAATCTCTATTGTATGATTTACCAGTCAATCAGTTGGATTTGGTTTACTAACGCATGTTGAATGGTAATTCTCATTTGGGCATTAAAAAAATTGATATGATTTTTTTTAATATATCTTCATATATATATATATATAAAGTACTTTTGTAAACTGCCATTGAATGACGTGGAGGTCAACAGCACAAAACGCAACTTTAGCGGTGAAAAATGAGCCATATGGAAGCAGTGGAAGTGGTCGTTATTTGCATTGCGGGTCATATTGCCCCTTTCATGCGCTTCCTTATACTCTATGCAGTATCTTTCATACCCATTTGGCAAACATCAATTTCTAAATTCTATTTATAAATCTGGAGCACTGAATTTACATTTTACAGGCGATAAATATTAGTATACCCTTTTACAAGTAACAATATTTAATGGTACTTCTCCATTTTCCTTTACATATACATTTACATATATATATATATTGTGCGTTTACATATGCAGTGGTTTTTGTATGTATAGAATGTAAAAATGGTGCCGGATGTTTATATACATTGTTTTATTCAATTTTCTGGGATTAGTTTCAAAGCCTAGGTGTAACCGTTGTGCATAATTATAAGATCCTTTAAGCAATGTCACAGCAAAAGATCACAATAAATTATTCTGTATTATAACTGCAATTATTGAGTTAAAAACATGCGTATTAGCCTCGAAAGAATTAGAAGTTGAATTTGCCACACATCATCGTTATTGGATTGTTTTGGTATTTGTAATTGGATTAAATACCCTCTCTCCCATATATCTTGATATCAAAGCCTGATTTTTACAGGCGATGATACATGTAAGGGAGGGTGTTAAAATCTGAATCTGTCCCACATTTTTTTTTTTAATCTTCTCACTGACCATGTTTAAATTCTGCAGGTCCTCTCCAGAAATCAGACTATACTTGATGCTCCAATGGCTACTGACGAGGCTAAAGAGGCCTTGCTTTCTGAAGCTCTAGATCATTTTCAAGGCAATGAAAAGACTGCCCTTCAGAGAAGAAGAAGCCGCCATTCTACTTCTTCTACTACTACTACTACTACTACTACACCGCCTTCAGCAGGGACAAATTACCCCCTAGAACAAAATGGAAATCATGATCAATATTGCTACTCAAATATTCCTGCAAAACAACAGTTTAGTCTAAACCATGTCATGATCTTGTTGGCAATCCATCTCGGAGGAGGAACCCTTTGTTTCTACCTCGTCCGGAATCAAATCAGCGGTGTGAAAACAAATGGAATCCTCGACGCCATGTACTTCTGTGTCGTGACAATGACCACCGTTGGATACGGCGACCTTGTGCCTCATACCATGTTGGCAAAGCTACTGGCGTGCGCTTATGTCTTCACTGGCATGGCTCTGGGTGGCCTAATTCTTGGCAAAGCAGCCGATTACATAGTAGAAAAGCAGGAATTTCTCCTGGTCCGAGCATTGCACATGCGTGAAAAGGAAGTACTTGGTCCAGCTGAGCTTCTCATAGAGGTGGAAACACACAAACTGAAATACAAATTCATTACATCCGCATTTCTTCTCGTGATGCTTATCATAGCGGGGACTGTCTTCTTATATTCAGTTGAAGATCTTGAATTATCGGACGCCTTTTATTGCGTTTGTTCCACAATCACCACTCTGGGGTATGGGGATGAGAGCTTCTCAACAAGGGTTGGTCGTATATTTGCTGTTTTCTGGATATTGGGCAGTACCATTTGCTTAGCACAGTTCTTTCTCTACCTCACTGAACTCTACACTGAGGGCAGGCAAAGATCACTGGCGAAATGGGCTCTTACCAGGAAGCTCACAAACTCGGATCTTGAGGCAGCAGATCTTGATCATGACAAGGTTGTAAGGTAAGAGTAAATATTTCCTAAAAAGAAGAGTATAAATTCGTAAAATAATAAGAGTGTATATATTTCTTTATTAGATATTGAATTCATATCACGTTGTCAAAGATACTAAACCGTTATAATATTTGTATGTAAATTAGACACTTTCATTCATTTATTACTCTTTAATTCTTTCGATTTTTAATATTGATATTTTGGATTGACTTTTTCCAGTATTGCAGAATTTGTCCTGTACAAGTTAAAAGAGATGGATAAAATTAATCAGGAAGATGTATTACTTCTGATGGAAACTTTTAAAAAACTTGACGTTGATCATTCTGAGACTTTGACATCGTCTGATCTTATATCTTTCCAATCTTTCTGATCACCAACTGATCAGCATACCATAATCTTATTTTATCTTTTATTTGTATTTTTTTTCCTAAAGGACCATCGATTAATATCTTTTCTAAACATGTTGATCTTCTTCTATGACGTGAATTTTTTTTAAAATTATCCTAAAGTCGATACTTAAAATTTTCTTAGGGAGCTTTTGGTTGTTATGTGGGTGTATATGGTGTACAACATATATTGATTTTCTTGGCCAAAAAAGATAATGATTGTTAGATTTTATATATGGAAGTGTCCACTTGATTTTAGGGTATATGATCGTTATATTGAGCATCTAGAACAGCTTGCTCATATTCCACTTTCATATTGAAGAGTGCCCACTTTCGTCGGTTGCAAGCAATTTTCAAGTTAGTGGCCGGCAAAGGTGGTAAGAATTTTGTTCTTCTCCTATGATGATTGACAAAAGTAAAACAGGATATGGAACAATGTAAACTCTTGTGATATATATATATATATATGTATGTATGTGTAGAAAAAACAAAAGTCATATTGTTCTATAGCAGAACCTTTTTAAACAAAGGCCGTGCTGTGAAAAGCCTCTGTCATTACAAAGTGAGTTTTTACTTCATATCGTTTGTTGATGGAAACGACATGAAAATTACGTCGTTTTGTCCTAAAGTAAGAGAAATGCCTGAAATGGCATATTTTTAATCAGTGTCACGAACAAACGACATAATTTTTCTATAAAGAAAAGGCGTCTCTTTTTTCTTGTTTCTTTTCTTTTCTTTTTCTTTTTCTTTTTCTTTTTTTTGGAGAGGGACGCTAGTTTTAAATTGCATTCACGAAATATTGCATAAACTAAGAACATTTTTATCCAGATTAAAAAACATGTAGTTAATATATAAAAAAAGAAAAGAAAAAAAAAAAACACTCGTTGAATCCATTGTCGTTTATACTTGCAAGTGCAAGGTGATGAAAACATATCAGGTAGTTTTTACGTATCGTCATTTCTTGATGGAAAACGACACGATCTTTATTTTATTAACCAGAAAACAGCCGTGTCATAGAGAAAGACATACGCTATGTCGTTTTTCTCGATGTCGGCCTTTTGCGAAATTATAAAGAACAAGTAATTTAAATTGTATTATTGGAGTCAAAACAGAGAGCTTTTTTCAATTATCAGTAAATTTGTTGAATTTACTGTCGTTTACACGTGCAGTTTAAAAATGACAAGTAGTTTTTTCTCGATGTTTCATATGTCTATGGACCCCGACCACCCCACCCAACAACAAAAAAAAAAAAAAAAAAAAAAAAAAAAACACACACCTATATTTCGTTTTTCCTATAAAATACAACATGTTGTCTTCCAACCGACCAAATGAAAGCTCACTCTCTCTCTCTCTCTCTCTCTCTCCTTCTTCTTCTTCTTCTTCTTCTTTTAATTTTGGCATCAGTTGCGGAACATGTTGCTTTATCTTCACTGTTTTCTCTAGCATAAAACGATCGTGTAGTTCATATCCAAATTTATATACATAACATAACCATGGGAAAACGTCACATTGATTAATAGAGTAATGACATGTCGTTTCTATAACCATTTCGGTCAAAAGCAACTAACTCTGTTTGTCACCAATGAGAAAAGGAAAAGTAAAATAATAATGAAGATAAACATCCTTTTGTATCCTCATAAGAAAGATAAGGAAACACACGTCGTTTTATTTGTGGGGCCGGAGACATTATCGTTTCTAATACACAACTTGCATGTTGCCATGTCGTTTTATCCCCCCTCAGATGATCCATTCCATAATAGTAAGTGGTATAACGACAACGACAAAAACCCGTACGTTGCACTTACGACGTCTCATAAACAACAACAACCGGGGGTGGTGGGGGGGGGGGGGGGGGGGTGGGGTGTTGTTGTGGGTTGTGGAAATGGAAAAAGATGAAGCTAAACCGCCTGAACAATCATTATTGATTATGTCAAATTCTTTTACACTTCAATTGTCAGGAAGTTGTTCTTATAGATGTTACAAACTTACCAGTAGATAATTTCAGATTTGTAATGTATATATCACAAGCAGAACTACGGTCCGGACAGAGACAACATGATACTGCCGAACATTAAACAGAGATCTCTCACTTTTTTCTTTCACTCAGAATTTTGACGGTCATGATCATGATAAGCAGCACTATGATCTGGTTGGCCTGCGACGTAATCTACGATATCTTCACCAGCCATTTCCCCGTGAACTTCGACAGCGAGCTGAGAAACGCCGCTGAGCACGACTATCGCCAGCACGAAAAGGGTGGTTGACGCAAAAAGAGGCCAGAAATAGGCCAAAATGGAGCCAAGCCGAGGAGCTGCATACAAGAACAAGGACAAGATCACTGAGACAGAAATTGCAATGGCAAAGTGATATCTGTATTGAAGAAGCTGTGGTGGGATATCCATGAAAACCTTGGCTAGCTTCTGATCTGATAATATTTAGAATAAGCAGAGGAATTCTTATTATGGTTGTGGTTATGGTTATATATTCTCATTGATAGTCTCTCTCTCCATTGGGGAATGTAGTCATATTTCTCTTTCATTATGGGAATTCAATATAGTTTTAAAAAAATTTTTTCTTTAATGACATTTTCTTTTTTGTTTCCCCAAAGTATCCTCACTTTATGTTACACTTGGAGATTCTTGAATTACATAAATACCCCACGACTAATATCTCAATGGCGGCTTTGGAATTTTTTTTTTTCCAGAGCACAAGTAAAATATATATATATATAATTCTAGTTATATTCATATTTCTTTTCAAAAATTTAATTCGGCTTTAGTTTATTTAAGTTTTTGAATTTAACATAATGAGTATAATTAAAATGAAAAACTGATGGCATGTTTAACATTGTTAACATTTATTATATAAGTTTTAGAACGAAATTGTTTCAGAGAGCAGAATAAGAAAATTAGGGAACTTTTAATTGAGCGTTTGCTGGTTTTGAATTTTTTATCCCCTGTCACTTGAATTCACAACATATTCAAAACAACTCATACATTTACTGTGTATATATATGTATATAATCATAATTTGACTCCTCCTTCACAATTTGAGGGTTCTGTATATATTAAAAATGTATCTATATAATTATATTTTCACTTTTGTATGTGTATATATACTTGAATTTTTTTCATAATGGTCTGGTAAATGTATTGCATTCGTATTATATTTGTATATAATATATTGAATGTATTTTATATTTAGATAAAAAGTATTTACTTTACATTTGAATATAATGTGTGTTTGGATAAAAAGTATTTGAATTATATTTTAGATTTGAAAAGTTGATATGATTGATAAAAATAGATTAAAAAAAATGAGATAAAAAATATATTTATTTTCAAAATATTTTAAAATAATAAATATATTTAAAATATTATTAAAAAATATTATATTTAAATACAAAATTTTTATATTTAAATAAATATTAAACACTATACAAATATAAAACTGCCAAAAAACAAACATCCTGTTAAGTCCATATATCCAAATTATACGAACAAGGGTAATTGAGAAGACAAATATTGACTAGAGAGGGGCAGATTAGTCATAAGTGGCAGGCACCAATTGGATGGGTGTTGAGGTGGATTCTTTGTCTGTTTCTTGGATTGGTCGGTTTGTCCCTTTTTCTGGTTTCCACTTTTTTCAAGTATGGAATGAAGATTAGTGCTCAGGAAAGCAATGGCATCTTTGATTTCTTCTTTGTGGTTATGATTTTCAGGAAAAATAAAATAAAATAAACTAAAATAAAGGATTATGGCACCAAATGATGCGTTCAGATTGATCATCTTTGGCTAATTTGATTCTTCCTTTGAGCTAAAAATTGTTGAAAAGGATAACTTTGTGAGGAGTTTCTGAAAGCCTAAAATTTTTTTTTCCACTTTGAGGAATCTTGCCTGAATTCACGATTTATTCATTAATCTATTTAAGATGACAATGATAGAGACCTAATAAGAGTGAGATAGCATTTTACTTTTGCTACTTTGAAGTAAGCTTTATTCTTCCATGTGCTCGCCGAATTAGCATGCCAAACAAATGCTAACGCTCGTTGATAAAATGCTATCTTATAAAAAAAATTTACAAATGGTTCCCAAACTTTTAATCCTCATGTCGTCTTTATTGATGACTTTCATTTTTACATATTAAATCATCTAAACTATTTTGATATTAAATGATTAGATCTCGGTTAGGTTTTTTGATCAAAAATCAGACAAAAAGTGGTCCATTAATTTGAGCTAGCTTATTCTCCTTGTGGCATTAGAAACCTAAGCCAAACAGTTCCAACACTCGCTGTGTGATTTTTCTTTTACTTTCAAACATCACCTTAACACTTTCTCATACAAAAAAATATTTAGAGGAATACACTTTCTCATACATTGATCTTGACTTCCATCTCTGAAATTTGACCCTGATCTCTGTTTTAAAAGCCAAATCTTACCTCGATTTTGTTTTGAAACTCAACGCTAGACTAAATTTAAATAAATTATCATTTGAAAAAAAATTAAATTTATTATATATAATATAAATTAATAATACACTCAATACTGTATTAAGTTATTCATATTTATCATATAGATAATGTAATCTAATTCAACCTGATATAATATAATTTACTTATTAAAATATAATACAGTCTATCAAATATAGCCTATATAACATTTATATACTCACTTTGTCTCTTTGTAAGTTTAAAGGGGTAGAAATTTAAGAAAACGGTACAAAATTAAAAAAGTGAATGGTAGACACATTTTGCAAGTTTCTAAATAAAAAAGACAAAAAAAAAAAAAAAACACTTAAAATTTATAAGTTGGTTTTGCAGTGGGCAGTAGTCATAATCAAACTTCAGAAATCGTAGTAAATAATATTTTTTTTATGAAATTTAATTAAACAACTAGCACAATTTAAAAATATTTTAAGTAAATGTAAAATTTAATAGATTTTTTTTAAGGAAAATGAAATATATGTCAGTTTCTAGAAAACAATTAAAGAAAATAATAAGTTTTTAAAATATTTAAAACAAATAACATAATTCTCATGCAATTAAATTTATTTGCCTCATATTTATTAAATAAATAAATAATGTATATATGTATCAAATAAATGATATATTTACATATTATAAACACATTATTTACCTAATAAGTAAAGGAATTATTTATGTCTTATAAACATATCATTTATTTAATAAAATTTATATTTGTCTGCTAAATATGTTATTTACTATAAATATTTTTAAAAACTTGCTATATACTCTAATTATTTTCTAAAAACTGCTATTTAATATAATAATCCATAAAATATGTGGTTTACTTTAACTATTAATTAATTACCAACTTGATATAGTAATGGAAGAACTAGGGATGGCAACAAGACAGGTTCAAGACAGGGTAGGTTTCTCGCCAATTTACTCCGCAAGAGTAAATACTCCTCATCCCCACCCATTACACTCATTTAAGTTAGCGGAGTAGGAAGAGTTCAGGGTAGTTTTTGTGTGGTGGATCTAGGATTTCTCTGTTAATTCGTTAGAAATACATAGTATAAAAATAATTAAAAAAATATTATATAAAAAATAATATATATGTAATTGTATGTTCTTCGTATGAAAATAGACAATTTTTTTATAGATTAATATATATATGTACATGTTATTTATTATAATAGGTATATTAATATATTGTAAAAGACATTATATTTAAAGGAAGTGAATAATACGGTAGGAGACCTTTGGACCAATCCCCACATTGAACCTGTCACAGGTTTTGAAAACCTATCCCATTTAAATCGAGTTTTTCTTATCTCATTTAAGTCGAGTTACTACATATAAATGGGTTATCAGGTAAAATTGTTATCTTTAGAAAAATACATGGGCATGATAAGCCCTTATTGGTCTCTTTGTAAAGATAATGGATCGTTTTGAGGTTTCATATCCATGATTTGTAGAAGGAAGCTCATTAAGCTATAACTTGGGTCATCTTGTAGGAAATAATAGTAAATATTCATTTTAAAAAAATAATTAAAATAAATAATAAAATTTTAAAAATATTTATATAAATAGTAAATTTATTAGATATATGAAGTATTTACAAAATGTAAATAATTAAAATAAATAACAACTTTTTAAAATATTTATATAAATAACAGATTTATAAAGGGTTAACAAAAATCTCAACAATTCGACAAACTCGACGAACTCACCCAACCCAATCAATTATAACTTGAACCCGACCAACCTAATCAAGAAATCAATCCTAACCATTTAATCTGACTCTTAATTAGGTGGGTTTGAGTTGAGTTTTTTTAAACTTGACTTAACCTAAACCCATATAATCTATTAATATGTAAAAATAAATATATTTCATACCTCATAATACATAGTATTTGTTTTATATTTTACATTAATTACTTGATAATTTTTTATATTTCATATTATATGTGTTTTTATTATCATTTATTTGTTAGTTTACAACTTTTATATTTAAACTTGTTTTTCATATATTTTATTTTTATATCGGTTTATAACTTATGTTAAAAGTTAGCTTTCTTTTTATATATTTTTTATTTTAGGTTGAATGATTAGTTATATTTATTTTTTTATTTTTTATTTTTAATTATATTTAACCCGATTAACTCACCTAAAATTTAATTAGGTGGGTTGATTTTAAATTTTGGGTTAATTGGATGTGTTAAATTTGAAATCAACCCACCTAAACTTAATTGAATGAGCTGAAAATTCTCAAAAACATACCCAACTCACTTGATATTCACATATTTATTTATTAGATGGATAAAATATTTATTAGATATGTGACGTATTTACAAGATGTAAATCAATTATTTACCTAATAATTTTGATGTAAATTAAAAACTATTATTTACTTTAATTATTTAATTATTTTAGGAAAACTGATATATACTTCTTCCTTTTTCCCCGGCTTTAGCAACTTGCAAATAGATCAATGTCCAAGGGCTTCACCAACCATTGACGGAAAGTGGGCTTTGATGATGGGCCAGCCTTCTCTCTCTCTCTCTCTCTCTCTCTCTCTCATATTTTCATAATTTATGTTGTTCATGGGCATGAAGACATTAAAACCAAACTGGACTCGAGCATCAGCTTAAAGGGTTGTTTATTGTTTATTTTTTATTTTTTATTATTTTGGTATTGTATGATTCATCCAAATAAATAAGTTAATTGATGAGAAAAAAAATTTTTAAAAAGGAAATAGAGGGCTGTTTGGACTCCACTATTTGAAAGCACGGGCCAGGCTAATAAGGCTAAACGCTAATCATTTATGGTTTGATTCGCATTTATTAAAATGTCTTTCCTTTAGAACTATTATATTGAGAAATGGTTCTCCATCTCAACCATTTTTATTCTTTCGAAGAGCTATTAGCATCACAAAAATTTTATACTACTTTTAGCTTAAATATAACATTTATTTTTATTATAAAAATCTAATCCATATATCCACCTACCCAAACAAAAGTTGGGACACGCATTCATATCCAAATAGCCTTTTAGCTTGATCCCACTTGCCATCACTTTCAACACGCAGTATAATTTAGAATTCAATTAAGAAATTATTAGAACTAAAACCTCAAATACTTTAATTAATCAAAAGCCAGTTGACTGTTTTAGTGGTGACATGTTTTTCTTTCTTTCCTTATTTTTTAAATTGGGTGTTGGTAGGAGGTAGGGGAGTCTTGCCTTTGTTACTCAACCCAAATAGTGCTTATATCTCGAAGCTTTTGACAAATGTAAAAGGGTCAAAAACAGCTACAGTCATGTGTACATATATACATGTACAAGTATACACAAATTTTTTATGTTCAATCATTCTTTTAAGCAAAGATGAGTAGCTCTCTCTTTATGTGAATTATTTTATTCTTTCAAGCCACTTTAGGGTTGGTCCTTTTCAAAGTCAGAGTCATCTATACCTCATTATCTTTAAGCTTAAATTCAAGAATTCATTTGAGTGACTTCCACTAAGTGCACAAAAAATGCATGTATTAAGGAGGGTTTAGCGCTTAAGCAACTAGATTACCTCAAATAGATCATAGCTTTCCAGCAACGTAGCCAGATTTTGACATATTATTAGTCTTTCCTTAACATCATCATCTCTAACCAGAAAATAAAAGACAACATCTTATGGTAGAATAAACTGCAGCTATCAGCAATTTAATTTGTTGTCTAGTTATCATAAACATCCCAATTTATCATCAAATTAATACTTGAATGTATAATCCCTTCAATTTATTTGGTCAGTGCTTGAGGACCAATATATTTTTCTATATGAATATATATGTACATATATTTGTTTTAGTCTTTGTCATGGCTTTGTCTAGCACATAACAAGGTTGCAACAAATGGCACCAACTAATACACTTATCAAACACTCTTGACGATGTATTTGCCCATCATTCTTGAATTGTCCAAAACTAAAAACATATTAATTAGGTGAGAGAAGGCGCTTTTTTTTTTTTTAACATTAGTTCATCCGAATTTACAACTGAATACGTGGATTTTCAAATTTTGAATATGAAATCCGAAGAGATAATCTTGTTGGCCATGACATTTAGTTCAGATATTAAATGTCATATCTTAAAGAATAAGATTAAGGAGGGTAATTTAAAAAAATTAAAAATAAAGATTAGTAGCCGTTACTATCAAGAAGGGGGGGGGGGCGGTGGGGAGGGAAAAAAAGAGCTAACGTAGCCGAATTTACCGGCTTAAAATTTGTGAGTGACTTATCAAATTTTGCTTCTCAGCAAGGGGAAGTCCATTTATAATTTATTCCTCTCTCTTCCGTTACCGTCAACATTCCTTAAACCTCACACATGATTCACAAACTCTCTCATTAAAACCCACAATCCCACATTCCATAACCCCATCAAAATCCAAAACCCAAGTTTTTGTTTGTGCTTTTTTATTTTATTTTTGGGGTGCTATTCTCTGCATTTCCAAAGTGTCAAAAAAAAAAACCAAAACCATGGTGGGTCATGAAGAACAGAACTGTTCTGAGGAGCTCTCTTTTGTTCACCCGGACCCTGTTGTCTTGGAGCTCAACCGTTTGAAGAACCTTCTCAAAGGTTCTGCTTCTCCCTTCCTCTCTGTTTTTGTATCTGTCTATGTCTGAGGCTCTAGATGCTTATGGTTTAGATTATCTGTTTCTATCAGTTGAGTTCGTTAAATGTGTTTGATGTTTGTTCAGGTCTTTTCATTTGCTGTCTTGTTGTTTGGTTCAGTGAAAATATATGCTATGTTACGGGGCACGGATTTCTTCTCTTTCAACATGAAAATTTTGGTTACTAGTAACATGTTTCTGTCTTTTGGTTAGCCGCAACGTTTCTCTGCATACATCATGAAGATAGTCTTACTTCTCTTCCATTTCCTACTAATGGTAGCAGAAAATAGGCGATTATGTCATATTGTCAACACACACACATGTACTACACATATTTATACGCACTTATTGTTGGTCGATATCATTGCTTAAACCGTGTGATATGGATTAGACAGTCGTAACAAATTAAGTGGCTCACCATAAACATTTAGGATGATTACCACCGATGGTTTAAAATATATATATGTATACATAATTATTGAAAACTTGTTCATATATATACATATATATGCGTGCACGTGTTTGTATACATTGCAGTATACCACCGGTGATCGCAGTGTTCTCTAGTGCATATTGTCTACTATGGTTTTTGGCGTTCTCATTTTTCTTTTGCTTTATTGTTCTTGCAGACAAGGAACGGGAGTTGGGGGTTGCTCAGGGTGAAATCAAGTCTCTGAAAGCAACTGAAGCTCTAAAGGATAAGGCTGTCGAAGAGGTATTTAGAGAAATATTTGCATATATATATATATATGTATACAGATATTTGCAAATATAAACAGACAATGTTTTTAACATTTTAGACAAGAAATGTATACTTTTTAGTTTTTATGTGATGGGATGCGTAAAGATTCGCTGTTACATTAGGAATCGTGTTTTAATTGTCTTGTTTTTTTATTTTCCAGCTCACAAACCAAGTTCATAAATTTGATGAGAAACTGAGAGTCAACGAAAATCTCCTCGAGCATAAGGTAGGTTCAGGTTTTTATTTTGTTTTTATTTTTTATTTGAGATCTCTTAAAATAATCGTGAGTATACTTAGTGTTGATTGAGTTACTGTAACTTGTACAAATCTTTCAAAAATGCAGAATCTTGAAATCAAGAGACTAACAAGTGACAAGAAAGATGCACTGGCTGCACAGTTTGCAGCAGAAGCCGCTCTTAGAAGGTTACATGCGAACCAAAAGGACGATGAATCGCTTCCTCTTGCATCTGTCGTTGCTCCTCTTGAGGCTGAAATCAAAATGTACAAGAATGAGGTGGTAGATGATAGTCATGAGAAAAAAAACCTCTTTCGTGAAAAAAAAAAAAAAAAAAAAGTGCATTCCATAATTCTTCTCTTTGTGGTTTTCTCTCTTCAGATTGCTGCTCTTCAGGAAGATAAGAAAGCTTTGGAACGCCATACCAAGTCGAAAGAGTCGGCTCTTCTTGAAGCGGAAAGGATTTTGAGAAGTGCACTAGAAAGGGCTTTAATAGTTGAAGAGGTTCAAAACCAGAACTATGAACTGAGGAGACAGATTGAGATCTGCCAGGTATTATATTGGACTAGATCATGTTACATAGGAGATAGAATGAATGCGTATGGCCAATCTAATTGAAATACAATACTTGCAGGAAGAGAACAGAATTCTTGAGAAGACAAACCGCCAAAAGGTTCTAGAGGTTGAAAAGCTCAGCCAAACCATTCAAGAACTTGAGGAGGTAGTTCTAGCAGCAGGAGCTGCAGCCAATGCAGTTCGCGACTACAAACGACAGTTTGAAGAGTTGAATGTAAGTTCCTTGAAATATTTGGTAGCTTTTTTCCCCTTGAAAATCTCAACATTCCAAATTTGCAATTCTAACTATTGTTGAGTACTAAAAATTCTCAGGAGGAAAAGAGGACATTGGAGAGGGAGCTGGCAAGAGCTAAAGTTTCGGCAAACCGCATAGCAACCGTGGTGGCTAACGAGTGGAAGGATGAAAATGATAAGGTTATGCCTGTTAAGCAGTGGCTGGAAGAAAGAAGGCTCATGCAGGTAAATTTGATACCCGAGAAGTTTCCTACAATACTTTTACTTTTCAGTTTTCACACTTGGTTATTTATATTGCCCATTCGGTACTCGTTATAAGATAGATAAATCAGAAAGTTCAGAAATGAAGGTAAATATTGGTTTTTATTTGGCATTGTAGGCAGAAATGCAACGGCTTCGAGACAAACTGATCGTTTCAGAAAGAACAGCTAAGGCAGAGGCACAGCTGAAGGTGAAAAATTATTTGACTTCAAACATTCTATTCGTCATTTCAATGTTTTTGCTTTTACTTTTTATTGTTATTATTATTATTATTATTTAAATAAGAAGTTTGTTATTTGTTATCTATTTCGTTAAATTATTCTTTGATGTGCTGGTTCGCAACAGGAAAAATTGAAGCTTAGGCTGAAAACACTGGAAGATGGGCTAAAGCATGTGTCAAGTTTCTCAAACAACCTTAATGCCTTCTGTGGTTCGCCCAAGACAGAAAAGTCCAGTAACATTCTAGGATTTTTGACAAGCTCTGGGGGACTTAGAAAGAGGTCGACATCACAACCGAGAGGTTCGACCTTTAGCAGAAACACTCCTCTGCAACAGCCAAATGTAGAGTGCTTAACCGCTGCTGGAGAGCTAAAAGAAGCAAATAACTTGAGGAAGAAAAATGCTTCTGGAGAGAACGTGTTGAAGAAGGGTTTATGGGCATCTAGGAATAAGATTGCTGACATCGGTGAGAAGGAGAACACGGAAACGAAAGCAAATACAAACAACAGTGATAAAGTTGTTTCCGGAGAGCTCAAAAGTAAAGGAAGTGATAAAGCAGCAGCCCCGAATTCTGATAGCGAAGATATGGTCTCGGGTTTTCTGTATGATAAGCTTCAAAAGGAGGTCATTAGTCTAAGGAAGTTTTGTGAAGCCAAAGAGAACGACTTGAATGCTAAAGATCAAGAAATAAAGGTAAGGTTCAAAACTATCTCTCTCTCTTACTCTTCTCTCTCTTTAAATACTAATTTAGGTGAGGCATGCTTGCCAGGTTCTGATGAAAAAAGTCGATGCACTAACAAAAGCCATGGAAGTCGAGTCGAAGAGAATGAAAAGAGAAGCGGCAGCCAGAGAGAAAGAAGCTGCATCAGCTAAGTTGGATGATAACAGAAAGAATAGAGTCATTAACTCCTCTAAACGGTAATTATTAAAAGGTTTCGTTATCGTCAACAAAAATTCTTCTCGACCTTACATTATGACGGATATGAACTTTTGGTTGGTGTCCTAATTTTGCAGGGTGACAAAATGAACTTCACTAGCCCTCCACATTGGAGAAGAAAATGGTGAACATCAAAATTAGTCTGATTTTATGAATCATTGCTTGTGATTTTTTCACTTGTAAATACAAAAGGAACAGAGTGGTTGCGAATTGGTAGCTAGTTAAATAATGTTGTCACAAAAAATCAGTCGTTTGTACATGTTAGAGTGGATTGGATTTGTGTTTTCATCAGCTTTGAGAATTGGGATTCACACAGACCATATAGAATTTTTGTTTTTAAACTTTGTACTTGCAAATAGATTGTGCTTACAAAGTTGAATAAAAGGCTACAAAGGTTATGCAAATTGTGCGAGTTATGTGTTTGGTAACTAAGAATATCACTGGACATTTGACATCAAAAATACTGAATGGTATGGAGAAAGGGAGAGAAAAAACAATTTTATACAACAAACCAAAACTGCTTTTTGCACAAAATGAAATGTCTGACAATGAACCAGCAAAATGCTCTTTTTTTTTTTTTTCCCCTTCACTCAATATTAGGTGGAGTGGATGAGGAGAAAACGACAACATTTCCCAAAAACGACATTTTTAAAAAACGACATGAAATTTAGCAAACAAAAACAAACTACAAGTAACTTAAAACGACAGCATCTAGAAACGGACAACTACTTTAACATGCCGTTTTCTTAAACATGCAAAAAATTTAAAAACAAAATATAAAACGAACTGGAAATTCCACTAAACAACTACTTTAAAGTATAATGAATTTCCCCTTCAACAT
Source organism: Antiaris toxicaria (assembly GCA_035233585.1). Lineage (NCBI taxonomy): Eukaryota > Viridiplantae > Streptophyta > Magnoliopsida > Rosales > Moraceae > Antiaris > Antiaris toxicaria. The sequence continues at coordinate 110,096,620 of CP141154.1, read as the reverse complement.
CAACAATTGAAAATAAAAAGAAAAATGCAAACAATGAATACGAGTGAACAGAAATCACATCTCCCACTCGAGGCATCAACTCATAATTGGGAAGAGAAACCAAACCAATATTTGAAACTAGTCATTCTCTGAATATATCAAGTTTTTAAAGGGAACACGAACAACTATATAAAAAAAAAAAAAAAAAAAAGGCATAAAGTACCATGTTTGTAGACAGTACTACCATTTTTCTAACGGAAGCCACCGACAGTTATTATCCAAAAAAAAAAAAAAATTTAGAAATCTGTTTAAACAGCAACCACCAGACTCAGATAGGTAATGTGGAGGCTCCCTCCTTATTCCTTTGATCTTAGAAGCCTGTTGAAACCTGATTCAGATATGATGTTGAAGAATACTAGTCAAAAAGAGGATTTCTGAATGCTTAAAACTTCTTTTACTCTTTAATACATCAGTTTGATTTGAATTCTTAAGTACAAAAATGCTCTCTACAAGAGAGAATATGCCATAAACATGCAAAAGCTAAATTGAGAAGGCTTGTCCCAGTCCAAGCCGGTACATCCACACATGTCAGTGTGCGGATATTTCTCAGAAAAGGAATTTTAAGATCGAAAAAACCCTAAGCGACCACTTCTTCGGATGAACATCTAGATTCCAACCATGACTTGGCTGCAACCTTTGTGGTCAAGAACCAGCCAGCGTTATCTGGAGAGTCATGGAACGGGGCATCTAATTCCTTCAAGTGTGACTCAAATACACCTGCCAAACCTTTGTCTGAATACTTGTGTTTCCCATGTCCGGTATTGATTCCAAGCAATGGTGGAAAGTCTTCCCCAGATTCCAATGTCTTGGACAAATCATCTATCCAAACATGTAATGCAGTACGAGCTGCCCCAAGAGAAAGACCCTTCAAATTGAGAGACCACTGGCTTGGAGACTTGGACTGTAAATCTGTGTATACTTCCTGTGCGAGCCCTATATCAAGTAGCTCAGATGCTCTGTCTGACAGGTTGAGGTTAGCACAAAGATCAATCAAGCAATTGCAATAAGCCTTCCTTACATCAGCCCCAATAGCCTCAAAAAGTTCCGAGGCTTCTTTTTTAAAACTTCCATTTTCACCATCCCCCTCGAGCAAAAGTTTTAACACGTATCCAAGCTTCGGGCAGGCCTTTTCAATGCAGCCTGCAATTTTAGAAAGTTCCTCCTTTGGCGACTGTGTAATCACATTCAGCAGACAACCACAGAAGCGCTCATCTGGACTAATGCCCAATTCTAAAAGTTGATTGAACGTCCTCACAACATCATCTATGCGTTTGGCTTTCCCATAACACTGGATAAGTGAAGTCAAAACAAATTTATTAGGCTCATAACCTGCTTCCAACATTTCATTCAACATGGCCTCCGTTTCTGATACATTCGCACTACACGAATATATTGTAATCATTGACGAAAACGTCCAACTGTCAGGCGTAATCCCAGAACTCTTCATCTCCTCAAAGATTTCAATAGCTTCATCAGTGTAGCCAACATCAGCACACATAGCCAAAATTGTGTTATAGAGAATCACATTCAACTGTAGCCCTTTCTCCTTCATCTCCCTGTACACATTAATACAATCATCACCATACCGTGCTCTGCCATAAGCCCTCAAAAGAGCCGCATAGGTTATCCAATTTGGGGAATACCCACCGGCAGTCATCTCTTGGTAAATCTTCTTAGCCTGCCAAGGCCTCTTAGCTCTTCCCATAGCATCCAATAAAGTGTTAAAAATAACCAAGTTTGGCTTAGCCCCTATAGCCTTCATCTCCTCATAAACATTCAAACACCCATCAAAGTTCCCCGATTGCCCATGAATCTTAATCAAAGTCGAGAACGTCACTGGATCAATCCGCCATTTCTCGGTTCTAGCACGGTCATACAAGCTGAAAGCCATGTCAACATTACCAGCACGCCCATAGGCATCGATCATAGCCGAATACGTGACATCATCCGGATCACACCCATAACTATCCATCTTCTCAAACCACTCCACAGCCCTGTCAGGCAGAGAACACACCCTACAAGAGCTAATCATGGTCGAAAACGTGACATTATCAGGCTTAACACCTCTCTCAAGCATTTCACCAAACAGCTTCTCTGCTCCATCCAAATTCTTACACTTCCTAAAAACCTTCAAAGTTACATTATAAAGAATAACCTCTCTCTCGGGTTTCATGTTCTGCTGAAAGTACTTAAGTGCAAGAAGTGCAGTGTCAGGGTTCACCATATTATTAAGTATAACAACCGCGTCTTGTTCCAATATTTTACCACCTAAACTCTCCAAAGCCTTCGAAACTTCATCAAAACTTAGATTACACGAGTCCAAGGACTGAGCTAATTTCACTAGAGTAGTGTACCTGGAATCGTACGATTTCCTCCGAAGCTGTGAGGCTCTGGGGCTTCTGGGATTGACCCAGATGTAGCTTTTGGACGAGGGACCGGATTTTTTATCTGGGTCTTCGCGCTTCTCGGATTCGCTAAGGTTATCGTCGCGAGTTTTTTGCGTAATCGGGTCTTGTACGGAGACTTGGCTTATCTGGAGAGAGGGTCTGGATTGAGAGGAAAGAAAACCAAGTTTGAGAGAGTGGTTAAAGTTTCTAAAAGTGGGTTTTTTGGGCGAGAAAAGAGAGTAGGAGAGAGATTGGCGTTCATGGACGAGAGGGGAAGGCGAAGAGCAGAGAGAGTAAGCCATTTTTTTTTTCCCCCTCGCTCTCTAGCGGTGTGTTGTCTCTCCGTGGTTGTCTCTGTGTTTGCGCCTTTGCTTCCGATGAACAGGATAGAAAGATAGTGATTTACGGTATTAGCCTTCTTGCTTAATCAGGCTTCCCACTTTTAGAGTGGACAAACTTGTCCATCCGAAAATTTGCAAAGATAATATTTTAGGGGCTATAAATTGAATCGTGTATGGTCATTATGAAAGTATCAAAACTAGTAGTGTCATCTGCTTTGGTTGGAAGAAGATCCTACTTATGTTTCTCCTACTGCAAGTACCGAAATGACCTTTTCAGAACGGTGAAACTGCTCTCCAATTTGGAAAAAAAAAAAAAAAAAAGTGAGTATAACTTTCTTTCCTTCTTTCTTTTTTTTATTTATTTTGATAAAATGTTTATTTTTTTTATTGTGTTTCGTTGCGTTTAATACAATATAATTTTTATCTAAATATAAAAGTTTTATATTTAAATACAATGTTTTTCTATCGTCTCAAATACATTTATTATTTCAGAATATTTTAAAAATATATATTTTTAAATCCATTCACATTATATTCTCTCTTTATCTCACTTTTTTTTATCTATTTTTATCAATCATATTAACTTTTCAACTTTAAAATACAATTCAAATATTTTTCATCTAAACACATATTATATTCAAATACAAATAAATATTTTTTATCTAAATACGAAATATATTCAATGCATTATATTTAAATATAATACAAATATAAGACGTTTATTAAATATCCCATTAATTTCTTTCTGAAACATTTATTATGATTTGTGTCGTTACATCATTTTATAAGTTATGCTAACGCAACATTCGGCTATAAGAAAGTATTAAAACAACATACTTCATTTGTAATTTTTTAAGCATTTCTTTTATTGTTCATGCATAATAATTTGGCCATAAATTTTTGTAAAAGTAAACTATTAGTTCAAAAATAATTTGAAGACATCAACGTTCTAGTGATTAAATAAATAATTTGATAAGTCAATCTATATCAATTAAATGTTAAAATTACATATATTTTATTTTAGGTACAAATTTAGCACTAAACCTCTTGGTAATGTATTGGAGATATTCTTATGTATATGTAATTACATTTTTCTTATTTCCATTTGAGTTTATAGTTATATCATTTAAATCTTCAGCATACACTTTTTTTACAATGACTATCTTATTTTAACCATAAATTATAAATTGATTCCCATGTTCTTCTAAATTAATTGATATAAAGTCTTATGTAAAATGATAGCTGGAATCATATTTGACTCCATTAAAAGTTATGGAGCTTAAATCCTATTAAAAAATACATGTTAAATAGGTCATAATTTGCACTTTCCTCAACGAGATATAGCGATTAGTCTTATATGAATATCGACATGTTAGTAATCGTATGTTTATGAGTAGGTTTAAGTTTGTGGGGCAGCAGAAAAAGGAAAAAAAAAAAAAAAAAACCAGCGTCCCAATAAGCTTAATCAAACATTAACCAATAAGCTAGGGCTATATCAAGCTCGACCTTAAAGGTGGATTAGTCCACCCAACCATGACATTTGTTTTGGGTTCACGTTTTCCCCCCTCGAGAAAAATCCAACCCACCCAAATCGTAAACTTTTTACGTTATATTGTAAACTATTTACATTTATTTATTTTCCTAATAAAAGGCATTTAAAGAGACTTAAATGAACTCTGAATAAATAGTGATCACCACATCGAAAGTGTCTCCCCTATAATATGATTGTCAGAAATAGTGGAAAGTCTAGTCCACTTTAGAAAGTAAATCAGCTACTATATTAGCTTGATGATAAGAGAACACAAAGTTCAAACCAGGAAAAAAAATTAGCTACGCATAAAACATCTGAAAGTTCTAGACATTTACCGGATAATTTTATTTTTCTTAATTTTTATTGTGATTTATCACTTATGTAATAAATTCCGTGCATTTTGCTTTTTCAATCAAAATTTTTACTTTGTTTGGAAGTTGTGGTTTTTTTTTTTTTTTTTTTTAAGATAATGAGACTAAGTCGAAAATAAGGGGACGTTTGGTAAACACATTGTATTTTGATTGTATTTGAATAAAATTTGTTTTTTGAATGTTGTATTTGGTTGAAAGGTATTTTTTTTTATTTGAATGAAATGTGTGTTTGGATGAAAAGTATTTTAGAGTTGAAAAGTTGATGTGATTGGTAAAAATAGAGATAAATAGTAGAGTTGAAAAGTTGATGTGATTGTTTTAAAAATGTTTTGAATAGTAATTGTTTTCGTAGTTATGTTATAAAATTTGCGTTTGGTGTAAAATTGTATTGTATTTGAGTAAAATTAAAATGCAATTCTTTCTCCAAACGCCCCCTAAACCCTAGGAGTAAATTGCAATTTTAACATGAAACATAGGAAGCTTGAAAAAGTAAAGAAAAAGATCATTTTCATCCAAAAAAGAAACTTCACATTCTGTCCCAATGGTAACCATACCTTGAATCCAGGATGAACTTCACATTCTGTCCCCCCACATTTTTGTTAGTTGTATAAAAAAAGTTGAAAAAAAAAAAAAAAAAAAAGGCAAAACACATCAACAGACCCTTGACAAAAAATCCATCGGGCCGGGAGAGTCAATCCATTATGAAATAGGCCAAGCCCAAACTAACCCGTCTCCTCCTGGGCCTCTGCAATGGACGCCAAGGAAGGACGCCATTTGGGAGAGCCTTCTTCTTCTTCACCAAACCACCCAAAGGTACTCTCCGACAGTACTCCAACACAAACATCTTTACAGTACTGCAACTGCTTTGAACAGCTTCTCAACAGCAGCAACTCCAGCTGTTCCCTAGTCACCACAATCTTAATCTTTTGTCTCCCACATGTGCTCTCCTTATTTTGATCATCATGATGATCATGATATAGCAGTTTCGAAGAAATCAATAAACGTGGCAACAGATAATAAATCTCGCCAGGCTCAAGCTTGGTCATGGGAGGCAATGGCGAGAATGGATGAGAATGGTGTACCAGATCATAGCCCTTGTTGTAAGGTCCTGAAGTAATCTTCTTCACTGGTGTTTGGCCTTTGAATTTTAGTATTTTCCCGTTGTAGGTAACTACTCTGACCTTCTCGGATTTGGACCAACAGGACAGAACATGTGCGCAGATTCCCATGTTGTTTGTTTTTAGTTTGGTTCGTGTTTGAATTGAAGTAGGAGTTTCCGAGATTTATGGTATGTGACTTTGATGATTTTCACGCGGGAGGCGGTTTGACGTGCAAACCATAACGATATATGTCTAATTTGTTTGTTGATTTAATATAATTATGAATATTATTGTTATAGCCTTTTTCTTCATATATATATATATATTAATATTTATGTGGAAGTTGTGGTTTAATGGTGTGGGGCGGTGCTAGACTCTGGCTTGACCTCTGACTCATGAAGAGCACTAATCCAACGTTCATTCTGAAAATGTTTATATTTTTATACATATATTAGGTGTATCAAATCACCATGATATATTTTAAATGATTTATAAGTGTAAGTACTATTCTAATCACGTATCTTACTATGTTTATGATACATTTTAAATGATTTATAAGTGTAAATGCTATTTTAATCACTTAAATAAGATAAAATTTTTATTAGGAAAAAGCAGTTATTAAAATTTAAGAAAGAAATTAATTGCATTAATAAATAAACTTTTAAATATCGATTATTTATTATACAAAAATATGAGATAAACATAGTGACGTACAACATTTATTAATTAAATAATTTATATACGAAAATGGGAAAACAAAATAATTATCTTATCTAAGTCAAGGTCTGTGGCTTGTTCATTGAACTAAGGTATTAACGATAAATAGAGAAAGCCATCAATATTAATATGTATACTGGAAATCAACTAGGTATAATGCCCAAGTAAGAGTTTTCTTTTTTTTTTTTTCTTTGAACAAAGTCAAACTTATGTTTCCTCTTCAAAAATGCAAAAGACATGTGCTCTTAAGGTTTTCTTATTTTTGTTTTTATTTTTTAAAAAATTGATCAGGTGGGATAATTTAAATTATACAACTACCATGCTTTTAACTGTTAGCATCTTAATTACCTAAAATGAAAATTAATTACACCGTATTGATCATTATGAGGTTGAGAGTTTTTTAAAACTCGCATTCTTTGTCTAAAATTTCCTGTTTCAAATCATATCCAACTACTTATATTATGCCACCTCATATAAAAAATTGCATTTACTTTTTCATCTATTTTCTATCTTATGAGGTGGCATGATATAAGTGGTTGAATATAATTTAAGACAGGAAATTTGGATAGAGGATGTGGGTTCAGTTTTTTTTCCCTTGTAATATCTCAAGTACAAATCATGTGGATTGTGGAGTCACTCGATAATTGATATCATATTTTCTTATGTAATAATGTTCCTTAAAAATGAAAATAGATAAATGTTAAACATATTATTCTTTGAATGAATAATGTTAGAGAACGACAATGATGTTAAATATTATACATTAATAATGGGTGGACCCTATAACATGGGGCTCATAAATGAGATAAACTTTTTTTTATTAGTGTGATGTTCAACATTATTGAAAGTATTTTTCTTTTTTTAACTAATTAATTGATATTATTGATTTGGAAATTTAATTAATTGATTGGTTACCACATTTCTAGCATATTTATAAGCTATATGTCGTCAATTCTCTTTTTCTTCGTACCTAAATTTGTATCATTTATCAATACAAGGTTTCCAAATTCCATATAAACCCTAACGAAACTCAAGTATTTAAGCATCCTCAAACTCCACTGAGTCTCCCGCATGATCGACCCCAAAACCTCCAACACCTTTGCCTCTCTCTTGACTTTCTGTGGCTACCCCATTTGACAATAGTCACTCACTCATCTCCATTTCTATTGATTTCCACGCCCTCACCACCATAAATTACTCTTGATATTTTTTCAGTTTCACGCCGGTTTATCAATGAAACCGGAAATCGTATCGTACATTCACGAATACTCTTTGTGGATTAAACAAGATGTGCGCTATTGTTGGGGGTCATCTGGAACCTACACGCTGATGTTCACGATCTTTATCTCCGCAACCATCATTTCCCTTCATTGTGTCTCCACAAACTATGAGCGATGCTTGTAACTTTGCCTAGTATTACTTTTCATTTTACAGTAATTGGTAGTTTGATTTGTTAGAATATTATACGTCACCAAAATTCAGACACACCCTTACATTCCAATTAAGGAAGACTCGCAGGTTAAAAAACAACACTTTTTACATAGATCAAGTACATGAATCCCGACTTAAAGAATAACATGACGTTAGAATATTGTCAATGTGATGTAAATTATGTGCAGTTGAATATTTAAATTACAGGCGTATTAATTGTTGCTATTGTAATATTGTAATTATTCACTAGGAATGCTGTAATTATGATCAATAGATGTTAAAACTTTGATTATATTATGAAAATCTTGAAATGAGGAATAACATATGCTAAAACTAATGCTAAATTTCTTAAGGCTTTTACGTCTTACAGTATGAGGAATGTGAGTTGGGTGGGGGGGTTGTGGAAGCAACAACTAAAAATATAGAATTAGGCAAAATAATGATTAGACTTCTCAATCGATCTTGAGACTTAATGCTTTAGTAACTCCTTGATCTTGAAACTTCACTTAAATTCAATATTATATGAATGTACGAGATGCCTCGAAGTTATCTAAGAAAGCTGCTCCGACAACACTTTTTTTTTCCCCTTCCAAAAGTAAAGAAAATGTTCTTACTTATTCAACCTAGACGGGCCATCTTCACACACACTCCGCCACCTAATCACAGAGGTAAATATGAAGATTAAAACATATAAACTATAGTACGGCTAGCTCCTCTTAGCTTTTTCCTAGGACATGGAATGTGCATATAAAAGAAGAGTTGGATGGTTGCACAGGAAAAGAGAAACAAAAAGACTAAAATATAGCTTTCCAAAAGACTTAAAGGAGTGGGATGGAAAGCATGAATTCGTCAAATATTGTAATCTACATGTAGCCCCACATTAAAATCACGAAACAAAAGTAGCTTTTTGCGTTTTTCTACTATTTCTAGTTCTCTGGTTTGCTTCCTTTGCTGAAAGCTGCTTCTGTAACCATTCACGTGGAATGTGTAATGCTGAACACATCTTAAGGACAGTACGATGCGGAACGCACAATGACAGCTATGATACGTACGTTTACCGAAGTAACCCAACTACAAAACACTGCTCTTAAGGACAACTAGTAGATGGTTCTTTTTTTTTATTTGATTGTATGACGTATATCATTGTTTCTGATATAAAAGTTCTTATAAAACTGGAAAATGTCCTATCTTTGAGTGTGGTTTTTTCCTGTTAGATTTTATATAGTTTATGAGTGACCAATATAGAAGATTTTAAGCAGACGAAAATCGACAGTATTGATAACAAATTTGTTATGGTATAAATTAAAAGAGCCTGAATTAGAAGTGGAGAGCATTTTGAAAGAGTCACTAATCCTCCGTTTGGATTGAATGTTTGTTTTTAAAAAATAAAAAATTTTTAGATATAAAAAATAAAAAGTTGTTTGAAATTTGTTTTAAAAGTGAAAAGTTATTTGGATAAGTGAAAACTTTTTTTGTCTAAAGAGCTCTTTTTCTATTTTTTTAAAAATAAAAAATTTTGGATATTCTGATAGGAAATTTAAGAAGATTGTGTTTTCTTAAAACGAAAATTTTTTTATTTTCTAATTTTGGACATGTCAAACAAACGAAGCTTAAATCATTTCCTGTAGAGCTCGGTTTTGTCTATTTTATGATACTACCTGTATGGTAACCGAAAAGATTGCACAAAAATTCTCCACATTTTGTTTTGTAACAGTATTGATTTGACTTTTTTTTTTTTAAGTTATAATGAATTGTTTGTTGTATTGAACTTGATATTTTACAAGATGTCACAGACTTGATTCGTTTTCATACTATGTACGGCCATCATTGACCCAACATCGTGTGTATAATCATAAATAAATAAATCAATGAACTAGTTTGTCCTCCATGATGCTCTACTGCTTAACCCCCGTATATCTTTTTAGCCGATCCCTTAACAACGAGGTTTACAAAAGCAAACAAACACACATTTATATAAAAGCTAGAAAAGAGATAAAAAGCTGCAGGCAGACCATATAAAGGAAACGAAAGAAGAATTGGTCAATTATTGTTTCTAAATACAAAACTACTTTATTAGATTTAGATTAGAGTTATGATTTCTTATCCTCTTTTTTTTTTTTTGTCAATTCTTTATATATTTATCATGTCATTTAAATTTAATAATTTTACATAAATAATAGTTAAATGCTGATAAAAAATAAAGCATTTTATTTAATTCTCAAAATTTTTAATTAAAGAGACAATAAATAAAACAGTATAATGAGACAAATTCTCTCGCATCGTAGAACTCCAAAACGACGCACATTCTATTGTGATTAGTCAAATCCTCAACGTCAATATCTTAACAAGCCAACAACAAATTCATCATTTTAATAAAGTCTATTTTTATTTCCCCATAATTATCTAAGCACAGACATATTAAGACCAACCCAATTAAACTCGATAAAATTAGTAGTGGAGATCGAGAGATGTAGCTTATAATAGAATCTTCACACAACACGATTCCTTTTATTCTTAAAAAAAAAAAAACACAAAAGTAATTAGTGTTACAAAGCAAGACCTTAACAATCTCGAGCTCACATTTTTTATTAATTAGTTGCAGCATTAGTATTCAAGCATTTTACATAATTCGGCAGGATGGACCGGGATTTTTCTCACAAACTAAGTAGCAATCGCCTCTTCCGCCACCGTAACTGTCGTAAAACGGCCATCCCAAATAACCGTCGTACTGATAACACGGCGGCGGCCAACCGTGACCGCCGTAAAAGCATGGCCCGCCGCCACGGCCTTCATAACATTCTCTGCAGCACGTGCGAAACGGGTCCACCGGGACAGGCAACGACGGCGACACCGCGGGCGGAGGAGGTACAACGTCAATCCCCGGTTCTCCTTTGGAATCTGCGGGAGTTTTGGTATTGCCATCGGCGTCTGGTTTCGGCTTTTTCGGCTGATCAGAGGCATTAGGTTTCCCAGAACAAGCAGGGGGACTTTTTCCCTGGTTTTCGGGTTTATCGTCTTTGTCGGGGCTGGGTTTTTCGGGGACTTTGACGTCAATGCTCATGATGGAATCTCCACCCTTGCAGATTATCTTTCGTTTAATCTTTTCAGGACTGCAGCACACCACTTTGATTGTCACTGTGTTTTGCTTCTCATCGTATACCTGGTCCTGTATTTCTATACATATATACGTATATATATAGGTATATATTCACGAAAAGATTCAATACATTATCATAGCAACAACCCTTAAAAACTGCCTATTTTAGAGTTGTTATGGTTGCCGATCAACTTACAAAAATACATACATGTGTGTTGGTATCAAACTATCTCAAATATAAATGCCCACGTCATGAATGTTATCTTTGGCTCAAAAAGTGTAAATGTAACACATTTGATATGTTGTATCCCAATCTATAATGTGTTAATTCAAGTATTATATCGATTTTTTTTTGTCATAATTAAACTTTTTAAAGTTTTACTCTTTATAAAATAATTAAAAAATGACCCTATTGGAATAATTACTTACAAAATCGAATGAGTAAGCCAGCAATTAAATGCAGAATTTGGTATTTTACTGTACTTATTAGCAAATTTGCCACAAAGTAATAGTTAATGTCAAATTTTATATTAAAAACAATATTATATTAAAGAGTCATTTTCTCATTCAAATATCAAATTTTAGCTTTAATACATAAATTTGACGTTATATTAGAGATCTTTTCTTTGTACATATCACCCCAATCAATCTTTTTTTTTGCCTTTGTTTAATGTTCGGTAAATCTGTGTTCGAACATACAGTTCAAAACGGAAAAAAAAAAAAAAAAACTTTGTAGTATTACATATATACATATATGCTTTCTTCAATTCAGTACTTGTCAAATTGTTGTAACCAAAAATCATTCCGCCGCGAAGATATTTATAGTTTGTAACTAAAAAAATAAATATTAAAGTTCCACAATATTTTATATTTTGTGGCTGTTGAAAATAAATTAACTAATAATGTTGCCAAACAAGTCGTGCGCACGTTCTGATTCGGCAAAAGACTAGATCAGATAGAGAGAGAGAGAGAGAGAGAGGGAGAGAGAGACTCACGAGGAAATTTACAGAGAATTTTCTTGACCTTCTTGTAGCATCGACAGCACTGCAGATCCACCTTCAGCACCATTGTGGTGCTGACTTTCTGTAACATATTAACAGTTCAACATATTACACGTAAATGCAAATATTAAAAAAATAAAAATGAAAACAAAATCATAATATTATTCATGAAAGAAGAAGAAGAAGATCATTTGATCAGAGACTTTGCAGACGAACAAATGATCCCAAAAACAAAACAACACTTTATATCAAGATCAGTAAAAAAAATAAAATAAAATGGCAAAGCAAGTAAAATTATGAAATATTATTGAGAGAATGAAAGGGGCAGAACCTTATCAACCATAGCTTCCAACTCTTTGATTATCTCTGCAATGAACCGGAGCGGCTGATGATCAAGGTCGGGCGGACTGGTACTGTTTTATTGAGGGTTTATGCCGAATTGGAAGTCAGAGAAAAAGACACGAAAGATTCAATGAAGAGGATATAAGCTACACCAAGTTGGCCCTGTTTAATTAATCAAAAAAAGGAAAAAAAATAATTAATGGTTTTTTTTTCCCTATCATTAACTACCAAGTTGGTCATTAGGAAGACGCAAGCAAATATTTCGTACAACAAGAGAAAAAAAAAAAAAAGCAAATATTTCGTAGAAGAAAAGGGTGAATCAGAAGAGAACACGTGTATCGGGTGTTGAATTTCATTCTATCATTGCTTGACATTGTCGTGACATGTTTATCAAGATGCTAGCCAGCTAAAGTTTTCTTTTATTTTTATTTTATTTTATTTTTTTTTCAAGATTGTATCTTTAAAAAAAAAAAAAAAAAAAAAGGGCTAGCTAGCATTTTCTACTGCTAATTTTCCAATTTCTCTCATTTGCACGTGCTGCGTGACTTTTGTTCTAATTATTGTTGTCTTTTATCTATCAGGACTTTTAATTTTTGATGTAATTCACTCGCAACCCTAATATATACAGATATATCGTAATAATATGCGAAGGGTGATTTCGAAAATTTTGTGGCAGGACCTTTAAAAGTTAGATTATATATTAGAATATTCTCACTAATTAATTAATTAGAAAATACTACAATATTTACAAAATTTATTTTAAAAATTGATGATCAATAAAATATACTTGATAATTTACGATATATTTTTTCGATAAATAGCAGATCTTTACATTTATGTGCTATTGAGGGCACTCTTGACATGTTACTATTTATTTATGGAAAATCCACTTTATTTTTTTTCTATAATTCTTTTTTTCCTAAGCAAACACTTATTTTCGTGTTTTTTTTCCCAGTATATGTATAAATATATATATATATACAGTTTAAATGCAGGTACGATTTTCTTATTTATTTATAAATGCACTTTCGGTTTAAAAAAAAAAAGAATCTTTTCGAAATCAAGGGTATTTGGTTTTATTTATGATAATGATTTTTCATTTTTAAAAACATAAAAAATGAAAACAGTACAAAAATAACATTTGTTTATCCAATATTTTTAAAACTATTTCAAAAACATCATTTTCAATTATGTTTTTCTTTTTGAATTTTTTAAAAACGAAAAAACTTTTTTTGTTTTTATTTTCTCCTTCCCTCTCCTTTCTTCTCTCTCTGCCCGTGCAACGTCGATGACGACTATCATGTCCAATGATAGCCTTTATCTCTAGCAAAGGGCGACAATCACAGACTGGTGATGACAATGACAACCTCTTTACGACCTAAATCTTCGAAAGACGACTATTGCGATAGCTCTCATTTTCGACAAAAGGACGATGGCCACAGATTGACGACAATGACGACGACGATCCCATCACGATAATAACCCAAGACTCGCGACTGCAAAGAAGACGCTGAAGAAACCTACTACGACAGCCTTCATCTCTAGCGATAACAAAAGCCATTAGGTTACGAGTTTGGAGGTCACCACCGACGCTAGGATTTAGTGTCTTTTGGGTTGTCGCAACAATCATAACTGCTCCAGAGCAACGATGCAGCTGTCGCCATCACTCCAAGTCACCAATGTTACTGCTATCTAGAGTTCAAACCACTAATATTTTCCACTCTTATCTTTCATTGTAAACCTCACCACTAAATGATTTTTTTTAATTTTAATTAATAATTTATTTTTTATTACTTTTTTAAATTAAATATAAATATGTTTTTAAAAAATACTTATTTATAAAATAATTTTTTAAAAATATAACAAACAAAGTTTTACAATATCAAATGCAATCAAGATTTTCACATCCTTTTACATACGATAGAAACTATTTATTAAATCACATCATGAATTTGCTGATATATTACTAGTTATCTTGTCTGACATCTCTATCTTGATTCGCGTGATATTTATCAACTGAAATAGTAGTGACCGACATCACATCGTGAATCGTATATCCAGGGCCGTGCGTGTGGGTCAGTTTTGCGGTCTCCAAAAATCTTTTTTTTTTTTAATTTCATTATTTTTTATTATTTATATTTCTAAAACATTATAATAAATTTTAAATTTTAAAAATTTATAAGTTTATGTATATAAGTTTAAATGAAATAATTTTTTTTAAATTATATAAAATTTCAAAAAGAACGAAATAATATTTATATTAATATTTTTTTTCTAAAAAAATTTTTAAAATTTTTTATTTTTTCACCTCAAACAATTTTTTCTTTCAAACATATTTTTCAAAACAACTTTTTTTCAATTCAAAAATAATATCTTCAACCTCCTTCCCAAACTCCCCTAGTAGGTAAATTACTACCATTTTATTTTTCTATGAATTAATTTCTTTGGGAAACATACATCCTAATTGGAAGCCCCTGAAAAGAAAAATGAAAATCATTCACGTAATTCACATGAGGAGCGTAAAGGATAAATTGGTAGGGGTGCTGTGTCCGTCAATCTGTTCCCAAACAAATTCGCATTTAATTAGCTGTAATGGTCTATTTTCCTTGCAAAAGTTTCGTCGAGAAATGCCTCAAACGACCAGTACGATGACCCGCCATTTTAACAAAGTGCCGGTAAAAATATACTTTTTCACAAGGAAATATCAATTTGTACTGCAAAATGATTGAACATGTAATTAATTATAAGGTTCAAAACTCATTTCAACCATAACAACATGTAATTTAAGTGTAGTTTCTTGTCTAATTTTAATATAAAAACTTAAAATCCTCATCTTCAAATTAAAAAAAAAAAAAAAGCCCACTTGGACCTAAGTTATACATATAAGGTGAGAGATGACTTGGACCTTGGTAATACATAAATTAAGTTTTCATTTGCTTTATAGATTAAATTTAAAATGGAATAAAATTTTTAAATTTAAATTAACTAATTTAATTATAATTTGTCTTTTTAAAAACAATAAAACTAATTAAGTTAGTGAATCAAACAAGATGTCATGCCTTTTAATATAAGTCAATCTATAAAAACAAGATGTAATTTAATAATTACCAGCTGATATTAATTTTATGACATGTCCTTTCACCGAAGTAAAGGTTGTTATTGATGGGCCATCTCAAATCTTATAGAAGCAAAGAGCACGATGCTTGACCCACCACAGGCACACATTACCTTTTTATTATCTTTTCATATGTGAACGCTTGCACAAGGAAAGAGGAAAGGAAAGTATGAAAATTCACCATATATTTATGTATATAACCCACTCTATAGCTCTAACCACATCCTAAACAACCCCCCAAACCCCCCCCCCCCCCCCCCCCCCCCCCCCCCCCCCCTTGCTGCGTTTGGAAAGTAGATTTTGCAAGCTTTTTACTAATTCACTGGGTAACTTCCCCTATATTTGCTATTTTAAGTGGTTTGGACTTCATGGAAATAACATAAGAAAAGGATATAGAGAAAGGAATTACTACTCTACTTCTCCACCACTCAATAAGTATGCGTTTATATTTTTATTTACTTTTATCATTATTTTTCGTTCCAATTACATATTTCTGAGGACACTCGTTAACTAGCCTTTTTCTACAGTCCTATACCAAGAAAAAAAAATATATCATGCTCTACCAACGTACATATCATCAACCTTAATTTTCATAAAATCACAGCTCAACAAGTGAGAATTGCGACTTCAGAATCCAATTAGATCTCAAGTTCAAAATTTGAGATTCACTCTCGTCAATGCTTCAGTTATATATATCTTTCTTTCGGATTCTGCTCCTTGTAGTAATTTCCAAATAGAGATCCGACACATGGCCGAAGATCCACCTAATTGTCTAGTAATTTTGCCACCAATTCGTGTATGGGCCCATGTTTGGGTGTTGGTCGTGCAACCCTTATTAATTCAACTAATGACGAATCACAAGGTAAGGCTACTATTGTTACTGAATCAAATCAAATATTGAGTCCTCAACTCCTATAACTTGAATATCCAGAAATCTCTTTATTATTAAACAATGAGGCCGATTTAAGTATCGTTATAGGACAGAATTTAGAGTAGGATCATTAATACATCGATGGCAACTTTCTAGTACACTAATATTCTTTTCAAGCAAGTTTAATTGTTGTTGATCTTCTTTTAGTACCTCAAATGTCTCTTACTAATGCTTGCAAGAAAATGAGTATTGTTGCTTCCAAAAAATGGTATGATCATCATATGGATGCTGGAGGGTTTATTCCAGTTAAGAAGAAATGAAACAAGAAGATTGCAACAAATGAAAATAAGATGGAGCCCTGTAATATTGTGGTCAAATTTACAGGCTCGAAAAAATCTTGGGTTGGATTTAGCAGGCGATGCCTCTTCTGAAAATGGAAGCCTTGGTTAGGATATTGATGCTATCAACAATCTGTTCTTGCTCATGAAGAGGCGGAAATTGTTCGGACTCTTGGGAGAAATTAGCCGATATGGATATTTTGAAGAAAAAACTGGATAAAAATCCGGTTAATTAAGAAAAACTCATCCTACAAGCTTATTAGTGCTCATAGTAGAGAGGATTTTAAAATGAGATATTGTTTGCTTTTGCTTTTGCTTGTGTTTTGCCCCTTTTCCCCCTTAATTATTCTTAGGCTTTTTTTTTTTTTTAGTGTTCTTAGTTTCGTAATGTTTTATTTTTAATAAATTTTTTGCTTATAAAGGAGAAATAAAATAAGGTATCTCTACCCAAAAAGAAAAAAAACTCTTCATACATTTTTTCCGGGTAATTTGGAGGAATAAAAAGAACAATTATACATAATGTCACTTTTACAACACCTATCAACCGATCGAATGCCCCTTGATATAAAAATTGCACAGTGCTAATCCAAATACGATAATTTTGCACGTGAATATATGTATAAAAGACTAGAAATAATGAATTCTAATGGTTAGCTTTATAGAGCCTAGCTACTTAATATGATGACAAATATTATTGTACTAGGCGTCTATGGCTAATATTGTTATTCCAGGGTCACGTTATTCGCTGACTGAACAATCTTTATATATAATAACAACTATTATGGCCAATAGCAACAAACAAGCTTCTCCATGGGCTAATGATGTCTTAGCCTGCCTAATTCCTAATAAAAAGCAAGCTTTCACCACACACGCATATATAGCCAAAACTGGCACTGCCGGACTATAGAAGAAAATAGTGTGTGGAAAATATGGCATAGCTTTTTCATAGGACAAAACTGAATATAAATAGAGTTTACAAGAGTAATACTAATTAAGTAACAATTCAAAATTTAAAAGAAAAGGAAACTAGATAACTTCTAGGAAACTAATCAGATAACTAAAAGAGAATCTAACAACACGTTTGTTTTCAGTATTACGTTTAAACATGATATAATTTTCATTTAAAATCAAAAGTTTTATATTTAAAAATAATACTTTTCTACAGTGTTTTAAATATATTTACTATTTTAAAATATTTTAAAAATATTTATTTATTTTACTTTTACTATTTATTTTTATCAATCATATCAATTTTTTAACTCTAAAATACAATTTAAATACTTTTCATCCAAACATATATTAAATTAAATATAAAGTAAATATTTGTCATTTAAATACAAAATATGTTTAATACATTATGCTTAAAGTTAATACAAACATAATATATTTATAAAATTCAAAAAAAATTTAAATATTATTTCTTTCACTGAAGTCCAACAAAAGAAAGAGAGTGTGAAAAAATCAATCACCTACTTTTTATTTAATAGCCAACAACAGCCCATTGTTTGGTACAGCGTCCGTCGGACAATTGATATTATATATATATATATACACACACACACATATAAAAGACTTCTACGGTGAGGGACAATTACTTCCAGATTACTTCTTGACAGATGTAATTTTTGAGACGTTGATTTTTGAATTAAATATAATTTTAAAGGTTATATTTGAGATAAATATTTTAAAAAAATAAAAATAAAAATAAAAAAATTTAAAATTTAAATTATATGATAAAAAATTAATATTTAAGAATATGTGTAAATATTACATTAAAGATTTGAAAAAGTATTAAATACTGATAAAATTTAACTTAAAAATACTAAAATCATATCTTTAAAAACGTGATTCATACACCCTTAAGATCCAACATATTTTAATCAAAGGCCTACAATTAAAGGAGCTTAGTTGTCAAAGAATAAAATTAGAAGCTCCAAAACCCCTCAAATTTTCTCTCTCAACCCCTGCCTCACCTATTAATTATCACATCAAGCTATTAATTAACCTTTTTCTCTCATCACCGTCATCTTCCAGATAACCACTCTCTCTCTTTCTCCACATAACTATCTCTGAAAATAATATTTATCTCTAATAGGAACTAGCGAAAAGCGAAACAAAATGGTACAAATCATTAACAAAAAGTTTGAAAAAGAAAGGAAAGCAAAGAGAGCACGACCAGTTGTGTAAAAATACTTTAGTGCCCATCATAATTGTAATGGTTTTTATTATTTTTTTATTTTGTAAACAACCTGGCGTTTAGAAGAAAAACGGTTTAAATCTTCCACTTTTTGAGAAATATATATATACACACACGTACACAATTGGATGGACGCTATACTTTCAAAGTGTGAAACAGCTCATGTAGCACTCTGATCATTTATACTTAGCCGCCAGTTACTGTGACTTAGTCAACCTAAGCGTCAAAGACATCGTCGACACGTCAACAACTAGACTTCATCGTTCAACTCGTCGTTTATATTGTCGTATGATAAACGACAAGCATGCTAAAAACAATCCATTTAATAGACCCAAATTGCCATTGTCCAATTTATAATCTTTGTGACTTCTTTAGACCTTACTAATTAGTTCGTAAAGTTGTATAATTTGTTTTTTCACTTTCGAAAGAAAAATAAAAGGTTGAGATCATCTTTACAAAAAATAATTGTTTAAGAAATCTTGATCATTGTTTTCACTTTTAAAAACAAACTTTCTTTTTTTTTTTTTTAATCTTGGTTTTGGAAATAAAATGAAGGTGAAAATATTCCTAACTATATGCACGTTCATAAATATGTTTTAGGGGAAATTTGGCAAAAATATTTCATTTTAATTTTACTCAAATACAATATAATTTTACACAAACACAAATTTTACAACAATGCTACGAAAACAATTACTATTCAAAACATTTTTAAAGTAATCACATCAATTTTTCAATTTTATTATTTATCTCTACTTTTACCATCACATCAACTTTTCAACTTTAAAATACTTTTCATCCAAACACACATTTCATTTAAATACAAAACAATTACTTTTCAACCTAATACAATATTTAAAAAATAAATTTCATTCAAATACAATCAAAATGCAATGCGTTTACCAAACGTCCCCTTAGTGGAATTTGAAATATCTCCACTGTATCATTCAGTTTTAAAAGCAAAAGTAAAATAAAGCTAAAAGAAAAAAAAGAAAAGGGAAAAGTATTACCAAGTGCAACCTTTAATCTACAACCTTTATTACCACCTCTTTATGAAGGTATATATACGATAGTTAATCTACAACCTTAATCAAGTTCACACCATCCGTGAATCATATGATGATAGACGGCATAAGAGAGAATGAGACGAGTTTTGGATTTGAGAGATCACGGATTTAATCCCACCTTTATCTTAAAAATAAAAATATACACATACACACAATTCACACATCTAATTTATTTCACAGCACGACCACACATTATGTTGCACTCGGTTTGACGAGTTGTGTAGCTACATGATGTTACATAACTCGGCATTCCGTTGTGTCGGACCTCCATTCTTGATTGGGGTACTGATCACCATAGGTGGAGAAGTAGATCTTCCCGCTGCCACCGCCGTCGTAACTGTCACAAACTGGCCTTCCCCAGTAACCGTCATACTGATAACATGGGGGTGGCCCGCCAAAATTATGACCGTGAAAGCATGGTCCACCGATGCGGCCTTCGTAGCATTCGTTGCAGCACGTCCGGCGTAAATTGCCAGCCAGCAGTGGAATTGGACGCACCGGCACACAAGGCACGCACGGCACTGGCACCGGTACTGACACCGGCGCCGGCACTGGCACTGGCTGAGGAGGTGGGAGCGGCTTTGCAGGCTTTTCCTTTTTTGTCTCTTTATCTTCTGATATCCCTTGATTACCGTTAGATTTTTCTGAAGGCTGGTTTTTCTTTGGTTCCTTTTTGGTCTCAACGCACGTGATGACCCCTTTGCCTTTGCGAATTATCTTCTGCTTCAACTTTTCAGGGCAGCAGCAGATCACTTTGATTGTCACTGTGTTATTCTTCTCATCGTATACCTTGTTTTGTATTTCTGTTGTTCACAAATTAAAAGATTAAATCTACATTTCGTATTAATCAAGTTTATATATGTACATGTAGATATAGTATACATCACAATCTCTACATATATTATATCCTCCTATTCATAGACAAAATAAAACTATATAGTAGGAAAACTAGAAAATTTTTTTTCCCTAAAACCCCTAATATTCGTTTTTTCTCCATTTGAGAAAGTGAACACTTATATTATCAGACAAGCCGTATATACTTATAACAAATTTATATACATAAATTATGGTGGGGGGGGGGGGGGGGGGGGGGGGGAGAGAGAGAGAGAGAGAGAGGGAGAGGGAGAGACTGACGATCAAAACGACAGAGAACGTCTTTGACCTTCTTGTAGCACTTGTGGCACTGAAGATCCACCTTAAGCACCATTGTGGTGACATGCGCCTGCAGTAACGGTTCAAGAAAATTTATTCAGCGTAACACAAAAACAGTCAAGTACAAGAACAAAATTTGCATACATATTACATTGATATATGGTTAAAAAAAATTAAAGATCAACATAATTAAAGGAGAACAAAAATCATGTTTCTGAAGACAAAGAGTTAGTGGTAAAAAATAAATAAATTAATACAACAAAATATAAATTAGTACCATGGCTTTGAGCTCCCAGATATAGAAATACTTGAGCCAAAGCGATTGATCCCGATGGAGTAGTGGAGTGGTCTAAGCTCTCGGACGAGTACTTATATGGAGAAAAGTAATATTTTTAGCTCTTGGAGAGTAGTTTATATAGAGAAAAAATTGTTTTAGACCCTAAATGATTCAAGATCTCAGATATAATTTTTTATTCCAATTTTATTTTTTTTTAAAAATCAATAAAAAATTATAATTAAATCAATAAGTCACGATGAGAAATTTTTGAGTTTAAATTTCGTACGTGAATGTATAAAAATTCAATTATTAGTGTGTCAATAAATTTTTAATTATGAGAATTCAATTTAAATTTTCGGTGTATTAAATTTTAATTTGAGGATATTTAGAACCTGTTCACAAATTTTGAAATTTTTACAATTTTTACTCAATAATTTTTACCAAATGTTATTTTACTTTATTTTTCTATTTTTCTTTTTCTCTTTCCCTCTTTCCAGAATTATCCGGAAGCCATTTTTTTTGTTTCTCTTAAACCTTTTCTCTCTATTTCTCATCGACTCCCTCTCTAGCTCTTTCTCTACTTTTTCTCACTCTCTCACCGATCTCTTTCTCTCTCCCTCTTTCTTTTTCTCTCACTCCCTCCTCCACAAACCGAATTTGTCCCTGTGTAAACGTGCCCAAGCCCGAACCCTTACAACCGCCTGCTCTTCCACCGTTGATCGTCGTGCCCGAGCATCGCCAGCCATCATCATCGTGAATCCCCTTTTCTGAACTGGCCGATTTCCCTCAAGAAAAATATATATGTATATTTGTAAATATATTAGTTATATACAAATGGTAATAATAATAATAATATAAAGTAAAATAATAATAAATTTTGAACGAGTATTTCAATTTATTTGGGATTTGAAATTTGAAATTTAAATCTAACTAATAAAATTTGAAATTTAAATTTGATTAATAAATTTCAATTTTTTCTACACACGTGTGTGGTTGGCTAAAGATAAACATGAGCAAATGATAAAGACAACGATTGACATATATATATATACACACACACTATATACACATATATGTATATATATTTAAATGCATATCATTGAGGGCACATGTGCGCACCCCTTTTACAGCATGATTCCATGGTTCATGGAAGTTTCACTTAACCATTTCGATTTCAGAGTTATATAAATATATTTTGTAGTACTTTGAATAATTATTTTTTTAATTAATAATCACAGTACTTTTAATTAGTTTTTTTAATTATTCCATTTAACTTTCTTTATTATTTGCATTAAGGAAATTAAAAAAAAAAAGAGAGCTTAAACAAAGATGGATTAAATTGCTTGACGGATTAATTTTCTTCCTTGCAAATTGATTTTTTTTAAGGAGGAAAAAAAAGACTAACTAAATGCATATAAAAAGCTAAATCAATGGTACAAAGAAAAGACTAACAAAAAAATAAAGAAGCTGACCAATAATTTAGCATAAATAGACAAATAAATGAATTAAGAATCTAGCAACCTGTCTTCTTACCATAAAAGACAAGCTAGCAACTTCCTTGGAAACGTCATCCTCATGTCTTAAGGTGCCTCCTTTTTCTTTGGAATAGTTTGGAGGTAGAAGCAAGGGACCAACTTCTTATTAAGAAAGTTATATCGCTACAAAATAAAGTTATATTAACATAATTAAATTTATATTTTTGTTATAATATTAATATTAAATTAAAATTTTTCTTTAAATTATTATGTTTTTCCAATTGTACAGGTAAATTTAGTAAAAATATAAAGAATTAGTAATTTAAAGCTAAAATGGAACCAAAAATTCAATTAAAAGCTAAAAGAAATTTGGTTCACTGCTTCCCACCTGTGCGCGTCAATGGGGCCACCTAGGACGGACTGCTGCCTACTAATAAACACATATATGAAATAATAGAGGCATTAGTTAATTAAGGAGAAGAAAGTGAAGAAAAACATACGCGGAGTTATAGTGGAAAAGTTGAATACAGAGGCCTTTCATGGTCGGAACAGAGACAGAGACAGAGACAGCAAAAAGAGAACTACTTCATCAATCACTAGTAGCTGAGAGACTTAGGATAAATATATGTTATATATACATAATATATATATATATATACAACAAACACATGTATCTCAAAGAAAATTCCTAAAAGTTTTGCATTCAAAACGTGCGTAGTTTTTTTTTTTTTTCCTTGGCAGAGACTGTAAAAGCTCAGCTATCAACCAAAGTACCATAAGCTTTTTCTTAGCCACACGAAAGAGAGAAGGTTTTATTGAGAGGATAATGTGAAAATGCACATGATTGGTCAGAAATTATGTCGTGTCACGGATCTACAGGGAATTTGTCACAACATAATAATTGTACTACAATTTTATGTTCGGTCCAGTTCCAATCTGCATCTTACGTAGTTATCCCGGAATCATGTGATTGCAACACCCACACATATATGAAATAAAATAAACAAATAATAAAGGAAGGAAAGTGGCAAAAAAGGCGCCTGGCTAGAGGTTACAAATTGAGACTAGAGCTCCGGGCACATCCATTCTTTTTTGCTGCGATCTTTTACAGAAACACCGAAAGACAAAGAAAAAAAAAAAAGAAAGAAAAAATATATATTTTAGGATTTGTGTCTTAGTATTTTAGGATTTTATATTTTAGTTTCAGTTTTCTTTTTTACAATTGAGATTAGTCAGATTATAAATATTTAACTTTTTTAGCTTTAATTAATTAATGTTTATTTTAGTTTAATGTTGAGTATTTTATTTTTTTAAGGTTTTTGAAAAAATGCTCACTTTTTATATGATTTGTGATTTAATTGAGATTTAGAAGTGATAATTGAATTAAACATTATTTAATTTACCAAGAGATTGTTATAAGCTAGAGGTAGTTATAAAACTTGTGCGGTATTATGAATTTAAGTTTTGGATTTAAAACCGAAGGGTAATAACTGTTTTATTATGATATTTTTATTGATGTTTGAGAAAGATTAATAAGTATTATTGTGAGATTCGCTGATAATGTAGGGAATAGATATTAGTTGATTAAGCTAGAGGATTTAAATATGATTAATTTGATAAAATTAGAACCCTAGAGCTATCTTTTTTTTTTTTTTTGTTTTTTCTTATTCAACTTTGTGTTCACTTCTTTGTTTACTTTTTCGGTCGTTCAAATAAAATTAAAGTTAATATAATTTTAGTACTTAATAATAACAATTCCCATAGTAATGATATTCTACTCACTATTTTATTACTTGTTAGTAATATTGTGCACTTGCAATTCCACCAACAAGCCAAAATAGGTTTAGTTTGCTACAGCACTAACAACAGTCACATTCTAATCCATCACTATTTTTTTCCCAGTAATATAATTAATTTAGGAAAAGTAAAATTAAATAAAGCTTGCTAGAAGCAGGCACAGATGACCGATCGACAAATTAAGGTTTTGTATGGAGTACCATATCCAACTCAAAATTTCTATCTTAATTTTTGTTTTTTTTTTTAATTCAACTAAAAATTGTAACTAGTTTTTGGAAAAGTCAAACTCCAATTTAAGAATTTCATTTTCAATTGACAAACTAAATAGAGACTAATAATATATCAAGATGGAGGACCAACAATAAAATAGGAAGGACCTGAACTTAGAAAATTATAAAAGAATAATCCCACCTTAATTTTCTTAAGTGATTCACTCCGATTTATCAAAAGCTAATACTAAAAACTATAATAATTATAGATTTTATTAGTGGAGAAGATTCCTCCAACTAAATGAGCTCACCATCTATGTACAAAGACAAAGCTAATGAATGAGAAACATTAATAACCTCTTAAAAGTTAATAACGTCTTATCTTTACTTCAACTAAATGAGCTCACCATCTATGTTTAAAGCACAAAGCTAATGAATGAGAAACATTAATTAACTCTTAAAAGTTAATAATGTCTTATCTTTACTACTTGAATATATATATGTCTCATAATCTAGATATATTTGATAACGAGACATAAAAATTGTAAGTATTAGAAGCTTAAACCATCGTCAATACTCCAACTCTAAATGATGGGGATTAAGTCCCACATCCCTTAACTAAATCACAGTGCACTATCTATTTTTTAGCAATAACTACCGCAAAAAATCTAGTACATAACATCTCCAATGTGTCATAGATTCTGACTTACTCCAGTTATTGCTTTTCTTTCTATTGGTTTAGAAGCTTGTTTTTAAATAGAACCAACAGCGTCTACATTGAGTTTGTCGCAACTCCAATATGGTGGAATCCTTTCAAAAACTATCACTAACAGCTTGTTTGGTAAGAAAGAGAGAAAAAAAGGAGGTCAGATGGTAGATCACCTAGATGAAAGACATGAAAAATGAGAGAGAGATCTTCTTTTTTATGACATTTAGTATGCAATTCCTCAAATAATCTCTCCAATTTAAGAGGGATCAAAATAAAGGTGTTTTGAAGGATTTAAAGTCCTCCTCATCCCTTCTTTCACATTCCTCTCATACCAAATAACCAAAAATGTCAAAATCCTTTTATTAATTCTACTACCCCTCTCTTTCCTTCGACGCTTCTCTTATACTAGACACACTCTAAATGTGTTAACATTTAATGATGTTTCCTAGGGAAACACCATTTAAAGATTTACATGGTTTTCCAAAAACCATCATAAGGTTCAGAACCCACTTTGACCATGGCAATAGAAATAGGCTAGTTAATTTCAGTCAAGATTTTATTATACAATGGAATTATTAGAGTAGGACCTCTTATTTTGTCATATTGATAGAAACTTTTGTTTTAGTCATATGATTAATCCATGATTAGGAGCAATTATGCATGTACTGTTAACAATTTAACCCAACGGTTTAAAAACAATTCATGCAATAATGAAAAACAGGAGGTCATACCGTATAAGTTGCCTACATAGAAATATACCATCTCCAAAATGTCGAATTTCAAATTATTATGAAGTTTAGAATTCTATTTAGCACTTCTAAATTAAATTAAAAAAAAAAAAGAAGAAGAATAAGAAAAAGAAGAACGTCTCATTTGAATACATATAGAGCAATGACAATATGAAGTATATGAATAAGATTTACATTCTATTAATAGTAATTTTTAACATAAGTGATACACTAATTTTTCATGCATTTTCTTATTGAATCAGTAACATAAGTGATACACTAATTTCTCATATATAATGGTTAAATTGACCGGCTTACAATGTAAATAAATTTGTGTCGTCATACTAAACCGGTATGGTCGTCATCAAACTCATCCTAATTATATCAATAAAAGAAACATGCCAATATCGCTTCATTTACTTTTTGCTTGCAAGCAGTCATGTGTTGATTAATTTTGTTCTAGTGATAGTGTGGCTGCTATGATCAGGTCTATGATGAATATTGTATTGAAGTCCAAGTTTGAAAAAGACAGCTAAATCAAGAGCCATAGATTCACTTGTTTTTGATAAAATTAAGCTATAAAAGTTCTAAAAATTTTCTGAATCTCTTTGGATGTTGTTGATCTTATGTATTCTAGTTAGATATGCTTATGTTTTCTTTTGTCATCAGAAACTTTTGCAGATTGTGTATCTCTTGGGATAGCCAAAGCTCTGTTTAATTCAGTTCCCAACCTTGTATATTTCTTATTAGTTGTTACTGGAAAATTTTGATTTTTACAGTTTGACACCACTGTGGTCTCTTTTCTTCTCAATGGTATTAGTACTGTTTTTGTTCTTGCTAGTGATATATTGCGTGCACCTACATAGAGTTGTTTCTTTTCTATGACTTTGGCATCTACAAAAGAGGATAATCAAAGATTGGAATGCCAAGTATTTAGGTGCAGAAAAGGCAACTCACGTCCTCAATTACTTATCTGGTTGTCTTCAAACATGATTAAAGATGCGCTTCTCATCACTAAAGTCATTCTTCTTTTACTGGTACCTAGTTTCTCCTTTGAGTTTCGTGATGCAAATAAACTTGAACTAATCAAAGGTAATTAAGGTTCAAAGAGTGTATTATTACCAATATAAAATCAAATGCTGCATTTATTTTTCTCGGCCTCTGTAAATCAGGGAAAATAAACTTGAACTTGTATGCTTTTCATGGTCATAAATATACATCGATCACGTTTAGGTGAAAACTAGAAGTGCATCGTCCACCTTGTGTGTTGCATCATCCTTTTGATCTCTTCAATTATTAGTCTAAGAAAATGGTTTTGACGTAGTTGAATAAAGAGACAAGGCATATTGTCGAGAAATATAAATATAGAAAGTTTATATTGTTCTTTGTTTTTTGGTTTCAATTATTGATGGTTTCCAAAAAAGTTCACAAATAATAGTATATGAGAAGGATTTGATTTTGCTTTAGGACCAAAAAAGTTTACTGTTCAGTACATATTTATGGTTGTATGTATATCATATCGAAGTCGGAATAAGTATAGCAGCAGGTTGGATTGTAGCTATTCTTTTCCCTAGTTCAGTACATATTTTGCTATAGGAAACTGTTTTTAAGTGATTGTAGCTAAGAGGATGGGATTTTGAGGCTTTTACATGCTTTGAACCATTAAGTTAATTTTGTTATGATAATAAGTTTCTTCTTTGCTGCACTTAAGAATAGGATGGGCTAGGATGACTGGTTTTTATTGGTTCCAAGTAATTGATTGTTGCGTATTTAAGGAATTGATAAACTCAATCCAAATCTATTTAATACTTCTGTGATTCGTTGTTCAATAAATGCAAACGACCGAATAATTACAACATGTTCTGCTAAGGAAACAATGTGCCTACAACCTCCGCGGCTCTGCTAGTGCCAATGCTTAAGCCAATGTCAACGCCTCTTGTGTTAATATTTTATGCTGTTCTAACTTTTCATGCTGTGTTTTGCTAATATTTTATATTTTC
Organism: Antiaris toxicaria; assembly: GCA_035233585.1. Taxonomy (NCBI): domain Eukaryota; kingdom Viridiplantae; phylum Streptophyta; class Magnoliopsida; order Rosales; family Moraceae; genus Antiaris; species Antiaris toxicaria. The sequence goes on along the minus strand of CP141154.1, from coordinate 110,068,328 downwards.
GTATAATACGATTATATAGTACTATAAAAATCAATTAAATTGATCAATTATATAATTCTGTTTTTTTTTTGATACTTTTAGGGACGACTAAGTCTTTCTCTTAGCAACAACATTTTATCGTTACTAAAACTTTTCATCTATGATGTTTTAGTGACAATATTTTGTTGTCGCCGATATTTTTTAACGACGATATTTTGATATTTAGCGACGATGACCATGTTTTTCTTGTAGTGAGATAACTACTCTTTCATGCTAAGCAGAAAGAACCGCTTTTGATTTGATTTATCCTAAAAAGGTTGAGTGTGACGTTAACCAACTAAAACAAAGCGTGGTTGGATGTCTACGCTATGAGAAATTATATGGAAATAAGGAGAGTTTGACATCAGAATGTTATATTCTTTATAGGAATTCTTTTTAAATTATTCAATTAATTTTATAAGAGTCTGATCTATGAATATGTACATTAAAAATTAACTTATTTATATGAGTACCCCTTGAAATTTTCAAATTTGACAATTTAGTCTCTAAACTTTTTTTTCTTGATAATCAACCCCCTAAATTTATAATTTTTAGTAATTTAGCCCTTTCTATTTAAATCAATTAAAATTAAGACAGTTTTTGGTATAAAATTTATATATTATAGTAAAAGAGGGATATTGTTAATTATTTTTACTTAATTTGAATACAAATTTCTTTTTAAAGTTTATGTTTAAATTTGAATATAATTTAATTAAGTTAAAGATTTTAAAAGAAATTGTGTTGGAAATACACAAAAGTGATCAACTACACTTTTTTTGGACTATAATGTGCAAGTAACGTGTAAAGAATTATCTAAATTTTGACAAATTTGAGCAAAAAGAAATAAATTGTCAAAAATTATAAGTTCAGGGGTTAGTTGTAAAAAAAAAAGTTGAAGGGCTAAATTATCAAATTTAAAAATTTTAAAGAATATCTATACAAATAAGTCTTAAAAATTTGTAGTGTACCATAAATATTTAGTTCATTCATAAATCAAAACATTGACAAATTAATTCAATAATTAAAATAACAAATCTTACAAATATTGTTGTCTATTTTGAATAGTGAAATAACAGTTCTACATTAACAATTCTCGAAAAGAAAAGAAATTAAGAAATTCTTCATATATGATAAATTTCTCTTCTTTATATATTTATGTATAATATGCCACTCATACAACGAAAGATAAGTCGTTTTCGCCGTTTTCTTTCGATTGAATTTCCCCACCGTCTCGAAAGTAGATTTTGCATTTACTAATTCACTGGTTGCTTCCCCCGTATAAAATTGGTTTAATTTCATTGTGATGTGGACTTTATGGAAAGAACACAAGAAAAGAATATAGAAAAAGGAAGTATTCTTTATTATTATTATTATTATTTTGTTGCTGAGAAAAAAAAAAAAAAAGGGGTAAAGGAACTATTCTACTGGTCTACTTCTTCACCACTCTACAAGTAGGTTTCAATTGTATATTTCTAGCTCGTTCTTTTGCTAAGGTGTAAGGACACTATTTGGCCATTTTCCTACTGCTTTTCAATCTTGGCAAGGAAAAAATGTCGCGGTCAACCAATGCACATGCGTACATCCACAAATTAGTTTTTACAATCATATCGATCTCAACAGCAAGAAAAGATTCTAAGAATCTCAGGTGCTGTCTAGAAGTATTTTAAGAATGATTTTATGTTAGATGAGAAATAAAAATGAGAATTTTTTAATGATGATTTTGAAATTTTTTTAACCGTATTTAATTATATTTTCAAAGAAATTAATTTAGATACAGGAAAAAAGTAAATTATATTTGAGGATATTCCTATTAATATTTGTCAGGTGTATGAATCTTAGCAAACAAAAACAAAAATGGAAAAGCAATTTTATTTTATTTTCTCATTCTTTAGCAAAAAATGAAAATAGTTTTTTGTTTTTGTTTTTACTATATGCAAAACAAATTTCATAACTATTTCCAAAACTCCTTTATTAGAAGTCTTTAAATTCCTTTCCAAAATGTTTCCAAAACAATGACAAACGAGACTTTAATCTCTTCAGTCTCAAGTTCAAGACATGAGAATTTTTCTTACCAAATTTTATAAATAAATAATAAAATTCTATTAAAAAAAAAAAAACTCTTCATCAACCTTTCTTCTTTTCCAGGATAATAATTTGGTGGAATAAAAAGAACATTCATATAGATTATATCAGATATCACTTTTATGCTATGTTTGGTAAAAGAGATGGAAAATAAAGAGGATGAAAGAATAAAATACCCAATAAAGGAAATAAAAAGGAAAGAAAGAGGTTTTCTTTCATGTTGTTTGGTAAAAAAGAAAAAAGAAAAAGAAAATATTTAATCTAATATATTTTATGATTGTATCCTTGTATAAATTAATTAGTAGATGATGAGAGAATATGGACAAATAGTAATTTTAAAAACCACTTTTTAGCCTTTTTCCCTTTCATTTTCTTTCTACTGTTGGAAGGATTAAAATATGGTGGGTCCATGGATTTACAGGTGACGTTTGGTATTGATTTTGAAATGTTTTCTGTTTTTAAAAAAATTAAAAATGAGAATGTTTTAAAAACTGTGTTGAGATCATTTCTGCAATTGTGTTTAGTTATATTTTCTAAGTATATATTCTGAAAAACATAAAAATGAAATTTTGTTTGATTATATATTTTGAAAACTCATTTTATAAGTGAGTATCTTATAAAAACATATTTATTTGTAACTTCAAAAAAATAATAAAAAATAAATTATTAGTCATAATTTATAAAAAAAAAATTTGGTGGTAGGTATTGTAATGAGTGATAAGGGTGGAAGAGATTGGTGGTCTGAACTCTAGGTGGCAGTGATGGCTAGATTTAGATCATAAGTCGATAGTCATCGTCGCGAGGGGGCCGTCATCATCGTCATTAGCCCATGGTCATCAACTTTCGTCAGAGATAGATGTTATCATTGAACATGATCATCACTGACGCTGTACAGATAGAAAGAAAAAGAGAGAAAGGAGGTGGAGAGAGAAAATGAAAATAAAAAGTGAAAACAACTTTTTTTCGTTTTTAAAAAAACTAAAAAACAACATAGTTGAAAATGATATTTTGAAATGGTTTTGAAAACATTGAATAAACAAATGCTATTTTGGAATCGTTTCATTTTCTATGTTTTTAAAAATGGAAAATCATTCTCGAGAATAAAAACAAATGCCACCACAATTTCCTTTCCTTTCCTTCCTATTTTCCATCATACCAAATAATCAAAATTCTATTTTCCTCTCTAAAATCCCTCCTCCTATTTATTCCTCTTCCCTTTCCGCTCTAGCAAACATAGGCTTAAAAGTTCTAATCCCCACCAGCTGAGTGCCCTTTATATAAACAATTGCATATAGTATTTAAAAAAAAAAAAAACCTTATTAAAGTTCCTCCAATTGCATATTAAAGTTCTATAATATTTTATATTTTGTGGTCGTCGAAACCAAATTAACTAATAATGTTGCCAAACAAGTCGTGCGCACGTACTGATTAGGTAAAAGACTAGATCGGAGAGAGAGAGAGAAAGAGAGAGACTCACGAGGAAATTCACAGAGAATTTTCTTGACCTTCTTGCAGCATCGACAACACTACAGATCCACCTTTGAACGTTAGATTATTATATTCGAATATTCCCACTAATTAATTAATTAGAAAATACTACAATATTTATAAAATGTATTTTAAAAATTGACAATCAATAAAATATACTTGATAATTTACGATATATTTTTCGGATAAATAGAAGATCTTTACATATGTGTGCTATTGAGGGCACTCTGTGCCACTTTACTATTTATTTTTGGAAATTCCACCTTATTTTTTTTTCCTATAATTCTTTTTTTCCTAAGCAAACAATTATTTTTTTGTTTTATTTCCCAGTATATAATATAAATATACACCGTTTAAATGCAGGTATGATTTTCTTATTTATTTATAAATGCACTTTTGGTTTTAAAAAAATCTTTTTGAAATCAAATGGGCATTTGATTTTATTTTTTATAATGATTTTCCACTTTTAAAAACACAAAAAATGAGAACGGTACCAAAATAGCGTTTTTTTTCAAAATCATTTTGAAAACAATATTTTCAATTATGTAATTTTTTTTTAGTTTTTTAATAACGAAAAAAAGTTGTTTTCACATTTTTGTTTTCATTTTCTCTCTTCCCCTCCTCTCTCTTTCTTTCTCTCAGAGCACCTGTGTAACATTGGTGATAACAACTATGTCTGATGATGGCCTCCATCTCTAGCTAAGGATGACAACCACAAACTGGTGACGACCTCGTTGCGACCCAAACCTAGCAAAGACGATCATCGCAACAAACCTTATTTTTGACGAAAGGATAATGACCACGAATTGGTGATGAAAACGATGACAACCCCCTCACGACGACGACCAAGGACTCGCGACCCAAATCTCACAAAGATGATGCCTAAGAAACCCACTATGATGGCTTCCATCTTAATAGCAACAAAAATCATTAGGTCGCGAGTTTGGAGGTCACCGTTGGTGCTAGGATTTCATGTCCTTGGGGTTGTTGCTGCAATCATTTCTACTCTTGAACAACGATACTACTACTACCGTCGCTCTATGTCACCACCATCATCGTTGCCTACAGCTCAGACTATCAATGTTTTTTACTTCTGTCTCTCATTGCAAACCTTAGCACCAAATTTTTTTTAATTATAACTAATAATTTATTTTTTGTTATTTTTTTAAATCAAACATAAATAATTTTTCATAAAATACTTACTTATGAAATAAGTTTTTAAAAATATAACTAAATAGAGTTTCATTTTTATGTTTTTCATAATATAACTCAAAAAAATATAATCAAATACAGTTTTAAAAATGATCAAAATATTCTTATTTTTAGTTTTTTAAAAAACTGAAAATATTTAAAAAACAATATCAAATACCACCAACATTTTCACTTACTTTTGCAGACAATAGAAAAAATAAAAAACTTATTTAAGAGACGTTTAGGGGGACACTTTAGAGGTTGGCTTTTGGGGTCTAGAGGCCAAAATAAGTTTGGCTTCTCCATCTCTTCAGATCTTAAATAGTGCATTCACATTGTTTGTCAGGGGATCTGTGATAATCTACACGGGGATAATTCCCTTTCCATTTTTACACTATAACTCTTCCTCAAGTCTACCAACCCCATCTCTTCTATAACTGCCCCTTTCCTCACAACCCACGGTAGCAACAATTTGGCTTTTCATTAAGCTTCCCTACCCATTCCCTCAAAAAGCTTCCATATCCTAACCTACCATCATCTCCTCTGTACCTGCCCATTCCATCACATCCAATGACAGTATGTTTTCGTGCTGTTCATCAACCGCCCCTACCATTCCCTCATAACCCTTCGTCGAGCCCACCGACCTACATCTCCTCTTTTTGGTTTCCATTCCCTCACAAACCACGACAACAAAGTTTGGGCCTCTTCATCAAGCAATTGTGCTCAGTCCCTCACACCTATTCCACATCATTATCAACCCCTATCTCGTCATTAGCTTCCTTTGCCATCATAACACACGACGTAAACCCTTTTGGCCCCTCCAATCGGCTAAACTTTATGCTCAATGGGTTTGTGAGTTTGCAAAATTTTTTTTTTAGGATTGTTCAACCCATGGCTTTGTTGTTTATTGTGTTTAGTATTTTGTGATTTTAATATATTGGTTTTATGCCTCCTTGAACCATGGCATCTCGTCTCTATGTTTGTAAACTGACGGCATTGAAAACTATCTGGGCTGAAATCAATCGTTCGATGCTCGTCTTTGATATTTATTGTGGCCATGTTTAGTAATTTTGATTTTGTTCTTCAATTTCCTCACTCAACCTAGCAGTCGCCCGTGGCCATTCCTTGACAACACCCTAGTCAAAATTTTTTTACCCCTCCAATTGCCCCTCCCCGTTATAACCCTAACTCTATGGTGAATGGGTTTGTGATTTTGCTTTTTGGGTTTTAAAACTCCTTCCATCTATAGCATTTTGTCACTACCATCACAACCAACATTGTTGGCATTGGCATCAACCTCTATTTGGCCCTTTGATGCTCGTTCAGTGTGTATTGTGACTGGGTTTGTGAAATTGTTTTTTGGCTTTTGAACCTCCACAACCCGACAAATAAACATTGTTGTCATAACCGTCAGACTTAGAGTGGGCATCAACCTAAAATTGGCCCTCCTCTATTCCTCCAAAGTCGTTTGTGAGTTAGTTTGTGTTGTTGCTTGCTGGGTTTTAACGATCGACATGGAATCTTTGTGTGTTTTATAAAATCATTTTGTTGATGTAAGCTCAACCATAACAAGCCTATTAGCCCTGTAGATGTTTCCAGGTGGACGGTTTCATCTCTGTCAACCAGATTGTTCAAACTAGCCACAGCCAAAAAGGAGTTGGAGACACCGGTTTAGAGCCCATACATGGGCCACTCAGCATTGCAACCGAAATTAACTTTTAGAGCAGATTATGCACTATATCCATCATTAGAAGCGGATAGCATGATTAACATCTTCATTACCTGATCCTGAGCCCATTGTTATTTATTCGTCCACCAACTCTAACTCGGTATATTGTGAAAATATTCATTTGTTGCTCTACTCGACGTATAACTTGTTTTTTTCATGTATGGTTTTTGGTTGGTATTTGTCATATATCTAGTTCTTTTTTTAACATTGTTACTGTTGTTGGTATGATTGTTTGCTTAGTTGGCTATAACAATTATAGGTTGCTTTATTTTTTTTTATTGGTACCATGTTGTGCTTTATGTTATTATAAATAAATGGTTGTGAATACTTTTTGATTACTGAATTGTTTTTCACTTGTAAATCGTGTATGTGACTTGTGGTTTTGGACAAATTAATGTGTTCTGCTAAAGTCATAAGTTAAAAATTAATTGGATTAATTTTGTACAATCTATGTTCTGTTATATTGATATATTATTGGTGTTGATCAGTGCTATTTGTTGTGAACCTCTGCTCCTAATTGATTTTGATGTTAGCCCTGGTTGCTTTCTGTGGTGCTCCAGCAATAATGCTAAATCATCAACCGTTTTTCAATTATCATGTTATTGGTGTTTTATAGAACCATTCATTACTTGTTGTTATCCAGATTGTGATGTTCTAAAAATAATTCTGTTTTCAATCTTGGTAGCCAATTATTATATGGGTCTACATAATGCCTAACATGATTATGGAAAATTGTGACATTGGTCTTAGTCGTGTAAATTTAAAAAATTTGCATATGACTTTTTATTAGGTTATGATTATTTACACTGTCTTGTACCTTTTAGTTTGATATAGATATGGCTCACACCGATGGTTCATCGTATAATTGAATGATGACAAAGAGGTTAATTTTTTAAACCTCTTTAATGAATACCAGTGTAATAATGCTGGGAAAATTACAAAAATAGATACATATTCAGAGTGGGCTGAGATTTTCAATTAGAAATGGTCATATATTAACACCCTGTGTTATGCCATGACTCTGCATGGCAAAAGAAGGTGAATGAGGCAGACTTACACCGCATAGAAAGCGTTGTAGACATGGATAGGTTTAGAATACAACCCAATCACCAATACAGTTACCTTCTTTGATGAATAATGGGCTTAATTTTTAGCTATAAACATTACATAACTTGTTTAATATGCCTACTTAGGTTTAACGAGGTGAATAGTATATTCCTGGAAGGGAGGTTTTAGACACCTTTCCATACTTTGTGTCTGTAGTACTTCACTTAATTTCCTTTGTAGTATTAGGCTTTGGCGGTATTTATCATACACTTCTAGGACCAAAAGCGACTAGCAGTGACCATTGATTAAGTTTCTTCAACTTGGGTTAGGTTAAAAGCATGAAATGTATGTGTACCATCACCATCTTCAAATAAAGTATTTTCTACAGTAGCACCATGAATAGCACATAGCAGAGCAGCACCCAATACTACATTTCGAAGAGTAATCAGGACCAATTCAATCATGTTTTCATTCATTTGGAATCTGGGCTCTTTTACTTCATTTTTATTTATTTTACTTATTTTTTTAATTACTTTTCCCTCTTTTTTTTATTTTCTTCCTTTCCATCATTCCTTAAATGTCATACATTTGATCTTGTAGATACTGACTCGTTTATACAAAAATTTTACCCCGAGTACATGCAAAGCAACTGTAGACAGGCAAGTAAAATCCAATTCACAAAATAATTTGATCTATGAACAGCATCATTGTAGTAAAGGTCATAATACTAGAGGAATCATTACCACAGGGCATAGAAGGGAGGTCATAGAAACAAAAAGACTATACTTTTCTTTATATCTATATTTCATATCTCTTTCTAGTTTCTTTTTGTTTTTTGGTTGTTCTGAGAAATGACTACCTTTATCCTTACAGATTCACCTAGACTAAAATTTTCTCTGAACTTAGGGGCTCAAGCACAAAGACTTGTTCTTTAACATCTTTGAAAAGTACCAAGCTGCCAATTCAAGAGTACAACCAGCACGATCTTATAGGAAAAATTGAAAAAAAAAATGCATTAGAGAGGTGCAGCAGAATTATAAAAAATTTTCAAGATCGTTAAATATCTCATGATGCCATATACAATAAACTAATAATAATATAAGCTTAAACCTTCAGAGGACGCCAAACTGCAGGAGGAGAATGATCGGAGGGCTTCAATCAACTAGACTTCTCTACTATTCTCCAATTCCAGTATGGCAGAATGTGTGGGCACTCGGATCCTCGATCGGTATGTTAGCACTGCTAGTCTTCTTCCGACCACCCAGATTTCTAAAAAACTTATTGTCACAGTGAGTTATGCAACAATAAGCCTGCTCACCTGAGAGTCTGTAGTCTGAGAGAACTAGAGTGGTAGGGTTTCTATTTATAGACTTGCATGAGGTGATCCCTTGAATTCGAATTGGATTAGGAGAAAATTTTCTCCCTTCCTTTCCTCACAAAATCCGAATTCCCTATAGGCCAAAATCAAGGGAAGATTCGGCCACCCTAGAGGATTTTGCATTCAAAATTAAAACAAGATTTTAACCTAAATTTTATCTCATCATTATCCACTAAAACTGAATTTTTCCTCAGGCCAAAAGCATGTCTAGATTCAGCCATCCAACTATGAGGAGAATCAAAATTCAAATAGGATTTTCTAGCTTGAAATTTTATCTCACCCTTATCCACAAAAAATCTGAAATTTACCTTGGGATTATTCGTAGAATTTCGACTACCATTATGAGGGAGAGAATCAAAATTCAAATAGGATTTTCTAACTTGAATTTCCTTTCATCCTTATCCATAAAAACCGAATGTCTCTAGGGTGAGATTCCCTTAACTAATTCGACCATCTTTGTGTAGATTTAGGATTTAGAATTCAGGTAGGATTCAGAATTCAGGTAGGATTCAAACAAGATCTTCCTCTCCATTATCCACATAAAATCTAAAATTTACTTTGTGGGATTATCCACAACTAATTCGATTATACCATAGATTTGTTATTCAAAATTTGAATTCAAATTTTAAAGTTCAAAATTCAAAATTCAAAATTCAAATTCATATTTTAAATTTCGAATTGAAATTTCAAATTTCAAATTTAAATTTCAAATTCAAATGTCAAATTCAAATTTCAAATTCAAAATTTAAATTTCAATTTCAAACTCCAAAAAAAGTTGTATTTCAAATTTTATCCTCATGGATAATTTTCCACAACTCTAATTTAAACTCAAATAAAATCATAACAATTTTATTTGGAATTCGAATAATTGTGTAATCTCTTATCCAAAGCAAAATCTGAATTCAATCGAAGAGAATCTTATCTTTCATCCCTATCCTATGTCTACATCATCCATGCATAGTCAACTAGTCAATAAGCATACCCTGATCAATTTGTCATTCATTAAGGAATTATGTGGAGCTAGTAGAGGGACTAATTAGATATATATAATTGGGCTCCTGTGAATCCATTTGATCATTCTGTACCGAACAACTCAATCATATGATCACTAATTTCAGAGTTACATCACTATAAACCTAAAACTGAACTCCTAATTATATACCGTATTACATAAGCCTGTGACAAGTTATTGTCCAATGACCTTGTCATGTGTGCAAAACCCTCATATTATATCCATGATCAGCTTTAAGTCAAAGTCCATTCAACCTACTGATCAAACTATCTTAAAGTTCCATTATACTACCGAATAAGAAAATGATTATTCACCATATGTGAATAAGCAGTCATCTACCTAGCAGACGACCTAAGACCTTGTCTATTTTCACATCCAGTACAATGCCTTTAAGAGAATACCCTTAGCTCCTTATTAGAGTTATGATTCCAATATCTGCAAACAAACCCTCCATCGTATACAAGTCATGCACCCGACGAATCGGTCTATAAGCTTACTACCTCTGAGATACTTTAGCCATTGGAACATCAAAGTACACAAGTCATATACATGAAGTAGTTCATCTACTCAGACTTAAGGTTATTGTATAATGAACGTCAAAAATAGATTGATATACTCATAACGGACTACGCAGATTAATCATACTTTAGTCCAGGGCCAACATGTCACCACCAAGCAACATATCTATGTCTCTACTCAGGAGTCTATGTCTCTACTCAGGAGTCTATGTTCTAGACAATCAAGACAAACCGTCCCCACCATGGCTTTAGACAATATTATAATTTAGATACTCAGTCTAACTCCATAGACTACTGATTATAATTTAGATTGCTTACTTTAAAACATTGTCTTCTCGCATACAAAAGTCCATTCCATGCAATATTATAACAGTTTAATATAAGTAGTTAGTGAGCCATATTTGCTTACATTTACTTTAACATATAAATAGAATAAGGACAAATAGCAATGTAATGAATAATCTCTATATGTATATAATTTTATTATCCAATTCAAAATAAACACATCAAAATATCTTTCATGCTTAGGGCATTTCCTAACAGATCTAGCTCCAGTGTAGTCGACATGTCAGCAGGCATGTCGCATGTCCTTGGCCTATGGAAATGACTCGCAAGCCAACATAATAAACTTCCCTTACTTTGACAACCAATATGCACCAAGAACATCAAGGAGCTTTGAAAAATAGGCTAAGTGAAAGCAAAGGTAGAACAACAAAGATTGGCTCACTGATGCTATAATAGGCATCAAAAGTTACTACTCGAACAAATCCATAAGAACTTCAAGTATGAATGAGGCAACCAAAGCTTCAATTCTTGGTAAGTGTGACTGGGTGATGGAAGAGATGGGAGTTTCAACCGATGATACTGTTATCATGTACTTGTAGTTATGGAATGAAAAAGAGGCATTTAGGGACTTTACTAGGCTTTCAGTTAAAAAGAGGTGGAATCTTATTCAAAGGGTTATGAATAGGCATATCTAGAGTTATTACACCTCAAATTTGTTTATATTTGTGTAATTGTAACATAATTCAATTTCCTATGTATTTTTTTTCTGTCAAGACTATCACGATTGTTTTTACCTGCATTTTCTAATCTTTGTGGTATAATTAGTTGACATTGATGTTAATCTTATGGAATTTGTTATATTATTAGGTATGTCATTATAATGCTATGTAACTATTGGTAGGTTGCATAACATGGCACTATATAGATAACATACACACTGATAGTGATGATGATCTGGGTGTCATTGCATGTGTTCAATATGCATACATGAGAAAGTTACGGAATTGAAATAAGTAAAAGCACAATTCCATTTTAACAGGGACACTAAAGGCAGATGAGTTTGTGTATGGTAACGATAATAATTTAAAAGAGTAGACACGGATGAATAGGCAGACATTTATGGCTTTATTTGAGTTAGAAGAAATAAAGGGATTACTGTGATTGACAGATTATGTCTCCGTACCTGAGCAATTATTCATATTTTGGAAATACTTTGCCATGTGACGACGAACGCAAGATATTTGACAACATTATCAAGATGGTTTACAATTATACTTGATGCACTATTTACATTGAAGGACATGTTTATAAGACCTCTTGATTATAATCAGGTTCAATAGTATATCATAGTGAATGCATATAAATATAGACTTTGATTTGATGTACATGCCAAATTTTAAAGTATGTTGTAGTTCGTAATTTTTTAAGGCATTTGTTGATTTCTTTTTTAACTTGAGCATTAATACTATATTTGTTTTTGTAAAACTGTGTTGGAGCTATTAATGGCACCCATGTATCATGCATTTCACTAGTCGATAATTCACTGGCTTGGCGAAATAGGAAAGGAATAAACACCTAAAACATCCTAGTGGTGATTTCGTTTGATATGATGTTCACGTACATGGTCGTAGGATGGGAGGGTTCGGTACATGGTGCAAGGATTTTGGCACAAGCAATGGCTGTTAATGGATTCCCATTACTGCATGTAAGTTTGCTTGATTCAAAGCTTCCTTGTTTGTAGAGTTTTCAAGACACATCCATCTGTTTGAAATGTAAGTAAATTTTACTTAATGGACTTTGGTTACGCAAATAATGAGCATTTTCTAACTCCTTATTGTGGAAAAACTTATCGCTTGCTTGAATAGCTTTAACGACGATATAGACTTAATAGCAGGAGAAGTTTTTAATTACACCCACTCGTCTTTGAGGAACTGTATTTAAAGGACATTTAGTATTTGAAAAGCAAGATTCAAAATACTTATTAATATGAACAGTTACCTAATTAAAATGAACAAGTGAAGATACCAATTGCGTGTGTAATCGTGCATAACTTTATAAGGATGTATGCAGCGATCAAACCAGATCCGCTGCTTTAGTCCTACATGCATGAAATGCTAACAAACGATGCTTCTACATCTGTGCCTACCAATGAAGCTAATGTCAAGGAGGTTGACCATGATGAAGATGATGATGATGCTTACGCAGTCCTACATAGGAACGTCATAGACTCCGATTTGCATCAGCAACATCGAATAGAGAAAACAACTATGGGTGGTTTCAAAGACGTTGTGATGGATCAAATATCGGAGAGATACCAATAATATCCATGTTATAGACTTTGATGTGTATAGTATTGTTTAATGCTATATGTTGTATTTTTTTTTTCTAAACAAAATTAACACATAATGATAGTAATTGTTACATTTTCTTTTATGACCCAATATATTTTATGTATATGTATTATATTGGATTATATATGAAAAAAATTTCATATTTAGCTTGGAAACATACACTTTGCATTTTAACCAATTTGACTCAACTTTTTTTTTTAGGTTTTTTTAAACAAGATTTTACTCTTTCATTCCCAAAATACATGCATTTCCAAACATTTATTTTTTTACTAAATATCCTATAATTTCTATATATTAATTTTTGTAACAACTTTTTTTCAAAAATATTTATCACAAATATAACTTTTAAAATCATATCTAGTTTTTAAAATCAATATCTCTAAAAACACTCCAAATACCCGTTAAATCACGTCATGAATTTACTGATATATCACTAGTTATCCTGACTGAATTCTCTATCTCAATTCGCTTAGTCTTTATGAACTGAAAAAGCAGCTACTGACATCTCATCGTGAATTTTATATTACTACCACTTTATTTTTCTATGAATTAATTTCTTTGGGAAACATACATCCTAATTGGAAGCCCCTGAAAAGAAAAATGAAAATCATTCACGTGATTCACGTGAGGTGCGTAAAGGACAAATTGGTAGGAGTGCTGTTTGCATCAATACGTTCCCAAACAAATTCACATTTACTTAGCTGTAATGGTCTATTTTCCTTACAAAAGTTTTGTCGAGAAATGCCTCAAACGACTAGTACGATGACCCGCCATTTTAACAAAGTGCCGGTAAAAATATACTTTTTCACAAGGAAATATCAATTTGAACTGCAAAATGATTGAACATGTAATTAATTATAAGGTTCAAAACTCATTTCAACCATAACAACATGTAATTTAACTGTAGTTTCATGTCTAATTTTAATATAAAAACTTAAAACTTAAAATCCTCATCTTCAAATATATATATGTAAAAAAAAACCTAAGCTATACATATAGGGTGAGGGAAGACTTGGATCTAGGCAATACATAAATTAAGGATTCGTTAAGTTTATGAGTTAAATTTGGAATGGAATAAACTTTTTAGATTTAAGTTGATTGACTTAATTATAATTTTTATTGATTTTTCATAAAAATAAAATAAAATTAAAGTTCAAACTAGTAAACTAAACAAGATAAATGAGAGAAGACTTAGTGTCATGTTTTTAATTCAAGTCGATCTATAAAAACAAAATGCAATTTAATAATTAATGAGTTTACATCTAATTTTATGATATGTCTTTTCACTAAAGTAAAGGTTGATATTGATGGACCATCTTCTCAAGCCTTATAGAAGCAAAGAAAACAATGCTTGACCCACCATAGCAATACATTACCTTTTTAATGCTTGCACAAGAGAAGGGGAAAAAGAAGTACGGAAATTCACCATATACTTACGTATATAACCCACTCTATAGCCCTAACCCACCCACCACCCCTCTTCTTTCTCTCCGTGTTTGGAAAATAGATTTTGCAAGCTTTTTACTATTTCATTGGGTTACTTCCCCAATATTAGCTATTTTAAGTGGTTTGGACTTCATGGAGATAACATAAGAAAAGGATATAATAAAAAGGAATTACTATTCTACTTCTCTACCACTCAATAAGTAGGCGTTTATATTTTCTTCACTTTTACCACTACTTTTCGTTTAAATTACATATTTCTGAGGATACTAACTGGTTTTTTTCTACAGTTTTGTACTAAGAAAAAAAATATCATACTCTGCCAACTTACATATTATCAACCTATTCATACAATCACGGCTTAGTGGGTGAGAATTGTGACTTCAGAATCCAATTAGATCTCAAGTTCAAAATTTGAGATCACTCTCGTCAATGCTTCAGTTATATATATCCTTCCTATGGATTATGCTCCTTGCAGTAATTTCCAAATAGAGATCTGACACATGATCGAGGATCTGCCTGATTGTATTTCTGGAGAAATTGATTTAAATACAAGATAAAAGTAAATTATATTTAAGGATATTTCTATTAATATTTGTTAAGTGTATGAATCTTAGCAAATAAAAACAAAAATGGAAAAGCAATTTTATTTTGTTTTCTCATTCTTTAGCAAAAAATAAAAACAATTTTTCTTTTTTCTTTTTTTTTTTATTATATGCAAAACAAACGTGATTTCATGACTATTTCCAAAACACCTTTATTAGAAATCTGGAAATTCCTTTTTAAAATGTTTCCAAAACAATGCCAAATAAGACTTTAATCTCTTTAGTCTCAAGTTCAAGACATGAGAATTTTTCTTACGAAATTTTATAAATAAATATTAAAATTCTATATAAATTAAAAAAAAAAAAACTCTTCATCAACCTTTCTTCTCTTCCGAGATAATAATTTGGTGGAATTAAAGGAACATTCATATAGATTATATTAGATATTACTTTTATGCTATGTTTGGTAGGAGAGATGGAAAATAGAGAAGATGAAAGAATAAAATACCCAGTAAAGGAAATAAAAAGGAAAGAAAGAGGTTTTCTTTTATGCTGTTTGGTAGAAAGGAAAGAAAAAAAAAAGAAAATATTTAATCTAATATATTTTATGATTATATCATTAGATAAATTAATTGAAGATGATGAAAAAAATGAGGACAAATAGTTATTTTACCTACCACTTTTTAGCTTTTTTCCTTTCATTTTCTTTCCGATGTTGCAATGATTAAAATATGTTGGGTTCATGGATTTACAATTTCCTTTCCTTCCTATTTTCCATCATACCAAACACTCAAAATTCTATTTTCCTCTTTAAAATCTCTCCAATTTATTCCTCTTCTCTTTCCACTCTAACAAACATAGGCTTAAAGTTCTAACACCCATCGGCCGAGTGCCCTTCACATAAACTATTGCATATAGTATTTACAAAAATCTCCCACTCAAATTTATCAACATAAAAGAAAACAAAAAATAAAAGTTTACTTTAGAATCCTACCTCAAAGGCAGATTAAAAAAAAAAAAAACAAACCAAAGCAATCCTCCTAAGAATTAATGCAATGGTTGGCTTTGGAAAGCCTAATTTGATATGATGACAAATATTATTGGACTAGCTAGGCGTCTATGGCGAACATTACTCTTCCGGGATCTCATTATTCGCAGACTATAAACTGACTAACCCAAATAAAAAATAGGTTTTCACCACACACAAACATATATATAATTGGTGGAAGCTTCAATTATAACTTCAAAATGTGAAACATGGCTCCTGTCACATCAGTGATTATGATTTTGTCCACCCAAGCGTCAACAATGACAACGTGTCTATCAGACTATCATGTACTCAATATCTTGTTATTACAATGATATTTATGATATTTATGTGTGTATATGTATATTTTTTATTCCATTCTAAAAAAACTTATTATAAAAAGTAACTGAAATTCTTTTAAATTTATTTTCAATCCTATATTTAGTTTATCTAGAATTTTTGTTCACACACTTCTAATAATCTTTCATTTGAACAAAGCCCACAATTATTATAGCTCCTTAAATGATGATCTATCATCCTTCTTCCTCGAGATCAGGAAGATCACAAGCTCTCGTGATTTCCACCGCATTAAAGTCTTACGTTATCGTGAAGTTTTCATCTTGAGAGTTTATTTTACACTACAGATTTTTTTATCTATTGTGATCTCTTCAAGATTCACCAACTTTTATTTGATTTTTATGGAGGATCATTTTACACATACACATGATTAAATTTTAAATCTGATTCTAATATCATTTGTTGAATCTTAAAAGTCTATCTTAAAAAATTAACCTATTAGAAAGAATAACCTAAAATTTTTTAAACATATTTTTAATTTTATGTTTAGTCAATTTAACACATTTATTTAGACACTTCCGGCAAACCTACATCGTAATCATGGTAATCTTATAACTTAGTAGGTAAAGTTGCGTATACTTTGTTTTTCATTTGCGAAAGAAAAGTAAAAGGTCAACATCATCTTATAAATATATTACTTAAAAAAACCTTGACCATTCGTTTCATTTTTAAAGACAAGACTCCATTTTTTTTTTTTTTTTGTTATTAGAAGTAAATGAAGGTAGAAATCTTCTAATTATAAAGACCTTATCCTAATGGAACCTGAAAATTTTTTTCTTTATCATTCAGATTTAAAACAAAAATACATTAAAGCAATAAAAAGAAAAATCTTACCAAGTGTGACCTTTAATCATGCATTTTTATTACAACCTTTATTTTTGAAGGACGTACATTAATTTACAATCTTAATCACAATCACACAGAACAACAGGGAAAGAAACGGCTGTCCCACCCAAGCCCCAAGGGTGAGCTTTATTTAAGAGAGAAATGCGGAATTGAAAGGCTTTCGGGCTCTCTCGATCTTATTTCGTAGTTAGAAAGGGGAAATGAGTCTAAATCAATAGACATTAATGAATCATCATTTGATCGAACAGCATAAAATAAAACAGAATATTACATGAATCATATAATGTTTTTAAGAAAATCATCGTTCACACATTTAATATATTATACACAACACGGCCAGAGACATATGGCATTGGTTTGACAAGTACCAACAACTTGTCATATGTACTAACTACAACATATGTTACACTTTCACAAAAGAAAACTACTGCACAAGTTACATAATTCGGCATGTTGAAGGTTCGGAACAATATTCTTGCATTTGAATGGAGCAATCGATCTTCCCACTTCCATAACTTCGACAAAAAGGCTGCCCCCAGGGACCGTCCCACGGATTACATGGGGGTGACACCCATATATTATGATCGGGAAAGCATGACGGCCGGCCGCAGCGGCATTCCCAACGGCCTTCGCAACGGCATTCCCAACTGCCTTCGCAGCGGCATTCCCAACGGCCTTCGCAACGGCATTCCCAACGGCCTTCGCAGCGGCATTCCCAACGGCCTTCGCAGCGGCATTCCCAACGGCCTTTAGAGCGGCATTCACCGCAACAGCGAGGCGGAGGCGGAGGAGGAAGCGAAGGCGGAGGCTGAGGCTGAGGCTGAGGCTGAGGCTGAGGCTGAGGCTGAGGCTGAGGCTGAGGCTGAGGCTGAGGCTGAGGCTGAGGCTTAGGCTGAGGCTGAGGCTTAGGCTTGGGAGGGGGTTTTATCTCAATGGACTTGATGACCCCTTTGCCCTTGCAACGTAACCTTTGCTTCATCCATTCAGGGTCGCAGCATATCACTGTGATTGTCACTGTGTTTTTCTTATCATCGTACACCTGATCTTTTACTTCTGTTGTTCACAAAAACATTGTTAACCATGCAAATTAAAATATATATATCAAGTTTACCTATAAATATGTATAGAATATGGTAGACGACACAAATGTGCATACACGTAATACAAATATAAAGCAGGAACTACATATTTCTTTTTATTTCTTTAATTTTTTTTAGGTGAGCATATTAGCCATCTATGTAGTTATTAACAAATATATTAATTTGGGGTGAGAGAGAGAGAGAGAGAGAGAGAGAGAGAGAGTGACCTTCAAGACGACAGAGAATGCATTTGACCTTTTTGTAGCATCGATGGCAGTGAAGGTCGACCTCCAGCACCATTGTGGTGACTTGCGTCTGCAATTATAACAGTTCAAGAATATTTCACACAGTTATACAAGCACAACGACAAAATTTACGTTATGCACGTATATAAATATGTTACATTCATGTTGAAAAATAAAATATCATATATAACAAAAGGAGAACAAAACCATATTAATTTTTGAAAGTTAAGAGAATGTCTAGTTGTCTGCTACTTTCTTTCCCCTAAGAGAAAGAGGACTTGAATCCTAAGGACATCGAGTATGAAAAAAATTACAAAAAAAAACAGAGCATATTCAAAGAGAGACGCATGAGAGAGAATGATAAATGCAGAAAACATAATACCATGGCTTCGAGCTCTCAGATATAAAGCCAAAGCGATGGATCTGAGTAGCCGAGTGGTTTATCCTCTCAACTAGGTAGAGTAGTTTATATAGACAAATAATGCTAAGGACAATGCCTCATGATCTAATTTTCTTTTTTTCTTAACTTTTCTAATTTTCATTTTGAGTATTAATTCATGTAATAGTGAGTTTTTATTTTTTTCATTAATAAATGTAATTTTTTTAATTTTAATTGATATGTCAATTATTTAAATATTTATCTATTAAAAAAATAGAATCTATATATCATGTGTATTATCATGTATATATTAATTACATTTAAAATTTCATATCTCAAATAAATCGAAATTAACTATATTATTACATAAATTTACGACATTTTGAACTCTAAACTTTTAAATTAAACTCTATTACAAGCTTAATTCATTTAGGGGGAAAAAAAAAAGACAAAGACACAAATACATAAACACAATGGTAAAGGATTTTAGCATTGTAGTTTCAATTCAAATTTTTTTGTTTCATTTACATCTCTTAAAAAAAAATCTCTACCCGATATATGGTGCTCAGAGAAGACTTGGTGTCATGTCTTTTAATACAAGTCAATCTGTAAAAACAATATGCAATTTAATAATCAACCAACTGCCATCCAATTTTATCTTCTCAAACCTTATAGAAGCAAAGAACACTATGCTTGACCCACCATAGCCATACATTACGACTTCATTTGGATAAGAGGTTTTTTTTTAGAAAATAAAAAATTTTTAAATATGAAAAATAAAAAATTGTTTGGAATTTTTTTTAAAAGTGAAAAGTTGTTTGGGTGGGTGAATTTTTTTTTTTTCTAAAAAGCTCTTTTTCTATTTTCCAAAAATAAAAAAATTTGGATGTTTAGATATAAAAATTTAGAAATGTCTATTTTTCTTAAAATAAAATTTTTTTCATTTTTTAAATTTAGAGTGGCCAAACAAACGGAGGGTACCTTTTTACTTTCTTTTCATCTATGAATGCTTGCAGAAGAGAAGAGGAAAAAGAAGTATGACAATTCACCATATATTTAACTCCACCCCACCCCCCACCATCCCCCTTTTTTCTCCGTGTTTGGAAAGTAGATTTTGCAAGCTTTTTACTATTTCATTGGATTACTTCCCCAATATTTGCTATTTTAAGTGGTTTGGACTTCATGGAAATAACATAAAAAAAAAAGAATATAATAAAAAGGAGTCACTACTTTACTTCTCCACCACTCAATAAGTAGGCATTTATATTTTTCTTCACTTTTACCATTACTTTTCGTTTAAATTACATATTTCTGAGGATACTAACTAGCCTTTTTCTACGGTCCTATACCAAGAAAAAAAAAATATTGTGCTCTACCAACATACATATCATCAACCTTTTGATACAATCACGATTCAATAGGTGAGAATTGCAACTTCAAAATCCAATTAGATCCCAAGTTCAAAATTTGAGATCCACTCTCATTAATGCTTCAGTTATATATATATATATATCCTTCTTTTGGAATTTGCTCCCTGTAGTAAGTTCAAAACTTTATCTTCTGGGACTTTTATTCAATGCACTTGATGACCCCTTTGCCTCTGCAAATTATCTTGTGTTTCAACTTTTCAGGATCGCAGCAGCAGATCACTTTGATTGTCACTGTGTTATTCTTCTCATCGTATACCTGGTCTTGTATTTCTGTTGTTCGCAAATTAAAAGATTAAATCTACATTTCGTATTAATCAAGTTTATATATGTATACGTAGATATAATATACATCACAATCTATATATATATATATTATATCCTTCTATTCATAGACAAAATAAAAGTATATAGTAGGAAAACTAGAAACTTTTTTTTTCCCTAAAACCCCTAATATTGGTTTTTTTCTCAATTTGAGAAAGTGAACACTTATATTATCAGACAAGCCGTATATACTTATAACAAATTTATATACATAAATTATTTGTTTTGGGGGGGTGGGTGGGGTGGGACTGAAGATCCACCTTAAGCACCATTGTGGTGACATGCGCCTGTAGTAACAGTTCAAGAAAATTTATTCAATGTAACACAAACACAGTCAAGTACAAGAACAAAATTTGCATACATATTAAATTGATATATTGTTAAAAAAAAAAAAGTTAAAGATCAACATAATTAAAGGAGAACAAAAATCATGTTTCTGTAAACAAAGAGTTAGTGGTAAAAATAAATAAATTAATACTACAAAATATAAATTAGTACCATGTCTCTGAGCTCTCAGATATAGAAGCACTTAAGCTAAAGCGATTGATCCCATTGGAGTAGTGGAGTGGTTTAAGCTCTCAGACGAGAACTTATATGGAGAAAAGTAATATTTTTAGCTCTTGGAAAAGAGTAGTTTATATAGAGAATAAGTTGTTTTAGTTATGAGATAAGAGTGCTTATAGGTAAATAAATGGATAAATTTAATAATCATAGTACTGTATTCGTCACTAATTAATTAATTAGAAAATACTACAATATTTACAAAATTTATTTTAAAAATTGATGATCAATAAAATATACTTGATAATTTACGATATATTTTTCGGATAAATAGAAGATCTTTACATTTAGGTGCTGTTGAGTGCACTCTTGACATGTTACTATTTATTTATGGAAATTCCACTTTATTTTTTTCTATAATTCTTTTTTTCCTAAGCAAACACTTATTTTCGTGTTTTTTTTTCCCACTATATGTGTAAATATATATATACAGTTTAAATGCAGGTATGATTTTCTTATTTATTTATAAATGCACTTTTGGTTTAAAAAAAAAAAAGAATCTTTTCGAAATAAAAGGGTATTTGGTTTTATTTTTGATAATGATTTTTCATTTTCAAAATCATAGAAAATGAGAACAGTACAAAAAAAAAACATTTATTATTCAATATTTTCAAAACTATTTCAAAAACATCATTTTTAATTATTTTTTTTTGAATTTTTTAAAAACGAAAAACTTTTTTTGTTTTTATTTTCTCCCTCCCTCTCCTCTCTTCTCTCGTTGCCCGTGCAACGTCGGTGATGACGATCATGTCCGATGATAGCCTTCATCTCTAGCAAAGGATGACAACCACAAACTGGTGATGACAGTGATGACCTCCTTGCGACCTAAATCTTGTAAAGACAACTATTGCAATAGTTCTCATTTTCGACAAAAGGACGATGGCCACAGATTGACGACGATGACGATCCCCTCACGAAGATGACTCAAGACTTGCGACTGCAAAGAAGACACCCAAGAAACCTACTACGACGACCTCCATCTCTGGCGACAGCAAAAGTCATTAGGTTACAAGTTTGAAGGTCACCGCCAACGCTAGGATTTAGTATCTTTTGGGTTGTCGCAATAATCATATATGCTCCATAGCAATGATGCTGCTGTCGCCATCGCTCCAGGTCACTAACGTCACTGTTACCTAAAGTTCAAATCACCAATGTTTTCCACCTCTATCCTTCATTGTAAACCCTACCACTAAAAGGTTTTTTTTTTTTTTTTTAGTTATAACTAATAATTTATTTTTTGTTATTTTTTTAAATTAAATATGAATATATTTTCATAAAATACTTATTTATCAAAATAGGTTTTAAAAATATAACTAAACAAAATTTTATTTTTATATTTTTCATAATGCACATTCTAAAAACATAACCAAACACAATTTTAAAACTAATTTTAACATAATTTTTAAAATATTTTTATTTTTAATATATTTAAAAAAAATTAAAAAATAATATCAAATGCAATCAAAATTTTCACGTACTTTTACATACGATAAAAAAAAATCAAAAACTTATTAAATCACATCATGAATTTACTGATATATTACTAGTTATGCTGTCTGACATCTCTATCTTGATTCGCGTGATCCTTATCAACTGAAATAGTAGTGACTGACATCACATCGTGAATTATATATCTAGTGGGTAAATTACTACCATTTTATTTTTCTATGAATTAATTTCTTTGGGAAACATACATCCTAATTGGAAGCCCCTGAAAAGAAAAATGAAAATCATTCACGTGATTCACGTGAGGTGCGTAAAGGACAAATTGGTAGGAGTGCTGTTTGCATCAATACGTTCCCAAACAAATTCACATTTAATTAGCTGTAATGGTCTATTTTCCTTACAAAAGTTTTGTCGAGAAATGCCTCAAACGACTAGTACGATGACCCGCCATTTTAACAAAGTGCCGGTAAAAATATACTTTTTCACAAGGAAATATCAATTTGAACTGCAAAATGATTGAACATGTAATTAATTATAAGGTTCAAAACTCATTTCAACCATAACAACATGTAATTTAACTATAGTTTATATCTAATTTTAATACAAAAATTTAACATTTAAAATCCTCATCTTCAAATATATATATATATATATATAAAAACCTAAGTTATACATATAGGGTGAGGGAAGACTTGGATCTAGGCAATACATAAATTAAGGATTCGTTAAATTTATGAGTTAAATTTGGAATGGAATAAACTTTTTAGATTTAAGTTGATTGACTTAATTATAATTTTTATTGATTTTTCATAAAAATAAAATAAAATTAAAGTTCAAACTAGTAAACTAAACAAGATAAATGAGAGAAGTCATGTTTTTAATTCAAGTCAATCTATAAAAACAAAATGCAATTTACTAATTAATGAGTTTACATCTAATTTTATGATATGTCTTTTCACTAAAGTAAAGGTTGATATTGATGGACCATCTTCTCAAGCCTTATAGAAGCAAAGAAAACAATGCTTGACCCACCACAGCAATACATTACCTTTTTAATGCTTGCACAAGAGAAGGGGAAAAAGAAGTACGGAAATTCACCATATACTTACGCATATAACCCACTCTATAGCCCTAACCCACCCACCACCCCTCTTCTTTCTCTCCGTGTTTGGAAAGTAGATTTTGCAAGCTTTTAATATTTCATTGGGTTACTTCCCCAATATTTGCTATTTTAAGTGGTTTGGACTTCATGGAGATAACTTAAGAAAAGGATATAATAAAAAGGAATTACTATTCTACTTCTCTATCACTCAATAAGTAGGCGTTTATATTTTTCTTCACTTTTACCGTTACTTTTCGTTTAAATTACATATTTCTGAGGATACTAACTGGTTTTTTTCTACAGTTTTGTACTAAGAAAAAAAATATCATACTCTGCCAACTTACATATTATCAACCTATTCATATAATCATGGCTTAATGGGTGAGAATTGCGACTTCAGAATCCAATTAGATCTTAAGTTCAAAATTTGAGATCATTCTCGTCAATGCTTCAGTTATATATATCTTTCCTATGGATTCTGCTCCTTGCAGTAATTTCCAAATAGAGATCTGACACATGATCGAGGATCTACCTAATTGTCTAGTAATTTTACCGTCAATTCCTGTATGGGCCCATGTCTGGGTGTTGCTCGTGCAACCCTTATTTAGTCAACTAATAATGAATCACTAGGTAACGCTGCTATTGTTACTGAATCAAATCAGGATTTCCTCAACTTCTACAACTTGAATATCCAGAAATCTCTTTATTATTAAACAATGAGGACGATTTTAGTATTTTTATAGGACAAGATTCAGAGTAGGATCATTAATACATTGATGGCAACGTTCCAGTACGCTAATATTTTTTTCAAGCTGGTTTAATTGTTGTTGATCTTCCTTTTGTACCTCAAATATCTCTTTCTAATGCTTGCAAGAAAATGAGTATTGTTGCTTCCAAAAAGTGATATGATCGTCATGTGGATGCTGGAGGGTTTATTCCAGTTAAGAAGAAATGAAACAAGAAGAATGCAACAAATGAAAATAAGATGGAGCCCTATAATATTGGGGTCAAGTTTACAGGCTTGAAAAAATTTTGGGTGGGATTTAGCAGATGATGATTCTTCTGAAAATCAAAGCCTTGATTAGGATAGTGATGCTATCAACAATCTGTTCTTGCTCACAAAGAGGCGGAAATTGTTCGAACTCTTGGGAAAAATTAGCCGATGGATATTTTGAAGACAAAACTGGATAAAAATCCGGTTAATTAAGAAAAATTCATCCTACAAGCTTATTAGTGCTCATAGTAGGGAGGGTCTTAAAATGAAATAATCTTGACGGTTTTCTCTTAGTTTGTTTCATTTGTTTGCTTTCGCTTTTAAAATGACATATAAAAGACTTCTACGGTCGGGGACAGCTGCTTTCCCAGAGATGAGGTAAAAAAAATAAGATCCAACAAAATTTTGATCAAAGGGCAACAATTAAAGGGGCTTAGTTGTCAAAGAATAAAATTAGAAGCTCCAAAACCCCTCAAATTTTCTCTCTCACCCTCATACCCCTGCCTCACCTATTAATTGTCACACCAAGCAATTTATTTACCTTTTTCTCTCATCACCATCATCTTCCAGACAACCACTTTCTCTCTTTCTCCTCTTAACGATCTCTAACAATAATATTTATCTCTAAAGGGAACTAGCGAAAAGGGAAACAAAAAAGTAAAAACGATATAACAAAAAGTTTGAGAAAGAAAGGAAAGCAAAAAGGAGGATGACCAGTTGGGTAAAAATACTTTAGTGCCTATCATAATTGTAATGGTTTTTATTATTTTTTATTTTGTAAACAACCTGGCGTTTAGAAGAAAAATGGTTTGAATCTTCCACTTTTTTAAATATATATATATATATATACACACACAATTGGGTGGACGCTACAATTTCAAAGTGTGAAACAGCTCCTGTTGCACTCTGATCATTTATGATTAGCCGCCAGTTACTGTGACCTTGTCAACCTAAGCGTCAAAGACAACGTCGGCACGTCAACAACCAAACTTTATTATTCAACTCGTCGTTTATATTGTCGTATGATAAACGACAAGCATACCAAAAACAGTCCATTTAATAGACCCAAATTGCCATTTTCCAATTTATAATCTTATGATTTCTTTAGACCTTACTAATTTGTTCATAAAGTTGTATAATTTGTTTTTTCACTTTCGAAAGAAAAATATAAGGTTGAGATCATCTTTACAAAAATAATTGTTTAAGAAAATCTTGATCATTGTTTTCACTTTTAAAAACAAACTTTCTTTCTTTTTTTTTTTTTTTAATCTTGCTTTTAGAAATAAAATGAAGGTAAAAATCTTCCTAACTATAAGCCCGTTCATAAATATGTTTAAGTGCAACCTTTAATCTACAACCTTTATTACCATCTCTTTATGAAGATATACATACAATAGTTGATCTACGACCTTAATCAAGTTCACACCATCCGAAAATCATATAATGATAAATAGCATAAGATAGAGTGGGGCGAGTTTTGGATTTGAGAGATCACGAAGTTAATCCCACCATTTCTTAACAAAAAAAAAAAAAAACACACACACACACACAATTCACACATTTAATTTATTTCACAACACGACCGCACATTATGTTGCACTTGGTTTGACGAGTTGTGTAGCTACATGATGTCACATAACTCGGCATTCAGTTGTGTGGCCACCGTCATACTGATAACATGGTCCACCGGTGCTGCCTTCGTAACATTGGCTGCAGCACGTTCGGCGAAAATTGCCAGGCGGCCATGGAGCTGGACACACCGGCACACAAGGCACGCACGGAACAAAAAAGTACGGAACACACCGGACACACCGGCGGTCAGCATGAAGATGTATACATAATGTACGGAACAAAAACATATACAGTTTCATGCCAGGAATCATATTGACATCAGCGGGGAAAGTAGAAGCAGACCTGGCTTTATTGTGAGGCAACAGGGTTGATTCGCGACTCATGACGCGCAACGACCACTGGGACGCTCTAAAAAAATTAAAAAGGTAATTAAATCATATATTATATTTAAATAAAATGTATTAAATATAATATTTATTTCAATAAAAAAGATTTATATTATATTTAAATATTATATTCATTTAGATGAAAAATATTTGAATCATATTTAAATATTAAATATGTGATATGATTGATAAAAAAAAGAAAAAAGTATAAAAAATAGAGTATGTGATATAATTAGTAAAAATAACAGAAAAAATAAAATAATAAATAATAAATGTATTAAATTTAAAATATTATATAATTGATATTTGAATATAATACTTTAATATTTAAATAAAAATTATATTACGTTTGAAAGTAATATGAACACAATATAAGTGTCAAATGCCCCTGAAAGGAAATAAGACAACATTTGAAACAAAGGTCCAAACCATAATTTTCTATTCTAATTTTTAACTTTTGTCTTTTTCTAAAAATTAATAACAATTATAACTAATTTTTAAAAAATCAATCAATTTTACTTTAAAAATTTCATTCTAAATCTTAATTTCAAACACAAGCTAAATATATGTGGTGTAATATAGTCTATACCTAATTATAAAAGAGTCAATGCTTTATTAATAATATTTTTTTAGTCCTTTCCCTTATAAAAATCATGTGCCAACCCTGATACCCTGTTATTAGTTACATGATAGTTCAATTACTGTCACATGATGGTCCCATCATTACCATGTAACTTTTTTTTACTCTACTTTACTTTGCTTATTTAATATGGTTGTTATACATTATAATATTACATAGAAAGAAGGTCTTATTTGACAACTCTACATCTGACATATATATAATATTTAGATTAATTTTTACAATACCAATTATAAGTATAAAAATTTTTTATTGATATTTATCACTTTTAGCAAAAGTTTTAAAATGTAATATATTATGATAAAATTACATAACATTAAATTTAAATCAATTAATAGCTACAATAATTTAAATATAGATATATCTACCTCACTCGAGTTGAGACTCATTTACTAGAGGTGTGACTTTTCGACCTCAGGATTGCCTCCAATTCTAGCATTCGCATGTGCTGTGGCCTAATTAGTACATAACATTAAATTTAAATCAATTAATAGCTACGCGAATTTAAATATAGATATATCTACCGCACCCGAGTTGAGACTTATGTACTAGAGGTCTGACTTTTTTTACCTCAGGATTGCCTCCTATCCTAGCATTCGCATGTGCTGTGGCCCAATTAGTACATAACATTAAATTTAAATCAATTAATAGCTACATCTATCGTACCCGAGTTGAGACTCATTTACTAGAGGTGTGATTTTTTGGCCTCAGGAGTCTCTCCTATCCTAGCATCCGCATGTGCTGTGGCCTAATTGTTATTGGATAACTGATTTTTCTACACACTTGTGTGTGGTTGGCTAAAGATAAACATGAGCAAATGATAAAGACAACGATTGACATATATATATATGTATGTATATACACACACACACTATATACACATATATATATATATTTAAATGCATTGTTATTGAGGGCACATGTGCGCACCACTTGTACAGCATGATTTCATAGTTCATGGAAGTTTCACTCAACCATTTCGATTTCAGAGTTATATAAATATATTTTGTAGTACTTTTAATAATTATTTTTTTAATTAATAATCACAGTACTTTTAATTAGTGTTTTTTAATTATTCCATTTAACTTTCTTTATTATTTACATTAAGGAAATTAAAAAAAAAAAGAGAGAGCTTAAACAAAGATGGATTAAATTGCTTGACGGATTAATTTTCTTCCTTGCAAATTGATTTTTTTTTTGAAGGAGGAAAAAAACAACTAACTAAATAAATATAAAAAGTTAATCAATGGTACAAAAGAAACGTCATCCTCATGTCTTAAGGTGCCTCCTTTTTCTTTGGAATACTTTGGAGGTAGAAGCAAGGGACCAACTTCTTATTAAGAAAGTTATATCGCTATAAAATAAAGTTATATTAACATAATTAAATTTATATTTTTGTTATAATATTAATATTAAATTAAAATTTTTCTTTAAATTATTATGTTTTTCCAATTGTACAGGTAAATTTAGTAAAAATATAAAGAATTAGTAATTTAAAGCTTAAATGGAACCAATAATTCAATTAAAAGCTAAAAGAAATTCGGAGCACTGCTTCCTTCAGTCGCACCTTCTTTCACGCGGACGCGTGCACCATGCCGTCCCAAGAGCGTTTCCAGCAAGTGCCAGCGTCCAAGCGCAGCTCGCGTCCATCAGTTTGCTTTCCACCTGTGAGCAGGCACAGATGACTGACCCTTGACAAATTAAGGTTTTGTGTGGTGTACCATTTCTAACTCAAAATTTCTATCTTAATTTTTGTTTTTTTTTTAAGTCAACAAAAAATTGTAACTAGTTTTTGAAAAGTTAAATTCCAATTTAAAAATTTTATCTTCAATCAACGAACTAAATAGAGACTAAAAATGTATCAGGAAAGAGGACCAACAATGAAATAGGAAGGACTTGAACTTGGAAAATTATAAAAGACTAATCCCACCTTAATTTTCTTAAGTGATTCACTCCGGTTTATCAAAAGCTAATACTAAAAAACTGTAATAATTAACAGATTTAATTGGTGGAGAAGATTCCTCCAACTAAACGAGCTCACCATCTACGTATAAAACACAAAGCTAGTGAATGAGAAATATTAATAGCCTCTTAAAAGTTAATAACATCTTATCTTTACTCCAACTAAATGAGCTCACCATCTATGTTTAAAGCACAAAGCTAATGAACGAGAAACATTAATAGTCTCTTCAAAGTTAATAATGTCTTATCTTTACTACTTGAATATATATATATATCTCTTATAATCTAGATACACTTGATAATGAGACATACAAATTGTAAGTATTAGAAGCTTAAACCATTCTCAATGCTCCAACTCTATGTGATGGAGATTAAGTCCCACATCCCTTACCTAAACCACAGTGCACCGTCTATTTTTTAGCAAAAACTGCCATGAAAAATCTAGTACACAACAGCTTCAATGTGTCAAAGACTTCGACTTACTCCAGTTATTGCTTTTCTTTCTATTGGTTTGGAAGCCTGTTTTTAAATAGAAACAATAGCATCTACATTGAGTTTGTAGCAGCTCCAATATGGTGGAATCCTTTCAAAAACTATCACTAACGGCTTGTTTGCTAAGAAAGAGAGAAAAAAAAAAAGGAGGCCGGATGATGGATCACCTAGATAAAAGACATGAAAAAGGAGAGAGAGGTCTTTTTTATGACATTTAGTATGCAATCCTTCTAATAATCTCTCCAATTTAGGAGGGACCAAAATAAGGGTGTTTTGAAGGATTTGAAGTCCTCCTCATCCCTTCTTTCACATTTCTCTCGTACTAAATAATCAAAAATGTCAAAATCCTTTTACTAATTCTTCTACCCCTTTCTTTCCTTCTACGCTTCTCTTCAACTAGACACACTCTAAATGTGTTAACATGTAATGAGGTTTCCTAGGGAAACACCGTTTAAATATTTACATGGTTTTCCAAAAACCACCATAAGGTTCAGAACCCACTTCGACTGTGGCAATAATTAAAAGGCTAGCTAATTTCATTGAAGATTTTATTATACAATGGAATTATTAGAGTAGGACATCTTATTTTGTTATATTGATAGAAACTTTTGTTTTAGTCATATGGTTAATCTATGATTAGAGCAATTATGCTTGTACTGTTAACAATCTAATCCACCAGTTTAAAAACAATTCATACAATAATGAAAAATAGGAGGTCCTATCGTATAAGTTCCCTACATAGGAATATACCATCTCCAAAATGTCAAATTTCAAATTATTATGAGGTTAATTTAGAATTCTATTTAGAACTTCTAAATTAAATTAAAAAAAAAAAGAAGAAGAATAAGAATAAGAATAAGAATAAGAACTTCTAAATTAAATTTCAAATTATTATGACGGAAAAGGCAACTCATGTCCTCAATTACTTATCTGGTTGTCATCAAACATGATTAAAGATGCGCTTCCCATCGCAAAAGTCATTCTTCTTTTACTGTTACCTAGTTTCTCCTTTGAGTTTCGCGATGCAAATAAACTTGAACTAATCAAAGGTATTAAGGTTCAAAGAGTGTATTATTACCAATATAAAATCAAATGCTGCATTTATTTTTCTCGGCCTCTGTAAATCAGGGAAAATAAACTTGAACTTGTATGCTTTTCATGGTCATATATAAACATCGGTCACATTTAGGTGAAAACTAGAAGTGCATTGTCCACCTTGTGTGTTGCATCATCCTTTTGATCTCTTCAATTATTAGTCTAAGAAAATGGTTTTGACATAGTTGAATAAAGAGACAAGGCATATTGTCGAGAAATACAAATATAGAAAGTTTATATTGTTCTTTGTTTTTTGGTTTCAATTATTGATGGTTTCCAAAAAAGTTCACAAATAATAGTATATGAGAAGGATTTGATTTTGCTTTAGGACCAAAAAGGTTTACTGTTCAGTACACATTTATGGTTGTATATCATATCGAAGTCGGAATTAGTATAGCAGCAGGTTGGATTGTAGCTATTCTTTTCCCTAGTTCAGTACATATTTTGCTATAGGAAACTGTTTTTAAGTGATTGTAGCTAAGAGGATTGGATTTTGAGGCTTTTACATGCTTTGAACCATTAAGTTAATTTTGTTATGATAATAAGTTTCTTCTTTGATGCACTTAAGAATAGGATGTGCTAGGATGACTGGTTTTTAATGGTTCCAAGTAATTGATTGTTGCGTATTTAAGGAATTGATAAACTCAATCCAAATCTATTTAATACTTCTGTGATTCGTTGTTCAATAAATGCAAACGACCGAATAATTACAACATGTTCTGCTAAGGAAACAATGTGCCTACAACCTCCGCGGCTCTGCTAGTGCCAATGCTTAAGCCAATGTCAACGCCTCTTGCACTGCCAATGCTTCTGACTTAGAAGTTAGTTTGTTTCTCTAACTTTTTATGTTGTGTTTTGCTAATATTTTATATTTTTGTATAATACGATTATATAGTACTACAAAAATCAATTAAATTGATCAATTATATAATTCTGTTTTTATTTTTCGATACTTTTAGGGACGACTAAGTCTCTCTCTTAGCAACAACATTTTATCGTCACTAAAACATTTCATCTATGATGTTTTAGTGACAATATTTTGTTGTCGCAGATATTTTTTAATGATGATGACTGACGTTTTTCTTGTAGTGAAATAACTACTCTTTCATGTTAAGCACAAAGAACCGCTTTTGATTTGATTTATCTTAAAAAGGTTGAGCATGATGCGAGCCAACTAAAACAAAGCATGGTTGGATGTCTATGCTATAAGAAATTATATGGAAATTAGGAGAGTTTGACATCAGAATGTTATATTTTTTATAGGAATTCTTTTTAATTTATTTGATTAATTTTATAACAGTCTAATATATGAATATGTACATTAAAAATTAACTATTTGTATGAGTACCCCTTGAACTTTTCAAATTTGATAATTTAGTCTATAAACTTTTTTTTCTTGACAATCAACCTCCTAAACTTATAATTTTTAGTATTTCAGTCCTTTTTACTTAAATAAATTAAAATTATGACAGTTTTTGACATAAAACTTATATATTATAGTCAAAGAGGGACATTGTTAATTATTTTTACTTAATTTGAATACAAATTTCTTTTTAAAGTTTATGTTTAAATTTAAGTATAATTTAATTAAGTTAAAGATTTCAAAGAAAATTGTGTTAAAAATATGCAAAAATGATCAACTACACTCTTTTTGGACTATAATATCCTAGTTACGTGTAAAGAACTATCTAAATTTTAACAAATTTGAGCAAAAAGAAATAAATTGTAAAAAATTATAAGTTCAGGGGTTAGTTATCAAGAAAAAAGTTTAGAGACTAAATTATCAAATTTAAAAAGTTTAAAGAATATCTATACAAATAAGTCTTAAAAATTTATGGTGTACAATAAATATTTACTTCATTCATAAATCAAAACATTGATAAATTAATTCAATAATTAAAATAACAAATCTTACAAATATTGATGTCTATTTATATTTGAATAGTGAAATAACAGTTCAACAGTAACAATTCTCGAAAAGAAAAGAAATTAAGAAATTCTTCATATATGATAAATTTCTCTTCTTTATATATTTATGTATAATATACCACTCACACAACGAAAGATAAGTAGCTTTTGCCTTTTTCTTTCGATTGAACTTTCCCCCCGTCTGGAAAGTGGATTTTGCATTTACTAATTCACTGGTTGCTTCCCCCGTATTAATTTGGTATAATTTCATTGTGATGTGGACTTTATGGAAAGAACATAAGAAAAGAATATAGAAAAAGGAAGTATTCTTTATTATTATTATTATTATTATTTTGCTGAGAAAAAAAAAGGGGGGGATAAAGGAACTATTCTACTGGTCTACTTCTTCACCACTCTACAAGTAGGTTTCAATTGTATATTTCTAGCTCGTTCTTTTGCTAAGGTGTAAGGACACTATTCGGCCATTTTCCTACTGCTTTTCAATCTTGGCAAAAAAATGTCGCGGTCAACCAATGCACATGCGTAGATTCACAAATTAATTTTTACAATTATATCGATCTCAGGGCTGTCTAGAAGTATTTTAAGAATGATTTTATATTAGATAAGAAATAAAAATGAGAATGTTTTAATAATGATTTTGAAATTTTTTTTAATCGTATTTAATTATATTTTCAAAGAAATTGATTTAAGTACAAGAAACAAAAAAGTAAATTATATTTGAGGATGTTTCTATTAATATTTGTCAGGTGTATGAATCTTAGCAAATAAAAACAAAAATGGAAACGCAATTTTATTATATTTTCTCATTCTTTAGCAAAAAATGAAAACGATTTTTTGTTCTCTTTTTTTTTTTTTTTTACTATATGCAAAACAATTGCTATTTCATAACTATTTCCAAAACTACTTTATTCGAATTCTTTAAATTCCTTTTCAAAATGTTTCCAAAACAATGCCAAATAAGACTTTAATCTCTTCAGTCTCAAGTTTAAGACACGAGAATTTTTCTTACCAAATTTTATAAATAAATAATAAAATTCTATTAAAAAAAAAACTCTTCATCAACCTTTCTTCTTTTCCAGGATAATGATTTGGTGGAATAAAAAGAATATTCATATAGATTATATTAGATATCACTTTTACGTTATGTTTGGTATAAGAGATGAAAAATTGAGAGGATGAAAGAATAAAATACCCAATAAAAGAAATAAAGAA
Organism: Antiaris toxicaria; assembly: GCA_035233585.1. NCBI lineage: Eukaryota > Viridiplantae > Streptophyta > Magnoliopsida > Rosales > Moraceae > Antiaris > Antiaris toxicaria. The sequence continues at coordinate 110,034,166 of CP141154.1, read as the reverse complement.
GATGATGAGAGAATATGGATAAATAGTAATTTTAAATACAACTTTTTTGCCTTTTTCCTTTCATTTTCTTGCTAATGTTGGAAGGATTAAAATATGGTGGGTCCATGGATTTACAATTTCCTTTCCTTTCCTTCCTATTTTCCATCATGCCAAATAATCAAAATTCTATTTTATTCTCTAAAATCCCTTCTCCAATTTATTCCTCTTCCCTTTCCACTCTAGCAGACATAGGCTTAAAAGTTCTAACACCCATCAGCTGAGTGCCCTGTATAGAAACAATTGCATATAGTATTTACAGACAAAAAAACTTATTAAAGTTCCTCCAATTGCATATTAAAGTTAGACAATATTTTATATTTTGTGGCCGTCGAAAACAAATTAACTAATAATGTTCCCAAACAAGTCGTGCGCACGTACTGATTAGGTAAAAGACTAAATGACAGAGAGAGAGAGAGAGAAAGACTCACGAGGAAATTCACAGAGAATTTTCTTGGCCTTCTTGTGGCATCGACAGCACTGCAGATCCACCTTCAGCACCACTATGGTGCTGACTTTCTGTATCATATTAACAGTTCAACAAATTACACATAAAAGGTTGAATGAAAATATTAAAAAATATAAATGAAAACAAAATCATGATATTATTCATGAAAGAAAAAGAAGATCATTTGATCAGAGACTTTGCAGACGAACAAATGAGCCCAGAAACAAAACAACACTTTATATCAAGATCAGTAAAAAAATAAAATAAAATAAAATAAAATGGAGCAAGTAAAATTATGAAATATTATTGAGAGAATGAAAGTAGCAGTTCCTTATCAACCATAGTTTCGAACTCTTTGGTTATCTCTACAATGAACCCGGAGCGGCTGATGATCAAGATCAAGAGCGGACTGGCAGTATTTTATTGAGGATTTATGCTGAAGTGGAAGTCGGAGAAAAAGACACGAAAGATTCAATGAAAAGGATATAAGCTATACCAAATTGGCCCCGTTTAATTAATCAAAAAAAGAAAAAAAATTGGTTTTTTTTTTTTAACCCTATCATCAACTACCAAGTTGGTCATTAGGAAGACGCAAGCAAATATTTCGTAGATGAAAAGAACGAATCAGAAGAGAACACGTGCATGGGGTGTTGAATTTCATTCTACCATTGCATGACATTGTAGTGACATGATTATGAAGATGCTAGCTAGCTGCAGTTTTTTTTTTTTTTTTCCTCTTCTTCTTCTTTTTTTTTTTAGATTTTTTTTTAAAGTTTGGATTAAAAAAAATAAAGCTAGCTAGCATTTTCTACCGCTAATTTTCCAATTTCTCTCATTTGCACGTGCTGTGTGACTTTTGTTCTAATTATTGTTATCTTCTAGCAATCAGGTCTTTTAATTTTTAACATAATTCATTCGCAACCCTAGTATATACAGATATATCGTAATAATATGCGAAGGAGGAATTAGAAAATTTTGTGGCAGGACCTTTGAACGTTAGATTATCATATTAGAATATTCTCACTAATTAAATTAGAAAATACTACAATGTTTACAAAATGTATTTTGAAAATTGACGATCAATAAAATATACTTGATAATTTGCGATATATTTTTTGATGAATAGAAGATCTTTACATATGTGTGCAATTGAGGGCACTCTATGCCACTTTACTATTTATTTATGGAAATTTCACCTTTTTTTTTCTATAATTCTTTTTTTCCTCAGCAAACAATTATTTTTTTGTTTTATTTCCCAGTATATATATAAATATACACCGTTTAAATGCAGGTATGATTTTCTTATTTATTTATAAATGCACTTTCGGTTAAAAAAAAAAATCTTTTTGAAATCAAATGGGCATTTGATTTTATTTTTGATAATGATTTTCCATTTTTAAAAACATAGAAAATGAGAACGGTACCAAAATAGTGTTTTTTTTTTCAAAATCATTTTGAAAACAACATTTTCAATTATGTTATTTTTTTTGGTTTTTTAATAATGAAAAAAAAGTTGTTTTCACATTTTTGTTTTCATTTTCTCTCTCCCTTTCCTCTCTCTTTCTCTCTCTCAATGCACCTGTGCAACATCGGTGATAACGACTATGTCCGATGATGGCTTCCATCTCTAGCGAAAGGTGACAACCACAAACTGGTGATGACCTCTTTGTGACCTAAATCTAGCAAAGACGATCATCATGACAAACCTTATTTTTGACGAAAGGATGATGACCACGGATTGGCAATGACAACGATGACGACCCCCTCACGATGACAACCAAGGACTCGCGACCCAGATCTCACAAAGACGATGGCTAAGAAACCCACTACGATGGCCTCCATCTCGGTAGCGACAAAAACTATTAGGTCGCAAGTTTGGGGGTCATTGTCAATGCTAGGATTTCGTGTCTTTGGGGTTGTTGCTGTAATCATTTCTACTCCAGAACGACAACACTACTGCTGCCGTCGCTCTATGTCGCCACTGTTATCGTTGCCTACGGCTCAGACTATCAATGTCTTTCACTCTTGTCTCTCATTGCAAGCCCTAGCACCAAATTTTTTTAATTATAATTAATAATTAATTTTTTGTTATTTTTTTAAATCAAACATAAATAATTTTTCATAAAATACTTACTTATGAAATAGGTTTTCAAAAATATAACCAAATAGAGTTTTATTTTTATGTTTCTCCTAATATACACTCAAAAAAATATAATCAAATACAGTTTCAAAAATGATTAAAACATTCTCATTTTTAGTTTTTTAAAAAATTGAAAATATTTCAAAAACAATACCAAACACCACCAAAATTTTCACTTACTTTTGCAAACAATAGAAAAAATAAAAAACTTATTAAGGGGACGTTTGGGGGGACGTTTTGGAGGTTGGCTTTTGGGGTCTAGAGGCCAAAATAAGTTTAGCTTCTCCATCTCTTCAGATCTCAAATAGTGCATTCACATTGTTTGTTAGGGGATGTGTGATAATCTGCACGAGATGATTCCCTCTCCATTTTTACACTGTAACTCTTCCTCAAGTCTACCAACCCCATCTCTTCTGTAACTACCTCCTTCCTCACAACCCACGACAGCAACAATTTGGCTCTTTATCAAGCTTCCCTACCCATTCCCTTAAAAAGCTTCCATATCCTAACCTACCCTCATCGCCTTTGTACCTGCCCATTCCATCACATCCAACGACAGTATGTTTTTGTGCTCTTCATCAACCGCCCCCACCCATTCCCTCATAACCCTTCGTCGAGCCTACTGAACTACATCTCCTCTTTTTGGTTTCCATTCCCTCACAACCCACGATAGCAAAGTTTGGGCCTCTTCATCAAGCAATCGTGCTCGCCAAAAACTTGTTGCTTCACAAAATATAGCTACACAAGTGCACGTGTCGCAATCAAGTAATAAAGTGAATGAGTAGAGTATCGTCCCACAGAGACTGTTATCACTATAAATCTTAAGGAAAACTAAACCAAGTAATTGCAAGATTTAATAATGATCTATAATAAAATAAAACTAATGTAATACCAGAAAATAAAAGATGTAAACAACATGTGAATCAAAAAGAACAAATTAATAACCAAGTTGAAATGAGTTGACTGAGAATCAATTTCCCCTCCCTTGCAATTTGACAATGTATGCCACAGCAATGCTACAACAATGCTTTTCAGTTAACCTTGAACATAATATTTCACAAGATTCTTCCGAATTACTTATACTTTTACCTCTTTTCTTTACATTTAACATATTCCTATGCCAAAATAAAATATGAGGTCAGATTAAGATCAAGTTCATAATGGGTTATGTGAGGCAAATATGCATTCCTGCTTAACTTGCAAAACTAGCTAGTTCCTTTCACAAAACTAACCAAACACACATCATTCAATACCTGTCTAATTCCAATCAGTTTTCCAACCAATTAAAATCTCAGTTTTATGCTCAAAATAGCCAGTCAATGAACATAAATAAACAAGAAATTAATATTGAATGAATTGATTAACATTAAAATAGCAAGCTAAGCATTCACGTCTTAATCACAAGATTGGGTACTTTATCATCCCAGTCAAAAAGAAATTTAGTTCATGGCTAATTGTCCACGGAAAACCCTAGAGAATGAAGATATTGTTCATAGAAAGAGAAAGTGAGAATACAACCAAAAATGGGAAAGAAAACGAACAGAGATGTCAAGCACACAGTGTTGGTTGTGGTACTTCTAGCTACCCCTTTTGAAAATGGCCCGAAATTCACCTCCAATGCCTGTGTACTCTTTTCTTTTAATCCATCCTTTTTTCTCGTTTTTGCTTTTCCCGAATCTCCCGCTGCTTATCTACCGTCACTTTCCCCCTTTCAGAAGACACAGGTTTCCTTTTTATATGCTAGGGCAAATGAACGATGGCCATATGTGAGCAATCTAATGGTTAAGAAATTTTTGATGTCCTCACAATGAGACAGCTCACAGTTTTGTCGTTTTCTGTCCAGTCTAGCAAATAAAAACTACTGCCAGCTGTGTTATGACCTGTCCATGTAGCACAACAGTTTCTACCCAGTTTGCTATAGCAATGCTGCAGTAACACCTGAAACAACTCATCCTTGCCATTTTTCTCAACTTTTGTAATTTTCATCCAATAGGAGCATGATTTTCTATCCAAGCAGCCCTTTGTTATTTAAGGTCTACAAAACACTTAAAAACACCAACAAATTACTAGGAAAATAAATTTCAACATTCCAAAATAAAATTCCACACAATGAAGTAAGCATGCATTTTTGAACTAAAAACTCATTGGACAAAACACATTTTCATATCCAAAATGGCCCTGATAACTCTCTTAGAGTTATCAGTCCCTCAAACCTATTCCACATCGTTATCACCCCCTATCTCGTCATTGGCTTCCGCTACCATCATAACACACGACATAAACCTTTTTGGCCCCTCCAATCGGCTAAACTCTATGCTCAATGGATTTGTGAGTTTGCAATTTTTTTTGTTTTGAGGATCGTTCAACCCATGGCTTTGTTGTTTATTGTGTTTGGTATTTTGTGATTTTAATATATTGGTTTTATGCCTCCTTAAACCATGGCATCTCATCTTTATGTTTGTTAATTGACGGCATTGGAAACTATCTGGGCTGAAATCGGTCGTTAGATGCTCGTCTTTAATATTTATTGTGGCCATATTTAGTAATTTTGATTTTGTTCTTCAATTTCCTCCTTCAACCTAATAGTCGCCCGTGGCCATTCCTTGACAACATCCTAGTCAAAATTTTTTTGCCCCTCCAATTGCCCCTCCCCATTGTAGCCCTAACTTTATGGTGAATGGGTTTGTGATTTTGCTTTTTGGGTTTTGAAGCTCCTTCCATCTGCAACATTTCATCACTACCATCACAACCGACGTTGTCGGCATTGGCATCAACCTCTAGTTGGCCCTTTGATGCTCTCTTAGTGTGTATTGTGACTAGGTTTGTGAAATTGTTTTTTGGCTTTTGAGCCTCCGCAACCCGGCAAATAAATACTGCTGTCACAACGAATAGACTTAGAGTGGGCATCAGCCTAAAATTGGCCCTCCTCTATTCCTCCGAAGTCATTTATGAGTTGGTTTGTGTTGTTGCTTACTGGGTTTTGATGATCGATGTGGAATCTTTGGGTAATTTATAAAATCATTTTGTTGATGTGAGCTGAACCATAACAAGCCTATTAGCCTTCTAGATGTTTCCAGGTGGACGGTTTCATCTCTGTCAACCTGATTGTTCGAATTAGCCACAGCCAAAGGGAGTGGGAGACACTGGTTTAGAGCCCATACATGGGCCATTCAGCATTGCAACCAAAATTAACTTTTAGAAGTGGATAGCACAATTAAAATCTTCATTACTCGATCTTAAACCCACTGTTATTTATTCGTCCACCAACTCCAACTCGGTATATTGTGAAAATATTCATTTGTTGCTCTACTCGACGTATAACTTGTTTTTTTTTTTTCATGTATGGTTTTTGGTTGCTATTTGTCATATATCTAGTTCTTTTTTTAACATTGTTACTGATGTTGGTATGATTGTTTGCTTAGTTGGCTATAACAATTATAGGTTATTTTATATTTTTTATTGGTACCATGCTGTGCTTTGTGTTATTATAAATAAATGGTTATGAATACTTTTTGATTACTGAATTGTTTTTGACTTGTAAATCATGTATGTGACTTGTGGTTTTGAACAAATTAATGTGTTATGCTAAAGTCCTAAGTTAAAAATTAATTAGATTAATTTTGTACAATCTGTGTTCTGTTAATATTGATATATGGTTAGTGTTGATCAGTGCTATCTATTGTAAACCTCTGCTCCTAGTTGATTTTGATGTTAGCCCTTGCTGCTTTCAGTGGTGCTCTAACAATAATGCTAAATCGTTAACTGTTATTCAATTATCATGTTATTGGTGTTTTATAGAACCATTTAATAATTGTTTTACTAGTTGTTATCCAAATTGTGATATTCCAAAAATAATTCTATTTTCAATCTTGGTAGCCAGTTATTATATAGGTCTACATAATGCCTAACATAATTATGCAAAATTGTGACATTGGTTTTAGTCGCGTAAATTTAAAAAATTTGAATACGACTTTTTATTCAGTTATGATTATTTACACTGTCTTGTACCTTTTAGTTTGATATGCACATGGCTGACACCGATGGTTCGTCGTATAATTGGAATGATGACAAAAAGGTTTATTTTTTAAACCTTTTTAATGAATACCAGTGTAATAATACTGGGAAAATTCCAAAAATAGGTACATATTCAAAGTGGGCTGAGATTTTCAATCAGAAATGGTCGGATATTAACACCCTGTGTTATGCCATGACTCTACGCGGCAAAAGAAGGTGAATGAGGTAGACCTACACTGCATAGAAAGCATTGTAAACATGGATAGGTTTAGAATTCAACCCAATCACCAATACGGTTACCTTCTTCGACGAATAATGGGCTCAATTTTCAACTATAAACATTACATAACCTATTTAATATGCCTACTTAGGTTTGACGAGGCAGATAGTATATTACCTGGAAGGGAGGTTCTAAACACCTTTCCATACTTTGTGTCTGTAGTACTTCACTTAATTTCCTTTACAGTATTAGGCTTTGGTGGTATTTATCATACACTTCTGAGACCAAAAGCGACTAGCAGTAACCATTGATTAAGTTTCTTCAGCTTGAGTTAGGTTAAAAAGCATGGAATGTATTTGAACCATTACCATATTTAAATAAAGTATTTTCTATAGTAGCACCATGAATAATATATAGCAGATTAACACCTAATACTACATTTTAAAGAGTAATCAAGACCAATTTAATCGTGTTTTCATTCATTTGGAATCTGGGCTCTTTTACTTCATTTTTGTTTATTTTACTTATTTTTTTAATTACTTTCCCTCTTTTTTTATTTATTTATTTTTATTTTCTTCCTTTCCATCATTTCTTAAATGTCATAGTTTTGATCTTGTAGATACTGACTCGTTTATACAAAACTTTTACCCTGAGTACACGCAAAGCAGGTGTAGATAGGCAAGTAAAATCCAATTCACAAAATAATTTGATCTATGGACAACATCATTGTAGTAAAGGTCATAATGTCAAAGGAATCATTACCGCAGGGCATAGAAGGGGAGGTCATACAAACAAAAAGACTATACTTTTCTTTATATTTATATTTCATATCTCTTTCTAGTTTCTTTTTGTTTTTCGGTTGTTTTGAGAAAATGACTACCTTTATCCTTATAGATTCACCTAAACTAAAATTTTCTCTGAACTTAGGGGCTCAAGCATAAAGACTTATTCTTTAACATTTTTGAAAAGTACTAAGTTGCTGGTTCAAGAGTGCAACCAGCACGATCTTGTAGGAAAAATCAATAAAAAAATGCATCAGAGTGGCACAGCGGAATTTCAAAAATTTTTCAAGATCGTTAAATATCTTATGATGCCATATACAATAAATTAACAACAATATAAACTTATACCTTCAGAGGACACCAAACTGCAGAAGGAGAATGATCGGAGGGCTTCAACCAACTAGTCTTCTCTACTATTCTCCAATTTTCGGATAGCAGAGTGTATGGGTACTTGGATCCTTGATCGGTATGCTAGCACTCTAGTCTTCTTCCGACCACCCAGATCTCTAAAAAACTTATTGTCACAGTGAGTTATGCAACAATAAACCTGTTCACCTAAGAGTCTGTGGTCTGAGAGTACTGAAGTAGCAGGACCCTTATTTATAGACTTGCATGAGGTGATCCCTTGAATTCAAATTGGACTAAGAGAAGATTTTCTCCCTTCCTTTCTTCACAAAATCTGAATTCCTTTTAGGCCAAAATCAAGGGAAGATTCGGCCATCCTAGGGATTTTGCATTTCAAATTCAAATAAGATTTTAACTTAAATTTTATCTCATCATTATCTACTAAAACCGAATTTTCCTCTAAGCCAAAAGCATGTCTAGATTTGACCATCTAAGTGTAAGGAGAATCAAAATTCAAATAGGACTTTCTAGCTTAAATTTTATCTTACCCTTATCCATAAAAAATATGAAATTTACCTTGGGATTATCCATAGAATTTTGGCTACCATTGTGAGGAAGAGAATCAAAATTCAAATATGATTTTCTAGCTTGAATTTCCCTTCATCTTTATCCACAAAAACCGAATGTCTTTAGGGTGAGATTCCCTTAACTAATTCGGTCATCTTTGTGTAGATTTAGGATTCAGAATTCAAGTAAGATTCAAACAAGATCTTCCTCTCCATTATTCACATAAAATCCGAAATTTACTTTGTGGGACTATCCAAAACAAATTCGATTATACCATAGATTTATGATTCAAAATTTGAATTCAAGTTTCAAAGTTCAAATTTCGAAATTCAAACTTCAAATTCAAACTTTAAATTTCGAATTCAAATTTCAAATTCAAAATTTAAATTTCAAATTTCAAACTCTACAAAAAGTTGTATTTCAAATTTTGTCCTTATGGACAATTTTCCACAACTCCAATTCAAACTCAAATGAAATCATGAAAACTTTATTTAGAATTCGAATAATTATGTAATCTCTTATCTAAAACAAAATACGAATTCAACCGGAGAGAATCTTGTCCTCCATCCTTATTCTATGCCTACACCATCTATGCATAGTCAACTAGCCAATAAGCATACTCTGATCAATTTGTCATTCGTTAAGGAATTATGTGGAGCTAGTAGAGGGACCAATTGGACATATATAATCGAACTCCCGTGAATCTATATGATCATCATTTTGTACTGAATAACTCAATCATATGATCACTAATTTCAGAGTCACACCACTATAAACTTGAAACTGAACTCCCAATTATATAACATATTACGTAAGCCTGTGACAAGCTATTGTCCAATGACCTTGTCATGTATGCAAAACCCTCATATGATATCCATGATCAGCCTTAGATTAAAGTCCGTTCAACCTACTGATCAAGCTATCTTAAAGTTCTATTATACTACCGAATAAGAAAATGATTATTCACTATATGTGAATAAGAAGTCATCCACCTAGCACAGACGACCCAAAACTTTATCTATTTTTACATTCAGTATAATTCCTTTAAGAGGGTACCTTTAACTCCTTATTAGAGCTATGATTCCAATATCTGTAAACAAACCCTCCATCGTATACAAGTCATGCACCCAACGAACTAGTCTATAAGCCTACTGCCTCTGAGTCGCTTTAGCCATTGGAACATCAAAGTACACAAGTCATATACATGAAGTAGTTCATCTACTCAGGCTCAAGGTTATTGCATAATGAACGTCAAAAGTAGATTGATCCACTCGTAGCGGACTACGCAGATTAATCACGCTTTAGTCCCGGTTCAATATGTCACCACCAAGCAATATATCTATGTCTCTACTAGGAAGTCTATACTCCGGACAGTCAAGAAAAACTATCCCCACCATGGCTTTAGACAACATAATAGTCTTAACATGAGTTAGATGCTCGGTTTAATCCCATAGATTATGAACTGTAATTTAGACTGCTTCCTTTAGAACATTGTCTTCTCACATGCAAAAGTCTATTGCATACAATGTTCTAACAGTTTAACATAAGCAGTCATTGAGCCATATTTGCTTACATTTACTTTAAAATGTAAATATAATAAGGACAAATAGTAAGGTAATGAATAACCTCTATATATAATTTTATTATCTAATTCAAAATAAACATATCAAAATATCTTTCATGCTAAGGGCATTTCTTAACAGATTTAGCCCTGGTGTAGTCGACATGTTAGCAGGCATGTCGCTTGTCCTTGGCCTATGGAAATGACTCGCAAGGCGACATAATAAACTTCCCTTAGTTTGACAACCAATATGCACCAAGAACATCAAGGAGCTATGAAAAATAAGCTACACGAAAGAAAAGGTAGAACAATAAAGATCGGCTCACTGATGCTATAATAGGCATCGAAAGTTACTACTCGAACAAATTCATAAGAACTTCAAGTATGAATGAGGCAACCAAAGCTTCAATTCTTGGTGAGTGTGACAGGGTGATGAAAGAGATGGGAGTTCTAACCGATGATACTGTTACCATGTACTTGTAGCTATGGAATGAAAAAGAGGCATTAAGGGACTTTACTAGGCTCTCAGTTGATAAGAGGTGGAATCTTATTCAAAGGGTTATGAATGGACATATCTAGAGTTATTACACCCCAAATTTGTTTATATTTGTGTAATTGTAATGTAATTCAATTTCCTATGTATTTTTTTTCTGTCAAGACTGTCACGATTGTTTTTACCTACGTTTTCTAATCTTTGTGGTATAATTAGTTGACATTGATATTAATTTTATGGAATTTGTTATATTATTGGGTATGTCATTATAATGCTATGTAACTATTGGTAGGTTGCATAACACGGCACTATATAGATAACATACACACTAATAGCGATGATGATCTAGGTGTCATTGCATGTGTTCTATATGCATACCTGAGAAAGTTATGGAATTGAAACGAGTGAAAGCACAATTTCATTTTAACAGGGACACTAAAGGCAGATGAGTTAGTGTATGGTAACGACAATAATTTAAAAGATGAAACACGGATGAATAGGCAAACATTTATGGCTTTATGTGAGTTGGAAGAAATAAAGGGATTACTATGATTGACAGATTGTGTCTCCGTACCTGAGTAATTGTTCATATTCTTAGAAATACTTTGTCATGCGACAACAAACGCAAGATATTTGACAACATTCAAGTGAGATGATATCAAGATGATTTACAATTGTACTTGATGTACTATTTACATTAAGGGACATGTTTATATGACCTCTTGAATATAATCAGGTTCAATTGTATATCATAGCAAATGCATATAAATATAGACTTTGATTTGATGTACATGCCAAATTTAAAAGTATGTTGTAGTTCGTAATTTTTTAAGGCATTTGTTGATTTCTTTTTTAACCTGAGCAATACTATACTTGTTTTTGGAAAACTGCATTGAAGCTATTAATGGTACCCACGTATCATGCATTTCACCAGTCGATAATTCACTGGCTTAGCCGAATAGGAAAGGAATAAAACCCAAAACATCCTAGTAGTGATTTCGTTTGATATAATGTTCACATACATGATCGCAGAATGGGAGGGTTCAGTACATGATGCGAGGATTTTAGCACAAGCAATGGCTGTTAATGGATTCCCATTACTACCTGTAAGTTTGCTCGATTCAAAGCTTCCTTGTTTGTAGAGTTTCGAAGACATATCCATCTGTCCAAAATGTAAGTAAATTTTACTTAATGGACTTTGGTTACGCAAACAATGAGCTTTTTCTAACTACTTATTGTGGAAAAACTTATCGCTTGCTTGAATAGCTTTAACGACGATATAGACTTAATAGCAGGAGAAGTTTTTAATTACACCCACTCGTCTTTGAGGAACTGTATTTAAAGGACATTTAGTATTTGAAAAGCAAGATTCAAAATACTTATTAATATGAACAGTTACCTAATTAAAATGAACAAGTGAAGATACCAATTGCGTGTGTAATCGTGCATAACTTTATAAGGATGTATGCAGCGATCAAACCAGATTCGCTGCTTTAGTCCTACATGCATGAAATGCTAACAAACGATGCTTCTACATCTGTGCCTACCAATGAAGCTAATGTCAAGGAGGTTGACCATGATGAAGATGATGATGATGCTTACGCAGTCCTACATAGGAACGTCATAGACTCCGATTTGCATCAGCAACATCGAATAGAGAAAACAACTATGGGTGGTTTCAAAGACGTTGTGATGGATCAAATATCGGAGAGATACCAATAATATCCATGTTATAGACTTTGATGTGTATAGTATTGTTTAATGCTATATGTTGTATTTTTTTTTTCTAAACAAAATTAACACATAATGATAGTAATTGTTACATTTTCTTTTATGACCCAATATATTTTATGTATATGTATTATATTGGATTATATATGAAAAAAATTTCATATTTAGCTTGGAAACATACACTTTGCATTTTAACCAATTTGACTCAACTTTTTTTTTTAGGTTTTTTTAAACAAGATTTTACTCTTTCATTCCCAAAATACATGCATTTCCAAACATTTATTTTTTTACTAAATATCCTATAATTTCTATATATTAATTTTTGTAACAACTTTTTTTCAAAAATATTTATCACAAATATAACTTTTAAAATCATATCTAGTTTTTAAAATCAATATCTCTAAAAACACTCCAAATACCCGTTAAATCACGTCATGAATTTACTGATATATCACTAGTTATCCTGACTGAATTCTCTATCTCAATTCGCTTAGTCTTTATGAACTGAAAAAGCAGCTACTGACATCTCATCGTGAATTTTATATTACTACCACTTTATTTTTCTATGAATTAATTTCTTTGGGAAACATACATCCTAATTGGAAGCCCCTGAAAAGAAAAATGAAAATCATTCACGTGATTCACGTGAGGTGCGTAAAGGACAAATTGGTAGGAGTGCTGTTTGCATCAATATGTTCCCAAACAAATTCACATTTACTTAGCTGTAATGGTCTATTTTCCTTACAAAAGTTTTGTCGAGAAATGCCTCAAACGACTAGTACGATGACCCGCCATTTTAACAAAGTGCCGGTAAAAATATACTTTTTCACAAGGAAATATCAATTTGAACTGCAAAATGATTGAACATGTAATTAATTATAAGGTTCAAAACTCATTTCAACCATAACAACATGTAATTTAACTGTAGTTTCATGTCTAATTTTAATATAAAAACTTAAAACTTAAAATCCTCATCTTCAAATATATATATGTAAAAAAAAAACCTAAGCTATACATATAGGGTGAGGGAAGACTTGGATCTAGGCAATACATAAATTAAGGATTCGTTAAGTTTATGAGTTAAATTTGGAATGGAATAAACTTTTTAGATTTAAGTTGATTGACTTAATTATAATTTTTATTGATTTTTCATAAAAATAAAATAAAATTAAAGTTCAAACTAGTAAACTAAACAAGATAAATGAGAGAAGACTTAGTGTCATGTTTTTAATTCAAGTCAATCTATAAAAACAAAATGCAATTTAATAATTAATGAGTTTACATCTAATTTTATGATATGTCTTTTCACTAAAGTAAAGGTTGATATTGATGGACCATCTTCTCAAGCCTTATAGAAGCAAAGAAAACAATGCTTGACCCACCATAGCAATACATTACCTTTTTAATGCTTGCACAAGAGAAGGGGAAAAAGAAGTACGGAAATTCACCATATACTTACGTATATAACCCACTCTATAGCCCTAACCCACCCACCACCCCTCTTCTTTCTCTCCGTGTTTGGAAAATAGATTTTGCAAGCTTTTTACTATTTCATTGGGTTACTTCCCCAATATTTGCTATTTTAAGTGGTTTGGACTTCATGGAGATAACATAAGAAAAGGATATAATAAAAAGGAATTACTATTCTACTTCTCTACCACTCAATAAGTAGGCGTTTATATTTTCTTCACTTTTACCACTACTTTTCGTTTAAATTACATATTTCTGAGGATACTAACTGATTTTTTTCTACAGTTTTGTACTAAGAAAAAAAATATCATACTCTGCCAACTTACATATTATCAACCTATTCATACAATCACGGCTTAGTGGGTGAGAATTGTGACTTCAGAATCCAATTAGATCTCAAGTTCAAAATTTGAGATCACTCTCGTCAATGCTTCAGTTATATATATCCTTCCTATGGATTATGCTCCTTGCAGTAATTTCCAAATAGAGATCTGACACATGATCGAGGATCTGCCTGATTGTATTTCTGGAGAAATTGATTTAAATACAAGATAAAAGTAAATTATATTTAAGGATATTTCTATTAATATTTGTTAAGTGTATGAATCTTAGCAAATAAAAACAAAAATGGAAAAGCAATTTTATTTTGTTTTCTCATTCTTTAGCAAAAAATAAAAACAATTTTTCTTTTTTCTTTTTTTTTTATTATATGCAAAACAAACGTGATTTCATGACTATTTCCAAAACACCTTTATTAGAAATCTGGAAATTCCTTTTTAAAATGTTTCCAAAACAATGCCAAATAAGACTTTAATCTCTTTAGTCTCAAGTTCAAGACATGAGAATTTTTCTTACGAAATTTTATAAATAAATATTAAAATTCTATATAAATTTAAAAAAAAAAAAACTCTTCATCAACCTTTCTTCTCTTCCGAGATAATAATTTGGTGGAATTAAAGGAACATTCATATAGATTATATTAGATATTACTTTTATGCTATGTTTGGTAGGAGAGATGGAAAATAGAGAAGATGAAAGAATAAAATACCCAGTAAAGGAAATAAAAAGGAAAGAAAGAGGTTTTCTTTTATGCTGTTTGGTAGAAAGGAAAGAAAAAAAAAAGAAAATATTTAATCTAATATATTTTATGATTATATCATTAGATAAATTAATTGAAGATGATGAAAAAAATGAGGACAAATAGTTATTTTACCTACCACTTTTTAGCTTTTTTCCTTTCATTTTCTTTCCGATGTTGCAATGATTAAAATATGTTGGGTTCATGGATTTACAATTTCCTTTCCTTCCTATTTTCCATCATACCAAACACTCAAAATTCTATTTTCCTCTTTAAAATCTCCCCAATTTATTCCTCTTCTCTTTCCACTCTAACAAACATAGGCTTAAAGTTCTAACACCCATCGGCCGAGTGCCCTTCACATAAACTATTGCATATAGTATTTACAAAAATCTCCCACTCAAATTTATCAACATAAAAGAAAACAAAAAATAAAAGTTTACTTTAGAATCCTACCTCAAAGGCAGATTAAAAAAAAAAAAAACAAACCAAAGCAATCCTCCTAAGAATTAATGCAATGGTTGGCTTTGGAAAGCCTAATTTGATATGATGACAAATATTATTGGACTAGCTAGGCGTCTATGGCGAACATTACTCTTCCGGGATCTCATTATTCGCAGACTATAAACTGACTAACCCAAATAAAAAATAGGTTTTCACCACACACAAACATATATATAATTGGTGGAAGCTTCAATTATAACTTCAAAATGTGAAACATGGCTCCTGTCACATCAGTGATTATGATTTTGTCCACCCAAGCGTCAACAATGACAACGTGTCTATCAGACTATCATGTACTCAATATCTTGTTATTACAATGATATTTATGATATTTATGTGTGTATATGTATATTTTTTATTCCATTCTAAAAAAACTTATTATAAAAAGTAACTGAAATTCTTTTAAATTTATTTTCAATCCTATATTTAGTTTATCTAGAATTTTTGTTCACACACTTCTAATAATCTTTCATTTGAACAAAGCCCACAATTATTATAGCTCCTTAAATGATGATCTATCATCCTTCTTCCTCGAGATCAGGAAGATCACAAGCTCTCGTGATTTCCACCGCATTAAAGTCTTACGTTATCGTGAAGTTTTCATCTTGAGAGTTTATTTTACACTACAGATTTTTTTATCTATTGTGATCTCTTCAAGATTCACCAACTTTTATTTGATTTTTATGGAGGATCATTTTACACATACACATGATTAAATTTTAAATCTGATTCTAATATCATTTGTTGAATCTTAAAAGTCTATCTTAAAAAATTAACCTATTAGAAAGAATAACCTAAAATTTTTTAAACATATTTTTAATTTTATGTTTAGTCAATTTAACACATTTATTTAGACACTTCCGGCAAACCTACATCGTAATCATGGTAATCTTATAACTTAGTAGGTAAAGTTGCGTATACTTTGTTTTTCATTTGCGAAAGAAAAGTAAAAGGTCAACATCATCTTATAAATATATTACTTAAAAAAACCTTGACCATTCGTTTCATTTTTAAAGACAAGACTCCATTTTTTTTTTTTTTTTGTTATTAGAAGTAAATGAAGGTAGAAATCTTCTAATTATAAAGACCTTATCCTAATGGAACCTGAAAATTTTTTTCTTTATCATTCAGATTTAAAACAAAAATACATTAAAGCAATAAAAAGAAAAATCTTACCAAGTGTGACCTTTAATCATGCATTTTTATTACAACCTTTATTTTTGAAGGACGTACATTAATTTACAATCTTAATCACAATCACACAGAACAACAGGGAAAGAAACGGCTGTCCCACCCAAGCCCCAAGGGTGAGCTTTATTTAAGAGAGAAATGCGGAATTGAAAGGCTTTAACGACAATATAGACTTAATGGCAAGAGAAGTTTTTAATTACACCCACTCATCTTTGAGGAACTGTATTTAAAGGACATTTAGTGTTTGAAAAGCAAGATTCAAAATACTCATTAAAATGAACAGTTACCTAATTAAAATGAACAAGTGAAGATACCAATTGTGTGTGCAATCTTGTATAACTTTATAAGGATGTATGTAGTGGTCAAACCAGATCCGCTGCTTCAATCCTACATGCATGAGATGCTAACAGACGGTGCTTCTACATCTGTGCCTACCAATAAAGCTAATGCCAAGGAGGTTGACCATGATGAAGATGATGATGATGCTTACGTGGTCCTACATAGGAACATCATAGACTCTGATTCCCATCAGCAACATCGAATAGGGAAAACAATTATGGGTGGTTTCAAAGATGTTGTGATGGATCAAATATCAGAGAGATACCAACAATATCTATGATATACACTTTAATGTGTATAGTATTGTTTAATGCTATATGTTGTTTTTTTTTTTTTTTTCCAAACAAAATTAACACATCATGATAGTAATTGTTACATTTTCTTTTATGGTCCAATGTATTTTGTGTATATGTATTGTCCTGGATTATATATGAAAAAAATTTCATCGTTTAGCTAGAAAACATACACTTTGCATTTTAACCAATTTGGCTCTACTTTTTTTTAAGGTTTTTTAAACAAAATTTTAATCTTTTATTTCCAAAATACACGTATTTCCAAGTATTTATTTTTTTACTAAATATTCTATAATTTTTATACACGAATTTTTATAATAATTTTTTTAAAAAAATATTTATCACAAATACAATATTTAAAACCATATACAGTTTCTAAAATCAACGTCTCTAAAACTTTCCAAATACCCCTTAAATCACGTTATGAATTTACAGATATATCACTAGTTATCCTGACTGACATTTCTATCTTAATTCGCGTAATCTTTATGAACTGAAAAAGCAGCAACTGACATCTCATAGTGAATTATATATCTAGTGGGTAAATTACTACCATTTTATTTTTCTATGAATTAATTTCTTCAGGAAACATGCATCCTAATTGCAAGTCCTTGAAAAGGAAAATGAAAATCATTCAGGTGATTCACGTGAGGTGCGTAAAGGACAAATTGGCAGGTGCAATGTTTCCATCAATCTGGCCCCAAACAAATTCACATTTGATTAGCTGCAATTATCTATTTTCCTTACAAAAGTTTTGTTGAGAAATGCCTCCAACGACTAGTACGATGACGCGCCATTTTAACAAACCGCCGGTAAAAAAATAGTTTTTCAGAGTGAAATATCAATTTGGACTGCAAAATGATTGAACATGTAATTAATTATAAGATTCAAAACTCATTCAACTGCAATAACATGTAATTGAACTGTAGTTTCATGCCTAATTTTAATACAAAAATTTAACATTTAAAATCCTCATCTTCAAATTAACAAAAATAAAAACCTATGTTATACATATAGGGTGAGGGAAGACTTGGACCTAGGCAATACATAAATTAAGGATTTGTTAAGTTTATGAGTTGAATTTGAAATGGAATAAACTTTTTAAGTTTAAGTTGATTAACTTAATTATAATTTTTATTCATTTTTCAGAAAAAAAATAAAACAAAATTAAAGTTTGAACTAGTAAACTAAACAAGATCTAAAAGTGAGAGAATGCTTAGTGTCATGTTTTTAATTCAAGTCAATTTATAAAAACAAAATGTAATTTGATAATTAACCAGCTGGCAACTAATTTTATGATATGTCTTTTTCTCAAAGTAAAGGTTGATATTGATGGACCATCTTCTCAAACCTTATAGAAGCAAAGAACACAATGCTTGACCCACCACAGCAATACATTACCTTTTTATTAGCTTTTCATTTGTGAATGCTTGCACAAGAGAAGGGGAAAAAGAAGTACGGAATCTCACCATATATTTATGTATATAACCCACTCTATAGCCTTAACCCATAAATTAAGGATTTGTTAAGTTTATGAGTTGAATTTGGAATGAAATAAACCTTTTAGGTTTAAGTTAATTAACTTAATTATAACTTTTGTTGATTTTTCAAGAAAAAAAAAACAAAATTGAAGTTCAAACTGGTAAACTAAATAAGATCTAAAAGTGAGAGAAGACTTAGTGTCATGTTTTTAATTCAAGTCAATCTATAAAAATAAAATGTAATTTAATAATTAACCAGCTAGCATCTAATTTTATGATATGTCTTTTCATCAAAGTAAAGGTTGATATTGATGGACCATCTTCTCAAACCTTAAAAGAAGCAAAGAACACAATGCTTGACCCACCACAGCAATACATTACCTTTTTATTAGCTTTTCATTTGTGAATGCTTGCACAAGGGAAGGGGAAAAAGAAGTATGGAATTTCACCATATATTTATGTATATAACCCACTCTATAGCCCTAACCCATGTTAGGAAATGCCCTAAGTATTAGAGACATTTTGATGTATTCATTTTGAACTGGATAATAAAATTATACTTAGAGGTTATTCATTACATTGCTATCTGTCCTCGTCTTATTTACATGTTAAAGTAAATGTAAGCAAATATGGCTCACTGACTGCTTGTGTTAAAACTGTTAGAACGTTGGTTGCAATGGACTTTTGTATGCGAGAAGACAATGTTCTAAAGTTAGCAGTCTAAACTATGGTCTGTAGTCTATAGGGTTAGACCGAGCATCTAACTCATGTTAAGACTATTATGTTGTCTAAAGCCTTAGAGGGGACGGTTTGTCTTGACTGTCTGGAGCTGGACTCCCAAGTAGAGACATGGATATGTTGCTCGGTGGTGACATATTAGACCGGGACTAAAGCGTGATTGATCTACGTAGTTCGCTATGAGTGGATCAATCTGCTTTTGACGTTCATTGTGCAATAACCTTAATCCTGAGTAAATGAACTACTTCATGTATATGACTTGTGTACTTTGATGTTCCAATGGCTAAAGCGTCTCAGAGGTAGTAAGCTTATAGACCGGTTCGTTGGGTGCATGACTTGTATACGATGAAGGGTTTGTTTGCAGATATCAGAATCATAGCTCTGAGGAGTTAAAGGTATCCTCTTAAAGGCATTATACTGAATGTGAAAATGGACAAGGCCTTGGGTCGTCTGCTGGGCGGATGACTTCTTATTCACATATGGTGAATAAACATTTTCTTGATTCGGTAGTATAATGGAACTTTAAGATAGTCTGATCAGTAGGATTAAACGGAATTTGACCTAAGACTGATCATGGATATCATATGAGGGTTTTGCATATATGACAAGGTCATTGGATAGTAGTTCGTCACAGGCTTACGTAATACGGTATATAATTGGGAGTTCAGTTTCAGGTTTATAGTGGTGTGACTCTGAAACTAGTGATCATATGATTGAGTTGTTCGGTAAAGAATGATGATCATATGGAATCACGGGAGCCCGATTATATATGTCTAATCAGTCCCTCTACTAGCTCCACATAATTCCTTAACGTTTATTATGCATGGATGGTGATGACACAGGATTAGGATGGTAGACAAGATTCTCTCCGGTTGGATTCAGATTTTGTTTTGGATAATAGAGTATACGATTATTCGAACTCCAAATAAAGTTGCCATGATTTTATTTGAGATTGGATTGGAGTTGTAGAAAATTATTCATGAGAACAAGAATATGAAACACAACCGTTTTGTGAAATTTGAATTTTGAATTTTGAATTTTGAATTTTGAATTTTGAATTTTGAATTTTGAATTTTGAAATTTGAATTTTGAATTTTGAATTTGAAATTTGAATTTGAAATTTGAATTTGAAATTCGAATTTGAAATTTGAATTTGAAATTTAAATTTGAAATTTGAAATTTGAAATTTGAAATTTGAAATTTGAATTTGAAATTTGAATTTGAAATTTGAAATTCAAATTTTGAATCACAGTCTAAGTAGGATTCGAATTTGTTGTGGAAAATCCACAAGGTTTGAAATTCGAATTTGAGTTGGATTTGGAGAGGATAATCTTGTTAGAATCCTACTTGAATTTTGAATCCAAATCCCAACAAATAAGGGACGAAATTTTGAGGATAATCCTCAAGCAAATTTCGGTTTTTTGTGGATAGGATTCAAGGGAAAAATTCAAGTTTCAATCCTAGTTGAATTTGGATTCTCTCCTTCCCTGAAAAGTGGCCGAAATTAAGGAGTAAATCTCCTAGGAAATTTGGTTATTTTGGATAAGGTTGAGATGAGATTCAAGCTTGAAAATCCTAGTGGAATTTTTGATTCTCCCTTATCCCTAATGGCCGAAATCTTTAGGGAAGATTCACCTTGAAATTTTCAGATTTTTTGGGTTGAAAAAGGGAGATAAAATTCTAGTTAAAATCTTGTTTTGATTTGGATTGGATTTATCCTAAGAAAAACCGAATTTTTTGTGGAGATTCTCCCTTGGAAAAATTCAGATTTTATGGGTTTGGATAAGGGAAAATATCTTTTCCTAATCCAATTCAAATTCAGAGATTCACCTCATGCAGGTCTATAAATAGAGGACCTACCACTCCAGTTCTCTTAGACCACAGACTCTCAGGTGAGCAGGCTTATTGTTGCACAGCTCATCGTGACAATAAAGTTCTTTAGAGATCTGGGTGGTCGGAAGAAGACTAGCAGTGCTAGCATACCGATCGAGGTTCAGAGTGCCCACACACTCAGCCATTCGGGAATTGGAGAATAGTAGAGAAGGCTAGTTGGTTGAAGCCTCCGGTCATTCTCCTCCTGCACATTGGCGTCCTTGAGGTATGAATTTTAATTGTTGTTGGTTTATTGTATATGGCATCATGAGATATTTAACGATCTAAAAATTTTTATTGTTCTGCTGCGCCACTCTGATACGGTTTACCGAATTATTTTCCTTCAACCCACCCCACCCCTTTTTAGGCGTTTATATTTTTCTTCACTTTTACCATTACTTTTCGTTTAAATTACATATTTCTGAGGATATTAACTAGCTTTTTTCTATAGTTTTGTACTAAGAAAAAAATATCATACTCTGCCAACTTACATATCATCAACCTTTTCATACAATCACGGTTTAGTGGGTGAGAATTGCGATTTCAGAATCCAATTAGATCTCAAATTCAAAATTTGAGATCACTATCGTCAATGCTTCAGTTATATATATCCATCCTATGGATTCTGCTCCTTGCAGTAATTTCCAAATAGAGATCTGACACATAGTCGAGGATCTGCCTAATTGTCTAGTAATTTTGCCGCCAATTCGTGTATGGGCCCATGTCTGGGTGTTGCTCGTGCATCCCTTATTTAGTCAACTAATAATGAATCACTAGGTAAAGCTACTATTGTTACTGAATCAAATCAGGATTTCCTCAACTTCTACAACTTGAATATCCAGAAATCTCTTTATTATTAAACAATGAGAACGATTTTAGTATTGTTATAGGACAAGATTCAGAGTAGGATCATTAATACATTGATGGCAACGTTCCAGTACGCTAATATTCTTTTCAAGCTGGTTTAATTGTTGTTGATCTTCCTTTTGTACCTCAAATATCTCTTTCTAATGCTTGCAAGAAAATGAGTATTGTTGCTTCCAAAAAGTGATATGATCGTCATGTGGATGCTGGAGGGTTTATTCCAGTTAAGAAGAAATGAAACAAGAAGAATGCAACAAATGAAAATAAGATGGAGCCCTATAATATTGGGGTCAAGTTTACAGGCTTGAAAAAATTTTGGGTGGGATTTAGCAGATGATGACTCTTCTGAAAATCAAAGCCTTGATTAGTGATGCTATCAACAATCTGTTCTTGCTCACAAAGAGGCGGAACTTGTTCGAACTCGTGGGAGAAATAAGCCGATGGATATTTTGAAAAAAAAAAAAAAAAAACTGGATAAAAGTCCGGTTAATTAAGAAAAATTCATCCTACAAGCTTATTAGTGCTCATAGTAGGGAGGGTTTTAAAATGAAATAATCTTAACGGTTTTCTCTTAGGTTGTTTTATTTGTTTGCTTTCGCTTTTAAAATGACATATAAAAGACTTCTACGGTGGGGGACAGCTGCTTTCCCACAGATGAGGTAAAAAAAAAAAAAAAGATCCAACAAAATTTTAATCAAAGGGCAACAATTAAAGGGGCTTAGTTGGCAAAGAATAAAATTAGAAGCTCCAAAACCCCTCAAATTTTCTCTCTCACCCTCATACCCCTGCCTCACCTATTAATTATCACATCAAGCAATTTATTTACCTTTTTCTCTCATCACCATCATCTTCCAGACAGCCACTTTCTCTCTTTCTCCTCTTAACTATCTCTAACAATAATATTTATCTCTAAAACGAACTAGCGAAAAGGGAAAAAAAAAAGTAAAAACGATATAACAAAAAGTTTGAGAAAGAAAGGAAAGCAAAAAGGAGGATGACTAGTTGGGTAAAAATACTTTAGTGCCTATCATAATTGTAATGGTTTATATTATTTTTTATTTTGTAAACAACCTGGCGTTTAGAAGAAAAATGGTTTGAATCTTCCACTTTTTGAAATATATACACACACACACACACACACACACAATTGGGTGGACGCTACAATTTCAAAGCGTGAAACAGCTCCTGTTGCACTCTGATCATTTATGATTAGCCGCCAGTTACTGTGACTTTGTCAACCTAAGCGTCAAAGACAACGTCGGCACGTCAACAACCAAACTTCATTATTCAACTCGTCGTTTATATTGTCGTATGATAAACGACAAGCATACCAAAAACAGTCCATTTAGTATACCCAAATTGCCATTTTCCAATTTATAATCTTATGATTTCTTTAGACCTTACTAATTTGTTCATAAAGTTGTATAATTTGTTTTTTCACTTTCGAAAGAAAAATATAAGGTTGAGATCATCTTTACAAAAATAATTGTTTAAGAAAATCTTGATCATTGTTTTCACTTTTAAAAACAAACTTTCTTTCTTTTTTTTTTTTTAATCTTGCTTTTAGAAATAAAATGAAGGTAAAAATCTTCCTAACTATAAGCACGTTCATAAATATGTTTAAGTGCAACCTTTAATCTACAACCTTTATTACCACTTCTTTATGAAGATATACATACAATAATTGATCTACGACCTTAATCAAAGTTCACACCATCCGAAAATCATATAATGATAAATGGCATAAGATATAGTGGGGCGAGTTTTGGATTTGAGAGATCATGAAGTTAATCCCACCTTTTTCTTAACAAAAAAAAAAACACACACACAATTCACACATTTAATTTATTTCACAACACGACCGCACATTATGTTGCACTTGGTTTGACGAGTTGTGTAGCTACATGAAGTCACATAACTCGGCATCCAGTTGTGTCGCCACTGTCATACTGATAACATGGGGGTGGCCCACCAAAATTATGACCGTGAAAGCATGGTCCACCGATGCGGCCTTCGTAGCATTCGTGGCAGCACGTGCGGGGAAATTTACCAGTCAGCAGTGGAACTGGACACACCGGCACACAAGGCACGCACGGCACTGGCACCGGTACCCACACGGGCACCGGCACTGGCTGAGGAGGCTGGGGGGACTTCGCAGACTCTTCTTTTGTTTTCTCTTTATCTTTTGGTTTCTCTTGAATATCTTTAGGTTTTTCTGCAGGCTTATCTTCCTTTAGTTTCTCCTTGGGTTTTTCTGGGACTTTTATCTCAATGCACTTGATGACACCTTTGCCTTTGCAAATTATCTTGTGCTTCAACTTTTCAGGGTCGCAGCAGCAGATCACTTTGATTGTCACTGTGTTATTCTTCTCATCGTATACCTGGTCTTGTATTTCTGTTGTTCACAAATTAAAAGATTAAATCTACATTTCGTATTAATCAAGTTTATATATGTATATGTAGATATAGTATACATCACAATCTATACATATATTATATCCTCCTATTCATAGACAAAATAAAACTATAGAGTAGGAAAACTAGAAACTTTTTTTTTTCCCTAAAACCCCTAATATTCGTTTTTTCTCAATTTGAGAAAGTGAACACTAATATTATCAGACAAGCCGTATATACTTATAACAAATTTATACCATAAATTTTTTTTTTTTTTTTTGTGGGGTGGGGAGGAGAGAGAGAGAGAGACTGACGATCAAAACGACAGAGAACGTCTTTGACCTTCTTGTAGCACTTGTGGCACTGAAGATCCACCTTAAGCACCATTGTGGTGACATGCGCCTGCAGTAACGGTTCAAGAAAATTTATTCAATGTAACACAAACACGGTCAAGTACAAGGACAAAATTTGCATACATATTACATTGATATATGGTTAAAAAAAAAAAAAAAAGTTAAAGATCAACATAATTAAAGGAGAACAAAAATCATTTTTCTGAAAACAAAGAGTTGGTGGTGAAAAACATAAATCAATACAACAAAATGTAAATTAGTACCATGGCTCTGAGTTCTCAGATATAGAAGTACTTGAGCCAAAGCGATTGATCCCGATGGAGCAGTGGAGTGGCTGAAGCTCTCAGACGAGTACTGATATGGAGAAAAGTAATATTTTCAGCCCTTGGAAAAGAGTAGTTTATATGGAGAAAAAATTATTTTAGGTATGAGATAAGAGTGCTTATAATGTATTTGTCAGCATGATGATGTATACATAATGTACGGAACAAAAACATATACAGTTTTCATGCCAGGAATCATTTGACGTCAGCGGGGAAAATAGAGGCAGACCTGGCTTTATTGTACGGCAACAGGGTTGATTCGTGACTCATGACGTGTAACCGCACTGGGACGCTCTCAATAAATTAAAAAAATATTTGAATCATGTTATATTAATATTATATTTAAATAAAATATATTAAATATAATATTTATTTAAATAAAAATAATTTATATTATATTTAAATAGAATATTTATTTAGATAAAATATATTTAAATTATATTTAAATATTAAGTATGTGATATGATTGATAAAAATAAAAAGAAAAAAATAGAAAAAAAAGAATATGTAATATAATTAATAAAAATAGTAGAAAAAATAAAATAATAAATAATAATTGTATTAAAGTTAAATTGTTATATAATTAATATTTGAATACAATATTGTAATATTTAAATAAAAATTATATTACGTTTGAAAGTAATATAAACGTAATACAGGTGCCAAATGCCCCCTAAAAGCAAACAAGGAGATATTTGAAATAAAGGTCCAAACCATAATTTTCTATTCTAATTTTTAACTTTTTTCTTTTTGTAAAAATTAACAATAATTATAATCAATTTTTGAAAAATTAATCAATTTTACTCTAAAAATTTCATTCCAAATCTTAATTTCAAAAAAAAGTTAAATATATGTGGTACAATATAATCTATACCTAATTATAAAAGAGTCAATGCTTTATGAATAGTATGTTTTTAGTCCTTTTCTTTACAAGATAAAGTTATATTAACATAATTAAATTTATATTTTTGTTATAATATTAATATTAAATTAAAATTTTTCTTTAAATTATTATGTTTTTCCAATTGTACAGGTAAATTTAGTAAAAATATAAAGAATTAGTAATTTAAAGCTAAAATGGAACCAAAAATTCAATTAAAAGCTAAAAAAAATTCGGTTCACTGTTTCCCACCTGTGCGCGTCAATGGGGCCTCCTAGGACTGACTGCTACCCACTTTTGCAGCCGAAATAACATAAACAAAATAATAAAGGAAGGAAAGTGGCAAAAAAGGCACCTGGCTAGAGGTTATAAATTGAGACTAGGGCTCCGTGCACATCCATTCTTTTTTGCTGCAATCTTTTAGAGAAACACCGAAAGACAAAAGAAACAAAAAAGAAACAAAAAAATATAGAGCGTGTTTATTTTTGGTTTTGAATCGGATTTCACGATTCCCTAGAAAATCGATTTCAAAATCGATGTGAAATTGTGTTTGGTTTGTATTGTGTTTGAAAACAGATTTCAAAACGAATTCAAAATCGCTTTTGTTCTCAATGTAAAATTGAAAACGACTAAAAGTCGTTTTCTCTGATTTCATTTTTCCCATTTCTCCCATTTCTCTGATTTAATTATTATGGTTAATTAAGATTTAATTGATATAGTAATTACTTAAATATTATGGTTATTAATTTTTAATTCATTTTTCAATTAAAAATTTTATTAATTTTTAATTTTTGGTATTCATAATAAATTTTTTTTAAATCAAACATAAATATGTTTTTATAGAATACTTATAAAATGACTGGTTTTTAAAAATATAACCAAACACAGTTTCACTTTTTTGTTTCTCAAAACATACACTCAGAAAATAAAACCAAACACAATTTCAGAAACGTTCTCAGAATTGTTTTCAAAACGATCTCAAATTCAGAGAATTTGAAAACAAAACAGATTTCAAAAACAATACCAAACGCTACCATATATTTTAGGATTTGTGTTTTAGTATTTTAGGATTTTATATTTTAGTTTCAGTTTTCTTTTTTAGAATTGAGATTTAGTGAGATTATAAATATTTAATTTTTTTTAGTTTTAATTAATTAATGTTTATTTTTGTTTTATGTTGAGTATTTTATTCTATTTTTAAGATTTATGAAAATATGATCACTTTTTATATGATTTGTGATTTAATTTGAGATTGAGAAGTGATAATTGATTTAGACGTTATTTAATTTACCAGGAGATTATTATAAGTTAGAGGTAATTATAAAACTTGTGCAGCATTATGAATTTAAGTTTTAGATTTGAAACTGAATAGTGATAACTGTGTTATTATGATATTTTTATTAATGTTTGAGAAAGATTAATAAATATTATTGTGAGATTCATTGACAATGTAGAGAGTAATATTAATTGATTAAGTCAAAAGATTTAAATATGATTA
Organism: Antiaris toxicaria; assembly: GCA_035233585.1. Classification (NCBI taxonomy): domain Eukaryota; kingdom Viridiplantae; phylum Streptophyta; class Magnoliopsida; order Rosales; family Moraceae; genus Antiaris; species Antiaris toxicaria. The sequence goes on along the minus strand of CP141154.1, from coordinate 110,006,551 downwards.
ATCCGTAAAATTAGAACCCTAGAGCTTTCTTTTTTTTTTTTCTTATTTAACTTTATGTACACTTCTCTGTTTGCTTTTCGATCGTTCAAATAAAATTAAAGTTAATATAATTTTGATACTTAATAACAACAATCCCCATAAAAATGGTCTTCTACTCACTACTTTATTATTTGTTAGTAATATTGTGCACTTGCAATTCCACCAACAAGCCAAAATAGGTTTAGTTTGCTACAGCACTAACAACAATCACATTCTAATCCATCACTATTTTTTTCCCAGTAATATAATTAATTTAGGAAAAGTAAAATTAAATAAAGCTTGCTAGGAATAACTGCCGTGAAAAATCTAGTACACAACAGCTCCAATGTGTCATAGATTCCGACTTACTCTAGTTATTGCTTTTCTTTCTATTGGTTCGGAAGCCTGTTTTTAAATAGAAACAACAGCATCTACATTGAGTTTGTAGCAGTTCCAATATGGTGGAATCCTTTCAAAAACTATTACTAACGGCTTGTTTGGTAAGAAAGAGAGAAAAAAAGGAGGCTAGATGGTAGATTACCTAGATAAAAGACATGAAAAATGAGAGAGGTCTTTTTTATGACATTTAGTATGCAATCCCTTCAATAATCTCTCCAATTTAGGAGGGATCAAAATAAAGGTGTTTTGGAGGATTTGAAGTCCTCCTCATTCCTTCTTTCACATTCCTCTCATACCAAATAACTAAAAATGTCAAAAAAATTTTATTAATCTCTCTACCCTTCTCTTTCCTTCTATGGTTCTCTTCTATTAGGCACACTCTAAATGTGTTAACATTTAATGATGTTTCCCAGGGAAACACCAATTAAGATTTACATGGTTTTCCAGAAACCATCATAAGGTTCAGAACCCACTTCAACCGTGGCAATAGAAATAGGCTAGTTAATTTCAGTCAAGATTTTATTATACAATGGAATTATTAGAGTAGGACCTCTTATTTTGTCATATTGATAGAAACTTTTGTTTTAGTCATATGATTAATCTATGATTAGGAGCAATTATGCTTGTACTGTTAACAATTTAATCCAACGGTTTAAAAACAATTCATGCAATAATGAAAAACAGGAGGTCATACCGTATAAGTTCGCTACATAGGAATATACCATCTCCAAAATGTCGAATTTCAAATTATTATGAAGTTTAGAATTCTATTTAGCACTTCTAAATTAAATTAACAAAAAAAAAAGAAGAAGAATAAGAAAAAGAAGAACGTCTCACTTTAATACATATAGAGCAATGACAATATGAAGTATATGAATAAGATTTACATTCTATTAATAGTAATTTTTAACATAAGTGATACACTAATTTTTCATGCATTTTCTTATTGAATCGGTAGCATAAGTGATACACTAATTTCTCATATATAATGGTTAAATTATTAATTACTGGACCATGATGCTGATCTAGACCGACCTACAATGAAATAAATTTGTGTCGTCATACTGAACCGGTATGGTCTTCATCAAACTCATCCTAATTATATAAATAAAAGAAACACGCCAATATCGCTTCATTTACTTTTTGCTTGCAAGCAGTCATGTGTTGATTAATTTTGTTCTAGTGATAGTGTGGCTGCTATGATCAGGTCTATGATGAATATTGTATTGAAGTCCAAGTTTGAAAAAGACAGCTAAATGAAGGACCATAGATTCACTTGTTTTTAATAAAATTAAGCCATAAAAGTTCTAAAAATTTTCTGAATCTCTTTGGATGTTGTTGATCTTATGTATTCTAGTTAGATATGCTTATGTTTTCTTTTGTCATCAGAAACTTTTGCAGATTGTGTATCTCTTGGGATAGCCAAAGCTCTGTTTAATTCAGTTCCCAACCTTGTATATTTCTTATTAGTGGTTACTGGAAAATTTTGATTTTTACAGTTTGACACCACTATGGTCTCTTTTCTTCTCATTGGTATTTAGTTCTGTTTTCGTTCTTGCTAGTGATGTATAGCGTGCACCTACATAGAGTTGTTTCTTTTCTATGACTTTGGCATCTACAAAAGCGATTAATGAAAGATTGGAATGCCAAGCATTTTAGGTGCAGAAAAGGCAACTCATGTCTCAATTACTTATTTGGTTGCCTTCAAACATGATTAAAGATGCGCTTCTCATCACTTAAGTCATTCTTCTGTTACTGGTACCTAGTTTCTCCTTTGAGTTTCGTGATGCAAATAAACTTGAACTAATCAAAGGTAATTAAGGTTCAAAGAGTGTATTATTGCCAATATAATATCAAATGCTGCATTTATTTTTCTCGGTCTCTGTAAATCAGGGAAAATAAACTTGAACTAGTATGCTTTTTATGGTCATATATAAACATCGATCACGTTTAGGTGAAAACTAGAAATGCATTGTCCGCCTTATGTATGGCATCATCCCTTTGATCTCTTCAATTATTAATCTAAGAAAAAGGTTTTGATGTAGTTGAATAAAGAGACAAGGCATGTTGTCGAGAAATACAAATATAGAAAGTTTATATTGTTCTCCGTTTTTTGGTTTCAATTATTGATGGTTTCCAAAAAGTTCACAAATAATAGCATATGAGAGTGATTTGATTTTGCTTTAGGACCAAAAAAGTTTACCGTTCAATACATATACGGTTGTATGTATATCGTATCGAAGTCCGAATATGTATAGGAGCAGGATAGGATTGTAGCTATTCTTTTCCCTAGTTCAGTACATATTTTGCTTTAATAAACTGTGTAATAACCGGGAAAATTCACATTTTTCAGAAAATAATTACACAATGAATTTAAGCGTTAAAATGTGAAATTAAGTGATTTAATATTGTTTGGAACTAAATAAAATGTTCGAACAATGTTAAAGGATGAAAAATGAGTAATAGTGATATTATGTGTGTGCACGCGTGTGCCACTCACAGTATCAGGAATTAGGTCAAGATGATATTATCTTGACATAAAACTGATAAATTTGGGTTCAGCACACCCAAATTAGTAAGGATAGCCTATCAGCACGCTCAAATTTGATAATTGAGCACAAGGGTAATTTTTGACCAAAAATTTACAGTATTGGAAATTGGTCAAAATGACCTCAGATGAAAATAAAACTGATATATTTGGATTCAGGACGTCGAAATTAGTCAAGATAGCCCGTGTTGAAATTTTGGACGAAAAAGTATATAAAGAGCGGGAAAAAATAGAATTTCCTCATTTGCCCACAAACACTCTTTCTCTCCAATTCTCTTTCTCTGTCTACCCCCTTGATGAATAGTAACCGACCACCGGAAACGGTGTCCGTTTTCGACACCGCCGGCACCGTTGGAAAGCTCTCGCCGAGCTGAGTTCAACGGTGTGCCGAGTCGACGGAACCGACGCCGGAGGAGAGCGCACGCGCCGCCCGAAGCCGCCGGCCACCGGAAAATTCGCAACGCCGTATCTCCGCCGTCAGATGTCCGATCAAGCTGAAACCGGTCCCAAAAGATTCGTGGTGAAGAGTACTACAAAACCCATGTGATGGATCGCCTCAACACCCGCGGAATCGCGCCGCCCGAAGTCGCGACGTCGCCGCCGTGGAGTCGCCGTCGAAACCGCCGTTTCCGGCGATGTTGAGCTGCACCACCGGTGCAGAAATGGTCGCCGTGAAGAGGGGAGCAAAAGCCCTCAATCAATTTCGGGGAAAAAGTCCGGCATGGCGGAGTTCCACCGCCGCCGCCGTGGCTGTGACTTTCGGGGGGATTTTCCGGCGATTGGGGCCTCCAAATGTGAAATTGAGGCTACCAATGGATTCCTCTCGTCGAGATCTTCAAAATGGACTACCCACTTGTCACCGTCGACGCCGTCGCCGCCGGTCAACGGCGACCGTTGACCAATTTTGGAAGTTTGGCCCGTTAGCCTATTTTTGACGTTCCGGACGCATCCGTGGAGTCGGATTTGCAAGACGGGACCTCAAACATGAAGAACGAGGAATTAGGGTTTATGCCGTCGAGACCGGACTGCAATTCGGTATAAATTCCGACCCCGTTACGTTCCGTAATTAAATTATTTGGGATTGTTATATGATTTTATGATTATTGGTATGAAAAATGTGGAAAAGAATGTATGTAAAAAGAAGAAAATGACTGTAATGGAGAAAAAAGAAAAATATGTGATGATGTAACGATTTTACGTAAACAGTACAAGTTTTACGTAAAATCTAGGCCTCTGGTATAGTACGTGATAGAATTAGATTAGGATAGATGGTTTTCAGCCATTTCCTAAACGCTGGAACCTTAAAAAATTAAGGGGAAACTCTGCCGAAATTTCTAAAAATGACACCAGGGGTAAAATGGGAAACGAGGGGTAAAAATAGGATCGGGAAGGTAACCTGAGCCCCCTCGAGGAATTGGGGCAAGGAAAAAGGAATGGGTAAGGTACGATTAGTAAACCGACCCTTCAAGACCCTAGAACGCAAGGAAAAACGTGAAACTGGCTCTTAGGTCGGAATAGTACTTTCCGAGGGCCGGGAATGTGAAAATTGGTAAAATGATAAGAATTGACCCGGAAAAGGTCCGATAAGATTTAGAAAGTTAATTAAATGATTTTGGGTTTAGAAAATCCAGCCTAAGCACGAAGATGAAAATGTTAAGGTTAAACGACCCATCAGGGGCAAAATGGTCATTTTGTCCAAAGATTCTCAAATTATGGGAAAAGAGCCCCAATGACCCTGGAATAGGTTAATGAAGTTTGTAAAAGTCAAAATTGAGGTTTAAGTTATGAAAAATCACGTTAAGGGTAAAATTGTAATTTTGTCAAAAGTTAGGGGTAAAATCGTAATTTTTCAAAAAATTGGAGAAAAATTCGAAAATGACTATTAAGGTTTAGAAAGCTGTTCTAAGGCTATAATTAAGGGTTATAAGATCAGAATTAAGCTTTTTAATAAAATAAAAGCTATAAATGAAAATGTGATTAACGGACAGAATTTGTCTATAGGAACCCGATCCAGACGCAACAACGGACGTCGATGGATTCCAAGAAGGGGTTAAGCACGCTATGAGTAAGTTCAGACATTTACCCGTCTGCAACTATGAACAAGCTTATCGTTTTTATATGTTTGGTATGCAAATGTCATGATGTGATTTATGATGATGCTATAGAAATGCTATAGCAATGTTATGATGATATTAAAAGATATGTTTTAATAAATAATTTATAAAAATATATATATGTATATATATGTATATATTGAATTACGAAAGAAAGGTATTATAAAAGTTTTATGAGAATAAAGATGTGAGTAAGAGAGATAAAAGAATGGAAAGAGTAAGAACAAGAATATTATGATAGAATGCATAAGAAATAGATGAGATATGAACGGAAAGAATAGGTGTTTATGAAAAGTTTTATGGAAATTAAGTTATGAATGATAGAGCAATGATGATCGGTGATGCAAAGAATTAAGAAAGGGATGTTTTATGAGGACGAAAGGATAGAGGTTTTATGAAAAATGATATGAAAGTAAAGAGTTAGACAAGAAAGAAAAACAATGATAGGTTATGATAAAAGGTATGATGAAAGGATTAGAACATAACGATAAGATGTGATCGATTGAATAGAACGATAGGTTATGATCAATAGGAGGATGATGATAAGATACGGGAGATAGGAGAATGCAAATGATAAGATGAACAGAGAATAATTGCCTACACGTAACAAAACATGTTTTTGTTTGTTATGATGTGATGTGATATGATGTGATGTGATGTGATATATATAAGTAATATGTGTTATATATGTTAAAGTGTGATTAACATAATTCACACAAGTAAAGTAAAGAATTAAGAAAAGAAAAACAACGAAAGAACAAATGTTTCATGGAATGTTTTATGAAAAATGAGAAAGGAAAGATTATGAATGTCATGGAAAAAGATGTACAACGAAAAATCAATATAAGAAAAGCTAAAAGAATGCAAGATAAGAAAACTGAAAAGTTAATGTTGGCGTACCGGTCTCCCTATATGGTTGAGACTTCCGGTCTATATCCTCCGCGCAGATGTGGTGCTACCCCGAAGTGTGGTAGATTATAGGATGGACCACCCCGACAGGCGAGGTTTTATGTGACTGTGAGGTAGGTTGGTGGGTAGCTCCCCCTCCTCCCACTGTCAGCGCGCACTAGGTACGTTCAACGACGGGGCCCACCAGTGAAAGATAAGAAAAGAAAAGAAAAGAAAGTGATAAAGAAAAGAAAAGAAATGATATGATATGAAAAGAAAAGAAAAGAAAAGTAAAGAACGACATAAAAAGAAATAAACGATATGAAAGAACGACATAATAAAATCGATGAAAAACAAATAAATAATAATACGAAGTTAAAAGAACATAATGGAGTTAATATATGTGATGTGATGTATTTGATGTTATGTGTATGATGTGAATGACACGTTTTCACGTGATGTTATGCTAGTGTGTATGTTACTAGCTTTTAAGATATGAAATGTTAAGAGATGATGACAAAGCGATAGAAAAGTTATAAAGGTTTAGAACAGAAAGTTAAGAAATGATAAGAATGAAAAGCAAAGAAATGAAAAGATTGGATTAGAATGATAAGAGATGATCGATAGAAGGATAAGAACGATGAACGAAGAGATAAATAAGCATGAAGAATCTCACATTTTATGTTATGTTTTGAGGATATGTATAAATGATGTATATGATGTGTATATATGTGATCTCATATATTCTAGTAATAATATATATTACTAGTATTTATAAGTTAATGAATGTATGTTTGAACTTACTGAGCATCTAGCTCATTAGTTGTTTATATGTTGCAGGTAAGCAACTTATTAGTTTAAAGTAATATGATGGACAACGGAAGGATCTGCACGTGCCAAGGGACTGGGCGAGGGTATGGTACTACCATGAGTCTTTCGCTGAGCGTTCAAAAAGGAAGATGAAAGAAAGAAAGTTATGAAATATGTGTTATAAGAGAATGATAGAGATAGGTATAATATGTAAGTTAAAAGAAAAAAAAATTTGCTATAGAAATTGCTTCCGCTTTAAGATGAGAATATGAAGAATGGAAGGTTAAGTATGTTGAGTAAGAGGATGACGACCCACGGGGTTGCCAGCCATCGCGGTCGGCATCAGAGCTCGGCTGGTTGGTATGGTAACGTACGTGGGGGGTCGCCACAAACTGTTTTTAAGTGATTGCAGCTAGGAGGTTTGATTTTGAGGCTTTTTACATGCTTTGAACCATAAAGTTTATTTTGTTGTGATAATAAGTTTCTTCTTTGCTGCACTTTAGAACAGGATATGCTAGGATGAATGGTATTTAATGGTTCCAAGTAATTGATTGTTGCATACTTAGGGAATTGATGCTTGTGGGAGAATTGATAAACTCAATCAAAACCCATTTAACACTTCTGTGATTCGTTGTTCAGCGAATGCAAATGACCGAACAATTACAACATGTTCTGCCAAGGAAACAATGGGCCTACCACCTCCGCGGCTCTGCTACTGCCAATAATTATGCCAGTGTCAATGCCTCTTGCACCGCTAATGCTTCTGAATTAGAAGTTAGTTTGTTCCTCAAACTTTTTATGTTGTGTTTTGTTAATATGTTATATTGTTTTGTTTAATACGATGATATAGTTCAATTGCTTAACATTATATATAACCGAATATATCGCATAGGTTCTTAAATTTATGAACTAAAATAAGTTTGAATATAGTACTACAAAAATCAATTAAACTGATTAATTAAATGATTCTTTTTTTTAAAATGCTTTTAGGAACAACTAAATCTTACTTTTAACGACATTTTGTTGTCACTAAAAACTTTCAGCTATGATGTTTTAGTGATGATATTTTGTCGACACTGTTATTTTTTAACGAGAATATTTTGATATTTAGCAATAATGACTGATGATTTCCTTCCAGTGAGGTAACCGCTACTTCATGCTAAGCGCAAAGAACCATTTTTTATTTGATTTTTCTTTAAAAGGATGGGCTTGACACGAACCAGCTAAGACAAAACACGGTTGGATGTCTACACTATAAGAAATTAAATGGAAATAAGGAGAGTTTGACATCGAAATGCTATATATATATATATTTTTTATAGGAATTCTTTTTAAATTATTTAATTAATTTTTTAATAATCTGATCTATAAATATGTACATTAAAAATTGACTTATTTGTATGGGTACCCATTAAACTTTTTGAATTTGACAATTTAGTCATTAAACTTTTTTTCTTAGCAATCAACCTCTAAACTTATAATTTTTGACAATTTAGCCCTTTTTACTTAAATCAATTAAAATTAGGATAGTTTTTAATGCAAAACTTATATATATTATAGTCTAAGAGGGACATTGTTAATCATTTTTACTTTATTTAAATACAAATTTCTTTTTAAAATTTATGTTTAACCCTCCATTTTTTTTTTTTTTTTTTGCATTACGTTCAAATGAAATGTAATTTTCATCCAAACGCAAAAATAATACATTCAAATGTCAATCACATAACATTTTAAATTTAATATAATCACTATTTATTTTACTTTTTTATTATTTTAATTAATCACATCACATATTCTCTTTCTCTCTCCTTTTTTCCTTTTTGCTTTTACCCATCACATCACATATTTATTATTTAAACACAATTCAAATACTTTTCATCCAAACACACATTGCATTCAAATACAATGTAAATACTTTTCTTCCAAATGTAAATTGCATTTAATGTATTGCATTAAATGCAATGTGATTACCAAATGGATAATAAATTTGAGTATAATATAATTAAATTAAAGATTTCATAAGAAATTATATTGGAAATAAGTAAAAATGATCAACAACATTCTTTTTAAATTATAATGTGTAAGTTACGTGTAAAAAATCATTTAAATTTAAACAAGTTTAAGTAAAAAGGAATGAATTGTGATAACTCTATAAAATAGAGTTATTTTACTACCATTTTATGCACAAAAATTGGCTTATTCTTGATGATTTTATTTGTTTTTTTATTTATTTTTGTTTTGTTTACCTTAATTTAGATTTTTTATAAATTTTATGAGATTTTTTTTAATTTTGCTTTATTTTAGTAATAGTACATTAAATAAGTCTAAAATTAAATATTTTTAATGAGTTTACTTATAACATTATTTTGGAAACGTCCAATTTTAGCATTTTGTTTGTATGCAGTGTCAAATAGTGTTAAAAATTTTATGAGATGGAAGTGGGTCCCACCGAATATTACTATTCATATCGACACTCCGACCACTTGACTAGTCTTGTTTTGATCCTCTCATTGATACGAATGTTTTAAAAGAAGAATTACTTAAATCAAAGCTCGTATAAAGAAGTTATGACAGATTCTAACTTTAGATCAATAAGGAGATATCTGAGACTATGCATAGTTATCTTTTTAATTTTTAATTTTATTTGTATTTTTTATTATTATTATTTTTCTTTCCTTTGTCTTTTTCTTTCATTTTCTTCTTGTTGCCTTCTTCACGCTGAATTTTGGTGCCTTGTGCATTCATGCATCGAATGCCCGTGATGCACAACCTTTGCTATGCGTGTAAGGGAACAGTGCCAATTTTGGCTTATAAAAGGCAGCGAGGGAAGAAGAATGAGGAAGTAAGATAAGAAGCAAGCAAGCAAAAGCAATAGAGTAGGGAGCTTCAAGGCTTAGGCCTCTATTGTAGGGCTCTACTTAGAGCATAGGTTACTTATAAATTTTTCTTTTTTTTAGTTTAAGATGTAATTGTTGTATCAATAAAAAGAAGAGTTTATGGAGGTTTTACCAACACAAATATGAGTAACTTTTATAGACTCTTTCCTTTTTGTTATTATGTTTAATTTGTCTTATTATGTTATCTTATTTTTCTTTATAAATTAATTATATTTTTGCTGAGAACTATGACATAATTTGATTATGATGGTTTAATTAAATTAAATATGTTGTTATGATTATCGTATTTGTTGACGTATTTGTTTTCAAACTTAATGCTTTCAAATTTTTAGTCGACTTTTGAATGAATTGATGAATGAAATGAAACCGAGAAAAGATTTTTGTGACATGACTTCAGAATAAACACCATAAAAACTGAGATAGAATAGAGATATATTTATCTGTTTTTATGTTATCATATTATTAATTATCACAAATTTCTTAAAGGACACTTTTTATAATTGAATTTGGATTTGTGAATTTTAATTTACTAATCTTTTATGTAATTTAATTATAAAAATATAGAATTTATGTATAACTTGAGAAAAAGTATATATAAAAAAAAATAGTTGACCATCAACAAATATGAATACAAAAATCATAACAATATACTTAAATAAAATTAGATCTGATTAATTATGGTGAAACTGTAATTCTTAGCATTTGTGTGTTTGCTTGTGTGTTGTTAATTTATGTTCATTAATTTTTATAATTTTATTTTATTTATTTTATTTTTCAATTAAAACATTTTTCGGTCGCTCAAATAAAATTTAAATTAACTAATTTTGGTACTTAATAACACTATCTTTATTAAAACAATACTTTACTCATCACTTTATTACTTATTAGATTCGTACACTTGCAAAAATCCACAATAAGTTTTTGGCACCATTGTCGGGATAGTTAATTATTAATATCCATACCAATTGATTTTAATTTTAATTTGAGCTTTATTTTTCTTTTATTTTCCTTTTTAAGTATTTTGTAAAAAAAAAATCAAAAAATTTCAAAAAAAAAAAGGGATTTTAGATAAGGATTTTGTAAAAATGTCTCATCAACTGATCCTCACAAATTTTGCCCAATAAGATCTAGAACCATTTCATAGTGCCTGGTAGAGATTTAAGGATTTGCTATTTAGGTTTCCATATCATGGATTTTCTAAAGAATGTCAATTAAAAATATTCCTTAGTGGGCTTTGTAACACAACTAGGTAGTGGATTGAAAGGGGAGATGAAACGTATTACATGTTGGAAGACATGGCAAAATTCGATCATTGAAATTATTTAATGAACAATCAAATTTAGGAGAATAATTTTAATATTAAAGAGCCATGGATTTACACCCAAATTCAAGAGATGAAGGTATCCTTTGAATTGCTAAACCAAGTTACTCAATGCATAAAGAGGATAAATCAATTTATTAATAGGGTAGATGACATTCTAAAAGAACCATTCGATAGTGTAAGGCATACAGAGACAGTAGTGGAGAATTTCAAAGCATTTGGAGCGTCCACAAAAATCATGTATCATTGTCACCTTGAGAAGCCTACACTAGAAGAGGAGCACTTGAGGTTGTTTCATAACGATGACTTTCTGAGTGAGGAAGGGATCGAAGACTTGATCATTAAAGAAAATTCACAAGAAAAAGTCTTAGAAGCCCAACCTATGCCAGCATCAATCTTTTAAGATCCTATGTGGGTAACTCCTCCGAAGCCATTAATAACATCAATCATTGGGGTCCACCAAGCAGAATATTCAAAACCAATCTTTGTTGGAAACACGTGCCAAATCGATCCACATCCAACCAAGCTTGAGGGCATCATTAATGAAGACCTATATGTGGTGTCAAATGACACTTATTACTGACAAAAGTAGCTTTTTGATAAAATGTATGTTTGAAGTCAAGCCGATAACTATAAATCAAGCATTTCTTAAGAGGCAACCCAAAATTGTCTTTTTCTTTCTTTTATTTTCTTTGTATGTTTATTCTCTGTTTTATTTTCACATATATTTTCTCATTATCTTAACTATAGAGATGAAAGATACTTTATCAAAGCTTAACATATAGAGTAGACGAACAGGAGCACTATAGTCTTGGGAATCTTACATTAAAAGACCTTATTTGCCAGTTTATAAGCAAACTGGATGGGAAGCATATCCTTGACTCATAGATGTAGTTTAAGTCGTTACTGGACATAAAATTAGAGGAAGATGTGAGCCACAATCACAACTATTGTATAAAATCTTGTTTTCTTCTTTTTGTAGGTTTTATTTTTATTTTTATTTTTATTTTTATGTTTTAATATTATCGTTTTTGACTTTTTGTTTTTGCATCGAGTATGTATTTTTGAGTTTTTGTTTTTGCATTGAATGTTTATTTTTTACTTTTTCTTTCTTTTATTTTTTACTTTTTCTTTCTACATCGAGTGTCCATTTTTGACTTTTGCTTTTGATTTTTTAAATTTTTCTTATGACAGCCGATCTATCCTTGATAGACTTAACTCAGCACCCTTTTTTTTGCTTTATAAATACACATGCATTTTCATGTTATCATCATACACATCTCCATTTGTAAGGTTAGAAAGAAGTGAGTTGAGATGGAAGGTCTTTCAGTTCGTAAGTTTAAAATTATTTGTATTTTCAGCGGAACTAGTCTAGGAAAAGATAGAGAGTTTTTGAAAGCAGCAAACAACCTTGATAGGATATTAGCTACTAGACAAATTAATTTAGTGTATGGCTGAGGAAGTCTTGGGTTAATGGGTTGTGTGTCATCTAGTGCATATGTGGGGAGTAACAAAGTCTTAGATATCATTCCTAGTGCTTTAGCTGACAAAAAAAATCACTCATTACACTCTGCGTAATGAGTTAAAGGTCTCATCCATGCACGAGAGAATGGATAACATGATGTGTAATGCAGATACTTTTATCGTTTTACCTGTTGGTTTAGGAATCCTGGAAGAAATTTTCAACACTGTTTCTTGGGCCCAACTCAATCTTAGTCAAAAGCCATTAGGATTGTTAAATATTAATGGTTTTTATGACAGTTTGTTGTCTTTTCTAGATTATGCTATGGAACAGAAATTCATTACACCATTAGCCTAGAAGATCCTAGTCACCGTTCTGACTGCTAATCAGCTGATTGATTAACTATAGATTTTTATGCTTGAATCTGATCCATTAATGTCACAGGTAGTATGGTCAACTATAAATAACAAAAGTAGTAAGAAACAAGGATCGGATCTAACATTCGGGTTCTAACATTCCTTAACTCTTTGATTTTATTTATATGATTTTCTGTTTTAGTTTCAGTTTATGAGTTTTTGCTTTCAATAACATTCATTCTCTATTTGTCTACATTAGACATTAGGGATAATTGTCTAAAATAGGTTGTGGGAAGGGAATAGCTTGATTTTTTTTTTGAATGTTCGTGCAATTTCTTGTGTTTATTTTTTTTTTTTTTTTTGTGTTAGTAAAACTTCCAGATTCGTTATTTACAAAATGGTTGAGTTAAGAGTTACTTTTAGTATTCTTGATGCATATCTTATAATAATGATTGTTTTCTTGTGTCATTGACTTTGTTTTATAATATTTAAAAAAGTAAAAAAAATAAGAAATAAAAAATAAAAAAAAGTGATTTCCCACAAATCGATGATGAAAATTTTGGTTGCTTTATTTTATATAGTCTTTCAAAAAAATAAAAATTTTAGCAAGTTTACATTTAAATTTTTAAGTTAGTTTAACTTAGTTGTGAAATTCAACATTTGAGCACTAATTCTTGATCTATGAGTTGTGTGTTTGTTTAGAGAAAGAATTGTGAATATGAATTATTCATGATCTCATAAGTTCTAGAATTTATTTAATTTTTCTTGAGGTGAAATCTCAGATAATACAAACACAAAGGAAATGATTTAGGTAAATTTTTGGAACGTTTGAGTTTTTCAAACCAACTTTAAAATATCTTTATCCCTAATTTACTCTTTTTGAACCTTGTGTTATATATCTTTTTCTTTGTCACCTACATTTTTAGCCTAGTTTTTTTTAATAAAATATCTAACTTTTAGATCTTAAGCATGTTGATTATTTTAGAAATTATTTTAAGTTATGCGGAAATATAAGGTTGAAATTACAAAAAAGAAAAGAAAAAAACAGTACTATAACCTTTGTTTATCATAATAAATTTGGTAATATAGTAGCTCTTAAAAAAAAGAGAGAACAAAAACAAAACAAAAAAAATTTATTTTTGACAAAGGAAAGTTGTAAATAAGTTTGGAGGTATTATTTGGGTGAAAATAAAATCTCTATAACAAATCTTAAAATAATTAATGTGTTGAAGGGTAATATGCACCGTATTATTATCTTATATCTTACCTTTACTTCAGCCATACACTACAAGCATATCAAAGTCCTAATGATCCTTAATTTTGTATTTGTCGACATTAGTAGAGAGAGAAATGAAAAATAAACTTATGAGATTTGATCGAGATCAATTATTTCGTGTCCTCATAAACTTATCTAGACTACACACAATCAAATATAAAAAGAATTTTACACACACACATAGAATATCCAACTGTAAGTAGACATACTCTTAAATTAAATTCAAATTTTTGGTCAAATTTTATATTTTCCTATAGGCTATATCTTTTACAGCAACCTTTAAGAAAAAATCTAGAAATCACCATTATTAATATAAAATTTTTTCTTTTCTTTTCTTTTGCTCAAGGACAAGCAAAATCTTAATTTTGGAGGTTTGATAACTCTATAAAATAGGGTTATTTTACTACCATTTTATACATAAAAATTGACTTATCTTTGAGAATTTTATTTATTTATTTATTTATTTTTGTTTTATTTGCCTTAATTTAGATTTTTTATAAATTTTACGAGATTTTTATTTAAATTTACTTTATTTTAGTAATAGTACATTAAATAAGTTTAAAATTAAATATTTCTAATGAGTTTACCTATAGCATTATTTTAGAAATGTCTAATTTTAGCATTTTGTTTGTCTGCAGTGTCAAATAGTGTTAAAAAATTTATAAGATAAAAGTGGATCCCACCAAACGTTATTGTTCATATCGATACTCCAACCACTTGACTGATCTTGTTTTGATCCTCTTATCGATACAAGTATTTTAAAAGAAGAATTACTTAAATCAGAACTTGTATGAAGGAATTATAATTGATTCTAATTTCATATCAATAAGGAGACATCTAAGACCCATGCATAGTTATCTTTTTAATTTTTAATTTTAATTTTAATTTATTTGTATTTTTATTATTATTATTTTTCTTTCCTTTGTCTTTTTCTTTCATTTTCTTCCTGCTGCCTTCTTCACGCTGAATTTCGGTGCCTTGTTCATTCATGCACCGAATGCCTGTGATGCACAACTTTTGCTGTGCATGTGAGGGAATAGTGCTAACTTTGGCTTATAAAAAGCAGCAAGGGAAGAAGAACGACGAAGTAAGACAAGAAGCAAGCAAGCTAAAGTAATAAAGTAGGGAATTTCAAGACTTAGGCCTCTAGTGTAGAGCTCCACTTAGAGCATAGATTACCTATAAATTTTTCTTTTTTTTAGTTCAAGATGTAATTGTCGTATCAATAAAAGGATAAGTTTCTAGAGGTTTTACCAGCACAAATATGAGTAACTTTTTTAGGCTCTTTTTTTTTTGTCATTATGTTTAATTTGTCTTATTGTATTATTTTATTTTTCTTTATGAATTAAATATATTTTTGCTACGAACTATGACATAATCTAATTATAATGGTTTAATTAAATTAAGCATATTGTTATGATTGTCGTATTTATTAATGTATTTGTTTTCAAACTTAATACTTTCAAATTTTTGGCCAACTTTTGAATGAATTGAGAAACAAAATGAGATTGAGAGGAGATTTTTGTGACATGACTCTGGAATAAATATCATACAAACTGGGATATTTATCTGTTTTTATGTGGTCATATTATTAACTATCACAGATTTCTTAAAGAACACCTTTTATAATTGAATTTGGATTCGCATTTACTGTTCACATGTATGACACTGTTCATATGTATGATATTATTCATATATATGTCTACTATTCACATGTATGATACTATTCATTGTGAATTTTAATTTACTAATTTTTTATGTAAATTTAATTATAAAAATATAAAATTTATGTATAACTTGAGAAAGAGTACATAAAATAAAAAGTATAGTTGACCATAAACAAATATAACACAAAAATCATAACAATATATTTAAATAAAATTAGATCTAATTAGTTCACTGTAATTCACAGCATTTATGTGTTTGCTTGTGTGCTGTTAATTTATGTTCATTAATTTTTGTAATTTTTTAGTTATTTAATTTTTTAATTAAAATATTTTTTGGTTGTTCAAATAAAATTAAAATTAATTAATTTTGGTACTTAATAGCACTATCTTCGTGGGAGTGATGCTTTATTTATCACTTTATTACTTCTTCTATTCGTGCACTTGCAAAAATCCATGACAAATTGTCAAAAATTATAAGTTTAGAGAGTTAATTACCAAGAAGAAAGTTTAAGGACTAAATTATCAAATTCAAAAAGTTTAGAAGGTATCTATGCAAATATATAATATACAATAAATATTTAATTCATTCATAAATCAAAACATTGACAAATTAATTTAATAATTAAAATAACAGTTCGTACAAATATTATTGTCCATATGTTTGAATAGTAAAATAACAGTTCAACAATAACAATTCTTGAAAGGAAAAGGAATTAGGAAATTCTTCTTATATGATAATTTCTCTTCTTTATATATTTATGTATAATATAGACACTCACACAACGAAAGACGAGTGGCTTTTGCCTTTTTCTTTCGATTAAATTTTCCCCTTGTCCGGAAGGTAGAATTTGCGTTTCCTAATGCACTGGTTGCCTCCCCCGTATTAATTTGGTATAATTTCATTGTTATGTGGACTTTATGGAAAGAACATAAGAAAAGAATATAGAAAAAGTAAAAAAAAAAATTTTTTTTGCTAAGAAATAAACGGGGGGGGGGGGGGTGGGGTATGTGGGTTGGGTGGGGGTGATAAAGGAACTAGTCTACTTCACCACTCTACAAGTACGTTTCGATTGTATATTTCTAGCTCGTTCTTTACTAATGTGTAAGGACACTATTTGGCCATTTTCCTACTGCTGTTCAATCTTGGCAACAAAAAAAATGTCGTGATCAACCAATGCGCATGCGTACATCACAACGAATGCGTACATTTCCTACTAGTCTACTTCTTTACTAATTGTGGCGGAGGGCTACTAGTCTACTTCTTCACCACTCTACAAGTAGGTTTCGATTGTATATTTCTAGCTCGTTCTTTACTAATGTGTAAGGACACTATTTGGCCATATTCCTACTGCTTTTCAATCTTGGCAAGAAAAAAATGTCGTGGTAAACCAATGCGCATGCGTACATTCACAAATTAATTTTTACAATCATATCGATCTCAACCGCTAGAATTAAGGATTCTAAGAATCGCAGAATCAGTTTAGAAGTATTTTGAAAATGATTTTATTTTTAATAAGAAATAAAAATTAAAATGTTTTAAGAATGATTTTGAAATTTTTTTTAATCGTGTTTGATTGTATTTCTAGAGAAATTGATTTAAATACAAGATAAAAGTAAATTATATTTAAGGGTATTTCTATTAATATTTGTTAAGTGTATGAATCTTAGCAAATAAAAACAAAAATGGAAAAGCAATTTTATTTTATTTTCTCATTCTTTAGCAAAAAATGAAAACAATTTTTTCTTTTTACTTTTTTTTTAATTATATGCAAAACAAACTTGATTTCATGACTATTTCCAAAACACCTTTATTAGAAATCTGGAAATTCCTTTTTAAAATGTTTCCAAAACAATGCCAAATAAGACTTTAATCTCTTCAATCTCAAGTTCAAGACATGAGAATTTTTCTTACGAAATTTTATAAATAAATATTAAAATTTATATAAATTAAAAAAAAAAAACTCTTCATCAACCTTTCTTCTCTTCCGAGATAATAATTTGGTCGAATTAAAGGAACATTCATATAGATTATATTAGATATTACTTTTATGCTATGTTTGGTAGGAGAGATGGAAAATAGAGAAGATGAAAGAATAAAATACCCAGTAAAGGAAATAAAAAGGAAAGAAAAAGGTTTTCTTTCATGCTGTTTGGTAGAAGCGAAAGAAAAAAAAAAAGAAAATATTTAATCTAATATATTTTATGATTATATCCTTAGATAAATTAATTGAAGATGATGAAAAAATAAGGACAAATAGTTATTTTACCTACCACTTTTTAGCTTTTTTCCTTTCATTTTCTTTCCGATGTTGCAAGGATTAAAATATGTTGGGTTCATAGATTTACAATTTCCTTTCCTTCCTATTTTCCATCATACCAAACCCTCAAAATTCTATTTTCCTCTTTAAAATCCCTCCTCCAATTTATTCCTCTTCTCTTTCCACTCTAACAAACATAGGCTTAAAGTTCTAACACCCATCGGCGGAGTGCCCTTCACATAAACTATTGCATATAGTATTTACAAAAATCTCCCACTCAAATTTATCAACATAAAAGAAAACAAAAAATAAAAGTTTACTTTAGAATCCTACCTCAAAGGCAGATTAAAAAAAAAAAAAAAAACAAACCAAAGCATAAGAATTAATGCAATGGTTGGTTTTGGAAAGCCTAATTTGATATGATGACAAATATTATTGGACTAGCTAGGCGTCTATGGCGAACATTGTTCTTCCGGGATCTCATTATTCGCAGACTATAAACTGACTAACCCAAATAAAAAATAGGTTTTCACCACACACAAGCATATATATAATTGGTGGAAGCTTCAATTATAACTTCAAACTGTGAAACATGGCTCCTGTCACACCAGTGATTATGATTTTGTCCACCCAAGCGTCAACAATGACAACGTGTCTATCAGACTATCATGTACTTAATATCTTGTTATTACAATGATATTTATGTTATTTATGTGTGTATATGTATATTTTTTATTCCATTCTACAAAAACTAACTTATTATAAAGAGTAACTCAAATTTTTTTAAATTTATTTTCAATCCTATATTTAGTTTATCTAGAATTTTTGTTCACACACTTCTAATAATCTTTCATTTGAACAAAGCCCACAATTATTATAGCTCCTTAAATGATGATCTATCATCCTTCCTCCTCGAAATTAGGAAGATCACAAGCTCTCGTGATTTCCGCCGCATTAAAGTCTTACGTTATCGTGAAGTTTTCATCTTGAGAGTTTATTTTACACTACAGATTTTTTTATCTATTGTGATCTCTTCAAGATTCATCAACTTTTGTTTGATTTTTATGGAGGATCATTTTACTCATACACATGATTAAATTTTAAATCTGATTCTAATATCATTTGTTGAATCTTAAAAGTCTATCTTAAAAAATTAACCTATTAGAAAGAATAACCCAAAATTTTTTAAACATATTTTTAATTTTTATGTTTAGTCAATTTAACACATTTATTTAGACACTTCCGGCAAACCTACATCGTAATCATGGTAATCTTATAACTTAGTAGGTAAAGTTGCGTATACTTTGTTTTTCATTTGCGAAAGAAAAGTAAAAGGTCAACATCATCTTATAAAAATATTGCTTAAAAAAACCTTGACCATTCGTTTCATTTTTAAAGACAAGACCCCTCTTTTTTTTTTTTTTTTGTTATTAGAAGTAAATGAAGGTAGAAATCTTCTAATTATAAAGACCTTATCCGAATGGAATCTGAAAATTCTTTTCTTTATCATTCAGATTTAAAACAAAAATACATTAAAGCAATAAAAAGAAAAATCTTACCAAGTGCGACCTCTAATCATGCATTTTTATTACAACCTTTATTTTTGAAGGACGTACATTAATTTACAACCTTAATCACAATCACACAGAACAACAGGAAAAGAAACGGCTGTCCCACCCAATGCCCGAGGGTGAGCTTTATTTAAGAGAGAAATGGGGAATCGAAAGGCTTTCGGGCTCTCTCAATCTTATTTCGTAGTTAGAAAGGGGAAATGGGTCTAAATCAATGGACATTAATGAATCATCATTTGATGAACAGCACAAAATAAAACAGAATATTACGTGATTCGTACTATGTTTTTAAAAAAACCATCGTTCACACATTTAATATATTATACACAACACGGCCAGAGACATATGGCATTGGTTTGACAAGTACCAACAACTTGTCATATGTACTGACTACAACATATGTTACACTTTCACAAAAGAAAACTACTCCACAAGTTACATAATTCGGCATGTTGAAGGTTCGGAACAATACTCTTGCCCCTGAATGGAGTAATAGATCTTCCCACTTCCATAACTTCGACAAACAGGCCGCCCCCAGGGACCGTCCCACGGATTACATGGGGGTGGCCCCCATATATTATGATCGGGAAAGCATGGCGGCAAGCCGCAACGGCATTCGCCACGGCTTTCGCAACGGCATTCCCAACGGCCTTCGCAGCGGCATTCGCCGCGGCCGTCGCAACGGCATTCCCAACGGCCTTTGCAGCGGCATTCGCCACAACAGCACAGCGGGTGAGACGGGGCAGGCAACACGGGTGGGCAGATGGGCACACAAGGCACGCACGGCACCGGCTGCGGCTGAGGCGGAGGCGGAGGCGGAGGCGGAGGAGGAGGCGGAGGCTTCTTTTCAGGCTCCTTGGGTTTATTATCTGGCGGCTTCGGAGGCTTGGGAGGGGGTTTTATCTCAATGGACTTGATGACCCCTTTGCCCTTGCAAAGTAACCTTTGCTTCATCCATTCAGGGTCGCAGCATATCACTGTGATTGTCACTGTGTTTTTCTTATCATCGTACACCTGGTCTTTTACTTCTGTTGTTCGCAAAAACATTGTTAACCATGCAAATTAAAATATATATATATATATCAAGTTTACCTATACATATGTATAGACGACACAAATACGCATACACGTAATACAAATAGAAAGTAGGAACTACATATTTCTTTTTATTTCTTTAATTTTTTTTAGGTGAGCATATTAGCCATATATGTAGTTATTAACAAATATATTAATTCGGAGAGAGAGAGAGGGACTAACCATCAAAACGACAGAGAATGCATTTGACCTTCCTGTAGCATCGATGGCAGTGAAGGTCCACCTCCAGCACCATTGTGGTGACTTGCGTCTGCAATTATAACAGTTCAAGAATATTTCACACAGTTATACAAGCCCGACGACAAACTTTACGTTATACATGCATATAAATATGTTACATTCATGTCGAAAAATAAAATAATATATATAATAAAAGGAGAACAAAACCATATTTAGTTTTGAAAATTAAGAGAATGTCTAGTTGTCTACTACTTTCTTTTCCCTAAGAGAAAGAGAAAGTGGACTTGAATCCTAAGGACATCGAGTATGAAAAAAATACAGCAAAAAAAAAAAAAAAAGCCGAGCATATTCAAAGAGAGACGCATGAGAGAGAATGATAAATACGGCAAAAATATAAAGTACCATTGCTTTGAGCTCTCAGATCTAAAGCCAAAGCGATGGATCTGAGTAGCCGAGTGGTTTATCCTCTCAACTAGCTAGAGTAGTTTATATAGACAAATAATGCTAAGGACAATGCCTCATGATCTAATTTTCAATTTTTTTTAACTTATCTAATTTTTATTTTAAGTATTAATTTATGCAATAGCGAGTTTTTATTTTTTTTATTAATAGATGTAATTTTTTTAATTTTAATTGATATGTCAATTATTTAAATATTTATCTATTAAAAAATATAATCCATATATCCTGTATATTATCATGTATATATTGATTTTTAAATATTAAAATTAGAATTGACCTTGTTAATATTACTCAAATTAACCATATTAAATTGTCAGCATCAAGCTATACAAAATATAGATAACAAATATACGGCGAACACGTGCGCATAAGAGAATGTGCCCCCTAAATTTTTTAAATTACCTTAAATTTAATGACTTTTTATAATTTTTCCGTACGATAAAATGATTCACAATCCCTTATTTATCTTCTTTGAAGCTTTTTCGTTACTCGATTTACATAGTTTACTAAAACAAACTTAAATTTCACCCAATTTTTTAAGTAATTACATTTAGAATTCCATATATCAAATAAATCAAAATTAACTATATTATTACATAAATTCACCATATTTTGAACTCTAAACTTTTAAATTAATATAAACTCTTTTATAAGCTTAATCCATTTAGGGGAAAAAAACCAGAAACACAGATACATAGAAACAATGGTAAATGATTTTGGCATATTGTAGTTTTAATAATTTGTTTAATTTACATCTCTTAAAAAAAATCTCCACCAATATGTGCACAGTCTAGTAGGAAAAATTCTTGGGAGCTCCATTGATGTTAAACATCAATATAATACATATATGATCATAGTTATGAATCCAATATCATAATATTAATCTTTTATTAGTGAGTGATGCTCAACCTTATAAGTGTACTTTAGCATATTTAACATATTGTTAGGAAAATAGACCGCAATATTATATGAGAATCGAAAAAAGGACTATATAGTGACATGTTATAGCACAAGGACGCTATGAAACAAATTAAAAAGGGACTAAATATATGTAGTTATATAAATATAAATGGGGTGTAATTTTTTTACCGCATGCACGTGCTGTGGCCTAATTGTTGTTTGGATAGCTGATTGTAATATAAATATGTAGTTTTCAATCCTAGCATTCGCATGCATGTGCTGTGCTTTGGCCTAACTGTTATTTGGATAGCTGATTGTAATATAAATATGTAGTTTTCAATCCTAGCATTCGCATGCATGTGCTATGGCCTAATTGCTATTTGGATAGCTGATTTTTCTACACACTCGTTTGTGGTGGGCAAAAGATAAACACGAGCAAATGATAAAGACAATGATTGTTACATATATGTATTGTTATTGAGGGTACATGCCCACCACTTAAACAAGATAATTTTCTCCACGTTTTAGTGATTTAAAAATTTTGTGGGCCTTTTGAAATCAACTCCTGCATTAATCTTAAATGCGCACATATTAGTTCGTGGAAGTTTCACTTAATCACTTCAATTTTAAAGTTATTTCTATATTTCTATATACATATTACTTTTAATTTGGTGGCTTAATTAGTTAGTTTTTTTTTTTTTTTCAATTGTTTCATTTTAGGCAAGGGAATACGCATGCAAGATCATATTTTTGACATGAATATGGGAGCAGAAATGCCCTTTTTTTAAGAAACGGAGGAGCTCTAAACTAAGAGAAAATTAAATGGATGAAATTCCTTAACTGGAATCCAATTATATGACATATGTATTTAATTTTCTTTCTTGCTAGTTAATTCTTTTCAGGAGGAAAGAAACCACTTATTAAATGGAGATAAGAAACTAAATCAACGGTACAAAGAAAGGATTGAAAGATAAGTAAATATATAAAGGTAATATAACATAAAACTGTTTTCATGCTTCAAAGTGCCACCCTTTTTCTTTGATATATGTGGACAAATGCCTTTTTTTAATAAATTTAAAAACTTCTATTAAATTCCAAAAATAGCCGTTTATTAAAAAAAACACTAATTGACTAATTTAATACGTGTTTTTACCGGTCAATCACTGATTGTTTATAGTGACTAATTAACCATTGATTTTTAAAAATGACTACAATTTATCAAATTCCAATAATGAATAGCTCTTATAGGTAGAGGAGAATCCTCCAACTAAATAAGCCTATCATTCATCTTAATTTTTAACATACTATTTTATTTTTACATATTTAATTATTGAAATTAGGAAATTTGACGTAGATTGAATTGACAAATTATTTAGCATATATTATTTTGCTAAACTAGTTATAATTAACTTGGATTGATTGTTTTTGATAGGGAATGTGTATTGTTCTGTCTAAAACTCTTTTCAGTTGACTGAGCATGGTGCAGCGGATTGTCTTGAATAAATTATCTTCTTCATCAACGTTAGGCCTCTGCGCTCTATAATATGCTGTCAATCGAGAGCCTTCTTAGCTTTTTCCACAACATCCTAAATATTCAACCAACCTTAAAATTGAAAAAAACGAGTAATAATATACATATATATATATTTCCTGGTGTACTTGGACTTTCCTAAGAGACCATGGTAATGTTTTAGACTCGGACATCATGCCAACTTGGATGAAATTGCAAAATGGGCTTTGTCAATGAGATGCTCTGCTTGGACGAGTGTGTTGAAGTCCATAGTGTTCTGTTTTTCATATTTGCTCGTATTTAATTTGGGCTTTAAACCTATCTTCTTCCTTCTCTCTCTCTCTCTTTCTCTCTGTCTCTCTTTTCTCCCTCAAAGGCTTTAGGACCATTCTTGTTTGCTATGTTGATGTGGGGCTATCCTGATTGTCTCCGTTTTTAATGAATTTTTGCTTATAAAAGAATAAGGAGACCAAAAAAAAAAAAAAAAACAATAACTACTGTATTCATGAACTATAGCAAGCCTTTTCGCTTTAGTGAAATATTCCTTGTAGTATAAAGGGATGACTTTTATATTATCCACATCAGCGAAAATGCAACATAGAGTCAGATGCTTGTCCTTGTACATGAAAATGAAACAAAAAAGAAAGGAGAAAAAAGGAGCACCAACAACGATTACTTTTGAAAAAGGACGAACCAAACGTGTATTAGTTTTCTTACTTTTTTTCTTATTGGAGGTGGGGTTTATGAATTATGATTTTTTAATGGAGTCGAATGTAATATTAATATTAGGTTATACCTTCGATCATTAGGTTTATTTTTTTATTGTAAAGCAATTGCTTGTAATTCTTACTCACAAGTGATTAGTACCGGTTAATTTCAATTTTGGTTCTCAAAGAATATACGTTCTCTCTGTGAACTTCTCTTTACTTCTTATCTTCAATGACGACATGTTTAGGTCGTCTTTCAAATTTTTAAAAGCTAATTGATATAACTGGTTAGAGATCCGAGACTGGTTGCAGGCTTTTGTCCTTTGAACCCTTCAACTATTCACAGCCATTGATTTAACTTGTAAGAATGGACAAAGATTATATATTTTTCTGAATGGTCAGTAGAAAAACATGAGAGGAGACAACCATGCATATTGATGTAACATTAATCGAAACATAGCTTCAAGGAACAGCGGGCACGCTGGCCACCGACAATTAGTGCAATTGCGTGAACCCTATTTTCTTTCTTTTTTGTTTTCCCTTTTTTACTTTTAAATGTCCCCTTTGTTTATTAGTATTGCCTTCGTATTATATTCAAAATAATATAATTTTTATCTAAATACAAAAATATTATATTCAAATACCAATCACATCATATTTTAAATCTAATATAATTATTATTTATTATTTCATTTTTTTATTATTTTTACTAATCATATCAAATATTCTCTCTCTCTATCCTTCTTTTTCTCTACTTTTACTCATCACATTACGTATTTATTATTTAAATATTTTTCATCTAAACACACGTTGCATTCACATGTAATACAAATACTTTTTCACCCAAATACATTATATTAAAATGTAATACAAACGTAATGTGCTTACCAAACACCTTATAACGTTCAATTAATCTTTTTTTGCTATCTAACTTGGTGAGAAAGATTAAACGAACATTGGTTAGGTATAGTTGAGTTGATTTGAGTTGATAATTACTCTTTTCTTTCTTTAGGATAACTGACTTTTTGTTGCCTGGGCTCCAAACCTCAAAATCTTGGCACCAACCCATCAAAAATCTGCCGAAAATTTGAAAGGAAAAAAAAAAAACACTCTTTATTTTAAGGTCATTATAAAATTAAAATTAAAAAAAATTTTTTTTGAAACCTCTTCGTCTCCATCACCCTTACTGTTTCATCACTACAACTGGTATTATAAGGGTTCCTCCACCAAAAATGAGTTATGAAATGCTTTTTTTTTTTTTTTTTTTGTCATGAATAGACTTATATTTTAGATTGCCTCTAAAATAAAAAAATTGATCAAAACCATCCTCGTACGCTGTTGTTATGTCTAAATATTAACGAATGCGGTATTTGCATAACAATATGATGGTGTGATATTTGAATTCAAAATTATTATTGGGTGTATGATTTAGCGATTATTTATAAAAAAATTATCAATCAGTTCTTATACCCAGCAATCTGAAGTGGGACACATTAAAAGTAATTAAAAAGTGAAATGGCCATTTTTTGGTGGGTCTTATGACAACAATTGGAGTAGACATCATCACCTTATTAAAATGAAACGTGAACGGTCGCTTGGTAAGAAGTTTTCCATCATGTGAATAGCAGCTGCAAAATCTTGTGCACAATCATTTATACATAAAATAACCTAATCAGAAAAATAAAAATATAAAAATAAAATAAAAATAAAAATCGCGATCTGCCTAACAGGCTGACCCTGATTTATAGACAACGAGGTTGATAAACAGACAACAACACAATATAAATAAATAAATATATGTATATATATATATAGAGAGAGGGAGAGAGAGAGGGGGGGGGGGGGGGTGGGGGTGGTGGTGTGGGGGGCGCGGCGGGCGCGCGGGGGTGGTGTTGGATTGGGGGTGGAGAATAAAAAGCTGGCGCACCATCTAAAGGAAATGATTTGATGGAAGCTTCAATTATTATTTTAAGATGTGTGAAAACAAAACAGCTCATGTAGCCTTCAAGAGTGAACCACCGATTGCGATGTCCACCCAAGAACATCATGATTATGATCATGATCAACAACCATCCAAACTAAATTTATTCTCAATTTCACCTTGTATTTTTATTTCCCTATTGATAAATCAACAAAATTATTATAAACAAACCACCATTTGGACCAAAAATTGACCCGTTACAAGTAAAAATATATCATGATCATGATCAATACCATTTATATATAGCTAGCTGAATAACATTCTAATTGTATGTAAATAGCAACTGCTGTCACATAGCAGCATGAGACTCTCGCTTCATCTCATAGCGACTTGGTGGCGTAACATATTTACATGATTGAGCATGCACCGCTGTTTTCTTCAGAGAAGTAATCGCAGCGGCTGGTGTAGTAGGCCCTACCTCCGCCGTAACTGTCGTACACCGGCCTCCCATAATACCCGTCGTATTGATAACATGGGGGCGGGCCCAGGGGGACACAGCCGTAATAGCATGGCCCACCAGAACGACCTTCGTAGCAGTCCGTACAACACGTGCGGAAAGGAAAACCTGGCGGAGGGTAGCCCGGCACGCACGGGACCGGAGCCGGCGCCGGTGCCGGCGGTTCAGGCTGTTTTGGCGGCGGTGTAGGTTCTGGTTTTGGCTTCTCTGGCTCTTTAGGCTTTGGGGGCGGCTCTTTAGGCTTCTCCGGCTCTTTGGGCTTCTCGGGCTCTTTGGGCTTCTCGGGCTCTTTGGGCTTTGGTGGCGGCCCTTTAGGCTTCTCCGGCTCTTTGGGCTTCTCGGGCTCTTTCGGTTTCTCGGGTTCTTTTGGCTTTTCGGGCTCTTTCGGTTTCTCGGGTTCTTTTGGCTTTTCGGGTTCTTTTGGTTTCTCAGGAACTTTGATTTCAATGCCCTTAAGGGTTTCTCCAGCTTTGCAGATTATCTTCTCCTTGATCTTCTCTGGGCTGCAACACACCACTTTGATAGTCACCGTGTTTTGCTTCTCATCGTACACTTGGTCTTTTATTTCTGATCATGTTCACACAAAAACACCATTTTCTAACCTTAGTTATATCATACCCAAAAATATTTCACTACTTCTGTTAAGAAATCAGAAACTTACGAGGGATTTTACACAGAACTTTTTTGATCTTCTTGTAGCAGCGATAGCACTCAAGGTCCACCTTCAGCACCATTGTGGTGACTTGCTGAAATTCATTATAATTATAATTAAGTTAAATATAAGGAAAAATACGACAAAATGTGGAAAAGAGAGAGAGAATTCAGTGAATCGAAAACGAAAGGAGTCAGAAGAACAAGATCTGGTTCTGACAGGGAAATCACGAACAAAGAGCCAAACAGAAAAACAAGAAAAAATTTGCAATAGCCAAAATAAATTTCAACCACAGAAAAAAAAAAAAAAAAGAGGAAAAGAAACGAAATATATAGATAAGGAGAGAATGAATCAGAAACACCAAATATGAAATACCTTTTCCCCCATAGCTTTGGCCTTTGAGCTCTCGGATCTGAAGCTGAACTAAAAGGGTGATGCTAACTCAATCAAGCAATATATATATATATATATAATAAATGAAACGGCAGAGACAAAAGCCGACAGATGGATTAATAGATGACATAAAACTATGTGCAAATTGGTCATGAAATGCGACGTAAGCACAAATATATGGTTCAAAGAAGGAGCCAATTAGAAGATAAAACGTCAATATTTGGTGTTGAAATTTATGCAATCGTTAATATTGTCGTGACATTATCAGAAGGAGAGAGGGGAGGGCGATCTCTGGCTTTTGTTGTGGTTGATCTTTTGCACTTTGCATGTGCTACGCCAACCTTACCTTCCAATATCAATATTATAAATCAAGTAGTATTTTTTTAATCAAATCAGGTTGGATGGGTGAATGTGTATTTCAAGATTTAAATTCTGAAATCTTTATTTTTAGACAACATGATTCATCAATAATATATTGATTATCAATGCATTTTTTAATTTAGCAAAATTTAACAACATTTATCAACGAAATGCTTAATAAAAAAAAAAGGCATTTTTCTCACATATACTCCGTTAATTAATATTTTATTTATTGTCTAGACTTAAAGCAAGAATTAGACCTCAAGGTAACTTAGTTTGGTCAATCGCAATTATGGACCATGCACCCCACATGGCAAACTTTCCACGTGGCTCTCCACATATAGTGCCACCCAACTCGTAATCCTTTGGCTTTCTCTTTCCATGGAATGTACTTTGATTTTAGCTCTTTTTGATTACGAATGTGAATGCAGCCTCGAAACGCTTGTCTCTTTGTGTTCTGCAAAGTGTCGGCTGAAGAAGGAAAGTAAAACCTGATTGCTGAAAATGAGCGCAATAATTATATTCAAGTCGCTAATTATTACATATTAGAAAGTGATTAATCCAGAACAATCTGGTGTTATTTACAACTATCATCAATTATAAACGGCGCTATACGTTATATGTGTGTGTGCGTGTGCGTAGTGTGGTGCATAGCCGTATAGCTTTTCAACACATAATGTCAAATGAGCTCAGCATGATAAATAATTATTGCTTGGTGATCTTATTGGTAGCATTAGTTGTTGTAGTATTATCGCTTTAATTGGTTCTAATGGTTAAGTTTAGAGTAAAATGAAAATTTTAGATTTAAGTTGGTTAATTTAATTATAATGTTTATTGATTTTGAAAAAAAAAAGATAAAATTAAATCTAAAAATTTGACTTTAGATCAATGAATCAAATGAAATCTAACTTTTCTTTTATATATATATTTTTGAGGTATATATAAATTTTTGAAAAATATATGTAAAAATTAAGGAAACCTAACTGTATACATAACTATATATTCTTAGCTTTAGTTTTAATTTAATTGTCTTTGTTTTAATTCACGAAACTACTTAATTTTATGAGATTTGATCATTGTATTTCTCTCTTTATGAAGCCAATTAATAATTTTTTTTTTTTTTACAAATAATTCATTTCTCTTCTAGTTTGGTGAAAATTGACATATTGTCGAATGCTTTTTTTTTTTTTAATTTTTAATGTTTAAAATAGTTGTAGAAAAAATTCAGCTAGCCGCCTCAAATGGCTGGTACCTGATCCTGAGCTATAGTGAGGGTAGGCATAGAATTGTGGGCCTCTAATTTCAATTAGGTCATTCTGATTACGACAAATAAAAGTGCATGGAAGTTTCACCTTCCACTTTGATTACAAATTGTATATAAGTCATATTATTTTCTGGTGGCTTAATTTATTTTTCCAACTTTATTTTTTTGTTTCCATTTAGGCAATAAGGAATCTTGGGGCCACACGTAATTTACCATATGGTAAAATATTGATACTTTGGAACTCTATTTATGTTGTTTTTTGTAGTGGCATTCCTTGATAAGGTAGCGGACACTGACCACGTATGTGAGGGGTTATCATGCCCACGACTCCTAATTGAATGGATAGAATAATAATTTTAGCCCAAAAAAAAAAAAGGATAAATTAATTAGAGAACTTGAGGATATTAAAAAAAAAAGAATAAAGTGACTATTGTCCCGTGATACCTTTTTTGTATAGTCCAAAAAATCCAATTTTATTATTTTATCATAACATTAGTAACAAGCAAAAAAATAATAATAACTGGATATAAATGTTGGCTAAATTAATAAGATAGAGAAATGAGAAGAATGACTAATTGACACGTAATACACAGTATATATATTTCTTTAATTTGTACGTGTTTATTGTTTCCTATCATATAAGCACTGCCGGCTCAACCATAAGAGAACTTAGGCAATTACTTAAGGTGCCAGGATGATTTAAGACCTAAAATTATAATTTGATTTATATGTATATATTATATTAATGAATTTATTATTATTTTAATTAATGTTTAATTGTCAAAATTTTATGAAAAAGAAAGACCAAACAATAGGAATTTTTGGGAACTAATAGACTCTTGAAAGTTAGAGTAACAAAAGTCTAATTTTTATGTGTTTTTATGTATTCATTTAAAAAATATATATTTTTAGTAATTATTAGCTACTCTATTAACTTTCATTGGATGAAAATATAATATAAAAGTAATCTTGAATCTTGAAGACATTTTATAATACTGATGGTATATTTAACTTAATTTAAAATTGTTGAAGAGAATTTTTCAAAAGAAAACCGTGCAGCTAATTGAAATATTTTATCTTAAAAAAAAACCAAAAAACATTTACAAATAAAAAAAGAAAATTCTTTCTAAATGCATATACTGTTTAGAGAATTTTTGTAATATATTATTTATACAAAAAATATTAGTTAAATAATTTTGTAATTTTTAAAATATTTTTTAAATTTTCAAAAAGACCCATTTAGACTTTTTCACTTAGGGCTTCGAAGCCGGCCTTGCATGTAAGATGATTTTAATAGCTAGCTAGTTTATAAAATAAAAATTAAAGAGAGAGAGAGAGAGAGAGAGAGAGGGTAGTAGCGACCAGCTAGTACTTCTTCTAGAAACGCCAATTGTTTATTGAAAAATATTGGGTAAAAACATTTTATTTTCTTTTTAACTAATAATAAAAATAATGAAAATAGGAAGTATAAATAAGACCTACGAAAATAAATTGTTCAATCTTCAAGAACAAGATCTTTGTGTATAGAGTTATTTGTCAATAAAAAGGGAATGGAGAATTTTTCTTCGTATATAGAGCAAGTTTTCCAGAGAAAAAAGGTACACGTATATTTACACACTATATCAGTCGTCATTTAATGCTGACAACCCTTCATGGTTGGGTTGAGTTTTAATCGTGGGCTGTCAACTGGCCCACGTAGGTGCTTAATTGCATTCTCCAGTGGGCTGTCCTTAGCCCAACCTAAGGGGTTGAAATTCGGAACGATAAATAGACCATTTTTAGTAAAATTTTAAATATATAAAAATTAATAAAATTATATAATTTTAGTATAAATAATGTCCACATTTTACCTTTCTATTGATTCTAGTTGCTTATACTCTCTTCCCCTTCTCATCCTCTTAATTTTCTCTCTCCTTCTCTTCAGATTCTCTCTTTCTCCAGCGAGCCAACCTAGTACTAATTATCTTCTTCAGTCACCTATTGCTATTGCAGATCTGATTGTGATCATCTTTTCCTTTGGGTTTATTGGTTCTTTTTTTTTTTTTAAGGTTCTGCCACCATTTTCCCATTAACAAGCTCATAATCTCTTATCACTGAGGTTACAATAAAATCGACGAGAGATAGTTCGCGATCTCAGTGCTTGAGGATGACTTCTTCGATTGCAATCTAAAAGTTGAATAGGACCTTGACAATGGTGGTAGTGTCAAACCTGTACTCTGACGAGCTTAGATTTAACAATGATGATGAAGATCGTGTTGCTGTCATTAGATCTGCAAGATTGTGATTCTCCCACAACGCCAAGATCATGATTCCCCGATAACATCAATTGTGATTCCATGTGATAATGACTTTTTTAGTGGACAGTGACTATCAGACTACACCTCTCTTCATGATGGCGACTTCTCCAATGGTCGACTATCGTCTGTGGCAAGGGTTGATTATTGAGTATTTTAGGGATTAGGGTTTTGTTGGCTTTTGGGTGAATTGTTAGGGATTAGGGGGCTAGGGTTAAGGTTAATTTGGGACTCTTTTGTAAATGATTTATTAAAATTAATGAATTAATAATTTATAATATCGAGAATTTATACCACAAATCAAGATTTACAACTAATTATACTGGTAAACTAAAGATTTACAAACAATTTACATTTAATTACATTGATAAATTTATGATTTACGATATTAACAAGTATTTGTTTGCGTAGTTTATAAATTATTTAAGAAATAATAAATAATTTACCAAAATCGGTAAATAAATGGTTTATTAAGTAAAAAAATTATTTATCAAAATTTACTAAAATTATTAAATAAATGATTTACTAAATTAAAAAGTGATTTACTAAATAAATTTATCAAAATTTACACATAAGGTTTTTTTTAATATTTTAAGTCGTAATAAATTATCATTTATCAAAAATATGTCATTTACTAATAACACAAATCTTTTCTGCTATGTATTTTATTTAAAGTTGAGTTTTTACCTATTTACCTCCTTCTCCCGTTGGGAACTTAGAATAATACTATAAAATCATACCTTAAATTGATTTTTGCCCAAAAAAAAAAATATATTACAAAAATGTTATCAATAAATATTCATTTGCCAATCAAAAATGTTCATTTACCATTATCTTGATTTACCGTTTCATTTACCAAAATTACAAAATGGTAAATGAAACATTTACCGTTGATTTTTGCTCTTTCTCTCCTCACCCATATATATATATCTCTCTCTTTCCTTCTCTCTCCATTCCTATCTTTAAACCCCATCGAATTTGCTGCCATTAGCCTTTGTGTCGAGCTCCAATCTCCAAGTCGTCTCTTTTCACTCTTAACTTAGATGACCATCAAGCTAGATCTGGAAATCTCCTCTGCACACAGTTTTTGTTGGTACGGCCCGATCTCTACCAAGATCACTAAAGTTTGTGGCAAAGGACAACACTAGTGTTGGCGATGAAACCATTGTGTGAAGTAGATCTTTCCAACAACCCTGATTTGGTAGGCAAACAACAATGTCCAACAAGGAGACAAGCATATTGGCATCGAAGCTCAAGTAGGAAATCAAAGCTTGTCATTGCTAAAGCTCATCCCCAGTGTAAGGAGGAATGTTGCGATGGTGACCAAGCCGATTACGTCTTTCCTTTTGCCTTGTAGCTTCAATCATGCCCCGGTAGAGAAGATTCGGTGTTCTCTACCAGCAACAGCTACTTGATTGGTTGGCAACCATGACGGTGGTTCCAACGAGGAGGAGAGAGAAGTATAGGAGATAAAAAGCGGGGGAGCTAAAAGAAAGATAATAATAATAATTTAATTTACCAAATATAAATCATATGCATAGCATTTTCTATAAAAGTTTTTTATTTGTAGTAAAAATCAATATATACTTACAAATTGTGACATGTAGCCTAATTATGTCGTTGAAATTTGGATAAGTTTGACATATAACATAGGGAGAAGAAGTATATAGCAGTTTTTGGAAAATAATTGAAATAAATAGCAGGTTTAAAATAATTATGGCAAATAATAAATTATTTATCAAATAAATATTTTATTTACATCAAATTCATTAAATAAATGATACGTTTACATATCAAGTAAATAATTTATTTCTATCTTATAAATATACTATTAACATAATAAACTTTTATCTTTTTATTTACATGATAAAAGAAGACCAATTGTATAT
This sequence comes from Antiaris toxicaria, assembly GCA_035233585.1. Lineage (NCBI taxonomy): Eukaryota > Viridiplantae > Streptophyta > Magnoliopsida > Rosales > Moraceae > Antiaris > Antiaris toxicaria. Next base: position 109,972,822 of record CP141154.1, on the reverse strand, counting down.
ATAGAGAGAGAATAAGTCTAAGGATAGAAAGAGAATTGGGAAACACTTGTGAAAGAAACTAAGAATGGGTCTTTCTGGGTTGTGTTTGATTCTTGGGAAAAGCTCAAAGTGTTGAGAAAATATTAGAGACTTGAAACATGTAAAGAAATACGCTTTCTTTATAGCGTTTTTTGCCCCCTCTCCATAGAGATTACTTTGGGTTTCAGTAGCAAATTGCTCTCAGGATATGACAAGCCTCACGTAAATTTTTAATAAGCAAAACTAAAAATTTACTGAAAGAAAATAAGAACACAATTGAGTATCTGATAAAGAAAAAATAGAGGAAAACTGAAAACGAAAGGAATGATTATTATTTTTTAAACGTTTTCTGATTTCTCTTAATATAGATTCAATGACATCCATTTATCAACAGATACAATTGTTGATACAAACAATTTTTTTTTATTGCTGCTATATCTGAAAAGTCACATCTTTTCAGAAAAATAAATTTAAATGCTAATTCTGAAAAGTCACATCTTTTCAGAAATTCAAATTTGAATTATTTTATTTTACAAATTTGAATTATTTTATCTTTATTTTATAAAAATAAATAAATATTATTTGCAGTATTTAATCTTCACGTGACATGTGCCAAGTGTGCCTAATAAGCGCCAAAAGCGCCTCTACAGCCTGACTGCCCACACCACGCGCACGTGCGAGTTATGTAGACATGTCCTTTCACTTATCACATTATTGACTCACTAGAAAGGTATTCTATTATAAAGAGTTATGACTCTTTATCTTCTTTTTATGTGGGACTTTAGCATGTCTTTTTACACTTATAGTTAAACAATTCCAACACAAAGGGTGTACTTTTTTTTTGATTGAATCTCAATAAAAGTCTATGTCTTCAAGTTTCACTGTTACGGTCTTTGATTTACAGTGTCTCCACTACATATATATATATGTATTTATATTGAAAATGAGAGGAGATATATTTGATTATTTATCTATTATTCATCATCCATGTGTTAGAAACGACAATATGTGGTAACCGAATTGATTTTCGTAGAGGGATATGCTTTTGCCTACTTTGTCAATGAAACAAAAACAAACCATGAGATTGTATAATTGCATGCAAAGGGCACAGATAACTGACTTGACTGTGAACGCCGTTGTACGTGGCCATCCCTCTTCATGAAATAACACACGCACAAGTGACATTTCATCCTTTTGGCCTTTTCTATTCTAAGCCCCATGAAGTAATTCGTTTTTTTTTTTTAAGGAATAAATAGTAAATTTTAAAATATTTAAAGTAAACAACATAACTATTAGAAAATAATTTTTTCTTTATGAAAGAAGAATATGACGAATAACAAAAAGCATAAAAATTATCAAAATTTTTCAAGAACTTATCGAACGATCGTTCTATGTGCTTGTTTTTCATATGTACGACGTCATTGGAATTAAGAACCTCAAATGAAATTTGTAGCCTTAGGAATGCTTCTCCACAATATGAGAAACGCGTCATTACCGACAACACAACTAAAATCCGATGGCCTCCTTTCTTTTTGCCACGCATTGACCATGTCGGTAAGCAACTATTTTTGTAAAAGTGCCACGAAACTAAATTGGAGGCCATCTATCGATGGTAGTACAATTTTCATCCGAGCCCCACCTAGTTCTTCAATGAGTAATCTTTCCCTACGTACATATATCAATTAATTCTCATTAATTGCAAGTGGAAATTTGTGAGAGTGGTAAACTTGTTTTGCCACTAGATTGTCATATTCTATTGTGAAAATAAATTCCAACTTGCTTAAAATCCAGAAACACACAACCATCCTACATTAATGCAGATCATGACATGGAAGCAATTTTTTGGGGTTTCCACAGGTTAAAAGGATTGACATGTCAAAATAGTGTCCACCAAATATCAAAATTTAAAAAATAAATTCCATCGGGCCAATATATATATATATATATAAACTAGGAAAAAATCGGCACAAAGGACTACTAAAATCCTGAAGAGAAAGTGCAAATGACAAGGTTTGTCAGGCCGTGTTTTTGAAGTCCCAAGTCTGTATTCTTCTGAAAGTCTCGTTTGGGGTGGTAGATGGATTGAGTTATTTTTGCCGCTGAATTGTCATCTTTCAATCTAGCCAGAACCACTGTATGGCCCAACAATACGTGTGTGTATATATATATATATATATATTTTGTATAAAACAAATAAATGGGACTACATTTTATTTTTCTGGACTCCCCTGATGATCATCAACTTAGCTGGACCACTCTCAAATTGTGTGGTGTCTTGCAGAATTGTCACGGCTTTTTTTCTTTCAGGATTCTCAATCAGATTTCAGAATCCCCTTTTCATCCAAGCAAAAGTTAGAAATTTCACACCCTTCTTCTTGTCTTCTACCCCAGTTCATTCTCCTTGTTTTTTTTTTTTTTTTCTCTCTTTTTTCATTTCAAATGATTAGATATAATTGCGACACTATTCTTATCCTATGCCAAATGAGATTAGGGTTTGGATTTAATCATGTGTCTTTATGCTCCAGTTGCAGAGAGTGATTAATAATATAATTTAATAATAATTTCACACTTAATTTTATACAAATCCTCTACCCTTCAATTAAAAAAAGAAACCAAAAATAAAAAATAAAAGTTCAAAGTTCAACTTGTTATATAATCTAGCAGTGCTTCTAACAGATTCTGGTTGATAATCTACTCGTTTAATGCTTACTGAAGAATCTGCTCGTACTTCTTGCACAGACATTTCGGGTAATTAAAAAGCTGAGGAATTATGGTTTGAGATTGAATTCTAACATATAAATAACGTTAATTGGATTCTTTTGCATTAGTTGGTTGTCAACTTGTTTATGTATAAAGACGTTGATGGTATGTTTAGATAAGAGATTTATTTTTTGAAGAATAGAAAATTTTTAAATTTAAAAAATAAAATGTTATTTGGATTTTTTTTAAAGTGGAAAGTTGTTTTGATTGGATAAAAATTTTTCTTTTTTTTAAGTTTTTTTTTCTACTTTTTAAAAATAAAAAATTTTAAATATTCAGATATAAAAATTTAAGGTAAGATATTTTTTTTAAATAAAAAAAAATTTTATTTTTAAAATATATAATTATCCCTTTTGACTCTGAGGCTAAACTTTTTTCCTTTGTGGGTTTTTTTTTTTTTTTTGGCAGCCCTTTTTCTCTTTCTCACAACCTTGGATTTCACCGGAGACTACGCTGTGGAGATAACACTTATCTTCACAGATGTCAGCCAGTGAGTGGTTGATGTCCAACTGGTGGGTCCCACTTTTTTGTCAAGCTTTTCACTTTCAAGATGCTGATAGCCTCCAAGACCGAGCCTTGAATTCGGTTTTCGTGCTTGAGAGGCCTGGAATCCGGAACCGTGGGCTCCCTCTAGTATTGCTCACATATATTATATACATGTATATGTACTCATGTATGTGTATATATACATTATAGGAGCCGGTGACTCGCATATTTCTCTGCTCCACAACTGTTTTTGGTCTTTTCATCCCCTTTACGAAATTTTATGTCCCCGTGAGTTCAAATTCTACATCGTGTAAACATATACAAAGAAAAACAATTTGAGAATTGTTCACGTGATTGTTAGATTCCAGTAGAATATTATTGTGTGTTTCTAGATGAATATTGGAGGAAACTTTGTTTTAGTCCATCAAGACCACATGAAATTCATCACAGGAAAAAGAGAAGAAAATTATGAGAAATTTGATTTAGTTTAAGAATCTACAAAACTCAACATATATATATACATAAATTTATGAAATAGAGATTTCTGGAGAAATTGAAGTTTATCTTTTTGGAATATAATTCAGTGATGCAAAAAGCAGGGCCCTAATGTGTAAGTTAAATTAAAAATATATAAAAATAGGTATATTTATTTAAATACCAAACAAAGGACAACATTTAACGGCTTGTATATTTTGAAATTACTTGACGATGAGTATGTAGAGTCAATCTAAAAAAATGAGGTGGAATATATATATATATATGTATGTATATATATTTTTTCTTGTCACACATTCTAAACATTGAAGCTTGGATTTAAATTCAAGAATTGAAATTAATCAGCAGAAAAAAAGTGGATCATATAAGAATTATGGGAATAAAAGTTTTATATTGATTAGACATAAAATCGAGAATGTATTTAATACAGCGTTTGGGACAAGCATTTTTTTGGCATTGCATTTCAATGCAATGCAATTTTCCCCCAAATACAAAAACATTTCATTCAAATATCAATCACATCACATTTTAAATCTAATACAATCACTATTTATTATTTCACTTTTTCTATTACTTTTATTAATTACATCATATATTCTCTCTCTCTCTTTTTTTTCTCTCTACTTTTACCCATCACATCACATATTTATTATTAAAATACAATTCAAATACTTTTCCCCCAAACACACATTGCATTCAAATGCAATGCTAATACTTTTTCTCTAAATACAAATTACATTCAATGCATTGTATTCAAACACAATGCAAATGCAATGCGTCCACCAAACGAACCCTAAGTCTTTTTTGTTAACACTTTCTAATATCATGGGTAATTAGTGGACTTTTTTTCACACATTCCTAATATGTTTCAGTCGAATGAGACCCGTGATCATAATAAAATTGCTTTGTTGTGGGTAAAACAAACTTTGATTGGAGTTCTAAAAGATCAGGGCACATTCGCTTGGAAGACGATGGCAAAAAATGGGGTCTTATCTTACTTTTGTGTAGGGTTTTGTGTTAGGAGAACCTTTTGTTTGGTAGTTAGCAATGCGAGGCGGAACCTTATCAAGAGCCTTTTTGGGTTGGCTCATCCACTTGGCTTGTATATACATATATATATATATATATATGCATCAGCTGTGCAATAAATGCAGCGCTTAAACTCATCATTCGATGAAAGTCCTGTCTTTGTTTCTAACGGCATTGTATCTATTAAAGCCTGAAGGTACAGATTAAGTGCAAACCAAATTTTTAAATTATCCCCCGGCTATGGCCATAATTTAATAGGGTCAAATATCATCATGGTACTATATGTTTTAATCTCTTTTCAATTTGGTATTTTGATGTTCGAGAAATCTTATTGAGTTTTTTTGTCATTTGAGAAAAGTACCGTCTAAATATCCTGAGTTTATTTTTTAGGACATTAAACGACATCATGTATATTTAATCCAAATATTATACATATATGTATAATATGAACATGGAATTGATTCTGTTCCCTATCTTTTTTAATATCTGTATTTTTAATGTTTTGTTTTAAAAAATTGCTTTAATTTATTTTATTATCTATTAATAGTAGATATATAGGGAAATTCCTGTCTCAAAAAATAGGTTCAGATCAGTTTATGAATAATATTTTAAAATAACATGGTACCTCAAAGGAATTTTGGGAACACTAGCTAGATAACCAAATTAAAGAAAAAAAAAAGGGTTAAATCGTAGGGTACTAGAATGATATTTTCCCATTTTATATTCTCAACAACCACACAATTTTCTGTTTCTGGATGAGGCCCTCTATACACCAATACTACAGGAAAATCGTTCATTAGAAGATTGATAACGTGCATTTTAGTATTCATTTAATTGAATTTTTATAGTTTGATTCATAAAGTGTCCATGTTAAAAATAACTTATCTTACAATAAAAGGTGCTTAACTCATAAATCCACTAACTAAAGAAACTTGTTCTAAATTTAAAACATTCACGGATATACTAGAGTTTGATGTATAAACTATGTGCCAAGATAAATTAATTTTTACTATTTTTTTGGACCTATCTGACCTTTGTTTTAGGAAAATAATTTTGTATTTTTTTAATTGTAAAATAAAAGATTCAGACTCTATATTAATTTTATGATAAAATTAGATATAAAATTGTTGATTAGTTTCACGTATATCCACAATATAGGTATGTTTATTTGAGAGTTCTATTATTGAAAAATAAAAAAATTTTCATTTTAAGAAAATAGATCTTCTTAAATTTTTAAATTTGAACATTTAAATTTGTTTATTTTTAAAAAATAAACAAAGAATTCTCTTTAAAAAAAATTTTTTACCCACTCAAACAATTTTTTAGTTTAAAAAAAATCTAAATAATTTTTTATTTTTTAAATCTAAAACTTTTCTATTTTTTTAAAATAAATCTCATATCTAAACGTACCAATAACTCTACTCCTTTTTTTTTTTTCTTTACAAACTTTTTGCCATAATGCCTGTCCTTGTAATTTCAAAAGTAGAAGTGGTTTTGAGGAAAATAAGGGGCATTTTCACATCCAAGGACGAATGTCTAGTCTGCACTATATAATTCCACGTCACATTTGCAGAATCGCCACGTTACTGAAATGTTTTCTTCTCCCGCATCACTATACACTCATTTAGACTAGAGAGAGAGAGAAGTAAGAGAGAGAGAGGGAGAGAGTTTGTAAAAGAAAGCTAATAAGAGTGACTGCGTAAATCTTATCTGGCTGCTGAAAACTTTGCAATTCCCATTAGAATTTCAAACCAGAGAGTACTTTGAGAATCGTCACAGAAAATGGGTGAAGTAAGTGTTCTCTCATATTTTATTGATTTTTTTTTCCTTCCATGTATATATAAATCTGTCTATATATATATTATTATAAAATTCAACAGATTCAGTACTGAAAACACTACTTAATAGCTAGGTTGATCTTTCTTTCGCGTATAAATCTGCTCTCATAGCCGCCCCTTTTGCTCACATCAGAACAGATATATATTTGTATATTTGTGTGTTTCTTTCTGTAGTACGTAAAACCTATATATATATATTTATGTGTGTGTATTATGTATAGAGGCTTCATGTTTCAAATCCTCATTGCTTGCTTTGTTGTAACCGAAGGAGAACAAGGAGGAAAAGAAGGAGGAAGAAAAGAAAGACGAAGAGAAAAAGGAGGAAAAGAAGGAAGAAGAACCTCCTGAGATTGTACTAAAGGTTGATATGCATTGTGAAGCCTGCGCTAGGAAAGTTACAAAAGCCTTGAAGGGTTTCGAAGGTGTACATTTTTTATCTTTTCTTTTTTCTCCTCATGAAAATTTTACTTTTTTTTTTAATCCTTTTTCGAATCTCATGAATATTCAATCTCTCAAACTTTAGTTTTTTTTTTTTTTTTTCACAAGAACTTGTGGACAGAGGAAACATATATAGCAGTATAAATTAGCATATACCCTTAAAAGAACTAAAGTGATATTCACTACATAAGTTGGAATTTTTGTACAAAAACACAAACCCTTTTAGCTATTTCCTTATGTTTCTTTTTTAGATAATAAATTAACCCATTCTTTTTGGACTTAAAAATCATGTTGAACACGTTTAACGGAACGAAGGAAAAAAAAAAACATTTAAAAATTTCCTTAAATACGCCATTAAAATAAAAAAAAGAGATGGTACTAAAAAATTCAGATAATAAGAATCTGATGATTAGTTAAAATATTAATCTGGTTGCAGGTGTGGAGGAAGTGACCGCAGATAGCAAAGCCAGCAAAGTGGTGGTGAAGGGCAAGGCTGCAGACCCAATAAAGGTGTACGAGAGATTACAAAAGAAAAGTGGCCGAAAAGTAGAGTTAATCTCACCTTTGCCTAAGCCTACCGAGGAAAACAAGGAGGCCAAAGAAGAGAAACAGGAGGAGAAAAAAGATGAGGTAAAACTGATCATTTATTAAACACTCATTCAAAATTATACCTTTTCTTTTTAATATTTCCGAACGTTACCACCTCACCCGTTGAACATTTCTCAAATTCCGAATATGAGAAGATTAGAGACCCTCTTAGTTAATATTTAATGACTCTTTGAATGAATCAGTAATTAACACATAATCATAAACATCGTAATACCACTCCATTTTTCAAAGGCTTGAGCAGTCAATTATTGACCGAATTAATGAAAGAGAGTTATATATAATAAGTAGTGAAGCCCCCCCTTGGGACTTTGGACAGTGGCGCCCTTCCCAAAACAGTGAAACCTGCGTATGCTGCTGTTTCCATGCTGGCATGAAAGAAACAACACCCAAAAATAAAAATAAAAGTAAAAATCAGCCAAATGACTCACAAGCCAATTTACCTCCACAGCAGGCACATTTATTAAGAAGGATGGACAAGCACACGAAAAAAAATCTCCAAATTATTTTTTTCTATTACATTTTTTATTATTCATATTTTTAAAATATTATAAAAATTTTAAAAATTCAAAATTTTAGTGTCTAAATAGTTCACTAATTGAGTCCAAAATAAAACGAAATTTTACGTCAAAACTGATTGATTTAGTTATAATTTTTATTAATTTTTCAGAAAAAAACAAAATTAAAACTAAAATTTTAAATCTGAATCAATAAAACAAACAAAACATTATGTATAATTCTAAATTAAATAATTTTTTAAATTATATAAAATTTCAAAATAAATAAAATAATATCCATACTAATTTTTTTAAAATAAATTTTTAAAATTTTATATTTTTTTTTACTTCAAACAATTTTTTTAAAATATATTTTTCAAAATTACATTTTTCTAAAAAAAAAAAAAATCTTCAAAATCATCCAAACTCACCTAGGGTGAAGTTTAGTTTTGTTTGACCCCACCACCCCCACACTCCCACTGGCTGCTGTGTCTACCGTACACTTACCCGTCCTCACCTGACGTGATCGTTGTTCACGGGGTTTAAAATTATTTAAGAAAAAGACCTCGATAGTTTTTTTTTTTTTTTTTTCTAAGTTTTCTTTGTATTATTATTTTTTGTGCACAAAAACGATAATGGAAAATGGTGTGCCACAACATTTCGTTTTACAGTGAACGTATATTTAATATGGAAATTATAGAGGTCTTGCATGGGGAGAGAAGCGTTTTGTTTGGTGTTTTGTCGTGCACATTTACCACCTTTCCTTCCCTCAGTCTTCACTCTCACATTGGGAGTTGGGTCTGTGGGCTTCACATGTCTCCAACTGTGCTTTGTGTTTTACTCTTGCGGTAAATTAGAAAAGAACAGTCTCAAATAAAAGAAGGAAGATATATACAAAAGATGATCATTGAGATTAATTGTAATGGGAATCTTTTGGAATAAAATAGACAAAAAATTAAAGGTCCATTAAAAGAGTACAATATTTTCATTTCCACATGATAGCTACTAAAGCTGGGAACTCGGGTTGTGTTTGTTGCTGTTGCTATTAGTATCTTATAATGTGAGGTGTAAATAGAAATATTATACAAGTTCCAAATTTAAAAAAAACTCTTACCTAAATCTTAATTCTAATTCTCACCCGCTAAGTTAGTCTAATGGGATTCAATTCATGTGTTTGTTTTAGTTAAAGGGAAGTGAAGTATTTAATTCTTAATGTAACTTTAATTATCATTCTTTTTATTTAGTTTCTAAACCTATATCTCAACATTAATGATCCACAAGATAAAGAAAAAGGGAAAAAAAATCTAGAAAACAAGCGTATATATTTTTGCATGAAATTACTACATGTACGTATTCTACATAAAGTATACGTACATGATTTTTTCTTTGCTCGCCTGCTTGGTTAATTCACGAACCCACAGAAATAAGAACACCCCACATGGGTGTCTAATATTTCAAGCTGTCGGTGACCTCTTTCGATCGGCTTATTAATTGTTGCCACTTCATTGTTGTACTACCTTTTTAAGTTTGGGACCGTTTCTGATATTCTTTTTATAAGTACTACTACTCTTTAATTACTTTTGTGTTTAATTTGTGTTTGACCAATCTAAAACAAGAGAATCTAAAAATATTTCTATGAATATGGCAGCCTCCCACTCCTATAACGGTTATATTGAATGTCCGAATGCATTGCGAAGCATGCGCTCAAGTTTTGCAAAAGCGAATTCGGAAGATCAAAGGTAATACTATTATATTCATTGCAAATTTATGTAGTTTTCATTACTAAATTCATTCTTCAAGTTTATATGATCAATCTCACCATAATCATTTACTCAAAAAATATCACCATAATTATTTCTCACGTTATCACTGCAAGACATACTTAATTGATGTGATTGCAAAAAGATTTTGAGGACCTACATGTCCAAACTATTAAACTGATTGGAAAAAAAAAATAAAAGAACTTGAACTGTATTGATATTAATTATTAGATTAATTTTATTGTGATTTATTTTGTGAGTATCTATGTATAAAATTTACACACACCATATATATAACTATGTTTGGTTGCAGATCATGTCATTAACGGCTGAAATAATTATAGTACTTATCAACATGACATAAAAATACAATACTTCTTACAGATCTTTTTCAAAAAAGAAAAAAAAAAGTCATACGGGCCCACTCTAATAAATAGTGAGGAGTAAAATGTGTTTTCTGTTTACCCTTTGAAGTGTATTTGGAAGCAGAAATAATGGAGTAAATGGAAGGAGAACTGATCAGACGGTAACTTTCACCTGGTCTGGTCAGTGGTTGGTAAGAGGGAGGACGGTGAAATGAATATTCAATTTATTTTACCTTCTCTTATTTTGTCGTTCGAAATCTCTCCTCCTACATTGGGCTGGGTAAAACTGAGCCTGCGATGAACAAAAAAACTCAACAACCCGGTAAACTCAATGAACTCACTCAATCCAACTTATCATAATCCAAATCTGATCAATTTGATTAAAAGATCAACCTAATCCATCTAATCTGATTATTAAATAGGTGGATTTGAGTTGAGTTTTTTTAAACCTAACTTAACCCGAACTCACCCAATCTATTTCATACCTCATAATGTATAATATTTATCCTATATTTTACATTAATTACATGACAACTTGTTATATTTTATATTATATGAGTTATTATTATTATTTATTTGTTAGTTTATAACTTTTTATATTTAAATGTATTTTTCATATATTTTATTTTTATATCAGTTTAGAACTTATGAAATAATTTTAGAGTTTTATAACACTAGTATAATACTAAAAGTTAGCTTTTTTTCATATATTTTTTATTTTAGGTTAAATAATTAGCTATACTTTTTCATTTTTTTTATTTTTTAATTATGTTCAACCCAATTTACCCACCTACTTCATCCAAAATTTAATTGAATGGGTTGATTTTAAATTTTGGATTAATTCGGTAGGTTAAATTTGAAATCAACCCACTCAAACTTGATTGGGTGGGTTGAAAATTCTCAAATATCCACCTAATCCATCCGATGTTCACCTTTAAATTGAGCCACCGACAACCAGTAGATTAAGAAAAAAAAACCCACTTAAAATTAGATAAGTTTAGAAGAGTGGTATATAGTTAATGATATAAATATATTGTTTTCTCTGTTGCACATCCCAATTAAACACTAGCAATTCTCCTTCTTTCCTTAAGCCAACCGGAACAAGGGAAACAACCGAAACAAATATTCCTCTCTCTCTGTCGCTTTTTTTTGGCTCAAGATAAACATGCCTTTCTATGATAAGTGGATGTTATAAATGTGCTAGTTAAAAATAATAAGATATTAACATTAAAGATATAGCTTAAGTACATGAAAATTAGGGAAAGAATTTAGTTTATTTCGCTTCTATATTTCTCTTCCTTTCTCTTTTCTTCCCTCTATTTCTTTCACTACTCTCTCTCTCTCTCTTTCTTTTTTTTTTAATCTAAATGGAAGAGAATATCACTGCTCTCTCTTGAGTGCTCTTCGTTGGGGATGAGACTGATAGTTGCAATATACTGTTATGTATTGAGGATGTCCCTTGCGAATCTAAGGGCTCAAAAAAATCCCTTGCCAATCACACACACATACATGTGTATATGGGCAACTTACCTAATATTTACTACAAGGTTTCAGGTCTTCAAGGAACCATGCAATCTTTTATCATCCTAACCATATGTTATAATAAATGGATATTTATTTGTAATACTCTTCATTAAAAGTCCTTTAATTATATAAGAATATATCTCGTTAAAATCTTGTTAGAAAAAAAATTCCTAGTAAAAGGAAGAGAGTACAACATTCTTGTATATGTTTCATTATATGATTTTGTCTCATTAAAATCCTTTGCGTGGGAAAAACCAAGGGTAATCTCTCCCTGATTCATGTGATGTCTTAAGTCATTTCTTTAATCTCAATACATCTTAGTATTTTTGCCTCATGTTAATAACAAACTAGTACACGAGACTCTAAATTATTTAGTAAGGTAATATATACGAGAACCATAGATATAATGGACATCTAAGGGAGAGTGTTGTGAATAGATGTGTATATAATATAACATATGAGATGATACCGATTGTATGCTCACATTAAAACTAGAAGCCTTACAGTAATTAATTGTTCGGCAAGTTGCCCATATGTGTGTGGTTCGCATATATAGAGAAAATGGCAACTTTATTCTATCAAAAAAAAAAAACACTCAAGAGAGTGTGTGTGAGAGAAATAGATAGAAGAAAAAAAAAAAAGAAAAGAAAAGAAAAAGGGAAAGGAAAGGAAACAAAGTGTGTAAGTAAAAATATATAAAACAAAAGTATTGCTTTAATCTTAACAATTATTATCACTAGCGTTTATACCTCATATTTATAACATGGATAGAATTTTTTGTGATTTTTCTAAATATTAATGTATAAAATCAAACCAACGAGTGGCTGTTGTGGTCACGTTGGATATCTATCGAAAAAGGACTCTAAATTGAACGATATGCACTGGAATCTTCTTTCCAATATTGTCTTGTACTCAACTATCCATGTCAAGAATGCCTTTATACATATTAGTGGAATGCTGATCTCACTCTTTTTTGAAGACCCAATGATCTTGATAGTACGGTACAGAAACTTAACAAAATCTTAATAGGCCCAACAAATCTTTCAAGAAATGGGCCAAGAACAACATAACTCAATCCCCTAACGATCAAACACTTAGCTTTACGACTTTTTAAAAATTGTACGTGCATGTCACCATGTTGCAGGTGTAGACTCGGTGGAAACAGATTTGGGAAACGATCAAGTGATCGTAAAGGGGATCGTTGATCCGGCCAAATTAGTTGACGACGTCTACAAAAAAACCCGAAGGCAGGCTTCGATAGTGCCGGAAGAGAAGAAGGAAGAAGAGAAGAAGGAAGAGGAGAAGAAGGAAGAGAAAGATGGGGAAAAGAAGGAAGGAGAGGAAGATAAGAAGAGCGACATTAAGAAGAGTGAATATTGGCCATCAAAGTACTACTTGGATTATGCTTATCCTGATACTTCTCAGATTTTCAGCGATGAGAACCCTAATGCTTGCTCTGTCATGTGACCGATTGATATATATTAATGTTGGATGTACCTTTTGTGTTGTGGTTTTGATCGGTTAGCTTTGCTAGCGCCTTTGCAATTTTCTATGTACTTAAATGTGGTAATGAGATTTTACTACTAGAAAAGAACTAGAAGTCGAGCTAGGGTTCATGCCATCTGGGCATCCGTGTAATTTGCATGTTTATTTGTAGTACTCGGGATATGATCTTTGAAAGTGTGTGACGTGTGTAAACGTACGTACATTGAACAAATATAGCTGTCTCTATGAGTGTCCGTAAACTGTAATAAGTTATGTCCTAATTGGAGCAAATTTTTTGAAAACGTAAAAGAAAAAAAAAAGTTTATTTCGTTTTGGGTCTTGCAGGCTGTCATTTTGACATTGCAGATTAATTAAATTATAACCGTTTCGAACTAGTCCACTCATTTGAGATCTAGTGAAACTGTAATAATATTAGAATCTGATTCATTTTCTTATCAGACTTTGTCTATAAGTACTATTTTTAAAATTGGACATTAAAGTAAGGAAGTGGAGATTCAATCTATGATGCTGAGACTATGAGGGAGACCTGAAAAAGTTCCATGAGATTTAGAAGAGTTTGTATATTTATTATTTTGTTTAGAATCTTTTATATGATAGATTATATAAAAATTTTTAGAAATAACTTTTGGACCAAAGAGCAAAAGTGCTTCCTGAAAGCTCTACCAACAAACTCGGAACATTAAAGTTTCTTGAGGTAGCAGGAAAAAAACAAAGCGCGTCCAATCTAGGTGCATGTATAATGTTCAATTTAGATCGAAACATCCACATATTTGAAATGTGGGCGCAAAGTAAGAGCGAGCATGACCACCAATGGTGCAAAAGCTGCAATATTATCCACTCAAACAAAGATTTGACTTTTAAAGCACCAAAGGTTCGAAGCTTATGGCTAAAGTGATGAGCCAATAAATATATAAAGATTTTGTATAAATTCCCCTTCGTATCAGAAAAGGTCTTTACCACTTGGGAAAAATGCAGGAGCCAGTCGAACCACAATGATAGTTTTCATCAGGTCAATTTTTTGTCATAAACAAGCAAACTGGGAAGTATTACTCCAACAAACTTAAGAAATCTTCATATGACGCTTATGATTCGGTTCTGGACCATGACATAATATATATGTATATATATACATACATATATGATTCACCAATTAGCTAGTAATAACATGAGTTTGCAATGTACTGTGCCAAGATTGGCCAGATTTGAAAGTTGAAACCTACAACTCCAAAATATATACTGTGGTTTTATGTACTTTACAGGTGCTTATGTAGATGTGTATAAGTACATATATATACGTACAGTACACACGTATTGTATATGGTCCACGGATATTTTCTGGCTTAAAATTTTTTCCTCGCTTGTTGCACAAAATGTCAAGTATATGTTTGGACCACAAGGCCACTGGTATTTCGATCGAGATAAAAGCTGGTGGAAAAAACTGAGCTTTGGAGCTTTAGGCTAGACACACGAAAGGTGAAGTGGACTGGCTAGTCCATTCTCAGTACTGCACGCCTAGTTTAGGGGCACCACCGCTGTATTTATCGTATATATATACATTCTCAGTGTGTGTGTGTGTCTGTGTGTGTGTGTGTATGTGTGTGCGTGTGTGTGTAGCTTTAGAACTATTCTAAGTGGGCCATCATTGAAAGTGGTCACACAGCTGGTGCATATTCCAAACTACTGAAGACAAATTTATTTGAGTGCGAGAATCAGAAACTCAAGAGCTGATCTTTTCGGTGATTTGAATCGAACTTGTTAGTTAAGACCATGAAAAAGTTGATAAGTGCGCTCTGGATAAGTTTCTGACACACACACACACATATGTACATACCATGTTTGTGTAAATGTGTGAATTCTGGTAAAATACATGGTAGTATTCTTTACAGACTTTAGACAGCAGGTATTGATTAAAAAAAAAAAAACTGAAAATGATGGAAGATACAGGCTTGATCCTTTGAAAAGACAGGCCTTATGCTGGATATTTCATTCACACGGTAGTCATTTCTCCCAAGTAATATATACCTCTTGTTCCTTAATATTGAATCGGTATCATTTCAAAAAGACCTTAGTCAAACATACCTAGGCCTAAAATGCCTATAGTTCGTAAATGACAATGAAAAGAACGAAAATAATTGCCAAGTGTACTTTTGCTTTGTTTTGGTTAATTATTTTGTTTTTGCAAAAATTATAGATTGCGAAGAGTTTGGATGCAACTGAAGTGAAATTGAGATCAACATAATTAATGTGTAGTGAAGAAATTAATCAATGACGTATTTTAGTTTACACTATATAAACTATTTGCCTAGAACTGATGTTGGGACGTTTATAAGCCTTTCGATCCTCCGAACGTATTTTTTGCTCTCTTAAAAGTACTATTTTGCTTCTCTCTTTTCATTTATTTAATTGTTGTGGTTTTTCTCGTTTCATTAAATTGGGTGGGAGTTCTAAACTTGAAATAGAATGTAAAAAGTTATTAATTTCATGTCAGATGTTCCTTCTCTTTCTTTTACGAAGCAAAAACGTTCATTCAATTCCATTCCAGCTAATTTTTATAAGACCCCCTCTTCATCGCCTTCTAAATTGTACACACTGCTTCCTAGCTATGAGTCTAATTAATCTGATTTGGCTTCTTAAATATTGATGCTCCAACTAATTTACGTACATTTTTCCAATTAATATCTTACAATTGTATAATTATTCAACCTGAAGACAAATCTGAAAATTAGTATCACATATAAATCAATGAGGCAACTCCATTCATGTTCCTTTCTGCAAGTCCTTGTCAAACTAGTACACTTTGAGTTTGAACGTCAAGAAGCACTACGGTAGTTTTCATATATACATATATTGATATATAATATGCATATATATATATATAGATATATCTACAGATGCACTACAATATTTGAATGGTTACTTTTTAGCGTTGCTCATCTTAAAAAGGCATTCCTGTGTGACAAGCACACACCAAACCCTTTTGGAGGAGTTACTTCTTCCTTGCAATTTGCAAATGCAGAGTACCCCACCTGCGAGCAGTGGTACCTACCTATGATCGGTCGAGTTTTTGCAATTGGGCGGGGGCAGATAATGATGCTAATACAACCTTACATACTCCCTAAAGAACATGATGAATTTTCTCGAACGAAACAACAGAAAAACCTATATTTGATCTAGGATTTACTTCGTTTTTTTTTTAGTAAACATTGTTTGATTTCTTCACTACTGGCTAATAATAGAAAATTGCTATGACATATCTCAAAACAACGCGCATTATTACGGGAGGAATAACTGGTTTCTTTTTTTTTTTTTTTGGCTGATGAGACACGTGTGTGTGTACATTATATGTAAATATATATATATATACATGGTATATGATTTTCTGAAGGGAAATAATGTTAGACAGGTGATCGTTAATTATCTAGTAAGGTATACGTTACTACCTAGAATGCGACCCGTGGGGGCCTTGAGACCCACCATTTTTTGTTCTAGTTTGGTGTGGTAGATGAAACGTCTTGTATCTAACAGTGAGTAAGAATATTCTTTGTTCCAATCCAATGGAGTCTGTTTCATGCCATCTTGTCAGTGTGAATGCAGAAAGTTGGATAGAAATTTTAAATTTTAGACGAATGGAGTAAGAAAAAAAAAAAAAGTTTGCATTTTGTCTGTAAAGTATTGATAGAAATACTAATCCTAATCTAACTTTTCAAATATTAATTTGTGTATTATATTTTTATTAGTAAAAATAATTAATTAATATAATAATATTAATTAATATTTATCAATAAAAAATAATAATTTATACGTAACATAAATTAATACTTAAAAATTAAAATTAAAATTTGTGCGTCTAATATTTTTCTTTTATATATTATAGTATCAAATGATTTTGGACAAAGGGGTAGTGTGCCGGTTATTAGTATCGCAAATCATGTTCTATTGTTTGTATCTGGTACATGTCTCTTTATTTTGCTTCCTTTTCCACTTTTCACACTCATGCTCGTGACCCACACAAACACATATTATTTGCTTTTCTTCTTGGCATTTCCCCAGCTAACATTACTTTTCATCAAATTAGGTTCCGATGATCATTACTTAAACATCCAAACATCTTTTTGTTAACTATTCCTAGAAAGAAACAGAGATCAGCCTGTAATTATAATATTTAGGTTTTGTTTCATGTCCCCTTTATATATATATATATAGACACACATACACACGCACGCACACAAAGTGGAGTGTACGGACAGCTTTATATATTGAAGCACCCGTGTATGCAGCCAAAATAAACACATTTTTACTCACATGTTTGATTGTAATAGATCACCATAGGCAGTGCGATTTTAATCCTGCACAATGAGCTTATAGCAGTAGCTATGGAATCATCAAGCTCAAATGGAAGCTCATGACATAAAACCTTCCACAAAACATGACATTACAACATATAGGATTTTTTACGGCAATGAAAAATCGTCACAAAAAATAGAAAATCGTCACAAATATATTTTTTACGATAACATGTCATCACATATAAATTATCACTAATAACCGATTATAAACATATTTTTGTGATGACAACACATTGTCGCAATTACAATAACACAACAGTTGTCACTAAAAAAATTGTTGCAACTACGCCGTCGAGAGTTTGGTCAGGTTGACGTGGCATCTATCTTTTGCAAAGACAAATTTAAAAAATGTTGTTGTAAATATGTGTAATGTTAATGATGAGGCATCAAATATATACGATGACAATCGGAAATGTCATCACTAATATACATAATTTGTATTGTTATTTACAATGACACATGTAGTCGTAAAAAGATTTTCTATTTTTAATTAATAATTTTTATTAATTTATTATTAATTATTAATTTGTTATTTTTATTAATAGATTTTATTGTTATATATTTAAATTCAAAATAAAATATAAATGTGCAAATTACAATAATAAAAATAAATTATAATATTAAAAAAGACAAATAATCATAAAATATTTCTTTAATTAATAAAATTTTGAACACTATAAATTAAGCATAACATATAAAAGTGTAAAAAAAAATCTAGATAAATAAAAACAACTAATGATCTAATCCCTTAATTTGGCAGTATTACTAATATCGTTGTCATCATTGTCGGCAATATCTGGAAGAGGTAGAGGACCTAGAAGGACATAAGATTTAAAGCGAGTAATGAGCAAGAATTGAATATTTGGGTGCATCTAGACCGCCAACTCCTGCATCATCTTTTGTCTCTCGTACAACTCAGGTTTTTCTCGTATTGTCTTCTCATATACTTATTTTTTTAATTTATTACAAATTTTTTTATTTCTAATGAATCATATTTTTTATAATTATATGAATAATATTATAATTTATTATTAATTTATAATTCTTCATATTTTTATTTTTTAAATTATTTAATAATATTATAATTTACTAAATAAATCATTCTTTTTTAAGTTAATTATTAAACTTTTCACATAAATATCAATTTATTTATAATTTTAATATTTTTAAATTAATAATTATTTTCTATTTTCATATTAGTATTATTTTTAATTTATTATCAATTATTAAATTTTTCATATAAACATAAATTTATTTTTTAATTTTACTAATTAATTTTTTTGAGAAAAAACTTACTAATTATTAAACATTTCATCTAACCAGATTTTATACAAATTTTCCATTAATAAATTTCCAAAAACAATTTACCAATCAATTTCCATAGATTAACAATTAAAGACAAGCCAAAAAATTTTTTTTGAACCAAACATTACAACAAAGTCACCATCACAAACATAATCCTTACCATCAACATAATGAGTATCTATCAATATTATCAACACCATATTAAAAAAACACAATTAAATTAACCAACAAAAAAAAAATTCTCACAAAAATCAAACCCATAAATAACAGTGGTCAAAAATCAACGACAGATGGTGGCAATGACAAGCAACGAAGATGACCGGGATGTCGATGAATGGTGGCAACTGGACTGCGATGGTAGTGACAAACTACAAAATCGACAATCGGTGAGAGAGAGAAAAAGAGATAAAGAATCAAAATATGAAAGGGATGACCGGATATTTTACCTTATGTAGAAGGAAAAAGGGGTGAATGGTGGCAGATGGACGACCAGTAGCAACAGAGGACAGAAATGGGAAAAATTGGATTTTTGGGACTGGATTTTTGGGGGTACTTGGGATTTTTCAACATGTCTGGAAGGGATAGTTTGGGACTGCAACAAAATTAGAAAAATTTGGTGAGTTTTGGTGGAGAGAGGGCAGAGTTAGGTCAGAGAGAGGAAGAGAGACCAAAAGTGTAAGAAGAAAGAGAAATTAGAGAAAATAAAAAAGAAGGGTTGATGTTCTGATTTGTACTTAATTTTTTTTGTGATGACATATGTCATTGTAAATAAGTTAACGATCATCCCAAATAAATACAAAAGACATCATTTGACTTTAGCTTATTAATATTACTATGAGAATATTCAAAGATTATTTTAGAATAATTTTTGAAATAACTTTTTACAATGATATTTTTTTATGTTGTTGCAAATAAGTTTTTGAAAACCGCCAAATATTATGAAATTTTTTCATTTTTTCCGTCAAAATTTAAAATTTTAATGTATTTGCGATAATATGTCATTGTAATTACTACCATAATAAATAATTTTGACTAGTCAATGCCAGCTGTAATCAATCCATATGTGCAACATTGTCATCACAAATAACTTTCAATTGGTGTGAATCAACTTTAAGCCATGTTCTTTTTGGCGATAAAACAATAGTTATAACGACATGTCATCGCAAATACTTAATCTCATGCAACGCCATATCTAACGTTAAAAACAATAGTTATTTACAATAACATGTCGTCGTAAATAATCATTTATAAGCAAAGGCATTAGTTGTCGCTAACAACCACGTCTGTAGTAGTGTGAATATACATGCAAGTAATTAAAGAGAGTTCTTAGAGACTATCAGTAAGATAATTTGTTCCAAAGAGCGATCAATTTTTTCTTTCTTTCCTTTCTTTTTTTTTTTTTTTTTTTTCAAACTACCTTACTTTTTATATATTAGGAGTTTACACTGTTAGGGAGAAATCACATATGAAACTAGCCCAACATACTTTAAGAGTCCAACTTAATCTAAAAGGTTAGCTTATTAGATTTTAAGTCTTTCCACGTACATAAACCATTTCACATCCCCCTCCACTTTTCATGTAGAACAACGCACACATATACTTTTTCTCAACAATCTCTCCCTTACGTGTTGTGTGTGTTCACTGAGTTTTTCCTCAAACCAAAGTTTCATGTAATCGGCACATTTAATTATCGTACTCCAAATAGAAGCCAACTTGAGTTAGCATGGAAAAGAGTCAAAACCATGTGAGTTCACCAAATACTCCACTATCCATACTATAACGACACCAAGTGCGGACAACACCAACTCTTTACTAGAGGCAACGTGAGAACTGACAACCGAATACAATTGCTTGACCAAAATAAACTATCGATTATAATAGCATTTGTTAAAGATAAATTATATATGAAACTGTCTCAATACACTTTAAGTTTACTTATTAGTCTTGAGTCATTTCATGTATACAAATCATTTTACATCCTCATCTACTTTCTACCTATGACAACACACACGTACTTTTTCTCAGTATATACTCCTTTTGATGCTTGAGTCTAGCACAATTTCTCATAAAGACATCAAACCAACTAGTTATCCGAGTATTAAGTAAGAGTTTCAATATTAAGGGGAACTCTACTATAAGATATTTCCACAGGAACGCTTTATAAGATGACTGATACTGATCATAAGTATATTACGCATAAAACAACATTTCTTTTTTTTTTCCTACTATATAGGTACTACTGTATCATAATGATATATGTATATATATACACCATTTTTTTCTTTAGTCTTGATATTTAAAATCAATACTCTCAAGCATTATTTTCCCTTCTCCGTGTCTCAAAGGCTGGTAAATGGGTGCTGTGCGTTCGCCTAAGTGGATGTGCTTTCTTTTCTTATCTTCTTTTAGAGGACAAAGCTATGTACACACGTATACGCAATGATACTAATGATATTAAGTATTGATTATGACCTTTAACTAGTTGTCTTCAATTGTCTTTTAACGACCCTTTTTTTTAATATTAATATCAAATATATCAATTTTAATCTAAATATCAACCTATATAATATATAAATTATCATTTTTTATTAATACATATTTAAAAAAATTATTATATTAATTAATTATATTTATCAATAAAATATAATAATTTATTACTATATAAATTAGTATTCCAAAATTAATATTACATTAAACATTTTTAGTATTGTGCTGCATATAAACAGTTGTAACAATTGAGGGCCGCCACATTACGTGGCAAAAGATATCATAACACGTGTACGGTTCAGGATCCAATGGGGCCATGTTTCGCAGAGAGTTGAGATTGGAAAATGCACGAGGCTGTACATGAAAGTGGAGTGTACTTGTTGTGTGGGAGAGAGTGGTGACTTTGGTCAACGCTAGATGAGGATCAGAGGTTGGTCTCAGTCGTCTTGTTGAGTCGTGGGACTACCACTATTACTAAACGACCGGTCTAAAACTTTCCGCCTGCTGCCTTGCCTACCCACTTTAGAGGCGCTTTTTAGCTAATATTGTGGACCCCACCTTACTGAAAATTCAGAAAGTAGTGAAAAAATATATATATTCGAAAGCACATTTAATATTAATGGCTTGTTGGATAAAAGATTTATATTTTAATCCAATTTAAACGTTATATAATATTTTATATTTAAATATAATTTTTTTAAATATTATTATAAAAATAATTATTATTTATTTATTTTTTAAAATAATCACATCAATTTTTTAATTTTGATTTTTTATCTTTATTTTTATCAATCACATTAATTTTTCAACTCTAAAATATAATTCAAATAATTTTCATTTAAATACACATTTCCTTCAAATATAAAATAAATACTTTTCAATTAAATATGATATTTAAAAAAGAATTACATTCAAACGTAATTAAAACGTAATGTATTTACCAAATGACTTATAAATATCACTATTAATAAAAATAGAATTTATTTTAAGATTTTATATTCTCAAATTTATCTTTTATTTATGGATAATATTTAATAATAATGTTAGAAAAAGAGAGAGAAAAAAAAAAAGGGTGGATAAAAGGGCATCACTTTCTTGTTTTTCAACGTTTCACCTCCAATATCACATCCCGTTGGAAAACTGGGGAAACAAGGAAATTTCTTTTCCCCGTTTCGCTCAAATAATTAGATTGACTACCAGTTCTATCGGTGGATTTTTCATCGTAGTAGTATGTTCTCCATTTTTGTTCAATCACGTTTTATGTAAATACTCTCATATTCTTAATTCAGGAGTTAAAAGTCAAAACAGAAAAGCGTGAGATTTTACATATGTGTCTTGTGATGTTGGGTACTCACAAAGCTTAATAGCAATAGTGACGTTCTTATCATAAGCAAAATTCAGTACTGTGAGGTTGAATATAACCATTATAGTTGACATAACAAAAGCAACAAATTTCCTTTTTTTTTTTTTTTTAGAGAATCTAAGTAACACCTATAATTTGATCGTGTGTGAATTATTCGGATAGCTATTTACGGTATAATGGAATTAATATTTGGTAAAACCTAGAATGATTTAATGATGTTATGTTTGTCCAATCGAGTCTATGTATACATAATTTTTTGAGAAAAACGTCTGTTGTTTATGGACTTATTAGCGGTGGTGGGGATATCATGATTGCCAACTATATATTTCCTTTTGGCAAATTAATCAATAAAATGGGAAAGTCAATTCAATAAAGAGAAGAAAAAAAAAAAAAGAGAGTGAATAAAGCAAAAAAAGGAATAGCTAGCCAGTAGCCACCTTGTGCTATTTGACATGTTATTGTATTGTAAAAAGCACCAGCACTTCCAGTTGTTAAACGATTCCTAATTTTAGCCATTTATTTAACTTCAAATATCATGTTAAACGATTCCTAATTTTAGCCATTTATTTAACTTCAAATATCAATTATCTTGAAAAAATTAAGGAGTTGGATTTCAAATATCATTTAACTTTTTAGTTAACCATCTTAATCAGGTTCTCAATTGGGTTGATTTTTCAGTAACAGTTTCCGTTTCAACAATATTTCGGGTTGGTCAATTTTGAATTAGCATATAAAAAGTTTCATTTCTTAGTCATATCCTTTCTTACCTTGCTAGTCGACAAATTGCTAAATTCAGCTTTTCTGTTTAGTTTGTCATTTTGTTTCTAATTAAAATGTACTAGTCAATTGATTTTTTTTAAATTAATAAAAATTATAATTAGTTTTTAAAAAATTCTATTATAATCTAAAATTTTTAACTTCAACTTAAAAATTTTCTTTAATTGACTATCCAAACAAAAACTTAATTAGAAAAACAAAGAAGGCTTTGAAGTTAGACTAAACTTTGGTATGTAATTACCAATTAAACTAATAGTGAAACTAATGCCTCATTTATATATCATATTATATTCACATTACATTAAAATACATTATAATTTTCATTTAAATATAAAAAATATTATATTTAAATACCAGTCATCTTATATTTTAAATCTAATATAATTATTATTTATCATTTCATTTATTCTATAATTTTTACTAATTATATCACATACTTTCTTTTTTTTCTCTCAACTTTTATTAATCATAAACATTATATTTAAATACAATATAAATATATTTTATATAAATATATATTATATTTAAATATAATATAAATACAATTCATTATCTTAACATTCTACAACATACTAATCACAATGTCCCAACAAATTAAATTAAAAAAAAAAAAAAGAAATGTAAAAGGGCGCGAAGGAACAACGACCTGTTTGAATTTTCTTGTCTGATAATTATTACTTAATAATATTTTCTCCGAAAGTTGTCATTTTTTTTTTCCCAAGAAAAAAAAGGCTCTCAAATCCAAACGTGACCACGTGGATCCCACTACCCTTGCCTTTTTAACCATGCTCAGCGTTGCCAAGACCATCAAATCACGAGACACACACAAACGCGTCCTCCGTGGCAAGTGACAACGCCGTCGTTTTGAGATTAAACTCATCGAAAATCGTGCTTCCATAAAGTGGGCCCCAATTTTGTCCTACATGGAGGCTTGGAAGAGGGTCCAGCACTGACGAAACCATGTGTGAAGCCGGAGTGGGTGCTGTTCACAACGAGGCGATTGTGTGTCAGACGCCACAGAGCACGTGAAATTCACACGCGCCCTAAAGCTGAAGCCAACAGCATCAATTTAGACCAAAATTTCTTGTTTCCCATTCAAATGATTCATTTGTTATGCTTTTTACAGGATGGCAATGTCTATTTACTAAATTACCACTCCAACTATAACGTGAAATTTAAACTAAATATTTTTACTTCTATTATGGCTCTCGTAATGATGAGAAACCTATGTCGTAAGTCATATACATTATGCACTCACTCCAGTAAATATATATATATATATATACACACCATATTATTGGTCCCTATTTTTTGAAAAATAAATTATAATTTCAGCATATGCGGAATTTAATGCATCACTGTGTATTACGATGTATTGTCCATGTTTTAGTACGTAATTACCCTTGTAAATTTTGAAATAGCTAAAGGTGGATTGAAATTGTAACATGAATTTTTAGTTTATCCTTGAAAAATTTTACCATGTATTTTGGAAGTTTTTAATATTTATACTTCATATCTATACATGACTCTACTTGTGATTGTGATTTTTTTTAACCCTTTGGAGATTATCATATAATTTAGAGCTTCTAGTCATTTAAAATTACTATGTAACAAGTAAAAAATAATAATGCTCACAAAGCACAAGTTTTTTTTTTTTTTTTTAACATGGGTTAAGGATTTTGAAGACTGTAACTTTCTGTAAAGTCAAATATGATATTATTATTGAGTTGGAATCACTTACAAAGCACAAGTTGACTAAACAATAGTCACGTTTTTTTTTTTTTTTTGTCATGAGTTACAAATGAAACGTTAGGCTATTTACATTATTTCATTCCGAAATGTCAGATCTTTTATTATTATATTTTTGTCTCTTCAAGATAAATTATTAACCTCCCTTATCCAAAAATTTAAATTAAAAAAAAAAAAACACACACACACACACCCAGGTACTTTATCCAAACTTGTAGGGTGAAGAAGACAACTCGAGATTCGAAATTCCACAACAAGAGAGAGAGAGAGAGGGATCATGGGAAGCTCGTCAAAAACAATAAAATGCCCAAGAAGAAGTAACCCTAGTTCCAAATACAAAAATGTTGCTGAGGAGGAAAAAAAAAAAAAAAAGATGAGTCGCTTTGGAAGAACGTATATCATTTATTATGCATGCACTATAATACACACACAAACACATATGTTCGAAGCAACTGGCTAAAAATGACAGCTACATCAAGGATATTATTTTTAAGGGTTAGACGATAACTGCTTACAAAGACAATGTGCTAATTTTGATATAAATAATAATTCTGGTGAGTTGGTAAATAGATTTTCCTGAGTTAAGCTCTTCTCCACTCAGGACACGGATCACGACATTGACTGATCACCGTCACTCCCGGTCGTTGTCTTCTTTCTACACAAAAACTTCGGTATTAAAATCATATGGTCAGATGGTCTTCAGTAATAGTCAAATACTAGTAACTCTATTATTATTCTTTTTACAAGGGTGTCTCAAAATTCTATTAATTTCTCAATGCGGACAAATAATATTTTTCTGCATAATTTGTTCTTTTCTTAGTTTTCCTTTGGTTCTTTTTTCTTTCTTCCCTTCAAGTTTCTATTCAGGTTGACGAAATTACGTTAGCTCCACCTATGAACTCCTTTCTTTACGTGTGACGTAACTATCTTATAACCGCGAAGAACATCAATTGTGTGACTCTCTTACACTAGTATTAATTTCTTGAGGAAAAAAGTTAGATATATATATAAGTAAAAATTAACTTCTTAAATGTGTAATAACAAGTGAATTATACAATACTCGTTAAAGTTTCAAACGACATAATGCAGTAAGATCAATCGAAGTAGCATTCTCAGTACTCAAAACACTTATCTTGCTTTTTTTTTTTTTTTGTGTGTGTGTGTGTGTGTTACATTTGGCTATGAGGAAGCAAGGCAAGGATATCACATCATAGACACCAAATACTTGAGAAAAAAAATTATTTGATTCACGTGCATGTAGTCTTACAATGAAACTCCCCTACAAGAATCCAAAAGTGCAAACCCATCTTCATCCTTTTTTTTTTAACGCGAAGCTAAAAATATGATTAGCTAGCCTTCTGCCGTCTTATATAATATAGATATGTTTGGTATTTTCATGTATATTTATATGAGATGAGGCAAGGCAGCGCTGCCTCTTGGAGCTTGCGAAAAGATCATGTATCCAATGACCAATGTACTGATTTTGAATCCACCAATATACCCACGAGAGTATAAACATATAATACTTTTTCCTTAAAAAAAGAGATCAATGATGATAATTACTGAAGTAAAAATTTGATTTACCGATAATACCAACAAAAATATTAACGTCGATAGATATTCAAAGAAAAAATAGATATTCAAATAAAATTTTATAATTTTTTATTGAAATTTTACAAAATATAAAAACAATTAATATTACTTAATATGAACTAATTTTATAATAAAAAAATAAATTTGTTTAATTAAATATAAGAGTAATATCATATAGTGTAATAGAAAATCATAATAATTATACATTAATTGTATTTTGATATGACATTACATATAAAATATAATAATATATTATATTATATAGAAAGTATAGTACATTTAAGTTTTAATACCATAAAGAATTTTTATTAGGTTAGAAAATATTAAGTTGGTGCTAATATTGATCCAAACAACATATTTACTAAGAAATTGTTTTCAAATAGTTTTGAACGTAATTTTTAATGTACTACATATATGTTTTTTGATCTCTTTCAAACCCCTAAATTGGATATTGTTGATTTTTCTAGCTTAATGAGTAATCTAGATGGATATACAAGTATATCTCAGTATCAATTTGTGGTGGAGGATGTTCCAATATATGAAGAACTACTTGCATTTTGTATTTTTAAACTAGAACCTATTAAAGAACCAAAAGAATGATTATAATTATATGAATTTTACTTAGTTCTTAAATTCATAAAATCTAAACTCAAGGTAATAAAATTCTCATTAGTTTGACTCATTTGAAATACCATATATTCGTATATGTTGTTTTTTACTCCATTACCCTCACATTTTGTCTTACAATCATTATCTTTATCTTGTATATAATGTGCAAAATATTCTTTTCTAATAAATTGACTCAAAGGTATTTGACTTGACGTTGTACTTCCTCTTCTTGCATAGTTCTTTTTATTATTATTATCACTCCTATTATCTTTTATTGTTATGATTTTTTTTATTGTTATGGGTTAAAGAATATTGTCTCCTTTTATTAACATTTAAAAAAAATGATATATGCATCAAAATTGAAATTGGTGTAAAAAAAACCCTGAGTTTTTGGATATTTTATAGAAATGTCTAAAAATATATTGGATTTTCATAAATATTCATGAATTTTACGGATATTTTTGAATATTACAGACATATGATATATATTTTGAGAAAAAATATTTTTTTTATTGAGATTTTAAAATATGGATAATGCTATCAATACTGTGGACATTTTAATATATAAGTGGAAATAATATATACATAGTTAACTTCCAACCAGGGGTGTTTTTAGTAATTCAACCTATAGTCCATTATTAACTATAATCAGCCAGACGCTTGTCGGTTTTGAAGCCAGCTATAGGTGGGACTTTTAGAGGACTCGGTGCAAGATTCCATTTCGTAAAACCGTCAACCAAAGAAGGGCCTTCTCGTCATAAATCTTTTTGTTTTGTTTTGTTTTTTCTTTTTTTCCTTTTTTCGAAACTCTCTTCACCTATACTATAATATATATATATATATAAGGACCCCTAGTCTAGTATTTGACACTTATCGATCAAACAACGAGACTGATTTTCGTACAACGCTCTGTTTGTTTTTCCAACACACGGAGACAAATCATTCCAATGGCGTCGACGAATAACCACGACACGGAAAACGAGAAGCAGCGAAACGGCGGGTCGTTGTCGTCGGAGGAGGAGGTGGAAAGGTGTCCGGTTGAGGAGGTGGCGCTGGTGGTGCCGGAGACGGACGACCCATCGCTGCCGGTGATGACGTTCCGGACGTGGGTTCTGGGTCTGGGGTCTTGCGTGCTGCTTATCTTTCTCAATACCTTCTTCACGTACCGCACGCAGCCGCTGACGATCTCCGCCATTCTCATGCAAATCTCGGTGCTCCCCATCGGCAAGTTCATGGCGGCGACGCTCCCGACCAGGGAGTTCAGCGTCTTGGGCCGCCGCTTCAGCCTCAACCCCGGCCCGTTCAACATGAAGGAGCACGTCGTCATCACCATCTTCGCCAACTGCGGCGTCTCCATCGGCGGCGGCGACGCCTACTCCATCGGCGCCATTACCGTCATGAAGGCTTATTACAAGCAGAGCGTCAACTTCCTCTGCGCTCTTCTCATCGTTTTGACTACTCAGGTTGTTTTTCTTTCTTTCTCTCGATATCTTACTCTTTTTCTTCTTTTTTTTTTTTTTCACTCTTTGATTTTTTTTCCTATGTTGTTGTTTCTCCGCTGTCATTATTTTAATTAGAACAGGGGAAGGTTTTTAATTGGTTTGAAGAGAATCCAATATTTTATTGTTTTGGACTTTGGTTTTCTATTCGTTGGACTTGAGTCTCTCAGAAAACTGAAGATAAAGGGGGACTTTTTATATTTTAAAAAATTAATTTTGGTATTTCATCTTTTTGTGTAAAGATAATTTTTTTTTATATATACGGAGAAATATTTTTATATATTTTATTTCTAGACCAAATGCACAGAAATGGTTTGCTGGTTTGTATGTCATCTGTTCTACTGATAAACTGGTTTTCTGTGCTTTATTTCTAGACCAAATTTTTGTAGAACAAACAAAAAGTGGGCCACATTGTGCTTTTTTTTTTTTTTTGGGTCCTTCCATTTCCCGGAAAATGAAAAAAAAAAAATTTTGTAAATGATAAATAAAAGATTGTTTTCCCTGAATTTATTGTTAAAATTGTTGTATTCTACAGGTATTGGGGTATGGATGGGCTGGAATGCTCAGGAGGTACCTGGTTGACCCTGTTGAAATGTGGTGGCCTGCAAACCTTGCACAGGTTTCCCTGTTCAGGTTTGACATTTTCCTCTCTTTTTTCTCATTTTTATTGATTTTATTGATATTATGTTTGGTTTCTGAGAAAAAAAGTATCGCAAGCAAATTCACTTAAAGTGTAGAACTACACCTTGATTAGATAATTGAACCAATAAAGTCTATACAGATAAGTAATATATTCTCTCACTACTATCAAACATGCAAATATGGTCATATTTTTGGCCCACTGATTTCCCCATCAAAGAAAATGGAGACACGGGCCTCTTCTTTTGTTTATTTATTTATTTATTTTCCTTTCTGCAATTTTATGGACCGACCAAATGGAGGGTTATAAGAATTCTTTTCCACTTTAGATACTTTATATATATATACACATAAATATAAATTAATATTAGAGAAAATTAAAAGAAATTACGAGGCTAAGTAGACAAAACTTGCACATCTTTGACCATACTTTCCTTGGAGTTTAGTCCTTCCATCTTCAACTCATTGAAATAAAAAGAAAAATGAAGTTTCATTTATGTTAAAATGGTAATTCCATGGGACACTTTAGTATGAAAAGATCTTAAGAGAAACATTATAGAAAGAAGTATGGTGCAAAGTGTGCAACCATTCCTAGTAGCGAAAAGATGGGCTGGATTGTCCCTTAACACATCTTTAGAGAAAAAGTTGTCTAAATTGCTTATCGTATGATATCATTATCTAAGTGCATGTTCACTGCTTAAGAATTTGTTCCATGCTTTGTCTTACCATTTTGCCAGACTGATGATATATATTCCGTAAATGGAACGCAAAGGTCAACACTGTTAAAACAACAGTCTCCCGTTGATAATGACTACCTTTTTCATTTTATAAAAATAAAAAAATTGGATTTGATGGAGTACTTACATGAGGAGAATGGAAGAAAATCTAGCAAAAAGATTTCATAAATCAGACCAAAGTGATGGTAGAATGTTTTTTTAATTCCAATGTTACAGTCTTTTTTCACTGCTCATGGTTTTGATGTGAATATCATGATTTCGAGTTTCTTAGCAACTTCTCGGTATCATTAACATATCTACTTTGATTGATTATTGTCAACTGATGAATCCCCTAATACGATCTTTCGCCGACATGGATGACGATGTAACTGCAGAGCACTTCATGAAAAGGAGCACAAGAAAGAAGGCATGACAAGAATGAAATTTTTCCTCATTGCCATGGGAGCAAGCTTTGCCTACTATGCTTTCCCTGGCTATCTCTTCCCAATATTGACATTCTTCTCATGGGTTTGCTGGGCTTGGCCACACAGTATAACTGCCCAGCAGGTCGGATCGGGTTATCATGGACTTGGTATTGGTGCCTTCACCTTAGATTGGGCTGGGATTTCGGCTTATCATGGAAGCCCCCTTGTCACACCTTTCTCTTCAATTCTCAATGTTGGAGTTGGCTTTGTTATGTTCATCTACATTATTGTCCCTCTTTGTTACTGGAGGTTCAATACTTTTGATGCTTGGAAATTTCCAATCTTCTCCAATCAGCTCTTTACCACCACCGGCCACAAATATGATACCACCAAGATCTTGACACCGCAGTTTGATCTCAACGTTGATGCTTATAATGGTTACGGGAAGCTCTATCTTAGCCCACTCTTTGCACTGTCCATTGGATCAGGATTCGCAAGGTTTACAGCAACTCTCACTCATGTGGCGCTCTTTCATGGAAGGTAATGATAAGCTTTTATTCTAGTAAGGAATAGGTGCAAATTCTTCGTTATCAACTGAAAATCTTGTGTTTTGTTTCCTTTTTTTGTCTAGTGACATTTTAAAGCAGAGTAGATCGGCATTGAAGAAGGCGAAGCTAGACATACACGCAAAGCTTATGAAAAGCTATAAACAAGTGCCTGAATGGTGGTTCCTCATCTTGTTAATTGGAAGCATTGTGCTGTCGTTAGTGATGTCTTTTGTGTGGAAAGAAGACGTGCAGTTACCTTGGTGGGGAATGTTATTTGCTTTTGGATTGGCTTGGCTTGTCACTCTCCCAATTGGGGTTATTCAAGCAACCACCAATCAGGTCCTAAAAGCAGAGAATTTCTTGTTTACTTATTCTCTTTTCACCTTTATTCACGTTGACATTACAAAACCACTTTTGCAAGTAGTTGTTTTTTAACATCTTTGATTCCTGTGGTTATGCAACAGCAACCTGGATATGACATAATAGCGCAGTTCATCATTGGTTATGTCCTACCAGGAAAACCCATTGCAAACTTGCTTTTCAAGATCTATGGAAGAATCAGCACCATCCATGCTCTCTCCTTCTTGTCTGACCTCAAACTCGGCCATTACATGAAGATTCCACCGCGGTGCATGTACACGGCTCAGGTCCTTCAACGTCGAATCTTATATTATATTTCGGTTCCTCAAATTTCTTTGATCTGTTTACTTTCCCTCTGCCTCTGACCTGCTCCTTTTCCATCACCAGCTTGTGGGAACTCTAGTTGCTGGCACGGTCAACCTTGCAGTGGCTTGGTGGATGTTGGAAAGCATTGAAGACATATGCGACGTCGAAGCTCTCCACCCCGAGAGTCCATGGACTTGTCCAAAGTACCGGGTCACCTTTGACGCTTCTGTTATATGGGGCCTGATTGGACCAAAGCGGCTATTTGGACCGGGAGGATTGTACAGAAACTTGGTGTGGTTATTCCTTATTGGAGCTGTCCTACCGGTTCCTATATGGCTGCTGAGCAAAATGTTTCCAGAAAAGAAATGGATTCCCTTGATAAACATACCGGTTATATCCTATGGCTTTGCTGGAATGCCTCCTGCAACTCCCACCAACATAGCTAGCTGGCTTATCACGGGAACCATCTTCAATTACTTTGTTTTCCGATATCACAAACGCTGGTGGCAGAAATATAACTACGTTCTATCTGCAGCATTGGATGCCGGAACTGCATTCATGGCTGTCCTACTGTTTTTCGCGTTGCAAAACGAGAACCGAAATCTCAACTGGTGGGGCACTGACCTCGATCACTGCCCTTTAGCAACATGCCCGACAGCACCGGGCATTAAGGTTGATGGATGTCCGGTTTTCTGAAGCTGAAAACAAGTAGGAAATGGTGTGGCTATGGTGAAGAAAGAAAAGATAACAAAAATGTTTTTGAGTTGGCAGTTAACTAATGATCTTCTTGCTTGTTCTCTCGGCAAGGAAGAAATAGGGTTTCCCCGCTAATGCTTCAGGGTAGAATTTTGTTGTTTGAAATGCAATCTATGGCTGTTAATGATAATCTGTCATACCTATTACAATTTACAGATGTGCATTGCAAAGGCAGTAAATAAATTACCCACCTCTTTCTCTTTTCCCATTGTATAGTAGTTAAAAAATAAAACAAAATAAAATAAAATAAAAAAACACCTATATAGTCTCATCTGTACTAGACTATTTTACTCTGTTAGACTTTTGCAAGGAAGTAGATCAAACTTGGACTCTGTGCCACCAGCCCTCGACTCCTGTCTAATCTAGTTCTTTATTATTATTATTATTTTATTTCCAAGTCCTTTTCCAGCGTTTTCCTAAGAATAATGCTAGGAAACATCAATTTTTATCTCAAACATTCTTTTATATCCCTCAACTAAAATTTGATACGTGAGTTGTTATGTTATCGTTAGGTGTTTAAAATATTAAAAATGATAATTAATTAAGATTATATCATATAATGAAATAAAAAATAACAACTCACTTCTACCATTTAGTGAATTGATACAAGAAAGTTGGGAATTCTTGGTGCTACTTTTTCATTAATATCTCTGGTGCCCCATACTTGCTTACACTCTTCTACCTCACCTTGCCATCCAAAAAAAAGAAAGAAAAATGAAAAACTTCACTTCTCAACTTTCTAATTAGGGAAAAAGGCAAGAAAGAAAGATAAGCACCAATGAAGACAGCCCAACAGGATAGAGGGATTGACGGATCAATGGTCAAGAAGAAATTGCATTATGTGAAGTACTACTCTCGAAGTATCATCTTATATTCCTTCCTGAGCTTACATAAGCCATTACAGTGCCCTTGAAATCTTAAAATTATATTAACTAGATAAATAAATCTAACCAGTCCGCGTAGACCTGGCCTACATTCACCTCTGCAACGACTTGTAGAGCACCACCGTCACATACTTGGCAAGGAACCTGTGTGTTGTGCCTAGTGCCACCACAGACGGGCCGCTGTTTTTCCCTTTTTGCATGTAAAGATGGTTGAGTACCACATGTTGAGGTCTCGATGAAGGAGGTGGAATCTCCATGTAGGATGCTGGCACATTGAGCAGTGTCATTTGAAGGTGGGGAGGAACCAAAGGTGGCTCCTTTGCAAAATCTTCGGGCCCAAGTTGCAGGTTGTTGTAGCTCGATTCCGGGGACTGAGGTGGTTCAAAACTAGATATGCTCGCAATGTCTTCTGGAACAAAATCCTGCCACAAAAGGTTAATTATGACCAAAAGGGTTATCAGCCAAGCACAGGATCAAGAAATTCAGTTTCTATTCCACAACTATAAGCCCAGAGTAAGATTAAACACGACATAATGCACCTTTATTATTATTATTATTTTTTTTCATTTTTTTATTTCCTTTATTTCAAATGAATGCTGAAAACCTTAAAGATTACAAGAAAAAATGAGCATCCAAGACGATTTAGACAAGTCAAAAGAACAATAAATATTTGACTGCATCTTTGAAGAAATTACCATCTACAGAGTTTATCGAATCTGAAAATTTCAAAGCATGGATTAAATTAGTTCTAGCAAGTGCTTCATACCAGACTCTAGAGTAGAGGCTATCTGATACACAAAATAACCAAGAGGGTGTTTACCTGTAAATCTAAAATGTTATAGGAGTGTCCCGAGTCGTCTTGAGCCCAAGGCAAGTCTGGGGCATACCTCCACTGGCCGTCAACAACAAACCTATACTGGTAAACACCAGATGGAAGCACTTTCATGATGGTGAAGTCTTTCCCTGATCTCTGAAGGGACACTCTGACCAAGAAAAAGTAACAGGTAATTATGCAGTAGTCATGAAGTTAAAATCATATGTAGAAACTAAAACAAAAATGTCTTCTTTTTAATGAACCTTGTCTTCCAATTGTCCCATGACCCCTCGACAGCAACGTCCTTGCCACCATAAGTCCAAGTTATCATTGTTGGAATTCCTTGTTCATAGGCCATGTCCTCACACCCTGAACTAGCTTGCATCCATGAGGGGCTCGTGATGTGAATCTCATCAGGTCTTTGTAAGGGTACTATAGGGACCTTAAAAAGCCACAGAGGGAAAGGAAACAAGAGGAAAACTATGAAGATCATAGATATCCCAGGAAAAAAAAAATGGCAAGTAATTGTGCTGCATTCAAAACCCAAATTGAACGTGAATCACATACAGCAAAAACAACAAGTCGAATGTACAACAGTACAACCAACCCTGCAGTTTTCGCTTGCCATACATACCACGCAATATTCAAAGTTGAAACACGTACGGCCTCTAAATAAGTTACCCTTGTTTATGTTCATAAGCTCCTTCGAAGATCCCCATAAATCCATCACAAAGAACCAACCATACAACAAATTTACTGAATCAACACATAAGTACATTGCACAAAGTTTAATCTATTGCCCTTCCTCTAACTTGTAGTCTAAAGTAGCAGACAAGATAAGGAAAAAAATCTTCAAGGACTAAAAAACCCAATATTCTCTGAGGACTTAAATCAAACACGTCTGCACAGCAGCTAGCCTAATAAAAAAAATGATAAAAACAAATAGGTGACGTTTACTCGACTAAAAGAACAATTAAACAAAAGGGTATTCATCAAAGGATCTAAAACGCAGAAAAAATAAATAAATAATAAGTTCAATTTGTCCACAAAATTCACAATCCCACACAAAGATTATAATAAGAATTACAAGATCTCAAACGCTAGCAACACCAGTCCAACCAAATTTAGGAACCTTTTCAATCTGAATTTAGCAAATATCAAAAATTAAATCAAATCAAAACAAATCAAATCGAATCAGAAGAAGAACTTACTTGAGGAGTGAACATGAGTGGTGAGTGCGTGGCCCTAGGGCTGTGAGGAGGAGACTGACCCATCAACTCCGACGAGCCACCGGGAGCGACGTCGCCGTGAGCAGCCATGGCTTCCTGTACGCCGCCACCGCCATCTTCGTCGGCAGCAGACGGGCTCCCACTCCCGTCCTCTCTCGCATTCACATTACCCATTTTCACTCTCTGCCTTTTTCTATAATCAAATCCCAAAAAAAAAAAAAAAAAAGAAAGAAAGAAACAAAAAAAACCCGCTTGTAGAATCTCAAATTTGATTCCCACGCAGATAAAATTTCATGCACACAAATAGAATGAATCAGTCAATTTAGTATCGCAAAATCGGGGACAAACGCGACAAATAGATACCCTGTTGTGTAGATGCCCATATAAAAAAAAAAAAAAAGGGAAAAAGAAAAAAAGAAAAAAGGAGAGAAAAGAAGATAAATTTGCAGAGAGATGGAAATTAAGAAGCACTTAAGATAGATGTATAGCAAGGGGGGAAAAAAAGTTTATTTTTTTGTTTGTTTTGTTTGTTGTGGGGGGGGGGGGGGGGGGGGGGGTGGGGTGTGGTGGTGTGGTGTGGTGGGGCGCGGTGGTTTTGTGCTGGGGGGGATAAAAAATATGGAGAGATTTTTAACGGGCAAACAAAAAAAAAAAGAAGGAAAGGAAAAGAAAGGAAAAATGATTCTCCGATGAGTTTGGAAGATCGAAAGGTGGCCCAATCATGTTGGGTATGGGAGAGGATGGTCGTCACGTCATAATTGACGAAGTCTCTTATTAACCCCTCCTTTGTTTTTTAGGGTTTTTTAACCCCCCCTTTGTCTTTTAGGTTTTGAGCCTATGCTTTGTTATTAATATAAAGATTAATTAATATAAAGATTAAGGGTTTGAGCCTTTGCTTTGTTATTAATATAAAGATTAGTATTTTTTTTAAAAAGGTGGAATTATATTGAATTAAATAAAATGTAAAACACCAAGGTGAATGATTATGTGACACATCAAATAAAACTCTTGATTGAGATCAGATCCATCAACAAAACTATAAGATCTGATGTTCAGGGAGAATGACGTACTTTAAGACCTAATAATAAGAAAATTTCCTTAATACATCAATAATTCAACATATATAAGGCTCGTTTTGACAATATCTTTATAATCAATTGAGGATTCCATCAATTGAAAACAATAACCAATAACGCTAAGATCAATCACTATCCCATGTAAAAACAAATCTAGTAGTACTTTGACACCTATACCATCAAGAAATAAACTCAAATGGATTGGACATACAAACCAAATCTGAAAGTAGGGAAACCAATTTCATTATTACAAACCAAATAAACCAATAGTAAAGAAGACATACATGGGGTAAATAGCATCACCTTTATTAAAAATAAACAATTACCAAAAAGAGACATTGTCCCAATAACACAGTTAAACCACTAGCGCTGATCTGACCAATGTGACCAAAGGAACTTGGATAAGCAACATCGCAATGAAACATAACCACAGTTATGTATATGCCACCACACCATTATGGGAGAGCCACCCTCCATCATCAACAAAACATTGATTGAGGCGAACACCCCCTCATGATACAAGTCAGATATACAGGGGATGACAATGAGGCAGGACAGGGGTAGTTATGTTTCCCCCACCTTATACCCACTGCCATTTTTACCCTTTATACCTGCCCATGTACCCGTCTAATTTAATGCAATTATAGAGGCAAGTAATCCTCACTAGGGTTGCTATACACACACTTTACCTATTTACTCATTAAGAAATTTAAAAAAATTAACTTAAAATAAATTTTATTAAAGTTTTCATAAAATTTACCAATATAGTCACATATGGAATTCAAAATAAAACTGAAATCTAAAAACCAAATTAAAATTCCAGGATTCTATAAAATAAATTCATAAAGAAAACTTAAACACTAAAAATTCAAATATATATATTTTTATTAAGGTGAATATAAGTAGAGTGGATGCAAGTATGTGGGAGTTTCCCTTACCCTTCATCCGCATGGGGGTTAATACTAACCTCCATACCTATGTGCTATACTACATTCCTGTTCCTGGGTAAAAATGTCATCTTTAGATCTACTAGATTAGCCCTAAGCTGTGCATTCGTAAGCATTGTTATGACACCACATCTAACGCTAGGAACCTAGCCACACATTCTAGCTACTATCCATCCCCTTAAATCAACCACAAAGCCCAACTTGCTACCTAGGCCTTCGTTAAGAGATAAAGGCTTCTCCTCTATGGCCAGGAGTTCGAAGGCTAGCCAAGGGCGGTGCCTAACTCCGAACTAAAGAGAGAAGACAAGCAACAAAACCCTGACATACTCTTGAGAAGGAATAGAGAGAAAGAATATGAAGATGTAAGATTAGATTTTCATTTTCAAGAGAATTCCTTGTACTCTTCACTCTCACTCTCTCTCTCTTTTTGGTCTAAACCTACTCTATTTCACAAATTTAAAGGCATCATTTTTTTTAATGAAAAATTTAGGTGAGCAATTTTTTTTAATCACTATTTCAAAACAATAATTCAAACTTGTGATTTTTTTAGATAAATGGTCTTTATTTTATTTTTACTTGATTATATGATGGTTTGTTAGTAATGTACAAATAGTTCATTATTGATTATTAATAGTCCATCAATACTTATCATCCATGGACTAGTATATTCTTTTTTCTTGAGAAAATTGTAAGAATAAACTTTCAATTTTAGATTTTTGATCATCAACACTTATCTAATTAGACATTAACAAAAATAAAGTTATTATAACTAGGATAATAATTATTAAAAAAATGTGCTTTATAAGCGGTAATCATACAAATTACCCCTATTGCTTCATATTGGTTGATCACCAAGTCCATTAGTGATAAACCATCAAATAGTCCATCATTAGTAGACTATTCTAAAAAAATGGACATTTACTAAATTAAAAAGATAAAAAAAACTTAGGACATTTATTAAAAAATAATTTAAAAAATCTTTTCCTATAATTCCGATCTTATTTGAAAAATTAGGTCGGGTAGTCAATTATGTTCATCTAATCTAATAAATAACCAAAAATTTTTTATTTAGCAAGATAGTCGTTTGTCATTTTTTCAAATTTAGTCAATCAGTAATTGATTATTGATCAATCAGTGATTGATTAAAAAAATAAATAATTTATATTATGATGATCAGTGATTAATTATAATTTGATCAATTGCTAATTGACCATTTAGAAAATTGTTTAACCATTTTAAGAAAAACGATATTTTAACTAATATTTAAAAACTTAGGTCATTTGTTAAAAACTTATTAAAAAAAGTCTATATAGCTATAAATCCCTTTTTATTTTGTATTTTTAATTAAATATTACATCTTTTTTCCTTAGCAATAAAAAAAAAGTTGGAAATAATATGGTAGGATATGTACGTTTATCTTTTTAATAGATATTATTATTTTAATCATTATGCTAACTTTTTAATGACTTTATTTATAACTAAAAGCAGTTTTGTATGCTACGTTATAAGTTTCTAATATAAACATTCATCCCTAGACTTTTAAAAAGTTAATTTAACAATTAAGATAAGTTTGATAAAAAAACTTGGTAAAAAAATATATATTTTTCTTTTGAATTCCATCACTGTGTTACGAATAAAGTTGAAAATTATTGAAACAAATTCGTTTTAGTGCATAAAAGATACGCTTTTTATTTTTTTAACCCTTTGAAAACCAGTGAATATTTCTCCGTCTTGCATGCGCTTTCTTTCGAATGTCCTACGAGGAATATTGTCAAAAACATGAAACTTATAGATGATATTTTCTCAATTTTAAGTTGAGTCACAAGAAAAATAAAATGTAACTTCGTATAATACAAGAAAGAGGTGAATATTTCCTTTCCTTGCAGTAATTTCTCTCGAGAATCTAGCATTATTTAGTGACAACAATGTGCAACTTCTACCAAGTAAAAAATTAATCTATTGGTTTTTACGTGATAAGAATTGAATCATGTTATACACGACACAAAAAAGAAAGCAATCCCTTTCGTTTTTTTGCAATATCTTGTACGTTTATTTGTGTGTGTAGTGAGAGAGAGAGAGAGTAGTAAAAGGAAACGAGCACAAAATTCATCATCCTAGTAATAATTGATAGTCTAATATCAAAGTGTTGGTGACTCTCGGTAGTCACTTATTATCGTTCATCACTAACCAGCAAGGCATTGGAAACTTTTATTGATTGTTCATTATTTTTCAAGGGAGTTGTCAACCCATAATAATCTCACCACCACCACCACCCTCTGTTGTCTATATCAAAAATTGCCACACACATAAGTAGCCTTATACTTTTCCATGTACGCCAAAATACCACTAAATATTGAAAACGACCATTTTCCCTAACCAAAATGATAATTTTCAATTTCAAAAAAATATATAATATATATATATAATTGAGTTTGGTCGACAATTTAGTCCCAAATAAAAAAGTGTTTCTTTATTTTGTCAATCGTTAGGCGACAGCAGGCATTCATTTATTCTTAACCAAGCAAATTTCATTGTAAATTGCTGTCACTTTCCCTGTTATAGCTAACCTGAAGCATTTTTCTTTTAATAATATTATTAATCCTTCAAAGTTTCAATTCAACTGGGAAGAAATCCTGTCAAAGTCCATGTGACTAAAACATGTTATAATGCATGCATCTTATGAGTTTTTCCCAAAATTCTCTCCTTTAGCGCAAAAGTTAATAGTAAGCTAGTCCACATTCAAGGGTATGTAATTGTCGATACCTGTTTTTATTTTTCCCCTAATACTCTGTCACTTGTTCTTGTTTTTTTGGTAAACTTATGCTTGGTCACCTGTTGTTGAATAGAGAGTCCTTTTTTCTTTAATTGAATGAAAACTGCGGGGGTGTTTTTAGTCGGTTTGGTCAGTCTGAAAGTAAAAACCATGGAGTAAATATTAAAAAAAAAATGTCCGTTTGAAATTTTAGAGAAAACTAAATCAAACAAAAATATCTATATAAATATATCTTGTTTGATTGATTTTATGCTTAAGCTCAAGTCTAAAGTCTAGACAAATTTTCAAAGTTTTTCATATGATTTCAAAGTTTACCGTTTAACTTTAACATAACATTATTTAACTCTGGATAGTGTAGCATATAAGACAATTTTTTTAACATTTAGAAGAAAATAGTAGGCTTTATAATATTTGAAAGGGTTAATTATATGAATTCTTCCTAAATTATGTACTATATTCTATTTTATACTTTGAACTTTCAAAATCGTTTGTTGTGCCTATTAAACTACATAAAACCACTTATTTTGTATTTTCCATCCACTTTTATTTATAAACTTAACAAAATTATTGGCGTGGCATATCATTAAAAAATTAATCAAATTTTTTAAAATATAAACCTATATTATTGAAAAAATATTAATAAAAAACAAATTAATATTAATAAAAGATATAAAAGTTTAAAATAACTAAAAATGAAAAAAAAAAAAAGAAATATTTTAAACCCCTACCTAGAGGGCATCGCATGGGACCCCTTCGCCCAGGACTTCCTTATTGACCCCTTCCACGATCAAAAGATCGTGTCCATTCTAATGCTAGCATCGTCAAAACCCTTATCTTTGACCTCGATCTCCCCTACCCTATCTAATGTCACTTTCCTCGGCCTCGTTGTTGACTCCCTCCGCCATTGCCTCCTCATCGTCGTCCATACTGTCGCTCCCCTTCCCTTTTTCAATACCCTCACTGTCTATGACCTCTGCACCCATCGATGCCACTTCCTCAGAACTGGCACCGCTTGCTGCTAGATTGTGAATGTCATCGCCATCGAC
Organism: Antiaris toxicaria; assembly: GCA_035233585.1. Lineage (NCBI taxonomy): Eukaryota > Viridiplantae > Streptophyta > Magnoliopsida > Rosales > Moraceae > Antiaris > Antiaris toxicaria. The sequence goes on along the minus strand of CP141154.1, from coordinate 109,931,253 downwards.
TACCAAGGGAAAGCCTACGTCACAAACTTCGCCAGGAACTACATGAAAGGTGATTGATGATAGTGGTCTCTTGGGTCCTTTTGAAACTCCCGCCATTGTCGATTTCTATTTTTGATTTCTTGATTTCTTCTAGTAGTTTCTCAAATGCTTTCTTTTCCCAGATCAACGATGCCACTCACGGAGGCTGATCACATAGGTGCTTCATAATAGTAAAGAGAGAGAAAGAGAGCCAGAGAGAGAGCCAAAGACAGAGAGAGAAAAATAATTTTTTAATTTGTTTTTAATTAAAAATTAATATTTATTTTTATAATTAGGATTTATATCTTAAAACCTTTATGTAATCTTTAATAGATTGCCACGTTAGTATTTTTGTTAAATTAATAAAGGGAATTAAACGGAATGGGCAAAATGAGTAATTTTATATAGTTTAGATGTACAACGAATAGTTTTAAAAGTCTAGGGTGCAAAATGAAATATGATACACAATTCAAGGGAAATTTGTGGAATTAATTCTATTTAAAATAAATAACATATTTATTATTGTCTAAAAAACCTATTATTTACTCTTTTTTTTTTAGTTTTACAAAAAAATATATATTAAAAATTTGAAAATTTGATACGTGCTTTTTTCTACTAGTTTGGTTAGCTTTAAAATAGCAAACCGAACATAAAACATACTGATCAAATCCAATTAGAATGCTTGGTTAAAATACCCATGTACCCAAAGCGCAAAACACACTGGAAAAATAGAATCAACAAAAATAAAAATAAAAAAAACTAAGATTTACTTAGTTTGACAAAATTACTTACGTTTACAAGAGAAGGATGATAAAATTCCTCACTAACAAATTCAACATTACACACTTATCAATCTCTTTTGATCTCTTTCTACCCAAAACCCTTTACACCCTTTACCTACCTCTCTCTTCACTCTATCTTAAAAAAAAAAAAAAAAAACACTTTTTTTATTTTCTCTAATCACACCTAACCCTAATCATAATTGATCTATCTATAGACTTTCAATGGGACACAAAATCCATACTTTCCAAAACTCATACATTCCTAAACTCGGACTTTCACAAACTTACAAATAGATTACCAAAAACTAATTTGAATTGTATACTTAACAATCTCTACCTTGACTTAAATTCTCTTAACTAACACTTATGCTTAACAAAAATAAAAATAGATCAAGTTCAAACTCTCATCGAACTTGACACAAGAACCTTTATTCTTCTGCCATATTTGTCTTCACTGTCAAAGTTTTCATCATTTTCCTTTTATCATCTTCGGTTGTTACCATCATCTTCTTGCACTCTTTCATAATAGTTGAAGGATGTGGCACCATCTTCATAGCTCCACATACAATGGCCTTTCTAATCAAATTGTATAGATTCTTTACTTTTTTACCCTTCATTACAATCAAAAAACCACTCTTTACTTTCATAAAAACACCCTGAGCAGAACACTCACAACCTAAAGTACAACACCCCCAAAAAAATTAAACTTCTCCTTAGTTGAGGAACATGGCTAACAGTCATCAATGCCCTCATACTTTCATCAAATATCTTTACCTTTACTATACCTATTCCAATGGTTTTAGCACTCGAATCATTGATAATGATCTCAAGAGAACCAACTTCACAAGGTTCATAATAATCAAACCACTCATCATGTAGACATATAGAACGAACGTCCTGAATCTAAAATCCAAGAATTAGAAACATCTTCATTAGCAATAATAGAGTAAAAATCATCTTTACTATCAAACCTGTCACTGACAATATTTGTCAATTATGTTTATTGAGCCTTTTACTTTCTCTTCTTTTTAAAGTGCTTTGTCAATTCTTTATAATTTTTCCTGATATGTCCTTTCTCATGATAGTAAAAGCACTAAACTTCCTTCCTTGAACTTGAATGAGAACGCTTTGCTTTTCTCTCATAATATCTCCTTCATGACTTACTCTCGTCCCTTTTATAAATCTGACTTCACCACTAAAACTTGTTCAATATGAGATGAACTACTAGGCTGTTTTATGTTTGCAATTTCTAACAAAGTAGTTGATACTTCATCCACGGTCAACGTACTTTCTTCAACTAACAGTATGATTATTAAAGTCTCATATGATTTATGTAGGGAGGCGAACAAAATTACCAATTTATCTTCCTTATCAATTTTGAACAACTAAGTTATTCACCTATTATGATTGTTTATATGATCCCTAACATTAGTTTCTTCACTCTTCTCTTCAACTCATATAACTACTTCTTCAAATATAATATATTTTTTAGGGATTTCGACTTGCAAACTTTTTCAAATTTTTCTGATAACTTGGAAGGAGATTTTTTATTCATAAATTTCAATTCGAGAGCCAAACTCAAATGAATAATGCTTGCTACTCTCGCTTCTAATTCTTTCCAATCTTCATCGCTCATCTTTTCTAACTTCTTTCCTCGCAATGCTTTCAGAAGTTCTTATTATACCAAAATATATTTTACTTTACTCTGTCATATGCTAAAATTACTTTTTCCATTAAAACATTGAATTTGATCAAACTTTAATCCAGACATCATGTTGGGTTTTTTTAAGACCTTGAACCTTGACTCTGAAACCACCTGTTGGTGAAAACACTTATATATCCAAAGCGTAGTAAAAAAAAAAAAAAATCAATGAAAACAAAAAAAGACAAAGATTTATGTAATTCGGTAAAATTACCAACATCTAAGAGAGAGAGAGAGTGAATAAAATTAGTTACTAACAAATTCAAAATTATATACTCATTAATCTCTCTCAACCTCTTTCTATCCAAAACCTCTTACAATCTTTGCTTATTCCTCTCTTCATTCTATCTCAAAAATGAGACACTATTTCTATTTTCTCTAACCACACCCAACTTTAATCACAATAAACCTATTTTTAGACATTCAATGGGACATAAAATTCACATTTTCTCAAAACTCACATATTCACAAACTCACAAATAAAAAGTTATCTAAAACAAATTTGAGTCATAAACCCTAAAAACAGACCCACAATTTGATAATATTGATTTGGTTTGATTTCATCTAGATTGATCGATTTTTGCGTATCCATTTTTTTTTTTTAACGCCTATGGTCGGAAAAAGAAAAATGAGAGAAAGAAGTAAACAAATTATTTAATTATTTTTTTTGCTCTGAAAATATTATGTGCTTAGTAACAGTATATAAATTATTTTCTTCTATTTACATTTTTTTAACTATTTCAGGAAAGGGAAAACCCACTGGGCTTTGTATATGCACATCAGTACCAGCCCAATTCTTCGTATGGTCGGACGTCCATTTTCAGCCCCAATTTCTAGTTGGAAAATTGTATTAAATTGGTTTTTTTTTTTTTTTTTTCATATGGTTCCAAAGTAAATAATAAAATTTTAAATCTATTTTTAAAGTATTATGTAATTTTAAATATTTTTATTTTATCTTTAAATTAATTTTTGATTATTTATATCTTTATTTTCTTTTTTATTTTATATATTCTCTCTTTTTATCAAAAAAATTCATCAAAATTAACCAAATTCAATAAATAAATAATATATCAATTTAAAAAGTGATTATTTAAATAAATTTATAAAAATTTACATATAAAGGTATTTTTAAAATTTTAAATTATAATAAATCATAATTTATTAAAAATATATTATTTAATAATAATTCAAACTTTATTTAATATTTATTTTTATTGACCTTAATGGGTATTTATTTACAATTTTGTATTCGCATTGCGTTTAAACATAGTATAATTTTCATTCAAACGAAAAAGTTTTATATTCAAATATAATATTTTTTAATAATATCTTAAATACATTTATTATTTCAAAATATTTTAAAAATAAAATTTTTTCATTCATATTATATTCTTTTTATATCTCATTTTTATTATTTACTTTTATCAATCACATTAGTTTTTCAACTCTAAAATACAATTCAAATACTTTTCATCCAAACACACATTGTATTCAAATGTAAAACAAATATTTTTCATTTAAATACAAAATATATTAAATACATTACATTCAAATACAATATAAACACAATACATTTAGGGGCGTTTGGTAAACGTATTGTGTTTTAATTGCATTTGAATACATTTTTTTTTAGTATTGTATTTGGTTGAAAAGTATTTGTTTTATATTTAAATAAAATATGTATTTGGATGAAAAGTATTTTAGAGTTGAAAAGTTAATGTAATCGATAAAAGTAGAGATAAATAATTATGGTTGAAAAATTGATGTGATTATTTTAAAAAAATTTTGAATAATTATTATTTTCATAACACTGTTGAAAATAATTATATTTGAATATAAAATTTTATATTTAATGTAAAATTAATTTTCGTAACATAAAAAAACGTTTACCAAACGCTACCTCATCCTATGAGTTTTCACCAATTCCCCTTCTTTTTTATTTTTTCTAGTGCCACATCGGCCTCGAAAGTGTATTCGCACTTTGCAGGGTCCATTTCGCTTTTCGGTGCGGCAATTTATCGAACACTTTACGTACCGAAGTCCTATCAAAACCGAAAGCCTGGGAACAGCTCCAATCTCGTGAGTTTTCACTCCTTTTTCCCGCTTCCTTTTATGTCTGTCTTTTATGTTTCCTACTTCCTAGTCTATTAACCTGGTCACTGACTTTAGTCTTTCATTTATGCCATTCTCTATTATTTCAAATCACTTTCTATCCTGGTTTCTATTCACATTTTGCATACTTGGACATTTTTCTTCAAATGGTCATAAGGTTTTGATTTCCGGGTCATTGTCTTTTTTTTTATTCTAATTTGTATAGTGTGAAGTAAAGTTTGCAATGAATGACAACGAAAGCAAGTTCAGCATTTAAGATTGAGGTTAAATGTGGCTATGGTTTTAGGATCACCGCCTGTTTGCTGAAATGAATGTGGAGATCCTTTTTTGCTCTGTTTGGTTTTATAATTATTGACCATTATTTTATCACATAGAAGATTTTTTCTGTTTTGAGTCACATGCTTTTTTTTTTTTTTTTAATGAAGAAAATGGATCCAGCATGGGACCCCTACACTTCAGAACACTCGAAGGCAAAGTAGGGGCTCAAACTTTAGACCTCTTTCTTAGTGAGGTTTAAGGAGCTACCCCTCAACCACCCCGTCCGCCTCTTTGGAGGCGTGCTTGTTTGTAATTGTTCCTCTTGCCTTGTACTTTATCTTGATGTTTCCCAGAAGTTTCCTTGGTGGGATATGACCAAATCACTACAACGATTGCAATGTAGAAATTGCAAAAAGACAAAATCTCTACTACATAAGTTATAGGAGAATAGGAGGCTTCCTTGGCGGTCTTTATAAGTTGTGGCACATTTTTGAACAGTGGAGCCATCTTATAGCACGTAGTATTGGATTTTATTAGTGTAATCTTGTGTGTTTTTATGCCCTGACTTGGGATAGGTTTCGTTGATTTTCGGGTCTCCTGAACATGCAAAGCATTAGAAATGCCATCTTGTGGCATGTCAGGGCAAAGAGACCAGCCGAAACGTTGTTTGGTTCAAATGGGAAAAATATGCTCAAAATGCTAGGCAATCAGATCATGTGTGCATCAACAGGCACCAACGCTGATCAAGTAATGGATCGGGTGATCGGACTGGTTAAGAAGTTCGATAAAGTCGATGCCACTAAGGTAATTATTCAGTTTAATTGTTTAAATTTACCATCTACTCTTTTTTGTCGATTTAATAGTTGTTTGAATTTTGAGAAACATTCCTCCAATTACTCCCTTTTAGCATGACATGGAATGTTGCCTATCCTTATATATTTAGCTGCCCTTTATTGAGAAAAGGAAAAATCAGTGCAAGGAAATTGATAGGTCACTTGACCTTAGCAGGTTACTGAAACAGCTGATTTCCAAAAAGACTTGAGCCTGGACAGCTTAGACCGGGTTGAGCTTGTGATGGCTTTTGAAGAGGAATTCTCTGTTGAAATCCCTGATGAAAAGGCAGACAAGTTGACTTGCTGTGCTGACGTAGCCAAATACATAGTTTCCGGGGATGAACAGAAAACTTAAGTCCTGATCATCAGGTTTTGTGTAGACAATGTACTTCAGTGTTTTATTTTCTTGTCATGGCATTTGTCTCGTTTCAAAATTTAGACGTTGGGTTGTTTCCAAGACTCTTGAGATCATACCATTCTTTATGAGTATTGCAAAGATTTCATAGGTTGTCAAAAACTTCATGGTTTTTCTCAGATTGACAACATACATCAATAACATTGTTTCATGTTTGGAATAACATGTAGTATATGCATATAGTATAGATCACTCCACAACCAATTCATCACAAAACTTATATCTACATCATAATACAAGATTATATGCATATATAATCATAATTTCATCATATGTACTTTCTTTAACCCATATATATATATATATTTTCCGCATCGGCTGCTATATAGTAACACAAAGGATCAAATGTTTGTAACTCAATGCTGTGACTAGAAAGCGCCATCTACCTGAGTTGTGGTGCTGTATCCCAAATCACACTAATCGATAGTGATCTCTATGAAAGCATCTTTGAATTGTTGCCACCGCATCCTTGCATTAGTCTTGATGTCAGATGCTGGAAACTTATTGTTCCAGCGTCGTAAGTTCGAATGCCATTTCCAACTGACGACAATTTCAGCCCCTTGTTCCTCCTCACATAAGCTGGTCTACACAGCGCGTTCTTTGGTAATCTAAGGACTTTAAGTGAACATTTCCTGTCCAAGTTGGGAATTGCATGTAGGTTTGAAGGGAGGTCAATAGCAAAATCTCCATATTCATCTGTCACACCTTTTATCCAACTTGATTTTCCTTTTTTTCCGTTCATATGGCAGTTAACGGCTACCAAAGCGCCTGCACACACAAGATAGACATGTTGAATATATTATAGGTGTAAAACTGTTGGAATTGTTTAACTATAAGTAGAAAAGGGAATATCAAAGTCACATATAGAAAGAAGATAAAAAGTCATAATTCTTTATAAGAGAATGTCTTTTTAGTGAGTCAATGACATAGCAAGTGAAAGGATATGCCTGTATAGCTCGCACACACGCACGCACGGCATGGGCAATGTGGCTGTAGAGGCTCTTATTAGGTGCACTAGGCACGTAAACGTGTCGTATGGAAATTAAATGTTGCAATTAATATTTATTATTATTTTTTTTATGAAAAATAAATTATTCAAATTTTAATTTCAAATTTTGAATTTTGAAAAAAAATGTGACTCTTAAAAAATAGTAGCAATTAAAATAATTGTTTATAACAATAGATGCATATGTTGATAAATAGGTATCATTTAATCTATATTAAGAGAAAATCAGAAACTGTTTAATATAATTTTTTTGTCTTTTCAATTTTTTCTCTTTTTCTCTCCCAAATATTTAAACAGTGTTCTTTTTTTTTTTTTGTGAATTTCTAGTTTTATTTGTTAGAAATTTATATGAGGCTTGTCATCTCCTGATAGCGATTTGTTATTAAAATCCAAAGCAGTTTTTACGGAGAGGGGGCAAATAACGCTTTCTTAAAGCGTATTTCATTATATATTTCAAATCTCCAACAACGAAAACATGAGCCTCACATGTTTCATTTTGTCATTTTTTTAACGATTATTTATAGAGATACTGTTATTGCAACATCTGATAAGCTCATATGTCAAAAGTGTCATTTTAAGTTCTAAAAGACAAAGTGAGACAACTAATAACTGTCAAGTGTTGAATTTGAAATTAACTCATAAGAGGCTATATGGAACAACAATTGAAAATAGAATTTTGTTTATTCAATTTCAAAACTATCAAATCTATTTCTTGTTTTTTCTCTCATAAATTTTCATTAATAAAATTTATTATATCAAGTTGAAGTTGGATGATTTTTCTACTTTCATGTTCATAACGATAAAACGAACAAAACAAAATTCATATTGTGTTTTTTTTTTCATTTGATAAACACATTTTAAGGGGGCATTTGGAGAAAGTATTCAATTTTAATTTTACTCAAATACAATACAATTTTACACCAAATACAAATTTTACAACAGTGCTACGAAAACAATTACTATTCAAAACATTTTTAAAATAATCACATCAACTTTTTAATTCCACTATTTATCTCTACTTTTACCAATCACATCAACTTTTTAATTCTAAAATACTTTTCATCCAAACACACATTTCATTCAAATACAAAACAAATACTTTTCAACCAAATACAACATTCAAAAAATAAATTTCATTCAAATACAATCAAAATGCAATGCGTTTACCAAATGCCCCCCAAATATATACATTGTTCCCTTACAGTACATTTCCAATTCACACTTTAACTAAACACACATTTGAATTTGACCTACAAAACTCTAATTTCAATATTATTCCTAAACAGACCCTAAATTTATTATTTTTTCCAACATTGTTTTTCTTTTCCTTGTTCTTGTAATTTACGTTTCTTCACGGAGAGATTTCTTTTTTTCATTTAGGAATGAATGGTCAATTTTTACGTATAATTATCTTGCTTCAAAGTTATTATATGTCTATTATTTTATTTTATTTATGAGATATGTCATTTTCTGTGGAATTAAATTCATGAAATGAAACTTTAACAAAAAATAAATTCATGAAATGAAATGAATTAAATGATAATCTTAAAATATTTATTTTTTCCTTAGCATTTAAGTCAAAGCTTATTCATATTTATTTAAATAATGAATGTGAAAGGTCCAGAGTTTATGGCAAGGAACAGGTTCTTGATGGGGGCTTCCCATGTTTTACTCTACTCTATTTGTTCTAACTGAACTTGGATGGTTAAATTGTTTCCAAAGAAAGAGAACATGTCCAAATCAAATTAGGAGTTACTAAGTTTTCACCGGTCCAACATGAATGTCAAGCATATAGCTTGCTTCAAAGAGCTGTTCATTGTAAAGAAAGAAATAATTGTGTAAGCCTTCAATTTGTTAACGTGTTTAGGAATCATTAAAAAGAAAATTTGTAAAAATACTAAAAATTGTAGAGGTTTTTATCGTACGTTAAGGGTATGGCTGTATTTATCTAATTAGATAAATATTCATTAAGTTCCATGATACTTGGGTTACATAGAGAATGCTCTTATGGTTTGTTTGGTGAACGCATTTTATTTGCATTGCATTTGAATGAAATGCATTGAATGTAATTTGTGTTTGGAGAAAAAGTATTAGCATTGTATTTGAATGCAATGGTGTTTGGGTGAAAAATATTTGAATTATATTTTAATAATAAATATGTGATGTGATAGGTAAAAGTAGAGAGTAAAAAAAGAGAGAGAAAGAAAATATATGATGTAATTAATAAAAGTAATAGAAAAAGTGAAATAATAAATAGTAATTGTATTGGATTTAAAATGTGATGTGATTGGTATTTGAATGAAATATTTTTGTATTTGGGGGAAAATTGCATTGCATTTAAATGCAATGCAGTTTGAATGTGTGTGCCAAATGCACACTTAGTTACGTTCAAGATTTATTGGTGGAATTTCAATATCAATTTCAACTTTCAATCCGAACTCTAAAGAGTTATATAGAGGATATAATATAAGATATGGAATTGCTTGTTTGCGATAAATCCAACAGAGTTCCAAGAAACAGGCAAATAAGTTATTACCAAATGAAACTAAAGAAAACGCGAAAGGCTCTCTACACACACACACACACACGTGCGTGTATATACATTATGAATTTTTGTATATTTGTGATCAAGGATGTTGACATCTAACATGAATTTAAGGTGTTATTTTGAAAATATACCTTGTAAGGATTACAACATGGTTAGAATTGGTTATATATGATCATCATAAGCGCGCACGCACACACACACACACACACACATATATATATATATGTATATATTCATATAGTGAAGGGTAATTAGATCATTTAGTTTCATGTATTAATAATATAAAATCAAGTTATCAACATTTCTGTAAAATAAGTATTTTATTCATGTATCAGCACACGCCTGACATTTAATCCAATTATGCTTTATATATAAGGAGGAAAAAAAAAACTCGGCTGATTATTATGTTTGCAATATATATAAATTAAAAATTAGAAAAAACCTTGCGCAAAAATATATACATATATGTGTATATTAGAAGAAACCGCGAGTAAATATTTATCAAACAACAAACAGCACTCTCATTCTCTCTCTTTAAGAATATTGATGAACCGGCAAGTATAATATTGATGAACATATATATATATATGTATAAATATATATATCCACCTGAAGATGATAACAAGCTAAATGTTTAAGAAAGAATATATTATATATATATATATAAGGTAAACATGAAGAGATTACAAACCTGAAATGGGCCATGCATGGGATTGAGCTTCACTTAGACAAGCCTGGCAATGAACTGAGCCTGTAACAAGGACGGTGGAAAGCTTTTCTTCTCCATATCCTGCGATCTTCACCAATTCTTCGTGGCTAAACGATTCGAGTAAATAATTGTTTTCTTCGTGCTCGGCCATCGAGATGCCGATATTGAGGAAGAAGAAGGAGAACAAGATCATGAAGAAGATAGGGTTGGTCGCAAGATTATTGTTGAAGAAGCCGCAAAAGTAGCTCATCTTCTTTGTTTGTGTTGTTTCTAGACTTTTTATTGTACTTTGTATTACGTAGGAAAAGGGAACAATGAAACGACAGAAGAGGTTCCACCTTGGTTTTATAGCTAGATCTAGGCAAAGGTTCTAAATGCACATATATATATGGTTCATATGGGGTGTGTGTGTACATCTATATAAATGTCTTCTTAATACGCTACATGTATGTATATTTATTGTTAGTGTCATTGAAGTTGACTTCGTTGGATAGAATGGCCATTTTATCCTCCGATCCAACAGGCTGAAATATCCTCATCTAAACATTAAAGTTGCATAAAAAGAAAAAAAAAAAAAAGTAGTGACTATGATTTATGTAAATATATAAACTTATGACATAACTTAATCAACTTGTTTGAAAGCTCAGAAAGTAAAATATAATTAATGTAACAGTCAAGATGGACATACAATTCAGATTTATGTTCGAGAGTTTCATCAAAACCATAAAAGTGTTCAAGGGCAACTAGGTGATTTCAACAAAATTAGAACACCAAAGTAAAAGATGATGGGGTTTTTTATAATTAAGTATAAAATGGAAATGAGGGGTATACTGGTCCATGTATTTGGGAAGGTGTACAAGGAGGATCAGTTGAGAAGTTTGACGGGAAGTTAATTTGTAAGTTGGTAGCCTACTCTTATCTTCTAGCATTTCTTTAATTAAAGAAGTTATATAAGACTAAAAAAAAAATCAGTTAACCAAAACCTCAGACACAACACATTCTCTCTCAGATCTCTCTCTTCCAAAATTTCTAGCCTGCCTCAACTATCCCCATCTGCACAATGTTATTCCCATGCCATAACAAAAAATCTTGTTCAACTTTTGGCCCTACTTTATTGTTTTCTTCTTCCCCGGATTTCCCTTGTTTTTTTTTTTTGGGTTTTTTTTTTTGGTTTATCAACCCATTTTTTATTTTATGAGGGGACTAGCTTACTATTGATTCTAGCTATATATCTACGCGTGGCACACATTCAAGTTCGACGAGGAGACGCTTGCAGCTAGTTGACAATATTAGAATTAATCATGCGCTAATTTGAACCAAAAAAAAAAAAAAAAAACAACATTCTTACGCAGTTAAATTTAAGGGAACTCGTTGGTCGTTTTTTTTTATCACTACTCTCGCGAATTATGGTTCAACAACCAGCTGCTATCCCCTGTCGGGAATAGTAGTTATTAATTTCTTGCATGAAGAGAAGTTAACCGGATGAATGTTGAAGCCAAAACTACATAAAAGAAATGCTAAGGTTATTTACTCTATAAGTTACTTATTATTCTCTCTTTTTTTGTTAAATCTTGCTAAATCAGTTATAATCAATAATCGATTATAGTTAATTAATACTATATGATCATTTATTAATTGATCATTTTATAAAAAAAAACGACCATTTCTAATTGCAAAAAACTCCTGCCATTTTTCCTAAAAATGCTTAACATAGTATCATAGATATTTATCTATGTATCTCTTCTTTCTAATAGAAAAAATAAATGAAAGATCATATTAACTATAAACCTTTATCTTCTTCATTCCCTAACTTTCATACAGCGGAAAGAAGCAATGTAACACGAGATAATAGGAAAGTTGAAGTGAAAAAAAAAATGCAATACCATGTGTTGATGGTTACGTGAGATCCATAGATCTGGACCATTATGACGAAGCCATATTTGCTAGCCAGTATACTAGTATCCGAAAATCTAGGAATAGTGTATGCAGATAAATTTCAAATAACTAATCAAGATTATATGATATCTATACTAAAATCTACAATATTAAAAATTATCTCTATATTCAAATTCAAATATGAAATATTTGTATTTAAATATTAAATAAGGGTTATCTCTGAGCCTATAAAGACATGAGAATAGGCTTTTAGAAACCTAACTTACAATTTGATAGATTACATCACCTATAATTATGAAATAATAGTGAAACCCTAAGCAGCGAAGAGAGTATGCAGCATTCCGATTCATAGCGAACCTCTATAAATCTCGGTGTTCTCTATTTTTGTGCTTTACTTTTTACTGTGTTTTGTGTTGTCGGGCATTTGTAATAGTTCTCTGGGATTCATATAACCATAAGATTTGTTAGGTGAGTTTTACTAGTCAATAATTGGCGTTAGAAGAAGAGTCTGAACCTCTAAACCCTAAATAAGTAGCAGAAAACCCCCTTAAGAATAGTCTAATAGTAAGACATTAAAACCCAATTATTGAGAATGTAAAGGTTCCTATGTGGAACCTATCACCAGCATGTGTGTTGGAAAGGCCAACTACCAGGATGGCCTATCTCAAAGGCCATGTTGGAGAACTAGTGACATTTATCCAAGGAATTGTTGGCAGCTTTAATGGATTACAGGAGCAGGTCACATTATTGCTCTAAAGTCTACAACAACAACAAGATTGTGATGAGAACTATTGATTGTTAATGGATCCCAAATACCAACGATTCTGGCTAGCCTCTTGTGACAACTGAAAATGTTCAACAATAGAATGCCCAAAATAGCACCTGTATTGAGGCGACTGAAGAGACCCGCAATGGAAGAGATGGAAATATCATTGACCTACAAGCGTAGACCAATGAGGGATCCATAAGTAGTCGACATAGGAGGAATTACAGAAGGAACCCTCGATGGAAATGATTTAGACCATGTAGCAGTAAGAAATAAGATCTAATCTACCTCCGAGACCATAGGTAACAAATCTAGTCATAGGGAAAGCCCAATATTTGGGCTAGTCCACATATTAGGTCTAAAGGGGCTCAGACACAAAAAAACCCTTGTTGTTGCCTCCACCCTGGTCTTCGAATCAAAGGTAATTGAAAATATTTTGGAGTGTTTGAAGCAACTGCAAACTCAAATGAATTAAGAGCCTGAAGAAGAGGAGAAAATCAGCTATTCGTTCACTTCTTAGGTGATAGCAGTACCCCTTTCTAAGAAGTTTAAAATTTCAAAGATCCAATATATGACAGCACCACGATTCTTAATAATTACTTGATAAGGTATGATTCATATATCAATCTTTACAGTATTTCTGGTGAAATAACGTGTAGGGCATTTAATTCAACCTTACCAAACTTCGCTAGAGAGTGGTTCAAGAAGCTGAAACCAAACTTAATTTCAAGTTGGTCAGAATTAAAGAAAGCATTATGGACACAATATATTGGGGTGAGGAAGCTTTTGACCCTAAAAGAGCTACTTATGTCCTTGTACCAAGGCCCAAATGAGACATTAAAGAATTAGTTGGCTGGATAAAACGAATAGATAGCTTGTATCAAAAATTGCTCAGAAAAGGCATTTTACTGAGGGTAATTAATAGCATAAGTGCTGACATCCCTTTTAGAGGTGACCTAAATGCAAAACTGACAAAGACTTAGAAGGAATTCCTCTATTAGGCAATAAAATTCATCAGTGTATAAGAAATGCAAATTCTACAAAGCCGAACACTGTGTTTAGTCATTATTAGCAACGGTAACAGCAATAGCAACAATGAATCCTTGGAAAAGAAAAAGTGGCTAGTTGACGACAACCATGAGTTATTTGATAATAAAAAGACATCGCAGGATTAGTGATCGCTGCCCTTAGCTCCTTGATAGGTTTGAGACCTATACTAAACTGAATTGCAACATCAAGAATATCTACTACAGGATAAAAGATAAAGATCTCCTATAGCACCATCCTCTAATGCAAAAATATATTGCTAAAAGAAATTAATCAAAATACTACAACTTCCACAAAAAAGTTGGCCACCTCACCTCGGAATACAATGACTTAAAGAACGAAACTGAGGACCTAATCAGATGCAATTACCTCAAAGAATTCAAAGAGTATTCAAGAAAAGCATTAGCTCAACGACCATAGTAAAGCGGAATGCTAAGCACCTCAAGTTTTATATTCACTAGCCTTTCTATTAGAATGCATTTTTTCTTCATTATGATAGTCGATTATCATGTTTCTTTTATTTTGTGTTTAGTATATCATTATCATTAATAAAAGTTCAACTAATTAATTCATTCAATTTTTTTGTTTTGGTTTCATGTTTCTTTGGTGGCAACTACATTTTTAACATCTTAATAACCTATAAACTTTACTAAATGTGAAAATGGTTACTAGTCAAACTGTAATAACTACTAATCCTTTAAATAATTACCTTTTAATGAGAGAACAAGAAAGTGGGTGCCAAAAGGTCACCCATATACCACGTAATAATGATTATGACTATTGCCAACATGATTTTCCATAGCCAGAGCTAAGGCTTATCCAAGGACAGAGGGGTACTACAGGCTATCAAAAATTTTCAAATAATTCCAAATGGAAAAATAAAAGGATGGGTATCAAGAGTTACCCCTAAAAATTCCTATCTTTGAACAATTACTTCTTGCAAGAAGAATGAGAAGACAGGTGTCGAAAACCATTCAGCACTAAGCCTTAAAAGACTTTACTAATTGAGCGACTTTGTTTTCTTCTTCTACCGGAGCCTTCATGGTAGTCTCTAAGTCATATTTATAGACTCAAAAACCATTCGAATCCAAACCATCAGATTCTAAAGATGCACATCCATGACTTAAAGCTACGTGGCAAGCCAATGACAAAGACAAAAAGATAGGAGTTCAGAAATCAATCAACGGTAAAGATTCGAAAGTCTCAAATGACGTGACTGTTCCAAAATCCAAGACATGTGTCGGTTGCAAGGCAATCATGGCATTAGTGTACCCAAAAAATGAAATAGCCACTAGCCCAGGTAGTTGGTAACTTGAAGCTCGAAGCACTTCAAGGTATCGTGCTTGAAGCACACCAAGTAGGGGGTAATTATTGATGGGTAACCAAGATCTTTAGATCTGGGTCATTATGACGTGGCCATATTTATTAATTAGGATATCGGTGCCTGAAAATCTAGGAGCAGTTTTTGATATTTGAATTTTAAATAATCATTCAAGATTATCTGATATCTACACTATAATCTACAATATTGAAGATGATCTATACATTCAAATTCAAATATGAAATATTTATATTTAAATATTAAATAAAAGTTATCTCTTAACAGTATATAAATACGTGAGAATAAACCTCTAGAAACCTAACTCATAATTTGACAAATTACATCACTTGTAATCTTGAAAATATAGTGAAACCTCAAGTAACAAAGAGAGGATGCAGTCTTTTCATTCACGACAAACCTTTATATATCTTTGTGTTCTCTATTTTCGTGCTTTATTTTTTTACTATGTATAATATTGTCTTACATTCGTGATAGTTCTTGGGGATTCCCACCACACAAATTGTTAGGCTAGTTTAACCTATTAATACTATGAAGTAGCTTTCTAATTGAGTAAGTTCATCTTCTTTTTCATCTAAAAAAAAAAGGAAAGGCTGTGATAAGAATATCAAAATAGTATGTATTCTTTTTTAAATTATTTAGATGTAATTAAATGATTGAAATTTACTTATTATAATGCAGCCTACCTCATAAGATCATAGACTAATAAGTTAAAAAATTCAAAAAACAAAAATAAATTAAAAAAACCCTTTAAGGGTGGATTAGGATGGTAGGTTTGTCGGATCTACAGGGTTGTAGGGTCGTAAAGGGTGAGTGGGTAGTCGTCAATACATGGTGAGTTTTTTTTAATTAATTTTTCAGATTTTTTTAATAAATTTCTTAATCTATAAATATAGTATAATTATTATAAATAAATAAATCTCAATAATTTAATTATATTTAAATAATTTAAAAAATAATTTATTATAGGTACCCTTTTGAAATTTCTACTGCAATTTCTCTTTAAGAAAATCTCCTCCTTTTTTCTTTTCCTTTTTTTTTTTATTTGAAAACTGTATTATGTCCTTTCGTGATCATTTATATAATTGATACATTGTTCAAAAAGTTTGGATGTTCTTGTTTTCTTTCTTTGCTAAACGACAAAAGGGGTTAATACTGGCCGTTTTACTTGTCTGACAATTCGAAGCTTTTTAATCGTTAATTAAAATAAATATATAGTTTTTTTAGTTAAGTAATAGTGAAAAATCTTATATATCCATTTAGTCAGGATGTATATTTTTAAAAATTGAAAAATTTTCAGTTTTAAAAAAATAAAAAATTATTTAAATTTATTTTTAAAGTGAAAAACTTTTTGAATTAGTAAAAATTTTTCATTTATGAAAAAGAACTTTTTTTATTTTTTAAAAATAAAATATTTTTAATGTTTAAGTATGAAATTTAGAAAAATCAATTTTTTTAAAGTGAAAATTTTTTCATTTTTTAAAAATAGATATACTAAACAATGAGAAACTTTGAGGAATAAATCTTATTAGATTATACATGACTGAATTTTAATAACAAGTAGAATAATGATTTATAATTTATTTTCATAAAAAATCACTTATTCATGAAGTTATACTTTGGCACTTTTGATAGCATGGCAAATTGCAATAATAGTGCTCTTCATGGTTAAATATTATAAGGAGATTTTTTTATTGTATAAGTTATTTATTATATTATCAAAAATTTATTTATTATATTAAATTTGGCATATATTTTCACATGAAATTTGACATGTCTTAAAGTTTGACACTTGGTTGCCATAGTTGATGTGCCAACCTTTTCATATTGATTTTACAAATTGTTATTTTAAAAAATTCAATTTAAAATTTATAACAAAAAAGTGTAAATATATATTTATATGCCGTTTAAAATTACATTATGCAATGAGGTACAGATAAAAAAAATGTTAAATGGAAAAAATTATGATAATTTTTTTTTTTATCCGCCTCATTCAATTTTTAACACTCAAATATATGAGTGTCTATATTAAGATAATGTACCGTATGATATAAAAGTGTTTTTACTAATAGATCCGACCTTACTATTTAATTCAATAATGGTTGAAAAAACATGTTCAGCGTTAAGATAAAAATACAGTCGCTAACAAAGTTTTTTTAAATAATTATGTAATTTTTACAGTTTTTTGTTTTAAATATATATATAGCATTGGTTGCTCATAAGCTAATATAGAACTAAATATCAGAGTTCATATTTTGGACGGACATCCTATTTTTTCCGGTGGTCTTTCTGGTGTTAGAATGAGCTATATAAACTGCAACCTGACAGCCCAGCACACGGCAGTTAAGCAGTAGTAAGAGGAAAATATATATATATATATATATTTCTATATAAACACATATATCAAATTGCGAATTGGGCAGTACTGATGGCATGATGGCATCATGCCAACATAGGCAGTGATAGAATAACGATAAAGAATGGTTTATTTAAAACGTTTTATTTTAAGTAAGTCTCAAACATACATATAAGAATCTCATATTTAACAAAACAGACTATGTCATATCTATTATTAAAACTTGAGGTCAACTAATTATAAAAACTTAAGATTAAGTTCTTTATCATCTAATGGATGTAATCAGTTAACTCATTTAATAATTATTAGAACAAAATGGGAGGACATTATAAATCTGTTTTATATATATATAATTTGGATAGTATAGATGGGCTAATTAGAACATAATGTAATAAGATGTTGGAAAAAATTCGTGGCCTTTATGTTTAAACAGCTTAAAGCCTTAATTAATGTCTTATTTGTTTATTGCATTACATTCGCATTTCATTTAAATATAGTGTAATTTTATCAAAATACAAAAATATTATATTCAAATACCAATATTATCACATTTTAAATCTAATATAATTATTATTTATTATTTTACTTTTTTTATTACTTTTACTAATCACATCACATATTATCTTTTTATCTTCCTTTTTTTTCTCTTTACTTTTACTCATCATATCACATATTCATTATTTAAATACAATTCAAATACTTTTTATTCGAATACACATTGTATTCAAATATAATACAAATACATTCTATTTAAATATAAATTACATTTAATGTATTACATTCAAACGCAATGTGTTTACCAATCATCCTCTAAATTATTGTTAGACATTTCTAACAAAAAAAAAAAAATTTTTTAGACATAGACATAAGCCGTCCTAGCTTGTTGTATTGTTATCATTTAATCGGGCCTTTAATTCTGTTGATCTGATGGGATTTTGATTAGTCTATATATGCACGAAATGGAAGGGGTTTAAAAAAGAAAAATACAAAGATATTATTGATGTTAAATATTATTATAAATAAAAGATAAATCTTATTTATAAATCTTATATTAAGAGATTTATTTATTTTTTTATTAATGAATGATATATTAAATATTACCGGTATTTATGTTCATTTAAAAAAGATCACCTGTATAAATAATGAGCAAGAGCACTATCGGCACTCGCAGGGCTCCAAGAGGTAATTATCATGTATATTTGTATTGGAGGAATTGATATTATATTGCTTTTATTTCTGCTTTGATATTGGGTGATATTACACTGAATTCTTTATATATATATATAACTATGTATGTATATATATATAATAACTTAAGGAAGCTAAATATCTTTTTAAAGTTACTTATACTATTTGTTTAGATTGTGAAATAAACATACATATATATATATATATACACACACACACACATGGGTGGTGGGTACTATTGGAGATCGTGAGTTCCAAACCAATCCACCTTTGGGGCTTTGGGTAGGAACTGAGTATACGAAACGTGTGTGTGTATTAGAATTAGAAAGTGGAAATGGGGCATAGATAGTTTGTGTCGCTGGCAAGATATAATTGGATTAAATAGGAGCATGTTGGGAAATAAGATATAAAGTGGCTGGTCCCCACTAATTGACATGCATGGAAAATTTTAAGCCTTTGCATTACATTAATCACTATCTTTTCCAATTACATTATGTTTATGTGCAAAAATAAAGTAAATTGTACCTTCAACCAAAACAAAAAGTAAAATGAAATGATATTAAAAATTGAATCCAGCTCATTTTGAAAAAAAAAAAAATCAATTCTTTAGAACCTAAGGATTGTGCTTCCGATGTTTTTATCCATACTTACAGCATGATCAATTCAAAGTAATCGGATAGAATTAAACACCAGTATCACATAAAAAAAAAAAAAAAGGGGTTATAAATAAAGCCAAAATGGGACCCGACCCATGGAGACTCACTTATATATTCGAGTCTAAATCCCCCTTTTTTTTTTTCCTATATATATATATATATATAGAGGCGGATGCACCCCACTAAATTTTTTTATTTTATTTTTACTTAATAATTTTATAATTTTTATATTTTAACTCTATTGAAAATGAAAAATTCTAATATAATATCTATTTTGTCTGCAATAACAAAATTTTAACACAACCTTCAGTAAAATTAATTCTATCAAAAAAATTTAGAGCTTTCTACTTTTTCCTCATTAAAATTAAAAATTTTCATACAAATCCACTAAAATTAAAAATTTACATAGCTCCCACTAATACATAATTTAAAAAAAAAAAGTTTTTGGTATATATTATCAATGAAATATATTTCTGACTCCATATTTTATGTATGCAAATATATATATATTTTCTTAAAACTAATGTTAGCATCATTATTACTAAGCATAATTTATTAGTGCACCAAATCAACTTTAGAGAGAAACTCTAAGCATAATTTATTAGTGCACCAAATCAACTTTAGAGAGTAGTTTCTCTGTCTCAATTGGCGATCAAGTGATGACTGTTGACCACCAAACAGTAAACAGTCACTCCACTTTGCCTAGTGGAAACCTCCCACGTTTTCTTGCGACAGCGTGCATCATTGGCAGGCTTTACCTATTAAATAAATACTAATGGAAAGAAGGCAGTGACCATCTGTTAGCTAATGGTGATAATTATTTCATGAGCTTACTCGCCACAGCACACTGTATGGTATTTATACACTTCACGCGCATATAACAGTTTGTGATTATTTATGGAGTGATTGGTAAACGCATTATATTTTGATTGTATTTAAATGAAATTTATTTTTTGAATGTTGTATTTGGTTGAAAAATATTTGTTTTGTATTTGAATAAAATATGTGTTTGGATGAAAAGTATTTTAGAGTTGAAAAGTTGATGTGATTGATAAAAGTAGAGATAAATAAAGTTGAAAAGTTGATATAATTATTTTAAAAATATTTTAAATAGTAATTGTTTTCATAATACTATTGTAAAATTTATGTTTAGTGTAAAATTATATTGTATTTGAGTAAAATTAAAATGAAATATTTTTTCCAAACATTCCCTTAGCCATAGGCATACAAATGAATAATTTCCTTATTTGTTTGGTTTAATTTTAATTTAAGTTTTTTATCACCAATAATAAAAAAAAAAATATCATTAGCATCATCGTGTCTTTATTATCTTCATCAAACACCATTTATAGAAAGAAGAGAACGTGACTAATTCACAAGACAGTCTATTAACCAAATAAAATGCAAATGTATGTGAAATTACCATAGAACTTAAAACGTATCCTAACAAAAAGAAACATATATGATTACTATTACGCCAACCAGCAAGTGGTTTTTATGATACTTATAAGACTTTTGAGGTCAAATAAGTTTACGATTAAGTTTACGATTAATGTAAAAAGTCCATGTGGGGATGTCATTGCCTATAATTGATTGCACTTTTATTATAGAAAACAAGCTGATCAAAGATTGTATTACCAATATAGTGGGGTGTCCTTTTTTTCCAAATAAAAATTATGAAAATGATTTTCACGGAGCGATGAGGTGTCACCGACGTTCGAATAAAAGTGATGAGGTGGAGCCACGCCTCAATCATTAATCACCGATATCCCCCACGTAGAGGGGCTTGTGGGCCCACGATTAAATTTCTCCTAATTATTAGATGGATCAGGACCGTCCAATGTGGACAATTAAGCACTATCGTGTGCGACAGGATTTGATAATTGCTTGTTGATCTACCAAAAGTTTCAGAACTGATAATCATCAGTCGTAAGGCTGACGAGGTAAGGTCATTGGCCGCTGATCTTTACCAATTAGTCACTTCCAGCAGAAGATCCCACCCAAGCTTGGCGGCAAGACATCGGCGCGGCTTGGGTCCTCAGCCGGTACTTAATGCTTATGGCTCGCTATTGACATAAAATATCGGGATAATTAGATGGTAAAAAAATTATATTTTAATTTTAGTAATATAATTTTATATTAAATATAAATTTTACAACACTATTATAAAAATAATTATTATTTAAAATATTTTTAAAACAATCACATCAATTTTTTAATTTCACTATTTATTTTTATTTTTATCAATTACATTAATTTTTCAACTTTAAAATACTTTTCATCCAAACAAACATTTCATTCAAATATAAAACAAATACTTTTCAACTAAATACAATATTCAAAAAATAAATTTCATTCAAATATTATCAAAATACAATGCGTTTACCAAACGCCCCCTTAAAATGTATGTCATGAAAGTAAAAGTGAATTGAATTTTATCATGATTTAAAAAATTTTGTATAAAATATTATAAATTTAACTTATATGTGATAAATTAAATTTTTTTTATTTTCTCTCTTTCTTCCCTTCTCTTTCCTTCTTCCGCCAATCCACCATGCTTTCTCTTCCTCTCATCTCTCTCTCTTCCCTTCCCCTTTCCTTATGATCCACCATCACCATCCCTGGCGGACAAACCAACACCAGCACTGTGAGATCATGACGCCGTGCGTGGAGTCAGTGGCATCGGGTCGAGCTCGTGCTAATGGTCAGCAAAGTCATGTCCAGTTACTGTCGTGATCTCTATTGTAGTAACTCTCTCTTTCTCTCGTTTTAAAGTCACACGGCGAGCTCCAATTTCTAGCACGAGCTTCCACATAGCTCTGATCATGACCTCCTAGCATTGACATGATCTCTGATCATGGCCTCCCGCTGTCTGATCGTGACCTTATAGCTCTTGTTGTTGTTTTTTGTTTTTTTGGAAAATTTTTTGTTTTGTTTATTGGATTTTAGTGGATTTTGAACTTTGTTCTCGAAATGTGTTTGAACTTTGTTTTTGTTTAAGATATATGTGGAATTTTGATTTTTTTTTTATTGAATTTTTTAGTGTTTCAGTGATAAAATCTATGTTTGTTTAAACTTTTTGGTGACAAAACGTGAAAAATCTAATGAAATCAGAAGTTTTAAAGTTAAAATCAGTAACAAATATTTCTATTTTCCATCATATAATTTTGGTAAAAGAAAGATATACCAATAAAATAATAAATAAACATTTTTAATTGGTAAATAAAATATTTACAATGATATTTTGTGCAAGAGTTTTTTTCTTTGTGGTAAAAATCAATCCAAAACATGATTTTATAGTATTTTTCTAAATTTCACTTGTAATGCACTTTTACCTCTTAAACTTTCAAAACTCTAATTTTGCATCTTAAATTTTAAATTACTCTTAACATTTTTCATAAAAATTTCTCATAATAACAAAAATAAAAAAGTGAACTTTGTTTCATTTAATCCTCTTTATTAGACTTTTGACTAAAAACCAAAATATCGTGCTTAAGAACCTCTTTTTTCCATAATTTTTTTTAATAATGATTACGTAAGACTAATTTACAATCTAAAAGATAAAATGATAATGATCTTAAAATTTAGGGACATATTTAAAAACAATCTTAATTTCTATAATAATTAGATATAAACATTTAATTTAGAGTTTTTTTTTTGAGTTTAAAAGTGGAGGATTCAAATCTTTTATAACAGTAACTTATTTAGCAGCTCAGATTTATAATGCCTTAATCAAATCTATTTATGTCTAAACTATATATACGTACATATGTAATCTAAACTATTGAGGTAGGGTAAATTGAGAGAACGTTTGATAAATATTTTTTGGTACTATGAAAATTAATTTTATACAAAATATAAAGTTTTATATTTAAATATAATTATTTTTAATAGTATTATGAAAATAATTACTGTTTAAAAGTTTTTTAAAACAATCATATCAACTTTTTAATTCTAACTATTTATCGTTACTTTTATCAATCACATCAATTTTTCAACTTTAAAATATTTTTCATCCAAACATATATTTTATTTAAATATAAAATAAATACCTTTTAACTAAATATAATATTTAAAAAAATTATATTTAAACACAATAAACTACATTTACCGAATACTGTTTAAGGCGAAGGATGCACAATCCACGGCTATATATATATATATATACGGGTTATGCGGCTTGATGATGAAGAGTCCACGTCCACACCACGTGTCACGGTGGAGGGAACCGAGATCACATGTCAACGGGAAAATCGGAAAAACATTATCGTCAGACCAACGGTCCAGAATCAACCCACGTGTCAGACACCAATTTAATAATATAAATTTAAAACTACTCCCCCCGATTCCAATAATAATACCCTACACATTACAACTAGCTGCTAGTAGCACTTACTTACCCGTTAGCTCTACAGTACAAGAACACGCACACATATATATATATATACACATATACACATATATTTACACACAGATTAGTACTTATCATCATATGCTGCTGCTTGATTCTAACCGATAATAAATTATAATCAACAGAGAAGAATATATACATACATACATATATATATTTATATATGGCGGACTCGGACAACGACTCGGGGGGGCAGAACGCGAACTCGTCGGCAGCGTCGTCGCTGAGGGAGCAGGACAGGCTGCTGCCGATAGCGAACGTGAGCAGGATAATGAAAAAGGCGCTGCCGGCGAACGCGAAGATCTCCAAGGACGCGAAGGAGACGGTACAGGAGTGCGTGTCGGAGTTCATCAGTTTCATCACCGGCGAGGCCTCCGACAAGTGCCAGAGGGAGAAGAGGAAGACCATCAACGGCGACGATCTCCTCTGGGCCATGACCACCCTCGGCTTCGAGGACTACGTCGAGCCTCTCAAGGGTTACCTCCAGAAATTCCGAGAGATGGAGGGCGAGAAGACCGCCCTTGGCCGTGGCCAGCCCGATCAGAACCCCGCCGATGCCGTCAGTTCCGCAGCCAGTTATGGCGGCGGCGGCGGCGGCGGCGGTCTTTACGGTTCTGGTCATCAGTCGACGGCGATGATGATGATGGGTCATGGCCATCATCAACAACATCAACATCATCATCATCATCATCATCATCATATGTTTGGATCTGGTGGTGGAAACGCCACCGGTAGACCTAGTAGATAGGTAGGGTTCTATATAGTCTAATTAATTAAATTAACTCTATATTTTGGACTGTGATTATTGATATACTAAAAGCTTTAGCTAGCCAGATTATATTTCTTTCTTTCTTTCTTTTTTTTTTTTTTTTTTTGGGTTTCTCTAGTGCTTATAATGAGTACAGAAATTCATGTGAATGTGATTGGTATATAATTTGTATATTGTCTGATTAGCGTAATTTCTTGTTTCTTGCTCTGCTTCCTTCTATGCCTGGAAAAAGAGTGTGAAATGAATAAGGTCATATAGATTAACCTTGTCGCTTTTTTGCTCATATTCCAACATGAAATTAATTAGGGTGATATATTAGAGAGATCATATCATGAAAGAGCACTTTATAAGTTTCATTAGAGTTCTTTGACAACTATAAATTGAAATACGTTGGTCAAGCCAAAATAATTTGTATGGATAATTAATGTTATTTGAATTAAGTTTTCGATTTATATACTGGGGGAAATATTGTACCCCTATCAATGTTAAGTTATTAATTTGTCTCTATATCCATATATACCTGCCAAGGGAAAGCCGACGAAGCAGTACTTAGTATCTGAAAATCCCTCCAAATTTTGGCCTTTTTGTCGCTTCGTTCCTCCATGTCTAGATAGAAATTAATATGTTCCAAGGTTTAGAAGTATATATTTACTCCACGATAAGACTAATTATATACAGTAAAAGAGAAGATCAGAAGAAGAATACATATCAAGATTCAAACTTTCCAAGCATTTCTTTATATATATATATGTATTCTCATCATCATCAGTAGACAGCAAAGCGAAGCTTTTAATGACTTCCATGTCAAATAGTGAGATATGGTCATATTACGAATGAAATTGATGGAAAGGACGTGTCTGTAACAGCTCCATAGCAGCGGGGTCACTCTAAAATATGGTTAGTTAGTAGCTAATAAACAAGATAACATTGTGCTTTCAGTGGTCCACAATCCCACATGATGACTGTCTAGTTTGGCCGGTTGATTGTTTTATATATGTATATGTGTACATATATATATTATTAAGCTATATATTTCTCACAAAGTACAACAAAAAAGTTGCAAAGATACATATGCACACACATACATGTATAATATGCTTTCTTTTATGAAGATATCTCAAATTTGTAATCTGCCTGACCATTATAAATTGTGACTTCTCAATGTGTCCAAAAAGTAAAACGACTTTGGTCATAAAGTCCTTTGATATTTCCGAATGGCTGCGAGTATATTTCTATATTTGATTATAACAACAGACAAGAACGGTTCCCTTTCTAAAAGTTTTTCTTTTGGAAAACAAAAATTTTGCTAGAATAAATTAAAATAAAGAACGATATTGTTGTTTGAGTGCTACCAAAATGCATATACATATCAACATATTACATACAATCAAGATTGTTTCCGGCCAACTCTCTCTACCCAATGATTTTTACCGGTGATGATGATTAGCCTAATTAATGAATAAATGTAGTTGTTATAGGTACAATACATGCATACTTATGTACACATATTCAGTTCTTTTGAATGTTAATTACTTTTTGTTTAAGTGGACCCGTTTAACATGTTTTTTCATCCAAACAATTTTATCCCAGAATAACTCAACTGATTCAGACATGTTTCATTATTGAACCAATTCCTTAGAATAGATTTTACATTGAACTTTTTTTTTTTTTTTTGGTTTTTTGTGAATAATATATTATGTCAAACTTGCTTTCTCTTCAATACACACACATCATGTGAAGGTAAAAACTTCCCCTTTAAGTGTAGGAGCTAGCAAATATCCAGTTATATTGGTTACGCAAACTGGCCGCTTGTAGTTTTCTTGATTTTTTTTAATTTTTTTCTTCATTTATTTTCGTCATATTTGGTTTTATAGTTTGAATGCAGAAAACGTGCAACTGGCCACTTAGCTCAGTTGGTTAGAGCGTTGTGTTAATAACTTGAAGGTCGCACGTTCAAGACCATCGTGGGCCATGATGTGTCAAAAACACTTTATCTCTTCTTAATTTTTTGTTAGGCAAAATATAAAAACAAATTCAACCTTTAACCGAATTAAAATGGAATTGAAAAAAATGATGTCGAGGTACGTGAGACATATTTTTCTTAAAACACATTCGTCTCCTCCAACGAGTGCTTAAAGATACGTAGAACGTCTGTTTTTCAAGATACAACAATAACGACAGTAGCATGAAATATTATCGAAACTATCACACCGAACTCGAATTATCACTTTTCTTCTATCACTAAAACTGACTTCAATGGCTGTAAAGAAAACTCAAGAACAAAAAGAAAGAAAGCTAGTACTTTATGTGTTGTGTTGTGTCCTTGTTCATATGGAGAATAGCCTTTATAGAGGCTAACAAAATAGGATATGACATACATGGATTAATGGGATTAATCACCCATTAAACCAAAAATTAACCCCAAGGTTTATGAGTTTTATTCTTAGAGTTGTACTTGGCCATTTCCAAGTCTAGATTCAGATTTTCCAAGTGAAAAACCGAAAGCTTTTTAGTTTTTCAAGATAAAAAACTCTCACATTGATGCATATTCATGATGGTCAACATTAAGTTCTATTATAAAGTATCTTTTCTTAATTTTTAAGTATAAATTTATACGACGATAAATTTGTTAGGCAAAATATAAAAAAATATAAAGAAGAACAATATGATATATCAACTTGTTACAATTAAAAGAAATGTTACAACACAAATTCAACCTTTAACCGAACTAAAACGGAATTCAAAAGGATGATGTCAAGGCACTTGAGACACGTTTTCCTTAAAACACATTCGTCCCCTCTAACGAGTGCTTGAAGATAAGTAGAACGTCTGTTTTTCAGAATACAACAACAACGACAGTAGCATGAAATATTATCGAAACTGTCACACCGAACTCAAACTATCTCTTTTCTTCTATCACCAAAACCGACTTCAATGGCTATAAAGAAGACTCGAGAACCAAAAAAAAAAAAGAAAGCTAGTGGTTTATGTGTTGTATTGTATCCTTGTTCATGTGGAGAATAGTCTTTATATAGGCTGACAAAATAGGATATTACATGCATGGATTAACGGATTAATCACCCACTAATCCAAAAATTAATCCCAAGGTTTATGAGTTTTATTCTTAGAGTTGTACTTGGCTGTTTCCAAGTCTAGATTTAGATTTTCTAAGTGAAAAACCGAAAGCTTTTTAGTTTCTCAAGATAAAAAACTCTCACATTGATGCATATTCATGGTGGTCACCATTAAGTTCTATTATTCCTCCCATTAAGCTCCTTAACCAAGCCAAATTCAGTTTTTGAAAAGATAGGCTTTCCAGTTTAGCATTTGTGTCCGTAGGGTGCAGTCGCATACATTGGGCCCTTAACTCGCCAAGTCTGGGATTTGCACCCCCTACGCGTGAAAGATCCTTTTAGGTATACATGTTTACCTAGGCCTTAAAGTGCAATCCCTTATGTATACCACCATGGCTTCATTCCTAGTCAATGTGAGATTTTTGTAATTTTCGACCATTTCAAGTAGTATATTTAGAGTATCAATTTCTAATTTACCCGATTACCATTTTAAGCATATGAATATCCAATTTTGATCTCCTCGTAATAGAGAATACAAATTCATCGAGACCCGACCCAAACTCTAATTGGGCTCTATTCTAAAATGGGCCTTTAACATGGCTTAAGCCATTTTACTAACAATCCCCTATATGAATGAAAATTGACCAACGACGAGAAAACACAAACTCAACATGGCGATCGAGTTCTGCGGTTGATACCTGCATAAGATAGGTAGATGCTAACCCTTAAACCTTCCTTTATGAAATTACATTTACTTTACTGACTGACCGGTAAATGCGACGTCCTTGAACTGTTTTACCGTTTGTGTAAACGATAATATATCTTACACAGATATCTTCCTGACACAGTTCAATTCTCATGATTATGTTTGCTTTGGCCATGAACATCTGCCTAGTTTTACAAGAGTTTCTAAAGAATTAAGCCCTTATAATTCTCTTTTGAAGTGGCCCAATTTCTCTCTCACATAGGTAATTTCTTACTAAAGAGTAACCCGTATTACTCTACTTGTATTCCTGATGCATCTGATGTATAAAAACCATTAAAAACAAATGTTTAACCTCTTTTCATTCACTGTTTTTATCGTATGAATGGGCTGAGGTAACCTCCATAGTGAATTGAGCTGATCTATGTAATTTGGTTGTCTCATTGAACCTAGATCTTGGGATTTCCAGTTAACAAGGTTGGGTTTCCATTGCTTCAACCTATTTTTCCATGGGTTTTAGTCCCATTCCTCTCAATGTTTTCCCAACTTGATCTCTATTCAAACCCTTAGTCAATGGATCCATAATATTGTCTTTTAACCTTATATAATCAATGGCCATGACTCCCGTTAAGATCAATTATCTAATAGTATTATGTCGAAGACATATATGTCTTGACTTACTATTATACATTGTATTATATGCTCTAACAATGGTTGATTAGATATTACTATGTACCATATTGTAGGTACAGGCTTTGGTCAATCCGAAATGACTTTTAAGAAATATCGAAGCCATTCAACTTCTTCACCGCATTTATCCAAGGTAACAAATTCAACTTTCATTGTGGATCTGGTTATTGCCGTTTGCTTTGAAAATTTCCACGAAATAGCTGTACCACCCAAGATGAATATATATCTACTAGTAGCCTTAGAATCCCATGTATCGGATATCCAATTTGCATCAGAGTATCCTTCTAATACAGCAAATTCTCTTATGTAATGTAGTCCACAATCACAAGTATATCTTAAGTACCTCAGTACTCTCACAATTACTTTCCAGTGGTCATCTCTTTAATTACTCGTGAATCTGTTTAATTTACTCACAATGAAGGTAATGTTTGGTCTTATATAGCTCATTAAGTACATAGACTGCCAATTATTCTAGCATATTCCACCTGATATATGCTTTGTCCTCTATTTTTTAACAGATGTTGACTCACATCAATAGGAGTTTTAGCTATACCAGAATCATCTTTGTTGAACTACTCAAGAATCTTATCTATGTAGTGTGACTGAGTTATTATGAGACCATTAAGCGACTTTATGATTTTGATTTCCAAAATTACATCAGCCAGTCCCATATCTTTCATATCAAACCTTGAGCTCAACATGTTATTGGTAGATTTAACCATCTGATCATTACTACCCATAATTAATATGTTGTCTACATACAGACTGGGAATAATATAACCATCTTCAATATTTTTGATATAAACATATTTGTCATACTCATTGATTTTAAAATCATTTGACATCTTGAAATCATCAAACTTTTTATGCTATTGTTTTGGTGTTTGTTTTAATCCACATAAAGGCTTCACCAATTTGCAGACTTTCTTTTCTTATCCTGGAGCTATACAACCCTTATCTTGTTTCATGTAGATTTCTTCTTCTAGATCCTCATTAAGAAAAGTTATCTTCACATCCATTTGATGAACTTCAAGATTTCATAGTACAACAATTACTAATATCATCCTTATTGATATTATTCTCATCACAGGAGAATATGTGTCAAAGTAATCAAGGCCTTCTCTTTGTCTATAGCCTTTTATCACAAGTCTGGCCTTATCAGCCTATTGTTCAATCTGCCTTTATTTTCCGTTTGAAAATCCATTCAGAACTAAGTAGTTAATTTCCTAGTGGAAGGTTTACTAGTTCTTAAGTATGATTTTACAAGAAGGAATCTATCCCACTCTTTATGACCTCTTTCCATAAAGGACCTTCAGTTAAGCTCATAGCTTCTTTATATGTTTAAGATTTAGCCTCTAGCATATAGGTTAGAAAATCTAGTTCAAAAGACTTTTCTATCCTTACTTTTTTGCTTCGTATAGGCTCTTCCTTCGTTTTCATGATTTCATCTTTTTCAAGGTTTTGACAATTATTTTCTTCAATAGTCTCAAAATTTCATTTTGACGAACTTGGCTCATCTTCCTTAGTCTTACATAGAAATACATGTTCAAAAAACAATGCATTCCTAGAATCCAATGTCATGTTTTTGTATATGTTAGGGTTTTTAGAGTCATATATAAAGAATTGATACGCACTACTTTTATGAGCATATCTAATAAAGATGCAATCAACCGTTTTAAGACCTATCTTCATCCTTTTTGGCATTAGTGCCATCACCTTGGCCAAACACCCCCACACTTTCAAGTATTTGAAGAAGATTTCTTTCTTTTCCATAATTCATAGAGGGTCTTATCAACTTTATTTCGCAGAACCTTATTTAAAAGGTAATTAGTCGATAAAATGGCTTCCCCCCACATATTCTATAACAATCCAGAACTTACTAACATTGGATTCATCATATCGTTTGAGGTACGATTTTTATATTCAACAATACCATTCGATTGGGAAGACTATAGTGGTGTGACTTCGTGAATAATTCAATGTTGTGCATAAAATGCACTAAAAGGCTCAACATATTCACTGCCTCGGTCACTTTTAACCATCTTAATCCTTTTATTAAGTTAGTTTTCAACTTCTTACTTGTAGAGAGTAAATTTTTCCTTCATCTTTGTTTTTTAGCAAGTATACATAGTAATATTTTGTGCTATTATCAATGAAAGTGATAAAATACTTATTACTACCTTTAGTTTGAACAAACTTTAAGTTACAAACATCACTATGTATTAGATAAAGGTTTAGTATACCTTGTAATTATTTGGAATGATGATCTTGTTAGTTTGCCTCTACACAAGTTTCACATTTATGTTTTAAATTAATATAAAATGTGGGTATCTGATCCAAGTTACTTAATCTATATGATGTATCATAATTAACATGTCTTAGTCTATCATGCTATAAATTAGAAGACCCAAACATATAAGAAGAAGACTTTCTCTTTTTATTCACTATATTGGGTTTTATTCTATGGCATTCATTTTTTACATGCCAATTTTTACATAATCCCTCCCCATATACATCCCTTGTTTAGACAAAAAAAAACTTATCAGTCTCAAACACTATTTTGAAGTTGTACACGCTCAATATCGTCCCGGAGATGAGATTTTTCTAGATATCGGGCACATACAGCACATTCTAAAGCTTTAGTTCCTTGTCCGAGGTCATCTTCAAGAATACTGTTCCTTGACTCTTAATTTCAGAAGTTGTGAAGTTGCCCATAAACAGCTTCTTTCTAGTTTCCAATGGAATTAGGTCAATAAACTTGACCAGTCACAGCAAATGTGTCTTATAGCCCCAGTATCGAGCCACCACTCTTTTGGGTTAAAATCAACCAAGTTCATTTTTGAGATCACAGTAGACAAGCTGATGTTGGACACCTCTTCTGAAATGGCATCCACCAAGTTGGCCTCTTTCTCCTTGTTATGTTTTGGCAGTTTGTGATCCGCTGACTTGTGCCTAACCTTGTTTTAGTTGAAGTATTTTCCTTGGAATTTTATCTTGGAAACTCCTCCCTTTGATCCCAACTTAGATCCTGGTTTTTCCTTCTTTTTGAAGCCATCATGTTCCACCACATTAGCCTCAACAAAGTTCGCGATTACGTTGGAGAACTTTTTCTTGAATTGTCTATTGTCTTCTTCAATACGAAGTTTGACAACTAATTGCTCAACAGTTATCTCTTTTCTCTTATATATTAGATAATTCTTCAACTTCTTCTAGGCAGAGGGTAGCTTATCAATTAGTGTAGCTACCTAAAAGGACTTACTGATAGTCATTCCTTTGACATGTATCCTATGGATAATAAGTTAGATCTCTTGAACTTGACTAATCACAGTCTTTAAGTCTACTATCTTGTAATTCAGGAATCGGGTCGCTAAGAACTTTTTAGCACCCGCGTTTTTGGACTTGTATTTCTTGTCTAAGGACTCCTATAATTCCTTAGCCATTTTCTTCGAGCTATACACATTGAAAAGCTCATCAAATTAGCCATTAAGCACATAGTTACGACAAAGGAAGTCAAAATGATTCCATGCAACAACCGTTTGAAATGTTTATGCATCCACTTCATCCTTTCTAACACTCGGAGGATCCTCCTTCAAGAATCTCGCAAGATTCAATATTGTCAAGTAAAACAACATCTTTTGTTACCATGTCTTAAAGTTTAACCCAATGAACTTTTTAGGCTTTTCATTATGGTTCACGGGAACTGAGACTGACAAAGGTTGCATCGAGGTTGAGCCAAAGGTTGGGACCAAGTTTGTTATTTGAACCACTGGGGATGGCTCAGGCATCGTAATGTTGCTTCCGATAGGAACAGCCACGTTCATGTTATCAGTCATTCCTTCAACAAAAAAAAATTCCAAAGTTAATATGGAAATTCAAATTTCCAAAAATCCTCGACAAATCTGTCCTCCTTCATATTGAATCTGTTTTAAGATTGTTGGGCAAAATATGAAAAAAATACAAAGAAGAACAGTATAATATATCAACTTGTTACAATAAAAAGAAATGTTATAATATGAATTCAACCTTCAACCGAACTAAAACAAAATTGAAAAGGATGATGTCGCGGCACGTGAAACCCGTTCTCTTTAAAATAGATTTGGCCCCTATAATGAGTTCTTGAGAATACGTAAGACATCAGTTTCTCAGGATACAATGATAATGATGGTAGCACGAAGCATTATCAGAACCATCATATCGAACTCGAACTAGCACATTTTTCTCTATCACCAAAACCGACTTTAATAGCTGCAAAGAAAACTTGAGAATAAAAAGAAGAAAGCTAGTGCTTTGTGTATTATTGTGATAGTCGAGACTTTTATGGTTCTCAGACTAATGTAAAGTATTAATAAATAATATCTTTATGAAAAAAAATGCGTTAATTATATTCTTAATATTTAAATAGAATTTATGAATGCTTTATAATTATTTTGAAATGAGAATACGGTTACGGTAATGAATTTTAGATTAAAATGCTTTAAACGGTGCATTTTCGATACCAAGAAAAAAAATTACCGAAACTAGAGATGTACTAACTGTATACCCTAGACAGAACAAGATGAATTATCTAGGATTTATAGAGCGATTTAAATAGTTTTGATGACTCGAATGGCCTCAACAACACTCCAGGGAGCCAATTGCGAAATTTGACCGGTTTGACTTTTCGGTCAAATTTTTGATAGATAAAGCTCGGACTACCTTTAGTCCAAGTCAAGTTGTAATAATATATATATGATATGTGTTCATCCAAAATCAAGGGATGAGATGAAAGTTACTTTAAATCAATGGTTGTGATATTTTAGATTTTTGAAACAATTTTGACCAAAAGTCAAATTACAAAGAAATTGAGTAATAAATTTGATTCCTTATGAGGCCATGTACATAGATTAATGGTTCAAAACCAGCTGGAGATCAGCTAAATTTATCCTAAAAATTTTGCCAAAAAGTCCTTCAAAAATTGTATTTTGACTCCTTAACTTATAGAAATTACACTTTTGTCATAAAAGATATTTATTACCTTTTTGGATCTGAATTCAAACGTTCATAGGAGTGGAAAAGCTGCAGAAAATTATTCTAAGCCTCCATTAATGTTCTCAACCTTCCAAGTTTTAAAAAAATCACCCAAAATTGTGAGAAAATGTGGTAAAACTTCAAAACTGAGGGATTTTCATACAAGCAACCAAGTAAGCTCCTTAAACTATGTTTTTATTTTGATTTTCATGTGTTTTCATGGATATGGTTATTGTGGAATAAAAATAGATTTGGGATGATTTTGATTATTTTGGCTAAAATCAAGTTGAAAATCAAT
Source organism: Antiaris toxicaria (assembly GCA_035233585.1). NCBI lineage: Eukaryota > Viridiplantae > Streptophyta > Magnoliopsida > Rosales > Moraceae > Antiaris > Antiaris toxicaria. The sequence goes on along the minus strand of CP141154.1, from coordinate 109,896,670 downwards.
TTCTAACTTAATTTTAGAGTTGTTAGTGATACTAAAGTTCAAATATAAGTTATGTTAAGTTGTTCTTCATTTTTACATGGGTTTAAGATCACCAAACCCTAAGAGAAAATTTTGATAGGTTGATGTTGACTTGTTTTGAGTGTTTGTGTTAAAAAAAATGATTTTAGGTAATTTTTATAAAGTGTAAAGTAATTTTTTTAGTAGTTTGAATTCAAATTTTGTTATTATGTCAAAATGAATAAAAATGAGATTTGTGTATTTGTATTTGTATTGGGATTTTGGATAAGTATATAATAGAAACTGTGTCAAACGATGCATTTTGTGTAGTTTTGACATAGTGGGAAAGTGAATTTTTAAGCCATTATAATGTCGAAATTTTCGAATCATAATTAGGCTTAAATATTTTAAAATTGATTTTGAGGTTTTAAAATGTGTTGTAAAATGTGTATCTAAGGTTAGGGATGTTAAATGAGAAGGAAAAGGGAAAGGTTAGAAAATTAAAAAAATATATGTTATAATGTTCTAGAACTAATCTAAAAACAATTAGATTAATATTGAACTGTTTTATCATATGATAACATTTAGGAAAGGAAGACGAGGATCGAGGAGATTCTAAGAAATTAACCTTAACTTAATTTTTGTAAGTTTAAACATTTAAATTATCTGTACACGAACAAATTTATATTGTTTTTTTTTTAAGATTGTTTTGGATTGTATATTTTGATGTGTTTTTTTTATTCAAATAAAAAAAATATAAAAAAACACATATTACTCATGCAACGGCAATGCAATTTTGATAGACGAATGTTTAAGTACACTTTTAAGATTTTGACGTTTCTAATGTCATAATGTTCGAAAGTAAGCAAGACGGCAATATAAATATATAATTTTGACGTACCAACCTCCTGAAAGTGTGAGATTATTGTATGATGAACCGATGAGGATAAGCTAGTAGGTCACTCTACGACTCCTTTCAATAGCATACTTGGTATGACCAAAAAGGGCCTATAAGGATAAAAGACAGATAAGACTAAAAATGAATAGAAAGAACTAAAAAAATTGAGCATAATAAATGCGTGACGTGATAGTATTTTCGCAAAGTATTGCTTTTAAGACTTGAGTGTTATGTTTAAACTTATTATGCATTAGCTCACCAATTTGTTCGTGTTCAGGTAATCAAGATAAACAACCTGTAACTTGAGTACTGATGAAAATACTGGACTGGTGGAACAAGATGCTAGAGTCATGGAAGCGGTTATGGTTCTGTCACGACTTGTTCACTGCACAAAAAGAAAGGAAAAATGTGTTTTGTTGACTGAATTTTATGTTTAACTATAAATAAAAGTAAGACAATATTTTGTGATGATATGTAAGTAAGTATGAAATGGTTTTGACACTACAATATAATGGTTTTAAAGTTTACTAGCATTTAAATGATTTTAGTTTTAAAAAAAATTTCACGAATTATGGTTAGTTTTATTACCATAAAAGGCATAAAATAAAAGATATTAAAAGGATAAACTGACGTATTGGTCGCCCGCGCTAGGCAAGGTACCACAGTTGTGTTGTGTCCTTGTTCATATGAAGAATGACATTTATATAGATTAACAAAATAGGATGTTACATGTATAGATTAATGGGATTAATCACCCATTAAACCCAAAATTAACCCTAAGGTTTATGAGTTTCGTTCTTAGAGTTGTACTTGGCCATTTTCAAGTCTAGATTTAGATTTTTTAAGTGAAAAACAGAAAGCTTTTTGGTTTCTCAAGATAAGAAACTTTCACATTGATGCATATTCATGGTGGTCACTATTAAACTCCATTATTCCTCCCGTTAAGCTCCTTAACAAAGCTAAATTTGATTTTTAAAAAGAAAGTGGGTTTTCCAATCCAGCATTCTAGTCATATACACAAGACTTTTGAAAACATTAGTGGTCTAACTTAAAGGTTTCCAACTTTGAAATTCATATAGAATAAGTTGTACTAATTTTAATATTAAAAGTGTATTAATTTTAATATCAACTTTTGAATACTAGTTAAGTGATATGTGAGTTGTCATATCATATAATTAGGGAGCGTTTGGTAAACACATTGTATTTTGATTGTATTTGAATGTTGTATTTGGTTGAAAAGTATTTGTTTTGTATTTGAATGAAATGTGTGTTTGGATGAAAAGTATTTTAGAATTAAAAAGTTGATGTAATTGTTTTAAAAATGTTTTAAATAGTAATTGTTTTTGTAGCACTGTTATAAAATTTGTGTTTAATGTAAAATTATATTGTATTTGAGTAAAATTAAAATGAAATTTTTTCTCCAAATGCCCCCTTAGATTTTAATTGACTTATTAAAATCCTTCTAATTTTAATTGACTTATTGATAAAAAATATGACAACTCACATATCACATAACTAGTATTTAAAAGTTGATATTAAAATTAATACACTTTTAATATTAAAATTAAAACAACTTATTCTGTATGAATTTCAAAGTTGGAAACCTTTTAAGTTAGACCACTAATGTTTTCAAAAGTCTTGTATATGACTAGAGCTCAATTACTTCATACACTTCAACCCCTTCTCATTGAAGTACAAGGAGCCCCCAGATTCGGCAGGTAGTGGAGAAAATCCTGTATAAAACCCATCAACTTTTGCTTTGTATATGTCTGTGATGCGCTTCAAAATCTCGTGGTTTTGAACATATGGTTGAGCTGCATATTCCTCCAATGATATCCACTGCAAACAGTTAATCACTTAGTATAATGTTGTTATAAATTACATGATATATATACATATATTTATAAATGTATAAATTTCATTTTTAGTATCCAGCTCTGTTAGTTTTATGACTGGAAATTTTACCGCGGCTGCTTCTATCTCTAATTCCTGCACTCGAATGTCGAAGGAGAGAGGTCGCAATATGCAGACAAAGAACAGATCCGACTTCTCAAAGAATGATTTGTGGGTTTGCCTGTAAATTAGTGAACAAAAGCATAAATAACTAAACATTCAGAAAATAACATGACCCATGGATACGAAACTGTAAGTAACAAGAACAGACGGGAGCAATTATTTTCTGTAGATGCGTACCCGAAAGCTAGTATTTCCAAAAACTCTGAATCAATCTGAAAGAAAAAAGAACACCAGAAAGGGAAATATTAGAAAATATTTCAATTGATAAAACTAATGATTGTGCAAATTAAATATGGTTCAAGCAAAACAGTATCTATACATGGTGTTCGAAAATAGGTAAGAAAATCACTTACTCCTGTTTCTTCTTTCACCTCTCTTATGGCAGCATCACAGATATCTTCTCCCTGCAGTGATAAAAAATTAAAGCTCAAGTAAAGTTTCAGCACAAAAAATTTTCGCAGTATGATCTCATTATCGATGCATTTACCTCATCAACAGCTCCAGTAGGGTATTTCCACACCCCTAAACCCCGTAAAGATCCGGTCTTTTCTTGCACAAGTAGTAGCTAGAATTGGTAAAAGTATGAAATTATATGAGATTAGGCGATTGAAGTTGGGCAAAAGAAATGAAATTTTGGTGCTCATGGAACATCAAACTAATGACTTAGAAACTTCCAACAAACTTGGAAGCACTTTATTTTTATGACAAGGTATCCAGAATTTCACAAGAAAAAACTTTAGAAAAATGAAAAAGGTAAAAAGTACCTCTCTTTTTTCATTCATGACAAATGCACATATGCTGACGCGGTGTGTGGGATTTGCAGGAATGGTATTCTCACTTTTGGGGATCCAATACAGAAGCATTATGTATGTTGGCTTAGCATGGTGGTACCAAAACCCTTCCTGTCCAAAAATATGGATAAAAATAAAAATATATATCTTATGTATAAATAACAGTTAAATTAAAGTTTATAAGAAGTAACAATATCAAAAGTTTCACTACCGATGAGGTAACATGATGACAAGAAAAGTCTACTTAAAACCTTCACTTTTATCAAGTTTCAAGTTCGAGTCGTGACACGTATAAGAGTCTAATATTTGGTATAAAAGACCGTATTCTGCTTACTTTTAAAGCTTGAAATCTTCTAACTACAAAAATCTAAGATCAAATTTCCTGTAATCACACTAATACAATCAGCGGGTTCACCCAATAATTACTGGAACGAGAACGTGAGGATACACCAATCCTCTTTTTCTTATATATAAAAAATAATATCATAAGTTTCATCATAAAAAAGGTAGACTGACCTTGACTGCATATTCAACAAGATTGGCTAGCTCAATGGGCAATTTGAGCCATACCCCCTTCTTTCCCTACAGAATATGGTTGGACATTTATTAACAAAAAAATAACAATTATTATTATTAAAAAAAAGAAAAAGAAAAAGAAAACACTACGGCTTCATTTGGTGTGTTAATTGGAATTCATATGATGTAAACAACAGGTACTTAAATTGCAATTCGAAATGGTGTTTCGATACATAGTTAAATTTGTAAATTTAAATTGGGAATAAAAACTTAATCTGTGTTTTGACAGTTTGAAAACAGAGGTTAGAACTGTGAAAAAATAAATGAATAAATAAATAGCGTTTTTCAGAAGGAACAGAATTATCATATCAGAAGTACCACGACCTGGCGTCTCCATTGACAAAGTGAGGCTTTGAGCATTGAATGAAAGACCATAGGATCCATTGCCTCTTTCATTTCGACGATAACGCCATCGTAATCATCATTATTGGCAGTGAGTATTTTGCCATTTTGGACTTCATTATCCGCAGATACGCCTAGTTGCTCTGCAGCCATTGAAGAAGTTACAGGCCTGGACTCTGATGATCTGATGCTAAAAGCAGCTCAAGTTCGTAACCTTTAAGAAACAAGACACATTAAGAAACATTAATAATCAAAAAGGTTGTTCCGTGAATGGGGATACCCTACTCCAATTCAACGCCACCCAACGAAATCACTTTCAACCCAGATTGGTAACTTAATCTAGTACTCGGCCCCAGTTTTCTTTTTTAAACAAAAAGGACGGGGACGACATCAACGATCCTTTTTTTTATCAGAAAGAAATTAAAAAAAGAAAAAACTAGTACTCGACGGACCCATCAATCATGAACCGATATTTTCATGATTCGAAACATAGGAAACGTACTAGAATACTGGATTCCGATCATTTTGCTTTGTAACAGTCGGAAAATTTACCAAAAAGAGGAAAATAATTTTCATTTTTTTTCTTTTAATTTTTTTTTCCCCCTTGGATATTACTGGTTGTCTCCTGTGCTGATCAAAACACTGGATTAAGTACTCAGACGCCTGTTATAATAACGGACTATACATACATACGTACATATATACATATATATATATATCATATGAAGCATACGTATGGGGCACAAAATCTCACATTTAAGCGATGAAAATGGTAAGAACAGAGGAAGGGATGAGAAGTACCTGAAGAAAGTGGCTTACTTGAAGCAAAGCAATAAGTTTTGCAGATGAAGAAAATGATGGGACACAGAGAGAGAGAGAGAGATAGAGAGAGAGAGTCGGAGAGATATTTATGGTTCTAAAACAAAGCAGTGAATGCGGTTTAGACAAGTACCTAAGCACTTTTATACTACTCTACTTATTTCCATTTTTTTTAAATTAATTTAATCATTCTCTATCTTCTTCTTCTCTGCTTCTTCTGTTGATTCTCAGTGTTCGAAGTTTGAACAAAAGCTTGGACTCCCCCTTTTTCACTCTTATAGCCCCTCTCTTTGTTTACGTTCTCCTTTTTCTGTTTTGGCGTTGTACATAAGTTCCCTTTTTTTTTTTTCTTTTTTAACCTTTTTTTTCCCTGAGTCAATCCAAGGTTATGAAATATGTGGCAGATATATGAGCAGTAAAAATGGAATAAATAGGTGCTAACAAAAAAGGACATATGCACACAACAAAATATTTGATTGGAGGCATTATTATAAGAAAACAAAAATAAATTATAGATTGCTAATATCAAAAACTTGGCACAACATTAGGTAGAACCATTTGATGTAATTGGCCTTGTGCTGCTATGCTCTACTAAGTCACTTATAAAATGGAGAAGAACACCTCATAGCAAAGGGAATAACGGTGAGGTGTTTGTCAAAGATACTCTAATACTTAAGTTAACAAAGAGCAAGTAAAGAAACATAGTTCGGACAAGTAATGTAGTCCACACCTAAGAGAGTAAAGCATTCGACTTTTTATAGGCATTTCCATAGGCTCAGGTTCTGCAAGGTGGTTCGGGCAAGTCAACCCAGTGTTAGTGTCTAATGTTCTATGTACATTAGGTTGGTGTCACGTGCCCCATTAACTCTACAGCGGCGGGCAATACAGGTAGTGGTGCAAGTGCTAGTGTCAAATGGTACAAGATAACAGAGAGAATGTAGGCACTTGTCCTAGTACAATTGTCAAGTGGTACATGTTGGTGGAAGGGCGCCAATGCCGTGCTTAGGCTATACAAGATAGTGGAGTAGGCGTCATATAGGACGATCAATTAAAACTGAAGTCAGGGGCGGGTAAAGGTCAAATTTGACCTCCTTACTTGGTGTTGCCTGGTGTAGTGGTAGTACGGCCACCAGGATTACAACTAAGCATGTGGATTTGGTCGGCATCCCCTTAGACATCGCAATCACTTCATCATTAGTCAACACTCAACTATCTCGCACTCCAATCTGCTCGAAGTGCTTGGGGTGACAGGCCTAGTTTGGTCTGCACAGGCTGCTTTGGTAATATGCTACTAGGCTCGATGGCTTGTATGTGACAAGCTAAACAATGCTTCTCCTCATCTAGAGGATCAGCAGACTTCCTGGCTTTGCACGTGGACCAACTAGCCCAAATGTTCCGAACACATGCTGGACATGTGCCGAGCACACCATCAACATAGATGATTTTTCTAGAATAGGGTTATGGTTATGAATTCCAAATTTGAATGGGAGAATATAGTTAAATTTATGTATTGTATATAATCGGCACACTTAAGATGAATAAGGGTATAAACTAAAAATTTTTATCTAAAAATTAAGAATAAAATCAAAATTATCAAAATGTGAGTTAGAGTATATGCCTTTGCTTACATCACGTACGTGTGTTGACTTGACATACAACAGCGACCAAAAAAGTTGCTCATAACACCATAATCAATAAGGAGAGGTTTCATTCGGAGACTTGTTTTCCTATAATTAATGTATAATATTGGACAATAATAATATTTTTCAACCTTGTTTTATTTTATCAAGAGCACATGATTGAGTGAATGAGGTAGAATACAAGGCACAACTTCAAACTCGCCTCTTGGAGATTGGAGAATAAAGTGAGGCAAGTCTTTTTTTTTTTTTTTCTTTTTCTCTTTTTGTATTTTTGGATTGGGGTGGGGGTTATAGGGAGAGATGATTTTTTGTTGCTTGAAGAGGAAGTTAACACAACCTTGATGGGGTAAGGCATTGACCACTGTGGTGGACATCGGCATGGACTGTAAAAGGAAGATGTTTCGTATTTTCCTAATTGTTTCTTCTCAAGTTACACATTTACCTTAATTTTCAAAAAATCAACATTTCTAATCAAAAGAGCGTCAACCATTCTTGAGTGACTTGACAACCCTTTTTGTGGGGGGTGAGGATGGAGAACTTCATACCAAAAACGCAAGCAATTTCATCACAATACCTTACTAAAAGTACTTTGGTGCCTTTGTATGTCATCGTCATTCGACCAAGTATTATACTTCAACTTGGGTTTAGGTTATAAAGTAAGCTTTTGTACAAACGAGGTATATTATACACTTTAAGTTTTGTAGAAAAATACGCAAGTCTTCAAAATCACCAACCACGCCTTGATTTTCGTGATTTTCAGCGAGAAGAAGAAAAAGCATGCGAAGTGAACATTCTTTTCGATAGTTTGTTGGTGAAATTTATGAGAATTTTATCATTCGCTGTTGGTGGCAACAACAATAAAAATGGGAGAAGCATTCAAAAGGAGGAAAAAAAAATAATGAGAATAATTTTTTAATATGCATACTTAGAATTTTTATTTTATAATTTAGATTTTTATCTTAAAATTATTTTTTAGTTAAAAAAATTTGAATTATGAGATAATATTTCATATATGCATTTTTTTAGATATTTCTCAAAAAAAAAAAAAAGTGCAATAATGGAAGCGTCGTCCAAAAAAGAGGCGGCTTTTGTTGCTTTAAGTTGTCGGGTCATACAGTGTGGGCCTCTAAATTCAGGCCACACATGGCGGAACCGTAGAAGACACTTTTGGGAGGTCCATTGCCTCCTCTTTGGGTTTGTGGCTGAAACTGCCATCTTCGGCTTCAGTCAAAAAGACAAAAAAAAATCTAGTTTTTTAATTTTAATATCACTTGTATACAAGTAACTTGTATTATACCTAGTCTTTTAATTTTAATTCATAAGATATTCTTTTGAAATAATTCACACATAATACAGATAAATATTTAAAAATTAAAATCAAAGTTGGTATTATAAATTATAATATTATTCAAAACAAAAATAAAATTCGATTTTGGTAGTGTGATAGTCTTTCTGAATATATATATATATATTTTAGTCTTTAACTACTAGTGCCGTTACAAAACAAATATAGTAGAAGCTCCAACTCAGTTTTATTTTCATTTTCCCCAACCATAATGAAAAACAATAGTTCTGTAGGTGAAATTTACCCTTTTCAGTTGTTCTACCATATATATATATATATGTATATATACATATAAAGAGTGTTTGATTTTCAGTTGTATACTCTCTTTAAAAAAAAATCCATTTTCAGTTCTTTGTATTTCTAGATAGTGTTCTATTTTCAGTTTGATTATATAGCAACATTAAAGATATTATTTTATCTAACATCATTTATACTACACACTAATTAAAAAAAAAGAGTTTTATCAATTATTTTAATTTTTCCTAAGAACAATGTTAGGAACACCAACTGTAAATACCAATTTATATGTCATATTTTCATTGATAAATATAATTGATTAAGATAACAATACTTTAAATATTTATCAATAAAACAATAATAACTCACATATCATATAAGTTGATACTCAAAAATTAAAATTAAAATTGGTATCCTTAGTTTTTTTTTTCTTTTATTAATTATGCTACTTCCAAGCTGTTGCAGAAAATCCGAATGTAAATAAGAGATAAAAATAAGAAAAATCGAATATTAGAGAATTTACGTGATTCGGCAAAAAACGACCTACGTCCACGAACAGGGAGAGAATTTTATTATCTAAGAAATACTGGTACAAAAAGTAACGCTTATGAAATCCTAGATTATATATTTATAACCTCAAACCGGTTCGGGTCGAAATTGGGTCAAATCCGTACCGCCCAAGCCCTCCGCTTCCACCATTGACCTCATGAAAAATTCTTCTTCGATTCATACTCTCAAAATATATCAGATCAGGTCATAATTCAGATCAAAAAAATAAATAATTCAAGACACTCAACACAAGCATTATTTTTAAATAAACAAAGGATGTATTCTAAGACGATGTATAAATTAAGAACTAAAATGAGATTTGGTCTACAATTTGAGGACGAAAACAAGATTTGCCCAAGTTTTAATGGTAATTTTACTTCTAAAAGAAAAGGGAAGAATTTGCAACGAAGCCCTCCATTTGTTTAGAAAACTCAACAAACCCCAAATCCCAAAAAAGTCTGAGCATCCACGCCCCCATTGCCCACACGTGTCACACATCCCATCCACAGGGACATATCCGTAAAAACACAGGAACAAACGGCAGCCAAACTAGAAAATCTCCGTAAAAAATAACCCATTTTATCCCACCCCTCTTTTTTTTTAACTTTCATTTTATTTTACTTAACTCTGTTTCAAAATTTTCACCCTAAAACGAACACCTTCACTTCACTTCCCTCAAACCCGATCTTTTTTTTTTTTTTAATCTGCTCTTTTTGTAATTTTTATTTTTACCTTTCTATTTACTTTCTAATTTTAACCTTAAGGACCATGGAGATTTTCGCCGGCGACAGGCAATTAGCTTCTTTCCCCGAGCCGACCGACCTCGTCTACGACCATCCGACCGCCGTGATTCACTCGCCCGGCACTATCAATCACCGCCCGATTTCGCCGCCGCAGAAACTCCGTCCGATAAGGTCCAACGCAGGGCTCACCGGAACCCTAGAAACCTGGTTTCTGAGCAGCCAGGCTGGTTGCTATGACGGGGAGCTTGAGAGCGCGGTTAAAGTCGAAGGCATAGCTTCCGGGAATGCATACGCTGCGGCCAGTGACCCGATTGGAGTCGGGTCGGGTCTTTTCGTGGAAGGCTTGGAAACGAATGGCATGGAACGTGGACTCGAGAACGAGTCTAGGTCAGTTTTTTGTCCATCAGAAAACTTTTATATATATATATATTTGAAACTTTTTTTTAAATATATATTTGTCTTTTTAGTGCTAATAATCAAATTAAGGATGGTTTTTTAACTAATTAATGGGACTTTGCTGTAATGTTCCTCCAATTTTTTTTTAGAGAATGAAATAAATAACATTTTTTTAAAGGATCGAGATAAATAACATATTTATTTTATAATAATTTATTTATATTATATTTATTAAATAAATAATATATTTATAATATATAAATAAATTATATATTTAATAAAAATAAATTAAAAATACATTATTTATTTATAAAAATTTTAATTATTTAATAAAACTATTATTTATTATATTATTTAGTATAAAAAATTTAAAAATCTGTTGTTTATTTTAATTTTTTTTAAAAACTGTTATTTATTTATAATTTTCTCTTCTTCTTTTTTTCCTCTAAACAGTTTTATAACCTTTTAATAATAAGACCTGCATCCATAATTCCATTTAATTGCAAATGAAATGTCAGAAATGCCCTTAAGAAATACTGATCCAAGCAGCATTGCATTGCCAATAGAATCTTCTCGAGTAAGTTGTAGACGTTTGAGGAAGAACAATGGCAGGACATATTATTGTGTCAGATCTGTTCTTGTCTTAATTATTTAGTCAAAAATGTATTCTGAAGATTTATGTTTTTAGTTATTTTCCTCATTTTTTTGCTTGCACTTGGTTGGATTTATTTGAAGTGGAAGCACACTTACAATGCATGCGTTTGTGTGGTGAAAGTTTAATTAACGGATCTTCGAAGTCATCTTGTTCCAAGGAGAGTTTTTGGTGAGAATGGTAATTCAAAGTGGTGTGTCGGCAACGCGATTCTTCGGAATGTTAGAAATCGTATGTGGTTGTCTTGTTGAGAAATTCTCGCGATTAGTCGTCTTAGCATTAGCGGTATTTCGATATTTGGTTGTAAATTTCATGCGGTCTTGGTATTTACTACAACTTTGCACAAATTCAACAGATTCTTCTCCGTCCTCGGCTCATCTTCAGATGACGGTGTCGGTTACCTTGCAGCTGACTTCAGGGGTCCTGCGAACCGGAAGAGGAGGAGAAAATCAAGGAGGAGTAGTGTTGAGCATTTTCTGGAAAGTCTGGTTATGGAAGTGATGGAGAAACAAGAGGAGATGCATAAGCAGTTGATAGAGATGATAGAGAAGATGGAGAAAGAGAGAGTAATGAGAGAAGAAGCTTGGAAGCAACTGGAGATAGAAAGACAGAAGAGGAACGAGGCGGTAAGAGCGGAAGAGATATCTCGAAGCGTGGCCCTCATTTCCTTTCTCCAGAATTTGTTGGGTGAAGAAGAAACTCAAATCCCTGAGCCGGTTGCTCAACAAAACGTGGAAGAAAATGGGGTTGAAACCAACTCTCAACCAGATAAAAATGTCGATCCAAATAACAAAGCTAGATGGCCAGAAGCGGAAGTACAAGCCCTCATCGCTCTCCGAACTGCATTGGATCACAAGTTTCGAGTTTCGGGCTCCAAAGGATCCATGTGGGAGGAGATATCTGCTGGTATGCATAGAATGGGCTACAACAGAACGGCAAAGAAGTGTAAGGAGAAATGGGAAAACGTCAACAAATACTTCAAAAGGTTGACAGAATGTGGGAAGCAGCAGTTGCCAAATGGTAAGTCTTGCCAATATTTACATAACTTGGACTTGCTGTACAGAAATGGACTTGTAAATCCAGGAGTTGGTGTTAGCATCGCTAACGTCGACGGCGATGATGCCAAGAGCGAAAGAGATTCAGGGTCATTGTAGACTTGGCTAAAACCTCTCTACGATCAAATATGCAAAAGAAGCTGCTGAGAATACAGCTCAATATAATCGGAATGATCATTTTTTTCATCTTCTGCTTTCTCCACTTAGCTTCATGGATATATATTGTGCTCAAGCGTAATATCCATATCCCGTATATAAGTATTCCACCCTTTATGTAGCACTGCTATATTTATCTTTTATGGAGATTTTTTTTTTTTTTCTGGTTTAAGGAGAAAATGATTTGAATTTTTTTTTTCTTTTTGGTGATCTCTTTTGAGGGATATTAAAATTTTAAGTATAAAAAGTTATTAAGGGGGCGTTTGGTAAACGCATTGAATTTTGATTGTATTTGAATGAAATTTGTTTTTTGAATGTTGTATTTGGTTGAAAAGTATTTGTTTTGTATTTGAATGAAATGTGTGTTTGGATGAAAAATATTTTAGAGTTGAAAAGTTGATGTGATTGGTAAAAGTAGAGATAAATAGTGGAGTTAAAAAGTTAATGTGATTGTTTTAAAAATGTTTTAAATAGTAATTGTTTTCGTAGCACTGTTACAAAATTTGTGTTTGGTGTAAAATTGTATTGTATTTGAATGAAGTTAAAATGAAATATTAGTGCCAAATGGCATCTAAGTGAAGTAAATCATATTATTGTATTTGTTATCCTTTTTTCTCAGTAATTTAGCAAAATTATTTAAAAAGAGAAAAATAATTTTTTAAGAAAAAATTAAAGCAAAAATAAAATTGTTAAAAATTATTATTATTATTATATCTAGAAGAAATCATTAACTTAAAGTAAAACAGAATTTTGTTTTATTTATAGAAAAAACGAAAATTCGTCTCGGATTCCTAATTTTCTAGGTAATTAACATTGTTTCCTACGCTATTAGTATTATCCTGCCGTCTCAACTTAGTCCTTAAATTTTTATTAGGTTTAGTACATCGATTTAATCTCTTTAAGTTTTGGTCTATAACACAAAAAAATTTACAATAAACTTTTGAAACGTTACAAAATGATTTTCTCTTTGTTATATGTGTTAACTTCAGAATTTAAAGTTTCTCAAAAAAAAAAATTTAATTTTAAAGAAAGTTTACAAATGTTCAAAGTAAATAGCACATATTTTAAAAAAGTTTCAAGTGAATAGCATATTTATAGTAATTTTTATTTATGAAAATTTTTTTAGGATTTTATTGTAAATATACTTTGCAAATAAATTGATTATCATAAAAATTATATTTACCATAAACATTTTATTTACAAAATTATTTTTAAGATTATTTACCATATTTTTTTTAAAATCACTCTACTACCTTTCCAAAAATAAAAAAAAGAATTCACTTTACCATATATACTCCTAAAAACCATTAGTATTATACTATATATATATATAACCGCTAGTCCTAAAACCTTCGAAAATTAAACTATTTTGCACTTCACGTACTACTCTTGTAAATATAGTTCATGTTATTATGTTAATTACCTCAATTGTAAAGTTTAATTATCTTCCAAGTTCCATCACAATTTTGAAAAATAAAAAGTTCTGAAAAAATTAAGTACTAAACTGATATGTTTGGAAAATAAGTTCAAAATCAAGTAAAAATTCTTTGATATTAATAACTTTTATCGTTGAGTTTTTTTTTTTAATTCATAGGAAAAAAAAAAGGCTGAGTTGTAATTCCATGAAAGGTATAATTTTTTTAAATAGTAATAATAATTACATGAAAAGTTTTACTCAAATGAAGGGAAAAAAAAACGTAAATGGTTGTTATGCCTATTGGGCTGATGAGGAGTTAGTGAGAGCTTGGTTATTTGAAATCATTGGGAGACGGAAACAGGTGGCAACCTACCACTGCCGGTAACACCAACGTCAATCTGAGGTGCTGTCGACCAGTGAGTGCCAATAATGACCGGCAAACGCCGGGTCTTCTCGTGGAACTCGCCAACGTCTGCCACATGGTCGCGCGTTCCGCTCCACTATAAATTTCGACACTTAAGCCCACTGCCAGTGTATGCCCACCCCTCTAACTTCTAACGTCTGCTCTTTCTAAATCAAACCCTAATTTTAGAGAGAAAATAAAACAGTAGAGTTTGAATATTGGAAAAAAAAAAAGAAATGGAACGCGGAGGTTTTCATGGCTACCGCAGGATCCCCAACAATAGTTCGGGTAATGTGTATATACATATATATAGAGCATATATATATATATATGTAAGATTTTTAAGCAATATATTGATTAATTTTCCGCCTTTATCTTTTAGTTGAACTGTTAAATATTGCTACGTTCTCTCTCTGTTTCCCCAAAACGATTCTAAATTGTTAATTGCTCGGTAAGCATATAAACTAACCCTTTTTTTTCTTTTCGTGTTTATTAGATTCTCAATGGGCATGATCTTGCCATGCATGCAACTGTGTTTATATGTTCATGAGTACTTGAGATCTCTCTGGGTTGGTTTATACCGTGTCTGTGTGTATGTAAATGCAGAGCTTTTGAGTCTTTCAGTTGCATGTTTTTTATTGCTTCTGATACTTTGGACACGGCATTGTCTCCCTCTCGAATCCTGATCAACATGACGTAATATATAGCTTAAACTTGGTCCTGTTTGCTCATATATTTTAAGCTGTTCTTCGTCTTTGTGTTGTTCTGATCTGAGTGAAAGACGAAGTTAAAAAAAAAATACTTGAATTTCAAGGTCGCCGCTGGGTGCTACTGCTATGAAGATGGCATCTAAAATAAATAAATAAAAATACATATATATAAGAGAAATAATTACTGTCTGGAAAGTGGAATCTGGATGTTGGTGGTGATGAACTTTAACTTAAAAAGTGGTAGAAAACCGAAGAAAATCTGTTTAGGGGATCAGAGAGGAGGGAGTACAAGTGGCGTGTACCGTGCATGCAATCTCTGACCCCACCTCAGACATCTGGCTCTCATGCATGCTTTCTCTCAAAACACCCACTCGGTCTCTCTATATTTTTGGCCTCTTATTATCCATATGTATATACATCCGTTTCTTCAGGTTAAAAAAACAGGCGAATTTTCTTTCTTTTCTGAGTTTATCATCTGCAAGATGAAAAAAAACCTAAACCCATATTCTCATAAAGCTAGCTAATTCAATGCAGTTCAGTTCTTGCAGAAAAAAAAAAGTATAGGAATATCAAATATGGTTGGTTTGGGTCTGTTGTTTTGTTCTTCTTTCGAGGTCATTCATTACGGCTTTTGAATCTTTGTCATTTTCTATGTTTAAAAAAAAAAAAAATTAGTTCCTTAGCGCCAATGGAGCCCTTCACCACATATTAATCTGCTATCACGTGGTTACCTCCAGAAAAAAGCATCAGATTGGTCCACGTAAGATATAAAAGCCAAACTGGGTCCCGCAGGGTTAGTCCCGTGTTCTGCCTTAACTTCACTTCCCAAGTCCCTACTGATGTTCACGTGTTTTCCCAATGGCCATTTATATATATATGTCTTTATGTATGTATATTGTGACAATTTCATGTTTGCCCCATTTTTTTTTTTCCCTCCTTCGTTTTCTTTTTTTGTACTCAGGTCGCTTCTAGTTTTGGGACGTTGGTATACCGCTCCTCCACAGAAAATCATGGTTTGAGTTGCAACCGTCGTGTTCGTCCGATTATCATAACTTTCAAGGGGTCAACAGTACACATAAAGTGACTCGAAATTATCTAGAAACCCCGACATCTCTAACTCTATTTCATCATCATTAAAGAAGATATCAAAAACAACTATTTCTTTCTTTCTTTCTATATTAATAGCTGTGCTCCGCGCCCATTTTCACATGATGAACTGATCAGGGTCACCGTGCATATAACACTTAAAAACACATTTTCTCTTGGGGCCTGCAATTAAAAAGCTTCAAAAGATTAATTGCTTATTTAGATCTTGACAGAGAGTATTTGGAAGTGTTAACTGGTACATTTTTCATTAGATGCTAATTTTTTGTACGCTGTGTTAGTGCTAGTGTTACTTTGCAATGGCCAATATTAATGCCCTTGCATTCACTTGTTTATCAAATTATTATTTATTTTTGTGAGTAAGATAATGCTTGTTTATCTAGTTCTAAATATTACCTATTTAAAATTATTCTACCCGAATTAAAAGTTAAATGTGTAAAAGCTGTCATTTTCCTCCAATGTCTTAATATGGAAAAAAGAAAAAGCAAAATCGTCAATTTCCATTTGTTGAAAAACAAGGTTTGCACTAGCTTGATATCATATTTATTTCATATGTTTTAACAAATTGTAAATTGATGTTTTAAAATTGGCTAAATGCCCTTTTTGAAAAATTGGATATATAAATCAGTTTGTTCCTTTTTTTTTTTTTCTTGCTAATCGTGATTTATTCTTTTTATTTTATTTTTAGAGGTAAGATGAACATTTGTTGTTGCTTTGTACTTATGATTGGTCTGAAAATGTGAGAAATGGTCCAAAAACAAACTCAATTAACTTGTTCCAGGGACCAAACCATCGGACATGAATTTGATCAGGCTCTCGGATCAGATCAACCACTCCATCGTCGCCACAAACCAAGCAGCCGCCGCCGCCGCAGCCGCAGGTGACGACAACGAATGCATGGTCCGCGAACAAGACCGGTTCATGCCGATCGCGAACGTGATCAGAATCATGCGCAAGATCCTCCCTCCGCACGCGAAGATATCGGACGACGCGAAGGAGACGATCCAGGAGTGCGTGTCTGAGTACATAAGCTTCATCACGGGTGAGGCCAACGAGCGGTGCCAGAGGGAGCAGCGAAAGACGATCACGGCGGAGGACGTGCTGTGGGCCATGAGCAAGCTCGGCTTCGACGACTACATCGAGCCCCTCACGCTCTACCTCCACCGCTACCGCGACGCCGAGGGCGACCGAACCGGCTCCTCCTCCTCATCATCCTCCTCCGCCATCTCCATGCGTGGCGACGTCGTTTCGGCGTTCATGAAGAGGCCGGCTGTGGACTTCGGAAGCGTGGCGGCGTTTCATCACAACGGGTTTTTCGGATACTACAAGGATGCCTCCTCCGCCGCCACTGCAGGGGGTAATAACTCCCAGGCTGCTAGGGTGAGTAATGGAGGGCAACATGGGCAGTATAAGTAGGCTATGTGATGGTTTGGATATTGGTCTGGTGGGGATTAACCTTATGTTAGTTTTTTGTTTTTTGTTTTTTGTTTTTTTTTTCCTCTTGGCTGTTGTTTTCTGCTGGGGATTTAAGTTACCTTTTTTTGTTTCTTATTTGAACGGCTTTACTATGAATTGAGGTGTCTAATAAACCCCTTCCGGGCCATTTTCTTTTAGACTTTGT
This sequence comes from Antiaris toxicaria, assembly GCA_035233585.1. Taxonomy (NCBI): domain Eukaryota; kingdom Viridiplantae; phylum Streptophyta; class Magnoliopsida; order Rosales; family Moraceae; genus Antiaris; species Antiaris toxicaria. The sequence goes on along the minus strand of CP141154.1, from coordinate 109,879,203 downwards.
TTTTCTGTGCAGCTGGTCTCTGCTACTTGTGGTAAATCTGCATGGAAAGTTATCTGAAAGTTGACGAGTCTTGTTTTTCCCAAAAAAATAAAAATAAAAATATAAAAAAAAAAAAAGAGAGGCCAAAACTTAGCTCCCAGCGAGGATCGAACTCGCGACCTTTCGCTTACGAAGCGAACGCACTACCACTATGCTATGGAAGCAAATCATGGGTTTCACTTTTTTAAAAACTATTTTATAAAAAATTAAGGTCAAGAAGACGATTAAAAATCTACCGACGCTGCCGACCGTGGCGTGAACGCACGAAGCAATGAGTTAGTGCCTTTGACTTTGATGTTTGTCATATATTAAGATAAAATAAATAAAATAAGATTTTTTTTTTAAACACATTTTAAATTTTTAAATTTTTTTAATTTTAATAGTTCAAATAGTTCAATCGTACGCTAAATACATATTATAACTTAAACCACAATTTAAGTCATAATTTTTCAGTCAAGACTCATGCACTAATCTTTCAGTGCAACAACGACACAATGCCATGCTTCGGTATATGGTATTGGTTTTCTTGCGTTAGATGTTAGAAAGACAGTGGCCAAGAAATCAAATTCAATTTGAGGATTGAAATTTATCAAAATATATGGTTGTCATCAGAAATTGCGACAAAATCCTTGATCCATAGTATCCTTTAACCAAGTGAAGGGGCTTCAATACACTGCCTTTTCGTATCAATTTGACCATTACCATCTTGGTTTTCTTCCCCATCTACTTCTCGGTGTTCCTCTGTTTCAGCTTCACTTCTTTTCCTTTGAGGAACCACTTGGAAGAAAGAAGCCTTCCAATCCTTTGTTTCCGAGAACTTGAGGAGTATCTCCATTACTTGATTCACCGTAAGGACCTGCACTCGAAAGCCAAAACGATGACTTAGTATGAATTAGCAGTTGTGCTGAGGCAAAGAACCTGACGCGTGCGCTACGAGCTTTATACCTGGGAACTGGACATCTTCAAGTAGCTCCCAATTGGCAGCTTTGCCGTTTGGATGCCCTGCTCTTGTGCTTTCTTCATGGTTATCCCTTTCCACCGATTTCGATCCACTAATCCGCCAATTATATACATTTTCTTCGGATCAACTTCTTCAAGCACAGTTTCTGAATCAGCGGTGAGGTATACCAGATTTTCCTTCTGGTCTTGCAAAGCTTCGATGTAAGATCGATTTTCCTTCTCGATTATCCATTTGTCAAATCCAGGGAGCCTTTGCAATTGATTTCCCATCTCTCCAGCGCATCCAGTCAACCAAAGATGGCCTGGGTTCGCACATCTTCCGTTCACTGCATAACAATACATAATCTGCAGGCTTTGTCAGTAACAATTAACAAAAGACCGCACGAACTTATAATGACTTTAAATCGATTGTCAACAATAAGAACTAATCAACCACTTGTCAGAATTTACAAATATAAAATAAAAAACAGCAAATCACATAAGAAAAGAGAAAAAAATGCTTAGGAACATCAATTTGAAAACAGAGGACTTCATGAATTTATAATGACTTTCAATCCGTTCTTAACAATGAGAACTAATTCAACTACTAACCAGAATCTACAAACACTAAAGAGCGTTCGAGAAACTGAATAAGAATAACAGAATCAAATATTAAAGAAAACACCACCCACATTGAAAAAATATATATAAATGTACATATTTATTTATATAGATATATACAAATCACAAATCAACCCGTGTAAGATCATCCATTCGAAAACAAAGGACTTAACAAATTCACAATCACTTCAAATCCGATATTACCAATGAGAACTAATCTACTACCAATCAGAATCTACAAAGATCAAAGAACATTCTAGATATTGGATATAAATATATATATATATATATTTTATATATACACACACACAAACCACAAACAACCCCATTCTAGTCAATTAATTAAATAAACCCTTGTGTATGATAATTAATTTGAAAAGTGACCACTATGAAACAAAATTAATCCAAGTACTTGCTAGAACCTAAAATTCAACAAAATTTAAAAGATACACACGAAACACCAACAACTTCTCATCAACATTGGTACTAGATTCTGTGCGAGGCATAAAAAAAATTAAAAATAAAAAATCACCAACCAAAAGGAAAGGAAAGAGAGAAAAACCTGCTGAACAAGGCTGTTGATCTCGGAGGGTGTCATGAGGTGAGTGAATTCGAGGTCGATGATAATGTTCTGTCCGGAATGTTTGGCGTTGGTGAGCCTCTCGATCTTCATCTCTCTCTCCTCCGACCTCTTCTCCATCCTCTCCTTCTTCAGGCTCTTCCTCGACTCGATCAGCTTCGACCGCTCCTCCTCGGGGACGCTCGCCAGCGTCTCTTCCCATTCCTTCCGCTTCCGCTCCGCCTCCTTCTTCTTCTGCTCCTTCGCCTGCGCTTTCTTCTCCGCCTTATTCGCCTCGTACTTCTGCTGCTTCACCAGCTTCTTTTGGGCGTTCTTCGACAGAGGCTGCGGGGAAGCTTCCGACGGAGATGGTTTCAAAGTTGGCAGGTCCTCTAGGGCGATTTTGTCATTTTGGTCGGCCTCCATTGGAGGCTTCTTTTGCTTGATACTGGGCGGGTTGCGCCGTCCGTGTTCTGAGGTTTTAGGGTTTGTTCTCCCCTTTTTTTTTTTTTTTTTGATGACGGGTTTGTCCTCGTATGGGACCCGGGTAATGGAAATTTGATGCGTTACCAGCAGGACAACGACGCCGTCAATTCTGCAAAGACGAAGGGAAGGGTCAAAGGGTGGTCTCTAAACTTTGTTAAAAATTTAAAAAAAAAATTTTTGAACAAAAGGTTACATGGCTTTAGAACATTCAACGAGAGTAACAATTGGCCCTGGTTCTTAATAAAATAGATAAATTAAGAAGCATTTAACAAGAGTATTATATTTACACTGCTTTTAAAATCTTGATTTTTATAGTCCGTTTAGTGGACATATTTTATTTGTATTATATTTGAATAAAATGTATTAAATATAATTTGTGTTTGGAGAAAAAATATTAACATTGCATTTGAATGGGTGTTTGGGTGAAAAATATTTGAATTATATTTTAATAATAAATATGTGATGTGATAGGTAAAAGTAGAGAGAAAAAAAAGAGAGAGAAAGAGAATATATGATGTAATTAATAAAAGTAATAGAAAAAGTGAAATAATAAATAGTAATTGTATTGGATTTAAAATGTGATGTGATTGGTATTTTTGTATTTGGGGGAGAATTGTATTACATTTAAATGCAATGCAATTTGAATGTGTGCCAAACGCACACTTAGTGTCCATTTAGTAAATAAATTTTGGCATTTCGAAAATTAATTTTACACTAAATATAAAATTTTACATTTAAATATAATCATTTTCAACAGTGTTATGAAAACAATTACTATTTAAAAGTTTTTTAAAACAATCATATCAACTTTTCAACTCTAACTATTTATCTCTACTTTTACCAATCACATCAACTTTTTAACTCTAAAATACTTTTCATCCAAGCATACATTTTATTTAAATACAAAACAAATACTTTTCAACCAAATACAACACCCTAAAAAATTGTATTCAAACGCAATTAAAACGCAATGCATTTTCCAAACGCCCCTTAGAGCTCGTTTAAATGCTTTTATAGAGATTTTTTTATTGGAAAAAAGTTGTTTGGAGAAAAAAATTATTTAAAAAAAACTGTTTTGATTGAAAAATATAAAATTTAAAAAAAAATTTAGAAAAAAAATTAATATGGATATTATTTCATTCCCCTCGAAATTTTATGTTATTTATAAAAAAAAAACCTTATTTAAAGTTATAGACTTTAAATAAGGTTATTTATAAAAAATAAAAAAAAAAACCTTATTTAGACTTATATACACAAAATTATAGACTTTTAAAGTTAAAATTTACTGTAACATTTTGGAAATTAAATAGTGAAAAATGATAGTAAGATGAAAAAAAATGTTTTGAAGACTTTTTTTTTTTAATCCAAACGCCCCTTTGAAAAATAGATAAGTTAGGGAGTATTTGGTAAGAGTATTGCGTTTGTAACGCAAAAGTATTATGGTCCGTTTGGTGAATGCATTTTATTTGCATTGCATTTGAATGAAATGCATTGAATGCAATTTATGTTTGGAGAAAAAGTATTAGCATTGTATTTGAATGCAATGGGTGTTTGGGTGAAAAGTATTTGAATTATATTTTAATAATAAATATGTGATATGATAGGTAAAAGTAGAGAGAGAAAAAAGAGAGAGAAAGAGAATATATGATGTAATTAATAAAAGTAATAGAAAAAGTGAAATAATGAATAGTAATTGTATTTAATTTAAAATATGATGTGATTGGTATTTGAATGAAATGTTTTTATATTTGGGAGAAAATTGCATTGCATTTAAATGCAATGCAGTTTGAATGTGTGTGCCAAACATATTCAAATATCAATTACATCAAAATTTAAATCTAATACAATCATTATCCACCATTCCACTTTTTCTACTATTATTATTAATTATATCACAAGAGTCTCTTTCTCTCTCTTTTTCTCTCTCTATTTTTATTAATTACATCACATATAATACAATTCAAATATTTTTCATCTAAACAAATATTGTATTTGAATGCAATATAAATACTTTTTATTCAAATACATATCGCATTCCAATGCAATGCATTATCCAAACACCCCCTTAGTCCTTTTTGTGTCTATTGTTGATTGTTCCGTTAACATGCTCTAAATTTATTTTAAAAAGACTAAACTACCCTAATATATTAATAATTTAAATATTTTTTATCTAAATAAATATTATATTTAAATACAATATAAATATTTTTCATTCAAATATATATTATATCTCAATGCATTGTATTCAAATACAATATATTATCTAAACGCCCCCTTAGTCTTTTTTACGTCTATTGTTGATTGTTCTGTTGAAATGATCTAAATTTATTTTAAAAAGACTAAACTACTCTAATATATTAACTCTTTCAAAACCAAAAATACAAGATGTTAAAAATTAGATGAAATATATTAGGTATGTAATACTTATAGGTTGAATTATGTAAACTTTTTTAATTGTACTTAAATAATGAAATTCAGGTTGAATTATGTAAACTTTTTTAATTGCTCTTAAATAATGAATAATGAAATTTCATGTAAAATTTTATGTTAAATTTTTAACAATTTCTAGTAAACAAAGATCAAGTTATGCCTTTTTAAAGGGTTTATAAAACTTTTAACTAAAAAAAATGAGAATCAAATTACTACTTTATAAAAAAAAAGTGGTGACTAAATAAATAATTTACCTTAAAAAAAGGTAGAAAATTTGACATTTTCACATATATTACGAAAATCCTTTTTATTTCAGAATTGTCAATAAAAAATTAAAAGTGTAGTGGTTTTTTCTACAAGATATTCATGAAATTTTCACTTTATAGATATTGATCTTTTATTAAAATTTTATATTGTTTTTATAAAATAATACAATGCTAAATGACAAAATATTAGTGAAAGTTTCAGATGCTCTACGAATGTTAACAAAATATTAAAATAAAAATTTCCCCAAAAAATATTGAAACAAAATCCATATAATCTGTTTTTTCGTCATTGACAATTCATAATACATGAAAAGGTATCGAGCATAGATCAAAAAACACATAAATGATATGTTGGACATTATATCAAAAATTACTTAAACTTGAAATATTTTTAAAATTATTGATGTTTGATTTTGTATTTCATCTCTAGCTTTATTCTTCTTAGGCCATTCTTCGAAATATGGGCATGGAGAAAACTTACAAAAGAGTGGACCTCTCATATGGTTGTTGTAATTATATTACACTATCAAATTCTTCCTTCCATTTTGACTGACTTGAACTAACATTGCTCCAGCAGGCCATGGAAGCAGGAGTCATGCTTACTCGATCCTTCAAGGAGTGAGTGAAATCCTTGAGATCCCTTGCCTTAATGGCAACCCAACAAAAGGAATTCGAAGAGCAAACAATGAAGAAGGTTGGGGTGGAGAAGGAGATAACCGAGTAGGCATTGCATCAGGCGCTTAAACGAGTTAAGCACTTAGAAGCTGAGTTGGAGACCAAGTCAAATGAGGCAGAGAGTTCGGTTGCTCTTAAAGACACGGAGATTGCTGAGCTCAAGGATATGGTCTCGAACCAGTACATGGATGCCACTTTGAGGGTTTGCTATGAGCTCTTTAAGGAGTATAAAACAGGAAAACACATAGGTTGGAAAATTGACGAAGAGATTGCCAAATACGAGGAGCTTGCCTCCAATGATGAAGAACACCATTTTAGCTTTGGAAGGGCATGCAACAAGGCTTCTGCTAAGCAATGATGATCAAGAACTCATTTTAATGCTTTTGGGTTTTGAAATTTGTATGGGTTTTTGATTGACCAAGTGGCCTTACTTTATATAGGAACAGTATTCTACATGTGCAATTTTCCTTTGATTCAAGAAATTTTGCAATCGATGATTTTTTATTGAGTTGAACTTTGGTATCATTCTAAAGAAAAGTGATAACAAATGATAAATGTGAAACTGAAACCAATGATTTGTTCCTATTAGTTTTTCAAGTCTTGCTCTGGAGTGTTGTTATCTTATTTCTTAATTAAACAATCATTAGTCTATACTTCAAAATTTTTGCTGTCATTCAAGAGATAACAAGATATGTAGTTCTAGTTTTTTTTTTTTTTGGTTGTGCTGAGGGAAGGGGTTGGGGCACTTCTCCATACAACCGATGCACTAATTTCATTTTAGGGTATGGATGGTATGTGCATTGCGTTCTCATTGTGATGTGCAATTGTTTATACAACTGATGCACTAATTTCATTTTAGGGTACGTGTAGTATTTCCATTGTGTTCTCATTATGATATGCAATTGTCTATACAACCGATGCACTAATTTCATTTTAGGGTTCGTTTGGTATGTTTATTACATTCCAATTACGATATGCAATTTTCATTTAAATCTAAAAGTATTGTATTCAAATACCAATGACATTATAATTTAAATCCAATACAATTATTATTCATTACTAATCATATAACATACTATCTTTTTCTTTTTCTTTTTAATCTATTTTATCAATCATAGCGCATATAATACAATTCAAATACTTTTCATCTAAATAAGCATTGCATTTGTCCATACAATCAATGCACTAATTTCATTTTAGGTTATGTTTGGTACGTATATTATATTCGCATTACATTTAAACATTATGCAATTTTCATCGAATGCAAAAATATTATATTCAAATACCAATCACATCTCAGTTTAAATCTAAAATAATCACTATTCATTATTTTATTTTTTTCTATTGTTTTAACTAATCACATCACATACTCTCTTTATACCTCTTTTTTTAATTTACTTTATTAATCACATCATATACAATATAATTTAACTGATGTACTAATTTAAATACTTTTTAATCTATTTTTCCTATCTACGATATGATTCAAATACTTTTTATCGAAATAAGTATTGCATTTATCCATACAATCGACGCACTAATTTTATTTTAGTGTACATTTAGTATTTGCACTGTGTTCGTATTATGTTTGAACTCTATGCAATTTTCATATAAATATAAAAATATCAAATTCAAATACCAACCATATCACAATTAAAATCTAACACAATTACTATTTACTATTTTACTTTTTCTGCTATTTTTACTAATCACATTACGAACTTTCTTTCTCTTTTACTTTTTTTTTCTATCTACTTTATCAATTACGTTATATATTGTACAATTCAAATATTTTTCATCCAAATAAATATTGTATTTAAATGCAATACAAATACTTTTCATCCAAATAAATATTACATATAATACATTATATTTAAATACAATATGAATACAATACATTATTCAAACACTTCTTAGTCTTTAAATTTTAAAATGTTCCAAAGGCAATTTTGACCTATTCATTTGTCTTGTAATATTCTTCCTTCAACTTTATTAAAAATTAAACTATAATTATTTTAGGAGGATTAATTTTATCATTTTCACATCCATATTTCAATCTTGGAATTTATGAATTCTTAAAGTACTTGTATTCTAACATTATAGTGATAAAATTAACCTTGATTTCTTTAGCCAAAATTTTTTTTTTGATTAAATGGCCTTTGATCTTTTTGTGATAATTCTTTTTTTTTTTTTATCTTGAGAATAAAGAATTCAAAATTTATGTTTTGTGATAAAATAAAATGTATTGTCATTAAATTATGTCAACATTCATCCTTCACGTGATAGTTATAGCCTAGTTTAAAATAATTTTAAAAAGGAATGATTGTTATAGAATAAATTAATAATTTGAATTTGAATTTGTAATGTCTTAAAATTTGCGGGCTAAAATATGGTTACACTTATAATTTTGGAATTAAAATAAAATTAAGCCGTATATTTATTATGAGTCCTTAAAAACATAACTTTTTATGGATTTTATTTATTTATTTATTTTTCTTTTAAGACCTTATTTAGCCCAAGCAGAAGTACAAAAACTTTGTTGAAAGCCAAAGTACTAGCATTTCCTGGAAAAAGAAGAATGAAGGAAATGGAGAAGAGGTAATTAGATAGAAAATAATAAAATGTTTTGCTTAGGGGGTATTTGGAGAAATATTCAACTTTAATTTTACTCAAATACAATATAATTTTACACCAAATACAAATTTTACAACAATGCTACGAAAACAATTACTATTCAAAACATTTTTAAAACAATCACATCAACTTTTCAATTCTACTATTTATCTCTACTTTTACCAATCACATCAACTTTTCAATTTTAAAACACTTTTCATCCAAACACACATTTCATTCAAATACAAAACAAATACTTTTCAACCAAATACAATATTCAAAAAATAAATTTCATTCAAATACAATCAAAATATAATGTGTTTACAAACGCCCCCTTAGTAAGAAGGCTCAGAAGAGTATTTACTAAAAAGAAAACGAGAGAGAAGAGAAAATGTGATGAATAAAAAACGTGGAGTGTGATATTTGTTTATTGTTTTTTTTTTAAATAATTTTGCTTTAATAGTTTCTTCTACAGAATAGGTTCTTTATAAAAAAAAAAAAAAAAGGCATTTTTACATAAAATAAAATAGATTCTCGGCCCCTTTTTTTTTTTTATATTTTTGGTAAAAACAGGCACCACCACTGCCAAAGAGCACGTGGTAATGTTTATAACGGCTTCTGCCAGATGTCAGCCTCACGGTGAACTAAGCAAATTGCACGTGAATTTTCTTGCGTCGGGTTGGAAAAACTCAAAACGGCTTTCGAGGGGGAAAAAAAATAAAAAAAATAACTCAAAATGGCATTCAGTGTTAATAAACAAAAAGTTAGGGTCAATTTGGAAGTTCAACAGCAATACTAGTTGCGTCACGTGCGGAGCCTCTGCTCCACTTCCGACAAATCCACAAATGGCACACATCGCAAATATCGAACTGTACGTTGTCAAGAACCCAAAAAAAAAAAAAAAAGTAACAATAAATTATGACGTTTCAACTTGACGTGTTATATCCTACTAATTTCATCTTTTAACCGTTTAATTTATAATTAAAAATAATTTTACATTTTACTCACCAAGAGCTTGTTTAAATAAAATAATATGTATAAACATAATATATTAAATATAATTTATGTTCAGACGAAATATTTATATTTAAATATAATATTTGTTTAGATGAGAGTTATTTTAATTTTATTTAAATTTAAAATTATGATATGATTAATAAAAGTAGATTAAAAAAAAGGAGAAAAAAGTATATGATATAATTAGTAAAAATAATAAAAAAAATAACATGATAAATAATGATTATATTAGATTTAAATTGTGACGTAATTAGTATTTAAATCAATACTTTTATATTTGAATAAAAATTATATTGAATTTAAATGTAACAGGAATATAATATTAAAACCAAACAAAACATAAGTCAAGTTTTTAATGTGTATATTCTCAAATTACATTGTTAAAAATTAGATCAAAACTATAGTGCTTATCTATAAAGTAAAACGCATCATTACCTTTGCCCTTCTTATAAACAAAAATATATGTAGCATGTGTTTGAATTCACGGTCCAAATTCAAAAAATTTAATCAATTTTTTCTTTTTTCTGAAAAGTCAATCATAATTATTATTTATAGTTACTCACAAACTTGTAATTCAAATATTAAAAGTTATAATTTTATATATATATGTATATATATAAATGAGATAACTTTTTATAAATTATATGAAATTTTTAGACGAACGAAATAATTTTCATATTAATTTTTTTTTGAACATGTGTCAAAATTTTACATTTTTTAACTTCAATAGTTTAAATACCTCACCAAATACACATTTCAATACAAATCTGAAAAATTCAATTCCAAATTCCTGCATCAAACACATGCATAATTTACTATCCTCTCGTTGTTTTCACTAATTTGTTATGCCAATAATGCCAGAAGAAAGTTTTGAGTTCCAATTTTACACTTTCTATCAATGAGACACTCCAAGCATTTATTTGACGTAGTAATTTTCTTCTGTCATCTTTTTTTTTATCTTAAAGTGATAAAATTTGAATTTCACGTCTTATGATGAATTTATATTTATAATCATTGTTAAATTATATTTAACTACATATTAATTTTTTAACTATATATCTGCTATTCTATATAAAAATAAAACCTATATATCTAATATAGAATCATGCAACAAATTAATATTTTTCTATAATATGAAATAAACATTAAAATTTTTGTTTGCTAACAATTCTTTAAATAAAAGGGTAAAAAAATGTATTAGACTTGATTTCAATCGCCATAATTACTTTAGGTTCAAAGATTAAAAGTTTTAATGTTCAATATAAGTTATCTCAATTATATTATGAAGGTAACGTAAAGTATATATAAGAAGGTTTGGACATGTGTTTAAAGCATTAAATACTCTACTCAATATATTATATTTATAATAATCGATTTTTTTCAGTTCAATAGTTTTCAATGTTTTGCTTGCTTATGATGTAGAAATCCAAATGCAAGGGGCTCTTTTCTCATTTTTTACCTATATGGTATTTCCACCATTCGGATGATCTGTTTAAAATTTCGATATCAAATATACTTTTGTGAATGGTCCATTTAGATAGAATGGGTTAAATGGAAGGAAATAGATCCTTCAAACAGGCAATTAGTGGGATCCCAATGAAATACCAAGAGGAAAATGTTTCAAAATTAGGGGCTTAATTGAAAAAAAGGATCTCTTACTCGGGGATTTGGATGGATACAAAGAGAAACATCAAGCCAAATGCACAAAATTAAAGCCGGCAGAATTAAAAATAAAGTAAAAACATGGGCGGAAACGCAAAAAACCAAGAATCAAATATCAAACACCTTGGGATTATTAGACAGATAAATAAATACCTTCGAAGTCAGTAAATTCGTGCAATTTCGCTTCATTTGCAGCTGATTTCGCTTTGCTGTTCCAAAAAAAAGCCCAAGAAGCGAAAAACCCAAACAAAGAAAGAAACTAAAAAAGAAACGAAAAACATCTTTCCATCTTCTCTTTCTCTTTCTCTCTCTCTCTCTCTCTCTCCCTCGCGACTTTCAAACTCCTGAACCCTCGTCGAACAGATGAGCCCCAGAGCTCCGGAGCTCTGAAACGACGCCGTTTGCTCAACGAAGGAAAAATGGCTCAGAAGCTTGAGCAGCAGCTCAAGGAGTTGGGATCCAAGCTCGAGAGCCCTCCTTCCACCAAAGACGCTCTCGTCAAGCTCCTAAAGGTTCGCCATTTTTCTAATTCTCAGCTCCCCTTTCCTCTTCGAGCTGTTTCTGAATTCAAATTCCCAAAAAAATTCGTTCCCTTTTTTGGTCGGGAAATTCACGCTCTTCTTGGGGGTAGTTATTTCAGTTAATCTTCTGTGTCGTTTTTCTTCGAAGCTCAATTAATGGCCTTGAAAGGAAAGCCCCTTCGAAAGTGGCGAATTTTGTGGTTTTTTGTCGTTTTTTCTGCTAAAGCTTTTTTCTCCTGTTCAAATTTTCCTCAAAGGCTGGATTTTTCTGCTCCGCTAAAACTCTCAAGTAGTTGAATTAGGGTTTGGTTGGCCAACGTTTCTCTTCTTCGGAGTTAAAGGGCGAAAATTTCTCCAGATTTATCCTCCAAATTCCATTTTAATTTCCAACGGCATGCGGGAGTATTTAGCAAGTTTAATTTGTCTGGATATGGATTTCAATTCCGTAAAATTTGATATTAGTTATGAGATTTTTGTTGAGATTCACAAAATTGTATTCCGGAAGTCGACTTTTTTTAATAACGTCCGTACGTTATTCCCAATAATTTTGTTCAATTTAGTGTAGGTTCGAATCTTATGTTTTAGTTGCTTTAGCGTTGATTAAGTTTTGGTAAGCTAGAATCGACGGGAAGTTGGCTTCCAGAGACTGAATTACTCATTTTCTCTAAGCCAAGTAGTTGTGTTAGGGTTCCTTTTTGAATGTCCGAGAACTTTCAAGATATAACTGTGGATAATGCCTAAACCTAGTCCATAAAGCCTAAACCTAGTGGATAATGCCTGTGGATAACTGTGGATAATGCCTAAACCTAGTCCATAAAGCAAATGTTTTCATAAGCATAAAATATGTGTATTTTTCCTGTAAGGTTAAGATCTTGGATAACTTTCGGCTCTTGCTTAATTTTCTGATTGCAGCAAGCTGCAACATGTCTTTCTGAGTTGGACCAATCTCCATCCGCATCGGTATTAGAGTCACTGCAGCCGTTCTTCAATGCAGTTGTCAAGCCAGAACTGCTTAAGCATCAAGATAAGGATGTAAAGCTTTTAGTTGCAACCTGTGTTTGTGAGATAACACGAATTACTGCACCAGAAGCTCCTTATAATGATGAAATTCTGAAGGTGCATTTCTTGTACAAAAGTGGATCAGTTAATAGATATGGATCATGCATTTTTTTGTCATCCCTAGGGTTCTGAGATGTTCCACCTAATTTGAGTTGGATCTGTTTGCAGGATATCTTTCACTTGATTGTTGGCACTTTTGGTGGATTACGTGACATAAGCGGTCCATCATTTGGTAGGAGGGTCGTCATTTTGGAGACTCTTGCAAAATACAGATCGTGTGTTGTAATGTTGGATCTTGAATGTGATGATCTGGTGAATGAGATGTTCAGTACGTTTTTTGCAGTTGCCAGGTTTGTTTTGTTTCACTGCTCTTTAATTTCAATACTTTTAGTAGGAAAATGTACTTTGTTTTGATTATAATTCGGTACATGTTTCGATTATTGGCATCATTGTTAATAATAAATGATGATTAAGTAGTTTGGACGTTTGTTTTTAGTCAATTTTTCTAGTTCCTCAAAAGATATAAACTGATTTTTCTGAAGTATCATTTAGCTTTTTGGATGGGTTTATGAAATCTGTGTCTGTGTTGAAATTTAACATTTTTTATAATCTGTAGTCAATTAGTCACTTTAACATTTTTTTTATAACATCAGTTTGTAAATCAATTGCTTGATCAATTAGTCACTGTTGGAAATTCGGAATCTTAACAAGAAAATTACTTAGGATTTCTCTTATGAGTTGACAGTGAAAGAGTTAGAAACTTGCAGAAGAAGTTAATGCAGGAACCAGGAACTGTTAAAATAGGGGCTCTATCTCTTTGATTGTATTGTTCTGGTTGGCTTTATTGAATGGATAATACAGAACGGTTACTTGTTCCCTAATCAGTTTGGTAATTGGTTTGATTATAAGTTTTGTGCTCTTTCATTCATTTATATATGTTTATTTGGTTGCTAACAATACTGTAATTTTTTTCTGGGACGTGCAGTGATGATCATCCTGAAAGTGTTCTTTCATCAATGCAGACCATCATGATCGTTCTCTTAGAGGAGAGTGAGGAAATACGAGAAGATCTTTTATTTATCGTATTGTCTGTCTTGGGTCGTTATAAAAGTGTGAGGATCTCTTGCTACCTTGGCATATGCAGCTCTTTTTTATGGTTATTTGCGTAGGAGTTGCCCTAGATTTGCTGCTCTGTTTAATAACCACGAATCTGGTCTTCCCCTCCCTTTTATTTATTTTTAAATTAGCTTTCCTGAAATTTTAATTCCAGGATGTTAGTATGGCTGCGAGGAGGCTTGCTATGAATGTTATAGAACAATGTGCCGGAAAACTTGAAGCTGGCATCAAACAGTTCCTTATATCATCAATGTCAGGAGAGAGCAAGCCAGTAAAGTATGAGATTGACTACCATGAAGTGATTTACGATGTCTACCGTTGTGCTCCCCAAATCTTAACAGGAGTGGCACCATACCTAACAGGAGAACTACTGGTAAATACTGATTCAGTGAATATTGTTGTCCTTTTTTCTTTGTACATGTTGCATTTAACCATCTCTGATTCCTCACATGAAGTAGTTCTTCTGATTATTTGGAGATCTTTGTTTTATTCATTGTTTCACATGTTAAACTTGGTATTTGCCCCTTTTGCTGTCTATTTGGTCGAATTTGTTTTTAGATGGCACTAAGAAAGTGAATTAATTGTATGTTAATTAAAAATGTGCTGACATTTTACCTTTAAAAGAATTTTTTGCTTCAGGTTTATTATGATTTCTGAATGTATATATCATTCCTTGTTAAAGATTCATCAATATCTCAATAATTGAAGATTTGTGTACTTTTGGTGAACTGTTTCTCAGTGAGAATTTTCATTATTTGCAGTCTGATCAGCTAGATACTCGTCTCAAGGCAGTTGGCTTAGTTGGAGACCTATTTGCTCTACCGAGCTCCACTATTTCTGAAGCCTTTCAGCCAATCTTTTCTGAGTTTTTAAAGAGGTTGACAGATAGAGTTGTTACTGTTAGGATGTCTGTCCTCGAACATGTGAAGAGCTGTCTGCTGTCTAATGCTTCCAAAGCTGAAGCTCCACAAATTATTTGTAAGTGCATTGAGTGTTCTGCACATCCATTTGTCTGTTCTGTTGTTCTGTAGTAATTTTTTCCTTGGTTAAAATTTTCCAGCTGCACTCTGTGACCGTCTATTGGACTTTGATGACAAAGTAAGAAAGCAAGTCGTAGCTGTTATTTGTGATGTGGCATGCCATGATTTAAGTTCCATTCCACTGGACACTGTTAAACTTGTTGCTGAACGGCTTCGAGACAAATCTGTAAATATTCCTTTTTTGATTCTTTTCTTTTGATTTTAACCATCCCTGATGGCTATTCACCTAACTTTTTTTTTGCCTGGCCGCATTTACAGCTACTTGTTAAAAAATATACTATGGAGAGGTTGGTAGAGATATACAGGGTGTATTGCATGAAGTTTGCTGGTTCAATCAAGACTAATGAATATGATTGGATTCCTGGAAAGATTTTGAGATGTTTCTATGATAAAGATTTCAGGTAAAGCCTTCAAGTTTGTGCAGTTAACAGTATTAATATTACTAGGCCATCAATTATGTTTTTTTTTGGGTTGCATTTTGAAGGAACGCAGGCATCGATAATAAAGATAGTTGGGTAGCTAGGGCATCTATCTTTCCCTCAAATTTTATTTTTGGAACTTCAGCTGATCTGTGACTAAGTTGAAGGGACTCGCTGAAGTTGTCTCCTTCCCTATTATTTAAGTACTAAATGATTGTATTTTCATAGTTTGATTTGTGAATACTTCATATGCAGATCTGATACAATCGAATCTGTTCTTTGTGGATTACTGTTCCCAACTGAATTTTCTATCAAAGATAAAGTTCAACATTGGGTTAGGGTCTCCTCAGGATTTGATAAAGTTGAGGTAAAGGCTCTTGAGAAGATTCTGGAGCAGAAGCAAAGGTATCATGTAAATTCTTGCCTCTCCCAGCTGCAATGTTCGATCAGCCTTTCAGACTTTCCCTTGTGGTCTTTGATGAATTATGAACTGATTTTCTGGAGGTTTCCTCTTGGATTGCAGGTTACAGCAAGAGATGCAGAGGTATCTGTCTCTCAGACAGATGTATCAGGTTTGCAAACTGTTAAAAATTAAAAAAGTCTGGGCTACTAGAAACAGTATGAAAAGAAAAGTGTTTGATTATCATTCAAATGCAGGATGGCGATGCTCCCGAGATCCACAAAAAAGTTCTTTATTGTTTCCGTGTAATGTCACGCTCATTTGCTGACCCGGTAAAGGCGGAAGAGAATTTTCAGATTCTTGATCAGCTGAAAGATGCTAACGTCTGGAAGATTCTTATGAGTCTTGTTGATCCAAATACCAGCTTTCATCAGGCTAATACTTCACGGGTAAGAAAGATTTATTGGTGGTGCAACATTTTAGAGTGAATTATATTCACATGCATCAAATGGTATAGCCTGCAATATGACCATTTCAACGATATTGATGTGGCATTTTTGCTTTGTGGCTGGTAGTTTTTATGCAATTGAATGAGAACCATATGCGTAACCATTCCAAATCAGATTTGATTATGAAAAACTTGATAAAAATAAATTGATTGCCTTTACCACTCTTTTTAAAGTTGAAACCAGGGTATAACGTTCCTGTTTTGATCTCCTTAGTTTAGCTTTCCCATGCCTCCCTTACTTTCACTAGGAGATAAAGAATTGTTGCCTTCTTCTGTTACCTTCTTATGGGTTTTTACATAACTAATTGCAGGATGATTTGCTTAAGATTCTTAGTGAAAAGCACCGGTTACATGATTTCCTTAGCACTCTCTCTTTGAAGAGTTCTTATCTACTTTTCAATAAGGAGCATGTGAAGGAACTTCTTCTGGAGGTTGCCGAACACAAATCTACTGGCAATTCACTGTATACTTCATCATGCATGAACTTACTGGTGGTAAGAACATATCATTTCTGCATCTCTTTTTGTCTACTACAAGAGTGTAAAGATGCTTGCTTGCAGTTAGTTGTGTACTTTTGTTTTTTCTCTATGTATTTTCTTTGTTTTATGCATTATCTCAGTTCACTGATCAACCACAATGTGCCATTTTTTTTTTGTATGCTTGCCTGTGTTTTTTTTTCTTATATAGGGGTGGAAAGTTATTGCGTTTTGTGGGTTAAATATATTCTAAAGCGTGGCCATATTTTAGTTTTACGTATTTCATTTTTCTAGATTTCTCTCTACGGCCTCTGGTCAAGTTTGAAGCTTTGTAAGTGTAAAGTTTAGATCTTGCCTTTTCTTTTCTCAGAAAAAAGTAAGATTTTAATTTGATATTCGATAATTTTCAGATTCTTGCTCGCTTTTGCCCGATGCTACTTAGTGGGGCAGAAGAAGAACTCCTAAGTTTTCTTAAAGATGGTGATGAAATTATAAAAGAAGGTGTTTTGCATGTTTTAGCAAAGGCTGGTGGTACCATCCGAGAACAGCTAGCTGTCTCAACAAGGTTTGATTCATGGTATTGTTTGATCATGAGTCGTTCGCTTGTAGTTGTGCTTATGTATACTTGTTTACTTGCAGTTCCATTGACCTTATGTTGGAGAGAGTCTGTTTAGAAGGCAGTCGAAGGCAGGCAAAGTATGCCGTACATGCCCTTGCAGCAATAACAAAGGATGACGGACTTAAATCACTTTCTGTTCTTTACAAGGTTTTATATTATTATTACATGCATCATTATGGATTACTTCAATTCAGTATGATTTCTCTACCCATGGTAGTGTTAGCGTTTTGCAAAACATGATGTTCCTCTATTTGCAGCGACTTGTGGATATGTTAGAGGAGAAGACACATTTGCCTGCTGTACTACAATCGCTGGGTTGTATAGCACAGTCTGCAATGCCCGTTTTTGAAACAAGAGAGGGTGAAGTTGAAGACTTCATAATAAATAAGATATTGAAACATGATGAAGTATGCCTGTCTAAATCTGTTGATTCATACTATATCTCCCATTTGTGATTTTATTTTGATTAGTTCTCATCCATTCCCTTGTTCTGTGCTTACAGAAAGAAGGTGGAAAGAAGAGCTCTTGGGATGAAAGAAGCGAAGTTTGTTTGTTAAAGGTTGATCATTTATGCGAGAGCTTTTTTATTTATTTATTATTATTATTTTTTTGGACACAATAAAAAGATCAGATAAGGCTACTTTATCTAGGTCATGCCGTTGTGGTTTAACCCTCTTTGTTAGTCTTTGTTCTAATGTGTTTTTCCATTGTGTTGCACCTTGACCTTTTCTTTTTTTCTTCTCGGTGCCAGATATATGGGATTAAGACATTGGTCAAAAGCTACTTGCCTGTCAAAGATGCGAATGTTCGTCCTAATATTAATGGTCTTCTAGAAATTCTTAGGAACATACTTACATTTGGAGAGATGTCAAAAGATATAGAATCAAGGTATTATTAAATCGAACAAATTTTTTTTTTAATTTATTAGTTTGTTTCAAAATTAGTGCTTGTGGTATGTAGCTTGAATCTTTATGTACGAATTTGTGCAATTTACAGTTCAGTTGACAAAGCCCATTTGCGGCTAGCTTCTGCAAAGGCAGTCCTTCGTTTGTCAAAGATTTGGGATGATAAAATACCTCTTGACATCTTCTACTTAACCCTGAGGACATCAGAGGTGGGGCCCTTAAAAGATTTTCCTTTCTAGTGTCTACAATTTAGTTTTTTGTTTTTCATATTTTCAGATAGCTACTTCATTGTCCTCTTCTTGCATATTTTGCGTTTTTCAGATTAGTTTCCCTGAAGCTAAGAAAGCGTTTCTGAGCAAAGTTCACCACTACATTAAGGATCGGCTTTTGGATGGAAAATATGTGTGTGCTTTCTTCTTCAATACTTTTGGATCCAAACCATCTGAGTTTCAAGAGGTATTTGTTCTATCCTTGTTTGGTTCAGAGTCATTTGTCCGTGTAGGTACTGGTATGGCCTAGTTTTAATTCCTGTTGGAAATTACAGGAGAAGCAGAACCTAGCTGACATTATTCAGATGTATCAACAAACAAAGGCACGGCAACACTCTGTTCAAAATGATGCAAATTCCTTGACAGCTTATCCTGAATACATTCTTCCATATTTGGTTCATGCTCTTGCACATCATTCATGCCCTAACGTTGATGAATGCAAGGATGTACAAGATTTTGAAGTAGTATATCGGTATATTATGTTTTCTTATCCTCTAATATTTTTCTAAATATCTACCACATGGTATATTACTTGCTAAGTGGATGTTGCAATGTGATTGGGGAACATGAAGGGTGAACTAATATTGTCTTTGTGTGTATGCTGGACTGTCCAACATACACTAACGTGGGTTAGTTTTTCTGTATGATCCCCTCCCCACTCTGTCTTTCTATGCAGCTGATATCTGACCAGAAAGTAACTAGAAATGATTTATATTTTAGTTTGGCTTATATTTCTTACAAAAATCAGTACTTTCTGTAATTTTCAGGCAATTGTACTTGATTCTTTCTATGATGGTGCATAGAGATGAAGATGCTAAATCAGAAGCTAGTAGCAACATGTTAAGAGAAACCATTTCTGTACTTATGTGCATCTTTCAAAGCATCAAGCAATCTGAAGACATAGTTGATGCTGGGAAGTCAAAGGTTGGTCCTAAGATAGATAATGGATGTAAATCATTAATTGTTAGTGGACATATCCAGAATTCCATATCAGAGGACAAAACTTTGACTTTTGTATATTAAATTGAAAATTTCAGAATTCACATGCTATTTGCGACCTTGGGTTGTCAATAATTAAGCGCTTAGCTCCAAAGGAGCTTGAAGTTCAAGGGTTCGCTGCATCAGTCCCGCTGCCTCCAATGATGTACAAAGCATACGAGAAGAAAGAAGGGGATGAGTCTGTGGTCAGTTATACTGTACTGCGATATAATTTTCTTTACCCTGAAGTTTGTATGTGCACTGATTCTCCATCTGACATGGTTGATGAAAAATATTTTTTGATTCATACTTGATGAATGGTATTGCTGTGTGTGTATATATATACATATATTTATATATACCTTTTTCCTCCTTGATGCTATTTAATATTTATTTAACTTTTGTCCGGTTCTCCAGGATGAAATTAGATCTGGATTGATGTATTGGATGTCTATTGTAGGCTGAGGGCAAAACTTGGCTGGCTGATGACAGAGCTCAGAGACACTTCGAATCGCTTAAGTTGGAAACTAGTGAGACAGTATGTTATGCTGCTTACAAAACTTCAAGATAATATCTTATTTATATCTGCCTCACATTGTTTACTGACTTGTGCTATTTTCTTGTTTCCTTTTGTATTCTACCTTTTTACAACAGCTTGGTTCAGAAATGGCTGAAGATGAGGTTATAAAACAAAGTGAAACGGGTGGAACTGAAGTTTCTCTAGGGAAAATGGTCAAGCAAATAAAATCTTATAGTGCCAAGGGAAAAAAGTCTAAAAAAAACAAGTCTACATCAGCTGTAACAGGAAATGCTGAAAACGATGTTGATATCTTAAAAATGGTGAGGGAAATAAACATGGATAACCTGGGAAAATCTAGTAAGTTTGCATCAACCAATGGCCATGAACATTTCCCAACTGATAAATCAAGACTTGATCTAAAGCACCAAAAAGGTGAAAAAAGAAAAGCTGGCGATGAGACATCTGTTCCGGTTCCTAAAAGGAAAAGGTCAATGTCTGCTCAGAGAGTAGCAAGTAGTACTTCAAAGGCCCGACTATCAAATGCTGGAGATGATTTACTACAAGTAACAGCTTACCTTTTTGTTTTTTTTTTTTTCCTTTTTTTTTAATATATAAATATATTGATACAGAACCTGAGATTTATCCTGATCCAAAGTACAAAATGCCCATGCAGGGAAGGCTTCCAGGGAGCAACAAGTTGGATTTATTGACACCAGGTTTTCGAAAGAACTCTACTGCATCATCAAAACGCAGAGGGAAAGGTTTGGATGAGAGTCATAATGAGGAAGATGAAGTGGAAGAGGCCAGTGACCGTGAGGTGGGCTCCTATCCTCTGCTAATTAATTACTTCTTTCTTGGTTGTTTTTGTTTTTTAAGTAATAGATGTCAACTACTCCTCTGACTCTTGCAGAAGGCAACAGATAATGATACCCAGGTTTCTGCGAAGAAGCGGAAAAGAAAAAGTATTTCAGTTCTGGCAAAGGTATACATCTCTTATAAGCAACAGTGATTGTCTCGTTAACATTTTAGCTTTCTAAGCTGCATGTTGTACATGATTGCAGTTTTAGCTTTTCTTAGTCGAGTGATTTCTCCTGTCTATACGCATAAAGATGCATGTGTACACATGTAGGCTGCTTATATACCTACATGTAAAAGATGCTCTTTTTGTTTCTTGCACAAGTCTATGAGTTGCTCAATTTTTATCATTTAGGGTTTGGGTTTAAACTATTGGCACTCTTTAACCTGATTTAAATTTATTTTTTCTCGTCCTCAGTCTAAATTTAAGGATGGTGGAAAAGATATTGAAGATTTGATTGGCTGCAGAATAAAAGTTTGGTGGCCTCTGGATAAGAAGTAAGTGCTTTCATAATGAACGAGAAAAGAAAGAAAATTTCGTTTCTTTGGTAGACTGGTTAAAAATTAAGCAAAACATTGCAAATGATAGTTTGGTTCGGTTTGGGGATATACCAACCGTCCAGCTGATCAATCAAAATTTTCTCAACCTTTTGCTCTTCCATATAACGCATGCAATTATTGATGTACTTATGTTTATTAAAAAGTTTTGATTTGCTTAATTAATTAAGCGATGAGAATTTAGAATGATAGTTTGGTTCGGTTTGGGGATATACCAACCGTCCAGCTGATCAATCAAAATTTTCTCAACCTTTTGCTCTTCCATATAACGCATGCAATTATTGATGTACTTATGTTTATTAAAAAGTTTTGATTTGCTTAATTAATTAAGCGATGAGAATTTAGAATCCAATCTGATTTTTTTTTTCCATAATTAATTGTATATTAGTAATCCCCAACACAAATTATTGATTTGGTTTCGTTGCTTAAAAACATACAGATTTTATGAAGGCACAGTGAAGTCATATGACACCATGAAAAAGAAGCATGTGGTGAGTTCCATGTTTTAGCGGCCCGTACACACCCCACACACAGATGCGTGCGCATCTTTCTTTGATTTCATTACGTGTTTCAAATATTCTTTTTAGGGTTTTCTGAAATAGTTTTGCACCAATGTTTTATGAAAGGTGTTATATGATGATGGAGATGTAGAAGTACTTCGTCTGGAAAAAGAACGCTGGGAGCTTATTGATGATGGTCGCAAGCCAATGAAGGTCTAAGATTCTCATCAATCCTTCTCTTGGAACTGACTACGTTTTTTGGGTATAGCTCTGTTTCATGGTTTAATATTGACTCTTATCCTTTCATACTCTACAGAAAGTGAATTTATCAAAGAGTTCCCCCGCAAAAGATATGTAAGTTTTACATTCTGATGCATGATACACGTGCTGGTGTCTTAGTAATTATGCTTGTTTATAAAGTACTGGTTTTATGGTTCCGTAAATGCCACCTTTGTTTCTCACCCTTGTGTCTTGCAGATCACCTAGCAAAGCTAAAAATTTTGCCGGCTTAGGACAGAAAAAGACAGCAATTAAGATGTGAGTAATAATTTAAGTCTGGTGCTGTTCAATGGGCTTGCTTCTCGAATGTTGTAGTTATAGAGTGTTTTCTTTGATTTTTAGAGATAAAAGGAAAAGAGCGCCAAAAAAAGTTTCCAAGAAGGGAAGAAAGGGTGCTAAAAGTAATTACTCTGAATCTGACGAAAAAGAGAGTTCAGACGTGTCGGATCTGGAGCCCACCCTGAAATCCAAAGTTGATGAAAGGAACTCAGGTAAAGCGTCTCATCGATTATCAATGGTGCATTTAGTCGTCAATATCTGCTTAAGACTTGGTAGGATTTTCTGATGCATGAAACTTGGTCGATGACTCATGGGTACTGTTCCTTTTTTAACAATTTTCTTTATTGTTTCCAGGTTCAGACGAGGAGCACGATGAGAAAATGGATGAGAACTTAACAGATGAGGGGGAATCTAATATCAAACTGAAGCCGGTGTCCAAGAGAAAACAGTTGGAGGATAAAGAGGGAAGCCCTGATATTATGGAGGAGTCCGATGAAGAGAAACCTGAGACTGGAAGGAGGCTTGATGACAACATGGAGAGCAGCCCACAAGATGCTCAGAGGAGTGAAGAGAAGCGACATTCAGAAGAGGATAATGAAATTGAATCAAGTGAAGCCTCAGGAGATCAGGCTAAAGGGGAAGAGAAAGCAGGCTCTGAAGATATTCAAGGTGAGCGGGCTAAGGAGAAAGACAACTCAGATTCCGAAGACATTCAAGGAGAACAGGCTAAAGAGGAGCATAAATCAGATCCTGAAGATATTCAAGGAGATGAGGCTAAAGAAGAAGAGAAATCAGGTTCCGAAGATAATCAAGAAACAGATGATGTTGCAAGTAGTCCTGTAAAACTGGAGAAAACTCAGGAGGAGTCTGTTGCTAGAGATGCTGAAATTTCTGATGATGAGCCTCTGGTATGTGTCTCCATCCTTGTACTACATTATAGCTACCTTCATTCTCTTTTTTCTTCTGAAAATGTGCTACTTCCCCTTAATGCAGAGCAAGTGGAAGCATCGAGTGGGAAAGAAAGGCTCAAAGCGTGTACGGTAAGCAGCAGCTCATCCGCCGTACTAATCAACTTTACAAAGCTGTATTATTGTGGCAGGTTTCAGTACCTTTTTGAGTTCGTTTTCTGGCTTGGAGAATTTGAAGAAGGTGAATCGGAATTCAACTACTCGAAAGCAAGAATAAATTACGTACCAAGTGCAGTCACCCTTGAAGCCCCCCACCCCACCCCCCCATGTAGATTGTAAAAATAACAGTAGACGGTCCCACGTTTAGGTAGCCAAGTGTTAGTGCGTGTAACAATGTTGGGACATGATTAGCGGTAGATGGTAGGTTTGACATACCCCTAGTGAATCTTATTATAACCGATAAATCCATCGCCTACATGTACAGTTATACGTGGGGATAGTTGAATCAAATGTTGTTTATTCATGATTGAATTCTAACACCATCAAGGTTGATACTTTGGCGCCTTTGGTCTCTTGGTTGTTATTATGCCATGCTTCTTTCACGCAATATATTATGATTTATAGCCGAGTGAGTTTGATTATTATGTATGCTTAAAGGCACTGCCGGTGTGGATAGGCAGATCCCAGATGGGGTAATTTATGTTAGTGGTGGCCTTTAGCACCAGTGCTTTTTCTAAGATTTTTTGTCTCTCGTTCTACTGATAATATAATTTGAAGAGTACGCGTGGGCTATGTTATTTTTCTTTTGCGCGTAGAAAGGCGTTGAATGGAAATCATAGGCTGCTGTTTTGTGAAGAAAACACGAGGAAATGGGGAATGGTAATTGTTGTGTGACAGGATGACTTCTCATCAATCAACAATTCAGGAGAAAAGTGGAACAAAGGTTGCCCAAAATCGAATCCGGTGGTTGACCGTGTCAAAATGGAGAGCAACAAATCTTCGTCTATTTATGTTGCACATGAAGATTTGGTCGCCTGTTCGACGTAATACTAATAGGAAGATTGGATAATATATTGTGTTTACGATGTATTTAAATTAAATTAATATATTAAATATAATATGTATTTAAATTAAAATATATATTTATATTGTATATAAATATAATATTTGTTTTGATAAAAAAATGTTTGAATTGTATTTAAATATTAAGTATGTGATGTAATTGGTAAAAGTACAAAGAAAAAAAAATAGTATGACGTGATTAAAAAAAATAATAATAAAAAATTGAATGATTGATAATAATTATATTAGATTTAAATTATGATATGATTGATATTTGAATATAATATTTTTATATTTAAATAAAAATTATATTATATATAAATATAATGTGAACATATTCATAAAACGGATCATAAGTTAGAATAACCGTTCTTGAATATCTTCGTTCGATTATCTTTTGTGTATTAGTCGTAACGCGTTTTATTTCTAACTCAACAACGCCAATACTTGGTCTCAGTAACTAGATTTTTTAATGAAGAGAGTATCATTTCACATCTGGTAATGGGAATGGACCTCACCGGGGTCACGCGACTAGTGAATTCAGTTCCCAATGGTCACCGACGGCGTGTAGCGCGTGTAGTGTGCATACGCATATATATATATATAAATGCATGTGAACATCATATTATTTAAAATTATTAATTAAAAAATTACTAAAAAATGTTTATACAATATATTGTTCGTTAGTTGCTATAATAATATATTAAAAAAAATGTTATAATTACTGCTTTGCAAAAATGACGAATACGAGACAACGTTTTATACATATGTGTGTGCGTATATATATATAAATCTATATTTTTTATTCAAAGTCATTTTATGAAAAAAATATTTATTTATTTTTACATTTATTTTCTATCTTATAAGATGAAATTAATTAGATATAATTTAATACTAAAAATTTTAAATAAAAAGTATATTCATATATGAATATATATATTCTTTTTGACCCTCCAATATGTCTTAATTGAAATTGCAGATAGCTCCACCTGTGTACAATTATATCTAACTCATAAGTACATCAATCTCATAGCTCTTAATACTTTTCAACGATCTGCAAACTGTCGTGTCGTGCAAACATACTCCTCCTCCGTATGAATTGGAAAACAAGATTTTTGGGAAGAGAAAAAAAAAAAAAGCAAAAACAAAAACAAAAAGAGATAAAAGAGGAAAAATGAAAGGGGCACACACATGGCAAACACAGTCAAGAGTCAGCTTGGACTGCACCCCACTCGATGATGTGACACTCTTGAGTAAGCGAACCGGTCTCTGTCAAAGCCACGTTGATCCAAGACCGACACTTGCCAGTTTCATTCCCACGATTTCTACGCAACTAGTTTTATCCTTAAAAAACCTCTACTTCCCGGTTGTCGGGTGAGGCTACTTCCCATCCAAATATCTCTTTGCATCTTTTCTGTGCTTTGCAGAGCAACCCAACCCCATTGGTGAACTGAGAACACCACCAAGCCTCCATTAACTTTTTTCGTAAGTTCTTTTTTTCCTTTAAGAAAAATTTTTTTCTTTTTGTCTTTCCGTTTTTCTAACTGTTTTTCGTTTATTTTGGCTTCCCAAAAATAGATCCTTTTGTTGGTAGTCAACCAAAAAATATATATTTTTTTATCTTCTGTCTTTGTTGAGTTTGCTTTCATTTAAAGAATGCAGGGTCTGGTGTGAATGAATCTGTTGTCTTTTATTGTTATTTCGACATTATTTTTAGCGGGTTTGGCTTAGATCTTGTTTGGAGTACAAATCGGAAATGGTGGAGCTTTTAAGTTGCTAAAAGTTGCTTCTCTGTTTTTTCTTTTCTTTTCTTTTCTTTTTTTTTTTTTCGTATTTTCTTTTTTTTTTTTTCACCAGAATCATAAGGCTTTTTTCTGCAGTTAAGCTGTTCCTCTATAATCAAAAAGCTCTTTTGTCATTTTTAAGTTCTTCTTGCTCTCTGCTTTGCATTTTGTAAAGGTTCTCTCTCTCTTTATACGTACATTCATATATAACTATATATGTGCACATATACATAGGGATGAAGATATATTAGGTTTGTTTTTTGGTGTATTAGAATGGTATTTTTTGAGGACGCTTTTTTTTTTTTTTAAGCTTTATGCTTAAGAGAGATTGCAATTGTTACATAGGAGAACATGTTTAACTATGTAATCTACTATCGTTTCAATGCTATGTCGACTTTTAGTTCTTCTTTCATAAGCATAAGATTTCTTTCTTATTCTTCTTCCCTTTTTTTTTTTTTGGGCAAATCGTCTTGGCGTATATTTGGGTTTTCCTGACATTATGTTTCAACTGTAATTAGCTGAAGTAAAGGCGTATTATCGACGTCGATCATGGGTGAGCAACTGGGGCTGCTAAAAGTTGTAGTTGTGCAAGGGAAAAGACTTGCAATCCGAGATTTCAAGAGCAGTGATCCTTACGTAGTAGTTAAGTTGGGCAATCAGGTGAATTTAATCTGCATATATGTATGATACATTCTCTTGTCCTGGGATTTTGATGCTGTTTGCTTGTCAATCTTCATGAAATCGCACTCGTTTCGTCGCACTTTGTACAAATAGTGATGTACATAGTCTTATGAGGTCTTCATTTTTTGTTTACAGAGTATGGTTGTCTGAACTTGAATTGCATCTCTGTTCAAAGTTGGTCTGTTAGAATGCATACTATCTTAGCGTTTTCTGCTGAAGATGAACAAATATTTGGGGTCTCAGTCTTTTGAATGATGACATTTTATGAAATTAAATTTGGCGGCCTAAGGATAGTAAAGTTAGGTTCTTAATTATTTGCATCTTCCGTGGCAGACAGCGAAAACCAAAGTTATCAACAGTTGCCTAAATCCAGTGTGGAATGAAGAGGTGACTTTCTCGCTCACAGGACCTATTGGCGTTCTAAATTTGGTAAGTTCCCAAGATTTTGAAATTGTAGCTTTCCAAATCCGCTTGTCAGTTTTTTGTATCTAATTTGATTTGGCTTTCATATGTGTGTTTTACGTTGTGGTATTGAACCTTTCACAACCATTTCATTCTATCTGCATAATTTAGTTTTTACAACTCTACCTGCCCGAGGTTGAGAATAGGTCACGTGTTGATACTCGATTAGGTTTCAGAATAACATTAAGTATGAAAAGACTTATTCTACTTTTATCTTTTAGTCTGAAGTTGAAGCATGAAAGTTAAATTCAAATTCTAGGATGATCTTCCTGACCTTCTCTATTTTACCATGCCTTATCCTTTCTGAATGCGTGGGCTTTAACTCTCAAGATGACAAGTATTTTTAAAACCAGAAATATACTTTTTCCCTTTAGGAAGTGTTCGACAAAGACCTGTTGAAGACAGACGACAAGATGGGACACGCACACCTCAGCCTTCAACCACTGGTGTCTGCAGCTAGATTGAAGCAGATTCTGCAAAATTTTTCTGGTGAGACGACGCTAAGGAAGGTCGTCCCAGACAGTGATAACTGTCTGATCAGGGAAAGCTCTATCACTTGTATCAACGGTGAGGTGGTTCAAAGTGTTTGGTTAAGGCTATGCGATGTCGAATCGGGGGAGATAGAATTGAAGATCAAACTGATTGAAGGCCCCGTTGGTCTAGCTCCCTCAATATAGAGGAGAGAATCTAAGGCTGGCCTGGCTGGTTATATGCTTCTAACAAGTTAAGAGAATGAGTTGAATCTCTCTAGCGTAGTTGTCCTCGGCCATTTGATGTTTTTAGCATTAAATTAGTTTGATTCTAAGCTTGCTTGGTGGTGAGTAAGTACTTTTATTGTTTTATTGTGGCAAGTGTTGATGAGTTGTGTGTTTGTGTAGTTTGTACATAATGCTAATATGGACTTTTTCATGGACATGAAGTTGCAATGGTTGTTTTTATAGTCAGAACTGTGTTTGCCTACGAACACTAGTGAATTTGACTGACCGTGGTGTCTACTATTTTATGAAAGAAAGACATACAGCCTTCACAAGAACAGTATTCTGCAAAATATATGACTCATGCTCTTTTAGGTTCTTTAAATTCCATAGGTGGCGTAGTTAATTTGATTAATGCAGTCAATTATGTCTCTCCGAAAAGTTGGTTAGCTACCTCTCATTTTGTCCTAGGATTCTTCCTATTCGTGGTTCATTCATGGCATGTTGGAAGGGCTCGTGTAGCTTCAGCAGGATTTGGTAGCTTTTCTTCAGCCTCAATTTAAGGCACTTTACTAAAGAGCGTTTTATGAGATCATAAAGCTAAGTGGAGGTCATGCCTCAAAAGATGAAAATAACGTTGTTGCTGACAGGGTAAAGTGAAAATAATTTTGTAAGGGATTTTTTTTTTTGTCCCCCCATATTAATGAGTAAACAACGTACAAAAATGTTGTTTTAATCTTTCAGAAAGCGATAACAAAAACAGAAAAGGTGAGTGAGACATTATATGAAAAAAAAAAAAAAAAAAGAGTATTTTATAAATTTCAAAAATTAGAATCATTATAATAATCTTCATGAATCATGAAAATCATTATAATAATGACTATGTAATCACGTTTGCAATCATATTTTAATCGTAATTCTATGTCTACCTTTAGGTGCAGAATTTGAATATTTTATTATTCCACATCTAATTTTAGGTGAGCTTGAATATTTTATTGAGGTCAGTTCAACAAGCAGGATGGAAGGGATGTGGGTAGGAGGTCTCATTCTAAACTTGAGAGTATGTTCATTATTTGTAATAAAAATAAGAGCCATAAACCCCATAATCATTAAAAAAAAAAGTATAGATTTTGAATTTAAGTTCAAAAATAAATCATTTAATTATACTATGCTTAAAATATTAAAAAAAAATTTATATAAAAACAATTGTAGCAGATAACAATCTCACAAAAATAATTTAATTAACAAGAT
The DNA here is from genome assembly GCA_035233585.1 of Antiaris toxicaria. NCBI lineage: Eukaryota > Viridiplantae > Streptophyta > Magnoliopsida > Rosales > Moraceae > Antiaris > Antiaris toxicaria. Next base: position 109,849,752 of record CP141154.1, on the reverse strand, counting down.
TTTTAATGTAACTAGGAAATTTACTACGTAAATTGAAATTTTACTAAGTAAACAGCAAATTTACTAGTAAATAACGTGTTTACAATAAATAAATAAATTATTTACATAATTAATTTACTACTTACTTCAGATATTTTTACAACTTATTATTTACTTTTCACTTATAAAAATATTATAAACACAATTTTAATTTTAACTTTTAAATATTAAGATATATGATATATGAGTTGTAATTTTTTTTTATTAATAAATATTTAAAGTATTATTATATTAATTAATTATTTTTGTCATGAGTTAAATGTAAAATTGTTACGAGTTTGCTTATTTATCGCATTAGCGTGCTACCTTGAACAAAACCAGAGAGTCCGAACTGGAAACGGGGCTCCGATCCATAACTAGTGAGATGGATGTGGTGCTTGGCGCGTAAATTGTTTTTGTGGTTGGCTCTGTCTATTTCCAATCTCTCTTTCTCTTTCTCTCTCTTGCTTTGGAAAATTATTTTCGATCGATCTCTGTTGTTTCTAAGAAAATTGAAGGCTAAAAACAGGAGATCTATGGGTTCTAAGTTCAAGCCGGTATGTAAACCCACGAACCCAAACCCTAACGAAACCCCAAAGAGGCAGATTCTCGATCTCGATGACCAAAGCCAAGTCGTCTACATTCCCAGATTCCTGAGCTCCCACGATTCTTGGAATTTCTTCGATTTCCTCAACAATCATATCCCTTGGACCAGGCCCACCCTTCGCGTTTTCGGACGATCCAGCGTCCAGGTTTCTGTCTCTTCCTAATGCCCAGATTGAAGTTCAAAGATGTTGTCTTTTGCTAATTTGAGTTTCTGCTCTTGTTGAATAGACTCTACAAAATGAAATTTGTGCACATTGAAGTTATTTTATCGTTCAAAGGTTTGGGATTTGCTGAAATTAGTGTTTCAAAAATGTTATTACTCACTTGTTTGTGACTGGGTGTGGTGCAGCCTAGGGATACATGCTATGTTGCAAGTCCTGGATTGCCAGATTTGGTATACAGTGGACATCAGCCACATGCTCATAGTTGGGATGAGTTTCCTCCACTTAAGGACATTTTAGAGGCTGTAAGAATATTAATTTTGTCTAAATTTTTGTCATCCTTTGCTGTTTGTTTTATGTTTGGTAAGGAGTTTATTGGGAACATGTTTTTGTGACATTTAAAGGTTCATAAGGCGCTTCCCGGGAGTAGTTTCAATAGCTTGCTCCTGAACAGGTATAAAGGCGGTTATGACTATGTTGGTTGGCATTCGGATGATGAGAAGCTTTACGGGTCGGCTCCTGAAATTGCCTCGGTCTCTTTTGGATGTGAACGTGATTTCTTCTTGAAGAGAAAGCCCAGAAAAAAGTCCAATGCCAATGGTACAGAAATAAGACATGTTTTTGCTGCTTTGTTCTACCACTTCATAGAGGAACATTCACTGGCTTTGTTATGAGTTCATCTTGGATGATTCCTTTTAGTTACCACCGTACTTACAGAGACAATGTGACGTCTACTAGTTTTCAGTTTTATACAAACACAACATTTTCTCACGACAAATAGCCATTGCGCTTGCATCAGGTTTACTGCTTTTGATTTTCTTTTAATGGTGAATTTCAGAGAGAATAAACAACGAAGAGCCTGCCAGCAAGCGAATAAAGAGAAGCAATCATGCTGATCAGCATTCCTTCACGCTCAAGCACGGATCACTTTTTGTGATGAGAGGTTACACTCAAAGGGATTGGCTTCACTCGGTGCCTAAGCGTGCAAAAGCTGATGCAACCCGAATCAATCTTACATTCAGGCGTGTTGTCTGACTGCTACTGGAATTAGGGTATTGTGGTAGTTCAGTGCTCACGATTTTTGTGTATCATCATCACCTGCTTCTTTGGCTTTAGAGAATGACTGCTTCTAGGTACTAATTTGTCGTTTGTTTAAAAGAGGAATGTATAGGATATAAGATACCTTTTAACACTTGGTATCTGCTGAAACCTTTTATCCGTGCAAGGTGGGCTGGCACTTGGATTTGTTGGTAGCAGTTTGATCTTGTGTTTTATTATTATACATACACATATATATATGTATATTTATATATATATATATATATAGACAAGAAAAAGAACATTCCATGTCATTTGCTTCCATACAAGGCAAGTAATTTCTTTGCAAAAACTGGTAACCGTGATCACGTTTATATCCAAAGTTTTACACATTAACTTTGAACTTTATTTTCGTTTTTACTCTAGCCTCGTTTTTTCTTTTCCTTTTCCATTTTTTTTAATTTTTTGGTCAGTCGACATTTGTACAGTGGATTTTATTCATGGTTATTCTTAAATTTTGTCTTTACGTCTTTGTTGTCGTTTGTTGTCATTTTTAATTGTATCGTCGTTTTCAAATTTTCTTCTTGTTAAATTTTACTTGCGCTTTATTTTAACATTGTTGACTTGTTTTCAGATTTTGTTGGCGTTTCCTTTGAGATAAATTGTTGTCGTTTGTAATTTTTGTTAGATGGTTGTCATTTCGAATTTTTGTTAACGTATGTTTTACTTTATCGTCGTTTCACAAATTCATTGTTGTTTTTAGTTTGCTGTCGTCATCACTTTATCGTCTTCTCCAGATTCTGTTGTGTTTTGGAATATTTGGTTTTTTATCCCTTTTTTAATCGTTATCAAAGGTAACATATAGGTAACGTTTGGTATTGTTTTTGAAATCTGTTATGTTTTCAAAATCTCTGAATTTGAGATCGTTTTGAAAATAATTCTGAGAACGTTTCTGAAATTGTGTTTGGTTTTATTTTCTGAGTGTATGTTTTGAAAAACAAAAAAATGAAACTGTGTTTGGTTATATTTTTGAGAAACAAAAAAATGAAACTGTGTTTGGTTATATTTTTAAAAACCAGTCATTTTATAAGTATTATATAAAAACATATTTATGTTTGATTTAAAAAAAATTTATTATGAATACCAAAAATTAAAAATTAATAAAATTTTTTAATTGAAAAATGAATTAAAAATTAATAACCATAATATTTAAGTAATTACTATATCAATTAAATCTTAATTAACCATAATAATTAAATCAGAGAAATGGGAAAAATGAGAAAAATGAAATCAGAGAAAACGACTTTTAATCGTTTTCAATTTTACATTGGGAGCAAAAGCGATTTTGGATTCGTTTTGAAATCTGTTTTCAAAAACAATACAAACCAAACACAATTTCACACCAATTTTGAAATCGATTTCCTAGGGAATCGTGAAATCAGTTTTGGAAACAAAACCAAACACGCTCATAGATTCCCTGTTTCATTTTCGTTTTTTTTTTTTTTTCACGTTAATTGTTATGGTCGTTGCGGGCTTTCTTTGTCGTTTAAACAATGACAATTAATTTCTAGAATGTCGTTTCTTATGGTAAGCATGAAAACGACATCAAGCTTATATCCAAAATTTTACGTCGTAGCTTGATTTTTCTTACTTGTCTTATTTTTTTTTTGTCGTTTTACTAATTGATTGCTGTGCTAATATTTTGGTAATTTACTTTTGTAGACTTTGGGAATTCATTTGCCAACGACATGTAGTTTAATTGAATAGTAAGCATTATATGTGTCTTGATTTCAGAAACGACCTGTAATGTTTTTGTATGTTGTTTCTTCTGGAAAAAGAAAAAACGATGTGACGGTTACATACAATGTTGTTTTTTAGTGTTCTCCAAACTTTGCAAACGTTCGAAATTTTGGCTGACTTTTTTTTTTTTTTTTCAGGGTCACTTCCAGATTTTGTTGTCGTTTTATATTTTTACTATCCTTCTTTCTGTTTATTTGGGGTCCCTATTTTAGTGTCTAACTCTGTCTTATTGTCATTTAATCTTACGTCGTTTTCCTGATGACATGTCCTTTTTTCATTTATTTTGTCGTTTCATCTCTTCATCTTTCCTTTCAGATTGTAGTTGTCGTACAGATTAAACAAATTTTCGTTTATCTTCAGACAAATAATAAGAAACTTCTCGAATCGAATGTCGTTTCTTCTGAACGTTGGATGCAAGTCGTTTTTTATCCATTGAAAATTTTATATTTTTATTCATCTGTCGTTTGTTCATAAGCGACGTATCGTGTTTAAATTTATTTTATTTTTGGAGTATACTTTAAATTTTCATTTGAGGATAAACAACTCGATTTTCTTTAGAAACTAGAGCAAATAAATCATTTTTTAAAAATATTTATTGATGAATAATTTTTAAAAAAATTTTTAATTTATAATTTGTATTGAAAATATTTTAGGAAGAAGAGGTGATAAATAGTTTATCTATTTTTCTATTTATATGATTAAACATATAACTTATTTATCATACATATAAATATTTTTAAAAATATTTTAAATTTACGTTATTTTTTAAAATTTATATATAAGGGGGCATTGGGTAAACTTATTACATTTTTTATTGTGTTTGAATGTAATTCATTAAATGCATTTTGTATTTAGATGAAAAATATTTATTTTCTATTTGAATGTATGTGTGTTTGAATGAAAAGTATTTGAATTGTATTTTAAAATTGTAAAGTTGATGTGAATAGTAAAAGTAGATAAAAAAATGAGATGGAGAGAGAATATAATATAAATGAAAAAAAACTTATTTTTAAAATATTTTAATATAATAAATATATTTGAGATACCGTTAAAAAATATTATATTTAAATGTAAAATTTTTGTATTTAAATAAAAATTACATTGTATTTAAACACAACGTAAACATAAAACTATAAACAAACACCTCACTAATCTTTATATTATTAAATATTTTTTAAACATAATCTCTTTTCTTAAATAAAATATAATATGATGTTATTATTAAATTATGTTTATCTTTATAAATATATGTTATTTATAATAATTATATAAAAAACAGTTTTTTTAATAATTTTTTGAAAAGAATTTCAATGTGAGGTGGATGATTCTCGCATCCCAATGTAGTAGATGGGTGGGTTCAACTAATAAATCATACAGTCGTCATCATTCTTATCATATTCCATAATTTATTTATTTATTTTTAACAAAAACAAAGTCCAACCTTAAACTTGATCACATAACATAAACAAATTTCGGATGGCTTCTCTTCTCTCAGCGAAACACAGAGCAAAGGATCAAAGTAAATCAGCACTCGGTCGGCAAAGAGTCCAAATTTGATTGGTTTCTTTGTTTGCTAATTGCTGGTCTTCTCTTTTTCACAAACGTCGTTTCTGAATCTGGGGAGACACAGGATCCTTCTCCCTCTCTCCCATGGCTCCACCCTCATATCCTTCTTCTTCTTCTATTAAACCACGAGGTACGTAAAGCTTCTTTCTTTCTTTCTTTCTTAACAACCATGAAAAAAAAAAAAAAAGGCTTTTTATTCAGCTGAATATAGCCCAATTCGATTTTTCTTTCCATATTTTTGACATCAACGTATGCGTGGGAGTTGTGTTTACATAAAGATCATAGTTTGTAAATTTTTCTCGGCTATGAGTTTTTTTTTTTTGGATATAAACATGCGGGCACAGATGTTTGCATAGTGGGTGTTGCAAGAACGCCCATGGGTGGCTTTCTCGGTTCCCTGTCATCTCTTTCAGCTACCCAGCTTGGCTCTGTTGCCATTCGAGGTAATTCAGCTTCTCTCTCTCTCTCTCTGTACACACACACACATACATCTATATAGAAGAAACAAAAACAGTTTGACATTGACAAAATTGATTCGAATCGGGTGATCTGCAGCCGCTCTTAGCAGGGCAAAAGTGGAGCCATCACTGGTGCAAGAGGTTTTCTTTGGCAATGTCCTCAGCGCAAATCTAGGGCAAGCTCCAGCTAGGCAGGCTGCTCTTGGTGCTAGTTTACCAAATTCTGTGATCTGCACTACTATTAACAAAGTTTGTGCGTCTGGGATGAAAGGTGATTTCCTTATTTGTAATCTGCACTTTCGATTATTGTCAAGAGTTGTAGGTGAAGTGGGTTGATGATGAGGCTTAACCTTTATAATCTTGCTTTGTTCAGCCGTAATGCTTGCATCGCAAAGCATTGAGCTTGGTGCCAATGATATAGTTGTGGCTGGCGGAATGGAGAGTATGTCTAATGCGCCCAAGTACTTAACGGACGTAAGGTCAGCGATTTTGGTCTTGTAGTAGTTGTTAAATAACAAACTTGCTTGGCGGTTATGTTCCCTGGTATGACGAACGTTTGTATCCAACATATTGCGGGAAGAATCTTTGTGAATTATTTGGACTCCTATTTGTATCAGGAGAGGATCTCGATTAGGACATGATGCTATTGTTGATGGCATGATGAAAGATGGATTGTGGGATGTCTACAATGACATTGGAATGGGAGTCTGTGCGGAGATCTGTGCTGACCGATATGCCATCTCAAGGGAAGAGCAGGTAGTTTTACGTAAATATTTCGGGACTAGAATATTGTGATGTCTGCTTCCCCCTAGATTTTTAGCAATCAAATGAACTCTACAGATTAATAGTAGCATGACATAACTTTTTCATTTTGCTACGTAAGTGAGGTTAAAAATCTGTCTCAAAAACCATGCACCTAAACTCCTGGAAGAGAAAGTTAGTTGTGAAACGATTAAGGCAATTCTGAATTTCCATGTCTTGTTCAATTTCCTTCGATATATTCTCATTGTTGATTAAATACTTGGCATGTTATTTTTTTATTTTTTATTTTTTGTATTGTTATGCTTTGTAAGCTATAAAAATCCTTTGGGGACTTATGTGGAACTTTCTTTCTAATATATTTTCTTGCAGGATTCTTATGCTATTCGGAGCTTTGAGCAAGGAATTTCAGCACAGAAAAATTGTCACTTTGCATGGGAAATTACTCCAGTATGATTTATTGTGCTACAGAGAATTGGAAAATAATTGTATCTTAATGTACAGACTCTATCTAAGTTCATAACTTTGTGCCCCATAGGTTGAAGTACCAGTGGGACGAGGGAAGCCATCCACAGTTGTTGACAAAGATGAAAGTTTAGAAAAGGTATATGCAACAGATGGCATAGGGATTTGACTTGTGGAAAATTTTTCTTTCAGAACTAACCATAACATAATGTGCCAGTGCAACATATTGGCTTGATTGCTTCTGGGTCTTGATAGAAAAAAATAATAATAACGAACCTGATGTGTTATATATTTTGCGTGTCAAATAGATTTGTCTAGTTTAAAGATTGTATTTTAAATTCTGAAGTAGGATTCAGATTTTTAGTACTTGCTCTGATATTCTGTTTATTTATTTTCCTTTGAATCTTTTCGTATAAACCATGCTAGTTTGATGCGTCAAAATTAAGAAAGCTCAGACCAAGTTTCAAGAAGAATGGGGGCTCTGTTACTGCTGGCAATGCTTCTATCATAAGGTAACTATCTCTCTTTCATCTCTCTACAGTGTATTATATGCCGTGTAGAGGCTTGACCATGTACATTAAAGTGTTCTTTCTCTCGGAAATTTTGGCCATCAAGCATTTAACCATCTTGGGCTGCTAATTGAATATGATCGTGAGCATCACTGCAGAGTCTGAAGTGTATCTTTTATACTTCTGGTGTGAAGTGGGTTTTGCTCTGTGGTTCGATTTCTTCTTGTATTTGTCAAATGTATTCCTTGTTATTCACCATGGTTTGGTGCTTTTATGATGCGTAGTGATGGTGCAGCTGCATTAGTCCTAGTGAGTGGGGAGAAGGCACTTCAACTTGGGTTGCAAGTAATTGCTAAGGTGAAGGGCTTTGCTGATGCAGCTCAGGTATTTTCTAGTAATAATTCCTCCCTTCCTCTTGCTGCTGCTGAGACTTTATTGCTCAAAGAAGATTGTCTTTCCAGGCACCTGAATTTTTCACGACTGCCCCAGCCCTTGCGATACCAAAAGCTATCTCAAATTCTGGTTTGGATGCTTCTCAAATCGATTATTACGAAATAAATGAAGCCTTCTCTGTAAGTATTTATGCTTTGAACATCTATACCTCCATTCTGATTCAGTAAGCCTTTTAATTTACGTTCATTTATATTTAATCCTTTTTGACCAGGTCGTAGCTCTAGCCAATCAAAAGTTGCTTGGTCTTGATCCTGTGAGTTATGAAGAAAACTATATCCTTGTTTAAAATTGATGTAAAATAAGCTGTTGCGGCTCTATGCAGTTGATGTAGAGCCTTCATCAGTTCGCTTTTGCATTTCAGTTTTCTTCCATTTATTTGTGGCGTTAAATTGGGCAACTCTTTGCCTTTCCTGATATTGCAGGAGAAACTTAATGCACATGGCGGGGCTGTATCATTGGGACACCCCTTAGGCTGCAGTGGAGCTCGTATCTTGGTCACATTGCTGGGGGTAAGTTATTAGAGTCTCTTCCCTCAGTGTACTTACTTTAGTTTGATAATCCAGTATCACTTTTTGTAATCTTATTCCTCTCAATACAATATATCTTGCATATAAACACGAACTGGTCCTCTTGTGTTTTCTTCCATTGTTAAATCCACCTATGAAATTAGTCTTTTTGCCGAGGAAACGGAAGAGAGAATAAAAATTAGGTGTTTTAATGAACTCATATTATTTTGGAGTTTCTGAATGAAATAAATTTTGTTCCAGGTATTAAGACATAAAAATGGAAAGTACGGTGTTGGTGCCATATGCAATGGGGGAGGTGGAGCTTCTGCGCTTGTTCTTGAGCTCATGTAAGACTCTTGATGTTTCGTAAATCTCAAATGTTTTCATATTGCAGTGTTGGGGCCGTATTAAATTTTCATAATTTTTTATCGCGATTTTGATCAAGAGTTAATAATTATCAAAAGAACTTTTTTCACCGTGCAGGTCAGTTACAAGGCCGGGACGTTCATCCTTATGATGGATAGTGTCGAAGACTTGGGGTGAATTTAGTAGATTAGAAGGTTTGAATAAAGTTAGGAGATTTAAATAAAATATGAAATTCAAGTATTTCAGATTCAGGAAAGTTTGTTTTTTAAAATTCCTAGGTTTTAGATAGTAGAGTGATTCTCTCTTATTTGTATCTGATTTCCTTTTTCTCTTTAACTCTTGTAAACGTGTTTTTTATCAGCAAAAAAAAAAAAAAGGAGTTTTATTTTTCTCTCCATACAAACCTACATGGTATCAAAGCTCTAGGCTCTCGATCAAAATTTTTTTATCATGGTGAAAACAGCCATGATCGGTGCCACAAACAGGGATTCGGCATGGGGGGAAGTTCTATGAATAGAAATTTAAACTCAACAGGTTCTTTTAATAATTTTGAGGCTTTCAATTTTCTTCACCTAACCATTCACGGATTGAATGGAAAAAACTACATGGAATAGGCTCAATTTGTGCAATTGATAATAGATGGCAAGGGAAAATTTGGCCACTGACAAGGGATGTGAAACAGCCTCTATCTGATGATCCAAACTTGAAAACCTGGAAATTAGAGAACTCGCTTATTATTTCTTGGTTAATCAACTTAATGGAACCAGCAATTGGAAAACCATTAATGTATTTGAAAACAACAAGGGTGTATGGGATGCAATTTGTGATACCTATGCTGATTTAGAGAATTCTTCTCCAATATTTGGATTAAAAACTAAATTATGGAATGGAAAGCAGGGAGATCATGATGTAACTACCTACTACAATGAGATGATGACCTTGTGGTAAGAGTTAGATCTCTGCTATAATGATGTGTAGGAGTGCCCTAACAATAGTGTTGGATATATGAAGAGAAAAGAGAATGATAAGAGTATTTGTTTTCTTGACTAGCCTTAACAAGGAGTTAGATGATGTAAGAGGCCATATTCTCAAGAGAAAAAAAAAACACCATTGACTTCAATTCGTGAAGTCTTCGTTGAGGTTTGAAGAGAAGAGAGGCAATTGAGAATTATGCTCGGCAACCCTATATCATCGACAATATTGCTTGAGATAGAAAATTAAGTGCTCATGACAAAAGGATTTCACGAGGAGAGGAAGAGGGATAGCAAATGCCAAGATAGACCATGGTGTAATCACTACCAATGTCCATGACACACACGAGAAATCTGTTGGAAAATTCATGGTAAACCGCAGAACTGGAAGAAAAAATTTGGTAGGGATGGTCAAGCGTTTCAAGTTGGTACTTCAGATCAAGAACAGCCATCTTCTTCAAACTTGTTTCCTTTCACAAAAGAACAAATAGACCAACTATACAAACTCCTTAGGTCTCAAACAATTCCTTCGTGTTCAATAGCTAAAAAACATAATTATCTCACGGTAGCCCTTGTCAGTATGAACCTAATTGCCCTTAGATCATTGATTCAAGTGCAAGTGACCATATGACTGGTTTGTCAAAACTTTTTTCTTCCTATAATCCCTATGTAGGAAACCAAAAAATAAAGATTGGAGATGGATTTCTTTCAACCATTGCCTGAAAAGGCTCTATTGTTGTGTCACCGTCTCTTACTCTCTATGATGTTCTCTATGTTCCAAATCTATCATGTAATCTATAGTCAATCAGTAAATTAACACATGATCAAAATTAGCAGGCTAACTTTTTTCCAACTTGATGTGAATTTCAGGATTTGATCTCGGAGAAGGGGATTGGCAAAGCTAGACAGAGTGGAGGCCTCTATTTCTTTGAATGGATCAGACTTGAGAAAACTATCTCAATCTAAACGTACTTGTTTTGAATCGCTTTGTGTTTTTGATAATAAAGACATTTTGTTCTGGCATTTTAGGCTTGGTCATCCTAGTTTTAGGTATTTGAAATATTTGTTAGCAAAATTATCTGTTAATAAAGATCCATCTTTGTCCTAATGTGAGGTGTTTGCTAAACATTGCCATGCTTCTTTTCCACCACAACCATATAAACCGTCAAGACCTTGTTCTATAATTCACAGCGATGTTTGGGGACCAAATAAGTTTACTATGATTTCTCAAAAACAATGGTTTATTACATTCAAAGACAATCACACTAAACTTTGTTGGGTGTATTTATTGAAGGATAAATAAGAGGCGGAACAAGTTTTTAAGAATTTTTTCAAAATGGTTCAAACAAAAATTCAACTGTTTCAAAGTGTTAATGGAAAGGAGTATTTCAACTAGGCAAAGACACAAACCAAAATCTAGGCATAGATACAAATCCAGATTTTTTTGATGTTTTCTTAGACACCAACCCTACTTTAGGGAATGATGATTCAAATACTAGAATGCCATGCCAAGATCAAAGCCAGAAAGCAATAGTGAATAGAAACAAGGATAGTCACAAAATCTGGAAAGGAATTGTTTTCTCAAGGAATAATCAAGGACAAAGAAAGAAAGTTTGAACTCAGCAACACGGTCATGATTGAGAACCAGATCAATCTTTAAATTCCATTTCAAGTAATCCTTTGTCTCAGTCAAATATCTGAGTCTTCGACGTTTGATATTCCTATTGCATGTAGGAAAGGTGTTGGGTCCTACACTAAACATTCTACGTCTAGATTTGTGTCATATGATCGTTTGCCTTTGTCTTTTGCTACCTTTAGCTCACAATTGTCCAATGTTGAGATTCCGAAGAATGTACAGGAGGCTCTAAGAATTCCAAAGTGGAAGGAAGCAGTACTTAAAAAGATGTGAGCTCTTGAAAAGAACAACACCTGGAATGTTATGACCTTGCCAAGTGGGAAGACTACTATTGGTTGTAAGTGGGTTTTTTCAGTGAGGTCTAACTCGGATAGTTACTTAGAGAGATATAAAGCAAGATTGGTAGTCAAATGGTACTCAAACTTATGTAATAGACTACCATGAGGCTTTTGTGTCGGTTGCCAAGTTAAATACAGTTAGAGTGTTTCTGTCAATCGCAACCAATTTAGATTGGCCACTGTAACAATTGGATGTCAAGAATGCCTTTCTTAATAGTGATTTAAAGGAAAAGGTGTATATGGATGCTCCACTTGGTTTTGAAGCAAAATTTGGCTCTCAAGTGTGTAAGCTGAAGAAAAACTTATATGGCCTCAAGTAGTCACAAAGAGCATGGTTTGAAAGGTTTACCCACTCAGTGAGGAAATAAGGATATTTCCATGGACAAACTGATCACATTGTTCATGAAGTTTTTTTTTCTGAAAGAAAGGTTTTGGTTCTTATAGTGTACGTGGATGATATTATTTTAACAGGAGATGACATACTAGAGATGGACAAGTAAAAGGCAAGTTTAGTGTTGGAATTTGAGATTAAAGATTTAGGACCTCTAAGATACTTCCTTGGTATGGAAGTTGCACGCTCAAGAAAGGGGATTCTGGTATCTCAGTAGAAATACACCCTAAATCTCTTAGAGGAAACTAGAATGAGTGGTTGTCGGTCGTCAGAGACTCCTATGGACCCAATTGCAAAACTTTGGGGAAAAGGTGAGGGAGCTTTTATGGATATTGGAAGATATCAAATATTAGTAGGAAAACTAATCTAGTTATCCCCCGATATTGCCTTTGTGGTTAGTATGGTAAGTCAGCTTATGCATGCTCCTTACAAAGAATATCTTGATGCAGTCTATCAAATTTTAAGATATTAGAAAGCTACCCCTAGAAAAAGGTTGTTCTCTAAGAAGATTGATTAGCGAGGCATTGAAGTGTTTAGAGATGCAGATTGGGCTAGTTTCGTCACAGATAGAAGAACAACGTCAGGTTATTGTACCTTTTTATGGGGTAATTTGGTAACATGGAGGAGTAAAAAGCAAAGTGTTGTTACTAGAAGCAGTGCAAAAGTTGAGTTCAGAGCTATGGCGCAAAGGATATATGAAATACTATGACTAAGTAGGATTTTGGGAGAGTTAAAAAGTGCTGTGATACTTCCCATGAAGCTTTATTGTGACAGCAAAACAATAATAAGTATTGTTTATAATCCAATTCAATATGATAGAACCAAACACGTAGAAATCAATTGTCATTTCATAAAGGAGAAACTTGAAGTTAGGATAATCTACCAGCCATTCGTATCCATATCTTGGCAAATTGCAGACATCTTGACCAAAGAACTTGCAAGATCTAACTTTGAGTATCAAATAAGCAAGTAGGACATGATCAATATTTACACACCAACTTGAGAAGGAGTGTCAAAGAGTTAAGGTTAATTTAGTAAATTAGGAGGTTTAAATAAAGTTAGGAGATTTAAATAAAATCTAAAATTCAAATATTTCAGATTTAAGAAAGTTATAAAGTTAGGAAATTTAAATAAAATTTGAAATTTAAATATTTCAAATTTAAGAAAGTTTGTTTTTTAAAATTCCTAGGTTTTAGATAATAAAGAGATTCTCTCTTATTTGTATCTGATTTTTTTTTCCTATTTAACTCTTGTAAACACGTTTTTATATCAATTAAAAAAGGAGTATTATTTTTCTCCCCATACAAACCTACCGATAGATATGTTGTTTCCCGTCCTAAGATTAATGTGCAACTTTGCCTCCTTTCATCGTTTAAATTTGATTACCGTTAAAAGAAAAAAAATGAATGGAAATGTGAAGAAAATATTGTAATAAATTTCTCTATGAAGGAAAACTCTGTTGTCTACAACTTTTTTCAGCACTACTGTTCGTGCTGCCTTCTTTTTACCCCTTCTTTATGTGCACGTTTTATTGGAGTTCAATTTTTGCCTCCGTTTACAACCTGGCATTTGCCATGGGATTTAGACTAAGATAACACACACCCACACACACACACACACACACACACATATATATATGTAAACTTTCAATTCAAATAATAGTATCAGTATCACCCAAGCCATAATTGTATACAGGAAGAGTAATAGCCGACAGTACGTTTCTTCAAGCCACTTGACTAATCATTGGACAGGGGAAAAGTAAGTACTAATGTAATTGTGTTTGTTCCTGGTAAAAGATTTTAATACAGAGCTACTGAACACACCAATAGAGCGAACACAATCGACTGATAAGTCACTGAGGCGGGCAATCTACCCTTATCCTTCCTTAAAAAGATTACTTGGTAAATTGGCAGGTTGATGAATACCAAAAGACCACAGAGAATTGCTTGCAATGCAAAGGGGTTTTGGAAGAAGACTGCTCACACAAAATCAACATCTTTAAACCCCCACAAAAGCTAAGGGCATAGAGAAATGCAAGGGTTGTCAAAATGGTGAACATTGGTGAAGTAGTACCGAACTCCATTATCTCTTGCTCGTATCTTGTGGAAACGTCGTCATCAGCCATTTTCGCCGTTATGATGAAGGCTGAATTGGTGATTCCTAACAGCTTTAGGACATTGTCAAAGAAGGCGAAGATGTAGGAAGTCGCTCTCTTGAACAGCCACATTCTTTGGTCGTTCAACCATTCCCGGAATGTCCCTCCACAGTTCAGGAGCTCCACAAGACCGTACGTGCGGTTGCCAATGAAGACGTAGATAAATGGGACAACCCACGGGTTGGACATCTGTTGGAACACGATGACCATCAACTTGTGACAGTCCACTTGGCAACGATGAAATTTCAGCGACTAATGCACATTAGAAACATACAGGACCTATAACATATTGAACTAGCGAAGTTAAGAGAATCTTCGGAGAGTTCATTTATTACCTGCAGAAACAAAGAGATTCCTCGAAGCAAGCAAAGTGAAGGCACGATAACGTAATAGAGCAAAGGCAAGCAGTTTGCAGCCCACAACAAGTAAATTAAGTATGAGAGTTGATGTCGTAAGGGAATTTTTTTGTAGCCGAACAACAAGGGACAGTATCTTGAAAGAAAGATTTGAAAATCTCCGTCTGTCCATCTCTTGTGTTGAACAAGTACTTGCAGCAATGTCGTGGGAGCAGCGCCTAGAAAGCCCTTCCTTTCCGAAAAGAAATAGACGGATCTCCAACCTCCAATGAATGACTAGCCCTGTTAAAACGTCTTCCACTGGACACCCATACATCAGCCCCATCTGTGCATCCACATATGAAACAAACATGCATTATTTCTTGAAGAGATGTTCAATGTCACCGGACTATCGCACACGAATTCACATACTTTGACAATTTTTGGTTTGGCTAAGAGACTAGTAGTGATAGCATTGCGAGTGCTATTATATCTTCCATTTGAAGCAATGCTGCATAAGATAGGGGGTGTTTACGGAGTTGGGTGCTCGCGGTGCCTCCTAACTATGCGAGTTTATCTCATATAATGCACAGTTTCGTAGTTAAAATGCTAATTCATGACTGATTAAAAATGGATAATGATGAAAATGCGGTAAGTTTATGTAATAGAAGATTATTTGATTATCATGAGAGAGCGAGAGAGAGAGAGAGGAACCTCCTTTCCCCACTGAGTGTTCTCTTCGTAGTCACAGCTTGCAAGAGCTTTGTTTATTTCTTCTAGAACATCTTTACTTTCTTCAGTCTTTGTATATTGGTTGTTGCTCCAGTCTACTTTGGTTGCCTCTCTATGTTTCTTTCCCATAAGAGATTCCCTTCTGTGGAAGCACCCAGTGCCAATATAGCAACCCCCCAGTAAAAATCGATTCCTCAAAGCTCAACCTTGATCACTACCATCGAATCAAACATGGCACAAATTAGTAGTTGAAGTTAGGAAGCAGGAGGATTTTATTGCAGGACTTCGGTAGGGCACAGGTCTGAATTATTAGATTTTCATCAAGTTTTGTTTGACTGTTGTACTTTTTTTGTAACCTGCTCAAATGATTCTAACGTGACATGACAATTTATAACCATGCAACTTATTTCAAACGGTTATCTAGTTGTTTAATGCGCCAACCTCCATTATGACTCTTAAGGAATTTGCATAAATGTAATTCTTGGTGATATTCTCGAATGCCTGAGAAAACTGGACGAAAGCAAACTCGTGGCCTTTTTCTTCATCCAGAAAGAAGCACATAGCATCCCTCACTGCTTCCGAATTGTTCAAATACATGTCGCAGTCCACGTTTAGAATTATGGGGCTGTTGCTTATTCGCGATGACACCCTAATCTATTTTATCGACAAGAAAACCCAAAAAAAAAAAAATAATAATAATAATAATAAAAACAAAACAAAACAATATATTTTCAGTGGTCACAAATTGTCATGTAAAACCGTATGGATTCTAGAATTAACATGTAATATACAATTAACTAAAAATCATTGGTTAGATGATCACCAGTGCATTCATAGCTCCGGCTTTGAAGTTGTGGTGGAAATGGGGTTTCTTTTCACGTGCCAAGTATACCAAAGTTGGCAAAGGTTGTCCTTCGGAGTCCACAACCTTTGGATCTCTTCCGTCAATTAGAATCTATGGGGACATTAGCCACACCATGAAAATTGTCTCAGGACTGGATTTTATTTTTGTTTTATTGTTAACTTTTAGAAGCAAAATAAATATACATTATAATCTAGTAACATTAAAATCAAGTAAAGGAACTACAGTACTTGAAGAATTGTCTGATGATCATGTCTGCTTGAAACTGAGTCCCACTCGAAAAATGCCTTGTGTTGTCTGCGTATCTCTTCCGAAATTAGGCCTGCCTTCATGCTACTTTCAATCCTTGTCTTCATGTCTTCATACAGTTTCTGTAATGATGCAATAAATTTTATTTTATTTTTCTATCTTAAATATAAAGACAACTAAAAAACAATCTAATTTTATTAGGTTGAAAGAAAACCTCCTAAGTCTTACCTATTAAGTTAGCCCAACAAGATCACTAAATATACTGATCTTCATTACAAGTCACTAGATTTTATACAAAGTAAAAACTCTTTCTCATTTGTTGTCACCGATCGTCTGAAACTCAGTCAATAAACCTATTCTGCGAGATCCCTTCGCTAGTTACGTTGAACTCCCTTCAACCACTAATATCTTCTCCTGCAAATGCCAAATTCTTCTCCCGAAAAACGTTGAACGAAATATCTTCTCCTGAAAATCTTAGGTGGCGTTTGGTATTGTTTTTGAAATGTTTTCTGTTTTCAAAAAAATTGAAAATGAGAATGTTTTGAAAATTGTGTTAAGATCATTCTGAAATTGTGTTTAGTTATGTTTTCTGAATGTATATTTTGAAAAACATAAAAATGAAACTTTGTTTGATTATATTTTTTCAAAACCCATTTCATTTTCAAAAAAAACCAAAAAAACACAATATTTTTTGAAAATGAAAACAAAAAGTGAAAACAACTTTTTTTCATTTTCCAAAAATCCAAAAAAAACAACATAATTGAAAACGGTGTTTTCGAAACGGTTTTGAAAACGTTAAATAAACAAACACAATTTTGAAACCGTTTTCATTTTCTATATTTTTGAAAATGGAAAATCATTCTCAAGAACAAAAACAAACGCCCCCTTAGTTTTTTCTCCTGAAAAACTCAAAAAGCTAGATATCTCTCTATGAAAAACTCTTACTCACAAAGCTCTATAAGCTAGATTTATCTCTAATGACCACATCAACCTCAAAAGCCAAATTTAATCACTCATAAATTAGGGGCTGCTTTTTCCTCTTATAAGCATAAAATTTATCCTACGTAAAGCCCACTTTTAAGTATTTAGCCCCTACCTTCTATTTACAGTGCTTACAATACTAATCTCCACAGGAAATATAATCCAATAAGAATATTAATTGGATGTTTTTCTCAAAACCAAATTTGCAGCTTTGTCAAATCATAATTCAATTACGATTTTAATTTGATCTTTGAATTTTTTTTAGTTTGAATCCTTTTGAGTTTTTGAAACCTACTTTGAATTTATCCCCGCAAATTTTCTAATTCTACCTAAATTCAAATTATATTATAGAATCAAATTGAATGTTACCATAAAACACCAACACTAAAATAACCTAACATAACGTAGAAAGCTACTCCAAATTTATGGACAAAATTTATTTTTGCGATAGTCTTGAAATTCCCAAATTTCTTGTATATTGAAATGTCTTTTGAATGTAAAACTACCAATATAAATTTTGATTTCAGTGCCGCTGATGTTCTTATAATAATAGGACAAAGCCATCGATTCATGTTCACCCTCATTGGATAAACGTTTGCGATTTTTTAAAACCAAGAGTTAAAACTACTCAAAAAAATATTCAAAATTTATTTTTTGCGATTTTTTACAAAATTCTTTAAAAAAAAATGGAGACTACCTTTATCATCGTTCAATTCATTCTGATTTTAACATACAAAAAGAATATTGTGTATGGTCTTACATATCAAGACACATTAAGCATATAATATTATTTTAATTTAACTTCCATATGGAGATTTATACGGAGATTTCTATGGTGAGAGGAAATATTTTTTTCACTACAATTAAAATCTATAATTTTAATTGTTAGATTGATTTTCCAATAATTTGATAAATGAATTAAAGTAATTTTGTATCATATGCTGTAAATTTATAACGTAAATATTTATAAATTAAATTATTAAAAAATTAATCTAACCATTGAAAAAGTACTTCCTATTTATAGTAAAAAGGACAGTTTTCCACGAAAGAAACTCCATTTTATTTTTATTAAAAAAATTCACATTCCAATGGCAAAATGCCATAGATTAGTACTTCTTATAATTGATATATAGATATGCGCTACAAAAGGACATAAACGATGAAAATACCAAGTTGATGAACTCACGCATACCTTGACGGAGGTCCACTCGTTGGCCATGGCGGGATCCACACGGAGTGGCAGATGAGAAGCTGTTCTGAAATAAACCTCGGGCGATCTTGGTTCGACTCGAAACTTCCTGCAAAAAGGAAGCCATTCCTTAGCGAACTGCGAGGCCTCTAACATGGCATAGAATGTCAAGTCCGAACAGCCGTCATCAGATGGGTAAACGCTCAGCTTCTCTGGAGGATAGTCCAAAGCCATTAGTGACAACACCGTGTTGGCCACCATACTCGGTGGCTCTGCCGTTGGGTCCGCTGTGCACACGAATATGTCCACGCTTGGCAAAACCTTCTCATATCTAATCATCATAAAATCGAACAACTAATCACAACAAAATAAAAATAACAAAGGTTTCTTACTTCCTTGGGTACATATCCATCCCTACCCATATCCCATGAGTTATGCATGTTTTTAAATGTTAAATCCGATCAAAATTACATCGAGGGTTCAAAAGCACTCCCTATCACTTCTTATACCATTATCTATACTATTTGCAATGAAAATGCTTTGTGTCGGAAAATTTCCGCCCTTGCTTCTTCATTCTCGTTCTAGAAGTCATTCTAATCGAGAACAGTGGGATGAAGAAGATGACATACAAGATAGAGTCCTATTGGTAGATTTTTTTTTTTTAATTTTTTTCCGTAGATTTTCAAAGAAGAAGAAAGTTAAGTACAAAATACATAAAATATATATACACAAGTAAAGAGACCTGAGAGAGAGTCTATCTTTGAAAGTGTAGCGATAAAAGGGATTCCATCGAACAAGCACAGTGAGGAACCAGTAAAAGCTGAAACAAAGCTCTGCGAGAGAAAAACCGATCCAAGCATATCTTCTTGAAGCTTCTTCTTTGGGTGGTAAATAGCTTGTTCTGTAGACAGTGATCAAGCAGATGCCAAAGAAGATTGTTGTGGCGAACGATAAGAACAGGTTACGCCCTTTGGCCAACTTGATTTCAAAAAGAGGAAGATAGTCATCTTTTCTCATGTTTTTTGATTGCTTAAATGGTTTCCCTTAGTTCTATTTACATGCTCATATATGCACTGAAATGGATAAGATTACTGAGGTGTAGATGTAAAGAGCAAGAGTTTTGAATTATTAAAGATATAAATATTTTTAGGTCCCCATTTTTAAATTGCAAAGTTAGTATGTTAATTGATTAAATAATGTCAACAACAGATGATCACTAATTGATGATGGATAGCTATTTCTCAAAGAGCAAAGTGTAGAAGTAGCTATGCAAAGAGGACTCGAGGGATTAGTTAAGCCCAAAGAACTTAACAACAAAGTTTAGCTCAAAAATGGATCAATCTCACCGGTTTGCTTTCAACTTTGAGCATTTTATTATAAGGCACTAATGGTGTTAAGCACCATCTACTAATAAAAGGTAGGTCTCGCAATGTGTGAGTCATAGATAGAGTCCACCCCAACTTTTATTAGTGATGGAGTGTGCTACCATTAATACCTTTAAGCATTTTTTTCCAACTTTTAGTTCATTCCTACTTTACTTCTTAAGTTCCAAAACTTCTCGTTTTGTCTTTCGAATTTTGCATTAGTTCCACTCTTTTTACATTAAAATATCCATTTAATACATACAAAAAGAAAAAAGAAAAAAAAAAGGAGAATTAGTATCTTTTAATATATTCTCTTGTAAATTTATATTTAAAAAAAAAAAGACCTTATAACCGTATTTAATTCCATCTTTTTATGTATGTTTTTAATTCAACAAAATCAACAAAGAAAATTAAATGGGATTAGCTAATTCAAAATTTATGGTAAAATGGGAGTTTATGAGTCAAAGTGAGAAGGTTCTTAATATTCGTTAAGGGCATAGATGAAAATAATCATTTAAAAAAAAAAGTTATTTAACAAAAAATTGTGGAAAGACATGGCTGAGGGTGGAAACCAAAATCGCATGGTTGACTAAAAGTGGGCAAGTCGAAATGTAGCGATCATCAGCGCTCAAGGACTCGGTCCAACGATGATAGACTAAAATTAGTAAAGAGGAAATTTAAAGAGGGAAGACTAGTCAGTGATAAGAAAATTTTATTGATGGAAAGAAAGAAGAGGCAAAGAGAAAGGACATAGGAGCTAGTTCTGCAAAATTACTGTTTTTGCATGTGAATATATTATTGATGGAAAGGAAAAAGAGGCAAAGAGAAAGGACATAAAAGCTAGTTCTGCAAAATTATTGTTTTCGCATGTGAACGTTATAACATCATCGTGGAATGTGAATATACAAATTAAGTTTTGAATTTTTATAGTTTGTCAACAAATTTAAGATTGTTAATTAAGGGATATGTTTGAAAATGGTTTTTTTTTTTAAGCACAGTTTTAATAAATCTTTTAGTTTCGTTAAATTAGAAATACCATTATCTAAAATGGTATAATAATCGATAATTTATCTATCAATTATTGATTAATTTGATAATCAATTACTAAAGACACCAACATTTTTTTTTTTTAAAGATCAGCTAGTATTTTATAAAGGCCATCCCACCTAATTTCTCTTTTTATTTTTATTTTTTAATTTTGTTATAAGTCATCAAATTTAAGTTTTTTGAATTTAATGTTGAGAAATTCTAACCATATACCTTATAATTAAATTTTATCGTTATATTATACCTCCACATCGTCAACTTTAAGTCAAACCATAGATTCATAGACAAAACAAACTACATACATATATATATATATAGTCACCCTCCAATATTCAAGCGGAGACCAACAAATCTGGTGAATGATCCATTTTGCCATTAGAATTCTCATCAGAAGAAAAAAATCTGGACTACGTTCCTATCTAAGAACTATTATATATCAGAAAAATCTTCTGTTCCATGTTTACCCCTAAACAAAACGACCATTTTACTTTAAAACGGAATGGTAGTTAAAGGGCCAGTTGTGTCTTTTCAATGTTCATCAAAACAGTTGGGAATTTGCCGTTTTCCACCGCAAATCCTCATTGTCTTTCCCTCTAAAATAGCAGGATATCATTTCAAGTGCAAAAAAAAAAACAAAAAAAAATTTAAGAAAACAGCTAGGAGCAAAGCTGTTCTCACCTTATGCTGATTTTGAGATTTTTACATTGCATGTTTTCTTTCTGACTTCTAATAATATCTAATCTGGACCATCCAGATTTTTGACTAAACCACATTTTAACTAATTGGTGTTTTGGAGAATTTATTCATCGACTAAGTTCGGTAACGCCATTAATATCGAGGTATGTGAATTTACGATCTGATCAATTCCTTGCATTCATTCATCCTTTGATGGCGATATTGATTTTTGACCTGCCATTTTTAACTTGTTTTTAATGCGTTTTCTTTGATTTGTCTTATAATTCTGTTCAAGATTCCTACATTTGGTTGTTCGTTAAGTCAAACATAGAGGTCCTGCATAATATGGCATGACATTCGCTTTGTTTCTGTATGATTTTTTTTTTTTTTTTTAAGTTGTTGATTAACAATCTTGTCCAACAACAATGGATTTGTTGGTTCTTCTGTCTATTGTCTTTTGATGATATATATGCATATGTATATATATAAGTGCAAATATCGAGATGATATATGTAACTTACTTGATGTTTTGCAGGTGTCTAAATTTTTTATAAAGAGAAAAAAATGGTTAATATTCGTATGCAAGAAAATGGTACAGGTTCTCCAAGGGCTGAGGTGGGAGAGATAGATAGAAGGGCTCCTTTCCAATCCGTCAAAGCCGCTGTAAATTTGTTCGGCGAAGTAGCTACCCCTAGAGGAAAACCTGCAATCAAGAAAAAACTTTCCTCCGAGGTATATTTACATATATATATATGTATGTATGTATGTGTGTATGTGTCGAAACTTTCTATTCATATCATGTCTTTCGCTAGAATTTAGATTATCTGTTAACATTTCGTTTGTGTTTTGATATCTACAACAGAGTGTATTGGACAAGGAGACACAACTTCTCTTGGCTCGGAGAGAACTAAACACGATTAAGGAACAACTTGAGAGTGCCGAGACTACAAAATCTCGAGCACTCTCTGAGCTCAAAAGGGCTGACAGGACGCTGCAGGATTTGACATCCATGCTCCACACAGTGAACGAGTCCAAGCAATCTGCAATTGCAGCTGCTGAAGCCGTTAAGGAACTTGTGAAGAAGCTTGAAGTTGAGAAATCAAAAAAAACGATTGGTACTGAAGCTTGGAAGCGGGAATTAGACCAGTCGAAGAAGGAATACACGACCACAGTTGCTGAACTAGATGCTTCAAAGCAAGAGCTGACCAAGATCAGGCAGGATTTTGATGCAGCATTGGAGGCAAAACTGGCGGCATTCCAGCAAGCAGGGGAAGCACAGCGTTCTGCAAATGCAAATGCAGAAAAGGTTGGCGAGTTTTCGAGGCAAATCTCTGCAATGCAGGCCTCGATCGAGCAGCTCAAGCTTGCCTCTCACCAAGTCCAAGAAGAGCAGGCAAAGATTCTCGCAGAGAGAGAGGCTAGCTTGCTGTCTTATAAAGCTGCCAAGGAGAAAGCAGAGAAGAAATTGGAGTCTATGAGGAAAGAAGTTGATCCTGAAGTAACCGAAGATCTAGAGGTCAAGCTTAAAGAGGCAACTTCAGCGGTTGAAGTTTTACAAGAGCAAATGAGAAAAGTCCATGAATTAGAAATGGAAAACGTAAGAGTAGCAACGACTGAGCTCAATGAAGCCACAAAAACACTGCAAGGCATTGCTGAAGAAGAAAGCTCACTCAGAAGCTTAGTGGGATCGCTTAAGACAGAATTGGAGAGCGTGAAGAAGGAGACAGAAATGGAATTATCTGCTGCTAATAAACATGAGCAGAGCTTTAGATTGCAGAAACTAATGGAAGAAATCGAAGATGCGAGGCATGAAGAACGAGAGATGAAGAGACATGCCGATAGACTGAAGCAAGAAGCCAAAGATTCAAGAGTTTCGGCAGAGGAAGCAGAGAAAAGGCTAAAGATCATTCTGGCTGAAGCTGAAGAAGCAAAAGTGGCAGAGAAAAGAACACTTGGTGACATGAAGATTTTATCCCGAGGTCAAAAAACGGCTGGTGATTCCTGGGAAGAAAATGGAGCCAAGATTAAACTGTCAGTTGAGGAGTTCAATTCTTTGACTAGTAAAGTTGAGGAATCTCAGAACTTGGCCGAGAAAATGGAGGCAGAGAGCGAGGCCTTGGAGAGAGAAATTAAGGCGAGAATAACTGAAGCAGAGAAAAAGTTGGAGGCTAACTTGAAAGCGATAGAAGAAATTAAGGTTGCAACAGACATGGCTCTGAGGAAGGCAGAGATGGCTGAGTCTGCAAAAACTGTGATTGAAGTTGAGCTTTGGAGGTGGCGCCAAGATGAAGGAAGTGGGAGCAGATCATAAATGCAGATACAACGAAGACATCATCATTGTTCAGTATCTTTAAGGCATAGAGTGATGACACTGAAAAAAGGACCGAACTGTTGTTTATCTATTTTTTTATCGTAGCAGTAATACAGATGCTTGTAAACATTTCAAAGCATAAAATTTTAAGGAGAAAAACAGGTTAATCTGTGCAATTACCATTCTACCTTAAACCGTGGCAACAAAAGATGACGATCTGTGAAAATCCTACAGCAGATTAGGCTAAGTATAACTTCGTACTAGTTGTCCAGCCAACATGTCAAGTTGCGTACATAATACACCGTATTAAATTCTCACGTGGAGATAATGTGAGGCACTACTATTACAATCATTTATACTGTATAGCAGCAGCTCACCGGCTAAACCAGACTCTATTCGTAGAGCTCTGAGGAAGAGATTGGAAAATTTCTTCACTGCAAGACACGCATACATATTTGCCTTTGAAGTTTCAAGCACCGTTTACTCGGACGCCATTGATAGAATCAGATAGTCCTATCCGGTTAAACTCGGTTTCTATGGTTGTCACGATCTCTGTTCCTTCAGGAGCTGGCTCAGGTAGGTCGACATGAAATGACCCTTGCTTGATCGGTTCAGCAGGTTCAGCAAGCAAGGATTGCTGTTTGATGTAGTTATAGAGTTGTTGATGAAAAGGATGGTCAAACGAAAAGCAATAATCAGTTCCGTCATCTGAATTTCGAGATGATCCAGAGCCTTCTCTTTTACAGAAATGAGGGAGAGATGAATAGTCCATGATCTACATGAAAGACAGAACCAAAAACAGATTGTTTGGATTGAATGAAAAGAAATGTAATTGGACTCTTTCAAAATATGTTCTTTCGCAGCAAAGAAACGAGAGATTCAAATATCAACAACCGAGTTCTTTCTTATTCCAGGTCATATCTTTTCACTTTCTGTCCAGTTTGAAAAGTGGAGCGCTTAATTGGAATGCTCGATTTTTCCCTTTGTTAGTAGTGGTGAGCCCAAATAGAAAAAGATTCTAGAGTATGTAGGAAAGGAAATGGATTATACAAAGTGCAACGAAATAATGAGGATGAAATTAAAAATTCACCTTTAATAGCTCATCTCTACCACAGCCTGATAACACCTGCACTTTTTTCCTTGTCCTCTCTTGCAAAAGAGGCTTGACAACCTAATCATAATTTAAAAGCATTAATCTAGTGCAGTAGCTAAGAGACTCTAAGACGTAAACCGTTCCAGTGAAGACAGAAGCGGTATAAGTGAGTGCTAATCTTGGAAGGGAATTAAAAAAATATAAAAATAATAAATAAATAAATAACCCTCATAGCAAGGGAAAACAAAAAAGGAGGATGAGAAGTATAAAAAATCATGATGACCAGTAATCTAATTGTTTACCTTCCAACAAGTTGAAAATATATATGGGACATTTACAATATAGTAGGTGTTTGTCTTCTCTGGGTAGTTCAAATCATCAATGGTTGATATGATTGTCAATAACTGCATGAACGTAAGACCAAAGACAAGAATGTTAATCAAATTCACAGATTTCATAGCATAAATTTTGTTTAGAAAGTTAAGCCATCTGTACAAGTTAATTAAAGGAACCATCCATCTACCGGGCAAATTATTTCGTGGAGAAAAATAAAACAAAAGCATTACCCAAGCAATTTATAAAGCCAACTATAACTTATTTCTCGTTTGAAGATATCAAACAAAAACTTGAGGAAAATTCAAATACATATATCGATGATAAAACTTATTCCTGGGAGAAATACAGTTGTTCATGAAACCAAAAAAAAAAATCATGCATGGAAGAGCAAGAATTCCCTTATGTTGCAAGTAATAGTGCAATACCTTAATTTGACTTAATGCTGAAAGCTTCAAACCAGTCATATCCAGAACTTTCACACAAGTGGTAATAGCCCGTCCATGCTTTTTTGAAGCAGCAGGCTACAGCATGGAATACAGGTCAGGGGTAAAAACAAACAAACAAAACAAAAAACAAAAAAACCTTATTATCCACAAAGCTCGTTAATATTTTAAGTTATGATGCTCACCAAAATTACACGGTCTCGATACTCGTTAATTTGAATGTGCGACTGCACATAGTGGTTGACCTACAATCCAGGTAAAAAGAAAAGAAACACAAACACAGAGGTTCAGGAGGGTCTACACTAGTTTGGGGGTAACAGCATCAAGACAAAGTTGCAAAATTTTCTTCCCCTGAAATAAGTTTGCTTGGATGCAAAAATGACCGAGTTTTTAATCAGGTACTTACTGACGCTTTGTCAAATGTACTGAGCCCACCACCAATAGCAAAGACAGGCAAGCCCTGCAAAGGATAAAAATGTAGAAGACAGCCATAAAAAATGTTCATCAGAATAATTGTTTGAATAGAAACAAGTGAAAAATTGTTTTGAGGCAAACATGTAACAGGTAAAGCATGAAGTCGACGGGTTTTCAGCACTGCCTTTAGGAGGAATATAAATAATGTCTAATAACAAGATAAACCATATTCAAGAATGCGCACCTCTCTCGAGTAACCTGAAAGACCTATGAGCTGCGAATCACGTATTGCTCTGTATAAATCAGTCGGAATTATGGGTTTCTGCATGAACAAAAAAAAAAATGTACTAAGCATTCAACCTTCTATAAACAGTGGAACAAAAACGCATAATTAGAATACAGATATACAAGATCATCAAGACGTGCATTGCAAACAAAAAACCGAGTTCTAGTCAAATTCAGCATGCAAGTTGAATTTGAACAGTTATGATTTTTTAAACAATACAACGTTTAGGTTGTGAATTAGTCAAAAAGGGCAAAACTTGCTACCCCAAGCTGGCTACCCCTAGATATATAATGCATTGCAACAACTTTCAACTTCTCATTTAATAGACATTATTAATAATAGGTTTGCACCACATCAAACTCGTCGAAAATCGAGACAAAAACTCACCGCTAGAATGCTATCAATCTCATTTTGTACCCTCCAATTTAAGCTATCCACCAACTGTAAAATTATACAAGGATCATTAGACCATAGCAAATGTTTTTCCAACAAAATTTTACCAAATTGCAAACTACTTAAAGAAGTGCACCTAACCATTTTATGGGCCTTGGATACATTCCCTTCTCTTGCTTTTAGAAAACGCGCCAAAGTTTCAGCCTTATAACCTTGATGAACATTCTATAAACCAAAACACAACAGTTAGATAATCCATAGCACCAGGACCTATTTGTCATTGCTTCTTGGAAGCAGCTTTTGGACTCCACTTCTCAAGAAAACTGTTTTGAGACACTTGCAGAACACCAATAAATTTTATATATATTTATATATTTATATATTTTTGCTTAATAGTAATTTTATTCATTAATTTATTCAAAAATATGGTTCGGTATAATAACCAAAAAATCATTATTTTCACTCCTCTTTTTTTTTTTTTTGTTTTAACTGCGTAAAAGCACAAATAAAAACTATACCAAACGAGGCTAAAAGTCTAATTTGAATCGTTCCAACTCACCCAGCAGTGGTCAAACTTCAAAGCAACCAGTTTTAAATTAATTGTTCTTTAAAAAAAAACATTGAATTAGATGGAATTCAATTTATAAGGTTGAATCAGATCGGCCCAGAAAACCGATTATTGCACAGATCAATAAGATCTAAAAATCATCACCTCTTTTTTTTTTTTTTTTCCAAAATACCATCCTCCATACTCGAGGACAAACACGTAATTTCCCATATTCCCGCAAGAGGAGGAAGAGAAGTAGGCGAGGGGGGGAAAAAAGTACAGGAGTCTTTGAGTCAAACAGCAAATCAGATCGGACAGAGGAGAAAAGGTAGCGAAGAAAAGTGAAAAATAAAAAAAAATGCGAACCTGAAATGTTCTCTTCAAAGGCTCATCAACTGCCATTGTGATTGCATAGCAGGAAAGTGAGAGAAAATTAAGCGAGAAAGTTTGCAAAGTAAAATTCAACAGTAAAATTTAAAAAAAATTTGAAAAAAAAAAAAAGGAAAAGAGGGAGACCTTGATCCATGAGAGCTCCTAAAAGCCTGATCGCTTCCTGAGAAACATTTCCCATTTCTTGAGTTCCTCTTCTCTCTCTCTCTCTCTCTCTCTCTCTCCCTTCCCCTAGCTATTGCAGAAAAATGCTACTACAAGACGATGACGACAAAGGGGTAAGGCAACTAAAGCCAACCCCGAAAACTGCACTACTTTTTTTTGGTTTTTTTTTTTTTTTTTGGCTTCTCGGTCTCCAATCTCTATAATCTGACTCGTTTTAGCTCTGTAATACTATGCTAGATTTAGGGGGAAAAGACAAAAATTAACAGCGCAATGCTCTATTTCTCTCTCTATCATGTACCTATACATACACATACACAGAGATAGATATAAAGAGAGAAAAGGGAGCAGCAAGTAGAGAAAGAGGGAGGTCAAGATTCAAGAAAGGCGGACCTACGAGGGCACTCAGCCCCTCTCTCTCTCTCTCTCTCTCTCTCTCTCTCTCCCCCCTCCACCAAGAGTAGTACGACCTGTCTCTCCTTCTCTCTCTCCCTCTCTCTCTCTCTCTGTCTTTCTGTCCCTCATACACTTTTGTATTTCTCTCCTTTTTATTCTTCAAGGCTTTTTTTTTTTTTTTTGAGATGGAGAAAAAGGAAAAGGATATATTGGGGAACCGATGAGCAAAGATTCAGAACATTCCGTACTTTTTCCCAAAAAAAAAAGGATGAAAAAGAAAAATAAAACAGAAGCATATCCTTCAAAGAAATAGAAACAAAATTCAGTGGAAAAAACAAAGGGAGAGAAACAAATATCACCAGAAAATATATAAAGGTGGATTGCTGTCTTTATAAATCGATTCTTATAATTTTTTTAATATTATTGTTATATTAATTAATTTGTTTATAGTTGTATTTGTATTTTATATTGATAATTTTTAATTAATAATTATAAGATTTTAAATTGAACATTATAATATCCAATTTGAAACACTTTTAAAATATAAATAAATGGATAATTTAATCATGGTTAGTAGCTGTTAAAAATTTGCCCTATCGTATTGGGCAGTGTTTTTTTTTTTTTTTAAAGAAAAAATTGATTGCCGTCTCTTTAATCCGTTGTAATTATTAGAAGGAGTTACTCATACATCGTTTTATGTCAAAAAAGTAGCTTATTCAAAATAATAATAATAACCAAGCATATTTATACATTAGTTGACTTGAGTACAGTCTGGAGTTAATACATATATATATAAAACAAAAGTTATTCACCCAAATATCCCAACTCAATTATTATTTCATTTATTAAAAAAGAAATTGACCCCTAAATTTGTGTTAAATTACCAAAATTACAAAGTCAAAAACAATAGTCTTGTAAAATTGGATATAAAAACAAAAGTGAAAAATTCCGAATCTAGCTTTCAAATGTTACTTTGCAATAGACCAGTATATTGCAATAAATGTCAAAATTGCATAACTGGACACGAATGAAGAGTCTGATATATGTAATTGAAATAAAAGTCAATATTCCTGTGTTTTTTTTTCTTTGAGAGAATAACTTACACTAGAAATTTCTTTTTACAATACTTTTAAGGTGAATATATATACTTTTTTTTTTTAATTATAGGCTTATGTACAGTTCTTAAGCTGCGCTTATTAGCGAGCAAAAGAAAGAAAAAAAAAAAAAAAAAAAGGAATTTCTAATGAAGATTCCGATATCAATCATGAAAACTACTTGACGGTGAACTGATCCCGGAGGATACCGTGAACCGTGGGGTCTTGCACTACAACATCCTGCGACCTACTTTTTTTTTTTTTTTTTTCTCTCTCTCTTTAAACCTTTCTTTGCACATTCGTAAGTGGGTCCGGAGGTTATTCGGGTCTGCATCTGTATTTATTTTTCAAACTACGAATAATTATTTAATTCATGCAGGATTGTTTATTAAATTATATTTGAATTATATTTAAATATTAATTATATTATATTTTAAATTTAATATAATTATTATTTATTTTTTTATATTTTTTATTATTTTTATTAATCATATCATATATTTTTTTCTTTCTTATTTTTCTTCTTTCTACTTTTTATCAATCATATTACATAAAATACAATTCAAATATTTTTCATCCATTCACGGATTGTATTCAAATGCAATATAAATACTTTTTATCTAAATATAAATTATATGTAATATATTAAATTCAAATGCAATGTAAATATAACGTGTTACCTAAAACACTTTATCTGACTTTAGAATCTCAGTGAGTATTTTTAATGAAAAACAAAAGAACATGATATACGAGACATTTGCTTCAGCCATTTTATCAAATGGAGGTTATTCCATTAGATGGTTGTGCAAGATATGTAGAAAGTTTTTTTTTTTTTCATATTAAATACTCTATTTTGGATTACTAAAGGTATCTTTTCCCTGAAAATTAATCTTAATTTCTTTATTCACAATTAGTATTAACTTTATATTTTTTAAGTTGTGTATAATTTCAAAATGAAAGAGACAAGTTTCATGTTTTTTTTTTCCCGAACAAATTTTAAGTGTTTACACTTTTAATTCTAATAATTCAAATATCTCATTAATTATCCAAACATAAATACAAATATTTATATTTAAATGTTCTTTTCTGAATTGGATGTCTATTCAAATAATGCTCCAAATTTTCTCATTTCAAATATTTCTATTCAAATATCTCAATCTAATAGCTCTCCAAATGCACCCCTAATTCTTATTTACCAAAAAAAATCCTATCTTTATATATTTGAATATTTTATAGCATTATTTTCATAAATAGTTCCTTAATTATAAATTTTCATTTAAGTTGGTCTGTATTTATTTAAAACTGTTCACTGTACCCCCTAATATATAAAAAATCGTTCAAATTACCCCTTCTATTAAATTAGAAACAAAAAGAACATAAATAAGAGGGTCATTTTGAATGATTTTCTAATATATTGAGGGATATTTTAAACGATTTCAAACAAAATAAGGACTACCTTGAATAAAGATCTAAAATTCAATGGTTATTTATGAAAATAATCTCTGTTAACTTCTCATAAAATTCAAACTTTTATTAAAATCATAAACAGATATACATAAAGGGGCTTTTTGAATGATTTTCTATATATCGCAGTCCATAATAATTAGTTTTTAACAAATAATGGTCAATTTGAATGAAAGTCTATAATTCAAAAGTTATTTATAAAGATAATCTTATTTTATATTCAATGCAATCCATATATAAAAGTTCTTGTCTAGTTAATATGTTGTGTTGTGTGATTTTAGACCCATAATGGTTTGTTTAAAATTATGTCCATGCTTTAAGTAGAATATGATCAAGTTCCTTTTGTGTTATTGGTGACCCTTAAATTTTTTTCAATCAGTGATAAGATTGGGTGATAGGACATAATTATTCTCTTCTTTTATTACTTAAAAAAATGGGGGATCTTCTCTTTCTTTTATTATATTTTTTAAATGCCTTGGGACATCAATAATGCCAAACAATGATTAAGGGAATGTTTGGTGAAAGTATTATATTTAAACGTAATGTAATTTTTATTTAAATATAAAATTATTGTAATTAAATATTAATCACATCATAATTTAAATACAATATAATCACTATTCACCATTTTATTTTTTTTACAACTCTTACCAATCACATCACATACTCTCTTTCTCTCTTATTGTTTCTTTATATTTTTATCAATCACATCACATATAATACAATTCAAATATTTTTCATCCAAACAAATACTGCATTTAATGTAATACAAATACTTTTCATCTAAACAACACCTATTGCATTCAATGTATTGTATTCAAATACAATACATTATTTAAATGCCCCTTAAAAAAATAAGATAAAAACAGAATTCTTTAATCCCACACTATCATTTAAGGTGTTAAATACCATCTATACATTATATATCAAGAGGTATAATAATTGGTTTTTAACAAATAATGGTTAATTTAAATGAAAGTCTATAATTCAGAGGTTATTTATAAAAATAATCTTATTTTATATTCCATGCGATCCATATATAAAAGTTCTTGTCTTGTTAATATGTTATGTTGTGCAATTTTAGACCGATAATGGTTTGTTTAAAATTATGTTCATACTGTAAGTAGAATTGGATCAAGTTCCTTTTGTTTTATTGGTGACCTTTAAATTTTTTTCAATCATAGATAAGATTGGGTAATAGGATATAATCATTCTCTTTTTTTATTAGTTAAAAAATGGGGGATCTTCTCTTTCTTTTATTATTATTTTAAATGCCTTGGGATATCAATAATGCCAAACAACAACGATTAAGGGAATGTTTGGTGAAAGTATTATATTTAAACATAATGTAATTTTCATCTAAATATAAAAGTTTTACAATTAAATATCAATCGTAATATAATTTAAATCAAGTATAATCACTATTTATCATTTCACTTTTTCTATTATTTTTACAAATCATATCACATATTATATTTCTCTCTTATTATTTTTTTATATTTTTATCAATCACATCACATATAATACATTTTAAAAATTTTTCATCCAAACAAATGCTACATTTAATGCAATACAAATATTTTTTTATTTAAATAACACCTATTATATTTAATGTATTGTCATAAATATTATGGCAGCAAACTAGTAATAGTTACCTCCTTTTCTAAAAACAACAACAACAGCAAAAATAAACTATCCTTGATTTCGGACAAGCATCTTCCGCAATTTTATTTTCGTTAAGAAAAATGAAAATTCAAATAACTACTTATTAGATTAGTTGTACAGGATTATATATAGAGTAATTTAACGAAGCTCAATATCAATTTAACACCCCAATGTTAAGTCCTATCGACATATATTTATTTTCAAGTCCTAATACAAAAATTATCTTAAAAAATTATAAGTCCTCTATAGTCCCTTAATTAAATTAGGGATATATAGAAAAATGATATTGTTTAAGCATATTTTTAATAAACATCTCAAATTTTGATAACAAAGAAAACAGCTTTTTAAAAATTAATTATTAATTCACCACATATTTGCCTGTAAAAGATTGATTAATGCTGACTAATAACTGATTGATTAATTCTAGACAAATATATTGCAATATAAATTAATGAGTTACCAGTCAATCAACAATTCCATGGTCAATTACTGATCGAAAAAATGTGAGCGCATGTTAATTATTTTAATGAAGCAAATTTTTTTATTAAAAAAGTCCAATCTCATAAAGGAAGTCAAAACTAATCACCTTAGTATTCCCCGCCGTTTTGTATTTGTAAGTGTGATTTGCTCAAGTTGTTTTCTAATGATGTTGGTTGTTGATCCTATTGATATTGATATTATAGATAGATGGAGTTTATATTGTTCTATGTACTGTAAGTGATTATTTTTCGATCAATTAAAATATTCTGTCAAGATGTTCTTTTTATTTAAAAGTTTTATATAAGTTCGATTATGGTTGTTTTTTTTATTTAAAAGTTTTTTATAAGTTCGATTATGGAATTGTCAAGGAATTTGAATAATTTTATCGTTATTGAGTCATGACTCTTTTCTTTTTACTAAACTTCATCAAATTTTACTAATGACTTCGATATTGGTTGAGGGATTATGTTTCTTGTGTCAAAGGGTTTCGTCTTTGATATTAGTATTTGTATTTCATCTTAGCTTGTGTATGGAACCATGATCCAAACCCAAAAATCACAAGTTTTGTCTTTTTTTAAAAAATCAACAAACTTTACTATTTAATAATTTAGATTCCAGCTTAAAAACTCAAAATTTGAAAGTACATAACTCTATATATACAAGTTAAAATGAAATGATTTTTTTAAAATTATATAAAATTTCAAGACGAATAAAACAAGATACATATTGATTTTTTTTTACGAACATATTTTGAAATTTTATACTTTTTAATCATAGCAATTCAAACGCACAACTCAACTTAAACTGCAATTAAAATCCAAAATTTTCAATCAAGAACCTTGCACCAAACAAGTATAATCATTTTCCTTATAACAAAAACCATCTTATTTCATTTCTCTTAATTAATTTCAACATCTTAAAACATAAAAACTTTGTTATGTCTTAAAAATAAAAGTGGACTTTTACTTTTTTTTTTTTTTTTTTTGTTTCTTTTGAGTAGACGGCTGCATCTCTTGTTCTGTGTGGTGCAGTCAAAAAAATTAATCCTCAGATTTTATCTTTATTTTTTTAGAAAAGTGGTTTTCTTTGCTAAAGCGAAAGAAGGAAAAAAAAAAAGAAAGAAAAAGGGTTTTTCCGCTTTAGCTTAAGATGATTCATGAATCATAATGATCATGTTTAAAGCCATCTCGTTTTTCCCTTCCACCACAACGTAGATATGTTTTAATGCAACCAGGCAAAATCATTATGTTCTAAAGCTCTCTCTCTTTCTCTTTTTCTTAAAAAAAAAAGGATTGTTAGTTTGTGAAGACAGTTTCAGAAGTAAACGATGCGTTTTTTGTCCTTCTATAATCTGACGATATAATTTAGAGATTTTTTTGACTTATAATAAAGATATTCAAACAATACATATTTTAATATATTAATATAGTCAAATTTAAAATCTCTATTTAATTTAGAAAATTGTGTATTTAAATACGATGAAAAAAAAAATTTATCAATAAAATAGTTTTCAATGTATTTTAGATCACATTACGTTGAATTTTTAGTAGAAAATATAACGACGTAATGTAATCAATCTAATGATTAAGAATAAAAATTCTATCAGAGTATTTTTCTTGGGCCTACAATGAAATTCTCGATTGACTACAATGTGTATGGTATGGTAGATTTTTTATTTTTTTTAAACAATAGAGCTTCACATTATATAGGGGTGGGGAAAAACAGCTAGCTTCTGGAAATTATTTTTTTTTTTAATATCACTTATTAATAGGAAGTGAAATTATAACATTATAGATAGATTCATCTTCTATTTCTATTAAAAATGTTATTTAACATGAATAGTGCCCTTTAACTTTTTTTTATTTAATAAACATGCATTACCACTAACTTAGATGTTAATAATTAGATAACAATGAAGGAATTAATATGAATTAAAATGACAATTTGTAACTGCAATCATAATCTTATCTAAGTTTATATCTAATTTCATCGTATAAATCTCGTCCTTGAGCTCAGCAAAAGAAAGAAAGAGCACAACCCATTACCCATTACTGAAAAAACAAAAACCAGCTTAAATTTGGAACATATTATTATTTTTCTAATTGCTCATAAAAATGAATTTTACTATTGCAAAAAAAAATGGAAATATGTTTTCTTTCTCCGTTAAAATCAAGCAAATTAGTCAATCTTAGATAATTAAGGATGTTTGGTGTATGGATTTGAATTTAATTTTTTGAGTTTGAATCATTTGAATTTTTAAAAACTAATTGAAAGTTATGTTGATTTAAAAAAAAAAAGACAAAAATAAATTTAATTTTTTGGGTTTGGATTGTTAACCAAAAACCTTATAATGCTTTAATCATATATATCAGACAATTTGTTAAAAAAGGGTGCCGTGTTTAATTTCCTTAAAATTTTTTTTTTAGTCACTAGCTAGCATCAGCACCTTTTTTTTTTTTTTTTTTGGAAATCTCAGGAATTGTTTGGATAAAAGGTTAACTTTTAAAAAGATAAAAATTTTTGTAAAAAAAAGTATTTATTTTAAAATTTTCTCTATCATTTTTATTATAAAAATAGAATTTTTATCTAAAAATATCTTCTATAATAAATTTTTATAAAACAAAAAAAAGAAAGAAAATTTTTTTTCAACCCTCTCATAGCATATATACCCTAACACTATTTTTTTAATTCTAAATAACTTTTTTATGTTGTTAAAAAAAATTTTTTTTATACCATTTTATTTTTAAAAACAAGAAGATTTTTTATTTAAAATAAAAAAAAGTTTTCTTTTTGACCTTTCCGAACGGGGTTTATTTGCCATTTCCTTTTGGCAGAAGGGGAGTGCGGAAAGAAATTTTCTTGCACGGTGATCCGACGTCGACGGGGTGCTTTTGTTTTGGAGAGACCATCAAAGGCTAGACGCTGTCGTCATCATTTCAGCGTCAGACCAAGGGCCCGTTTGGTTCAGGTTTTGGAGACCAAAAATTTTACCTTTTTTTCAAAACTTTATCACTTTTTACTATTTATATCTCCAAAACACTACAGTACATTTAAAATTTTAAAAATCTATAACTTTGTGTATACAAGTCCAAATGAGATGATTTTTTTTATAAATTGCATAGAATTTCGAGAGGAACAAAACAAGATCCATATTGATATTTTTTTTCTAAAAATATTTTTAAAATTTTTAATTTTTTCATCCCAAACAGTTTTTTCTCCCAAACATATTCTCCAAAACCAACTTTTTTCCAAACCCAAAACCACACCTCCAGAACCTCCCCCAAACTCCCCCCAAATTAATAAGCCATGGTTGCCTTGTCTCCATCTTCCCCGTCTTTGTAGAATTTTGGGCCCCACGAACATGCAAAACTTTACCCTTCCCATGAATATTTAAATATATATTTTTATATATATTTGAAAAAAAAAAAAAAAAAACTCTTTCAGCTTTCACAATTTCCGAAACGTACACTGAATTTGGTAAAGATAAATTCACCGAACATAATTTATTAGGTTTGGTACGAAGAAAAAGAGGAAGGAACTGCGTGAAGAAAAAATTAGATGAAACATGTTCGGAAGGGAGTTTATTTTTTGAAAAATAGGAAATTTTTAGAAATATAAAATAAAAAATTATTTAAATTTTTTTAAAAGTATAAAATTATTTAGATGGATAAAAGATTTTCTTTATTTAAAGATAATTTTTTTATTTTTAAAAATAAAAAATTTTAAATGTTTAAAATATAAAAATTTAATAAAATTTATTTTTTTTAAATAAATTTTTTTATTTTTTAAAAATAAAATATCCAAACGAACATCGCAAGAAAAAAAGATTTCTATTTCTAAAATAGCAACGGGATCCATTAGTTTTTATTTCTTTAATTATTAGATGGAAAGTTAAAATCTACTTAGCATGGTTTAAAATTACCTTTTTACTTTTAGATTATTGTAATATAAATAATTTTAAATTAAATTAAATTTAAATAAAATTATTAATTTAATTTAATTTTTAAATTAAATTAAACTAATTCGGTGAATTAAATAGAAAAGTAAAGATAAACTAACCCTATGTTTGGCACTGTTATTTGGTGGCATTTGGACCATTTCATATAAATAGGTACTTGACGGACCCAATTAAAAATGAAGCATTTGATGTCATTTAAGGGTCCGTTTGGATGGGGTGTTTATTTTTGGAAAATATAAAATTTTTAGATATGAAAAATAAAAAGTTGTTTGGAATTTTTTTTAAAAGTGAAAAGTTGTTTGGATGGGTGAAAATTTTTTATTTCTAGAGAGTTCTTTTTTTATTTTTCAAAAATGAAAAATATTGGATGTTCAGATACAAAAATTTAAGAAAGATCATTTTTTTTGAAATGAAAAATTTTTTATTTTCTAAATTTGAATGTGTCAAACAGACGGAGGGTAAGTTTTTTTGTTTTTTATTTCACATGGTTAATCTTTTATATCCTTTAAAGATTTTCAAATATTCAAATAGTTATTTTCAAACGTATATTTAAAAGTTTTTATTCAAATATTTTATTTAAAATGCTAATACTTAAACGTCAATTTAGATAACAATTCAACTATTTTTATTTCGTTTAAATGTTTACAATCCAAATATTATCATTCAAGTGTTTTCCCTATTAAAATATAGAATCCCTTTTGTCATTTTAATTTTCTATCTCCTATAACTTTTCTTTCTTTCCACCAAATAAAATTTTCTCTCTCCCCCCCTTATATATATATATATTTTTTTTTGGTTTTTAGATTTCTTTTCTGCTTGCTTTAATTTTTCTTTGTTTCCAATCAACTGTTTGGAATGTCATGTATCAGCAATTAATATAGCCTTTGAATAATTTGTGCTAGTGCATTTGAGGCGTGCCCTCTCACGTCACCCAATTGTCACAAAGCGATTTTGGGTTGTTTATCATATTGATTGAATTTTTCCAGCAGAATTCAGTTCCCACTAACAAACTAGAGTTACAAACATATGTCCATGTCTAAAAGGTCGAGCCTTTGGACCTTTGGCTTCTCGAAATCTGACCTTGTTTTTAACGTGTCATATACTGCAATACTACGTACCATGGAAAAATCTTGGAGGATGTTTGATAAACACATTGTATTTTGATTGTATTTGAATAAAATTTATTTTTTAAATATTGTATTTTATTGAAAAATATTTGTTTTATATTTAAATAAAATATGTGTTTGGAAGAAAAATATTTTAAAATTGAAAAGTTGATGTGATTGATAAAAGTAGAGATAAATAGTAGAGATGAAAAGTTAATGTGATTGTTTTAAAATTGTATTGAATAGTAATTATTTTCGTAACACTGTTGAAAAATTTATATTTGATGTAAAATTTATTACATTTGAATGAAATTAAAATATAATTTTTTTATTAAACGACACCTTATAAAATTATAAGTGGACAGTATTTACCCAAAAAAAAAAAAAAAGTAGACGGTTGACTATTCAATTTGACGTTTGCAATGCTACAAGCCTCAAGGTCTGAATTAAAAGCGCCCATGTTAGACGTTAGTTCTTCCTTCCTTTCTTTTTTTCTTTTTCCTCCTTTTCAAAGGGAACTTGACTTTTTATTTGATCAAAAAAGCAAGCAAGGTTTGGTTTAACAGAAGGGCTAAGAAGTTTTGGGCACGTAATCAATCCAAAAGAAAGTCAATAGACATTGAAGTTGCGTGGTTTGTTAAGAAATGGGCTATTTATAAAGTTCCCAATCGTGGGAGGCATAACAAAAAATGCCACCATTGACGTCTCCAATAACATAGGATCAGGAACTGCGCGTATAACATTCAAGGCATCCGACTCCACAATCCAGTCACCAAAGCAATGGAACGCCGCGCTTCTACAATGGCGGAGCATTCACCAACATGCGAAGAGAACCGATCGGGGATCTGTCTCGTCCAAGCACTCAACACACAACTCCATATTTGTGTTTAGACTAATTCCATTTCATTATAGTGTTCATTACAAAACGTACTTGTATGAAAGGCTCGTTAGAATTAGTCTATCGTAGAATTTATATCATATGCAATAGAAATACCGGGTAAATTATGAGAATAGTTCTTTTAATGCATATACTTAGGATTTTTGCTTTACGATTCGAATTTTTATCTTCAAATCATTTTTTATTTAATATTATAAGAGGATATAAATCTTTATATAATAATAGATAAGGTAATATTATAGAGATATCCTCTTTTTGGGTATTCTTCAAAAAATTTTGTTTTTGCCCTCTTATAATATTAAACGAAAAATGATTTCACCGTAAAAATCTAAATCATACTACAAAAATCCTTAACAGGTGATATTTTCCTAATTTCCTCCAACTTCTGTTTAAATTGTTATTCAATTTAGTAGGGGTGAACAAGAAACCCAACAACTCGACTAACCTGACAAATCTATCAAACTCAATCCATTATGACCCAAATCTAACCAATCCGATCAAAGAATCAACCCAGCCCACTCAATCTGACTATTAATTAGGTGAATTTGAGTTGTATTTTTCCAAACCTAACTTAATTTGAATCCACCCAATCTATTAATATGTAAAAATAAATATTTTTCATGCCTCATAATATATAATACTTATCTTATATTTTACATTAATTACTTGATAACATATTATATTTCATATTGTATAAGTTTTTGTTATTATTTGTTTATTAGTCTACAACTTTTATATTTAAACTTGTTTTGCAGTATTTTATTTTTATACCGGTTTTATAACTTATGAGATAATTTTTGAGCTTTATAACACAAATATTATATTGAAAATTAGTTTTCTTTTCAAATATTTTTTATTTTGAGTTAAATGATTAGTTATTTTTATTTTTTATATTTTAATTATGTTCAATCTGACTAACTTGACCAACTCACTTAACCTATCCAAAATTTAATTGGTTGGGTTGGTTTTAAATTTTGAGTTAATTGGATGAGTTGAATTCGAAATTAACCCGTCTAAACTTAATTAAGTGAGTTGAAAATTCTCAAAAATCTACCCAACCTACCTAAAGTTTAACCCTACGATTTGGGATACGCCATGATTGGGCCGGACGGTTGATCCAACCCATTTCACATAAACAAGTCACTAAAAAACCACCCAGCCCAACCTATCTATCCTATGGATAATTGGATTGGACCTCTGACCATCAAATACAAATAGCTCTCCATCATTCCACAAGAACCACAATTGATAGTACAATGAAAAAACACCAAAAAAAAAAAAAAGTATTTGCACAAAATATTCACTTTTAAACACCCCTTTTAAAATATAAATACTTTTAAATTATTTATAAATTTAAATAAAATTTGAATATCATAATTTTGTTGTTTATATTTACCCTCTTTTATTTTGATCATGATTTGACCTTTTCAAATTTCCTTATACTGATTTTGACCCTCTTTTTTCTTTGAACTTCAATTTTTAAATAGAATTTATCTTTTAACTATATCATGATTTGACTTTTTTCTTTGGGATGATTGACGGTAGGGCTGTTCACGAGAAAGTTTGGCAGGTAGTAGGCAAGTTGAAAGACAAGAATTTTTCAAAATCCCAAACCAAAACCATCCAACATATTGGGCGGCAGGCGGGTGAGGATGAGTGGTTTGGCCAGTGGATATTCACACATTGGATAGAATGATTCAAAACATCTGGTTGAATTCTAACTTTTCTTTTTTTTTTTTTACCTTTTTTCTCCTCATCATTTTGTTGCCCATAATAGTAGGATCATGTTCATCTTCCTATAACCATCATTTTGAGAAATCCATAGGTAAATTAAAAAAATAAAAAATTGAACTGAGACTAAGATTAAAAGAAAAAAGGCTTGTAGTTATTTTCTATAAAATGCACACCGCATCATAGGATTTGGAACAAAAAAAAATAAAAAATAAGTTCTTGTCATATCTCCAAATTAAGGATTATTGCAACAACATTATGCTTTAATTAACATATTTGCTTTTTAATTTTTTTAATTGTTCATATATTATTAAATATTCCTCAAAACAAAAGTCAAAGCATTTTATAAAAAAGAAAATATTATATTAGCATATTAATTATACATTACTTCTAAAAGGGAGAGGTAGGTGGGTTCAACCCGTTAACCAAAAGATGAAAACCCTTCCCACTCGCCTACTTAGTGGGGGGTGGGGGGTAGACAACTCGTCCAAAAATAGCAGGTGATGACACGGACGCGTGCGTGAAAACTGGCAATGCAGGCATGTGGCGATTGGGTTTGGCGGCTTGACAGGTTATGCATAGCCTTGATTGATGATTTTCTTTTTTCTTTTATCTCTTCCTATTAATACAATTGCCATCTAAGGATCTTAAACATTTTCTTTGAAAAAATTCACTTTTGAAAATTTATTTTAAAGCAAAATAATCCGATATTTATGATAAGTTGGATTTTTTATTTTTATTTTTTTCCTTTTTTATTTAGAAAAGAAAATTATTGTATATTTAATATTAGTTATTCTTGAATTTATTTGATTTTGGTCGTATGATAATGACTTTGTTATTTAAATGATTATGTTTTATCATACATTTTTGTACTATGAGGACATTATCAATATATTACATACTCTTAATTAGTAACATGTGGTCTATATGACAATAACTATATTATTTTATGTAAGAATTTCATGTATCATAATTTATGGTTTTATTGTTTTTAGAATTACCATCATATTGACTGTATCATTGAGGGGAAAATATTACATTTGTCGAGTAGTTTCGGTATTTCATAACATATTGACTTTATTAATATGGAATTAATAGCAAATACAAAAAATAATAACAAATAATAAAATTTATTTAGAAAAATATTCAAATACATGGTATGAATGAAAAATGTTTTTAGGGATTTTTGAATTTCTATTTTCGAATATAATAAAAAGGGTAACTGAAATTAATGTGGCTATTTTTTAGTATTAAATCTATCTTTTTTTTTTTCTTAAATTAGATTTAAGGGATTTTTGTCAACATAATATGGTCGGTTTCATTTTTTGTTTAATTTTGCAAATAACTTTGTTTTTATACATTTTTTTTAAAAGCATGGCTCTAATTTGGCCATTTATGTAAATCATCTAAAATAAAACACAAAATCAGCAATACTATTACATTTATTGATAGGTGATTTGTTGGATTGTTCTTTAAAAAATACACTGGGATTATCATCCCAACTATAATAATTAATTTAGATTATTGTTCCAAATATAATAATTTCAAAATTTTGTTTGACAATTATGAAAGACACAAAATCCAACAAGTGTTAAGAGATGACAAAAAAACTTAGTAGGCGTTTGGGACACAAATTTTTTTGGCATTGCATTTAAATGCAATGTAATTTTCCCCCAAATACAAAAACATTTTATTCAAATACCAATCACATCACATTTTAAATCTAACACAATCAATATTTATTATTTCACTTTTTCTATTATTTTTATTAATTACATCATATATTCTCTCTCCCTCTTTTTTTTCTCTCTACTTTTACCCATCACATCACATATTTATTATTAAAATACAATTCAAATACTTTTCCCCAAACACACATTGCATTCAAATGCAATGCTAATGCTTTTCCTCCAAATACAAATTGCATTCAAACGTAATGCAAATGCAATGTGTTCACCAAACGAATCCTTATGCTTCGTTTGTTTATCACATTGTGTTCACTTTACGTTTAAATGTAATACAATTTTCATCCAAATGTAAAAGTATTACATTAAAATACTAATCAGATTACAATTTAAATCTGATACAATCACTATTTACAATTCTACTTTTTCTATTATTTTTACTAATCACATCACAAACTCTCATTCTCTCTCCCTTTTTTCCTATTTACTTTTATCAATCACTTTACATCATGTAATACAATTCAAATATTTTTCATTTAAACAAATATTATACTTGAATGTAATATAAATATTTTTCATTCAAATACATATTACATTTAATACATTGTATTTAATGTATTATATTCAAATACAATGCCAACGAAATGCATTATTAAACGTCCCCTTAAACATATCTATTTGTAGGGTTAATTTTACAATTTCCTCTTTATTGGCTACGAATACGCGCAAGACACTGAACCGACCACCAGGGACAAGATTCAAAACCGAACACGAAAACAGCAACATATATGACATAAAATGAATAGATTTCCTAAAATGAAACAAAAATTACAAAAAAAGTCAAATAACTACTCAAGATAACTATGAACAAAATGTTTAACCTTCCAGCTTGTAGTATAAGAACCTGCGATTTCTTGGCTTGGGCGGCAACAATCTTGATCTTGGGAACATGGTTTCTGGCCAAATCTCTCACCACATAACCAAGCTAAAATGCCTTGAGAACTTAAACCTTTCACGCAACAACTTTAGTGAGGTGTTGCCGGTTTTTGGTGATGATTAATCAAAGTTGAGGTGATCAATGAGGGGAAACATCTCAATTTGTGTGCAGCCTTTGAAATGTAATGTAGCTCAAACTCTTGGGTCCAGGTGCGTCTACAAGCCTGATTTAGGGCTCGTTTGGAACCTGTTTTGAAAATATCCAAAATCAATTTTTTTTTCAAAACTTCACCATTTTTTATTATTTATATATCCAAAACGCTACAGCAAATTCTAAATTTTAAAAGTTCATAACTTTGCATATATAAGTCTAAATGAGATAATTTTTTTTAAATTACATAGAATTTCGAGAGTAACGAAATAATATCTATATTGATATTTTTTTTCTAAAAAATTTTTTAAAATTTTTATTTTTTCACCCCAAACAGTTTTTTTCTTCCAAATATATTTTTCAAAACAACTTTTTTCCAATCTGAAAATAATGTCTCCAAGCATCTCTCCAAAACAGTTTAAATTTAGCTTAGTTTAATTTAAAAAATTTAATTGATTTTAAAAAATACTAATTATAATTTTTTATTAGCTTAAAAAAAAAAAACAAAAAAGTACGGTTTTAGTTTAAGTTAAAATCAAGCTAAAATGGGAGCTAAACGGACACTTAAGTGATCTGGTGCAAATTGCTGGTTTTGTGAGTGGTCTAATGACAGGGAATGTGGTTTTGGCTTCGGTGCTAGTTGGGTATTATGTGCAGAACAAGAGGATGAAGAGCAAGGCTGAGAATGAGGATGAGTTTGAGGAACAAGGAGACCATGAGAACGTTGAAGGACGTGGGGATAAAAATTTTCTTTTTTATTTTTTGCTCTTTTGGGGGCCCAAAAATAGTATATCTTTGTTAATTTTGAAAGTGTCAGTATTAAGATTACGACCACTTTCAGTATTTATAACATTTTTCTTTTTTGGAATCGCATATATACTTAAAAAGAGAAAGAAGTGATTTATCAAATTTATCAAACACGCAGTAACAATATAGGGGGCGTTTGGTTGTGTTTTCAAAAATAATTTTTCATTTTCAAAGATACAGAAAATGAAAACAGTTTCAAAATAACGTTTGTTTATTCAATGTTTTCAAAACAATTTCAAAAATATTGTTTTCAATTATGTTTTTTTTTTTTGAGTTTTTTGAAAACGAAAAAAAGTTGTTTTTATTTTTATTTTTTTTCGTTTTTTCCCTCCATCTCCTCTCTCTCTCTTTCTCTTTCTGACTGTGTCGCGTCAGTGATGATTATATCCAACGATAGGATCCATATCCGATGAAGGCTGATGACCATGGACTAGTAACGATGATGACGGTCCCTCGTGACGATAACTATCGACTCATGACCTAAATTTAGCTATCATTGCCACCTAAAGCTCAGATCACCAATCTCTTCCACCCCTATCGCTCATTGCAAAACTTACTAC
Source organism: Antiaris toxicaria (assembly GCA_035233585.1). Lineage (NCBI taxonomy): Eukaryota > Viridiplantae > Streptophyta > Magnoliopsida > Rosales > Moraceae > Antiaris > Antiaris toxicaria. The sequence continues at coordinate 109,804,816 of CP141154.1, read as the reverse complement.
CAAAGTTTTTTTTTTTTAAATTATGACTAATAAATTATTTTTTATTATTTTTTTAAAATTAAAAATAAATATGTTTTCATAAGATACTCACTTATAAAATGAGTTTTCAAAATATATAACCAAACAAAATTTCATTTTTATGTTTTTCAGAATATATATTCAAAAAACATAACCAAACACAATTTTAAAAATGATCTCAACACAGTTTTCAAAACATTCTCATTTTCAATTTTTTTTGAAAATAGAAAACATTTTAAAACCAATACCAAACGTCACCATAGACTCCAACATTTCTGACCAAGATTAAAAATGAAAAGAAATAAAAAAAATAAAAAGAGTGCATTTGGTTTCCCTTTAAATTAAAAAAGGAAAAAAAAAAGACCACATTTAAATGAATAAATACAGAAGCTTCATGTCATTAATTAGTACTCAAAACTAGACGAATTCACACACGCACAAATATATGTGTGAACATTAAAACGCATTTTTTATCAGACAAACAATTTTATAACATGGCAATTTCCAATTGATTTCAAGAAAAATATATGTGGGTAACTATTATTTGGCTACCCTTTTAAATAAACCCACTATTCTATCTCAATTATGTCCAAAAACTTTTTTTTTTAATTGTAGATATGAGATTCAAATTCTTCACTTTATAATGAAGTTAGGTGTATAATTACTGTTAGACTATATCTATAACTATTAAAAACTGCTATTTTCTTCCTTCTCCAGGAAAAAAAATCATTATAAATTAAGAAATTTAAGTCATTTATTAAAAATAATAAAAATGCTATTTTCCACTAAATTTCTTGATATTAATTTTTTTAAATTCAAGTTGATTATAATTATAAAAAAAAAGTTTTAAAAGTTCTTTAAAAGAAAATTACAACCCACCTTAAAAAATTTACAATAATCGTCCAAATGGTAACCTGTTTGGATCTTATTTTGGAGACCTTTTTCTATTGGTAAAAATTGTTTTAAAAAATATATTTGAGGAAAAAAAATATTTAGAGTGAAAAAATATAAAATTTTAAAAATTATTTTAGAAAAAAAATATCAACACCTCTTGAGATTATATATAATTAAAAAAAAAATTTATCTTATTTAGATTTATATATACAAAATTATAAATTTTTAAAATTTAAAATTTACTATAATATTTTAAAAATATAAATATTAAAGTGTGATTGTGAACTGAACAGTTATTTTAGAGACAATTTTTTTCCCCTTAAACACCCCTAGATTTCAACGGCCAAATAGATTTCAAAGTATAATACTAAATTTATCTATATATATCAAAGCAACCTCCGATACGACAACACTAATCTCCTTTTCTCTCTTGCCAACTTTTGAAACCAAAATTCTCTTTCTCGTGACCAAAATTAACCATGGCCGAAACCAAACCCTCAACCGGCGTCCCCAAATGCAAGAAGCGCGCCGCTCCCAGACATGACAGCGACGCCGCCGCAGCCACCAAGAAACCGTCAATGCTTCTCCCGAACGCAGACGTGGACCCGGCGGATGCCCTGGCTGGGGCCCGCCACGAGTTCGGCGAGCACGGCGGCGTGAACATGTCGATCGAGGCCTCGGCGACGTTCACCGTGATGGAGCCCGAGACGATGCGGCTCATGTTCTCAGGCGAGCTCGGCCCCGACCGTGGCTTCTTCATCTACAGTCGCCACTTCAACCCGACGGTTCTCAGCCTCGGCCGCCAGATGGCCGCCCTGGAGGGCACCGAGGCCGCCTACTGCACAGCCAGCGGCATGTCCGCCATCTCCGCCGTCCTCATGCAGCTACTCAGCTCCGGCCAGAACGTTGTCGCCTCGAGGACCCTCTACGGCGGGACCCACTTCCTTCCCCGCGTCTCCGGCATCACCGCCACGTTAGTCGACATCAGCGACGTCGACGCGGTCGGCCGGGCAATCGTGAAAGGAAAGACCAAGGTGTTGTACTTCGAGAGCTTCTCGAATCCCAAGTTGAACGTAGCCAACATACCGGAGCTGTCTAGTGTGGCGCACGCGAAGGGCGTGACGGTGGTGGTGGACAACACTTTCTCGCCGATGGTGCTCTTGCTGGCTCGGCTCGGCGCCGATGTCGTGGTTCATAGCATCTCCAAGTTCATCAGCGGTGGGGCTGACATTATTGCAGGTACATACTATACATATAGATAGTTTTTATACACACACATATATGTTTCTATTTGTGTATATGAATGTACATATTCGTGAATTTGTGTACGTAATTGTTGGTGGTAATTATGTATGAGCTTTTTAAGAAGGGAAAGTAGGTCATGGAGATTATCGTAGGGAATGAAAAATGCTTAGGATTGAAAAATGCTTATGAATATCATGAGTATTATTATTAATAAAAGATGGACCCTAAATATAAGTTTTATACTACGGAACTCATTCCCTGTTAATGGATGTATTTAATATCATTGGTGTCTTATAACAACAGTTGTGAGGGAATCTAGGATGTTGGTTTCCAGACTCCGGTAAGAAAAAGGCTTTTGTGTGCTGATTACAAAAGAAAGCTAGGCGTTTTTCTGTGTCGAACACATTGATTTTGATCTATATACTCTGGTGAATGTCATCTCTTTATACATATACATACATATTTATATATATATTCATGAATTGACTGCCTTGAACGACTTGAATCTTGGACTACATGCACGGTGTCCAAATGCTGCTTTTAATGCCTTCCTGATCGCTTTCGTTCTTTTCGTTTTCCTAGTTTTTTTTTTTTTTTTTTTTTGTGAAAATTTCTTTTACCAAATGTCTTGGTCTTCTAAATTTTAATATCTATCTGTTTTTCTTAATTGTGTTATAATTGGATGTGTTTCTTTGTTAAGCAAAGACTTAGGCTTGGTTGGTTTACCGCATTGTGTTCAAATACAATGTAATTTTGATCTAAATACAAAAGTTTTACATTCAAATACCAATCACATCACAATTTAAATTTAATACAACTACAATTTATTATTTCACTTTTTCTACTCGTTTTACTAATTATATCACACTCTCTTTCTCTTCCTCTTTTCTCGCTACTTTGACTAATTACATCATATACTCAATACTTAAAAACAATTCAAATACTTGTCATTCGGATAAATATTACATTTGAATGCAATACAAATACTTTTCATTCAAATACATATAATATTCAATATATTACATTTAAATACAATACGAACACAATACGTCATCTATACGCCCGTTTAGTTTTAATCATGTACGATGATATATATCATCTCTAGTATTGATTGAATAAGACGTGTAAAGCAGGCGGATATAGAAAATTCATATTAAAATAGCAGATAACCAATAAACTTATAACTAAAGAATGAGGAACTCAGAGTACACTTTTTTTTCTTTTTGTTACTATTATTATCTATCATTGTACTTATGCTCTTTACATATAATCTCTCTTGAAAAATAGCTTTTATAATGCTAAAAAGTATGTCACAATGTGATAAGAGTAAATAAAATTAGTGACGTATTAATGAAAACTCATTCCAAACCCCCCAAAACCAAGGTCAACTATACGTTTACATGTTCAATCAACTCATCACTTGCGATTTTATTAAAATACCTAACAATTATTTTGGCACGTGAAACAGGTGCCATTTGTGGGCCTGCTAGCCTGATAAACTCCATGATGGACCTTCACCAAGGAGCCTTAATGCTCCTAGGTCCCAGAATGAATCCCAAGGTAGCCTTTGACCTCTCACAGAGAATCCCGCACTTGGGCCTAAAATGAAGTAGCACAGCAGCAGGGCCTTGGTCATGGCCCAAAGAATAAAGAAAATGGGCCTGAAAGTCACGTACCCTTGCCTAGAAGACCACCCACAACACAAGCTCCTCAAGTCCATGGTCAACAAAGGTTATGGCTACGGAGGACTCCTTTTTTGCTTGGACATGGAAACAGAGGAGAAAGCAAACCGGTTAACGAACTTCTTACAGAATTATTCACAGTTTGGTTTCATGGCTGTGAGCTTGGGATACTACGAAACCTTAATGTCTTGCTCGGGAAGCAGTACTAGCAGTGAGATGAACAACGAGGATAAACAACTTGCCGGAATCTCTCCTGGGTTGGTGAGAATGTCTGTTGGGTATGTTGGGTCTTTGGAGCAGAAATGGAGTCGGTTTGGGAAGGCAATTTCTAGATTATAGGATTCTGTTCCTTTTAACAATTAACTAATTGTGATGTTACATCTTTTAAACAAAGTCACCATTTATTACTTTTAAAATTAACTTTTAAAGGAAAAACAGAGCAAACATCAAAGACTTTAAAAAAGGCATGATATATGAGAAACTATTCGGATTAAACATGAAATCATTCAGTTAGATTATAACCGATCAAATCAATGATTTAAATTAAACTTCGAAAAAATACAAGCAAATTAAAAAAAAAAAAAAAAAGGAAAGAGAGTTCATTGCAATGATGTGCCTCAAAAAGTGCCCGGTTACCTAAACGCGCGTGCTATGCATGGTAGTGATATATAGGTATACTCACACAAAAGCGATATATTTCATATCACCTGTTTCTATGTAAAACATTTGGCTTGCTTGTATTTTATCAATGTGAAACTTTTGACATTTCAATTGTTTTTGTTTTTGTTTTTGCCTTTGTTTTTGTTTTTTTGTTTTTTTATAGATATTATAATTTCTCTATCATGATATGACACGCAAACACAAAGATCCACTGCGAGTGACAACATAAGTGGCGCTGACCACTCAATGATTTTTGGTTCGAGTGCGATTAATCACCATTCACTAGAGTCTTTATCGTCTTTTTGTTGGACAATCAATTTACGTGGATCAGATCAAACGGGCAGCTCAAGCTGAGCCTTACACGATATGTCTATATGTCATGACTGTAGAAAATTGCAACTGAAATTTTGACCTTTTTTTTTTTTTGTTTAAAAATTTAAAAATGAGAATATTTTTGGTTAGAGAAATTATGATCAGTTCTTGATGAACGGCTACGATTCCCTCTCATATGTTCGCATATTCTGTGCATATGCCGTATAGAATTTTTGGAGACAATAATATATAATGACGTTGTTGCCTCTCACAATTGCGCTCCAAAATAATACAATATAACAATAATACAGTAGTCCTTTTGCACATATCATGTTTAAGACTCGCATGCTCGCATGGAAGGTGGATTAAAAAAATTTATATAATATAAATTGTTATAAATTGAAATAATAAAAATTTAAGAAAAAAATATAAGAAAAAAATAAAAAAATATTATAATAACTTATAAAAGATGGATTATAATCAAACGAGCTCTTAATGTAAACCAAATAATATATATACGGTGCAAACCAAATAAAGATATGATTTATTCAACTTCCCAGATCCCATTTCAAAAACCAGATCAGCACGATCACATTAACTTATATTCAAATTTCAATCATACAAAGGCATAAATAATAGTTTTTGCCTCTTTTTTTATTTATTTATAATATCTTATTCTTTTTCTAGAAGATCCGTCAAAGCTGAAGAAAATATAACAAGAGTTGCAAACTCCAAAGGCTTCATAGAAGTCGCACGTTTAGCCGAGATTAAAATATAAAAAATGAAAAAAAAAAAAAAAAAAAAACCTCATCTCAAAAGTACGACATAGAAAAGCATATAATTGTAATAAAGTGTAAACGGAGAGGACATAAGCTTCCATTATGTCACTTATTTTACTGCCTTTAACGTGAACTTCCTTTCTCCTTCCTAGACAGCTAAAATCTCTCTTCCTTTTTTTTTTTTTTTTTTCTCTCTCTTTCTTTTTGTCACAACCCCACCAAAACTCAATAAACTGCGGTCAAAAAAATCCAGCTCTCAAACCTCGCCAATCGGAAAACTAACTAAGAAGTCGTCGGATAATGTCTATATCGATATCGGAAGCCGGTCACGACGGAAAGGACAAGGATGTGAGTCCTCAAGATCAGTACTATCAGTTCTTAATGAGTGGTACAAGTACTAGTAGAAGTAGTACTAGTATAAGCGAGATAGAAGAAGAGGAGGCTCCAACCGGCGACGTTCCGGCGGAGATCAGGGAGCTTTGCGAGATGAAGAGGTTTGCGCCGATGCCGTCCATCAGGGAAGAGCACGATAGGGGGAGTGTGTACTCTAGCACGGAGGATCACAGCGTCTACGTCGCCGTCGGGAAGAGCCCGTCCAGCGTGGACGCCTTGGATTGGACGTTGAGGCACTTGGTGAACCCGGAGTCGACCATGGTTTATCTCATTCATATTTATCCCGAGATCCGGCATATTCCAACCCCTTGTAAGCTTTTGAATTTCGATCTCATAATACATATTTTCTAAATCAATAGTATATATATTACTGATTCCAACTTGTTAATTTATCGAATCTTGGTCTCTGAAACATTAGATTAAAATTCGATAATATGTTTTTTTATCTAATCAATTGACAGTTTTGCAAAGTCATGGCATTATAATTAGTATTATTTATACTCCTCTATAAGTCCGTCTCTTTCTCGAGGAGGCAATAAGTCATAGTCAAACCGGCTATGCTGCCAATACGGACCATGCTAGCTAGCTTTAGGACAATTAAGTATTTGATGAGATGTATTATTTTTGGCTTGTACCGGACGTGTTCTAGAATATAGTTGAAAGTTCAGAAAGATGCCATTGAAAATAAATTTCATTAATGTTGACAACCAAACCAACCCAAATCACTACCAGAACATTGGTCCCTTCGATGCATTATTAAGGGTCATTGGGAGTTCTAGAGATGGTTTTTTTTTTTTAATAAAAAAAAGTAAGTTTTGAAAAATGTGTTTGGAGAAAAAACTATTTGAAGTGAAAAAATTTAAAATTTAAAAAATTTATTCAAAAAAATTATTAATATCGATCTTATTTCTTTATTTTTGAAATTTTATATAATTTTATAAAAAATTTATTTGGACTTGTATAAGTAAAGTTATAGACTTTTAAAGTTTAGGGTTTTCTATTGAATTTTAGAGATATAAATAGTAAAAAGTGATGGAAAGATAAAAAAAAAAAAAAAAAAGTTTTGGTCTCTAAAACAGGCCCTCCAAACGGCCTGTAAGGGTTGATTGGTTTATGGTAACAGCTGTTATAAGAGATCCAACAGATGAAAATGTTGGTGTTTTTAGTGCCATGAAATGAATGAGTCAAAATGGGAAATAATATTTGAGTTTTTGTTGTTATTAACTGGGTAATAATTTTCTCTGCCGCTCAGGATTGAATCAAACCATTAAAAAATATATATATATTATGCCTGATTTAATGATAATTTCAAACTTAATTTTATTAAAAGATATAAAATTCAAAATTTTTTTTATATAAAAAAAAAAACTTTTAATCTTTCGTCAACCGATGCAATCTTTTTAATTTTAATTGTTGTAACAATTATTCAATGACATAGCAATTAAAAAATGACAATTCATTAAGTTCAAATCTCAGAGTAGGTATTCCTGATATTATTACTAAAAAACCGCATGATCAATTTTTATCAAAACATTTTTTTTTTTTCCTTTTTGGCTGAAAATTGGAGTTAGTAACTGGAGATCTATGTTGTAAAGAATGATACGGGATTATAACTAATTTTGCATTCGTGAATACAATATATAGTAGGAAAGCTTCCGTTGGGTCAAGTGAGTCCAGAGCAGGTGGAAAGCTACAAGGCCCAAGAAAGAGGCAAGAGAAGAGAGCTCTTACAAAAGTTCCTCCATAAATGTTCAGCTGCCAGTGTAAGAATATCATGCTATCCATATATGTGTGTGTGTGTCTATCTATATATATATATGTATATGTATGTATGTATGTATGTATGTATGTATGTATGTATGTATATGCTAACGTTTAATAACTTCGATACAAGTCATGCACTGTTATTAACTTAATAAAATGACAAAACAGGTTAATGTGGATACCATACTGATCGAGAGTGATGGACTGCCAAAGGCCATATTGGACCTAATTGATATTCTCAACATAAGGAAGCTCGTGGTTGGAACCGCCAAATCCAGTTTAAGGTACTTGATATTAAGGAAAACTTACGTAACAAATCTACTCAAGACGATTCTTAGTACTTACTTCATCCTCATTTTTTTTTTTTTAAATTTTTGGAATTGGTAGGAAGTTAAGGTCAAGGAAAGGAACAGGGACGGTGGATCAGATACTCAGCAGTGCACCGGAAACTTGTGAAATTAAGGTCATATGTGAAAGGAATGAAGTGATGATTGATCAGACGGTTGAGTCACCTTCTCCACGTGACAATCTTGATAGCTCCAAGGAATTTGATAACTCCAAGTCCATGCAAGAAGAAGAAGTTAAAGTCAATGAACCCATTTCCTGCATGTGTTTTAGATCCAAGTTTACTTAATCATGCGTGGCTTCCAAAACGGCGGGGATAGCTCAGTTGGGAGAGCGTCAGACTGAAGATCTGAAGGTCGCGTGTTCGATCCACGCTCACCGCAAACTTGGCATGTTTTCTTTTTCGCCGCCCCAACAATGAATTTGGAAATCCAGGATTTTGCTCATATACACTTCTTGTTATTCTGATTTAAACAGCTGTTTTTTTTTTTCTTTAAATTAATTTTATAAATGAAAGATTCAAACTCTATCCATTACGATGTTAAATTATATTGACTCCAGTGAGTTCAGAAGTCAGCTCTAGTTTTACGAACTCAAGTCTCAAGCAAGAATAATTTTACGTAGGCATTGTCTGCCGAAAGAGTTTTTAGATTGGGGAAACTTGTGATGTTAAAACGTATTGTAATGAAAAATGGCACCGTGGCCAGGCTTTAAAAGGCGACAGAGAATCCATGCAAAATAAGTATGCGATACAAATTTGAAAGCCGTCAATACGCAACAACAACAACAAACATAAAATTCCTCGGCATCTATCAAGAAAAAAAGAACTTTTAACCCCACTAAACAACGATCCCCGAAATGCCCCAGACAAGTCTTTCAGCCCTCCCAACGCAAACCATTTACGATCCGTCCCTGATTATCACTAAAAGAAATCAAACTCTAGATAATTATTTGAGCCTTTTTTATCTGGAGCTCCTATGATGGTGGGAGCCTTTTCACTTGATGATGCCGTCGGAGCAGGTATTCGCTCAATCTCGACAGGCTTGGGGATTTCGGGTGGGGTAGCACAGCGAATTAAAGCCCAATTGACACCTTCAAAGAACGGGTGTTGCTTAATCTCAGTTGCCCCTCGTTTGAATGCCAATCTGTGCTGTGGTTCCTTAACAAGCAACCCCCTTATGAGATCTCTTGCAGCAAAACTGACAACTGGTGATTCTGGAAACCGGAGAGGCTGCCCCACAACATTGAACAACGTTGCTCGATTTCCGGACCCCTTGAATGGAGTCTTACCAAACAATAGTTCGTACAAAAAGATTCCAAATGTCCACCAATCAACAGCACTACCGTGGCCTTCACCCTTGATAATTTCTGGTGCCAAATATTCATGCGTGCCGACAAATGACATAGACCGAGCCTCAGTTGGCTCAGCAATGAGCTCGGGTAAAGGGCTAACTTGGTTTCCAACCTCATTCTTGGGTTTCCTATCTTTCTTGGACTTGCTAGGAAAGAGCCGGGGCGAGAAGCAAGTAGTTGGAGCTACACAGGATGGTTGGATACAAGATGGTTCAATGCAAGCGGGCTGGACACAATAGACAGGATTCTTTCGCAAGGGTTCAGAATCCATTGATGAGGTTTTGACAAGAGTTGGACTAACGGTGCAACGGAGGGAAAGGTCAAAGTCAGAGAGCATTATATGGCCATCATCCCTCACCAGCACATTTTCTGGCTTAAGGTCACGGTAGACAATCCCAAGCATGTGAAGGTATTCCAGAGCTAGCAGAACTTCTGCTACATAAAATCTGCAAGTAATGATGAAAAAGCAACAATTAGCACCATCTTCTTTTGTAAACAAATATGACACTAGTTTTAAACCAATCACTTTAAGATTGACAAGTGCTCAATTATCGTACAACATTTTGGAATACATATCCACTGTCGTTTAGAAAAAGAAGACCACCTGAAGTCCAAGTAAATCAATACATACAATGTATTCTCCAAACGAAAACCTACAAATAAACATTTCGGGCACAAAACTCTCTAATTTCTTATCAATTGACACGAACAGCCAAGCAGGTAATATGAGTTAGGTAGTCTCTATGTTTTGGATGGTTACAATCAGACTTTCACGCGTCAAAATAAAAATATATATATATATCAAAGTTTGGCAGAATTTCACAATGCCCTCAACAAAACACCAATAGGAAGTGTACACAACCATTCAACATCAGATGATTTTAATTAGTAAAAGGGGATTTCTCAATTCTTTGGGTTTTCCATGTTGGGGGATCTATGGATACCTAAAAACAGGAGCATGTGGAGAACCACCTACCACAACACACATATATATATATATATGTTTTTTGGTTAATATGACAACACAACTTGCTTCATCTGTTATAGTGTGAAACAAATGCATGTGAAATACTTACTGTATTATAATAAATTAATTACGAAATCCATTAACTATAAGAACAGTATGGCAAAACTTTTCCTATAAGGGAAAGTGCTTGCTCAGCCCAAAACAACGGTGGACGCTGCAAAAGGTTGTCAAGGAATTGCGAGGAATGTTTAAACAAAGTTGAGCAAACATACTTTACTGCTTGCTCAGGGAAATGTTTCCCCGGCTGCTTCTGCCTAAGAGTGTGCAAGTCTCCTCCGGGACAGAACTCCATCACCAAGCATGAGAACTTCTCGGTCTCAAAATGCGTGTATAGCGTTGGAAGAAAGGGATGATCCAGAGATTGCAGTATTTCTCTCTCTGTCTGAGCACGCAGAAGCTTCTTACGACTAGCTAGCGAACCTTTGTCCATAACCTTCATAGCAAAATAACATTTAGTTCCGCTCAACTCTGACAGATAGACACTCCCAATATCCCCACAGCCCAACCTCTTCAGCAGCCTAAAATGACCCAAACCCAGAACCCCATCTCTTGCTCGGACAGCTTGGATAGCTTCCCATCTCAAATCATTCGCTTTGTGAGGTTTATTTATACTGCTACTAAAGCTGCTACAACTGCTCTCGTCACTCACATCGCTGCTCGTGCTCCCTCTACACATACTGCTCTTCCCACTCTCAACAAAATCAATCCGGTCGCTAATCTTTGCACTTCCACTAGTCTTGGCAAGACTGCTAGCCCCATCGCTAACCTTGGCAGATACGGAACTGTCCTTTACACTCCCATACTCCGATGTCTTCTTTTCCTGATCGACAGAACTTTCCAGTGATCCACGAGTAACGTTAACAGCAGAATCTACTTCTGTTGATGCTTGATCTGACAATGAACTCGAATTCAATTTATTAATCAAGGAATCAAAATTTCCATTTTGATTAGAATTGGGTGACTTTTTACTCTCAGAAGCTTCTACTGCGATCTTCTTTGACGTGTTCTGTGAGGATTTGGGTAATTGTTGCTCGGGAGTAGCAAGCTCCAGTTTGCTTGACCCGAAAACTGGCTGAGGCAATGGCCTTACATCATTGCTTTCTATTGTCTGATTCTGGATAACAGTTGTTTTCAGCTGCACCTTTGGGAGAGCCCTTAAGCCGGTTTTTGAGGCCATTAAAGATGCCAAGGAGTTCTTCTGTTAATCAGATTGTGAGAGTTAAATTGTCATTATCCGATTCCAACAATGATTTATCTTCCATTAGCAGCCCAACTCTGCCAAGAACAACACTTTATTGTAAATCAGACACATTCGTAACAAGTTACAAAATCCTGAAAATAAATCAACATAGAAAATTTAAGCAAAATGGGAGTAGACCCAAAACCAATTTCCAATCCACACGCCCCCACAGTGGATCACACAGTATGATCAAATATCAATACCTTGAAATGCATAAAAGACAGCATGGTTAAAACTTCGATTTCACCCATATCCTAAAAAAAAAATGGAGCCAAAATGCAAACTTTCAAGAGCAAATAGTACCATAATAGAACACCCAATATGATAAATTGAATATATATATATATATATGGTCTATGGTCTCAGAAAAGACAGGATTCAATTCCTAAGCTGCATGCAGAGACCATCATCAGATGATTTCAAATGGTTACGGGCAAGTAAAAAGGACTGACGACCTTGGGAGTTAAACCCATTCTAGGATTTCACCAAAAACCCCAAAACTAAAATAGATAAATAACAAAAACTGGAGGTAAAAAAATTTGGAAAAGATTCAGAACAACTATGTAGAATTTACAAAACATAAAATTAAAAAAAAATTGAAAAAGAAGCAATTTATATTTTTTAGGCGTTTCTAAGCATCTCAAAAAGGATGAATTCAAAAGAAGCATGTAAACAAACATGATCAAAGGAGCAATTACAGAAAACCCAGATCTAGAATCAGAGTCTTCAGAGGAAACCGAGAACAGATCGGAGTGCAGAGAGAGGCCCAGAAGCGAAAGAGGAGGCGCGGAAGCAGAAAACCCATTAAATGGAATTAAAAAAAAAAAAAAAGAGCTACCCATATACCTACCAAATATGAAGAAGGATCAGAGTGGAGATGCTTTGGCTTTGGCTTTGCTTTTGCAGAGTCGGAAAGAGAAGTCGTTGTTGCTTAATATACCTGACCTGTGTTTTGTAAGGGAGTGAAGAAGACGATGAGAGAGAGAGAGAGAGAGAGAGAGAGAGCAACTTGGAAGCTTGAGAAAAAGCAATCAATAAAAATGCGCCGGGCCTCCGCTTCTGGTGGACTATTAGACGCAGAGAGAGAGAGAGAGAGAGAGAGAGAGGTCAAAGCAAAAGTAAAGCGTTCATTTTTATTTTCTAATTTTATTTTATTTTTGCTCGTCATGCAATAATTTGATTGGTTTTTGTCCCGAAACTGAAGGCGTCCGAATCACCAAAAGAATTCTCAGGTCACGCACCTGTCTCCCATGCCTCTTTCCCCAAAAAAAAAAATTCTCTTCCTGAACCTATCCCCCCTTTTTTTATTTTTTTATTTTCTTAAAGATAATTTTTAGTTTTATTTAGTCCCCATCTTTTTTTTAAATAATAAAAGATTTTAAAATAATAAAATAGGATAGTGTTTAAAGAAAAGAATCCAAACGAAAACATTTAAAATAGAAATATTTAAATGTGTTTAGATAGTTAATTAAAATATCCATTCTCTAAAACGCACTGTTTTTTTTTCATATCTAAATGGTTAAAAATTGAGAGGAGGGATTCATTTTAAATTGAAAATTTAGATTAAATAGTCTATTTTGATGATTAATTTAATTAATTATCAAATTTTTTAATTTAGTAAAATAGTATTTGTTATTTTTTCAAGTTTGATTAATTAATAATTAATTAAAAAAATCAATAATTTATATTATGATCAATTAGTGTTTGATTGAAATTTGATCAATGATAGATTGATCATTTAAAAAATTAATTAAATATTAAAAAAAGTCTTTTAATTAATTTTTAAAAATTTAAATCATTTGTTAAAAACTTGCTTAAAAAAGGTTATTATGTTAGAAATACCTTTTAAATTTTAGCTTAAATTGTGAGATGGATCGTGTAAATGACCCATTACAATTGGCAACCCGAAACAAATATTTCAATGTACGATTGAAATGAAATTGTCAAAATGATGTCAAATGTTTTCTCAAAACAATGGGAAAATAAGATAATAAAACGCTTTGAACTCATTCTAGAGGCAGAAGATTACATCTTAACTATTGCGCCATCTTATTGACATCTACATATTCCTCTTTTTTATTTTTTGCTAGAATCTATATATTCTAGATTGGTCATAGTAATTTGATGCTTATGCAGATTTTTTCGGATAAAGAAATTTTTGATAGTATAAAAACACCGTTAATTGATTTTTTTCATCGAATATTATTAAATTCATGTATACTTTATTTATTTTTATATAATTTTAATATTGATCCAATCCTTTGAATTTAATGATAATTTCACCTCTAATTTTATTATAAAATATAAAATTTAAATCCGAATATCAAGTTATAAAAAAAATATATAAACAAGGAATTGTGCAACACCAATAGACACCAATGGACAAATAGAATATCTTTTACGTACGCCCTGCCAAACCAAAGAATTCTTCTTTTAAGATATACTTGAATTTAGTTTTGAAGTCACAAGGATTGATTCCACCGTTCATGGAGTCTAAAGGTACAAATTAAGTTGCTGTGGACGATTCCTTAAAAAAAATAATAAGAAAACAAAGCAAAACAAAAAAAATTGTTGCGGATGACTTGCTTCAGACGCAATTGTTACGAAACTTTATCTCAGAATATGACTTATTCATGCACTAACGAAGTTTACTTTGAAACGACGTTGGATGATATAAAATAGGTAATTGTAAATTCGAAAAATGAACATTGCCAAGCATAATTAAAAGTACGTTAGTCAACGTTTATCACATGTGCCTAAGTCCTAATTGACCACGATTTTGTGTTTCTTGTATGATAATTGTATGTTCCCATTCAATAATCTTCAAAAAGAACTTTTTATATGTTGGAAAATAATTTAAATCATACCACTGTGAGAGTTGACATATTCATTAAAACGAATATTCAGGCTCTATTTGATAAATACATTGTGTTTGTATTTGTATTTAAAGGAAAAATATTTATATTGTATTTTGAATATAATGTGTGTTTGGATAAAAAAAATATTTGAATTGTATTTAAATAATAAATATGTGATGTGATGGATAAAAATAGAAGAAAAAAATAAGAGAAAAAGAGTATGTGATGCGATTAATAAAGATAATAAAAAAAATAAAATAATAAATAATGATTATATTAGATTTAAAATATGATATGATTAACATTTGAATGTAATACTTTTATATTTGAATACAATACGAATATAACATTGAAAACAAACGGAGGCTTGACAATTACATCATATACTTTTAACGATAGCTTTACATAATTCAAATCCTTCCAACTTAAATTCTGAGGGGAAAAAAACACGAATGTTCAAGGTAATTTGAGGACTAGTAGTCAAACAATTCACAACTAGTGGACCAATTTTTGATGGGAATGTTTGATGATCAATCGAGTGGAGGACAATAGAAGTGTGTATAGCCAAATCATCCAAAACTCAGTGGTCCATTTTTTCAAAACTGATTGGAAATGCATTCAAGGTTTGATTTTAAGTGTCGGGTAATATATATATCCAATTAAGGTTGTCATTAATGAGGTCCCCTTTTTTCCCGGTACCCATATTAGATCTAAACACTCATTCGTTAGGGCTATACGTGTTATTGTTATATTTATAAGCCACCCAACATCCGTATGCCATTCTTCTGATGGGACAAGGCATCATATTTGGATCACTCAAGCCTAATAATAATATAGATTTTAACCAAAAAGAGATAGTGTGTGTCTGGCTGTGTATGTGTATGTGTGTGTGTGTGTGTGTGTATATATATATATAAAGTGAGAGAGAGGTGGGTTATATATGTGGATTAATTTGAAATACACCTTATGGATACTTCATATATGTATATGTATATAGTGTTTTTATACTCAATGTCATATACATTATATATATTTCTTTTAAGTAGAAAAGAAAGCGTACAATATATTGCATCTATATATGTGTGTGAATTAGTTAAATATTTGCCTCTAGTGGAACTCATGATATGTGGCAAAGCGGGGACGAGAGACACCTTTACAAGGTGGTGTTATACAGGAATGGGATTTTCACAACTGTATGAGGTCCCAAATGACCACGAGGTTGTATTAACTCTAACAATTGGGTTGGTTGGAATTCATTGATAGTCGTTATCATAAACACGTACATAATCGATCTAAAATAATTTATTTACAGCTTAATTACATAATCCAAACATTACAATCTTTCCAGAAGAGATCCAAGTTTCTTCTCTGGCAAGTCCATAGCTATATATATGTAGTATCTTTTGTATGGAAAAAACAATAATATTAATGTACCTAATACATGTTCTATAGGAAATGCAGGTGCAACATACCGATTTAATGATCTTGTTAATTATGCCAGGTAAACTGGTCAGTTTTATAGCAAATTACATGCAATAAACATGTACATCCCGATTTATCTGTTACCCTTGATTTATATGTTTGTATTAATTGTAATAAAATTGTTATCAAAAATGTTTTTCTTTCATTTTTTGTTAGGGGACTTTTTCTAAGGGATTGAGGGCATCGTCATTTTTATGTTGGGAAACCAAATCCTTGAGACTGGACTTGTAACCCCTACTGGAATCTTGGTCTCCGACGTCACTAGATCAAGATCAGCTTAGAGAGAGCCATCGACTTTCAATACTACTATTACAAATGATCCTCTAAAACGTGACATATGTTGATACTCAAAGAATTTTCTTACTGATTCATAGGTAAATTTATAAATATTCGTGTTTTAATTAATTGGTGACATGTATCAAATAGAATGGACTTGAGCAATTTTTCAATGATCAATTCTCTCATAAATATAGGAATGGTTGGTTTCATTTTTTCTTATCCTTTACTGATCTCTTGCTAAAGCTTTACCATTCTTCACTATCATAGCTACTTGCCTAACTCGACTCGAGCAATTTTTCAATAATCAATTCTCTCATAAATATAAGAATGGTTGGTTTCATTTTTTCTTATCCTTTACTGATCTCTTGCTAAAGCTTTACTATTCTTCACTATCATAGCTACTTGCCTGACTTGACTCGAATCAATGCACTCTACAAGTACACCGGCCCCAAGGAAGAGAGTTACAACGAACAGCAAAAAAGTTGAGGAATATTGATGTTGAAAAACCAACTCCAATATTTTATTATCTTACCATTTAATTAAAAAAAGCAGACGACTCTTATATCTAAATTGACAACTTAATTTAATGATTTTCTTTCATTACTTAATAATATTAAAGAATACCGATAATTAAATACTTAAATTGATAAAAAGCATTCATCTTTTATTAAAAATTGTATTTAACACCGGCATATTTGAACATTTTTCTATATATCTTAATATCGTATCACATATAGTTGTAAAAGAAACAGCTTGCGTGGCTTCAATATTCTTAGTTGGGAAAGCATAATGTGTGAAATATCAATATAAAGGATCTAATGAAATGATAACCACTACTTGTTTTCTACATTAAAGTTTAGACCATAAAATCCCAAATGTATAAATAATACGATCGGACGACAACATTCAAACATGGCTCACCTTTTCCATTTTAAGTGGATGGGATGTTTCTAATATTCTTTGATCAATCGTGCATGTCCACTTCAACTCAGTGAAATGCTCCGTGACTTTTCTTGGTCATTTTTTTTCCCCTTTATCTGCTTTACTAATGAAAAAAAGTAACAAATTATTATTATGGATGTTGGCGCAAGTTGGAAGCCGGAATACCTAAGTCCTTTTTCAAATTTAGGTCCTAAAGACGACAACAGATCAATTTTGGCAACGCAAAATTTTCTTTTGTGAAACACTGTTTTTTGTTCGGTTGCTTTTGTCGTACATGAGCTTTCAGCTTGATCTAATTTTGCTGGTTCATGTCACAATCCAATTAGACGGCCATCGGTGCACAGTCTATTTTCGCTTTGTTGCGACTTTGAATTAGTGGGTTTTGAATCGACTTGAGTGGCTACATATATATATATATAATTATAAATATAATATCTTCGATTCAGTATCATATGCTATTAACTACTTACAACCTTTTATTTAAAAACTTATAATAATTAATTAATTTACTTATAATTTTTTATTTAAAATCTTGTCATATGATTTTATTTAAATATTAATATCAAAAATAAATATTATTAAAAAATATTATATTAAAATCACTTAAATTTGTACCATATATTAAAAAAAATACAAATGACATGTAAGGAGGATGTTAGAAAGTAGTCCTCAACAAAATATATAACCTAATTATTTAAATCTTAAATAAATCATCATACAACCTTGGGTTTACATTTGTATATATAATTAAACTTTTGTGCAATTAACATATTTTCTACTGGTATTGCATGTCTAGATCATCTTTCCTTCTATGCCGGATAAGCACTGGTTAACTTTTTTTTTTTTTTGGGCGATTAAGAAAAAAATTATAACAACTAATTAATTAGAACAATCTTTTAGCATAATTGAATTCCTCATGTCTTATTGTAACTTTTTCTTGCGATCAATCACAGACGTTTTCAGCAAAAATCAGAGACTCGTAATGGTGTATCTGTGACAAACTTTATTTTATTATTATTTTTATTATTAAATATATAAACTGTCTCACTTAAAAAAAAAATAAAAATAATCAAGATAATTTGAATTTGAAAACTTCTACTTAAATAGTTCCCCACACAATCGCTTCGCAGCAGGGATGTATTTGTGACAAGCTTACAAGCAAGTGTTTTTTTTTTTTTTTTTTTTAAGAAAAAGAAAGCATAGAATCCTTGTTTATTGTGGTAATTAGTGAGTTATGTGTTTATTAAATTCGAAAAGTTGTATAAAAATAATATGTACTCTTAAATACCAAATACAATCACGTAATGAATCTGTATCTCTATCAAAAAAAAAAAAAAAAAAAAAAAACAGATAACGAAATTATACTTAGATCTTTCTATGCATGAGGTTCACATGATCCCCTTTTAGTCACGTAATATGACTGACTTATAATTCCTTAGTTCTTTCAAAGAAGTATAATGTGTTGCGTGTAAAAATAATAAGACTACTAATTTTAACAATAAAGCTTAGCTTCAAGTTTGGAAATGCTCTACTAATTGGGAAAAAAAAAAAGTCACGTTTAGTATTGTTTTTGAAATATTTTGTATTAAAAAAAATAAAAATAAAAATATTTTGAAAACTATGTCAAGACTATTTTTGAAATTATATTTAGTTATATTTTCTGAGTATATATTCTGAGAAGTATAAAAATGAAACTATATTTAATTATATTTTTGAAAACCCATTTCATAAGTAAGTATTTTATAAAAATATATTTATGTTTAATTTAAAAAAATAACAAAAAATAAAATATGAGTCCTAATTAAAAAAAAGGTAATCCTTTAGTGGTGGGTCTTGCAATGAAGGATATATGTGGAAGACATTAATGGTCTGAGTCTTAAATGGCGGTGACGATATTATCGTCATTTTGGAGTATATGTGATAGCAATAACAACCCCAAAGACACGAAATCCTAGTGTCGGCGACAACCCCCAAACTCACGACTTGATGGTCTTTGTCATTGCTGGAGATGAAAGCTGTTATAGTGGGTTTTTTGGGTATTGTCTTTGTGGGATCTAGATCGCAAGTCTGTGATTATTGTTGTGAGGGGGCCGTCGTCATCATCGCCATTCCGTGATCGTTGTCCTTTCATCGGAAATAGGAGATGTTGCGATAGTCGTCTTCACAAGATTTGAATCTTGAGTCGGTGTTCATTGCCAAGAGTAGGTGATCGTCATTGTAAGAGGGCTGTCGCCATCCCTGCCAGTCTGTGGTCATCACCGTTCGCCATAGATAGAGGCCATTGTCACTGACGTTGCATAGCCTCACAAAGAGAGAGAAGAGAAGCAAGGGAGGGAGAAAATGAAAACAAAAAAGTGAAAATAACTTTTTTTTCTTTTTTAAAAAATCTAAAAAAATAACATAATTGAAAATGGTGTTTTCTAAATAGTTTTGAAAATATTGAATAAAACCAACTCTAATATTAATTTTGAGTACCAACTTATATGATATATAAGTTATCATTATTTTATTAGTAAGTATTTAAAGTATTGATATATTAATTGATTAAATTTATCAATAAAAATATGATATGTAAGTTAACAAAAATTAAAATTAAAATTAGTGTCTTTTATCATTATTAATATGACGATTGTTTCCAAAGCTCTTGTACACGTTAATCTTTCCCAAGATATCAATTGTTGTCTTAATCCTACCAAAATGCAAAGCTTTTCATGTGATTTTATACGTCATGTATATATACAGCTACTCATATACCCAACATTGCCGGACTTGCTCTCTTTCTTTCCCTCCCTCATGGGTTCTAGACCGTCCGACCACAGGACAACTTAGCTCTATATAATGCATTCTTTTTCATCTCTTGATTTTTTTTAACATTTTATTGTCGGAAATTCAGTAAATTTAACATTAGATTTGATTGAAAACACATAAAAAAAAGTTACAAAATAAATTCTTAAGTAAATTTAATAATTTCAAAACAGAAGTATATTAGTAAGATATTTTTCGATGTCCTGTCATAAATTTCCATTTTTTCTTTAAAAAAAAATCTCTCCATCAAGTAGAATTATCTCTTCTTACCCAAAAAAAAAAAAAAAAAGTAAAATTCATGATCGAAAAACGTTTCACTGTTTAGGAAATATATAGTAAATAAAAATTATTATTGTTTATTTATTAAATTATATTCGTATTGAGTTTAAATATAATGTAATTTTTATCTAAATATAAAAATATTATATTCAAATACTATTTATATCATATTTTAAATCTAATATAATCAGTATTCATTATTTTATTTTTTCTATTACTTTTACTAATTACATCATATACTCTTTTTTTTTCTTTTTTTCTTTAATTTTACTCTTCACATCATATATTTATTATTTAAATATAATTAAAATATTTTTTTATCTAAATATATATTATATTTAATATATTATATTTAAATATAATGTAAATGCAATAGATTTGTTAATTATCTCCTTAATTATTCTTGTCAAATGCCTTCCGCACAGCTCGATGCATTGAGGTTTGAGCTAACCATGCCAGACCCACATGCAAGCATATGTAATTATATATTTCTTTATATATTGAATTTATAAACACAAACAGTTTTTTATACAGAGATTGTGGTCCTTCGGTTTCATTATTATTGAATGCTATGCCATCAAAAATTATTATTGAATAGTACACTTTTTTTTTTTTTTTTTTTGCGGGGGTTGAATGTTAGGCATACTGATTACTGATTTATAGTCTTACACTGATAAAGAACACTGCAAACCAGATCTTGACACGTGGCATACATGCGAAATGGGCATACTCGATGCTGTTGAATTAACATAAAAATAAAAAATAAGAAATTGTTTGTTTAATTGACAATGGAATATGGAATATATTCCTCGCGTGTACTGTGTAGATGCTCTCACTTTATGAGTCATCTTTACCAATTATCCTTCAACCTTCCGGTAAAAACAAAAAGAAGGGGGGGTAATGTTGGCTAGTCAAAATTGATACAACAATTTATATATAAAATATAGGTACATATATGTGTTTGTAGGAGTCGAATATTATGCGAATCCCCCTTTAGTAAAAAAAAAAAAATATATATATATATATATACAGAGAGAGAGAGAGAGAGGGAGAACATTATGGGAA
Source organism: Antiaris toxicaria (assembly GCA_035233585.1). NCBI lineage: Eukaryota > Viridiplantae > Streptophyta > Magnoliopsida > Rosales > Moraceae > Antiaris > Antiaris toxicaria. Next base: position 109,783,394 of record CP141154.1, on the reverse strand, counting down.
GCTTCCTCTTTCTCGCCTTTCCTCACAAAAGCCTGCAATTAGCTTACTATCACTGATAATGTTATAACTTCCTTTCAACGGGACTCTTCTTTTTAAGTTATTATATATAAGAATTTTTTGTTCTCTTGACAATCCCTTCAATGGATGATCTATCTAACATAACATAGCATGCATTAATGTAATATTAGACTAGTAAAACATAATAATAATACAAGAAAAAAAAAATGTCACATAACATACGAAGAACTTGAAAGATTTATTTTGTGTACGAAAGCAAGATCCATGTTATGTTACATTTTTCTTAGATAAATGTTGTTTGTTATTCACTTCATGTAAGTTAAAACTTATATGTAATGTTAGACATAGTTATAATGACATTTGTAGAGGGATGATAGTAGGAATTGAAGAAGAAAAGAAAAGGTTCACATGAAAGCGTGAGAGCACTACGTGCAAATTAATTACTTACAAAAATGTATGGTTTTGACGGTTTGTTGGCTGAATAATTTATGTTGGATTAGTCATAATAAGACGGGGCACGGGCTCATTTAATAGGAGACTCATTAATTAAGATCTCTGATTGTTTAATGTCTCCATCTAGACCAAGTTGATGTTACTCTAAAAACAAAAGTTTTTTTTTTTTAAGGGAAATTAATTTTTTTTAATAATTTAGAGGATAACGACAAAGTTAGGGTGAGTGAAGGAAAATAAAATTGAATAATATACTTTGGTCAAAAAAATAAAAATCCTGACTGATGGTATCTAAATATATATACAAAGCAAATGGTCTGACATGAAAGAGTCTAATAATCCAAATTCATAATGTATAGAAAAATATACACTAAAAGCATTGGATGTGGGAGCCTAAGGGGGCGTTTGGTAAACGCATTACATTTTGATTGTATTTGAATGAAATTTGTTTTTTAAATGTTGTATTTGATTGAAAAGTATTTGTTTTGTATTTGAATGAAATGTGTGTTTGGATGAAAAGGATTTTAGAGTTGAAAAGTTAATGTGATTAGTAAAAGTAGAGATAAATAGTAAAGTTAAAAAGTTGATGTGATTGTTTTAAAAATATTTTGAATAGTAATTGTTTTCATAGCACTGTTGCAAAATTTGTGTTTGGTGTAAAATTGTATTGTATTTGAGTGAAGTTAAAATGAAATATTTTTTCCAAATATCCCCTAAAACTGCTTAATATAGTAATATAGGAAAGTATGAATTTAATTAGGTGAGATTTTTATGAGGAGGTCATAAGTTCAATCTCAAAACTTTTTATTTTGGGGGAATATGGTCATATGACTTAATGTTCAAAAATATTGAGACCAAAGTACTTAAGTCTGAAAAGTCATGTTAAGTTGAGATAAAAAAAAAAAGTGTCGTGACTTTGTAATTTTCATTTCCGTTTGCTAAGAGACATGGTTGCTTCATGCAAAGTTGCTTCCCTGTGGACAAAAAACACTTGAAGATTGAAATACCCAAAACTAAGTGGGACCTCCTCCACGAGACAGGGAATCAGACAAGTCAATTAATTAATAGTACTACTGTCGCGTTCTGTCCTGTTTCTCTTGCAACTTAATCCTTACCTTATCAATTTCACTTAATTTAATTTAAAAATATCTATCTATATTAATTTTTATCACTATTTTTATTATTTTAACATAATTTTTAATATAAATTATTTTTATTTTTATAATTTTAAATATAAATCAAATTAAATTAAGTTAAAATAAAATATCTGATTTAGTTTAATTTTCAAATTAGATTAGACTAAAGTAACGTATTAAACGTATGTTAAAAATCAATAAATTAATAATTTAAAGATTTTATTTTATTTTTTTACGTAGAAAATCTGTATGAGTAATGTATGTTTTTGACACTTAAATTCATTTATAATTATATCAAATAGAAAGAAATATATATTTTTGAACAAATCATTCATTAAATAATAACGGTATAAAATAAAGATTTATCAGTAGGTTGTTATCTCTTTTAGTACCTAAAGAACTTAAAGTGAACAAGTAAAACAAATTAATTAGATGAAGAAGAAAATTCTTGTTTGCATGGAAAAATTATTAATTATTTATTTATTTTGCATACAAATCTTGGCTCCTCTTTTTTTTCTTTTAAGTAAAAGACAGGAAATTTGACTCGTTCGTTTTTCTTTAAATGAAAGACGATAAATTTGACTTGACCTAAGTTTATAAACTAATTAAGCTTAGGTGTCCTCTTGTCTAAATCAAATTAAATCATTCGCACATGTGTCATGAGAGCAATAATTTGCTACCAAATGTCCTCTTATAACCAATTTTGAAAACCGAAAAAGGAATATTTTGATGACTTATTAGATGAATAGCCTTGATCTTATAGGTTTTATGAGTCAAAGAAGCATTAATAAATTTGTTGAAAATGAATAACCTTAATCTTGTGGAAAAAAACTCATGTTTGCTGGGCTGCAACACTTGGCCCCATAATAGGTCGAACCAATATTTGGAGTCCATGTCTGTCTATACTCCTTCCTCCAGCGCCGCGCCACTTCCAGCCCCCACCTCCGCCCAAGGTCCATTTTCTTTGATTTTTCGGAAACTTTAGCCACATTGGAACAGTTGTTTAAGATGTTTTGTATATATTCTGTGTGTTTAAATTGCTGATACAGCAAAATTTTAAACAAATAGCCGTGGAAAACGTGCTCATAACCAAGGCAAAAATGCAACATTTTTTCGTCCATGTATACATTTTATCATTCTAGTTGTATAGCATGAAATTCGTATATGCAAAATAAACAACCAAAGTAAAACAATAAAAAAAAAAAGCCATGTGGAAGTGATTGGATCGTCATATGATAATGATTAGACCATCACATGACAATAACTGGACCATCACGTAATTGATAATGTAGCTCTCATATGAAAATTATGGAGAATGAGGAAAAAAAAAACATTATTTATAAAATATTGGCTCTTTTAATATGCTGTAGTAGATACAATTATACAAATTATATACCTCAATTCCTGGACCTAAAAAGTAGTTAGTATAGCATGTCCAACCCTAATATGGGAGCCGCTGATTGCGCTGCGCATGGCCTCTGCGCACTTATTTCTATCACAAGCTCGGCACTTTACCTTTGTTTATTTGTTTTCGTCTTCATGAAAACTTTTGGCTACGTCATCTATATTATTATGTATTTAGAGTGTAGCGCATCCGTATATACATACATATTTTCCGAACGTCTTACATTTGTTGGAGTGAAAATCACAATATCAAAAATCCTTTACTTCCTCTATTATCCATAGTTGTACTTAATTGCAAAAGACATTCTGACGCTTGAATCAGACAAACAGTCAAACAGAATGAAAAATAACAGAGTTCTACTAAGCGAGCAAACGGATTCAAACGTGAGAACAAGTACACGTATTTACTAGAAAGTTGATCATATCAAATGATATTTTTGAACCATGCTAATTGGCACACGTTATCAGTTAAATATCCTTTAAGAATGTGTTAAAATGAAACAATATTAAGAGACATATTAAATACGAGATTCCTTATAAAACCTACCTAACGAGAGTAAAGTTATGGATCATCCTGATAACCCTCAACACTCTACGTGTAAAGCTAGGCGGAAGCCGATTTGTACTGTGGATCCTAAAGCTTTCCTCTTGGTTTTAGATAGCCGGTGCTCCAGACATGGCGGCTATGTCTTTCTCTTCTCTCTCATAGCGTTTTTAAAGCCTTCAACTTAAGGGAAATCAAAGTTGCAGAGGTTATGAAATTCCCTTTTCTTTTTTGAATCTTTTTTATGAGATTTTTTTTTTCCTTAGAACTTTTGAGGTTCGATGATTTAGAGGTTGCAGCAACATACAGACATAATATACCCGGCCAAAAAAATTATATATCGCTCTTATTTGATCTTTAATATGTTCCTCAAAATTTCTAGAAAGCCATTTGAAACTAGTGTTGGATTTTGCTCTTCCTTTTTCCCAATCTAAAGTTCATTTGAACAAAAAAGTTACTAGTACTGAACAAGAACACAAACTACCCATTGATACTTTTATGCTTAAGAATCTCTCTCTTTCTCCCTCTCTCCTTTTTCATTTTATTTTATTTTGATCACCTATCAGCGTTTTGACGTTCAGTAAAGGAAAAGAATCCACAACTCAAACTTAGTGAAGGCAAAAAATCCCAGATCTGAAAAATACTCCTGAAAAAAATTCCCAGATCTGAGAGTAACTTCTTGCATAGGGATAATGAAGAAGATAACCTCCTGCAAATAACGAAGGCTAAACAAAAGCCAAAAATGAGAGAGAAAAGGGAATCAAGGTGTCGAACACTAGAGGTGGTCTTTTGCTGGAAACTTTTTGAGACCCCTTACTTGAATATAGTCATCTTTGTACGAGTTCAAATTCACCACAACAAAGGACGATTTTTTTTTTCCCTGTAAACCGCTAGTGATTCTTCAATCTTCCTCTAACAAAAAACAACCTTCAATGGTCCTTCGATGGTGGTACATCTGAGCGCGAGAAAGGGGTTGATTGGGGGTGATGGGTCTGAGTTTTTAGGGCGTGATTATTTTGGTGATAGATTTAAGCATTGTTGGCAGAGACAAACATAACCGGGGTGAACCAAAAAAAAAATCCGTAATCCGATTGATACATTCAAACTTGTCCACGTTGATCAAGCAAACTTATTTTACGTTTAACCTTATTAATTTAATCTGATCTAATTCAATTCCATATTTAACTCAACTCATCCAACTTAAATTTTTATTAGGTGAATTCGGATTCAAATTTAATAACTTGATATAAACATAATATACCTAATTAAGTTTGATTATGTTATTAAAATGTATTTTAAATATTTATTAATTAATTTTTATATGACTTATGTTATATATTTTTATACTGTTGATCATTTATATTTATATTTTCTTTGTTATAATTTTTTAAAAATCAAAATAAATTTGATCTTATTAATTTCATATAAAAACTATATTATGAATTTTTTTTATATATTTTTTATTTAAAATTGCATTATTATTATTTTTAATTATATGTCCAAGTTGATCAATCTAATTAACCTAACTCGAATTTAATTAAGTAAGTTAATTTTAAATTTTAAATTGCTTAGATGGAATAAAACTTTTTTTAACTCACCTAAGTTTATTTGGGTGGGTTTAAAAATTTCAAAAATTCATCTCACTCAATCAATTTTCATGCCCTTACATAACAGAGAGTGCAGTATATGGAAGAGAGAGGAACGTAGGGGGAAGAGGGAGTGGGTTTTTTTTTTTATTTTTTATTTATTTTTATGTAGACACACAATACAAATCAATTGCCACCTAGTTTTACACACAGGATGCGAAGGATCTTATGTTTCCTTATTGAGTAATGTCCCTTAGTGTTTTTCTTAAGTACCCTCGTTAAAAAATAAAAAAAAAAGCCTTTCATGTTTCACAAAGGCCAGATCTCTAGATGTGGGTCCCATTGGGTAATGAGGGTAAAAATGGGTCGCCTCAACCCTGAGGTGTAAACCGAGGTGTGTGCATGTTTATAGACACATAAAGCACGTAAGCTAAGCAAGTAAGTTAATACATACCTCGAGGAAAAATGAAGTTTTTTAGTTCAGTAAACAAAACATATATATTTATATAAGATGACAGACGAGTAAAATTATATACATGGTTCTTGTACACAGAAAGATGGTACTCTAATTAGCTGAAGTTACAAGAATAAGCAAGGAATTATGAACGTGACAAGTAATTTCTATTTGTCTCAAAATTATTACAATAACGCAAATAATTAGATAACATATATGATGAAGTATGGTTCAATGATTTGCCTTTGACAATCTGTATCGTAGGTGCATAGCAATATTGACTATTGGGCGTGAAACATTGTACCTCTTGTCTTTTGTGCCATGTTTTTTGGTAGGATGAAAAAGAGGAAGGAAGGAAAAGCGAGGGGGGCTAATATGGTAGAAAATGATTTAGTAACTTGTTTGGTAAGAAAGAAAAAAGAAAAGAAAAAGAAAAACAGGAAGATTTAATTTGCAATATGATCCACAATTTTAATCTTTTCAAGAAGGGGTAGAAAACATAAAACCACTAAGAATGACTAAAATTATTTATTTGTCCTTACTTTTTAAGTTAAGCAAGTTGAAACTACCGAAGATCATTTGAAGAAAAAAATTTGAATTAGTTTATATAAATTTGATCTATTGATATTTAATATTTGTTTTAAATATAATATTTTAAAATTTTATAAAAAGTATTTTTTAAAATGTAAGTTATTATTCAAAAATATGTAAAAGGAATCACAAAGAATTTACATAATATAAAACAAATTAAAAAATAATATAAATTAAATTTTTGTACTATTAAAAAACTAATATTTAAAAAAATGTAAAACATAGAAATTTTGGACGTGCGTGCTTTTCTAAATTTTAAAAAATAAATACATAAAGATATAATTAAAATGTATACTATAAAATTTTAGATTAGAATGTTCTATATGGTGTATGGCATATGGTTTATATAAAAAAAGTGTGAGGAAAACAAAAAAAGCTATGTTAAAGAAAGAATTAAGGTAACGTGGACTCATGGATTAAAATATCCACGACATTGTGGACATTTTCATGACTTTATCCCTATTTTAAAATCTTGACATGAATAATGAAAAAAAGAATATATTTTTTTTGAAGTATCTGTTAAATGTCTACAATGTTCAAAAATATCCATAATATCTGTGAATATCCCTCATATTTTCAGATATTTACACAAAATATCCAAAAACTCAATGATTTTTTTTTTCAAAAATATAAATTTTTGATGCAAATTTCATTTTTTTCCTAGCTTGTTCAAGGTTATATTCATGAGTTTCTTCATGTTCCTTTTGCAAAGTTTTCATCTTTATATCATAAACTCATGTGGATGTACTATATTTTTATTATTGGTTCGTGAATGTGAACAATCTTTTGAGGTAGTTATGCGAACACACGAGTGCAAAAAAAACATTTCTTTGCAAGAAAGAAATGATGATGATGATACATAGTGGCCGTGGTCGTAGTGGTGAGAATGATGATGATGATAACAACAACGATGACAATGACGACAATAATTATGAAGATATTAGGAATGATGGTAATGGTGATGAGAATTTGGGAGAAGACGAAGTATAATGTTAAGTTAAATACTTTTGATTCCATTTACTAAACAAGAAGCATTAGGACAATTGGAAATCAACATATAAGAAGACCTGTGACTCAAATGTAAGTCAAATTGATAAGGATTCTATTGCCATGAGTTTAGATTACGAGCTTAGGAATCAAGCAAACTTCATACAATTATAACCCTCATTATGATTAATTCTCAAATAAGTATAGTTCAGAAGTATAAAATCCAAGCAGTTTGTTCTATATATTGTTATAACATCCACCATAAAATTGAGATGTCATTGCATCTTTATCAAAACTACTCATCAAATTGGATAAATCAAGAAAATATACAATTTATGGGTTGACAGTTAGAATATAAGAGAGACTAAGAAATATATAAGTGATACATTAACAATTACCTTTAGAACTATTTAAGGGTAATATCTTTGTATGGAAATGTAGTTTAGATCAAGATCAACACCTATCTATTTTTTTTTTAAACCTGCAAGAATTTTTTATTAGTATTAAAAACACTTGAAACTTGCAAATGCTAGAACTATTCTTTTGTTTGGTATACTTTTTTTGTATTATATTATATTATTATATTTTGTTTTTATTGTCTATTGAATATTATAGTATGTAATATCATATCTAAATTACAATTAGCATATAACTATTGTGATTTCCTACAACACTACTATGCAATGTAACTCTCATGTTTAGTAAAAAATGTATTATTTTTGTTATAAAATTAGTTTATATTAAAAATTATTAATCATTTTTATATTTTGTAGAGTTTTACTAAAAAATTATAAGTTTTTCTTTTAGTATATTTTTTTTGAAAATATCCATTGACATCGATATTTTCATCAATATTATTCGTAAATCAAAACTCCGACAACCCGTTCACATCGACATTTACACCCTTGTGTGGATCCGATTTTCATTCCTCTCTTTTCCATGCATAACCCCCTCTCTCTCTCTCCTAAAAAAAAAAAAGCCCTCTGTCTCACTCCTCTCACTTGTACCCTTCCCCATCTCTCTCTTTCTCTCTCTCACAGTGTCTTTAATGCCAAAAAACGCCAAAAAATACAATTTTGAAACCACCCCAAAGAAATGTATGAAACGTTTTGAAACCCCAAAAAAAAAAAATTACGTAAATATGAATTAATATATATATATATACACACAATGTGAAGGCTTAAATCCTTCAAGGATTAGTCTCGATATTACATGTAAAAATAGAAAGTGTAATATATTATTTAGAACAATGACCTTATAAAAATAAAAATATGATAATAGACATAACTGTAGGTTAATTTATATGTTTTCAAAGTTATCGTTATGCACGTGTTACATTTTTAATTGTTACTCGAAATTAAGAATCAAGCACAAACCGTATGCATCTATGTTTTAGAATAAGAAGATAAAAAAAGAATAATAAACTCTGGCTCGTCAAGATCGATGGTGCTTCAAACAATTTAAGACAGTTACCAATTGATTTTTTTTTTAAATGAAAATTGAAATTTGTAACCAAGCTTCCCTACTATTCCCTCGGCCTCTTTTTTCCCCTTTTTCCTGAGTTTAATCTCCCGATCATCAGCATTCTTTTGAACCAGTATATTATTTCAATGTCAGAAAAAAAAAAAAAGGAAAGAGAAATTGGAATATATATGCACACACACACACATATGTATGTATATGTGCACGTACGTCATGGGGGGCGGTGGTGTGGTGGGGGGGGGGGGGGTGTTGAACTATATCCTGCTAGCCGGACAAATTGTACGGTACTCTCTTAAATATAGATTTGAATGTTCAACTGCCATATTAATTTCACACTTACAATTACTCCATCCTTTTGGGGGTGAGAAATAATGGCACGCATATCTCACTGGGAAATGCTCGTGGTTATGATGTGCAAGTTTTTTGCTAGCTAGCTCAAGTTGTTGAGTCCTCTACACAAGCACCAAGTCAAGAATTTCTCCAACATTCAATTCGATTTTGAATCTGAAGCCAGATATTTGCACCAACTTGGACAAGCATTAACTTTCTGATAGAGAAAACCTAACATATTTAATTGGAAAATTTTACTTGATATAACCCCATGTTATATCACAATTCACATCAGCATATTGTGGTGTGTTTACTCAATCATTAGACATTACCGAAGTGCCATGATTTAGACTTAAGTGCTCTCTTCTTCATATATATAGTGACGATTTTGTTTTTGTTTTCACATTTATTATGGTTATGCCAATAGATATGATTAACAAAATTATTGAATAGTTTATGTTTGAATTGATATTCTTGGATAGATTTAAAATATTTACAATGTTTGGATTGATTTTTTTTAACACAATTATTAAATAGTTTGGCACAAATACGATTCATTAAAACAAATTGTTACTCTTAATTCTTATAGCTTTGTCTTATGTAGTAATTGCTTTATTTAAAAATAAACAAATAAAAGGTCCCACCCTATGTATTCTGCATGCATTACATAAAAAAAAACACTAAACAAGTTCAAATCAAGTATTTTTTTTAATTTTTTTAATAATCATTTTGCTTGATTTATTTTAATTATTTGTAGTATTTCCAATTAAAAAGAAAAAGAAAGACGGGGAAAAACTCAATATAAACCTGTACGTTTAATGCAATTTACATATTATAGGGAGGTTATATATTTTATTCAGATACACCAAATTATTTCTTTTCAATATCAATCCCTAATCACTACACACACACACACACACACACACACACACACACACAAAAAAGCCCTTTAAAATCCACTAACAACTCTTCGGTTGACTTAGTTGGCATTTTATTTGCAAATTGGTTGTTAATTTAGCCGATATGTCATGCCGACTTTTGTCTGATGGCAGCTATTGATAATGGAACAAAATTTAAGGCAATTAAATGCGCCTTGCTGTTCATTATTGTTATCATCATAATGCATCTTATTGATTTGGGTAAGCCTTGGCTTCCTTGAAATTCCTGTCATAGAAAATCGATGAAATATGGCTTTCATTTACTTGTCCGCAACACAAGCATAAATAATTTTAATGGTTACATTTACGTATTGATAAGTATTGTTATTTGATATAAAGCTTTGGAGTCGAATGTGACAGCAGTACATTCACAACACGAGTTCAGTTCAGTAATTTCTTTGGTGTCTTGTATGATAGCTAGAGAAAAGAGAATCTTGCCCTTTTCAGTTTTCATCAAAGATTCTCTCCTCGGGGCTTGGAGTACTGTTAAGATCATTGGAATCGTTGAAACAGCTAAAGAAATTATGACGAAAACGACAGGACAACCCGTCACAAGAAGTGATTCCTACGTTGTTAAGGTGATTTATACGTACGTCATTCGAATTTTGATCGTACTATATTAGCTTCTCCAGCTCATTCATGATTTTAGAGAGCAAACAGATCATAGCGTGGAACCATGGAGCATAATTCTTGTAAGCCTTTTCTTCTCAGCAACTATTTGCCAAGTCCACTTTTCTTTTCTTTTCTTTTTTAATAATCTTTCTTTTTGTTTTCTTTGCAGATGATCATGATGAGTTGAACGATTCTCCGATCGAGCAAGTCAGACTGATGGTTCCAATCACCGACGATTCAACGCTGCCGTGCTGACTTTTCGAACATGGTTTCTGGGCATTGTTTCATGTGCTGTTTTTGCATTCCTGAATCAGTTCTTTAATTACCGCCAAAATGCGCTGTACATGTCATCGGTCTCGGCTCAAATTGTGGTGCTTCCAATTGGGATTCTCATATCTGCAAAACTACCAAGGAGATCGATTCGGATACCTGCAACGAGTTGGTCGTTTTCGCTGTATCCAGGGCCCCTTAACTTGAAAGAGCACGTCCTGATCACAATATTTGCGAATTGGGGTTCAAATGGTGTTTATGCTGTGAACATCATTACCATCGTCAAGGCTTTCTATCATCGGGAGATTCATCCCCTTGCAGCTATATTGTTAATACAAACTACTCAGGTTGTTACTGAATTCAAATATCATTAATTCGTTCCAAAACTAGTAAGAATTTTCTCATTGTTGTAGTTTTATAAATAAATTTCATGTGTTTTCTCTTTAACCATGTCTGTGATATGAGATAAGTTGCTCCTAGAAAAATATCATATACGTACTGATTCATATGTTAAATTGATGGGAAATTTCAGATGCTAGGATATGGTTGTGGAGGGATTTTCTGGAAGTTTCTTGTTGATTCACCTTACATGTGGTGGCCTTCCAAACTTGGTTCAAGTTTCCCTCTTCAGGTGCACTCTAGCTAGCAAATGCAATACGAAAATTGATAATTTTTTTTTTTTACTTCATTCGGTGGGCAGTCTATTAACTCCCACCTATTAAAAAGAGATAAAAATACTCGAGTTCCAAATGTGGGAACTCCAGCTTAAACAGCTCCCTTCTCACCAGCTGTGCTAGTCCCAATAACGAGGGTTGCAAATGTTGATTGATACTCATGTATCTACGTAATTTACATTCCTTTTTAAATTATTTCCTCACTGATCACAACTTCTTCTAAACTGGTAGGGCATTGCATGATGTGAAAAAAAGGCCAAAAGGAGGTTTAATAAGACTGCAGTTCTTCATCCTGGTGCTTGTATCAAGCACTGCATACTATATAGTTCCCACCTCTCTGTTTCCATCTATAACAGCTCTCTCCTTCGTCTGTTGGATATGGAAGTATTCGGTCACTGCCCAACAGATTGGCTCTGGCCTCCGTGGCCTCGGAGTAGGCTCGTTTGCCCTTGATTGGTCAACTGTGGCTGGCTTTCTAGGATCTACCTTAGCCACCCCTGGCTTTGCTATTGTCAACGTTATGGTTGGTCTCTGCATATTGTATACATATTGATCCCTAGAGCTTACTGGACCAACGCTTATCAGGCTAAGAGATTTCCCATTTTCTCATCACACGTGTTCGACGCTAATGGGGAACTATATAATGTTTCACTGATCTTGAATAAAACAACCTTCCAATTTAATGAGCAAGGATAAGATGACTACAGCAAAATTAATCTCAGTATCTTCTTCGTATACGCATATGGCCTAAGGTTTGCGACATTGGCCGCAACATTATCCCATTTTGCTCTTTTCCATGGAAGGTACAAATGTCATCTCCATAACCATTTGTAAGTAAATGAAAATTCTACTTAATTTTGTGGTTTTTCTATTTATTGAAATTAAATTTTTGAATCACAGAGAGATTTGGCAACAGACAAAGGCAACGTTTGGAGACAAGTTCGGAGACGTGCATACCAGACTGATGAAGAAGAACTATGAGGCTGTCCCAGACTGGTGGTTCTACACAATCTTAGTGGTGGCTCTGTCACTTGCCATGCTTGCTTGTGAAGGCTTTGGCGGACATTGCAGCTCCCTTACTGGGGTGTCCTCCTAGCAATCGGAATGGCCCTGCTCTACACTCTCCCAATCGGTGTCATCACGGCAACCACAAATCAAGTTTCCTCATCTCCAATTTCTCCACAATATGACCTCAGTTTCCTCTTAATAGTTGGTGTTGACAAAACCGTAAAATTTCTCATTTGCAGCAACCAGGTCTAAACGTGATCACTGAACTCGTAATCGGTTACATGTATCCGGGGAAACCCCTAGCAAATGTTGCATTCAAGACCTATGGTTACATGAGCATGACACAAGCCATAATGTTCCTCTCCGATTTCAAGTTGGGACACTACATGAAGATATCTCCCAAGTCCATGTTCATTGTTCAGGTACTACATTTTATTCAATACAAGCAAAACTCCAAATTCCACCAACAAAACTCGCTCTCTTATTCATATATATATATATACATATAAGACATACTGTCTTAATCGGAAAAGCTATGCAGATGAAGTAGCAATGAAAAACAGGATTTATACACACACACACAAAAAAAAAAAAAAAAAAAAACCCCGCCATTTTGCTTATAAAAACTATCATATATCAAACACTTTCGGTTGGTTTGCATTCCAAAACTAATTTTTGCGTTCGTACTTACAGCTAGTGGGAACGGTAGTGGCATCATCAGTATACTTTGGAACAGCATGGTGGCCTCTGACGTCGGTAAACGACATCTGCCAACCGTCGAAATTGCCGGAGGGAAGCCCGTGGACGTGCCCGGGCGACGACGTCTTCTACAACGCCTCCATAATCTGGGGCGTGGTGGGCCCACTCCAGATGTTCGGCAGCCTCGGCCACTACCCCAACATGAACTACTTCTTCCTCTTCGGCGCCTTGGCACCGCTTCCTTTCTACCTCCTCTCGCGGGCGCTTCCGCAGCGCAAGCTCCTCGGCCTCATCCATGTGCCGATCATCCTCGCAGGCGCCGGAGCAATGCCGCCGGCGAGGGCCGTGAACTACGTGTGCTGGGGTGCCGTCGGGCTGTTCTTCAACTTCGTGGTGTACAGGATATTCAAAGGGTGGTGGGCCAGGCGCAACTACATCTTGTCGGAGGGGCTTGACGCCGGAGTGGCTTTTATGGCGATTCTCTGCTACTTCCCGTTGCAGGTGAGGGATATCAATGGGATGAGGTGGTGGGGTTTGGATTTGGATGATCACTGCCCTCTCGCCAGTTGCCCCACTGCCCCTGGTATCAAGGCTCAAGGCTGCCCTGCTTTCAGCTGATATATATATATATATATTTATATATGCAGGGTTGTGGTTTTTTTTTAGATTCTGTTTTTTCTTTTTCTTTTCCTGAGGAGTTCTATAGGAGTTAACATGCAAGTATTGGAATGAATATTAGGAGCATTAGATGATGATAGAAGGCTAAGAGTTTCAGAGCATGTAAGAGCATATGAGTGCTAAATTGGCATGTCAATTGTAGATTTTTATATTGGAGTGAAAAAGTTTTCTTCAATTGAGTGTTTATTTTTTATATCAAATTTATAATTTAATGTTAAATTTGATTGATAAATTTTTTTTTGTAAATATATAGTTTTTTTTTAATTTAGGAGTCAAAATTCAAACTTTATATTTTATGATGAAATTAAGTGTAAAATATATAGTTTTTTTTTAATGATTTAACTACATTTGCAATATTTTAATGATCATAGTATTGACATTAACCTATACATTAAAAATGATGTAACATATTACAGTTATAAAGAGCAGAATTAAAATATATATATATATATGTGAAGACGACGTCCCCCCGGACAGCCAAATTAAGTCAGGTAATAAATGAAACAAAGTAGGTTGGAGATAAAATTTTCCAATAAAGTGAAAATTGTTAAGCTACCGCTAAATTTTAACATTTGGGGTAAAAAAAAAAAAAAAGAGAATGCTCTCTGATATATGTTATCTTTACATTTTTCATATGATAAATTTGATAGTAAATTTATCACCAACTAATACTAAATTTATCATTTTTATAAATTTCAAAGTTTGATAAGGACAATAAATATTAGAAATAACATACACACAGAAATGCAAAGTAGGATATTGTTCTTTTTCACATTTCTTTTATGTAGAACATATCATTGACGTTTAACATATATATTGGAGATAGTTAAGTATATGAATCTTATTTTCTAAAAAAAGTATGAATTTTATTTGTATTAAAAAATAAGAATTTTGAGATTTGTTTTTTTGCTTTTGGTTTTTTTATTGGTGAAGGGAGATTTATACGGACTTCAAGTCTTAATTTTGTCTTTAAAGGCTAGTGTCGTTAATTTTACTTTATCGTGTCATGATATTATTGTCATTTTCTGTTTGTCGTTCTGAGTTACCATCGTTTTTCCCCTTTTACTGTCGTCATCTATGTGCTATCATATATTTTCATGTCATTGTAGTTTGTATAGATAATCCAATATCGTTTAGTATTATATTTATCGGTCAAGTCGCGTAAAGTAACAAATGACCATTTCTATCTTGGCCATACGGTATTGTCACGCTCTAAACCGTGTGGTGTTAATCATTTTCCTTTATATTCTCCAAAAATAAAATAAAAATCATTTTCCTTTACCGAAAACATCAAATCGTTTATGATAAGGTGTTATTTACTTATGTACCGGTTGGCCAACCATTGTAACAGTTCCGAACAGTCACCATGCAAAAATATAAATACGTACGAGCGCCAGAGACATTTACACTCCATGCAAATATTTTCACACTAGAAAGTGTTCGCTTAATTGCGGTTGAAAAGATCTTCATATTATCAGAAGACATGAAGGGATCACAAGTCAACATTGTTTGGGGTCTTTGGTCTGTCATTGTGATGATGTTGGTGGCGATCATAGTGATGTTTGTTCCACTGGCGATGGGCCCATTGCGTCCGCCTTCTGCTCTCACTCTCCTCCTCTTCCCACTAGTTCTGGTGACAGTTTATCTCATACTTTCTCGTGCCACCAACAAGTGATCCGCTACATCAACATGACGACATATTAAAAATCATGTATGTGTCGTTTATATTAATATGTATATATATATATTTAGTAGTTTATGTATGAAATAAAGTTATGTGATCATGACGATCCTATGTTGAAATGGAATATTGATTGTTTTCGCACTTGTTTTGACCACATGATTGCCATTGTCGTTGTTATGTTGTTGAATTTTCTGTCCTTATTAATAAGTTTTGGTTCGTCATGCTTGGTATGTCTGCGAAATTATATGTGTTTATATATAGTGGAAGGTACCATGATTTACCGTCAGACAAATAATACCAATAATAAAACTAAAAAGGAAAAAGAAAAAGTAAAAAGAAAAATAAAACTGAAATCAAATAACAAAATTTCCCGCATAATAATTAACCCAGTTAATAGATTAATATATTATGCATCACCTTGCATACAAAATATTGCAATTTCAAGACCGTCTTTGTTTAAAAAAAAAAATACTCTAAGATGCTGTAGTCTTAGAAAAGTCAAACATAGTAGTATGTATGATCCCAATTCTTTACGTTCCAGTACGTGGAAGAAAGGTCAGTTTTCATGGAAGAAAGGCAAGATCAAAAATCATGATACGTAAAACTATAATGAAAGGATAGTAATTGGGACGAGAAATGGGACAACTGAAATTGTATTTAAGATATATAAAATCACTTCTAAGTGTCCAAATTTGTAGTGCGGTGCCGAAAATGAGCGACCAAGCCGCAGGTGTTGGCGAGTCGTAGATTGACGTTTGATGTTGCCGGGAATCGTAGGTTGCCTCCGCTGTAAAACCTTACATGTAATAGTAATTACTATTTTTCAGGATGAGGATTTCATGCAATCACTACTCAACGTTTTATTTTCCCCTAAAAAAAAGAGGAGTTAAAAAAAAAAGCGCAATTAATGATATTATTGTCGTTTTCCCGGCTCATACTCTAGAGTTGCCGCCATTTCCCCCTTTTTACTGTCGTCTTCTATGCCCCATCAATTTTTAGAATTATCTCATTATGTGTTTACTTTTTCCTCAATGTCGTTTGTCTGAATATTTGTTGACTTTAAATTCGTGTCGTTTCTATGCTTTTTTATTGGCGCTAATATTTTTATGTCGTTTTTGGTTGCTATCGTATTTCAAGCGATTGTATCTTTCAATCCGTTGTTGTCGCTTCTTTCCTAATTTTATAATGGTTGACATTAACTAAATTGAATTAATTCTGCAAGAAAACACCACTACCTTGTATTTAAACATATATACATATATATATATATAAGTGTACATATAGGGACTAATTTTGAGGGAGACCCCAAAGAAAACAATATTGATCTTTAATTTTCAGCCATTTGAGAATAATCTTCTTTAATTTTTTTTTTCTTTTCAGAAAATTTGGTTTTTACCGAATATTGTTGTCCTTAAAATCAGTCGCATCATTGCGATCCTAAAATTTGACTAAATATGACTTCATGAAGAGTAAATTTTGCATGCAACTTTATAGATCAAAAGTACTAATTAACCAACATAATATACATTCTGGTCCTCAATTATGAATGTTCATACTCTGTTATTATATTTTTGTTATTATTTTAGACAATTATAACAATTTAACGATCTCAAAAGATGGAATACGCAACAACTTTTCATTATACTAGTTTCTAAGCACATGCGTGGTTAAATTTCTAAAATTTTTAGATATAATAATGAAAAAAATTTTAACTACGAATATATTTAAGAAAAAAAATCATTTTTACTAATAAAAATTATAAGGAAAAAGTATTTTTTTTAAGAACATAATTACAAGTATAAGTTTTAAAGCAAATAAGAAAAATAAAAAGGAAAAATTAGATATAGTTGAAAAAATTATTTTAATAGGGACAAGTCAAAAGGTAAGATTTTAGGGAAAAGAACAAAGTAAAAACCTACAAAATTGTTAAAATCAATTGACAAAAAATTTAAGTAGTAACAAAACAGAATTATTAAATAGAAATGAATTAAATGACATACAGACAAGACAAATATTGTTTGAATAAAGGCAAATATGTGAAAAGAAAAAAATCAATTCAATAGTTAAAAAATGTAGCTATAAAAATCAGATTCGATTAAATAATACATTAAAAAAAGGGAAAATTATATTTAAAAAATCTGTCATACAATACGGGTAAAACAAAAGAAAAAGTATCTGATGACACACATTTAAAATTAAAAGAATTAAAAAAAAAGATAGTTATAAATTTCACATACTATAAAATAATACTTGAAAAGATGAAAGAAAAATATATAAGTGAAGATATATTAAAAAAAATTTCACATAGTAAAGAAAAAATAAAAAATATTTATTTGACGACACATATTTAAAATTAAAGATATTAAATATCTTTAAAAATGTTTTAGAAAAGTGTAAGAAGTTATCAAATTTAATTTAAAAAAAAAAAACAACAACAACAACAACAAACGACACGAACGCTGAACACCAACCAAAAGGCCAATAGACCCCAAAAAAAAAAAAAAACAATGTCGTGTGCCGGGTATTTGATCCTCCCCAATAAAGCGTAGATGGAGATAATAGTACGGGAAAAAGGGGAAGACAAAGCATTCGAACGAAAAAAAATTGAAGAAGAAGAAAAGGGAAAGAAGTGACCAAAAGTGGGACAGAAGGAAAGTGGAAATATTTGGTTTTCGGGACTTTAATAAATAGAAGGTATGCTGTGCCCAAAATTGAAAGAAGATAAGGATATTTATTCGGTGTTTGATTTTAACTCCTAAAGGCCACATTTTCATATACGAAAAATGCTAGGATATGCTAACAGTAATTTTATTTCTTTTTTTTTTTTTTTTTTTACTAATTTTGAGTTATCATATTTTATTGCATCAATTAATTATAAAAAAAAAATATGTCAAAAAAAAAAATATAACAGCTTAAAATTGGTCCACAAGTTTTGACCAAAGTTTTGGTGTTCCTTGCAATTCTTTCATGCAAATTTTGATAAACTCAGAATCCGTGAGAGAACAAGGAGTTCTACGGCCAGCATTATTTTCAGACAAAATAGCAGTGTCTAATCTGTCACCAACCATACAAATTCTATAATTTAGATTTCAAAGGTTTTAATTTTTTTAAGACTAGCTACTTGTTTTCTTTTTCTTCCCTTAAAAAAAACAAAAATAAAATTAAAAATAACAGATTTTACAAGTAGTAAAGTGTGTATTTTTTTATGTTAATTATAAGTTTAGATTTGTTTTTTTTTTTTTTCTTTATCAATGGATGGACCTCTAATATAACTTAGTATGTGATATTTTCATGTTTTTGGAGTGATCAAATATGTAAAAGAGCACAGTACTGCTAAATATAACCTCGGCATAGCCATTTCATCTATCGGTTTCTCAGACAGCATTATGTCGTAGGCAACCCAACGTCCATATACATACCATTTACTACTATTCACTCCACGTACTAGACTTTTGTTTTCACTTTTATATAGTAATAGTGTTAGGAGAAGTTTGACACACATTTTTTTGTGTTATTATATTTAAATGCAATATAATTTTACATTAAATATAAAATTTTACATTTAAATATAATTCTTTTCAACAGTATTATAAAAACAATTACTATTTAAAAGTTTTTTAAAACAATCACATCAACATTTTAATTCTAACTTTTTATCTTTATTTTTACCAATCACATCAACTTTTTAACTCTAAAATACTTTTTATCCAAACATTCATTTCATTCAAATATAAAACAAATACTTTTCAACTAAATACAATAATCAAAAAGCAAATTGTATTCAAACACAATTAAAATACAATACGTTTACTAAACGTCCCATTAGGAATTGCAAAAATTTTATACCCTTTTTTTTAATTTGATGAAATGTCAACAAAGCTTTCATTTAGATAGGGTATATATTTATGAAAATGAAAAAAGTTTTGTTTAAAACTGAAAATTTTTTTTTTAATTTAAAAGTGAAAAAATGTTTGGATAGGTAAAAAAATTTTCATTTCTAAAAAGAAGAATTTTAGAAAGCTCAATTTTTTAAGAATGAATATTTTGGTTTAAAAGTAAAAAATTTTTAAAAATAAACTTGTGAAACAGATGGAATCTCTTATTTATAAAGATTTTTGGCGAATATTTCTTATTATAATAAGTATATGTGCTAATATAATGTATAAGTTAGAATTTTAAGATAAAATGTTCAAAAATATCATGGGTCTCTATTATATATTGTTAATAAAGCTGGATGTATTTACTAATTCTCATTATCAAAGCTAATTAATTTTGGTGAATATAAAGTTCTTGCAGAAAATAACAGTGAAATTAAATATGTTTGTCGGCAAGTGAAGTAAACAAGAGGCAAAAATAAAAAAAAAAATTTGAAAGAGAGAATGAACATTGACTTTGGTGTCTGGAAGCAGAGAAGGGGAGAGAATGCACCAATTAATAAAAGCCATCTGCAAATGTAGAATTCCACTGAGTAATAATTAATAAAAGATTGAGAAATGATGCATGAAAGACATCATAGACAATGTGTCGAAATACAAATAAGCCATACGGATCAATACTATACCATTAGATTAAAATAAGCTAAAAGAGAGCAAGTATGAGCCATTGGATTGGTTCAAGTGAAGTACAAAATTTTTTACTACCCTATTTTCCTTTCTATAATACAGGGAGCGTTTGGTAAACGCATTATATTTTGATTGTATTTAAATGAAATTTATTTTTTGAATGTTGTATTTGATTGAAAAGTATTTATTTTATATTTAAATGAAATGTGTGTTTGAATGAAAAATATTTTAGAATTGAAAAGTTGATGTGATTGATAAAAATAGAGATAAATATTGAAATAAAAAAATTGATACGATTATTTTAAAAATATTTTAAATAGTAATTATTTTCGTAGCACTGTTATAAAATTTGTGTTTGGTGTAAAATTATATTGTATTTGAATAAAATTAAAATTGAATACTTTCTGCCCCATAATATAAAGATATATTTCCTTACTACTGTATATCTTTTAACTTTTTCTTGAGTTTAATGTTCTTTGAACTTGCCATTTTCTTCTACAAACAACGACTTTTTCTTGTATGTGGACAGGAAGGAATTTCCGTCTTTACTACTTTATTTGACATTTTCTAAGGCTATCAAGCATCCTAAGAGTATTTTCGAAATAAAGACATTTTGAGACTGCAAACTTTTGTATGCAAGTAAAACTGACAAATAATAAATTCATCGATACGTGATGAATGGGGGTGATTATACCGCGGGTTAATAAATTTTTGATTTTCTAATCTGGTTTCATTTTTTCTATGTTTTAATTTTGGTAACATTTGCCGTATTAAACATATAATTTTTCGCAAATGTACCAAGTATGATGAATCAAAACTTTTTAAAGATCCAAAATGCCAAACTTTGCATTCGACAACATGACAATGACAACAACATGTGGTCGAAAGAAGTTCGGAAACGATCTATTTTATTTGAATGTGATCACCATGTAACTTTATTATATACACACACTTCTAATATTGATTTAAGCGACATATACATGTATAAATTTATGATTATTATATCATCATGTTGTTGTCCACAGGATGAAAAAAAAAATTAGAAAAGCTAGTATAAATATTAAGAAAGTTATTATTTTATATATAATTATTTTTATTAGAAATTTTGTATTTATTGTAATTTAAAATATCTTTTGATATAAAAAAATTTGTTAGTTCTACGAAATTTAACTGATTTCCTACTTATAAACTTATATTTATATGAAGACTTATATTTATATAAAAACCTATTTATCGTACCCTTTTCTGGTGATACCAACTTTATTTTGTGTGTGTCTCACAACTAACCAAAATCACTATCCATGGCAAAACCTATAATACCACCAATATCAAATATAACTGTATCATTATAGTATAATAAATTAATCATATCTAATGGGTAGAAGAATCAAATAGAGAAAGTACCTTAATTAATTAAAAAGCAATTGTTTACGAAAATGACAAGCAAAACAATTCACTCTTCATAGAGTAACAGAGAGGAGAAGAGTTTAGTTTGCAGTAGCAATAAAGGAAAGTAGCAATAAAGGAAAGATCAAACAGTATATTTATTTATAACTAAAGAAACTATAAAATGTAAAAAAAAAATTTATTATTTTTAAGAAAACCATCAAGATGGAAAGTATTATAGATTTTTTTACACAAAAAGAATTATTTATATAAGCAAGAAATATCAAGAATGAGCAAATAACAAAGTTACAAATAAGAAAGTATAATATGAAAACATTAAATGCAATGAATAGATCAACAAAGCCAGCATATTAATGGAAAAGTTACAAATAATAAATAAAATGAAAAATCCAAAAATTCAAAAAATGACGAAATCCAATGATTTATTTTAATCTGACTGAATAGCTGAGAAAGAACTAATAGAATTAACAAACAAAATTGATAACTTACTATAAATCTAACTCTCAAGTACTTAAGCTATATACACAAAATATATTTAAAAACAAAACAAAACTCACAACAATAATATCAGAATATTACTAAAGACCTATTGCACCAACCAAAATAATCTTTGAAAAAATTTACAACATAAAAAGCAAGACACAGACACTCAAAGCAATAGGAAACCATCAATGCAAAGATTCAGAGAAAATAATCTAGAAACAAAAACAAAAATCCAATAAAATATTACCGACTGCCAAATGTTTATATTCAAAGGTCCGTTTTCCAAACAAGTGGATTTTTTTTTTAAATGAAAAATTTTTAGATATAAAAAATAAAAAATTATTTATAATTTTTTTTAAAAGTGAAAAATTATTTAAGTAAGTGAAAATTTTTTTTATTTAAAAAACTCTTTTTTTATTTTTTAAAAATAAAAATTTTAGATATTCTGATAAAAAATTTAAAAAAGATCATTTTTCTTAGAATGAAAAATTTTTTATTTTTTAAATTTAGATATATCAAACAAACGGAGAGCAAATTATCAAATACAATGAAAAAAAAAAAACTTGTATCTTTCTCGTTGTGCTCTAAATCCAACATCCAATAACATCCTTTGCCACATTGAGGGGGAAAAGATAATATAAATTAAAAACAAAAAAAATGTAAATTTGTAAAAAAAAAAATAATTAAAAAAATAAAAATGAAAATTAAGAAACAAAGAAGACAGTATCAGAAAACGTACTGTTAATGTCCTTTTTTTTTTTTTTCTCCAAGACAGTGGAAGAAACGAAGACGGAAAAGAAAGAAGAGAACCCAGCATTAGGAAAAAGAAGATCCAACAAAGATTAGAAAGAACTAAAAGCAACCAGGGGAAAAAAAAAAAAAAAAGGCAAAAATGAGCAAACAACAGGAAACAACAACATACCAAGCTCAGGAAAAACGAAAAAATGAGAAGAAGAACAATTGAAAATCTAGGGTTTAAAGGGGGAAAAAATGGAAAAGGTAAACAAGATAGAATAAATAATGAAAACAAAAGCAAATATGGAGGATGGGGAGAGAAGAAAGGAAGAGTCGAAGAAGAGAGAGAGATAGCAGCAACAGAAATGAGGAAGGAGAAGAAAGAAGAGGCCCAACCATCATGTCAAGAAAGGGTTCAACAACCAAAAAAAAAAAATTACTACCCAAGAGTCCCCACAACACAATGACAAAAAAGCCCCCATCAAGCAAGGTCAAGCATAGGATGCAACGAAGGCAAAGACATCAAAACAACCCCATAACTGCAAAAAGACCAAAAGGGCCCAACCCCAAAGCCAAGCCAAAGGGGCAATTCAGGGACGGTACTATAATAGGAATAGTGAAACTATCTCCGACTTTAATATATATAATAATGAGTTGAGTTTAATTTTCTGTTTCGTGTTATATATGATGATGTTAATGCTATATCTTAATCCACATTTTTATGATGATAGTAGTATTATATCTTAATTCACCAAAAAATATATAGAGTTCGAATTCTCTCCTCTAATTTAATTTTTTTTTTTTTAATTTTTATTGAATCTTCTTGTCCTTGAAATCAAAAGCATCATTTCTTTCTTTACATAGCAGGGTAAAAAGATGTATTCATATTATTAACATTGACGAATCTGACTTCAAGAATAAATTTAGCATGATACACCCAACAAAATCAAAAGTAAAACAAACATGAGGACCTTTCTGGTCCTAAATTATAAATGTTCATACTCTGTTTTATGTCCCTATTATTATAATTATTCTTATTTTAAACAATCATAATCCTTTAATGATCAACATGAATTCGCAGCAACTTTTCAGTACAATTGAAAGCATGTCAAAATTCCGAAAGGCATTTGAATATTTTTTTGGCCTCAAGAATTTTTTAATATCCATCTCTAGATCATGGTTCCATCAACTCCAAAATGTCGGACACCTTGCTTGTATAATAATCTGGTTGGATTTTATTTGAAGGGTCTTGAAGACCGGGAAGGGTTGTGCAGCCTATTAATGAAATAAACAGGATATGGAGATTCAGCGTTTGATAATAATTCCTACTGTCACAATTTTGTCGAAATTGTAATGAAATGAGAATACCTGAGAGAACAAGAAGAGTTTTACAACCAGCATTTTGTCCAAACAAAATATCAGTGTCTAATCTATCGCCAACCATACACATTTTGGAGCAACTGATATTGAATCTGCAAACAAGAGGTAAGGCTATCTTTCTAAGATACATACATAAATGATATTTTGGGCATATTTTACTGACAAAGAAACCAAAGCTCAACAATCATGCAATGCAATTATTTTCAATTTTACAATTATCTTTTTATTAATGACTTTTGCTATAACAAGGAGAAGTGCAGGGGAAAAATTGTAAGAGCATGACGAGCGTTTGATTAAAGAACTGAGTTCATATCTGCCTCATGCATGTATTTTATGGGATCTACTTACTTTTTTAGCAAAAAGTCCATCATAAAAGTGGATGGTTTTCCAACTACAGTAGGCTCCTTCTGAGTTGTTCCACAGATGGCTGCAACCATGCACCCAGCACCTAAATCCCAAAATCAAACTGTGTTAAAACTGAATTACTTTGATTTTCCTTTTTAAGCTTTAAAAACAGATAGGAAGTAAAGAAAGAACCAGGCCACTCTTGTAAATTAGTCATATGCCCAACTGCATCTCGGTTGGTAGCAATGAACAAGCATCCTGGATTCTCGCGTATGCAAAGGGTTCCGTATCTGCCAGTTTGACAAAACACGCATTTACAGATTAACAACAGGTCTTGTGTCAAAACAACATCAAGAGAGAAGGAAAAAGAATCCTTACTGAAGCTTGTAGTAGTTGATATACTGGTCTAATCCAACAACAACTGCTCCGACCTGAAAATGGTAATTAAATGTTCTTCATTTCTAGCAGAAAGAATAAGTAAGCAACTCGAGAAAATTGGTGAAGATGTTGTATTACACTCTTATCATGTTCAAAGAGACAATTTGGCTTCAGTTCTGCTGTCTTTTGACCATCTTCCTGCAACACAATGTCTTCTCATTACTTCCCTTATCAAAGCTTTCCTCAAGGGTTTAACATGAAGAAGTGTGGCATAAGCAATTTCGCCATTATCATAACCAATAAACATGCAAAACAATATGAAAGGATCCTAAGAAACCAAGAAGCTACTTACCCAAAAAAAAAAAATCAAATGTGTACACATAGAAAGCTATCGTAGGAGTCTAATATTTTCAGAAATCTGGATAGAGAATTGAGTGGCTAAAAGAGACCTCATTACCTAGATAAACCGCATATAGGGCAGGTAAAGCCCGTAATTTCTCTAATTGGATACTACAACTACAAATCATGTGAAAGGTTTAGACGACGATGTTCAGATATCGACTATACGATGTCATTTCCAAGCCGCAGACCATAATGTAAAAACATGCTCAAAATTAGCATTCAGGAAAAGGGGAAAATGTTGAACTTACAGGACCACCAAGACCTGTATACCCAGCTAGCTGGAGCTCTTCTAATATTCCTTCGCCGCCTATAACATAAACCTGAAAAAAAAAAAAAGAAAGAAAGGCGTAAAAAAGCAAAGCTTTTCGGAGTCAAAACTAATCAAAGCCATTAAACTTCAAACCGTGACAGAATAAAGTGTAGACTACCTTCTTGTCTTGTGGAAAATCGATGGCCTGCAAGTACATAGCCGCTGCAAATGAGGAAGAGAAAATCTCATCCTACCAACCAAAAATAAAATAAAATTAGGGAAAAATAATAAACAAGATGAATTTGGGAGCTTTTTGTATTGTAAGAAGAAAAATAGGACCTCAGTAACTAAAATGCCGAGGGATTGGAACTTCTCGGCGTATTGCCTTCTCGATTTTGTGGAATTGTTGGTAACAAACACCAGCTTCTTCCCCTGTAATCAAAACTTAAATCCCATTTTACATGAAACAACCCAATCTTCAACAAAATTTATCATCAAAAACAGAAAAAAAATAAAAATAAAAAATAAAGGGTACCTTTGAGCGAAGGAAGTCCAGTGTCTGAGACACGCCATCGATGAGCGAGTAGCCCTTCCAGATAACACCTGCTTATGAAAAATATCAAATCCCCAGAAGAGAAAAAACCAAGAAATTATACGATTCTGGACAAGAAAACAAACGAAACATGAAAGATTACCGTCGCAGTCGAAAAGAAAAGCGTCGACGGAATCGAGAAGGTTGCGGATGTTGTGAGCGGAGAGGAGTTGGGAAGTGGGTCCGGTTGCAGAGTTCATTGAGTCGGATTTCGGCGTTCAGAGTAAGCAGAGACGATTGTCAGACTCCAGACTGTAACCAGACAGTGTGTGTGTGTGTGTGTGTGTGTGTGCGTGTGTTTTTTTTTGTTTTTGTTTTGAAGAACCAGACAGAGTGTATGGTTTGGGAATACATGCTTTCGTGCTGGTTCTTTTCGTCCTCCGATCGTGGAGTGACAGTGCTCGTGGCCCACCTTTTTTGACCCGTGGGCTGGCCCATTTTAGCCTGAGGAAACACCTGGGGTCGGGTCCGGTTCGGATTGAGCCCAGGTTTTAGCTCCACATACTGGCCCGACTCGACCCTCATTAACACTTTTTATTTTTAAAATTTTAATATATTTAACTAAAATTTAGTTTTATGTATAAAAACATTAAGCGTCCTTTTAATAACAAATTTAGGTTTGATTAGTTCGGATCAAGCTAAGTCAAGCTATCTAAGCTAAATCAAAACTAAACTAGATATTTAATTCTAATTTAGTTTAGTTTGAACTTGTATTGAAAATTGTGTTAAAATAGTGAAAATAAAGATAAAAAATTGTATTCAAAATTGTGTTGAAATAATTCTAATTTAGTTTAGTTTAAACTTATATTCAAAATTGTGTTGAAATGTAAAAATAAAGATAAAAAATTATTAAAATAAATCTTATCAAACTAAATTAAATTGAAACTAAATATCTGATTTAGTTTAATTTAATATGATCAATTTATCAAATGGGTACAAAATTTCTTTATAAATATATTGATCAGCGTAACCTAGCTCATATATTTACAACACATTAGCACAAGTCAGAATTTCTTTTATTTTTTTGTATACTTAAGATTTTGAAAAATTATAATGTATAGCAGTTTTTAAAAAATAATTAAAATAAATAATAGATTTTTAAAATATTTATAATAAATAAAAGATTTATTATAAAAAAAAGTTTTATTTATATCAGATTTATAAATATATGATTAATTTATTTTTTATAAATACGTCGATCATGTCAGATCTATTAAGTAAATAATTTATTATTATCTTATAAATATATCCTAAGAAATTTACTATTTATCATAAATATTTCAAAAATTTACTATTTATTTTAATTATTATTCTAAAGCTGCTATTACTTCTTTCTCCCTTATATATTTAAGTTTATTTGCATGATATTCCTCAACTTTTCATATTCTACAAATCAATTCATGAAGTAAAAATATTGACAACTAACGCCACCCCTGAAAATTTCATAATTATTTGTGTTTATTCCCAATCAGTTGCAAATTTCAAAATTTTTACAAACTAAATTGCATGCAACTCAGATTTGACCTTTGATTAAATTGAAAATCGAAACTCAAAAATAAAATAAAAAATAAAACCCTTCACTTGAACGCGAATATTCTAATTACAATAGATGCTCTCCAAAGCTTTTTTTCTCTTTCCTTTGTCGTGTAACATCCTTTTTGTATTGTGAATTCGTAATTAGCACAAACGAGTTTGTTCTACGAATTTAATCTAGGGCATCTATTTTCTAACTCCAAAATTTCCTTCTCTGTCAGGTTTTTGCATATTCTACGAATTTTTTCTACAACTACTATTTAAATATATGTTCTTACCACTTAAAAAAAAATGCGGAATCAAGGATGAGCATCTTTTACATGATATTGCTAATAAGGATCTCCAACCTTGATCAACTTGTAAAGTCATAAAACAAAAAACTAAAGTGCCTCCAAGCTGGGATGAGCTTCTACAAGATAATTTTCTCTTTGCTGGTTTACTATGTTCTGGTCATCTCTTCGTGATTTTTAAGTTTTAGTTAATTTATTCTTTGTTTGGATATTTTGCGGTCACCTCCGCATTGTTCAGTATAAAACTGCCTATTTTTCATCTTTTTTTTTTTTTTTTTAACGATCAATTCTTATAGCAAGTAAACCGAACACCTCTCGAAATTTCAGTTGCAGTTCTCCTTCTTGATGTTGTTGTTGTTGTTGTTGTTGTTGTTGTGCCGTTTATGGAAAAACATTACACCTATCGGCATTTTTGTGACTTGGTTTGTATACCCTATGCTAGCCTTACATACCAGCTGCTTCTGAAATATGATTTAAGATTTCTATTTCACCCATGTCTTTCTTTTGCCGTCTTTGTTTATAAATAATGCTGTTAATTTTCCTTATTAATATTCTCAATTTGGATGTGTGCATTTCTCCTTGAAAGACACCTTTCTACCAGGTGGTGTTTCACTTCAGCTACTGGTAAGTTTTCTGCTAAGCACGGCGAATCTAGTTATGTTTGCATCTGTCTTAGTGAGTTTCAAGGCTGTCTAGTTTGCTACTAAAGTTCTGTTTTTGGTACCATTAACCATGGCGAATCTTATTATGTTCAAGCAATGTTGAAGTCCTTTTTGTGCAAGATTAACAAAACGCAAAAATAGATGAGAATCTACGAGGAGTTTAGTTCAGAAGATACTTTCATATTTTCTCTCTCTTTCCATTTGCAGTTCATAAGATACTTTCATATTCTCTCTCTCTCCATGTGCAGTTCATGCATTTTATGCACTCAGCTTTTGCTTTTATTTTCGGTTTTGCGCCGCCCCCCTTCCTTTGTCCGACTTTCTCTAAACAATATATAAACTAATTATTACGTACTCACATTCTTAATAATTGTTCATATTATATCAAGTCTTATGTTCAAATCAATCGTGGCTTGTGCAAAAGTTTGGTCTTTAGAAAAAAAAAAAAATCATGGGTTGCCTATCAAAATCTGGGTCTGCTAACTATAAAAACTTAAAATCGGATAACTTATCATTTTTACTAATGTGACTAATGGACTCATCTAATAACTATTAGAACAGAATATAAGGACACTACCGATCCTCTTTTTTCCTATAAAAAGAAAAGTTTGATCAAATTAAATCATATAAACATACCGTCTTAATTGATAATATTTTTAGAAATACAACTCCCTAAAACTGATAAAAGTAAAAATAGAATACAGGCACAAAAATCTGTGTTAATATTAATTTTACCTATCAAATATATTACCCTTCTTTATATACAATAGATTATTGTTATAAAATGCAACCTCGTAAATAATGTACCTGTACTCTTCATAGCAATGGATTCCAAATTAGACGCTCGTGAATGTTATTGTTTATAGTTTGTTTGGATCATAGTTTAGATTTGAGTGTTCTTTTTTTTAAATCAAATTAAATGTATAAATTATCTATATTTGAAAGAGAGAAAATGAGTGTAGTGACACATATTTTAAAAAAGTGAAAATATAGATTTGAATTTAAGTTGAATTAAAAAAATTTGAATCCAAAGTAATGATCCAAACTTACTATGATTTGGTTGTCTAGTTTTGATTGTACTCTCTCTGTGTCTTCTATATGATAATAAAAATAAATAAATAAATGGAAGGAATAAGAGAGGTATAGAGATTAGTAGATGGACTTTCACATTTTTTATTGTTTGGCAGGAGAGAAAGAAAGAAGGAAATGTTATTAGAAAAAAAATTCTAAATCTTTCCAGATATCTTAACTTTAATCTTTCTTAAATATCACATATTATTAAAAGAATTTCCTACCAAACATAATTATAAAACAAATTAAGGACCTCTAATAAGATGACCTATCACTCTTCCCTTCTTATTTTCTCTCATACCTACCAAACATGCCACGAGTGTTCACCAACCAACATAGCTTCTCGACTTTTAATTAGTTGTATTTTTCCTGGATAAACGTGTCACTATTTCATAAGGTATACTCTCCTCAATACTATGTTCAATAAAAAAATTAAGATAAGATCGTAAAGCAATTATATATTCAAGATCCTCTGTTCGTAATTATGCAACCAAAACAAATATATTGCAAATGTCAACATATTTTTGAATTCACGTTTAATAATTAATGCAAGTATGCAATGTTCAAGACCACATAAATAATAATATGCGAAAGATATGGAAACACTTTTGTCTTTTGTGCTGGCTTGTTTTTTCTTATGGTGGAATTTTTTTTTGGCTAAGAAACCCTGTGTTTTTAACACAATTTTGTATGGTTAAAATTTCATCAATTTTTTTTTAAATTAATTATATTTTGAATCTCATAAAATTCTGATTTGATTTAAGGATGCATAACCATATCTCATCGTTAAGATTTATTTTAATACTCTATTATAGAATTCTTCTTATCATCAAGTTTTTATTAATCAAGAAAAAGAACTTAAGAAAGCACAAAGAGCTCTAACTATGCAATTATCCGGGGAAAAAAAAGGCTGAGTATGAATATTTCCATGATAGTGATTTGTTAAATTGCTTCTATGCAGTAATACAAACCACAAATAAGGGAATCTCTTTGTTCTCCAACAATCAAAATCCGTAACCATTGATGGTGATAACATATGACAAAAAAAGTTCTCTTTAAAACTTTTTTGTTTTAATCAGATTAAAAGTTTGAATCATACATCACACACTTGTAATAACATATATTTGAAGATGAATTATTTAAGTTCTTGACCTATTAGCTGATAAAAGTTAAGGAAAATAAATATTTTTCATATCATCAATCATCCACCATATATTAACATATCCTCAAACGTTAAATTTTTTAAAATTAATACCCCTAAAACAGTAAATAAATAGAACATTACAACCATTAAAATCTTGTACAAAGGTTATTATTTAGATTATTGGTGTAAAAATGCCGCCTACAAAATAACGTTGCTTGTTATTTTCATAGCAATAGATACAGGTGACCAATTTAGAGGGCAGCACGCCAAAATTCTTATGCCACAAGCTTTGGCTGCTTTCCCCAGTCATCAATTTTTTTCTTGAATAATTACGTGAAAATAAATACACTGGTCACTCCTAACTTTTTATTTATTGCTTATACTTTAGATGACCCTAACATTTTTTAATACTCCCTGCCCCATGAATCAAGATAGGCAACGAGCCGAGTAATTGTTAAAATTTTTAAAAAATTTTCCCTAAAACGGCAAAAATAAAATAAAGTAAAATTAAATACAACCACTAAACTCCGTGTAAAAAAAAAAAAAATTTACCACTCAAAAAAAAATTTTTTTAAATGACCCCTCAAAAATTTTACCTAGCTATCTTTCTATACCAGTTATGGATTACTAACTAATTATAAATTATTGTTATAAATTTGCAGCCTAGAAAATAACGTTGTTTGTAATCTTCATTCCAATTAGCTCCATTTTATACATCTCTAATCTAATATACTGAAATTTACCCGCCAAAGGTCAAATTTTTTTACTTTTGAGTTGAAAAATCATCATCTGGTATATGAATTGCGATGCTTATCAATCAAATTAGGTCCATAATGCCAATTAGGGCTAACTCAATTGATTGAGTGTGTGAGTGTATAATTAATCTGGATTAGAATTCTAAAATAATTTTAAATTTTTAATAGTATTAAAATTAAAAAAATTAAAAAAAATCCAATTTGATATATGATAAACATTATATAAAATTTAGTATCATTCCGTTCGGTACATGCCGAATCATAAATTAGTAGATATAATATTATTGCTGAACTTTAGTCTTATTACTTATCGACATTGTCATCTTTACATACCTTTTACATTATTTAAAAATTATAAAAAATATTTAAATATATAAAATTTATTTTTACAAGTTTAAAAACTTAGCATTTATGAAATAAAATAATTACAATATTTCAAATAAAACATTATGTATCCAATATGAAATTTATAAAAATATATATATATATCAAATATGTAATTCTTGTTTTGTGTCAAATTATTGGCATTGATTTATGTGTTATAAGAATTCTATGGTCAATGCTATTAGTTTAGTATCCACTTAGTTGTCTAGTTGATTCTGAGTCTTCACAAACCAACGTAGTTTTTCCACTTTGAGCTTATATTTCTTAAATGACTTTTTCATTCTTTTAAATGAAATATTCTCCAAAAAAAAATATTTTATATATCCACTTTGAGCTTATGTTTCTTGAATGACTTTAATTTAAAATTATCTGCAATTTCATTTTATTAAACATATTTTTATTATTGTATGGTGAAACCATTATTCTTAATTTTGTCTCTATAATTAAAACAAGAAAATAAAGATAAAATATATATATACAAATAAAAATATTTTATTGAATAAAAAATTGTCTAAAATATAAAAACTTATAGAAGGTGTAATGATTTATTTGTATTATTTTTCAATTGTTGGTACGCAGCACATGAGTTTTGTATCAACCTGTTTTTGAGTTATCTAAACAGATCCCTTATTGTGCGCGCACATATATATACACGCATATATATTGTCTTCCGTATACAATCAGAACAAATATATTGCTGAAGTCAACATACTTTTATATTTGGCTTTTTGTAATAAATCAATGCAAGCACAAGTTTGTCATGTAATATTCAAGCAAAATAAATGTTCATGTAATAATGTGTCTACACATCACCACTATGTTTAGGTGTGAGTTTTGTTTCTTCTGTTGGAAAGAATTTTTTTTAAAGATACCTTCTTTTTGGTCTTCAAGATTCCTTATTCTGTCGAGTACATTCTCACAACTTAATGACTTGTGATCCTTTTAAATCATAAATTGGTTATGTAATTTAACGTATAAATAATCCGTAGAAGATAATCCAAACAATCACTTAAATTTCATTATATTACCTTTTTTTAATCAGAAAAAACTCTAATATGACTCACATTTATTAGAATATTATTAATATATCTAACCGACGAAACAAGTTTTCATAATCCTAAAAATTTTCTAATGACAACTTGTGTTTGTCATTAGTGAGCTAATGAAAGGGAAACTTCCCATTTAAGACAGATAAACACTGCAACAATATCACTAATCACATATTTGTTTTTAGAAAGACGAGTTAGTTGTCAGTTAGCACTTCCCCTTTAGGACGAGAACATCCTCAATATGCCTATATACA
The DNA here is from genome assembly GCA_035233585.1 of Antiaris toxicaria. Taxonomy (NCBI): domain Eukaryota; kingdom Viridiplantae; phylum Streptophyta; class Magnoliopsida; order Rosales; family Moraceae; genus Antiaris; species Antiaris toxicaria. Next base: position 109,750,173 of record CP141154.1, on the reverse strand, counting down.
ACAATAGAAGGAGCCGAGTCTCATGAATTATTTACAATAATGGCAAAAGAGTGTAATTAACGCCAAAGCCCGACCTATTTGCCAACGAAGATTGTGTTTAAATTTTCCCTCGCTCCCTTTCCTTTCATCTCATAGACGATCAACAACAACAATTGCATGTGTTTTTCCTTTGATTTTGGTGTTTAACTCATGGTGGACCTGATCAAGTCGAAGTTCTTGAAGGCATCTTACATTTTGAAATCGGAGCTCCTCCATGATCCTCCTTTTGAGTTCACCGATGACTCTCATCAATGAGTGGAGCGGGTACATTCTCTAGTACTTTCCAACTTTGATCTTATGATCTTCCTTTATTCACAATGACAAATGTCACTAATTATTCTTTTGGATATTTTTAGAGGAAAAAATATTGATTTGCATTTGAGTTTAAATGTGCGTAACACAAAAATAAAATAAAATTTGATTGAAAAAGTAAAAACTAGTAAGGATGAATTGTAGAATAGACGATGAAAAGAGTACTACTTCTTGAAAATGCTACTAGAAAATTGAGCATGAATTTGGTAAGTGACGATGCAAATGCAAAAACAAATCTTGATTTTTCTTGGGAAGAATTAGAACCATAGGCTCAACCTGGATTTAATTTTCAACACACTACCTCGAGTCCTCAACCATTTCGAAATTACTATCTCAAAGAAAAAAGAGTAACGTTTTTGTTCTATGAATTTTTATTTGCTCTGTCATTATTATTATTATTATTTAAATTCTGACTGTTTAATTTTCTTCTTTTTCAGGTGATAGACTACAACGTGCCTGGAGGTGGGAATTGCAAAAATTTTGTTCAAAATATTGAGTTCAACTTAACATGCACGTTGCATTTATAGTATTAGAATATAAAATTATTGTTTGTCCACCTTCCAATAGCTTAATTTTTTAAGATGAGCGATAAACTAACATAATATCATGTTTGACATTCAATGTGTTTTGAATTTCTTTTTAAATCTTTATATTGGATTTTTTTAATTAATATTTTGTTCGCATATTTATCCATTGTCTAACTTAACTTCCACATAAGTGAGAGCATCATCTTTCTTCTAACAACTTAAGCTTTTGAAATGATTTATTGGTTAAATGGACAAATAGAAAATGAAAACAAAAACTAAAAACCTAAGCAGGTCATATCTCAAGTGTATAAAGCTGTGAAATAAAAAAAAAAAAAAAAAGAGGGTCAAATAAGGAGAAATCTTGTTTAGAACCGCCTTACTGATACACATGCCTGGTGGTACTTGATGTTGCTGGCAAGCTAACCCGTGGCCTTTCGGTTATCGACAGTTACAAGTTGTTGAAAGAAGGAAAAGAACAAACTAACGACAAAATCTTTCCGGCCAGTGCTCTAGGTTGGTGCAGTGAATGGGTGATACGATACTAGGAAATAACTCAATTAGGACCCGAAAAATCTTTAATCAAACGATTTTGCCTAGCACAAGAATCTTGTAACTTTATGATGGTAATGTTTTGCAGCAACAAGCATATCTTCTGGTTTTCGATGACATTGAGGACAACTCGCATACTCATCGTGGCCATCCTTGCTGGTACAAAGTTCCTAATGTTCGTGCCTGGAATGAATATTACCCATTTTTCATAGAGATATATATGCGTTGTGGCAAAACAATTTAACTTATGACACTGTCATTAAGGTTGGCATGATCGCAATAAACGATGGTGTTGTATTCGAACCCATATTTTAAGGATTCTTAGAAATCACACTAGGAACAAACAATACTACGTTGATCCGATCGATTTGTTCAACGAGGTAGTTTTCTTACACGTATGATTTGCTTGATCATAGATCTATGGTGTTTAATACTTTGCTGATATCCTTTCTATAGGTGGAGTTCCAGACTGCCTCAGGCCGGATGATAGACTTGATCTCTTTTCTTGAAGGCAAAAAAGATCTCCCCAAAATCTCATTGTCACTGTGAGTAAACATTTTCTGAAATTTTCAGACTATAAAAACAATGTCTGCAGGATCTGCATATTGCTAAATGACTAATGCATTGACAAATTCGTGTGGTGCAACAAAATAAAATAAAATACCTTTTTTTTTTTAGAGTGGAATAAAAGATAAGTGTTTTCTCAGGATGTTGTAAAGGGTGATTTCCACCTCAAAAGAACAAAAAACAAAAACCATGATATGGGGCAGCTCCCACATGAAAACGAGCTCCTATCAAAAACCCCCAACCCCTCTACCTACTGAGCTAGCCCCAACGGCGTTTGGGAATATCCAACCTTTATTCCACCTTCAAATATATATAACAGATTTTCCAGCCAAAAATAAAAAATTAAAATAAAACAAAAAACAGATGGTAAAAGTGCTTCAAAGCAGGTAATTGGTTTCTACACCTTAATATTTTCATTGCTTGCTTACTCTATCATGTTGATCTCCTTGTGATTTTTGAGTTTTTGTTAATCCATTCCCTGTTTGGATATTTTGCAGTCACCGCAACATTGTTCAGTACAAAACAGCCTATTATTCACTTCACCTTTCTGTGAGTATCAATTCTTATGGCAACTAAACCGATTACCACATGAAAATTCAGCTTTACTTGTTGTGGTTGATGTTTTTGTGCTGTATATGCAAGACTACCTATTATTCCTATCATTTTCCCAAGTATTATTCATTTTGTGTTTCTTTTGGAGTAATTTCATTAAAATTTAGGGTGTCTTTCCATTATGATAATATCAATTTGAAGGTTTTTTTCTCCTTGAAAGTCACCTTGCTTCAAATATCTTTGTTGTCTCACTTCGAAAGGTTGCAAATTTGACTGAGCAGAAATTTATTGAAGCTGGTAAAATCCATTGAAGCTCACCCCAGCAAAGCTATTCAAGCAGTGTGAAGTCCTTCTTGGGCAAGATCCACAAAAGGCAGAAATAGATTAAAAGAAAAAGAAAAGAATTATAGCTAAATAGTCTTTTTTTAAATAAGTTTTTTAATAAATGATCCAAGTTTCTAAAAATAAGTTAAATGATCATTTTTTAAATAATTAATTAGTGATTAATTATAATATTAATTATCAATTTTATTTGTCAATCATTAATTAACTAATAATCAATTACAGATCCATTAAAGCTCACCCCAACAAAGCTGTTCAAGCAGTGTTGAAGTCCTTCTTGGGCAAGATCTACAAAAGGCAAAAATAGATTAAAAGAAAAAAAAGATTTATAGTTAAATAGTTTTTTTAATAAGTTTTTTAATAAATAATCTAAGTTTTTAAAAATAAGTTAAATGATTATTTTTCTTTAAAAAATTAATTAGTTACTAATTATAATACAAATTATCAATTTTATTTGTAAATCATTAATTAACTATTTATCAAATCTAAAAAATAACAAATAGTTATTTTATTAAATAACTAAAATAGATCACCCAATTTAATTTTTCGAAAAAACAAAAAGTCTCAAGAACAAGGACGTAGGTCGGAATTTATTTTATTTCTTCGAAAAAAAATATAGTTTATTTTTCCCAAGTTGTGTTCCATAAATCAGATGACTAGTTTGATCTCTTGCTTTATCTTAATTCTAGAAACATCTTGTTGCCATGGGTTCTGCTTACTTGGTTTATCCTTGAATAAACAACAATGATAATTTTCACTCTCCATCATATATATAGATATATATTTATTTAAATGAATTTCAAATTGTAAGTGAAATAAGCTTTACATCAAATATAGAATCATAATTAAATTATATCTGTACTGTTCAATACTTATGGAATGAGCTATTGAATTAAACCCGGGCCTTTTGAGTGAATATTCTAACCATCTAGACTGACCTAGAAAATGCTTTTAAAATTCAATTCTTGTCAGGTAAAACTGGGAAGAGAGATGCCTAATTCACGTTTGCTGTTCACCAACCTAGAAAGAAAATTGTGTGGTGCTCAAAACAAATAAATAGAAGAAGAGGACACCGGTCCACATGCATTTAAGACGAGCCTTGTTAGGTTGCCTGTTTAATAACTGAGGATGATTGGTACCCATATTTAAATTATATTATAGTTAAATATAATATATTTTTTTTAAATATAAAAATATTTTATTTAAATACTAATCAAATCACATTTTAAATTTAATACAATTATTATTTATTATTTTACTTTTTCTATTATTTTTATTACTTACATCATATATTCTCTTTCTCTCTTTTTTTTCTCTCTACTTTTATCCTTCACATCATATATTTATTATTAAAATATAATTCAAATACTTTTCATCCAAACATATATTGCATTCAAATGCAATGCTAATACTTTTTTTCTAAATATAAATTACATTCAATGTATTACATTCAAATACAATACAAATATAATGCATTCACCAAATGGACTACTATTTAAGCTACAATTAAGTATGATTGCAACTTGTGATCTTGATTTCGGATTTCCTCCGAAGTTTAAAAAAAGAAAAAGAAAACTAACTATTAACTCTGTTTTCCGTCCCTAAATTTTGTAAAATCAAGATTTAATTAATTAATTATTTGGTTTTGCTGAAAAATTATTAAAAAAAAAAGAAAAGAAATTTAGAGGAAATTAAATAAAAATAGTTTGTCAAATAGACATGTTTATATCAAGATTTAACTAATGAGTATCTTAATTTACCAGCTAAACTACTCATGCGGATTTAGAGAGTGAAAAATAAAGTTAGCATGTGTTTATTAAACATGTTTGAATGGAATTTTTTTGAATTAGATTTGAGTTTAAGGGGGAGTTTGGGATAAGAGGCTGGAGACATTATTTTTAGGTTGAAAAAAAGTTGTTTTGGAAAATGTGTTTGGAGAAAAAACTGATTGAGGTGAAAAAATAAAAAATTTAAAAAAATATATATCAATATAGAGAAATAAAACGAAAAAAAAAAAAGAAAAGGGAGAAAAAAAAAAAGGCAGAAAACAAGAATTGCATTTGTGAGATTCCATTATGACAAGGGTGATTAATCTTAATCATATGATTTAAATCAAACAGTATTTATAAAATGAGTATAATATTGTTGTTCAAAAAGTTTCTTCACTATATATCCAATCTTATATGATATGCACCATGTGATTTAATCCTAGTTTATGACTAATGACTATTATTAATCTATTCAATCTATGAAAAGAAGCACCCACACCGTATAAAACTTCCTTCACCTTCAATCAAAATTTGCTTCCCTTTCATTTTTTCATTTGAATTACTATCATTTGTCCCCTCCGTCTCCTTTTCAATCAGAAATAGAGAAAAGGGTTGTCTCCTAAACGAAATTAAAGCTACTGTTTTACGAATATGACTTATTGCAAGCCATCTTCTATAAATCCATGATTTCATCAGCTTCTAGGAGTGAATGGAATGCCTAAACCGGAAAAAAATGATAGAAAAAAAAAGTAGGAATTTAAAATCAAAATTTCTCTCATATAAAGGGATGAGAAGCGCATTAGCTAAAGGACAAGGGATAATTAAGCAACATATCATAATTTGTTAGTATGGATTGATTTTTACCACAATTTAAAAAAAAATATTATAAATTTGATTTATATTTGATAATTTTTTTTTTCTTATTCTTTCTTTCTCTCTCTCCTCCCCCCTCTCCCCTAAAAGTGCACAAGGCTCTCTTTCTCTTTTCCCTTATCCGATACCGGCTGACACTTTTCCTTTGGATGCTTTCGACAGCGATTTGTGGCTGGAGCTTAAGAGAAGAAATACGAGATTGCGACAGAACTCCTCCACACTGACTTGTTTGTGAACCCGCTGGAAAACTCTTAATCGCGAAGATCTTTGCACCATCAAAGGGAGTTGGTGACGACAACAATGATGATGAGTCTGCAGATCAGCGGTTGCCATGCCGACGGTTGTGTTAGAAATATTTGCTCAATTTCTTAGTTGTCCATGTCAAAAGGAGTCTTGTTTTGGTTTTACCTCGTCTATAGAAGAATAAGTAGCTTTAGGTGGCTTTATTGGATTCTGTTGCATTTTTTTGTCCGTAAGCACTCTATTAGGAGTTAGTGGCTGCACTTCCTAGTTTCAAGCATTTATTCGTTGGTTTTAGCTTTATAAATAGAGCAGCTTCTTGTTGTAAGCATGTGTATTAGATTTCAAAGTAATAAAGGTTCAGTCCTTTGTTTCTCGTATTTTGACTTTTCTTCCTCAATATATTCAACAGGTTGGAGCTCTGCTGAAGCAGTGAGTGGACTCGCAAGGATGAGATTGCATTGCCGTGGAGAAGATGATGGTTCGGGAATCACACGGCTGAGCTCGATCTTGATGGAGGCCCAAGGCGATTGCTTGAAGGAAATTGCGATGGGGAGGAGATCAGCTGACAAGCAGAGGCGGGCCGGCAATGATGGCTGCAATTCCGGTGAGGAATGTCCGGCGATGAGTGTGGATTAGGGAAGAGAAAGAGAGAGGGTGACTAGCTAGGGAATAGAGAGAAATAGCTAAAATCAATAGTAAATGATCATTTATCGTCTGTAATTTTGATAAATGATTTCTAAAGTTCCCAAAGGAAAAAGGTTTTAACAACCCACCATGTGAGTCCATATGAGGATTTCCGTCCGATTTTGATTGGAAATTATATGGAGGGCGCAAAATAAGAGTAATTACTAGGGTGGTTATTTTTAAATTAAAAGAGTAAAATGAAAATGACCGTAAAATGATTAGTACATTGGAGCAAACAATCCATTTTTTTTTATTGTTTATTGTTATTATTATTATTATTCATCCGATCTTTTAACTCCTAATTTCACAAGACGGAGTCATTTTTCTTGGGCGTTCTTTAAAATGTTCTTGTGGGATGTTAGCTTTCTAAGCCGTCGTTGTACTGACAACATTGTCGTTTTCCATTATATTTCTCGTTTCCGAAGTTGGTGTAACCTTCAACACATTGTTAACTTGTGCCTTGGACCGTACGCCTCAAGCATCCTCACATCAAAATTTTGTCCTTCTAGCAAATCAAAGCAATGCAAAAAAAACAAAAACAAATAAAGAAAAGCTTGAATTCTATGCAATTTAAAAAATTATCTCATTTAGACTTATATACACAAAATTATGAATTTTTAAAGTTTGGAGTTTACTGTAACGTTTTAGAAATGCAAATAGTGAAAAATGATGAAATTTTAGAAAAAAGTTGATTTTTAGAGGTTGGAGAACAGCCCCCAAACGTGCCCTAATTGTTACGTGTTTGGTGTCTGATTTGAATGGTTGGAGGAAAAAAAATGTAAAAACTTGACATGTGTTCAGAAAAGAAATATCAATATGGAGCACATTTCGTTATTTTCAAAATTTTATATAAATTAAAAAAAATCTCATTTGAACTTGTAAATGTAAAGTTCTATACTTTTAAAGTTTGAGTTGCAAATTATAATAATAAGCTGTAAATAATTAAAAAAAAACTACATTTGAATGCAACCGGTGTACCAAATGCACACTTAATATTTGGTACATCAATTTGAGTTGAAAAAACTCAACTCAATATTTGTCATCTACTAAAAAGTCAACTAAATTTCATTATTTATAATTTCAATTATAACTTAAAAACTCAAATTTTTAAAAGTCTATAATTATGTATATACAAATAAAAAATAAGATAATTTTTTTTAATCGCATAGATTTTGATATGAACAAAAAAGATCCATCTAAGGCACTTATTTAGGGAGCAAGTTTGAATTATAATATTTTGATTTGAATTGAATTAAATCAAAATATGTTTTTGATGAAACATTTGAACTCTTTAAGCTAAAAATGAATATTAAAAAATATATATTAATATGAAGTTTTTTTCATTCATATTGAAATTTTATATAATTTTAAAAAAAATCTTCTCATTTAAACTTATATATATAATTATGAAATTTTTAAGTTTAAATTATAAAATTATAATAATAATAATTATGAATAAAAAATTATGGTTGACTTAAAAAAAATAAAAATAAATTGATTTTATAGGTTCAAATTATTAATCAAATGAGTTTATATGTTTTGAAAACTGTGTTGAGATCATTTCTGAAATTGTGTTTGGTTATGTTTTCTAAGTGTATATTCTAATAAATATAAAAATGAAACTCTATTTAGTTATATTTTTGAAAACTCATTTTATAAATGAGTATTTTATGAAAACACATTTATATTTTATTTTTAAAAAAATAACAAAAAATAAATTATTAGTCATTATAAAAAAAAAAAAAAAAAACCTCTTTGATGGTGGGTTTTGCATTGAGGGACAGAAGTGGAAAATATTAGTGATCTAAATCCTAAGTGGTAGTAACAACGACAGCGGTAGCAATGTCATCATTCTAGAGCTATTATGATTGCGATGGCAACCTCGAAGACACGAAATCTTAACACCAACAGCAACTCATTTCATAAATTATTTAGTTATATTTTTTAAAACTCGTTTCATAAGTAAGTATTTTATGAAAACATATTTATGTTTAATTTTTAAAAAAATAACAAAAAATAAATTATTAGTCATTATAAAAAAAAAAAAAAAAAAACCTCTTTGATGGTGGGTTTTGCATTGAGGGACAGAAGTGGAAAATATTAGTGATCTAAACCCTAAGTGGTAGTGACAACGATAGCGGTAGCAGTGTCATCATTCTAGAGCTATTATGATTGTGATGACAATCTCGAAGACATGAAATCTTAACACCAGCAGCAACTCCCAAACTCACAACCTAATGATCTTTGTTGCTGCCCGAGATGGAAGCCGTTGTTGTAGGGGTGAACAAAAAATCCGAAAACCCAAATAACCCACCCAACCCACCCAAGGAAAACCCGACGGGTTGGGTCCACGTCAGACCTAAAAAAAAGTTGGGTTGACCCACCCAACCCAATGTCAAATTGGGTGGGTTCGGGTTGGAATTTTAAAACCCGATCAAAACCCAACCCACCCAATGAATATGTTTTTTTTTTTTTATATTTAGAAAAAATATAATGATTAACCTAAGTCAATTTTGTTGATCTGATTGTCATTTCCCATTTATGCCTCCCTCAAGCCAAAGTTCGTGCCTTGCCCTTACCAAACCCGATGTCCCACCAGCCTCCTCCAATCGTCCCTTTCTTCGACCATCGGCCGTCACCCCTCGACGTATTCATTTTTGTCTCCCTAAGCCCGTGTTCGTCTCGTGCCTTGCCCTTGCCCAACCCAAGCGCCACTTGTCACTAGCCTCCCCTGATCCTCCCTTTTGTTAGGATTTAGGAACAAGATTTCAAGTTTATTTCAATTTGCCTGACTTTAGTTCTTGTTACTACACACATTGGAGTTAGAGATTATTCTTGTGAAACAGATTTGATTGTTTGTGGTTGATGTTTCTTAGTATTCATTAAAAGCATGTTTTAATTAGTTTTTATTGTCTTTATACGACTTATTTATTTGAATATTTGAGCTTGTATTTTAATTTATGATTAAATTTTTAAGTCATGTTTTATTATTTTATTTTTATAAATTGCCGAACCCGACGAACCCGAAAAACCCGCAAAACCCACCCAAACTTTAATTGGGTAGGTCGATTTTGTATATTGGGTTAATTGGGTGGGTGAAAAAATTTTTCAACCCACCCAATGAAGATTGGGTGGGTTGAAAAATACCAAAAATCCACCCAACCCACCCGACGAACACCCCTACGTTGTTGTGGGTTTCTTGGGCGTCATCTTTGTGGGATCTAGGTCGCTAATCCGTGGTCGTTGTCGCGAGGGAACCGTCATTGTCATCGCCAGGGAACCGTCGTTATCATCGCCAACTTGTAGTCATCATCCTTTTGCTAGAAATGGGGATTGTCATGGTGGTCATTTTTGTAAGATTTAAGTCACGAGTCGGTGATCATTATCGCAACGGGGCTGTCGTCATTATTACTAATTCATGGTTATTGTCCTTCGTCGGAGATGGAGGTCATCGTCAAATATGATCATCATCACCAATGTTCTACATGCACAGAGAGAGAGAGGAGAGAGAGAAAACGAAAACAAAAAATGAAAACAAATTTTTTTTGTTTTAAAAAAAAACTCAAAAAATCAACATAATTAAAAATGATATTTTTAAAATAATTTTAAAAATTTTAAATAAATAAATATTGAATAAATAATTTTAAAAATTTTAAATAAAAAAATGTCATCTTAAGTTTATTTTTATTTTTTGTGTATTTAAAAATAAAAAATCATCTGTGAAAATAAAATTAAACGCCACAAAATAATTTTAATAATAGCAATGGTTTCGAAGCAGGCGAAAGTGACGCAAACACAACTAATAATGGCAAGCACACCCACCGACAAGGACTCCAAGGGGCAATTTTATCTTAGGGTTAGTTTGGGAGGGATAATTGAAGATTTTTTTTTTTTTTGAAAAAAGATTATTTTGAAAAATATGTTTAGGAGAAAAAATTATTTAAAATGAAAAAATAAAAAAATTTTAAAATTTTTTTTAAAAAAATATCAATATAAATATTTTTTTGTTTATATTAAAATTTTATGTAATTTAAAAAAATTATTCAATTGAGATTTATATATAAAAGATTATGAAATTTTAAAGTTTAGAATTTATTATAATATTTTGAAAATATATATAATAAAAGTTAGTGATACATCGAAAAAGAAAAAACCCGTGGGTCCAGAGTTAATGGCCTTTAGTTTCTCTCTCTCTATATATATATATATGTGAAGGCGTTGACTGTATATTCCCGGACATCATAATTCCGAAAACTGGCGAGCGGTAAAAACAATACAACAGTGATCTTGGCCTTAAATAACGAGAAACTACGTGCGTTTTTTTTTTTAATGGTCAGAAATAATTATTAACTTTTGTTTTCTTTAAATTTTGATGCGATTGTGATGATTAAAATACAATATTGATAGAAAATCTCTATCGAATAAAGATGTAAAATGGAAATGATATTGGATCTGATTTATAAACAAAACCTGAGATTTGGACAGAGTATAGAACAAGTTGTTAAAGAATAATCTCTTATAAAAAAAAGTTGTTAAAGAACAATCACCGAAAATTATTTTGACACTATACGGAGTGGTTTGGTTAATTACGGGCTTGACGAAATTAATACTACAAATCTCATTCCATGACGCACTTAAATATTAAATTAATCTCCAAGTTAAATAAATTAAAGGGATTTATAATTCAATGACTTTTTTCTAATAATTTTATTTAATGAATAGCTTAAGTTTTTAAAATTAGTTAAAAGATCTTTTTTTTCTTAAAATAATCCATCAATTTTGTAATTTTCTTAAAATTGAGTTTTTAATCAATCAGTAATTGATCATATTTAATCAATCAGTAATTGATCATTATTAACTCTTAATTAATTACTGATTAATCATAATTAATTATTAATTTTTATAATCAATCACTGATTGATTACATTAATTTTTTGATCAATCAATGACTAACTATGGATGAATCAGTGATTTACCATTAAAAAATTATAAAAAAAACTAAGCTTTCCATCTCTCTCTCTCCCCTTGCCATCATAACTGACTATGCAGAACCATCATTGTCTCCCTACTTCCACAGCCATTATTGCTGTAGATCTCAAAGCTACCCCCTTCGACATTGGAGACTGCAACCCATCCTTATTTGGAGCTCGGAAGGCCGTGATCAGAGCTCGGGTAACTGTGATCGATTAAGGCTACTCCCTCAATGCCAGAGATTGCGACCTAGCTGTGATCGGAGCTGAGGAAGCCACGATAGAGCTTGGGCAGCCGTAATTGGGAGATCTCTGTTGGCCCTAGCTCGTGAGATCTCCATTGCGATGGCTCCAACTTACGAACTTCGGTGATAACATTGGTGATTGTGATAGAATCGCCTTGCGTGGAAGAACCGAAATTGCAAAGAATGAAGCTCAGAGATCTCATCAATCTTGTGCGTAAAAAATAGAGCTCGACAGAAGGACAACAGTTGGCTGTGGAGGATCAGGTGTCGAAGTCTTCAAAGGGAAGAGAAAAATGAGTGCAGAGGGAGAAGAGAGAAAGGGAGTGCTTAAGGAAATTAGAAATTGATCAATCAAAATATACACATTAGGGCATTTAGCTAAATAAAAAACAGTTGATATATCTATTAGATTAGGTACTAAATATGGGTCACCCATCCTAATTACTGTAAATTAAATAACACATCACATTGTGATGGTTGGTGTAGTTTGGTTAGTTTTTATAGTTAAGTAATTAAAAACAGTAAATTTTATAAGGAAATTTGGTTTTTAAAAAATATAAAATTTTTATGATAAAACCACTAATTTTTCATTAGAAGTAAGATTTTTTTTAATCATTATTGTCTAATCTATAAATAACCATGTCAATAATTTACAATGCATTATATAAAATTACTTTTAATCATAAATTAAATCATATGAAAATTAATCAACAATTAAAACAACTATTCACATCAATAGTAAAAAAAAGTCTATTATAAAAATTTCCTAAAAAATAAGATGCTTGTTCACACACTCTAAACTTGTATATAGTACACATATTTGAATTGAAATTTTAAGATTAGTGTTAGTTGACTTTTAAAAAAACTATTTAAAATTTTTGTTGATTTTTTAGAAAAAAAAATATTTAGATAGAAAACTTAAGGGTCTGGTTATGGTTATTTTTCTAGATGGTACTTCACCATCTAATTCCAATACTCACAATTCTATATTTCACTTTCTATCCCTTCTATTTTCAAAAAACTTAAACTTTTAAAGTCCTTATTTTTGCACTATGTTCTAGGGAAACTCTATGGCAGGGTATTTACTAGAAGGTACTTATTTTAACACTGTACAGATATAATTAAATGGTTACGATATTGTATGTGTATGATAGTTATAATGTACTTTAGCTAATAGTATTATACATTAAGAAATAAAAAAAAAAAAAAAACCAACCTTCCACTAATGATCTCCCTATTTCACCAAATTCTTTATGTCTTTCTCTCTCTATCTCTATCCCTTTTTGTGAATCTTCTCTAGCCTTAAATCCTTAATCCTTCTAGTAAAGAATTTGAATCCGACGATTGGAGTAGTAGCAATAGCCATGCTTTTTGATTCGGTAACCAAAGCCTTAATTCCTTTAGCCATATTTAACTCTAAGGATTTGGGGAAGCAGAAAAGGGTGAGATTTCAATTCATCTTTAGGTTTTCTTGATTTCCTTTATTTTTTTTCTTGGTTCGTGTTTCAAGCGAGAACTGCCGATGGAATGTTTGGTAAGGGGCAACATCGTTAGGGGAAGGTTTAGGTGTGTTTTTGTTTTAATTTCTTAAATTTTCAGTTTTTTTTTAATTTCTTAGTGTATAATACTGTGAGGTAAGATGTATTATAACTATTATGTATAAACATCATCTTAGCCATTAAATTACATTTTGATAGTTAAAAAATGAGTTCCTACTATAGTCTTATTCCTATTATCTATATCACAATTCATTTTTAAAAGTCCTTTCCTAAACAAAGATTTCTAATCCAACTTCTAAAACTCTGTCTCTAAAAGTCCCTTAAAATGACCCTTTAAGTTAGAATTAGACAAGCCATTTCGCTTATACAAACTAGTTTTTGGCTGGCTACAGCCTACGTACACAGTTGCATCTGACTATCTTGAAAAGTTTGGGACTCATTTAGGGATGGATTAAAATCGATATTTGATGGATTGAAAATGATTGGAATAGCAAAAGATGAGAACAAAAATTAAAGAAAATGATAAAAGAAAAACTGTAGCAACCAATATTTTGTGGATTAGATCTATTACCAAACTAGCCTTAAGATGGGATGTCTATGTTCGAAAATATATATATATATGAAAACTGAAAAAAAAAAAAGGAGTCCCCTTTGTTTTCTTTTTTCCATTTTTTTAAACAAATTTTGGTGCGGATTTATCCCAACTTGAAATAAATGGGCTTTCAATAGGTGATTACAAATTCTAACAAAGACAAGTTGACCTTATGTTTAGATGGGGTGTTTATTTTCAGAAAGAAAAAAAATATCCTTTTGAGATTAAAAAAAATATATATCCTTTTGACAAGTTAACTTTTTTAAGTCATGTTCAAATTTAAACATAACATCCAAATAAACCATAAAAGTATGATACGTATTCTTCTCACATTGAGAAGGTGTTTGGGGGAGATATTTGAGATATTTTTTGGATTAAAAAGTTATCTTAGAAAATATGTTTGGAGAAAAAATTATTTGGGGTGAAAAAATAAAAAGTTTTAAGAATTTTTTTAGAAAAAAAATCAATATGAATATTATTTTATTCCTATCGAAATTTTATATAATTTAAAAAAAATCATCTTATTTAAATTTATATATATAAAGTTATAGATGTTTAAAATTTAAAATTTATCGTAATATTTTAAAATTTTAAATAATAAAAAATAAGATTGTGTTGAAAAGAAAATATTTTGAAAAAAGTTTGGTAAACGCATTGAATTTTGATTGTATTTGAATGAAATTTGTTTTTTGAATGTTGTATTTGGTTGAAAAGTATTTGTTTTGTATTTGAATGAAATGTGTGTTTGGATGAAAAGTATTTTAGAATTGAAAAGTTGATGTGATTGGTAAAAGTAGAGATAAATAGTGAAATTAAAAAATTGATGTGATTGTTTTAAAAATATTTTGAATAGTAATTATTTTCGTAACACTATTATAAAATTTGTGTTTGGTGTAAAATTATATTGTATTTAAGTAAAATTAAAATTGAATACTTTATCCAAATACCCCTAAAAATACTATCCGAAACAACCTCCCAATTTATTTCTTCCCAAGAAAAGACCACTCCAGAAAGTAAATAAAAAAAAATAAGGGCAAAAAAAAAAAGACTTTAAGGGTAATCATTACACGTTGAGCTTTATCATTAGAAAAGCACTTAATTTGTCTTTGGAGTGATAAGCTATCGTGTCAAATACGTCCGTTGGACCTTTTCATTTGAATTTTATGAACAAAATCCTCTTCCATTGTTTATTATTATTTTTAGGGCCACTTTCCACTGTTTTTAAACCATCTATTTCTTTATTCAGCAAAGTATTAATAGTAATTTCATCACTATCTATTTATGGTAATTTGGAAATTATATTATTGTGCCTTGTGATCGGTGCTTACACCATTGGATACCCTATTAGCAGAAGTCTTGAATGGCCTCCAAAATGGGGCTTGGGTGATCCTTTACAAAACGTGGCAACAACTGTATGCCCATGCCGTCCTCCCTTATTATTTAGATGCCGTTTGGTTAGTGGTTTTAGAGATCAATGCCACGTTTAGATAACACATTATCTTTATATAATATATTATACTTATATTATACTTAAATATAATATATTGAATATAATATATATTTATATAAAAAATATTTACATTTATTCAAATGTAATGTTTATTTAAAAAAAATATAGTTGAATTATAATGTATATGATGTGATTAGTTAAAGTAGAGAGAAAAAAAAAGAGAGCATATGATGTGATTGATAAAAATAATAGAAAAAGTAAAATGGTGAATAATGATTGTATTTGATTTAAAATATAATATGATTAGTATTTAAAAGTAATATTTTTACATTTAGATGAAAATTGTATTGCATTCAAATGCAATGTGATAAACAAACCAGACATAAAATTAAATTTTTTTATTTTTTTATTATTTATATCTCTAAAAATTTATAGTAAATTCTAAATTTTAAAAATCCATAATTTTGCATATATAAGTCCAAATAAGTTATATTTTTTAAATAATATAGAATTTAAGAGGAACAAAAATAAGATTCATATTAATAATTTTTTTCTGAAAAATTTTTTCTGAATAAATTTTTAAAATTCTACATTTTTTTCACTCAAAACAAGTTTTTTCTCCAAACATATTTTTCAAAACTTACATTATTCTAATCTAAAAAAAAATCTCCAAAATTCCTTCTAAACTGGTCCTTAAATTAGAAGCCAACATAAATAAATAAAAAATAATTAAAAAATTTTTTTATTTAAAATTTATTTATTTATTTATTTTATGAGGGGACCCTTAAATTTTCTTAGTTTAATTAGAGTTAATTATTTTTTAAGTCCCTAAACTATAGGTCAGATATTACTTTGACTCCTAACTTTTAAATCATTTCAGCACGAGTCTTTAGTCTATTAAATGGCTCAAAATTAATCTTTTAGTGCATATTATTATTAAAATCTTGTCAGAAAACAGAATAGACTCTTTCTTATAGTGATGTCTTAACGAAATTAAAAAATTAATTCGTATTAACCACAAATAGTCCTCAAATGTCTTCTTTTATCCAGATTTTGAGGATCAATGGATAACAAGATTAATTTAGTACTTGTTCTAAGACATTTTCAAAGATAGTGATAAAAATTAGATTTGACCTATAATTCAGAGACAAATTGCCTTTTTTTTTTTTTGGTTTGTTTTTGATCATTAGAACAAGAGAAATAAATATTTTAACTTTTCCAAATTATTTGAAATCACTTTCAAAATTATATAAAATTTTTTAATAAACAACAATAATATTAAAATAAAGTTTATAATATTCTATTGACTAATTAAACTCAAATATAAGTTTAAGATTCATTTGAGAAAACTTTTGAAGATAGAGTTTTAAAGGTTGGAAGAGAGAAAATATGAGATATAAATTTGAGATTTTTAAAGTTAAGTGGTCAAAATTTCGTCTCAAGACAGATCCTCCAAATGAGCCTTTAGATATAGTTTTTTTCATAAGCTATTTTTGAAAGAAAGAAGTAAATAACAATATTCAGAATATAATTGAAGTAAATAATAAGTTTTTTAAATAGTTGTGGTAAATAATAAATTTGTTATATAAATATTTTATTTACGTCAAATTTATTAGGTAAATAATTAATTTACATCTTGTAATTACGTCATTTGTAATTTTTCACTTACCTTATGAATTTATTATTTATTACAAATATTTTAAAACCCTACTATTTACTATAATTATTTTCTGAAAACTGCTATTTACTGGAGGTGTTTGGAGAGTGTTTTGAAGATTAATTTCAGACACTTTTTGATCCTTTTTTTCCACCTTATAAATATTTTTTACTGTTTATATCTTTAAAATTCTATACTAAATTCAGAATTAAAAAATCCATAACTTTACATATACAAGTCCAAATAAGATGATTTTTTTTTAAATTGTATAGAATTTTAAGAGTAACGAAATAATATTTATATTGATAATTTGTTTCCAAATAAATTTTTTTAAAATTTTATACTTTTAAACTCTTAATAGATTTTTTCTCTAACATATTTTTCAAGACTCACCTTTTCTTATCTTCAAAACATTTTTCAAGAACCCCCCCCCCCTAAACACTTTGTTGATTTCCTTTATATGTTTTGACCAAGGCTCTAGTAGCAAATTATTTAAAAACAGATTTTGGACTTGTAAACAAAGACAGCGGGTCTGCCAAACAGGCCTAAAGAAGTCAAAAAATCCATACGCGCATTGCTAATAATTGAAAAATATTGAGAGAGAGAGAGAGAGAGGGGGGGAGAGCGAAAGGAGTGGAGAGGAAAGGGGGAAGAAAGAACAGGTTGAACTCAAAAGCTAAAAGACTTTTCTTTATGTTTCTCTCTCTCTCTCTCTCTCTCTCTCTTCAGATAGTTTAATTCCAATTTATCTAAATTATTTCTCTATAACAATCTTCATCTCGGTCATTTTTTTGTTGGCTCTGTTTTCCCATGTCCTAATCCTCATATTCCTTCCCATGTCATCGTCCGTTTTTCTCAGTTTTTTCTGGTCAATTCTTGGACGCAAGACATAGAGCATTACGTGGATTTCTGTTCTTTTCTACAGGACAGAGCATTTCTGTTTTTTCTTTTCCTTCACGTCCATAAAATCGGATCAACGGATCTCACGACGCTTGTTAAAAATGTTCTTTTAAATTTCCACAGTCTCGTTTCTTTTTCTTCCACGTTCTTCATGTGACCCATTTGACGATTTCATAACCAGATTAAAAGATTTTGATTTTCGTTTCCGGGTTTCTTAGATTTCTGGGTTTCGTAGGAAAAAAAGAAAAAGAAAAAAATGAAGCTGTTGGTTCGGGTGATCGAGGGTCGGAATCTGCCGGCGACGGATCCCAATGGGCTGAGCGATCCGTACGTGAAATTGCAGCTGGGAAAACAGAGGTCGAAGACCAAAGTGGTGAAGAAGAGCTTAAACCCATCTTGGGGAGAGGAGTTCAGCTTCAGGGTTGAGGATCTCAATGAGGAGTTGGTCGTCTCTGTTTTGGATGAAGACAAGTATTTTAACGACGACTTTGTTGGGCAAGTCAAGATTCCTGTTTCCCGTGTTTTTGATGCGGATAGAAAGTCCCTTGACACTGCTTGGTACCCTCTTCAACCCAGAAACAAGAAGTCCAAGAACAAGGATTGTGGTACGTTTTCATCCTTTTTTTTTTTTTTTTAATCTTTGTTTAGTGGTTACGTTTTTTTTTTTTTTTTTTGTGTTTCTTTGTGCATTTAGGTATTTATTTGCCTTTATCTTTTCCTGTTTCAAAATTTTGATCTTGTTGCTTTGTTACCTTTGGATTTGTAATGGCACGGGACAGTTTCAATTATGAAAATTGCTTTAGTGGCAATATCTGTTTCTGATGATTTGTGTAAAATGGTTGAAGTAATATGTATTTTTCTGTGCTACTCCTGTTTTTCTTGTTGATTTGTAGGAGAGATTCTTCTTTTCATAAGCTTTGCTAGAAGCAATTTGTTCGTGGAATCGAATGGTAATCGAAATCCTGCACCGCACTTGAGGAATGATGCTGATGTAGGAAACGAATCGCCTTCGAGATCTTTTAGTGGCACATCAAGCTCCAGTTCTCCGGCAAGGCAAGAAGAGTTTGTAACTTCCAAGGAAGAGAAGGCTGGTGCACAGAAAACTATTGCCAGTCGAATTGCAAATATCTTTAATAAGAATACGGATACGGTTGCGACTTCCTCTCGTAGAAGTGCCGACTTGTCTGAGATATCTGAAACTGTTGAGAGTGAGGATTATGATAACAAGTCTGAGGATGAGTCTTCTTCTGGCAGTTTTGAAGAAGCAATGAAAATGATGGAGTCAAGAGATCAAGGAAGCGATATCCCGAGCAATTTACCGGGAGGAGTGCTTCTTGATCAATTGTATGCCATTGCACCGGGAGACCTGAACTCTTTATTATTCTCGCTGAATTCGAGTTTTCCAAAATCACTAGCTGAGTTGCAGGGAAGTACAGAATTGCAATTAGGATGTTGGAAGTTTGAGAATGGTGGCGAGAACATGAAGCGAGTAGTCAGTTACATCAAGGCTGCAACTAAATTAATTAAAGCTGTTAAGGCCATTGAGGAGCAGACATATCTCAGAGCTGATGGGAAGGTTTTTGCAGTTTTGTCTAGCGTTAGCACTCCTGATGTCATGTATGGAAGCACTTTTAAGGTAGAGGTTCTTTACTGCATTACACCTGGGCCAGAGCTTTCATCTGGAGAACAAACTTCGCGTTTGGTAATATCTTGGCGGACAAATTTTCTTCAGAGTACCATGATGAGAGGGATGATAGAAAATGGAGCCAGACAAGGGCTGAAGGACAACTTTGAGCAGTATGCTAGTCTGTTATCTCAGAATGTCAAGCCAGTTGATTCGAAGGAGCTCGAATCCAACAAGGAACAGGTTTTGGCATCGCTGCAGGCAGAACCCCATTCGGATCGGAAGCTGGCGGTGCAGTATTTTGCTAATTTCACTGTTATCTCCACAATTTTCATGGGATTTTACGTGCTTGTTCACATCTGGCTGGCCAAACCAGATTCTATCCAAGGGCTGGAGTTTGTCGGGCTTGACTTGCCAGATTCTATTGGTGAATTAATTGTGTGTGGCATGCTGGTTCTTCAGGCTGAACGCATGTTGCGTTTGATTTCAAGGTTCATGCAGGCCAGAGGGCAAAAAGGTAATGCCTCTGGCTAGTTATGCCTTTTTTACTAGTTGTTTTTCATTGCCTATTGGGTGAATATCTTGGGTTACATACCCCTATTGTGCCTAATCCGCTGAAACTTTATTTTGTATAGGTTTGGATATGATTGATTTTCTTTATTTCTCCAATAATAGGCAGTGATCATGGTGTGAAAGCACAAGGAGATGGGTGGTTGCTAACTGTTGCCTTGATCGAAGGAAGTAACTTGGCAGCTGTTGATGCAAGCGGGTTCTCTGATCCGTACGTGGTGTTTACTTGCAATGGGAAAACTAGAACTAGTTCAATTAAGTTCCAGAAATCTAATCCTCAATGGAATGGTAATCTTTACTTTCAGACTTTTATTACTCGTTTGCTTTGCTTGTTTCTGCAACCATTTTTAAAGCTATCATAGCAAGAATATTGCAAAAACCAGGCTGAAATGGATGTCTTTTCCTAAGCCATAGACTGATTCCAGACCTGATTAAATTTCCTCTCTTATCATATCTGTCTTTGCAGAAATATTCGAATTTGATGCTATGGATGAACCTCCTTCTACGCTTGATGTGGAAGTTTGTGATTTTGATGGGCCTTTTGACGAGGCAGCATCTCTGGGACATGCTGAAATCAATTTTGTAAAAACAAATATATCCGACTTAGCTGATTTGTGGGTCCCTCTTCAAGGAAAGTTAGCTCAGGCTTGTCAGTCTAAGCTCCATTTGAGAATTTTCTTGGACAATACAAGAGGTGGTAATGTTGTTGAAGATTACTTAAGTAAGATGGAGAAGGAAGTGGGGAAGAAGGTAAAAACACCATTTTTTTCAACTTTCAAAATGGCGGTACTTTCTTATTTTCTTGAAATGGATATTTTGGCACCTTTCATATAATTCGACACATGACTTGTAATGAAAAATTGTTGTAGATAAATGTGCGTTCTCCTCAAACAAATTCAGCATTCCAGAAGCTTTTTGGGCTTCCGCCAGAGGAGTTTCTTATCAATGACTTTACCTGTCACTTAAAGCGAAAGATGCCCCTGCAGGTACCGATGTTGAGAATTTTTCCTATTAAACTGCTCCTTTTGTTTATTGTTCTTAGAAAATACTTTATATGGATCATGAGTGCAACTGGCACTGGCACATGCTCTCGATGCTATATCTCATCAACTTGCATTTCATCCTTCCCAGGGCCGCCTATTTCTGTCTCCAAGAATTATCGGGTTCTATGCAAATCTGTTTGGACACAAGACGAAGTTCTTTTTCCTCTGGGAGGACATAGAAGATATCCAAATTTGTAATCCTACTCTGTCATCCATGGGTAGTCCAATTATTGTGATAACTCTCTGGCAAGGCAGAGGTCTGGATGCACGGCACGGTGCCAAGACACAGGACGCGGAAGGCAGGCTGAAGTTCCATTTCCACTCCTTTGTATCTTTTAATGCAGCTAATAGGTAGATGGTTCACATCAATTAGCCTCATTGGTTCGTTTCTTTTTTGCACTTCTCCAACATTCCATAACATTCGGTGGTGCTAAACAGGACGATCATGGCACTATGGAAGGCTAGATCCTTGAGTCCTGAGCAGAAGGTGCAAATTGTTGAAGAAGAATCTGAAGCCAAAAGCCTCCAAACCGACGAGAGTGGATCCTTTTTGGGCCTTGATGATGTCAGCATGTCTGAGGTTTATTCTTGTGTTCTCTCTGTTCCCGTAAGCTCTCTCTCTTTCTCTCTCTCTATTTGCCTTTCGAGAAGCAATGATTGCAAAACCCATCTAGATTTTGATTCTGTACTAGTGTATGTTTTGGTTTGTTACATTCATGGATGGCAGCTTCTAGTTTTGTTTCTTTGTTTCAAGCATTTATTAGACGCATTTTGATTCTGACCATCTAATTCTTGTGGTTGGTGTCTTAGACGAGCTTCGTCCTGGAGTTTTTCAGTGGGAGTGAGTTGGAGCATAAAGCTATGGAAAAAGCTGGTTGCATTTACTATTCCCAAACCCCATGGGAACCAGAGAAGGGGGATGTCTATGAGAGGCAAGTCTGCTACAAATTTGCGAAGCGTATTTCCCGTTATGGAGGAGAGGCCAGAAGTACGCAGCAAAGAACCCCAAATGCTGATAGAAGTGGTTGGACTGTTGAAGAGGTCATGAATCTCCACGGAGTTCCACTTGGTGACTATTTCAATGTACAATACCTTTACGGTTTCTTCTGGATTTCTCTTTATTCAGTTTGTCATTGTTTTATCCTTGGCCGTTGAGGTCAGGGGAGCAGGGTATATGATCTTGAGGACTTGTAATCCTCCTTTCTACCTCACATTCGAAATGCTAAATGCGTCATGTAATTGT
This sequence comes from Antiaris toxicaria, assembly GCA_035233585.1. Taxonomy (NCBI): domain Eukaryota; kingdom Viridiplantae; phylum Streptophyta; class Magnoliopsida; order Rosales; family Moraceae; genus Antiaris; species Antiaris toxicaria. Next base: position 109,727,923 of record CP141154.1, on the reverse strand, counting down.
TTTGCAGCTTCACCTTAGATACCTGGCTGAGGACTTGCCATCAAAACAAAAGGGATGTCAGATAAAAGTATTTTTTGGTATTGCCTGGCTCAAAAGCACTCGGCACCAGAAAAGGATTACAAAGAATATTCTTCAAAATCTGCAAAGCCGCTTGAAAGTGATTGTTAGTGTAATTGAGGAGTTTGGGACAAAATAGGTATATGAATTGGTGGCTTCATCTGAATGGATATTTACATATGGGACAATTGATATTGCTTCATGAAACCCCTTTTTGTGAATGTCATCTGTGTCCAATTCTATATCTGATTAAGCACAGATGGACATAAGTTCTGGACAAGCTCTTCGATGTGGAATTTAATTTGAAACCAATGGTTTTTTGCTTTGTCAAAATCAAAATTCTTTACACAATGGATTAAGGGTGTTGGATTTTCAGGAACACAAGTTTATAATCCATTCTACTATCTGAGACAGAAAAAATAGCTTCTGACATGATTTTAAGGCTTCAGAAGAAGTACAAGGTCTCAGGCAATCTGTAGATGGTTGGTGCTTTAAGATCATCTCAGCCACAAACTTGTTTTCATCGCCGCGTAAGAAATTAGTCGTCATTCTTTTCCATCACTTGTCTGACAGGCAGATGCTCCAAGTGCAATCAACGAAACCTCTAACTTGATGTTTGTGAGTGTGATGAGATGGAGTACAAGGTCTACCTAAGAAGCTCGTTGTATAATGACAGAAAAGAATTTGGCTGAAGCAAAAGTAGTTCTTTTTGATATGTTGATTGGACAGAACATCAATAGTGCCTCGATGAAGAATCCGATGTCAAGTTGGCAGCCCTTCCTTGAGAATGTTAAGCTTCAGTCGGTGGCAAAAGAGAAAATGGTCTGTAATGCTTGCTTGTTCTTCTATTTCCTGCCAACCGGCATCTTTTCTTCACTGTTCCGTAGTTGTTGCCGATCCGAAAAGCTTACTGTTTTTCATAGGCTGAGGGATTTCATGATTCTGTATAAAGTACTCGAGTAAGAACTTCAGAATATTGATAGGGTAGTTGTATAGATGGTTAAGTATGAGCAATTCATGCATTTTCACAGTGAGCATTCTTATAAGAATTACATGGGCAATTGTTTATTAATTTCCAAACTGAATAATAAAATAAAATACCTTGGTTTTTGACTTTCTTGGCGCTGATTAGTGATGTCTTCTTAAATTATGTATATATGTATATATATTTAAGAAAACGAAAGTAAAAATCTCTCTTCTTGCTTCTGTCGTGCTTTCCTATGGAGTGGAAATTAAGTGCAAAAACTAGGAGGTTATGCAAATTCAATATTTCCTATGTGTCATATTTTGGACAAAATTTTTAAAATTATAAGGGTGGTGTTAAAATAAAGTTTTGGTTCAAATTCATTTGTAAAAGAGAGCAAAGTAGAAAAAATTTTGAATATGCGTGTAAATCCTCTAACCAAAGGCAGCGGTAGTAGTTTTTCAGAAGAATCTATTTTAGTTCAAAAGTGCAATTTGAAAAAGTTACAACAATTATGAAAACGACAACTTAAGTTCGAAACGACAAATATTCAAAAGAGAAATAAAATGACAACAAATATTTTAAATGCGACAATCAAACAAAAGTGCGACAATGATATTGATAACTACAAGAAGGGTAAAATGACAACGAGGTGCAAACGACAATAAAGTAGTGGACGACATCAAAATAAATACCAACGATAACATGGGATAAATCGCAAAACATGAAAACGACAACTGAGTTCAAGACGACAATAACTTGTAAACGACAAGCAATCGGAAATAAAAGTAAACGACATGATTAGAAAATTACGGCAAAAAATGAAACGACAGAAAATGGGAACGACATTGAAAAAGCCAACAACTGAAAAAAAAAAACACAAAAAAAGGGACAATTATTTAAAAATACCCCCATTTTTCTGTCACTTAAGTAAGTTTACTCGTCAAACTTTAAAACACACCCTTTTTTTTTAACTTGAAAAATACACCGTTTTTTGAAAATACAATACACCATTAATTTTTCCCGAATTTTGTTCCTTTTTAACAATAATACCTCCTTCATTAACTTTTGTAAGTCTATGTTTACATATATACTGAAATTGCCTTAAGAAAATTTGGTTGTTAAAATATCAATGGGATGATAAAAGGCCTTTCTATATATCATAACAATTTAGTGAAGAAAAAAAAAAATTTTCCACCAAACTTGTTCTTTCTTTTTTTTTTTTTTCAACATAAATTGAAAAAAATAAAAAGGAAAAATTAGAAGAAATAGACCATTCGTATTTGAGAATTTGGTGGTCATCTGATTAAATTTTTTTTTAAAGACTAAAATGTCACTTACTAAAAAAATTTGGGATCAATTACTCTTAAAATATTGAAACGACAACATATATCAACCTATTAAGGGAGATATAGAGGATTCAGAAAAAGAAAAAAGAAAAGAAAAGAAAAAAAATAAAAAAAGATAGAGATATAAAGAGAGGGATAGAATTGGTATTAAAGGTTTTTTTTTTTTTTGGATAAAAACGAAAAAAAATAAAAAAAAGGGGGGGAAGGGAATGAGAATGGAGGGCAAGAGGGCATCCCATAAGTGGCTGCAGGTGGATTGAATGGCACTTTCCTTTGACCTTTCTTCAAGCTAAACTCTCTTCTGATCTTTCCTAATCATCTTCGTCTTCGATTCGTGAGTTTAATTTATTTTTCCTATTATTTTTTTTCTTAGTAATGCGTTTCGATTTATCTAGAAATTAACTGATTAAAAAACCTTCTTTTTTTTTTTTTCCTAATTTTATTTTTTCTCAATAGTTAAAAGGAAAAAACCTTATTGTTCTTAAAATTGAAGCTGAAGTTGTTTAGATTGAGAAATAACACCGGTTAATTTGATTCTTTTGTTCCAGACTCTTCTTAGATCCGGCAATTAATTAATTTTTTTTGGTGGGATTTTATGTTCTTTGTTTATTTGTATTTCTCTTAGTTTAACATGTTGAACAATGGGCATTTTCCCCAGGAAGAGGGCTTGAAATTGTGGAACCATTTGATTGATTCCAATGCCACACTGCTTCTGAGTGGCTTCTGTAAGCTCAGCAATATAAACGTGATTGTTTGAGTGAGTGAGTGAATGAGTAAATGAGTGAGTGAGTGAGTGAGTGAGTCGGGAACTTGAATGATGTACGGACGGCCAGGGCTTGATAGGTTCAAGAAAGCTCAGTCCTTGGAACCCTTCTCAGTGACCACTGTCAATTCAGCGGCTTCGAAATCGTCTGCGGCTAAACCTGTTAGCACTGACCATTCGTCGGTTTTTCATCCGCAGCATCAGAAGAATGTCTTGCAGGCTCAGCACCAGGGTCCTCAGAAGCCTGCAGGGCAGGAGGCTGCAGCCCCATTGGTGGGCCTGACCCAGGTGGGAGGCGGGCAGTCGACTTGGCAGCCGCCTGATTGGGCCATTGAGCCTCGCGCTGGCGTTTATTATCTCGAGGTCTTGAAGGACGGCGAGGTTCTTGACCGGATAAATCTTGACAGGCGGAGACACATCTTCGGGAGGCAATTCCATACATGCGACTTGGTGCTCGATCATCAGTCGGTTTCTCGCCAACACGCCGCTGTCATTCCTCACAGGAATGGAAGGTGAAAATCATTGCTTAATCATAACTTTGATATTGCTTTGATTGGAGGTTCTATTTGCTTCTGACGGTGTAGATCTTGATATACCAATTTGCCTTCCAAGTCACAATTAAAGATTTTATTTTCGCTTGAGTTGAATGTGGTAGATTAGCATGTTGATTGTCTTGGAACTGAATGAACATGATGCTAAACTTATTAATTGCACGTTAAACCAAAATTCCAAGGAGTTCAGTGGAAATGGTTTACTAGTTTAAGTCATTGTTGTTTGAATATCAGTGTTAATATGATATCATGGGTTTGGGTTTCTTTAATGTTTTTACTCTCAAGCTTTGACCATACTTGGAAAATGTTGAAGGGAAGATAGAAGAAATTTTGCGTAAACTTCTGATGAGATCTAGAGAGGGTGGCTGGATGTATACGGTCGTTAATGGTTTACATTTTAAGAGTTGGAGTTCAGGTCGTTATAGTTAGGCTGAACAACTGGATAATCAGGATGGATGACTGGGTAATTGAGGAGCTTGTAGGTAGTCTAATTCCCCGCACTAATAAATGGAACGGTTGTGGTTAATTGCTTGTTATTTTCGTTCTGATATAATTTTTGTGATGTTTGAAAGTTTTTCCCATTTGTCATGACTTTATGTATTATGTGGGAATTTACAAGCTGTCATTGCTTTTGCAGCGTATATGTAATTGATTTGGGGTCTGCGCATGGTACTTTTGTTGCAAATGAGCGGTTGACTAAAGATACCCCTGTTGAGCTTGAAGTTGGGCAATCTCTGCGATTTGCAGCATCAACGAGAACTTATATTTTGAGAAAGAATAAGGAAGCCCTTTTTCCCCGTCCTCCGCTACCCTCGGAGATCAACCTGCCTCCACCTCCTGATCCATCCGATGAAGAAGCCATTGTGGCCTATAATACAATTCTCAACCGCTATGGTATTAACAGGCCTATGGTGCCATCTAAATCCCATGACTCTGGTAGCTCAGCAGGTGGAACAGATGACAGTCACAAAGAGAGACCCGCTAAGAGAACGAAGAAGGCAAGAGTGGCCTTCAGGGATCAAGTTGGGGGTGAACTTGAAGAAGTTGTTGGAATTTCAGATGGAGTGGATGTAGAAACAGAACCTGGTCCAATAGGTGTAAAAGAAGGAACTCTAGTTGGAAAGTACGAATCGTTAGTACAGGTAACAGTAATACCCAAAGGAAAGGAACAAAACTTGGCAAAGGAGGACGGTTCTTCCCAAAAAGGTGTGACTGGTAAACTGCAAGAGGTTTTAAATAAGGTAAAAAGCGCTCCAAAAGGTGGGATTTATGATGATCTGTATGGAGAATCATTTGCCGGAAAAGTGGGCTCGTCCTGGGCATATTCTTCTGTTAGTTCTGGTGGTAAACCTGCTTCTCCCACTAAAGATACCGAAGACAAGACATCAAGTGTTAAGCCTGTCAATAACTCAAATCATGTTGACGACAACGACGATGATGACTTGTTCGGTGATTGATTAGAGCCGATTGAACAGCTTGTGTAGAATTTTTGGTATCCTCCTATTCGTGGTTTGACAAATTATACTTGGGAGGTTGAAAAAGCAGCAATTCCTGGAAAGGACATGGCACGGTTGATAGAGTTTTGTTGTAACACATTAGTGACTTTTTCTTTGCTAGCACAGGCTCCCAAGCCTTGTATTCCTAAAACCCGCCTTAGAACGAATACAACAAATGGGACGCCATGGCCCGCACTTTCTTTCTTATTAAGCAGCATCTTGATGTCATGCTTTGACCTATCTATAAGCTTGTGCTGATCTAGTAATGGTGGAGCTTTTGGAGAGAGGCTGCATGGAAGATGGTTAGTGTCCGGTGGTCTTTGAGTAGTGATATGGGTAATACTTCAAGGTGGTTAGTTTTCAGTAATCTCCTTGCTTCTTAGGTTTGTACTATTACTCATTTTGTTGGAAAGCAATTGTTCAGTACTTTTTTTTTTTTTGCCCCTCAAAGAAACATTTTCTAATCCTGCGGACTTCCAAATTTATTTATGAGATCTGAGAATGTCTGTGTGTTGATTGGATCAGGCCGAAGTATGATTCGGCATGATTCGGCGAAGTGTTTTCGTGTTACCGATGGTTGATTTCTCCCAGAAACTTAGCTAAATCATATATGAAAGATGAAAAAGCTCAGAAAGGGAGGAAAGATGAGCAAAGTTTAAGGAGGATACTGTTGAGGAAACTGTTTTAAATCGTCAGATAATCATTAAATTTTGTCTGTTTTTAGTATGTTTGACGTGAGTTTGACGTGATTTTGATTAGATTAAAAGTTAAAGAAATACACATTGTTAATCATCATACTATAGAATCTCCTTATTTCAAAGATTAGAGGCCTTGCTTGGTGTGACAAAAGTTTTTTTCTTTCTTTCTTTTTTTCCCCCCCGAATAAAAAGGGTTGGCTTCTGGTATTCACAGATAAAAACTATCTTAATAAGTAGAAGAAAAAAGCAGGTGGAATATATTTTTAACTTTTTTCTATCTTTTCCCACCTTTCATAAGCTGAAGTGCTAAAGCCTCATTTTTACGTGTGAAATGTCATCATTTCCAAATCCTGTTTTTGTTTTTCTAGTACAAAAAAAAAAAAAAAAATCCAGTTTTGCTACTAACTTTCCCTTTTGTTGGACTTTAACTTTCCCTAATCCTCCACTCCCTTCTCAATTGGAGATAGGATTTATTAAGTTACTTTTTTTTTTTTGGATGGGAATATAAACAACGATTGAATTAAGTAAAAGAATACCATACAGGAAGGTGATTCTTGTTGGCCAATGCTAATATTGCCTTCCCAGAAACTAATATCAAGTTTTTTATTGTAGATATAAAACTGATCGAAGAATACTATCTTCAATCAATTTACTACTCTCTTCATACTTTATTATAAAATTCGCCATAAAAACATTCCTTTTGTTAAAAAAAAAAAAAAACAACATAATTTTCCAAAAAAAAAAAAAAAAAACCTATTTTAACATGTCTTGTTAGTAATCAAACAAGCATGGTTCCTTGATACCAACCGGAGGGAGAGAAAAAAAAAAAAAAAAAAAACTAGAAACGGCCGCCCAACTTGCTCAATATGACAGGACAAGAATACTTGGAAGTGGGATGTGTTTAGTGTTACGAGGTATCATGCTATATATGAACAATGTAACAACTTTCCATTAGTCAATAGTGCTCACCTGTATTGACAAAGAATGTAATTGCTTTGTTAATTACATGACTTGATCTAGAACTCATCCCCACCAATTGCATTACAAAGAAACAAACACAACACGTTTGTTCTGGTATAAATTTCAACATATAGTAAGAATGGCATAGAATTTAATTGTTTGAAGAAACACTGAAAAGGATGTATGGTGCCTAAGAGGGAGAATATTTCCCTGAGGCGTATATGGAAGATATGGTGATCCCAAATGGACCATGGGATCTGAAATTGGGGCAAAGCCTATATGGCGTATTTTTTTCTTTTTTCATCCATCAATTATTGATCTAATCTCATTATGTTCCTCAAATTTTAAAATATTTCAAAACCAGTCATGGAACTATTAATTTGTTATGAAATAATCATTCCATCTAAAATACTGTTTTTTATGCTCTAGATTTCAGTTTTAAAATTAAATTCTCAAAACTCTCATGTTATAATATTCTAATGACAAAATTAATCTTGATACATTTAATTTTCACGTAATAATTACAATTCAAATTTTCATGATCTTTGAAGAAAAAGAATTATTATGAGATAAATTAATAATTCAAGAATAGAATTTTAGACGTTTTAAAATTCATGAGTTGAAATGAGATTGAACTTGTGATTCAAGGACGACGGGTGGAAATTTACCTTGTAGATTGTGTTGGATTGGCCAAGCCATGTGGTGGGGAAAACGACACTGACATTAGACAGTGGGGGGTGGCTGGTGACAACCCACCGAGGATGACTGCCCAAATATGGAAGACCCCTCAGTGTTGGGAATTTTTCCGGTAGGCCCATCGTACGTGATGGAGTAGAGATTGACTACTCCCATTTTGGACCTTAGCTATCTAGGCTAGCCTTTCCCCTCCAGCTACAACTCATGAGTCACTACTAGTCTAGTCAGTCTACGCAGCACTGAAATACGCGAGACTTCCTACCGTGGAAAGCCATGCACCGGCTACAACCGTCACGGAAGGTTCTAAACCGTCGGATTGATGGACCTACTTTTGATGTTGCATACGAAATCCATATCTTATCGTCATAACTTGCTTTATCACTTAAACATTAAATGATTTATCGAAACATAGGCAACAAAGCAGGAGTTTCGGGGTTTCTTTGCTTTGTGGGTGAGGGCTGAGAATCGAGACTATTTTAGATTTTGGTGATGATGTGATCTTGTAGCTATCACATTGTTTGTTTATTATTATTATTATAAATGTTTTCGTGTAAGAAACATTAGTAAATTAGTAGCGATATGGACCAGATGGTGTTGGTCCAACCGTGAGAAAAGTAAGTTTTTGGGACAACTTTATGCCGCGAAAGGCACATCCGACCCAATTATAAATACAATGCAATTGCAACCATGATGAGTTTTGACTCAATTAATTAATTGAAAGTTTATGGTCGTACAACGTTCATTACTGAGGGAGGGCCTACGGATTATTTAGGAGACCAAACATTTCCATGACTCAATTAATAACAATGGTACGATCCATTTTTAGTACTGTGTTAGCTTGCGTGTGAGAAATAAACAATTGAAAACCTTTAGATATAATATATATATATATATATTATATGCTTATATGGGTCACATGGCTGGCTTCTCTCAAAGGTCAGAGTATATAGATACAGTTATTTTTTTTTAAATTTTTTTCCTTTAATTTTCAAAACACAAAATCTGACTAAGAAATCTTGAAAAAGTTAAATTAAAATGATAACCGAGGTGATGATGATGATGATCATGCCATGATCAATGATGATGATCCTCATCATGACCGGCATCTAGGCCTTGGCATGACATAATTGGTTTTAGGCTGTAAGGAATTAGAAACTTTTTAAATAACCTTTTTTTTAATTTGTTGCTTTTTTTTTTTTTTTTAATTTTCTTTTGGGGCTTAGTAGTTAACTAATATGTGCATGCCCATACAACGCCTTTAGAACTAAAACTAGCCCATGAAAATCAATAGTTAGCACATCTCACTCAAATGAAGGGATTGAAAGGATGGGGTGGACTCCACCAACCCTTCAAAGATTATTACATGATTTACATGAGGTGGGACCTCGTGATCATGTTTATGATGAACTTAAGCAACGGCCTGATCAATGTAGATGTGAAGACCAGTTTTATAGTGTAACATGTAAGAATTGAGATGTATTAAACAAGATATTTGTTTTAGGAAATCTTTGATGAGAGATTTTTTAAACATAAAAACTTTAATATTTTGTTATCAATCATATGACCAGCTATTTTAACAAAACTATTCTTATTTATAAATCAAAATTAAAACTACAATTTTTTCTGAGTGCTATAAAAAAAATGATAACTTTTATCATATAAATATCTAAAATATTATTATATAAAATAAAGTATACGTAATTTCTGAACTATTATCTCATTCTTATTTTGTTTTTCAAACTTTCGAAACTCTCAATTTATCTCTTAAATTTGTGAATTGATCTCAATTAATTATTCTTGGTAAATTTTATGTTGAAAGCGAAAATGAGTTAAGTGTGATAAAAAATACTTAAAAAAAAAACACGCGGTCGCAGTAGACTTTTTTTCTTATAAAGATTATATATATATGTATATAAAATATAGGCATATAGGGAGTTGGAATGCACACGAACGAAAGGAAAGAAGAGGAGAAAATCCGGGTTCAGAGTCACAAGTCACACGCATGGGTTTGGCAACAAAGGTTTGACAGAGGGAGAAACGCGTGTCTGGGTTTGGCCTCCAAAACAACCAACAAAAGGGGAGGAGGGCAATCCCATCAACCCCCATCAGTGTGATGTAACCAACGGCAGAGGACGAGACACGTGGCCGACATGCAGATCCAGCGGAAGCCAACGCAGCGGAAGAGGAATATACTTGGGATAGTGGGGGGAACAATCATCACCCTTCCCATAATCTGCAGATCTTTTTCGATTTACCATTCCATTTTCTGGGTCCCGCCAACCCCCACACATTTTCCATGCTGTCAACTCTTTGCTTCGTTTGGATCACAATGTGCATTCTAATGTATGGCTGTGGATGGTTATCCGTCTCCATCCAAATTCTTAATTTCTTTTTTTTTTTTAAATTAGTAAAAATTATAATTAAATTAATTGATTTAAATTTAAGATTTTATTCTATTTCAGATTTTACTCGTGTGTAATTTAGGTTCATGTTTAAATATGAAAAAAAATCATAAATTTTAATAAGAATTATGTTAGAATTTTTAGTTTTAATATATTTATATGAGAATTTTTTACTTTTAATGAAAGTAAAGTGGAGATTATATGATAATTTTTTATTTTTAATACGGAAAAATATATAACTTATAATATTTTTAGAATAAAAATAGAAGAATAAAAATTTTCAATTCCATGTGCACCCTTGATTCTGCTCTTGTTTAGACGTGAGATTTTTATTTTTGAGTATATATGTTTTAATAGAAAGTGTATTTGAATGAATATAAAAATAAAAATATATGTTAAAAGATTTAGATTCAAATACAAAACAATAACGATCAAATAAATTTTGTATTGTATGGAAAAAATATTCTAATTGAAAATGTGATTCAAGCGTCCTATTATTATTTTTCAGCACTCCCTCCATTTATGGCCATTTTTTCCCACTTGCGTTGCATGCTTTTTATTAATTCCTTCAATCATAGACCACCCAAAATCTCAAGCTCTTCAGTTACTTTGGACTCTTTTTTTTTTTGTTTTTGTTTTTATTTTTATTTTTTGCAATAATATGCTTTTGATAATATTACCATGTTGACTAATCCCAACCAACTGCAACATGGGCGCGCACAGACTGTCTCTCTAACTCTCTCTCTCTCTCTCTTGTTTGTCTTTTGGTGATGACACATCGAGAAGGCTCACTTTTTTCCTTTTAGTTGGTGTCTGTCTCTTTGCTTTGCTTAACTAGCTAGCTGGTATAACTTGATCTTAAACAAAAGCCTATTACAAGCCTCTCTCTCTTTCTCTCTCTCTCCTTCTCTCTCTCTCTCTCGTAAGGAGATATAGACATAGCTAGGACTATATTTGCATGAGACCCATTTCACGTTGCATCCCAAAGTCTCCTTTTCCACATGCATATGTGTTTGTTTCGGGGTTTCAAGTCCCTCTATTTTTGGCCTCATTTCAGAAAGTGGTTCGGTATTTACACCTGTTTTCTCCAAATTCTGCTGCTTTTGGATTTCTGAAGAGTAAAGTTGCAGCTTTTTCATTCTCATATATACACACACACACATACATATATATATATGTATGTATATGGTGCTCTTGGCTTGAAAGAAACCAAATGACTTTCAATTATATGTTTGTGGTAAGTTCTACTTCTCTCTCTCTCTCTCTCTATTTCACTGTTCTTCTAGTTCTGTTTCACTATTGATGGTAGTGTCAATTATCAAGGGGAAAAAATTAATTTTTTTTTGGGGGTGTGATTAGATTGACAGAAATCTTGTTGGCCTCGTTATAATTGGAGGCCAGTTAAAAAAACAAAAACAAAAAAAAACCAAAGCAAAAGTTCAAAATTGCTTTTTTCATTTATTTTGTCCAGAGGAAGATTCTGCCATACTTTGCGACAAGTTAAAGAAATTGTTGAAAAGGAAACTGTGTCACGCCAGGCTTTAAATACATACCTCCAAGAGAGTGTGGACAAAAGGGAATTATACCAAAGCCTTAAATATGGATTTTATTAAGTTTTTATTTTCTTTTTTCTCATAATCAATTTCTAAGGGAGATGTTATCAAGCCAGGAACATAATAAAAATCCTACCTTCCCATTTTTACCCTTTAAACTTCAAAGAGTCACATGATTCTGAATTTTTGGAGGCAAAGGCTGCCTCAAGCCGTATGAAATTTTGTGAATTGTATTTCATGTTCACTTGGGATCTTGTAATAAATAAAAATAAAATGAAAAAAAAAAAAAACCTTGGGAAAAAAGTGGGCTATTGGGAAGGCTTCTATAGACTATTACTGCTACTGGATTCCTTCTTGGAAGAAAGAAGGGAAAAATATCAGATTGGCCTTTTGCTCTTGATAAAAGAGAAGAAAAGAAAAGAAAAGGTTACTGGGTGTGTTGTGCCACATTAGCCACCATGGTTTCCTCTTTTATCTTTCCTTTGTCTGTGAAAGAACAGACCAAGCAGAGGTCAGATTTCAACCAATTGATGGTGGTAAAAATGCTTCTAGCTAAAACCAAAAACCTCGCAAGGTTTTTATTTCTGCTTTTGGTTTTTTCCCATTGCTCTCTTGTCTTTGTAAAAGATTCTCACTTTTTTTTCCCCCTCTTATTTTTATCGAAGTTTTCATAACAAGTCGTTCACTTGAGGCACTCACTTTTTTTTTTCCTTTTTCCATATAGAAGTCAAACTCCTATTAAATTTATATCCTTAATTCTGGTCTCCCAAAAAAAATTTCCTAGCTCAACTTGCTTCAAAACACATTCAAGATTTTCTCTTTTCTCATTAGAAATCCACTATGAATCACCCCACAAGTTATAAATACAAGCTTAGTAGTATATTTCCTCTGCTTTCTAGTTCTCTCGTTTCATTTTTTGAAGTCAATTGCCTCCTGTCTAAGCCCATAATTACTTTTCTAACACCAAAAAAACAGTCATTAAAAATTTTCCTGACTTCCATAATTTCCATGGAATTGATGGCTCTGAGCTCAAACACTGACTGAAAAGGCAGTAATATACAAGTAAGTCTATTAAGCCCCTCACAGAAAGCTATAATTGGGTTTGGTTCACAGCCCTTTTGTGTGAGTCTCAGATTATTCTCTATAACTTCTTTTCTTTCAGTCCCTTTATTTTTTTCATATTAGCAGTGATTATGCTTTTGCAGCAAATAAAAACAAAGTCATGTGAGTCATGCATATCATGATCCAAAAACACTGAGTCCCTCTTCCTTTTTCTTTTCTTTTCTTTTCTTTCTTTTTTTTTTAAGTTGGTCAGTTTTTTTGTTACTGTGTTAACCAAGTGTCAGAGGTTGGTCACAAAATGCAGACACATCTTGAGCCCCATTGAAGGGCAGTCACAGTGGCTGTCTTCACATACTTCTAAATTAGCTTCAACCCAATTGGTTAACCTACCCTGCAGTGTTGTCTTCCAAATGAGCATACAAGAGACAAAATTTTTTGCATGGAGGTTGTAAATGCATTAATTCAATTTATTGCCACTTTGAGGCTTGGAAAATCTCTCAAAAACCAGCTCTGAGCTCTCATTTATGACAGCAAATAACAAACTTTTTTTTTTTTCTCTTTCTGTGATGTAGCGGTGAACTTTCCTCATTTATATGTAGAGAACACAGGATAAGATGATAAGAAAGATGGGACCCTTTTGAGGGATGAAAGCTGAGGTAATACCTAAATTCCTATTTTGATGAATTTTCTGTGATTTGTGTTTCATGTACATTTTTTAAAAACTTAATTAGCATGCATATTATTTGTATAATCTAAATCTTAGGCCTTTCTTCTAAGTTTCCTATCTTCTTTTTCTTCCTCCACACCTTTTTACTCAAGTAATTCATAAGAGTTCAGCTCTTAGCTTGGCAATTGTTCATTTGATCACATTGGTTTGAATTGCCAATTTGCTTTTTCTCATGACAGGTGAAGCACTTCAGATTTTGCTGTTCATTTATTTATTTATTTTAAAATTTTCATAATGCACCTATATCTGAGCACAAATTCCAAGTCATATATAGTGTCTGTTTTGTTTGCTTCTTCTTCTTCTTTTCTTATTGTCCTTTTTCTTGTTTCTCTTCCTTCCTTTTTCTCATGTGAATAAAACATCACGTATTCAGATTCTGGGTTTCTCTTCAGGAAATCATTTATAGGGGCATCTCGCAGTATTATGAAGTGAGAGAAATTGTCAAATAATATTTGCTATAAAGAAAATACAAGCTGCAAAAAAAAAAAAAATGAAGTTCATGAAAATTGGGACCAGGCCAGACACCTTCTACACAGAAGAAGCTGTCAGGTACCATTTAGTTTTGTTACCGTTTTACTTCAACATAACCAAAATTTGTACATAAACACATATATACATATATAAATATATATATATATATAAGACCAGAATTAATGTATTTTCCTATAACAATGTAGGACTTTGATCTCAGATATACCTAGTGATCTTTCTATACAGATTAACAACATCAGCTATCTTCTCCATAAGGTACGGATTGGTGAGGAATTATTAATGTGTCCCAAACTAATTCATTTTGTAAATGCTGCTTTGAGTGAACATGATATTCTTCTTGCTCAAAATAATTGTGTATCTTCTTAGCTGCAGTTTGCACTTCTGCCGAGATGCGGCATCTTGCAACGCCTGTGCTCGGATTCCGATGACTCGGAGAACGTCGCGATCGAGCTTCATGACATCCCTGGAGGAGAAGAGGCTTTTGAACTTTGTGCTAAGTTCTGCTACGGGATCACAATTAATCTTAGTGCCCATAACTTTGTACCTGCCTTTTGTGCTGCCAAGTTCCTTAGAATGACTGAGTCAGTAGAGAAGGGAAACTTTATTCTAAAACTTGAGGCCTTCTTCAATTCTTGCATTCTTGAAGGCTGGAAGGACTCCATTGTCACGCTTCAGACCACTGCAAAGCTGCCCGAGTGGTCCGAAAATCTCGGAATCATCAGAAAGTGCATTGATTCAATTGTTGAGAAAATTCTCACACCTCCAGCAAAGGTAAGCAATTTTTTTTTTTTCAGTGTTATTATTTTTTATGCTGTGATTAAGTTTTTGCCCTTTTGTTTTGCCTACTAAAAATAATCGTAAATTTTGTTCAGGTCACTTGGTCCTACACTTATACTAGACCCGGTTACAACAAAAAACAACATTCTGTCCCAAAGGATTGGTGGACAGAAGACATATCAGACCTTGACATAGACATGTTTCGATGTATAATTACCGCCCTTAGGACGATAAACATCCTACCGCCGCAGCTCATCGGCGAAGCATTGCACGTCTACGCCTGTCGTTCGTTACCCGACACCATGAAGATCAGAGCACCAGAGAGTTCAGTGTCTCAAGCCGAAGAATTCGAGGAGAGGAGTCGAAGGGTTCTTGAGATCATAGTGAGCTTGATTCCCGCAGACAAGGGGTCGGTCTCTGTTGGCTTCTTGATGAGGCTTCTTAGAGCTGCAAACTACCTAGGAGTGTCTCCTGTGACAAAGACAGAATTGTTGAGGAAATGCAGTCTACAATTCGACGAGGCAACGGTTGATGACTTGCTTTTCCCTTCACAATCATCCCACAACCAGCACTTCTACGACATAGATTTGGTGTTGGCTGTGCTAGAGAGTTTCTTGGTGCTATGCAAGAGGCAAACCCCGGGCTCCATAGAAACCAGCCAATTGTTGCGGTCGCTAAGAAAAGTCGGGAAGCTCATTGATTCTTATCTTCAAGTTGTAGCCAGGGATGTCAACATGCCTGTATTGAAAGTAGTATCTTTAGCAGAAGCAGTGCCTGATATTGCTAGGGAAGACCATGATAACATTTACAAGGCAATCAACATTTATCTTAAGGTAAGAAAAACCTTACATGAAACATCTAAAGAACATAAATCTTTTGCAAAATTGTACCTTTTTTTTTTTTAAATTCGTCTCACAGTGTCTCTCAATGAAATAAGCAGGACCATCCTGACTTGAATAAGGCAGAGAAGAAGCGACTATGCCGGATTCTGGATTGCCAAAAACTATCCCCGGAAGTACGCGCACACGCTGTGAAAAATGAGCGGCTTCCGTTGAGAACCGTAGTGCAACTTCTCTTCTTTGAGCAAGAGAGAGGTTCAACAACAGCAAACAACACCGCCGCCACCACCATGATCAACAACAATCTGTCATTCAAAGAGCTCATTCCCAAAGGGAAACAAGCGCCGACCCCGAGGACCGAGCAGGGCAAGCTAAAACTTGGTCCTGATGAGAAATTAAGCAGCGCTAGAGGAGAGCACGGTACCAGAAGCATTGCTGTTTCCGAAAGCGGCGGCGAAAAGGACCAGCACAGGATCATGAAGAGATCGGACGGGAAGGTGGCCGCGGAATCGGAAAGAAAAGGCGGGAGAGGGGAGATTGAGGAAATGGAAGCAGAGAATAAGGGAAGAGACGCTAGGAAGATGAACTCAAAGGGAAGTAGATCAGATCATGGACGTGACAAAGGCAGAGAAAGATAGTAGACGATTAAAATAAAAGGAAAAAAAAAAAAAAAAAAGAACAACATTTTGAATGTTTCCGCCAGTTTGAAACCGTTGTAATTCTGTATTTTTACGTTAGCAGAAGTTGTAATTGTTGTAAGCAAGCAAGCAAGGATTTAGGGCCCTCAGCTTCTTCATTATCATTGAACTACATGAAATATTATTGTTATTGTTATAAAAGTGTCATCCATATAAGGGCTATTGCCCATTGGTAAGTTCCAATGGCTTGTTCTCGGTATATAATTTGCAAATTTGATCTACTCCATGGAAGAAAGGGGAGCAAAACCCTCATCTGCACTCTTTTAGTCCGAACTTTATGTTCCAACCCACAATTTTTTTCCCCCCACGAAAATATAATTTAAAACTATAATTTCAAGGGGACTTTGAGAGGGTATTTGGGGAATGGAGACTTTTTTTTTTTTTTTTGAGTTAGAAAAAAATTATATTAAAAAATATATTTGGATGAGAAATTTGTTTGAAATGAAAAAATTTAAAATTTAAAATTTAAAAAGTTTAAAAATATATATTATTTTATTTTTTTTTTAAATTTTATGTGATTAAAAAAATATCTTATTTCGATTTATATATATAAAATTATGGATTTTAAAAATTTAAAATTTGTTATAATTTTTAAAAATATAAATAATAAAAAGTGATAAAATATTAAAAAAAGATATTTTAGGGGATTCAAAATAAAGATCCCAACGAGCCTTAGCACACGTTTAGTACTAGCATTTTTTTAGCATTGCATTAAATGTAATGCAATTTTCCCCCTAATACAAAAACATTTCATTCAAATACCAATCATATCATATTTTAAATTTAACACAATCACTATTTATTATTTCACTTTTTCTATTATTTTTATTAATTACATCATATATTCCCTCTCCCTCCTTTTTTTCTCTCTACTTTTATCCATTACATCACATATTTATTATTAAAATACAATTCAAATACTTTTTCCCCAAACACACATTGCATTCAAATGCAATGTTAATGCTTTCCCTCCAAATACAAATTGCATTCAATACATTACATTCAAACACAATGCAAATGCAATACATTCACCAAACGAACCCTTAGTTTGAGTTGCTCTTTTTTCTTTTTAATTAATCTCCATAAATGAAAGAAAAGTTTTTTCAGCCAATTGGGGTCTACTTCATATTTTATACCGGTCACTATCGAGGGCTAAATTCAACGGATTGGCTGAGAGGCGGACAATGATAGCGTTGCCATCACACGTACGTGCCAAAGAGATGTAGCAGAAACTAGAAAATCTGTTCAATAAGCTTGTGTTTGGACAGGATGTTCATATGTAAAAATTAAAAAATATATATTTTTAAAAAAGAAATTTTTTTCGTTTGAAAATAAAAAAGTGTTTGAAAAGTTAAAAAAAATTTTTAGAAAATTTTTTTTAATATCTAAAAATTAAAATTTTTAATATTATATATAAAAATTTAAAATATTTACTTTTTTAAAAATAAATATATTTTTAGATTTTAAGAAGATAAGGGAGAGAGAATCAAATTTCATTGCATGAAATTTGTTTTCCATCTGAGCATGAAAGTTTTTTTTTTTTTTTTTTTAGCTCTAAATGCCACGTAAGAGACGCGTGTTTTTCAAAGAAGTTTTCATCCAAAAAGCTCGAATAGATTTAAAAAATTCGTAATCATTTTTTCAAAGAAATCTCTCTATTACTCAGCCGTCAAATCTCTCTTGTCATTGTCTGGATTTTATTTTCTTTTTCTTATTCTAAAAAAAAAATGCTAAGGCATGTTTCGCATATGAGGTGACGTTTGATGAACAATTTTTTTTTATGTTACGAAAATTAATTTTATATTAAATATAAAATTTTATATTTAAATATAATTATTTTTAATAGTATTATAAAAATAATTATTATTTAAAATTTTTTTAAAATAATTATATTAATTTTTTAATGTTAATTATTTATTTTTATTTTTACCAATCATATCACCTTTTCAACTCTAAAATACTTTTCATCCAAACATATATTTTATTCAAATACAAAATAAATACTTTTCAATTAAATACAACACTTAAAAAAGAATTATATTCAAATGTAATTAAAATGCGATGCGTTTACCAAACGTCCCCTGAAAATGTTTTTGCTTTGAGAATAAAATAAAAATGAGAATGTCTTCATAAACAATGAGGGTGTGTTTGGATAGAGTATTGGAGATGTATTTTTAGAGATGTTAATTTTAGAAACCAGATATAATTTTGGAGATTATGTTTGGGGTAAATGTTTTGAAAAAAAGTTGTTATAGAAATAAGAGAATTTGAATTTTAAATTATGTGGTAAAAAATTAATGTATGAGAATATGTACAAATACTGTTAAAGGTTTGGATAAATATTCGAGGTAAATAAAATTTGGCTTGGAGACATCAAAATCATACCTCCAAACCTTTGATCCAAACACCTCCTGAGATTTTTTTAAAAAAATTATGTTTAATTATATTTTTAGATAAATTAATTTGAATATAAAAAATAAAATTACATGTAGATTTTTTTGAAAAAAATTTGTTGAATGTATAATTTCTAAAAACCGAAAACAAAAATGAAAAAAATAGTTTTTTTATTTTATTTTCTAGTTCTTTAAATAATTTTTTGTTTCTATTTTTAGGAATTTTTTAAGGAATGTTTAAAAAGAAAACTATCTCTGAATTATTATCTTATCTATAATTATTTATAGATTTGTGTTTTTTTTTTCTAATGTTAAATAAAATATGATTCAAGGAAAAAATCTAAATTACGAAATAAAATCTAGAGAGAATTATAAAAATAGCCTTTTTAGTATATATGTTTAAGATTTTTATTCTATGATTGGGATTTTTACTCTAAAACTACTTTTTATATTTGATATTATAAGAGAGTAAAAATCTTGAAGTCATGATATATGATGTAATATTCCAAATATATTCTTTTTTAGCATTCCTCAAAAAACCTTGTGTTAGTGTCTGTTTGTTTAGCAGAGTGACAAAGAGAGAGGAAAGAAATTAGATAAGTGATTTTGAAGAGAATAATGGAATTTTGATTGTTTAATAAAGAGAAAATTGAGAAAAACAATGGAAATTGAAAATTAATAGGCACCACCACTTTTTAATCCCTTTTAACTTTTGAAAGAAAAGAGGGTAAAATTTATTTGACAAAGCAAATATAAATAAAATAATTATTTTGATATTTATCTATTATCATCTTTTATTATCTAGTTTGGTTGTCAATTTTAGATTGAATTTAGTTTGACTTAAGAGACATTTATTTATAGTTTTGTATTTGTATTTTATTTAAATATAATACAATTTTTATCTAAATTTAAAAATTTTATATTCAAATACAATGTTTTTTAATAATACTTTAAATATATTTATTGTTACGTCACGAAATTTTGAGTTTTAAATTCGTACGTGAATGTAAAAAAAAAAGAATCAATTATTAGTGTGTCAAATTAAATATTTACTTTAGAAGTTAAATTTAAAATTTTCAGTATATTAAATATTAATTTGAAGATATTTTTGAATTTTATTAAAATTAAAACAAAAATTTACAATTTTTACCCCAATTTAAAAAAATATAATAACGACAAAACAAATTAAATTAAATAAAAAAACTTTTATTTAAAAACTCTTATCTTCCACACTTCTTATCTCCTCTTCAATCTCTCATGTATTATTTAACTGCCCCCTTCGTCGTCTTTCTTTCTCAGATTCTTTATCAATCTCTCTTATTCCCTCTCTTTCAAGCCTATCATAACCAATTCTCTCAAATCTCAACTCATCGCTCTCTGTTTTTCAATTTTCAAGTTTTCTTTTCTTTTCCTTCTCACCTTCCCTTTCTCACTCTCTCACTGACTCTTTCTCTCTGTTTCTTTCCCCTCACCGTCCTCTCTCCCTCACGTTTTCTCTCTCTTTCTCACTCCCTCTCACTCCCTAACTCTCTCTTGTTCCCCTCCCGATCTCTCACTCTCTCTAGCTCTCACTCTCCATCATTTTTTTTCTCTCACTCCCTCACCATCTCTCTTTCGTTCTCTTCTTCTTTCCCTCTCTTTTGTTTCTGCCGAACGCCACCTGAGCCAGCCCCGTAAGCCACCGACTGCCATGACGCCGAACCAACCATGCCGGACCATCGCCCTTCACCACAGTCGAGACCCACAGGAGCTGCCTCGCAAGCTAATCGTTCCTCCAGTGCCTCCGTCCTCGCCGAGACAGACCCGTGCCCGATTGTCGCGCCCAAGCTGTGCCTCGCCCTCCTCGTGACCACCCAAGCCGCCATCTCGCGTCTAGTCGCTCGCGAACATCCCACGAGCCCTGTCATTGCCCACCGGTTGCGCCACCACCGAACGCCCAGCCGCGCCCGAAACCTCCCACGCCGGGGCCATTGCCCTTCGCCGCACAGCCACGCAGCCCAGCCCCATGCCTCGTCGTCCATCCCCGCCTCGTCCGGTTGCCCCTCGCCGCACTGCCGACCATCACGCTCTAGCGCCGCCGCCCTCCTGCCGCGGTGAGTCACTTTTCCAGGAGCATGCCGATCCTCCCAAAACCAAATGAAAAAAAATATATATATCTATATATGTACGTTTGTATATATATTATATAACAAATAATAATAATAAATTTTGAAAGGAGTGTTTAAATTTTATCTGAGTTTTGGAATTTAAAATTTTAACTGTTTTGAGAATTAGAATTATTTTTTATAGGTTAATATTTTAAGACATTGTCATGTTGAAATTTTTAAAATATATATTTTGAGTATTTGTATATAAAAATAATAATATCACAAAAAAATAATGACACACTAATTAATAGAATCTACAGTAATTATGATTATGAGATTTTTAGACAAATAATTAAATTATTTGTGATTTTTGTTTTTGGTATTTGTTGATCAGAATTTGGAGAAAGGACTATCTTAAAATACATATGAGAAGTTATTGATATAATTAATTTGCCAACAGGTAAGATATCTTATCCTCTTATTGTAGCCTATTTTGTTTTTAGTGATATAAATTCTGTGATTTTGGAAATATCACGATTTCAGAAATTAAAGAAAAATATCCGATCACGGATTTTTGGAAAATAATACGGCATATTTTATTGCGTGAAGAGTGTACCGAGAGCAGCACACACATGTGAAGAGTGCACATATCGATCAATGATAACCCATCATGGAATGTTGTGGTGGGGGAAGCTCATACGGACTGTACACAAACTAGATGTATTTAAGGACACAATTTGCATATTCATGATTACACGTTTAAGATTCTGTACTGCATTTATATAATATTATTATTCTGTTTCAAAATAAAATGTTTGAAAAAATGATTTAAAAATATCGCACTGGATCTTTCGTTCATTATTTAACACTGGTAAATTTCCAGGGAAAGAAGCTGATTAGTAGATACGAGTTGGTTGAATTCAGAGTTTGAAGGCTAAAGACGAGAAGTCTGTTTATTTTATATTTATAATCATGTACGTAAACTTTAATGTTCCGGGACTATAAACTTTAAGTTTTATTTTATTATTTGTAATTTATTTTATTTTATCCAAGTATGCATCTGTGAGAAAATGAATATTTTAATAAAAATGTTTAATAAATTCACTCGAGCGTAATCAAAAGAAAAAAAAAAGTTTAAATAGACGGTAAATGATTTTAAGATAAAAATCGGTAGACCTAGGGAATCGGGATTTATCATTCCTTGATCCGATTCATTTAATTTCATCTCAAAAATATCACGCCCTGAGTTTTGGGACGTGACATTTATTATTTCAGAATATTTTGAAAATAAATTTTTTTCCTATTCACATCATATTTTCTCTTTATCTCATTTTTTCTATATACCTTTATCAATCATATCAACTTTTCAACTCTAAAATATAATTTAAATACTTTTCATTTTAATACACATAATATTCAAATGCAAAACACATCCAATGTGTTGCGTTCAAACTCTAAAATATAATTTAAATACTTTCATCTAAACACACATTATATTCAAATGTAAAGCAAATATTTTTCATTTAAATACAAAATACATTCAATATATTGTGTTTAAATGCAATACGGACACAATGCATTTATCAAATGCCTTGTTAAACTATAGTGGGTATTTGGTTTAAACTTGATTTTAATTTAAATTTAGATTAGTAGGCTCTATTTTAATAATTTTTTTAATTCTATTTTCATTATTTCATCATAATTTCTGATACAAAATTAAACTAAAACTTTGTATACTAAATACTTTACTTTAGTTTTAATTTAATTTATTTCAAACTAAATCAGTTATCTAAATATATGCTTAATTTATATGAAATTATAATTATAAAATATACTTGATTAAATATTTTATTTTATTTTATTTTTTTCTATCAAATAAATATATTTTTAATAACTGTATACATAATTTAATAATAATATCATATTTAATCTCATTTAAAAATATCAAGTTTGAATCTTTTTATTTTTAAGTAAAAAAAATATATTTTTAAAACATTTTATTTCCATTGCTTCTCCAAAAACTAATAACAAACAGAGCCTTATCCTAATATTAGGAGCATTAATCAATCGCAATCACCAGCCTGCTTTAAAAGAAATAAAATAAAATAAAAAAGGAATAAGACGAGATTCTTCGTCAATAATATTTCTATTGGCGAAGATTATTTTATAATAATTAAAATAAAAAAAACACCAAAACATGTCGGAGAACCTTTGTTCTACCTGATCCGATTTATCGTCGTTCTTATCATCATCACCCCTGCTTTGATTTCTCTCAAAGGTAGGAAAAGTTCGTTCCTTTTTTCGTCTTGCTCAAATTATATTTCTTTTTTTTTTTTCTTGTTTTGTTTTAAATTCAGTTTTGGATTGTGTTGAATTCAAGCGTTTTGTTCGATTTCATGACTCATTTTTGGCATTCTGTTACGATCTCCGGTGGTTAGGAGATTCTCCGGTTACATTTTTGGATTTTTAATGGTGGAAAATGGGGATTAGGTTATCGACCACGAGAGAGGTCTGGTTATAGGATCGGCTTCTGGAATGTAAAGCTTGTCAATTTAGTTCTCGCATGGTTCTCTTGTTTCATTCGTTGACAGAAAATTTTTTTTTCCCGCTTTAATTGAAGCTATTTTGATATGATTTTATTGAATTCTTTTTAAAGATTCTGTTTCTTTTGATTCGTCAATGGGACGATGGAGCTTCCAATTCATGGACAATTCTCCGGGTTTCCCATTTTGGGCTAGGTTTTGTCTTCCAATCTTTCCGTGTAAACTATTTGTATTTGGCTTCATCACTCAAAGAATTTGGTGCAATGGTTTAATGGGATCAACAAAATTTTCTATTTGATAATTGCGAGTTAAGCATAAGGAATTTGATGGAATAATGGATTGGTTTCACCCGTTTACGCTATATCGCGGTACAACCAACCTTGTCGTGACTCTGCTTGTTTTAGGATAGTGTAGAGGAATAAAAAAATTAGCCATATATTCATCCGATTCGAGTGTGCTGTTATCTTTAGTTGCTCAAGTTTTATTTTCTTTTGGGGGTAAATAGGATAGCGTCTATGGGAATGAAGAAAAGAATTCTGATGTTTCTTTTCCTTTTGTTAATTTTCAAGGTGACAGAAGGAAGTATATTGTTTTCCTTGTTCTTGTTGACACTGCTATTTCTTTTGTCGAGAGAGTCTTTGTCTTACTGGCCGCTGCTGCTATGCATGTTTATTGCTATCTGAAGGAATGGAGAATGTTGGATCTTTAACAACTGTCATGATTATTCAGACCAAATTGTAAGACTCTTTTTTTTCTTTCTTTTCCATTTTTGGTTACATAGTAACTAGTGAGGAAAGAAGGTGGTTAGACTGCGATATGACATGTAAAGAGCAGAGCATAGTCTTAGGAATTCACAGTTTTGATATGCAGCCACGTTAGTTTTGTCAATAGCTTGGATTTGTTACCTTCAATGTGATCTTTGCTCGTTGCCAAGATATCTAGAGTCTTTTCACTGTAATTATTTGGCTTAAGAATTAATGTTCATTTATGGACAGGTATGGGGTGTTCTGACATCTGGAAAAGAACATGGTGCAGTGCTTAGAAGGAATAAAGCATTTGTGTGTTCAAGTGATTAATTGCTGTGATGCTGATTTGTATAGACACCCGAAGGGTCTGGAAGATCCCGAAGCTCTAGCAAGGGAGACAGTCTGTATATTACCTTCCTTTTAAAACCTTTAACTTCGAGTGTTAGGAAATAATTAGTGATAGAAGAGTCGTATGTTTTCATGGTTTATCAATCCAGTAAATTTGGCTTTAAACCATGAATTCTTTTCCCTTGCCTTTATACTATTTCTTAATTAAAATTAAATTCTAGGGAGGAGGGTTTTTATTTTTCATTTATTTATTTTTTGGCGAGGAACTATGGAACAGATTAATATTAAATTTTCTTTGTGATTCAAAGGAAACACTTTCAGACCGAAAAGGTGTTTAGACAATTATTTATCAATTGTTATCTTGAATAGTTAAGAACTATAATAAATTTATTCAGTGTTTTGGTACTCTAATCATAACTTTACATTTGTTTTGGGTTTAATAGAAACAATCTTTGTTTGTTTATTTTTAGGAATCGCAACATTTGAACATATCATGGTGTTTATATTTCCCTTACTTCAATTGCAGTTAGTGTAAGTGAAATAGAAGCCTTGTACGAGCTATTTAAAAAAATTAGCAGTGCAGTAATTGATGATGGACTTATCAACAAGGTATGAGGTGTTAAATATACTTGGGATCTTTTTATCTGTGTTTCCTCGGTAGAAATAGCTTTCTATAAACTCCACTATCAATGTAATTATATATAATACACTATTGATTATCCATGCATCTACATCAAGGAATGTGTGCTAGTAGCATACTACTTTTGAGTTGTTGTCCTACTTGTGTATGTTTTAGTCACCTAAGAGTTTGTGTTTCAGGAGGAATTCCAACTTGCATTGTTTAAGACTAACAAAAAGGAGAGTTTATTTGCTGACCGGGTAATCTTTCTATGTGTCAATCTTAATTTTTTTTCCCCCTTTTTCTTCCCCCTAAACTGTCTTTAATGCCCATTTCTTGCTTATGCATCATCATATGTTCTGGTAGACATCAAGTGAAATCTTGTAAGAAACCCATTCTGCATGTTTCACCATGTGACTAAACTTTTGGTATGTCATCCACCGTACTGCATGTATGACCTTATAATGTCTTTGAAACATATGGTCCCTTGGCAAGATGCATCTATAGAAGTTTTTTACCATGCCAATTCTAACATTAGTCTGGTTTTTCTGGACTTTATCTTTTGATGTTTTTAGTTTAATTAACATGCATGTGTTTGTTGGCAGTTAACCTTTATAAAAGGATCTGTTTTCATTTAGCATATCCACCTGGGAAAATGCATACACACAAATGCATATTATTGGTAAGCTTGAGTAACATCCGATCCATCTGTTGTTTAAAATGTAGGTATTTGACTTGTTTGACACAAAGCATAATGGGATACTAGATTTTGAAGAGTTTGCTCGTGCTCTCTCCGTCTTTCACCCCAATGCACCACTTGATGATAAAATTGAATGTATGTTGAGCAATTTTTGTGATGTCTGGTATACATCTTTTATATTCATATGGCTTCATTTATTTAGTGTGTTGGGACTTGGGAGAGAAGAGGTGAGGGTGGTGGCTTATAGAACTTGTTCGGAGGCAAATGTCTTTGTGACAGTGGGGATCCCTGAACTTTCCTTTTCTTGCAGTTTCCTTCCAATTGTATGACCTCAAACAGCAGGGTTTCATTGAGAGACAGGAGGTACTTTACCGTTTTTCTTTATTTTTTAGAAACATAACAAGATTTTTCTACTAAACTTATAAAACAGTATCATAGGAGAGGAAAAAAGCCCGACTTTTTTTGGAGTATAAAGTTTTTGTTTTATACACTATAAGCACCATATGCCTCTTTTCATTATTATTCTTGAAAGGCTCCCACCATTTGAACACAGGAACTCTTTCCTTTGTTAAGCTTAAATGTGTGAATTTTGGATGAAAGATTGGTCAATTTGACAACTGACTAGCTAGGTTAGTCAAGCAGGCAGCCCCCCCTAGTTTCATTGAAAATGCACTAGTACTGCTTTTGGTTTACTGTTTCTAACTCATTTGTTCTGTTTCTTGCAAATTTTAGAGGACAGCTGCATATAAGAAAGCTGATTTCATACCTCTATTTAAATCATTATGTTCTACATAGATCACTCCTCTTTGTTGCAAGGTCAATTTTTCCGGCATATTTATACCAAATTAATTTTTTTAACGTCAACTTTTCCCTTCATTATATCAGGTAAAGCAAATGGTAGTTGCGACACTGGCTGAATCTGGTATGAATCTGTCGGATGATGTTATAGAAAGTATTATTGACAAGGTGATTCTTTTGTCCAATTTATTTAGTAACATATATTCTGGATTCCATTTTGGCAACAAACGAGTTATTCCAATTTTAGGGATTTGTTCGTTGCCATTTACAGGAAATATTATTAATGCATATCATTTATATTGTTGTTCTTGGATATTTGAGGAACTAATTATTCGGGAACCAAACTGGTTAACTTATGTTTGAGAACCAAGTTGATTGACTTAGTTTCTTGTATCCCAATTGAATGACATTACTAGGAGAAATGAAAAAACCCAGTTTTCAAACTTGAGAGTTCCGACCCAAACCCTTCCCCTCCCACCCGTTGAGCTAGCCCCAGTGGGATACTAGGAGAGATTGATTAATTATAGGAATGGAGCATGTTAGTGGGGCTGATTCTGCCCTGACTTTACTTAATACACGAGGACAAATTAGCACTTTGGTACTCTTAATAGTGTAGACACTATATATTCTTGGTGTTTGGTATAAACCATTGTGATTTTTCTTGGATAATTACTGAAATTTCTCAAATATTATAAAAGTTAAGATAAGTTTTTCTTGTCTTGGATAAAATTTGTCAGTTATCATGTACAACAAGTTAGGATCGGCTTGCCTTGGAAAATTACTAAAATCTCTCATATCAGTTACAAGTTAGGATCAGCTCCTAATAAATAGTGAATAGCATCGCCATTGTTGACATTCTGAGTCTGCAAATGTTCACTTTTTTTCACTTATTGGATCAAGCATGTCCTTCTAATAAAACAATTAATAACATCATCACTATTTCAATTAATGAAGTTTGATACTCTTTTGTGCTCATTAGATTTCTCTCAATTTTGGTTATATTTCCAGACCTTTGAGGAAGCAGATACTAAACATGATGGGAAGATTGACAAGGAAGAATGGCGAAGTCTTGTGCTGCGGCATCCATCCCTTTTGAAAAATATGACTCTTCAATATCTCAAGTGAGTTGATTTTATCATTATTCCATGTTTGTTTCATATACGCGAAAACATTCACTGATATAAACAAGCATTGGTGGGAGCATCAAATGGTGCTCTTGCTTAACTGATTCAGAAGCGATGATTTAACTGATAGGGGTAGTCTTCCATTGAAATTTAAAATGCAGAAGTACTGTTCATAAACATAGTGTTTGTTTTAATGGATCATGAAATTTGTTTACTTTCGAGATCTTGGAACTTAACATCGGTTTTGTTTATCTTGGACAGAGATATCACCACTACATTCCCGAGTTTTGTATTTCACTCACAGGTGGACGATGCTTGAATCTCAGACGCAACAAGTTTGATCGTAAATCCCGGTTGAAGACTTTTGTATTTTCCATTTCTAGCCAATTGTCATTGTGTGCATAAGTTACTGTTGATTATTATTGGACCTTGTTTTTATTTTTTATTTTTATTTTTTCGGGATAGAGAGGGCTTTTTGGCTTGAAGAACTGGGTTACGGGTGTGTGCTTGTCGATTTGAGTGGGAATAAACGGGAAGAGAAATCTGTTATATCCATTTTCACATTTTGAATGCCATTGTTTGTGGGAATTTGGTGTTTAATATTCTCTAAAATTTTGTATAGCCACTTTTCTTTCTCATTTGAGTTTTGTAAAGTTTTTACGGTTCTTCCTTTTTCTGCTTCTCGTTTATACGCGTACCTGTGCTTGCAGCAGACTTCATTGTCTCTCTTTTTTCAATTATATTTTTTTAACTTGAGATGCGGAACTAATAATAACGATAACTGATGTGAAATTTAATGTTAAGGGGGTGTTTGGAGTTATTTTTGGAGATATCCAAAACTTTTTTTTTTTCAAAATTTTATCATTTTTTTTATTTATATTTTCAAAACACTACATGAAACTCTAAATTTTAAAAATTCATAACTTTATATATACAAATTTAGATGGGATAATTGTTTTTTAAATTCACATAATTTTGAGAGAAACAAAATAATATTTATATTGATATTTAAAAAAAAAATTTTTTTAAATTTTTTATTTTTTTATTTGAAGCAATTTTTTCTTTTAAACATATTTTCAAAATAATTTTTTTTAATCTAAACATAATAACTTCAATCATATTCCTCAGACGCCCCTTAAATATTATCTTTACGGCTATTGAATCATGATATATTAAGAAAGGGCGTTTGTCGTTTTATAACATTTGTTGCAACCGTAAGGCGCGTTTCATAACCTGGATTTCTTTTTGTCCTTTTCAACAAAAAAAAACTCTTAAGGACTGTCCCTATTAATAAGTTAAGAAAACGGTGAAATTGGAATAAGAAATAAGAACAAACTATGAACAAATATTTAGAGATTAACCCATTATATTTTTCTTGTCCCCTTCAAAATAAATTTGAGAGTACTACGATTCGGCACAGAATTGAAGAAAAATTATTTAGTTGTTGTGGGAGTGAATTTTAAATTGCACAGAAAAGTATTAAGGTATTTGATTAAGGGTACGTTTGGTGGATTATTGAAAATGAAGTTTTGGAAGTTGAGTTGAAAATGTGTGTTTAGGGATGACTTTTGAAAAAATTATATGATATAAAAAAATAATGTAAAATTTTGAAATATGCTAAAATATATGTAATGGATCTCATTTTGTTCATCTGATCATTGTGAGTATTTTAACATAAGAACCACTCATTTTAATTTGAAATGAGTAAGTCATCAATTTTCAAAGTTTTAGTTCTTCGAAAATGAAATAAAGGGAAAATAAGATATAAAATTTGGAGTTTTTGATTAAATGGCATAATGTCATCTTAAAAAAGTTGTCATAATCAGGCCTTAAGAGTAAATGAAACAAGCGTATGAAAAAGCAGCACTAAAATGATTAGAAGGCAGAAGAGAACTAGGACCGTATCACGTTAAGGGCATAACAAGAAAATAAAAGAGACGAAGAAATAACATGTGTTAAGTTGGAAGAGAGGTTAAGACTTAAAAACGATAACAAAATCTCTCGCTGAATAGGATTATAAATAAAGAAAAAAATATGAATTTGTCCGCTTTTGGAGAAACATGAGACTTCTAGGGAGGTTATATTCAATTTCCCTAGTTTTAGGAGTTTCACTAAATTTTGTATCTTATTATTTGTCATTTAATCTGATTTTAACACGAATAGTTTTGCAAACAAAAAGTTCAATTTTTACATTTAATCAATTATATAGTCTACAAGAGAAAAATTAACAAACATGAGAGATTTTTTTAGAAAAAAGAAAATTGATCTTTCCTTTAAAATTGAACAATTTTTGAGAAGAGGATTTAAAATATATTTAATTCTTGATAGTTATTTGAGAAAAATATCTTTTTATTTAATACTTGCAACAACCAAATTTTTAATCTTGTTAGATATATAAAATTCAGATGTTTATAATAGTTTATTTTTTGAATTTGGAATAATATCATTCAAACTTTTATGCCTAAATCCACAAATATTTATATATGTTAATTAGGATTTTATCCTTGAAAAAGGATTTTTTTTTTTTGGCGCATTATAGTACAGCCGTGTTTAACAAAAAAGAAATATATCTTCACCTCTTAACTTCTGAAAATTACCTGGCCGATGTCTCTCTCTCTCTATATGTATATATAAAATACACATACAAGTATCTATATATATATATATGTAAAATATTTTACTCTCTCTCTTCACGCGTTCATTGGCTTTCCACCGAGTAGAAGGCCAATTTCTGCAGCCAAACTTTTCGGAGCGAGGAGAGAAAATTTAGACATTTTTAAGGTAGGGTTTCCTCTATTGAATGACCTAAAAATAAAAAAAATTTCAATATTTAGAATGCGCTCAGGCAATTGCCCTTTACCCTTAAGCCGGTACTGGGTATGAAAAATGGGTTTCTAGGAATAACAAACACTTCTTTTGTATTTGTGTTTGAATATTGCAGTTGTGGTAGTGATGGCGGAAAAAACTGGAAAAATGTTCACAATGCCCCAGAAGAAAGGAGTCAAGTCTTCCCTCAAATCTGCCTCTGGAAAGGAAGGTTTGAACTTTTTTCTCATTCATGACTTTTCAATGCTTAAAGTCTTTGTATATTTCATGTTCTTGTGATTAGATTATGGTATTGTCCTTGGGAAATTTTTTAGGCTTTAATTTGTGTCATGGGTTTGCCTTGTTCAGCCTTTTGCTAGAATTTTCTTATGTAAAGCTTGATTTAGCTGAGAAATATGTTTTGAATGCTTAACGTAGTTAAAAGTCGGCCCTTTGTTTTATTTATTTATTTTTTAAATCACTTTTACCAGAAATTGTCTCAGCTTTGCATATCTCATATTTATTTCTTTTTCTCCTTTATGGGCTTTTTCTTTTCTTTTCTTTTTTATGTAAACAAAATTGTATATTTTGAAACATTCGTTTCCTTGTGCATTATACATTGCAGGAAACTTGAAGGGGAAGGATGATAGCTCGATAAAGTCAAAAAAAGGAAGAAAAGTTCAGTTTGACACAGGTTTACGATTTCTAGGAAGCAGTTTTTGTTGTTCTGAAGTGATAGGTTATATTTGTTGGCACTTAATGTTTCCTCTTTAAAAGGTGGCTAATCGTGTCAACAGGTGTAGGCGACGCCCATTTGAATTTCTCATCAAAATATGGTGGGAAGGGAGATACACCAACCACATTTCCTAAAGGTTCAGTGTTTCTCAACTTCTTGTAAATTTTCATTTGGTATTATCTTTGATGCTTTGCTTTGCGATGAACAATGTGTTTTTGGCCTACATTTTGTTTGCTTTCACAACTTCTGATTCTTTAGCTGGTGGGGGTCAAGCAGGAAAAGGGGACAAGACCTTTACTAGTGGCAAAAGTTCTGCACCGAAAACACCACAACCACTGGAGCTGAGAATTGAAAATGGTGAGCAAATATTTGCCTTGGCTATGTTATACTTCTTTTTAAGATGTGATGCCTTAATAATTCTGTGTTTTGATCTTTGGTTATGTCAACTACTACCAAATATATGTAGGTCTTAGATCGATGGTATATATCTCTGTAGTTGGAAATATATTTAGCATTTAAAGGGCTTATTATTCTTTTTCTATCCAAGCAGAACTTCCAGAGAGTGCCAAATGTTTGATGGCCTGTGAGGCTGCTGATATATTACAAGTAATCCAGGAGCAAATGGTACTCTTATCAAAGGATCCTGCTATTAAAACCCCCTTGTAAGGAATCTTCGTCTTCTCTTTGTTTTTGTTTTTGGGTTGGGGCTGGTCCCTATGTAGGGAATATAGTCTTAAATTTTGTTGTAGAACAGAAGGATGGGCAGGCTGTATTGCTAAACTATGTTGTTTACTCTTACAGATCGTTTGACAGAGGACTGCAGTATGCCAAAAGAGGGAGTCATTACACAAATCCCCAGTCCGTCAGAAAAGTTCTTGAGTATCCTTTCTTGTTGGGTCTACGTGTTATATATCATAGATCTGCCACTACCGTATAACATAGAGGTTCTTTGACTGTTCTGTGTTATGTACAGATTGTATTTTTTCCCATTGTTAGACACTTAACTCAAATTTCAGGGCTCTCACCAAATATGGCGTCACGGATGGTGAGGTGACAGTCTAAACCTGAACTTCTTGGTACTTGGTTCCTAGAATGTATAGCTATGATGTTAACTTCAAATATGTGGCTGCAGATATGTGTAATTGCCGATGTTTGTCCAGAAACTGCTGATGAAGTTTTTGCTCTAGTCCCGTCTTTGAAGGTACTTTTTTTTTTTTTAATAAAATAAGATAAGAAACAAATAATTGATAATTGCGTTCTATGATTACGTCGTGTGACTCTTTAATTTTCCTATGTAACTATTTATCAGTTGAATATTACTGACTGAATATACATGTTTAGCTTCTTCTTATTCTCCATGA
Source organism: Antiaris toxicaria (assembly GCA_035233585.1). Taxonomy (NCBI): domain Eukaryota; kingdom Viridiplantae; phylum Streptophyta; class Magnoliopsida; order Rosales; family Moraceae; genus Antiaris; species Antiaris toxicaria. The sequence continues at coordinate 109,695,579 of CP141154.1, read as the reverse complement.
CTTAAATTTTGTTTCTACGACATATGAAATTGCCATACAATGATCGTTTTTTCTTTTATCTCTTTCCTTCTAGGCTAAGAAAAGCGTGCTCAGTGAACCACTTGATGAAGTTTTGCTTGAGCTAGCTGCGCTCAAGCAATCAACGCCAAACCCTAAAATGTAAAGATTCCTGGTAAGACATTCAGAGCTAGCGTCTTCTGCTCGAGTTGTTATTTTGATTCCATGCAGTATTATTCCTTATTGATTGGTTTGTCATTCATAAAAGCAGACTTAACTTACTTTGTAGGTGCGGAAGATGCGGATATGGACGGTTCTTGTGGTGAAGACTTGCATGGAAGACAGCCATCTTCATCCCTATGAAATTTGTACAACCTTTTTCTGTCTTCTTTTCTGTGCCCCAGGGACTGAAGATGCTATGTAAATGAATTATCGTACTTATTTAGCTGCTTATTTCTTAGAATTAAAGTTTGGACAAGGGGAACACAAAATCAATAGCCCATGGGGGGTTTATACAAGGGGAACACAAAACCAATGGCCTGTGGAGGGTTTATTTTTTGTGACAGTTAGATGACTTTAGTTATTGGCTTTATATATATATATATATATATATATTGCAAACCTCGTCTCTGGCAAAACTTCTCTGGATGTTTATTTATAGAGAGTTCGTTGGCAGGGTATAACAGGCACTGGTAGTGTGTGGCTAGGGACTTTCAAATTTTCCATTTGACTTTTGTAAACTTGGATTATTATTATGTGAAAGGTGTCCAAAGCTATGCATTACGAGTAAAAAATGAGTTGTGTGAAAAGACACTATTATCCTTTTTAAATGAAATGATGCTCTCCTGTATAAAAATCCCAAAGCCATTTTGGCCCATTCGGTTCGGTATTATTTTTAGAGGTTATTTTTAGATTATTAAAGAATTTATAGTTGGTTATGGTGTTTAGTAAACTGTTTTTGTCTAGTAGATTTTAAATATTGTTACAATATAGTAGAATTTAAAAGACAAGTCAGGAATTATTTTTACATAATAGCTTTTGTTGTTATTATAAGAATTTATTAAAATATCTTTAATAATAATTAATAATTCTAATTTATATATTTTATTCATCTTCATAATACATAATAAATAATAAAAGTATATTTTACTATTGAATAAATTTTATAAATTTTTTTCCTCTTAAAAATAATTTTAAATTGTAAATTATAATTTCACATTTTATTTACTTAGAGAAAACTTTTATTATTGTAATTTTATATTTGTTTGAAGATAATAATAAATATTTAAAAAAATGATAGTAAATAATTTTTAAAAAATGTTATGGATTAATTTTATTTTTAAGTTTTATTTTACTTTGTATTCTCGAATTGTAAAATCATTTATTGTGCCTTCTAATTTATATTAAACAATTTAAAATGATCATTTTATCTGTTTTTTTTTAAGAATAATTTTATTTTATACCCTTAAACTATAAACCCTTTTCGCATTACATATTCAAATTATAAAACCATTTGTTTTATCCCTTATCTGTATATAACTATTCAAAATATTCTTTCCGTGTACTTTCGTTAATAAGTTTAACGGTTTTATTGATTTAAAATGTCATTAAGCATTACTTAAAGATATTTTAAATATAACTTGGATTGTTGACAAAACAAATTACAGAAAGAAAAAGAAACTATTAAAAAAAAGAAATTAATTAAATTTCTCTCTCTCTATCTCCCTCTCTCTGTACCCATCTTCCAAACCTAAACCTGCCCAACCTCTCCTTATCTTCACCATCCCCAACCTCATCGACTCCTCGATCTAGACCAATCCAAAAGTCGGTCAGATTCCAACTTGACGATGTGCATCATCTCGACGGCGTAACAGGCAAGCCTAAAGGTCATGGGCCAGATAGAGTCACGGCGAATCCAATTCATCAGTTGTCAACCTTCGAGAACTAGAACATAAGCTAAGTCATTGGAGATTTAGCGCTTGGGGCTAATGAATGTCGGTGGTGGTGGTTAGGTATTTGAGAGGATTGAGGAGGTCGAGTTAAGATTAGGGTTTAAGGAGAGATGATCATGGCGGTGGGTGGAAACAACATAGTCGAAAGGGGGAGGGGAGGAGGATCTCGAAGAGGGAAAACGGCTGGTCATTGTGGGGTTGGGAATGGAAGGCTGTGATTGGCCCTAGTGATGGTCGGGATGATGATTATGATAGTGGGTGATGATCTGTTGCAATGGTAGCGGTAGCAGTAGAGGTGGAGATGGTGGTGGTAATGGGCCCAAGTGATGGTGGAGAATAAGAAGAGAGAGAGAGAGAGAGAGAATTTTCTCTCACAACAGTTAAAGAGATAGCCATAGGGAGATAAAAGGAAAATCAATTTTTTAATTTGTTTTTTTATTAAAAATTAATATTTATTTTTTAAAACCAAGATATAAAAATAAAATTAATCCTTTTATTTATTAATTTAACAAAAATATTAATGTGACATTATATTAAAGATTAAATAAATATTTTAAAATATAAATCCTAATTTAAAATCTAAATATTAATTTATAATTAAAAAAAATTAAAAAATTGTTTCTCCTCTTATCTCTTTCTTGCCCTCTCTCTCTCTCTCACCACTTATGTGAGAGAAAATTATCTTTCTCTCTTTTCGTTTTCCACCATCACTTAGGCCCACCCCCACTATCGCCATTACCACCACCTCTGCCATCATCATTATAGGAAAAATTGAAAAATTTGCATAATAAAATTTTAAAAATTTTTAAAGATTATAATTACTCATATTATTATATATAATAAATTACATAATAATCCTTATATCTTTGGAGGAAACACACTAAGAATGCGATTGAGAAGACTTTAATCAATTAGCTTTCTTTACTATTCTTTAATTCCCAGACGGTAGAATGTATGAACATTCGATTTCTCGATTGGTATTCAACGTAGCTTGTTTTCTTTCGACTATCCAAATTTCTAAGAATTTATTATTATTGGTGAAAGTTATAATAATAAATTTTGGTGAAAGTTATAATAATAAATTCGCTTACCTGAAAGTTTATGGTATAAAGAAAATAAGATTCTAAGAGTTCTATTTATAAAATTACATTAGGTGGCTTTTAGAATTTGAACAGGATTTCAGCAAAGATTTTTCTGTCTCATCCTTCACCATGTCCAATTATCCCTTCCTTAAATTTGCTTCAAAGGATTCAGTAATTAGGGTTGTGAGATTCAAAAATTTGATTCAAATTTCAAATTCTACAAAACTTATGATTTTGTCTACATAGATAATGTTTTATAACTCTAGTTTAAATTCAAAATAAAATCATGACAATTTTATTTAAATTAAACAATTATATAATAATTATCAAAAACAAAATCAAATGAAGAGAAAATATTGTCTTCCAATTCCACTAAGTGGACGCCTCCTTAAAGTATGCAAATATAAGTTTTTGTTCAATTCAAATTCAAATTATATAATTTTTTAATTTAAAATATTTATTTAAATAAGATGTTCAAAATTTAAATTAATTTTATATTTATCTTTTAAAAGACAAATACAATTATTTTAAATTTCAAATTTTATCTTTCAAAATAAATATTTATACAAATTAAGTATTTATCTCATTAATTAAATAAAATAAAATTACAATTTTACCCTTGACTTAGAGAAAAAACACCTTCACCTAAGATTAGTTAACCCAGATTTTTCTCCTCACTAAATGTAAGAATATAAACTATAAAAAATACCCCAATCAAGAAATTATGCGGAGATAGTAAAGGAACTAATTGCATATATATAATGTGAGCTCCAATAATCCATGTAACTATTATTTTATACCGAATAAATACATTACACAATTATTAGTTTCAGAGTCATGCCGTTATTAATCTGAAATTGTATTCCCAATTATATACCATTTTACGCAAGTCAATGAATAGTCATCGTCCAATAACCTAGTCATATATGCAATACCTTCATATGATATTCATGATCAACTTTATGTCATAGTCCATTCAACCTATTGATCACGTTATCTTAAAGATATATTATACACCTGATTAAGAAAATAATTATTCACCATATGTGAATAAGAAATCATTTACAGAGCAAATGACCTAAGGCTTTATCCATTTTCACATCTAGTATAATGTCTTTAAGAAAGAGCTATGATTCCATATCTATAAGTAAGCCCTCAATCGTATACATGTCATGTACTCAACAAACTGGTCCATAAGCTTATTACTTCTGAGATGCTTTAATTTTTAGAATATCAAAGTACAAAAGTCATATACAAGAAGTGATTCACTTACTTAAGATTAAAGTTATTGCATAATGAATGTTAAAAGTAAATTAATCCACTCAAACAAACTACATATAATAATTGCACTTTAGTCTTAATTTAATATGTCACTACCAAGCAACATATCTATGTTATTACTCAGGAGTCAAATACTCTAGACAGTCAAGACAAACCGTCTCCTTAATTGACTTTAAATAACATAATAGTCTTAACACGAGTTAGATATTCACTCTAAACCTACAGACTATAGACTATAGATTTATACTACTTATTTTGGAATGTTGTCTTCTAGCATATAAAAGACCATTGTATGTAACTTTTTAATAATTTAACAACAAGTAGTCAATGAGTTATATTTACTTACATTTACTTTAACATGTAAATAAAATGAGGATATATAACAATTTAATAAATAACCTCAAAAATATATTATTAATTAGTTCAAAAATAAATGAATACATTAAAAATGTCTTTCATACTTACAGCACTCCTAATAGCCATCGTCGCAAATCATCGCCCACCATCACAATCACCATCTTGACCACCACCAGGGCCAATCACAACCATCCATTCCTAACCCCCATGACGACCTATTGTTTTCCTTGTTGGAGAACCTCTTCCTCCCTTTCCCCTTCCAACAACTTCATTTCCACCTACCTCTATAACCATATCTCCTTAAACCTTAATCCTAACCCGACCTCCTTAACCACCGTTGTCAACATTCATCAGCCTCAAGCCCTAAATCCCTAATGACTTACCTCACGTTCTCGTTCTTGAAGGTCGATGATTGATGAATTAGGCTAGTTATGATCTTCGGGCTTGCTTGTTACACTATCGAGATGATGCACATCATCAACTCAGTTTCTAACCGACTTTGGACTGGTTTGGATTATGGAGCTCGTGAGGTTGGGGATAGTGAAGGAAGGGAAGGTTTGGGTAGATTTGGGTTTGGAATATGAATACAGAGAAAGGGAGATAGTGAGAGAGATATTTAATTATTTTCTTTTTTTTTTGAAAATATTTTCTTCTTCTTTTTGTAATTTGTTTTTTCAATAATCCAGTTTATATTTAAAAAATCTTTAAGTAATGCCTAATGATGTGTCAAGTCAATAAAATCGTTAGATTTATTAACAAAATTCGTTAGACTTATTAACAAAATTGGATGGAGATGACATTTTAAATGGTTTTATATAGACCAAGAGTCACAACAAACGGTTTTATAATTAGGAATTGTGACGTGAAAAAGAATGTATAGTCTAGGGGATAAAAATAAAATTAATTTAAATATTATTATTGTAGTAATCGTTCCTATTTTACATGAGAAAATATTATCATTAGAATATGTCATTTACATATCAAGATGTTAGAGAAAAATATAATATGCCTTTTTTTATCATTATATGTTTGCATAATAATTTTATTTATAGTTTATCAAGCACTTAAATTCTCAATCTGGATAACAACTTTGAAAAAAAAAATTTACCAAATGGCAACTTGTTTCTAGACGCAACAACTTTAGACTCAAAGCACAACTGTAATAAAAATTTTCTACAGTGTAACAATGCCAAACTAGCCTGCCACACAAGTGTAACAATGCCAAACTAGCCTGCCACACAAAAAAAATCCTAAAGAAAAAGTTTTTCCAGCACTTATGAATAATCAACTTTTTTCCATTTTTTGAATTTTGACTTCTGTTGTCTTAGGAAGGAAGAAAAACTTTTTTTTTTTTTATTTCTACGAAATGAAGAAAACTCATTCACTTACAATTGACGCATCTTAAATAAGATGAAGAAAAATCAGTCTAAACAGATTTTCGTAAACGTAAATTCTAACCCATCATGGATTGTGAGATGGGAACATGTTTAGGTGTCTCTTGTCCCTGTTGTCTGCTTTCTCATTGCATCGATGATTGAACAAAGTTTTTAAATTTTGTATATTTGTAATTTTTAGACTAAATATATTATGCTTACTACAATGTATTAAATCTGAAGTATGAAATTATTTTTCATTTATTATATAATAAATAAAAACTATAACTTTTTTTTTCTAACTTAATATCTTACATAGATTTATGATTATTGATTTATCTGTCTAAAATATAAGGTACAGTTATTCAATTCATCTAATTGAACTAATCTAATTCATCCAAAAAAAAAAAAAAGAAAGAAAAGAAATCAGATATTCAAACACTATTGATTTAAATTTAAATGGTAATTTGACTTGTCTAATTGGATTAAATTGGATATTAGATTTTTATTTGAAAATCTAATATCCAATTTAATTCACATGCTTATAATTATACGAAAATAATTGTATATATTGTATTATATATATGCTATTATATTATATATACAATGTCCAATTCATATGCTTATGCTTTATTACACTGTATGCTATCCAATTTATTTTTTATCTTTTTACATGTATGTGTTTTTCTTCTTAATGTGTTATGATATTTGATTTTACGTTTATCATTTTTCTTAATGTTTTGTTTTTAATTTGGATAAGGATTATGTCATGCGACTTAAAGTTAATTTTACTTTATTAATTTACTATGTTATGATTTTGGTTTATAGTTATGTGATGAATGGATGTTAAAGAATTAAATTAATATTCAAAAAATGCTATTTGTTTTTTTAAACAGGTTTTAATTAGTTCTTTTGAAAACATATGTGCAATCCAATTATCCAATTTAATGGATTTTGGATTGGAATTCATTAGATTGGATTGGATGATAAAATAAATTGGATTGAATTGTTTTAATTTGAAATTTTTTTTTCATAATTAGATTGAATAATAGATGATAAAAAATAACTTGGTTTCAATATAATGCTCACCACTAATCTAAAGTATAATGAAATTGAAAGATAATTAATTGGGTAAACAGAGTACTTGCCAGATCCAAACTCGGGCAGCCTGCAATATCTTTGCTTAAACAAGCAGGGTAGGAATGCGAATTGTGTTGTTCATGGGCCGCTGTCGCCAACATGCTCCGTTGTCATCCTTAGTACTTGTTAAATTGTTGTCTTTAAAATCAAACACATTATTACTTTAGTGGAGATTTTTTTGGCGGCACTTTTAACCATTATATTAATTTTCACCAATCCAAAATATAAATAAGACAAGTTTTGTGAAATACATTGTAAAATTTTATCATATACTTAAAATTTAAATCCAATAACTAAAATTGTAATTTTTACTTGTATCGAAAAATGACAATTCCTACAGTAGAAACTCAATTCTTACATATAATTAATTTTAAGTAATTGTGATATTATATATAAATTTTGTGTGACTCAAAATTTGCGAGGGTGAATTTTGTGTAATTTAAAAATTAAAAAAGATTATAATCTTAGATCTTAGCAATTATTTTTTATAATGTTTTTTGTCATAAAATGTGATAATCGGGAATTTCAAAATTCTCGGAAGAATTGAAAATTGTATGTATATGACAATTTTAATGTATAAAATATGAAAAAGTTGTGTTTTAATACTGTTTAGAATGCGATAAAATGTTCTAACAGTGTTAAAGGGTGTGAGTTCAGAGATGGAAAATTTTCCCGAAACGAAGCAGATGAAATGGATCCAAATCAGGGCCAAAAGCCCTAGAGGGTGCATCGAATGCACTAAAAGACGAAAAACTTACGATAGTGATTTTTGATCAAACGGAAGCAAAATAAGGCAAACCGATCGTACAGGACGTGATAGAAACTCGCCTACACGATTTCGGTAAATTTCTGTTTGATTTAACTTTTGATCAAACTTTGACCATGAATTAATTGGGTGATGTCATTGAAGACATCAATAAATGATGCAATAAATGAGGAATTTATGGCTAAATAAAGTGGTAGGTAGATCTAATGGCTAGCATTTAAGGTGATCATGAATGGAAGGCTAGGATTAGTCCAAAATTGCAAGAAAAATTTGGCAAAAATTTTGGGATTTTTGGGCTATTTTGGGTCGATGAAGGCTGAAAAAAATCAGCAAAAATTTTGCTCTTTAATCCTTAAAAAGTTTGCTAAAAAGTTACTAAAGTGTTGCCAAATTATTGAAAAATTTTACAACTTAGTCTTTCTTCCTCTTGCCTATAAATACAAGTGAAAATGGCCATTTGAAAAATCTGAAAATCTGGGCCCATGCTGCCATTTTGAAACTGTGAGCTTCCCTCCCTTTCTAAGCCAAAATTTTAGCAAAATTCTTCACTAAACTTGCATCAAAACATCTCCCAAGTATCAAGTAATCAAGCTCTCAAGGTGAGCCTTCATTTTGTTTGACTTTTCTCGTGTTTTCCTTGAAAAATCCGTGCCATGTTTAGGGGGAAGAATGATGAAAATTTTGGGTGCAAACTTTATGTTTTGATTTGATTGGTATGTATAGTGATTAAAGTGTATTTGGAAGCTTGAAACAAGCATTTTTTATGCATGGTTTCATGCAAAATCCGTGGCCTATATGGAAGAGAAATGTGAAAAATTTTGTGATGGAATTTATGTGGAAAAGTTTGATAAAAGAACCCTAAGAATAAGAAAATTTCATCTAGGGTTATTGAACATGAAAACCGTGGCCAGAAAGCAAGAGTTAAAATAAAAAAATTGATTAGGTTTTGATGCGGAAGTGTGCATTAAGAACCTTGATATTGAAGTATGATAAATAAGTTTTGTGGTGAAAAATTTTGGTGTTGGTTTAGAACATGGAAACTGTGGCCAATGTTAAGGAAAAATGATGAAATTTATGTGTTGGATTGAATGATTGATAATGTGGAAAATTTTACGTAAAAGTTTGGTACTTTTGCGTAAAATAGGTCTTTAGTATAGTACATGGCAGATACTAAGGTTCTGGGGCATACCTAACGCTGGGAAAACCTAAAATTTAAGTGAAAATACTACCGAAATTTTGAAAATGGCACAAAGGGCATTTCAGGAAATGAGGGATAAAAATGTACTCAGAAATAAAAACCGAGACCCCTCGGTATATTAGAGTCAGAAATGGAAGGGTGAACTCTAGAGGAATGATAAAACGACCCTCTAATGTTTAAAATGTCGAGAACGGAAAAAAAATAACGTTAAGGGTATTTTAGGAAACAAGGGGTAAGTTTATAGACGGATGAAAAAACCCGAGCCCTTGGGAACCAAGGCTCAAGAATTGGATAACAAACATTTCAGAAGTAGAAAAATACCCATTTGAGACTCTGGAACGTGAGAAAAACGAGAAACGACCCTAAGTGTCGGAATAGTGCTACTCGAGGGTCGGGTGAGGAATAGTCACCAAATTTATAGTAATTAATGGTGTAAAAATATATCGAGGCCTAAGAAAATTATTCTATGATTTTGGGTTTAGAAAGTTCAGTAAAAATGCTGAAACATAATTTTACAGTCCATTGACCTGCTAGGGATAAAATGGTCATTTTGATTAAAAATTTCCGAAAGGTTCAGAAAGGACCATGAGTGCCTTAAAATAGTTGAAATAAATTTCTAAGGGCTAAATTTAGGTTATAAACCAACGAAAAGCCGGTTTATAGTGAGAAACCATATCAGGGGTAAAATGGTAATTTTGCCAAGAAATTACGATAGAGCTAAAAATGAAAAGTTAAACCCTAAAGTCCATCATTCGGGATTTAAACATGGAATTTTTATATTTCGGTTGCGATTTGAGCCTAAAATTTATATTGGAAATAATCATGGATTATTTTTGTATAGGAACCCAATCTAGACGGGATGAAAGAACGTCTGTGGATATTGGGAAGACAACGTTAGCTGAATACTGGTAAGTTCAGACATTTAATTATCTACGATATAAAATACTGTGATATTTAATTATATACTATATGTACATTAAATGCAAAGTCCTACGGGTACCAGGGTGTAGTTTGTCACGCCGCGAAATTTTTGAATTTAAAATTTCGCGCGTGAATGTATAAACTCAATTTGTTAGTGTGCCAATAAAATTTTTCTTATTTTCATGGGAATTAAATTTTAAATTTTCGGAGTATTAAATACTAATTTGAGGATATTTAAAACATTTTTACAAATTTTAAAGTTTTAACAATTTTTACCTAATCAATTTAACAAATATCATTTATTTATTTATTTATTTATTTTATTATTTCTTTCTTCCTCTTTCCGGATTCTTCCAGAGTTTTTCCCCCCCTCACTTTTTTTTTCTTTTTCTTTCTTCTTCACCGATCCACGGCCTCACTCCCTCTCTCTGTTTTTTTTTCACCGACCTCACTCTCCCTCTTTTTTTTTCTCTGCTCTTCTTCCTCCCCTCACCGTTTTTTTCGCCCATCTCCCCTGCTCTCTCTCTCCCCCCTTTATTTTTTGTTCTTCTCTTTTTTTTTCCCTTCTTCTTCTTTGCCGATTCTCTTTCTCCCTCTCTCACTTTTGTTTTTCCCTTTTTTTCTTCCTTTTCTTTCCCTTTTCTTCTGCTTCCCGCGTCTCTCTCCCTCACTCCCATTAATTCATTTTTTTTCTTTTCTCTTTTCCTTTTCTTTTTCTTCTTCCCTCGCCGATTCACTTTCTTCTCCTCCCCATTTCTTTTTTTCTTTCCTTATTTTTCTCTCCTCTTTCGGCCGAAAGCTACTCTCCCTCACCATCTTCCTTTTCTCTTCTTTTTCTTTTCTTTTCCGTTCGGCCGAGCTCCACCAGAAGTCGCCGCCGTCCCCGCCTCGCCGAACGCCGCCAACCCGAGCTCATTGCAACGCCACCGTCGAACGACCGTCACCCGAGCCAGATCTTCTCTAGCCCGCCGAACCAGCCATCCCGCTTTCCTCGCCGCCACCAGACGCAGATCGCCAGTCGACGCCGTGAGTCGCCGTCACCGAAGTAGACCGAGCCGGAGCTAATTCTTTCCCGTCCCGCCGAACCCGACCAAGCCGTGCCTCGCCGCCGTCCGCGCCTCGTCGCCGTCCGCGCCTCGCCGTTCGTCCTCACCTCGCCGGCTGCCCCTCGCCGCGCCGCCGACCGCCGAGCCCAACGTCAGCCGCCGTCGCCACCCTCGCTGCCGTGAGTTTTCTTCCGGCCGGCCGACTTTCTTTAGCAAAATAGAAAAAAAAAAAACTGTATATGTATATATGTATTATGTATATGGGTGCGTGTGTGTGTTTACATATTGATCTGTAATAATAATAATAATAATAATAAATAAATAAAATAATAAATATTTTTAGATTTTAAATTTAAATTGATTTGAAATTGGTATTTGAATTGTTCTGAGAATTGGAAAATTTTTCTGCGGGTTGAGCATTTTGGAGCTTTTGGGGAAGTCTATTTTTAGGGTAGGTCATGCCGAAATTTTTAAAAATATATATCTATATTTTGGATAATTGTGTTAAAATTTGCTATTTTAAAATTTCGGTGTTAAAATAAAATATCATTTTAAATTTTAGAAAAAAATTCAATGGCATACTAATTAGTTGAGTTTACCGTAATTCGATTACGGAATTCTTGGACAGATAATTTGTGGCGACCCCCCACGTACGTTACCATACCAACCAGTCGAGCTCTGACGCCGACCGCGATGGCTGGCAACCTCGTGGGTCGTCATCCTCTTACTTAACTTAACTTTCCATTCTTAACGTTCTCATCTTATAGCGGAAGCAATTTCTATAGAAATTTTTTTTTCTTTTTTTAACTTACATACTATACCTATCCCTATCATACTCTTATAACACATATTTCGTAACTTTCTTTCATCATCCTTTTTGAACGCTCAGCGAAAGACTGATGGTAGTACCATACCCTCGCCCAGTCCCTTGGCACGTGCAGATCCGTCCGTTGTCCATCGTATTACTTTAAATAAACAGGTTGCTTACCTGCAATACATGAACAGCTAATGAGCTAGATGCTCAGTAAGTTCAAACATACATTCATTAACTTATAAATACTAGTAACATATGTTATTACTAGAATATATGTCATCACGTATATACACACCATATACATCATTTATACATATCCTCAAAACATAACATAAAATATGAGTTTCATCATGCTCGTTTATCTCTTCGTTCATCGTTCTTATCATTCTATCGATTATCTCTTATCATTCTAATCCAATCTTTTCATTTCTTTGCTTTTCATTCCTATCATTTCTTAACTCTCTGTTCTAAACCTTTATAACTTTTCTATCGCTTCATCATCATCTCCTAACATTTCATATCTTAAAGCTAGTAACATATACACTAGCACAACATCACGTAAAAACGTGTCATTCCATACATATAACATCAAACACATCACATCACATATATAATTCTATCATGTTCTTTTAATTTCGTTTTATTATTTTTCATTAATTTCATTGTGTTGTTCTTTCATATCGTTCGTTTCTTTTCTTTTCTTTTCGTATCATTTTTTTTTCTTTTCTTTCCACTCTCTTTTTCCTTGTTTTTTTTTTTTCTCACGCACTCTCTTTTCTTTTCTTTTCACGCTCTTTTCTTTTCTTTTCACGCACTCTCTTTTCTTTTCTTTTCACGCTCTTTTCCTTTCTTTTCTTTTCACGCTCTTTTCCTTTCTTTTCTTTTCTTCTCTTTTCCTTTCTTTTCTTTTCTTTTCACTCTTCTTTCGTTTGTTTTCTTTCCACTTTCCTTTGGTTGGGCCCGTTGTTGGACGTACCTAGTTGCGCGCGGACAGTGGGAGGAGGGGGAGCTACCCACCAACCTACCTCACAGTCACATAAAACCTCACCTTCGGGGCTGGTCCAACCTATAATCTACCACCTTAGGGGTAGCGCCACATCTACGTGGAGGATATAGACCGGAAATCTCGACCTTGTAGGGAGACCGGTACGCCAACAACTTAAGTTTTCAGTCTTATTATCTTGTAGGCTTTTATTTTTCTTATATTGATTTTTCGTTGAACATCTTTTTCTTTCAAAAACATAGCACATATAGCACATATTACTTATATAACATCACATCACCTCACATCACATCACAACAAACAAAAAGCATGTTTTGTTACGTGTAGACAATTATTCTTGGTTCGTCTTATCATTTGCATCATTCCATCGATCATAGCCTATCGTTCTATTCCATCAATCACATCTTATCGTTATGTTCTAATCCTTTCATCATACCTTTCATCATAACCTATCATTGTTTTTCTTTCTTGTCTAACTCTTTGCTTTCATATCATTTTTCATAAAACATTCATCATACCTTTTATCATAACCTATCATTGTTTTTCTTTCTTGTCTAACTCTTTGCTTTCATATCATTTTTCATAAAATATATATTCTTTCGTCCTCATAAAACATCCATTTCTAAATTCTTTTCCTCACCGATCATAATTGCTCTATCAATCATAACTTAATTTCCATAAAACTTTTCATAAATACCTATTCTTTCCTTTCATATCTCATCTCTTTCCTATGCATTCTATCATAATATTCTCATTCTTACTCTTTTCATTCATTTTTCCCTCTTTATCACATCGTTACTCTCATAAAGCTTTTATAATACCTTTCCTTCGTAAATTCAATATATACATATTTATATATATATATATTTTTATAAATTAATTATTAAAACATATCTTTTAACATCATCATAGCATTGCTATAGCATTTACTATAGCATCATCATAAATCACATCATGACATTTGAATACCAAACATATAAAAACGATAAGCTTGTTCATAGTTGCAGACGGTTAAATGTCTAAACTTACTCATAGCGTGCTTATCCTCTTCTTAAAATCCATTGACGTCCTTTGTCGCGTCGGGATTGGATTCCTACAGACAAGTTTTGTCCGTTAATCACATTTTCATTCATAGCCTTTATTTTATTAAAAAGCTTGATTCTGATCTTATAACCCTTAATTATATCCTTATGACAGCTTTCTAAACCTTAATGGCCATTTTTTGAATTTTTCTCCAACTTTTTGAAAAATTACGATTTTACCCCTAACTTTTGACAAAATTACAATTTTGCCCTTGACGTGATTTTTCATAACTTAAACCTCAATTTTGGGCTTTTACAAACTTCATTAACCTATTCCAGGGTCATTGGGGCTCTTTTCTCATAATTTGAGAATCTTTGGGCAAAATGACCATTTTGCCCCTGATGGGTCGTTTAATCATAACATTTTCATTTTCATGCTTAGACTGGATTTTCTAAACCCAAAATCATTTAATTAACTTTCTAAATCTTATCGGACCTTTTCCGGATCAATTCTTATCATTTTACTAATTTTCACATTCCCGGCCCTCGGGAAGTACTATTCCGACATAAGAATCGGTTTCATGTTTTTCTTGCGTTCTAGGGTTTTGAAGGGTCGGTTTACTAATCGTACCTTACCCATTCCTTTTTCCTTGCCCTAATTCCTCGACGGGGCTCGGGTTCCCTTCCCGATCATATTTTTACCCCTCGTTTCCCATATTACCCTTGGTGCCATTTTTAGAAATTTCGGCAGCATTTCCCCTTAATTTTTGAGGTTCCAGCGTTTAGGAAACGCCTGAAAACCATCTATCCTAATCTAATTCTATCACGTACTATACCAGAGGCCTAGATTTTACGTAAAACTCATACTGTTTACGTAAAATCGTTACATCATCACATATTTTTCTTTTTCTCCATTACAGTCATTTTCTTCTTTTTACGTACATTCTTTTCCACATTTTTCATACCAATAATCATAAAATCATATAACAGTCCCAAACAATTAAATTGCGGAACGTAAATGGATCAGGATTTATACCGAATTGCAGTCCGGTCTCGACGGCATAAACCCTAATTCTCCGTTCTTCATATTTGAGGTCCCGTCTTGCAATTCCGACTCCGCGGATGCGTCCGGAACGTCGAAAATAGGCTAACGGGCCAAACTTGCATTTTCGGTCAACGGTCGCCGTTGACCGCCGTTGACCGGCGGCAACGGCGGCGACGGTGGCAAGTGGGTAGTCCATTTTGAAGATCTCGACGAGAGGAATCCATTGGTAGCCTCAATTTCACATTTGGAGGCCCCAATCGCCGGAAAATACCCTCGAAAGTCTCGACCACGGCGGCGGCGGTGGAACTCCGCCGTGCCGGACTTTTTCCTCGAAATTGATTGAGGGCTTTTGCTCCCCTCTTCACGGCGACCATTTCTGTACAAGTGGTGCAGCTCAACATCGCCGGAAACGATGGGTTTCACGGCAGCGACGGCGACAGCGACGTCGCGGCTTCGGGCGGCGCGATTCCGCCGGTGTTGAGGCGATCCACCACATGGGTTTTGTAGTACTCTTCACACGAGTCTTTTGGGACCGGAATTACCTTGATCGGACGTCGGACGGCGAAGATATCGGCGATCGAAATTTCCGGTGGCCGGCGGCTTCGGGCGGCGCGTGCGCTCTCCTCCGGCGTCGGTTCCGTCGACTCGGCACACCGTTGAACTCAGCTCGGCGAGAGCTTTCCAACGGTGCCGGCGGTGTCGAAAACGGACACCGTTTCCGATGGTTGGTTACTGTACACTTTCGGGTAGAGAGAGAAAGAGAAATGTAGAGAGAGAGAGTTCATGGGCAAATGAGGAAATTCCGCTTTTTCCCCGCTCTTTATATACTTTTTCACCCAAAATTTCAACACGGGCTATCCTGACTAATTTTGGCGTCCTGAATCCAAATATATCAATTTTATTTTCATCTGAGATCATTTTGACCAATTTCCGATACTGTGAATTTTTGGTCAAAAATTACCCTTGTGCTCAATTATCAAATTTGAGCGTGCTGATAGGCTATCCTGACTAATTTGGGTGTGCTGAACCCAAATTTATCAGTTTTATGTCAAGATAATATCATCTTGACCTACTTTTTGATACTGTGAGTGGCATACACGTGCACACACATAACATCACTATTACTCATTTTTCATTTTTTTAACATTGTTAGAACATTTTATTTAATTCTAAACAATATTAAATCACTTAATTTCACATTTTAACGCTTAAATTCAATGTGTATTTATTCTCCGAAAAATGTGAATTTTCCCGGTTGTTACATAATTAAATTATCTGTGTTTCTTGTTTTAGGTACTCGTGGATCGAATTCAGAAAGAAAGACTGTCTTGGAATTCGTACAAGAAATTGATCGTAGGTCAAGTTGCTGACGAGGTAGGATATCTTACCCTTTCCTTGTAGCCAATTTTGTTTTAATGATTTGGCCAAAAATCATTTAAAGAAAATGTGTTTATAAAGTTTTGAAATATACGTGATTTAGAAAATATCACGATTTCAGAAATTAAAGGAAAAATATCCGGTTACGGATTTTTTTGAAAAACAATACGGTATATTTTTAGTATGTGAATCATATGTTCACATGAAATGTTAGAAAGCTGGATTTGGTGTTAAAGTATACCGGGAGCCAGCACACACGTGCGAAGAGTGCACATATCGATCGAGGATCACTCATTATGCTTCGGCATGGTGAGGGAGGCTCATACGGACCGTACACGAACTAGATGTATATAGGGACACAATTTGCATAATCACGATCTCACGTTTATGAGTCGGTACTGCATTGACATACTTAGTATGATGGTTAAATTCAAATGTTGAATTAAATTTTTTAAAGAATATCCTACTGGGCCTTTCGCTCACTGTTTTAAAACTGGTAAACCCCCAGGAGAGAAAGCTGATTAGAGGATACAGGTGACGTGGAACCGACCGTGGACGACAAGATCTAAGACTTGAAGTAGGGATCTGTACATTAGGACAACGTATGCATAAGAGCATTCCAGGACTGTAAATTCTAAACTTTACTTTTTTGCAAATTCAGTTATTTTATTTTAACCAAGTATGCATCTGTGGGATATGGGTACCTCACCACCTAATGTTGCGATAAAAATAGAAATGCAAATATTAATTAAAGTAAAAATATGTAAGCATAATTTATAAACAAGTTTAAAGACTCGGTAAATGGTAAGATATAAAAAGTGACAGACTTAGGAATCTGAGTTTTCCTTTCCTTTATTCTTTTAAAATTTAATATCCGTCACTATCCCGGCTTTTTGGGAAGTGACACCTGTCGCTGTCCCGGGTTTTGGGACGTGACATAGTTAAACTAACTCACCTAATGAACTGATAAGTCTGAGAGGTGTATTCATAGTACACTACGAAAAGAGTGTGATTAAATTTGAGACACACGTAAATATAAGATGTGAAAAGACCTACGGGCATTAAGGGTTCTTGATCATGGGGCGATAAATGCCATCCGATTAGAATTATAGGAAAGATGGTAATGAAACCACTTTTGGCGTACCGGCCTCCAGAGATAGATGGGGGTATTTTTCAGATCGTACAAGTATAAACCAAGAGCTTAATAGACTGTGGAGGATTGGCCAACGGGTCGCTCCTCAGGTCTCTCCCAGTAGCGCGCACCATCGGTACGGTCACTACGGGCCCAAAACTAGAACATAAAGAAGATAATGACCAAAAATTAAAATGAAAGCCATAAAAGAGCATAACCAAGCATAATAAACACTAACTTTACGTATACTGTACTCGGTCAAAGTTGACATGAATAGCATCCGGTCAAAGTCAAAGTTACTATTTATGCATGAATAGTATTATTCATGAAAAATTTTATTAGTGATGTTTTTAAATTTATAGATTCTTAGTATGTATATTTGAACTTATTTAGCCTGTTAGCTCACCAATATATTCATGTTGCATGTAAGAAACCTGTCCATTAATAGGATGCTATGGATGACAGCAGAACATGCAGTGCCAATGGGATAAACAATTTTATTGTGGATATGGTCCTGCTACCAGTCTTCCACTGAGCTTTCAAAAACGAGATTTGAAAAAAATGTATTTTGTAATATACACTTGAGAAAATATAATTATGTAAATTATGTTTGTATTACAAAGTGACAACTAAAGTATAGTTTTAAATACTTACATGGCTTTCATACAAGAAAAGTATGTTTAAAAAAAAAAATGAGCCCCAAAATACAAAGGTTTAAAAAAAAAAAGAGACAAATTTGTGACAACCCAATGAGGTTCACGGGTTATCTTAATTGGCAGAAGAGCTCGATTGTAATAGTTTTGGTGTAGTCAAAGTTCGGGGTGCTACATAAAACTTTCAATTTATTATTTTGATTGTGGATTTGAACTTAAATTTTGGTTTTAAACTTATCATCAGGGTAGACATTGAGAAAAATGAAACAGAAGAAGAAAGGAGATCAACGGGGTTAAACTCAAAGAAGTCAAAAGCAAAGGTTTACCTCTGTTTAAGTCATTCATTTGATTCATAAATTGAAAATAAAATTTTTAAATCAAAATTAATTGATTTTTTAAAAATTAATTATAATTTTTATTAATTTAAAAAAATTGATCTATAAATTTTGAATTGGAAAATAAATACAAAAAAAAGTGAGTCTGCGCCATGGAGCCAGTTTCAGTTCAGTTGATTGCTATATAAACAAAAAAACAAACCATACGATATACCATACACCCTCAATAATATATACATATATATCTAATTAATAAATACATGAATTTTTATAATTTTATCTGTAATTATTCGTAATTATTAAAAAAAAAAGTAACAGTTAAAGACTATGTATGTATGTATATATATATATATGTTTCTTCTCTAGCTCCTATCATTTATGTCCATCATAAAACAGTACGACGTCCCTTGGTCTACTTTTTCTTTTTCTGCTCTAGCGTCTTTCCGAGAAAGAGAGAATATGAAACGCTGTAAAAGGGCAGCCAATCACAAAGGATCTAGTTCAGTCTCAACTAGCTAGTTGGTGTCGGTGGGGGCCAATCTGAGGAACAATGAGAAACCCTGCGGACGAAGAATTCAAAGGAATCAAGGACGAAGAAGTAGATGACAGTACGGACGACAGTGAAGAAGATGAAGATGAAGAAGAAGAAACAGAAAAATGGAGAAAACACTACTCGTCGAGGCAAAGAATCCTGTTGGTCGGCGAAGGAGACTTCTCCTTTTCCCTAAGCTTAGCCAAAACCTTCGGCTCTGCACGCAACATGGTCGCTACTTCCCTCGATTCTCTGGGTATACGCCATTAAAATTCAATTCCTTTCTCTCTTTCTTTTTTCTCCTCTTTACTCATTTTGATCATCTTCTAATAAATTTGATATGTTTATATATGTGTGTGTGTGTGTATATATATATACACACACGATATTGTAGAGAAGATAGAGGAGAAGTACGCAAGGGGAATCAGGAACGTGATGGAGCTAGAAGAGATGGGGTGTTTGGTACTGTGCGGAGTGGACGCGAAGCAGATGAGTCAACACTTCTTCCTTAAAACTCAGAGGTTCAACAGGATCGTCTACAACTTCCCCCACGTTGGCTTTCACTTCCCTGAAGATAGTTGTGTCCAGATCCAGTAAACTCACTCCCCTTAACTAAATTGTTATATACATATATTTTTATATACACACACGTATGATTATTTTCTTTAGCATATGCATTTACAGCTTTGCTTCAGGGATAAAGTTATTATAGCCCTTTTTGTCAATTCTCTCATGTCTGCACGGCTTTGATGTCCCAACAGGACGTTTGTGAATGAACAAAATTTTCCTACCCGTAAGATGTCTCCCAATATCCAAAATTTTGTTTTCAAATGAATATTAAGGGCGCATTTATCATTACTGATGATACTATATGTATATTAATAGAAGAGAATTGTAACGAGGATAGTTCAATAATAGAAGGCAAAAAAAAAAAAAAAATGGTCGTTTCACTTTGTGCTGTCACATGTGTTCTGATTGTATAAATAGTTTATATTTCGTACTAATATTTGGTTGCTAAATGTTTTATTTCTTAGTGACATAATATAAAATCTGTTTAATGATTAAATCTGTTTAGTCATTAATCAAATAGGCTGCGGGAATCTTGCATTTATGGTTTTTTTTCAAAAAAATATATATATATATTTGTCAAATACGATGCCCTTGATAAATTTTGAAATGAATATATATATATATATGTATATCTAAACAACAGATTACAATAGGCAAGTCCAAGTTTAAGTAGACACTAATGAAGATATTCGGCTAATATTATTTCACCAAATTTACGAGTTTGAGTTTTCAATTTGTTGTCCAAGTTTAGAAATTTACATTTTATTTTATTTTATTTTATTTTATTGGGTTCTATGTGAAGATGGTATTGATGGTATCAGTTTGTTGGTTTTGGAGGGTTTGATTATGAGTAGTTATATATGGTGGTCCTGAAACAGGATGAACAAGACATTGGTGAAAGAGTTTCTGAAGAACGCAAAAGCACTGCTGAGGAAAGACGATGGCGAGATTCACATTACGCACAAGGAGGGTGACCCTTACAACAAATGGAATCTAGAAAAAAAGGCAGAGAAGATAGGGCTGACTCTGCACGAAATCGTTCCGTTTCGCAAGGGCGACTACCCGGGTTATGACAACAAGAGAGCCCATGGTAGCAATGCTGATGCCCCCTTTCACCTTGGCGATTGTAGTACTTACAAGTTTAGGCCAGGTCCTTCCTCTGTGTAGTTTGCTTACTTATGCAGGAACTTATATTCAATGCCACTACTCTTAACTATTATCTATCTTCTCTAGTCCCTACTAGCTGTAATTCATGTGGTTAAATGAACTGCAAGAGGGCTTTGCTTTCACTTGAAATTGAAGTACGACTTCAGATCAGCTGTTTTCGATTTCTTTTTGGATAATGCCAAAACCCCAGTGTTGCATTCTAACCCCTTCTATTTTATTTTGTGTGTGTGTGTGTGTGTGTGTGTGTGTGTGTGTGTGGATATAAAGTGTTTTGAATTCTAATCTTAAGTTTTCATGTTGGATGGTTAATTAGCTTGTGAATTCTCGAGCATATTTTACTTGCAAATTTACCTCTTGCTTTGAACTTTTTTCGCCGGTTGTTTGCAAGAGAAATTTGACATGGATTGTAGAGTTATTAACAGCACGAGGAAGAGATTAAAGAGGAAGGTTAACGAGAATTTACAGTTTTGTTGGTTCGCAATTGAATTTCAACCAGGCTGGGAAACTGGTATTTCTACTTCTGTACTCCCTTAAGACGAGCATAATACTTCACTTATGATTTTAACAAACCCTCTTTTAAGATTAGGAGAAGTTAATGAGCAGTGTTGGAAATTGGGTAAACATTTAGATTTAGTAAATTAAAAAAGAAAAGAAAAGCATAATTATTTCGGTAGGTGTAAAAAATCTCATTGGATAGGAAATAGTGGTTAATTGTAAGATCTTCATTAAATTATATTAGAATATTATTTTTTTAAAATTTATTATGATTTTGATGTGATTTAGTAGTTAAAAATTATACATATACATATATAATCTTAACTCGGATTCTCTTGAAAACAAAGGAATGAGAAGAAGTGAGATAGGCTTTTATTTATTGGGAATCTACAATTGTATTAAAGAGAATTTTTTTAGTAAGATAAAATAAAAAGAAAGTACTTATTATTATATAGGTAAGGGAATGGATGTTTGGGTTTAGGGTTTAGGAGTACTAAATTATAGGATCCTTCATGGGCGATAAAAATTATTAATATGTTAGTTATATAGGAGGGATTTACATGAATACTTATATATAAAAATATAAAATATATAACTTTATTAATAAGATAATTTTTCAAGAATCATATTTTCATAAATTTAGTGTCAAATGTTAATCTAGCAAGTGCCCTAGTCTCAAACATTTCTACCTGAGTTTGGCTTGAAATTTTCCATTAACTAAAAATATTAAAAGTTCTATATTTTT
The DNA here is from genome assembly GCA_035233585.1 of Antiaris toxicaria. Taxonomy (NCBI): domain Eukaryota; kingdom Viridiplantae; phylum Streptophyta; class Magnoliopsida; order Rosales; family Moraceae; genus Antiaris; species Antiaris toxicaria. Next base: position 109,673,576 of record CP141154.1, on the reverse strand, counting down.
TGGGTGAAGACATAATATTATAATTTGCTATAGTGCCGTTTCATGTTTATATTGATTTTTTTTTAAATTTTTTTAGGGAAATATTGATGGTTTAAGAATCCATGATTCTTTTTTAGCATGCGTTTGGTTAACGTATTTTTTTAACATTGCATTTAAATACAATGTAATTTTTCCTCAAATACAAAAGTATTTCATTCAAATATTAATCACATCACATTTTAAATCAAACACAATCACTATTTATTATTTCATTTTTTCTATTATTTTTATTAATTACATCATATATTCTCTCTCTCTTCTTTTTTTTTCTCTCTACTTTTATCCATCACATCACATATTCATTATTAAAATACAATTCAAATATTTTTCACCCAAACACATATTGCATTCAAATGTAATGTTAATACTTTTCCTCCAAATACAAATTACATTCAATGTATTATATTCAAACGCAATACAAATGTAATACGTTCACTTGTCGACCGTCGTGTTTCGTACTAAACGACAGAAAACTTTATAAATTCGTTACAACTTCCAGGGTTTATTCTGCCAGGAAAGATGCCGACAAATCATGCTTCTTAGAAAGAATTTCTCAAAAAAATAAATGAATGAATAAATAAAATTCTGAGAAAGAAATGAACGAGTCATCTCACGGAATCTGTGTTCCCTTGTTCTGATCTTTTAATTTTCTTCTAGTAATATCACGCAACACCAAGTAATAGAAATTTTCTTCTGATAATATCATGCAACACCAATTGACGTTAAAATATTTAGTAGATGTGACATTATATTATTAAGAGATACAGAAGAAAACATGAGGGCGGTTGTTTAGAACAAAATGACACTTCTTTTTATTTGTTTAACAAAGCTGGATTGTACACCACAGAGCAATTGCATTGGTGGTGCCAGTAACTTTCTTAAAATGAAAAACATTAGAAAGTGAAATTAATAAAACAATCTTATTTTCATTTTAACGCGGGACGTCCAAGTAGATCATTCTTGATCATTAGTACAAAAATGGAATGTTCTGAAGTCATTTAGCAAATTGAGGAAAAAACAAAATTTACAAACCAGTGTTTCTCCTAAAGTCATTTTGCATAAGCCTTATAGGAACATAAGCCTAAATTCCTTCCCCCCCCCCCAACAAAAAAAAAAAGTAAACTTAACTGTATAATGCAATGCAAATAGATGTAAATTTAACTATACATCGTTCCAAGTACTCACTTGACACAATCACTAAAGCATACTCCTACACTCATCTGGTTTAATAAATTGTAGAATAAATTACTATAATAATCTATTACCTATACTAGCTTCGTAAGAGGGGACATGGAAAAACCCACTTAAGAAACTTCTTTTTCAGACTAAAAATGCCCAAATCCCCCATGAAAGCAAGAACCAAACAATAACCCACCCGCTATATGGAAGAGAACCAGAAGAAGTTACACCATCAGTGACACCAACAAGAAACCTACACTGACCAACAGAAGGATCTAGGAAAGTAACCATGCCGAGCCCGTCAAATTCGCAGCTCCGTACATTCTGATTTTGCATCTGATAGTAGCTGTTGAAAGCATATGAAACGTTTCCCTTTGCCCCAATTCCATTACATGACCCTCCATAATTGAGAGTGGTGCAATCCGCCATGCTACAAGCAAGCTTCATGTGGTTTTCTACGTCCGACAAGTCCCTATTCGGGTTTGCCACGCACCATCTAGATGGTAGGTACTGAACATTCTTTGCATTTTTCAATAGCCTATTGCCCAAACCAAGGTTCAATGGATATTTAGCCTGACCGTCGAAGGAAAAAATCCCCCAGTGTCTTTCGAAGTTTCCAGGAAGCACGCTCTTTGCTCCTTCGTCGAGTAAACTGAAAAGATATATATCCATGGGAGGGACGCCCGGCCTTAATGGGGTTCCTTTGTTACTCAAGACATGATTTATGAGGCCTTGGTTGAACGCCTTTGCAGCTGTGAGATTTGCACCAACAGCTCCATCTGACGGCCAACCCACCTCCCCGATAACAATGGGCATCTGACCATATCCAAGTTTTGTGAGGGCTGCAACTAGAGTGTCAAAATTGCCATCAAATGCATTCGCGTAAACATTGGTCCCATCTGTAACGGCATGCGTAGTTCCATCGAAGAATGCATAGTCTTGAGGGAAATCCAAGTTCCCGTATAGGCTTAAAAATGGATAAATATTGACTACAAATGGAGAACCATTTGAGTTGAGAAATTCAACAAGCTGAGTAATGATTGGTGCAAGATCAGGTCGAAATGCACCTTGAGAAGGAAGAGATGACTCATAAGCATCGGCATTGCAAGGAACCACTAACTTTATGTAGCTGGCAAGATTCACCTTGGCCAACGACTGTTGTATATTTTGAAGCGCAGGCATGACATAGGACTGAAATTGACCAGAGTAACTCGTAAGGAAGGGCTCGTTTCCTACTGCAATATACCTATCATCAATAGATAAAAAAGTTAATAGAATTCCTGTTAAACGTCAAAAGAACTAGCATTTATCTTAGAAGCGCCAGAAACAATACTAAAAACAGAATCAAAGTTCATTTACATTGGGGGAGAACAAGTGATCTTGCAAGGAAATTTGCAACACACTTTCTGAAAATAATTCATTCCCACATTCTGTTTAGGCATCAGAACCGGTCCTATGAACCAGAAATTAGGTACAAAATTTAATCATCCAAGTATGAGAAATCCGAACATGAAGCTTATCCATATTGCCAAACCTCATGTGGTTCTGATATACATCTCTTCTCTTACGCAGTTTCTCTTCAAATTTCAGTATGTCAATACGTTTAAATTCCTAATCTACCTAGATCACTAATTTTTCATTATCATAATCACATCAAGAACACCTTTTCTGGTCAGTAAAATATTAATGAGATAGAAAACATAAACAGAGAGTTAAAACTTATATTTATGACACAGGCATTTTTACAAATTATTGTTACGTTAGACACAAAGAATGAGTCTTACTTGACCTAATTACCATTACTTGACCTAATTACCAGACGAGGCTTCTTCTTACTGAAATATTAGATGTAAATCTAGCTTTGGACGATCTCATCATGCCACTTAATGTCAACAAATCTAGGACAGGACATCTATCAGTATCGTAACTCACTTAAATAATTTTATATTTTTTTTGCTCTACAATATTTAACCAACTTGATGATAGTTTCCAGATGAAAAGAGCACGACATCTCGCTAACAGAAATTATCTTAAACAGGACACTCAGTGTTCCACCACATGAACGATGTCCTGCACGTCCCAGGATGAGAAGCATGCAAGAAGCTGGCTATGAAAATTGCCAAAGACAGCTCGCAAATTAACATTGAGGACACAGATTTTTTGCTAAGTTTATCAAGACTACTCGTGGGCTGTGTGAAGGAGTCCCTTAGATGGAATAGCAGCTTCTTACCACCAGACAGTGAAGGCTGGGCGAGCAGGTGCTTCCAGAGTCTAATTACTGGGTAAGCAGGGCAAAGCTCAGCTGCAAAGGATTTCAAACTAGCCAAAACAATACTTGTTAACCAGAAGCATGCGGTTTCTAGCAATAGGAGATAATCACGAAAAACTGTTATAAGACTTTTTTTTAGGGGTAGTGAACGATACTTCCGGGAAGCAGTGCATCCCCAAGTGGCATATGGATCCCCAAGAAGTTGATTGCCCACATATCCTGCCCATCATGGTGGGACTGACTCGAATGCAATACCTTGTTGAGGAGAAGGAGACACCTTAACCACACCACAATTACCACTGTTTTAGACTTAATGCTAGGAAAGTCGACCCCGACTGACCGTTATCAACAAATAATTTGAGGGATTTGTCTATAGTTCTTTCTTTCCCTGTCAGCTCCCAAGAAAATGGCCTTAAGTTATCATTCAAATTTTCATCTACCCTGAATACATTTTTAGTAAAAAAATTTCTACTAAGAATATTCTTAGCTTGTTCAAATTTAAGTTCACCAACCATAGTTTGTTCCCAAACATGGAGATACTTTTTGGGAAGTTTAAACTCCTTTTGTGCAAACCCTTCATTATCCTAGCTCCAAAGTTAGATAGCAGAGATCCAATCTATTCAACGTCAGTCAAGGCAAATCTATAAAAATCCAAAAACAATAGCACAAAACTAATGACAACACGCGCAGCGGTTCCAAAAAAAAAAAAAACTGTCAATGTAAACCACCAAGAAAGAAACTTCGCACTACCAGCAACTGTTTTTTTAGTTTGATTAATTTTTTAACGGTCCAATCTTTAATTTAAAGCGCACGACACAGAAGTTCAGTCGTAAAAACAGCAGTTTTTACTGACAGTGCACATGATAGTAAGTTCAACAAAGGATCCAAAAATAAAATTAAATAGAAAAAACCCAAGTATGAAGAGAGAGAGAGAGCGAGAACAAAAAAAAAGGAAACTTCTCAAGAGAGAGAAAAGAAGAGAGACCTGATATCAACACCACCTTTACCGACATAAGCAGTGACATTCTGGCGGACCCACAAGTCAGAAGCAGCGGTGGAGGAGCTCAAGGCAGCCAACATTTCATTGGGGATCCCAACCATCACCTGAATCCCACTCCCCATCAGAGCCTTAAGAACGCCGGGGTCGGTATCAAAGATCTTCACTTTGGAAATCTTGTTGTCTTTCATGAGATCCACCACCGTCGACGGCTTCAGCCTGTGGAAGGAGATGGAACCCCAGTTCACCCCCACCGCCGATTCCGCCATTGGAGGTGAAGAGGCGCTCCAAAGGGCAACCGCAGAAACCACGAATGTGGTGAAGAGTACTCTGGGTTGCAACATTTCTTCTTCTTCTTCTTTTTCCTTGTTTGGTGTCTGTAGCCCAAGATTACCAGAATGGTTCGGTTATCAGTTGGGTGGTGGTTGGTTTAGAGAGAGAAAGAGAGAGAGAGAGGTGTAGTTTTTTTGAGAGAGAATACTACTACTATATATGGTGAGAGAGAGAGTGATTGAAGAAGGTAGAGATACCAACAAATCTGAGTAACTGTATTAAAAAAAAGGGAATCAAAACAAAAAGAAAAGGAAAGTTGAAGAGCATCCCAGAAATTCAGAGGAAATATTGAATGCTATCACAACAATGAAAGAATTTCACTACAAAAAAAAAAAAAATAGTGAAAGAGGGTGTAAATGTAATGGAATGAAATGACGAATGGGCTGCGTATTCGCCCCCGCCTGCAGTTAAAGTGTGAATGTGGCCACTGCTCTAGTCACTACTACCCCAACCGACAAAGACAAATTTTTTGATAATATTCTGTTGGGAATATTAAAATTAAAAATAATTAAGTGATTGTAAGTATAATTTTATAATAATTTTATATTAAAAATATGTATAAAAAGATTTTGAAAATGGGCTTTAAAAATTAAAAAATAAGTAAGTATTAGAAATTGTGTTTAAAAAAAACTGTTTGAAATAAAAAAATATAAAATTTTAAAAATTTATTAAAAGAAATTATTAATATAAATTTTGTTTTATTTTTTTTTCAAAATTTACTGTAATTTAAAAGAATAAAATATCTTATTTCAAATGTAAAGTTATAACTTTTAAAATATAAGAGTGTCAAGTTTTTAAAATATAAATAGTAAAAAGTGATTATGAGATAAAAAAACACCTTATTTAGAAATTTTATGTAATTTAAAAGAAAAAATTATTTCGTTTGAATTTATATATATAAAGTTATTTTTAAAATATGAGTTTAGTATAGAGATTTAAAAATATAAATAATAAAAAATGATTGTGATATAGAAAAAATACTAAAAAAATTTAAAATTTATCCCCAAAACTCTCCTAAATACCCCTAATTTAATCAAATAATATAGATTTTGATAAAATTTTTAAGGGAGTTATTTGTAATTAAAAATAGTTTTATTAATATTATAAATTTTTAATCAAATCAATTAAACTAAGAGCATCGATTGAGGAGGTAAAAATCTGATTGGTATTATAAATTTTGCATGTTAAAAAACAAGATATCGACACGGTAATTATTGAGCATTTACAAAATTTTCACCTTTTTTTCCTTTTTATTTGAATTTAGATAATAAAGTTTGACATGTAATTCACCAAAATTTTTCAACAATTTATATATGATATGATTTTATAATAGAGTGAGAAAGAAAGATGATATTATAATATTATGTAAGAGTAATTTAACAGTTTTTTTATACTAAAAAAATCTAATAAATAGTGTACAAGGTTTCTTTTTTTTCTTCTAAACTTATCAAAAACTAAGGTTTTTCTTTATATAGAACTCATGTCGATGAAAACTCCATCAGAGCACATCAATGCGACATTGTTAGTGTCATAATTTGACAATGTCATGGCTAGTGAGGGTGATTACCTATTCAATGATTAGCAGTTTGGAATTCAGTAAAGCATCAGTGATCTGATGGTTGGGGTAGTGATCTCTTACTTTCAATCAAATCTGATCAATGTCTTTTAAGTTTCGGTGCATGGTTGAGTAGTTATTCTACGTTGGTGAGAATTTTACAACTGATGTTATTTTCTATTCATGCTTTTTTTTTTTTGCTCTTGTTCTTGTTTTTGTTTTGTAATAAAAGAGGTAATTCTTGTACTTTCAGTTTGTATTTGTGTTTGAGTTTCACTTGAGTTATTCTCCAATGGTATCGGTCTATTAGTTTCATTGGTATTATGGTTATATGAAGTTTGTTGCAGCTTTTGTGCTGCGAGTGACTATCTTTAGTCAATTAAAATATTCCATCAATTGTAGATGTGTTTTTGAAAGAATTTTATACATGTTTAATTATAGAAATGCCGAAGAATTCAAGAGATTTTCTTGTGATAAGTCTTAACTTATGTTCTCTGCATTGAACTTCATCAGGTTTTACTGATGGAATTTATCTTAATCAAAGATTGTGTCTTTTATACCGCAGAATTGTTCTAACTTTAATATTAGTATTTGTATCCAATTTTAATTTAAATAATTATTCCTCTTTTTCAAAAAATAATTATAATAATTTTATATTTATCTTTATAGTGTTTGTATCTTGCAATTTTAGTTTCGAAGAATTATATACTATGGTTTTGATATGAATAACGTTTCATAATTGTACAATAGTAAAATGATTTTATTTTTTCACATCCTTTAAAGATTCTCTTGATATATATATATATATTGAACTTATCTTGAAATATTATATATAATTCATTTATGTATAGTTTTGATTTTCATAAAGCTGCATAATCGTATAATGGTACAATGATTTTTTTTTTTTCAACATTCTTTAAAGATTCTCTTAAGATATATATATTTTAACTTATCTTTAAATTTATTATATGTTAAGTTAAAAGAATCCTAACCATGGAAGTTCTATTGAAAAATGTTTGACAGTCATTATCGTTTGTCTACACACCTCATATTATAAATTTATTTTTTAATAATTTGTGATGCCAAATGTTATAGAATTTATAGTTATTTTCCCCCTAAGATTGTATAGTTTATAGTTTTTTTTACATAAGAGATTGTATAATTTATAGTGTTTTTAAAACTGAAAATTGTATAATTTATGGTTGAATGAGTGTTAAAGTTGATAAATGGGCTGATGTGACATGGCCCCTATCCTCTAAACATACTGAAAAGGCGATGTGACAAACGGCCTAATGTTAGAATAGAGCGTGCATTCTCATAGCTTCATTTCACACCGGATTAAAGTAGCTAATTCATTAATTATTAATTATTATTGATCATAAATATATTTTACTGATAATTTTATATTTAATTTTATCAAAAATATAAAATTTTAATTTTCATCTTAATTTTAAAATAATAATAAAAAATCATTACTGTGTATGGGAATAACAAAAAATATGGGAGAACTGCTCGAAAACCCTTTTAGATGCTTGATTTTTCATTTTTCTTTTTTAACAATTCCCTTTAGATGCTTGTTTAAGGCAAGCAAAATATCCTATTATAATTTTCCTCATCAGTCCACACGTTATCCAGGAATTGGGCCGCACATGCATGTCTGCTCGAACCTTAGACTAACAAATTTTATCGCCGTTGTCTATTCCCTTTCAACAGATCCCCGGTTTCTGAGAGGACAGGTGTTATGTTTCTCCGACCTTATTTTATACATGTTTTTAGGTCCGAAAATGTCTAACCCCCATTGATCCGCATATTGGCCACGACTGTCGTGTGGGTTTGATTATGTGCAAGACCAAATGATTTTTTGTTTCTATACGGCTTGGAAGGGAAGACGAAAATGATTAAGAATTAGATCAGACGTGTAACACGGACAGAGGGAGGGAGTCTAATGGAGCATAAATAATGGGATCAACTAAGATGAGAGTAGGGAGAATGTCTTATTTAAAATTTGCACTCCACTGCTTTTAAACTTTCGAGTCATGTCATGTGTGAAAATCTGACTTTTATATAGAATATATGCTAGTGGATTTTCTGGGCCTAGAATTGATAGTGGTTAAGTTATAATTTTTTCAATTATATTTGTAATCCTAATAAACTTCTTTTATGCTATTGAACAAGACACAACTACATTATTTAAGTCCTGTTTGGTAAATATATTATGTTACATTATGTTTGAATTTAATTTATATTCAGAAGAAAAATATTTATATTATATTTAGAAGTAATATGTGTTTGAATTAAAATTATTTGAATTGTATTTTAATAATGAATATATGATGTGATGGAAAAAAATTAAGAGAAAAAATAAAAAGAGAAAGAGAATATGTGATGTAATTAGTAAAAATAATAGAAAAAGTAAAATAATAAATAGTGATTATATTAAATTTAAAATGTGATATAATTAATATTTAAATGTAATATTTTTATATTTGGATATAATGTAAATATAATACTATAAAGAAATAAGTGCTTATTCTCTTTTTCTAATATATGAAGATCCAATCCATCCGGGGAGAGAGAGAGAGAGAAACCACTCATTAGCACCAAGAAAATAAACAACGAAGTAATAATTTTAGCTTTGGAGGGATCCAAACATGATAAGTCTCTAGAACAATAACACATCAAAAAGCAATTAAGCAAACAAAAACAAAGAAATCTTTTGGCAATGGTTGACGTCTTATACACTACACACCGCATGCCTTTAATAGCTTTAATGGGATAATGCAATCGTCCATGATCCTAAAATTTTGCCATCTCTGGCTCTTGAATCATTTAGCTGACAAATTTAAGAGAAAAAGCCAACGGCAGGCACACTGCCACAGCTTTCATATCCGAGGATGGAGGAGTTATGTTTTGTCCACCGATTTTGTGTGATGATAGTAATGGTCTGCATGTGATGACCTCTCAATATATATAGTGAGGGAAAGATTTAATTATCGGTTGAAAATCAATCCTATCTTATATATAACATGTAAAAGCAAAGCGTTGCTCTTTTATAAAGTCCTTGTTAAGTTGTACTCTTTATCAGCATGTGCCCATATGCAAGAAAGACAAGATTTGTATAAGCCCAAATGGCGGTGCATGTTATCAAGTTAATAAAAGGTATGATTGTTACTCCAAAAATGGTTATGAATTCTTAACTACCCAAACACAGGCGTAGTGTCGTTTCTGTCTGTATGTTGATAAGTTCACCTTCTATAATCTATTTTGCACTTTAAGCTTTTGGAGACTTTTGTTAAAGTAGAGATACCGTTTGTGAAAGCCACGTAGTGAAAGAGATTTGAGATTCTCTAGTCATTGATAAAGGTGATATGCAAATTGCTAGCAAATTGATCGCCTTTTTTTCTTTATAAAAGCAGCGTGACATTGCAAGATTATCGGCAGCTCCTCCCCACACCGTTGTTTATTGGTGATTCCACAACTATGGGACCGTTTTTTTATTTTTTCCTTCTCTCTCTCTCTCTCTCTCTCTCTCTCTCCCTTTTACATTATCTTTCTATCTACTTTTGATGGAATATAATTTCCAAATTGACCATTTTCATAAGGCATATCAATGGAAGCTTGCTCAAAACTCGTTTAGGTACTACAGTCAGTGCTCATATCATATGGCATGCCCATTTTGTTAAATGCCATGCACACTCAAAGATACGCTGAGCTAATACTGCCTAACTTCAAAGACAAGAAAAGGTTTTTTAATTCTCTTTATTGTTATTTGTTTAAGGAGGAACCTTATCAAGCACCGACCAAAACGTGGCCAGGGCTCCCCTGTAATTTCCATATTAACACAGCATTATCAACTCACTGTTTGAGGTTTTCCTCGTTTTACATTGTACAGATTTGCTATAATAGCTAAATTGAGGGGGTTATTTTCAATGAATATCTAGGATCAAAAATATGTTTTAGTCCCTCTCAAAATCAGGCTGGTTGGTGACGGATCTGATCCAAGCCCATTTGTGGTCCTTGGTGTTGACTTCATGCTTAGCTTGAGCCACTTCTTCCAAAGGGATATAAGCGTAGTTACCATTGATAGGACCAGAGACAAACCCAGTGTAGCCTGCCATAGCTCCATGAATGGCTGAATGTGCTAGAAGTGTGCAATACAAGTTATCCGTGGCGTTGGCAGGAACTGCACGTATCATGTATGTCGGATCTATGTACTTGACCGTAAACAGCTCACCGGGGTGATCCCTCGACCACCATTTACTCAGCTCCAACTTCAGCCAGCCGCCAACATCGAGGAGTACTAGGTTGCCAGACTCATCCCTCTGCTGTTTTTGAGCATCAGTTCTTGGTATCATGGTTTGCCCTGCTCCTTCAGCCACTACCAGCACTGCATGGCCGTTCTCTTTCAGACAACCACCGAGGAACTCAAATAATCCTCCTTTGCCTTCCAAGTAGAATTCTATTTCAGGGATCAAGCAGCAGTCAACATCTCGGCTGCTCAGCGTCGCGTGAAGAGCAATGTGCCCGGTGCTTCGACCCATAAGCTTCACCAGGCCTATTCCGTTGACTGCACTCTCTGCCTCCACATGAGCTGCACTGATTGCTTGCTGGGCCATTTCCACTGCAGTCTGGAATCCAAATGACCTGTCGATGATGCCCACATCATTGTCCACCGTTTTGGGGATTCCTGTGACCGCAACATTCAATTTTCGACAACGGATCTCATTGAATATCTTTACTGCCCCGCGCATTGTGCCATCCCCACCTATGATATACACCTGTTTGCATTATGAGGATAAACAGATAACGCTAAGGGTAAGAAAATGCCTCCAAAATTATACGTGCAATCATAACTCTTTCACAAGAGTTAATGATTTTATTTTAAAATATCATTTGGGACTTGATTAAACTTAAGGATTTCGATAACTCTGTGATTCGTAAACTGAATGATTTTCTATTTATGGAGGATTTCATGAATAGGATTTGATCAGCTGAAATGATGGAAATTTTAATGATAAAATAATTAAGAAGATGGAATGAAATTTTAACATTAAGTAAAATCAATTATGATTATCCTATGGCGATTTTACATTATAATATTTGCCTTGAACAAAAACACTATTAGTGAGCTTTCGTAATTCAGTATGAAATCGAAGAATTCAACTTCATATTTTTAATGGGGTAGTCGTGGAGTTAAATATTTGAATGCCACCAAATATTCATGACAATATATTAGATTCTTGATTCAACTAAAAAATTAACTGATTAGTGACAGAATTCTATTTTCCTGCTCAGCATACCTAAAGTAAAAGAACTACATTCCACATCTTAATTAAAAATGCTTAAGTCAGGCATTCCACTTTATCTTTTTTTTTTTTCTTGCATTTACTATCATGCTATGACAGCAACCACAGGCATTCCACAATGTCATATCTTAATCCGATACACAAAAGACTATTCTTGTTAAACCATCATTAAAATAGCAATATTTTGAAAAACTTAACCCAAAAACTAACGAACGCAAATGGATGATTAAGACAAGAGCACTTGCATAAAATCATAGTCTGGCCAACTCTAGATCATCCACTTTGGGAGAGGCATGGATAATTGCATACTAATATTACGTCGAAGACACCCTGGCACCAATTTCCAAAAGAGTAGTGCTATTTTAAAGTTAAACTTCATCAATACATTAATGTTGGGCCATCGTATGTTGGCAAGAGGCAATAAAGAGAGAAGTGAGAACTGATAATATCCGAAACTTAAAAAAAAAAAAAAAAAAAGGATAGACATAAAAGTGAAAAAAGAAAAAGCTTGACACAAACTCCAGTCATGCTGTTTGCGTCTTAAAGCAAGCTCAAGATATCATAGTTTTTCCACATTATTAAAGACACAAAGAAAGCAAATTTAAGCACCATACCTCTTCTATGCTTTAAGCAATTATAGAGACAAAACCTTCTTTTTTTTTTTTTTTTCATTTCAAAAAGAGAATCATCTCCAGAAAGGATAAACATAAAGTGATACTCTTTATTGACCCTATCTCCAACTTTATCCTGGGCCTTCCGTTACTTTTTCGAGTGGTCAGAAACCCGAAATGCATTTGGGTTAAACGGGCTTTTAAAGTCTAGACTTTCAGTTTCAGCAACCAACATGACCCGTTCCATAAGAGGATTGAGGTACTTTTTTAATTCAGTTTATAACAGCTTAAAGCCTAATTTTAAGTTTCCACATTTCTTAAGTTTCACAGTTTGAATGCCCTTTTTTTTTTTTTTTTCAGTCATGGAGTCTAATTAATGTCCTATAAAAAAAACATCTTATGCCGAGACATCATAGAAACATCTTATGCAGAGACATCAAAAGATCTATGATAAAAACAGTTTATCTTCTAAGATATTTTGGAAATTTCATACTTATAATTTCGATTGCCTAACTTTTTTTTATAAAGCTTAATAGATTTTATTATCTATTATATATTATTATTATTACTACTACTACTACTATTAGAAAGGCTACTGTAAAAACTCAGGGTTTAAATTTCTCTTGTAAACTTCTTGATCATTGCAGTGAATTATAGCCCGCTGAAATAAAATGTAGTCTCACGGTGAATAATTTGCGTGTTTTGTAATTCATTAATTTCTTCTGCGATTTTTTTTGCTTCCGATGATATAGGATTAGGGTGCTAATAATATTGTGTTACAGTGATTTCTCTAGCACAAAAATTTGAACTTTTACTTAGACCTAAGAACCAAAAGGATTAATGTTTAACAGTAAATAGTGTATCAAAGTTTAAGAAAGAGAGATAAACCTGATTAAAGCGGCGATCTTGAATAGCATCGACGATCTTTTCTAGATCAAAGCCACCTCTAGATGTCTCGAGCGCGGTCCCCCCTCTCTTGTGCCAGTTGTGCACGAGCTTCGGGTTCAGCTCCACGGGCTCTCTGGAATAAAACCCCCTGTACCCGGCGGTGATGCCGAAGATCTGACGGACGCCGTAGAGCTCCCAAAGCCCCACGACGAGCTCCCTGATGACGGTGTTGAGGCCCGGGCAGAGTCCTCCGCAGGTGACGATAGCCGCCCTCACTGCCTTCGGGTCGAAAACGACGTCGCGGCGGGGTCCGGCCCGGTGGTAAGCCAGGTGGTCGGGACTTGGCGACGGGAGGGTGCCGGAGAGGTCGTAGACGATCTGACGGAATATGACGTCGCCGGATTTGACGTAGAATCCTTCGGAGGGGTGGAAGAAGGGGTTTTGTTCGAGAGGGTTCGGGAGGGTTTGGAGGTTGGGGATGTAGTCGGAGAGGTGAGGAATCTCCTGAAGTTTCACGGCGGAGAAGGTGAATTTGCCGGGGGTTTTGTCGCCGCTGGATTCTGTGGCGGGGTTGATGGCCTCCAGCTGAGTTGCTGCCGCCATTTTCGTTCTCTGTACTGTGTCCGTAATGCCAGGACAAGGAGAATTGAGAGAGAGAGAGGAGAGAGATACAGAGGGAAGGAGGTGCGGGGACGAGAAAGAAGAAGAAAAAGATGAGGAGCAGTTGATTACGTGGCGCGGGCTTTTCAAAAACTAATACGTGGCGAGTTCTAGGATGGGAGTAGTGGTGCCACGTGGACGCTTTTGGGCTTTGATCGGAATGGGTTGTGTGAAGGTCAAAGTTGAAAAGCCCAACTCAATTTTTAAATGGGCTTCTGTGTTAGGCTATGCGGCTAACGGGTATACGGAGAAAATATTTAATTTTAATTTTTTTTAAATATAATATAATTTCACACCAAACACAAATTTTATAACAGTGTTACAAAAATAATTACTATTTAAAATATTTTTAAAATAATCACATTAACTTTTTAATTTTACTATTTATTTCTATTTTTACCAATCATATAAACATTTCAATTCTAAAATATTTTTTATCCAAACACACATTTTATTCAAATATAAAATAAATACTTTTCAACCAAATACAACATTCAAAAAACAAATTTCATTCAAATATAATCAAAATGCAATGTGTTTACCAAACACCCCCTAAATCACGCCCTTCTAAAAATTGGATAGTCTCTTATATGTAGGGAACTTCATGGGAACGTTATAAAATTGCGTATTAGATTGATTTTTACTATATAAAAAATTATTTTGCATAAAATATCATTCATAATATCATAAATATTTTTTACTTATTTTATTATATAAATTAAAATTATTTTTGTAATCTTTTTCTTTGTCTCTCTTCTCCTCTCTCATTTCTCTAACTCCTCCGTTATCAGATATCAGTCAGCTTGACAGTGATTGACGGTAGTGAGCAACGGACAAAGGACCATAAGGTCACCTGAACGCCGATCCGAAGTAGCTCACCCTCCTCTCTCTCTCTCTCTCTCTCTCTCTCTCTCTCTCTCACAGATTTCTCCTCATCTCCCAGCGTTGATCTTGAGGGAAGGTGGAGTTCACATCCACTTCTTGGAGGCGCAATGCCGACAAGATTTGAAGCTATGCAACTCCAATCGCGAGACACCAGTGTCAAGAGTGGCTGAGCAAAGCATAGCTCCGATAGCTCCATCATCGAATCTCCTCCACGCGGACAAATCTCCACCATTGTAGATTGTGAAAGCGCGACAGCTGGTGTCGTGAGGGTGGTGGTGAGGCAGAGGCCGCGACAAAAGTGGCTTTGGCCAATGGTGAGATGGAAGTCGGTAGACTGCTGGGGGGAGCGAGAGAGAGAGAGCAAAATCAAAGAGAGGGAAGAGAGGGAGGGGTGGAGGAAGAGAAAGAAAGGGGTCAAAGGAGAGAGAGAAGACCGAGTAAAAAAAAAAGAAAAAAGAGAGATATTTTAATATAATTAGTTATTATAAAATGATATCATCATTGTGATATTTTTAATAAAAATTTTTTTTTTATTGTGACAAATATCGATCAACGGCATATTTTTTTTGCAAGTGGCCTAATTATCTCAACACCTAACGTGGGTACCCAGCATGAGATTCGCGAAAATGGCCTAAAAGGATGATTAGGAAGAATCCAATATCCTTTCTCTCCATTCTTCGACAAAATTTATGATAGAAACCGTACAAGTTTTTATCATAATTTTTTCCCCTTTCTTAATTTATTTCTTCATATTTTCCATTTTTTATAATCATATATTTTTTTTCTTTAATTTGTCGAGAGAAATTTCTTGCCTGCTGGAAAGACCGAGTCTTGGGTCCAGACAGTACGAGCATTAAAATAGTGACGATATTTGTGAAAAGGTCACAATTGTACAACTCGTTCAAAGTTCTAAAGGTGCGTCAAGCCACAACGCGTGAAGAGAGAGAGAGAGAGAGAGAGAGAGAGATTTCAATCACATAATTAAATCGGCTTCAACTACAAAAATTTCGCACACATATGGAATTATACCCAAAAAAAAAAAAGAAAAAGATGTAAAATGCATGAAATTCGCTTGAGATCTTAGATCATGTCACAACTGGGCAATTCTAATAATGTGGGCTCCACCCAACTTCTTCCTCAAAGTCTTGGCCAAGTCAACGGCGTCAACCCCATTTCCAATCACCACCACATTTTCCCTCTTCTCTCCTTCTAACCCCACAGAGTATACACCTGCAATTTAAATTATGCATAATTTTACAATTTCGCGTTTAATTAATTAATTAATTAATTAATACAACTTTTATTATTATATAAAAGATTTCTTACACTAATCAGAAAAAAAAACATTGATTAATTCTCGATTCACTTAATTAATAAGGCCACAATATATTTACTAACCCTCTTTTCCTGCGGCAACCTTGAGTGCCTTTGTCTGACATTTCTTGCATTTCATTTCTACCTTCATCACAATCTTTTGCTGCATATTAAGATCTAAAATCAGTCAAATGTGGCACTAGAATATCTTACTTGATCGTATGGTGTTATATCATACATATATGTCTATATGTACTTTACATAATAATAATAATAATAAAAGAGTAAATATCTCAGTCAATTATATGATATTAATATAGGGTTAGATTAGTTCATTAATTAATCCTGAAATAAAATGAAATTTTTAGATTTAAATTAATTAATTTAATTATAATTTTTATTAATTTAAAAAAGGATAAAATTGTCTCAAAAAATTAATTTTATAAATCAAACGAAACTTAAATATTTAGTTTTATTTTTTATTTTTTAAGGAGATTTGCTATTACTTATGTTACATTTGATAAATAAATTTTGACGCAAAAATTAATTTTACACCAAACGTAAAGTTTTATATTCAAATACAATCATTTTCAACAGTGTTACAAAAATAATTACTATTTAAAAGTTTTTTAAAACAATCTTATCAACTTTTCAATCCTAACTATTTATCTCTATTTTAACCAATCACATTAATTTTTTAACTCTAAAATATTTTTCATCTAAACACATATTTTATTCAAATACAAAATAAATATTTTTTAACTAAATATAATACTTAAAAAAAATTATATTCAAGTACAATTAAAACATAACAGTTATCAAATATGATTTAAAAATAATAATAAAGAACACGGTACGGCCGTTACCAATTATTGTCACACTGGTGCCGGTATGGTTAAAATAGCATGAGATTGTTGATGTTTGTTGATATGATGTGACATTCCAGAATGAATAGTCATTGTGATGTGGTTGGTGACATAAGAGACGTTGAATGAAACAGAGCTGGTGGTCGACAATTTTTCAAAATGTGTTTGAAGAACGGAAATAATCCGGTAGAGTGGCATTGTTGTAAATAAAACTGACATTTGAGGAGGTAAATTATTTCTTGGTAGGTACGTGTTTGATGCAGCGACCTTATTTTGTCTTCATTCGACACTTATAAACGCTTATAGACTCTCATGAGAGCTTTCAAAAGCTTTGGTATATAATTTTTATCCATATATAAAAGTTTTATATTTAATTATAATATTTTTAATAATATTTTAAGAATAATAATTATTTTTTTATTTTTTAAATATAATTATTTATTAAATTTTTATTTTTTTATTTATATTATACTTTTTTTTCTTTAATTTTTTTAATTTATTTTTTCTTATCACATCAATTTTTTAATTTTAAAATATAATTTAAATATTTTTTATTTAAACACATATTTTATTTAAATACAAATCAAATATTTTTTATTCAAATATAAAATACATTCTTAAAATTATATTTAAACACAATATAAACGCAATACGTTTATCAAACGCCATGTAATAAAAATTAGAAAGGAATAGACAAATTATGAGAAAAATATAAGAAGTTGTACAAAAAGGAAAATAGTTGTAAATCTCCAAAGAAAAGTAAACACATTACATATCCCATAAATCAAGTAATTGATTGAGACCCACTTTTCTCATCAACACATACCTTACTCATCCTGATCTCTTTCACCTTGTATGGATTTCTTTGGAAGAGCTCCAAGATATCGATTTGGCATTAATCCTGATGATAGGCAGCTTGAAGAATACAAAACAAGGCTTGTAAATATAGTTGGATGTGGAAGGTAGCATGTGAAGTTGGCATAGAAACTTCGTTGAGAAAGAAAAGAGTCGGTCAATAAAGTAGTCGCCCTTTCAAAGACCTTGGAAGAACTCTTTTGCCTCAATATCTAACTTTACGGTCGTATTCGTGTAATAATATTTCCGCTACTATCAATTTCATTTGTTCACACAAAGCTAACAACTTTTTTAGTCTAGTACTATTGGCGACGCCACGTCTCAAACGCGTTTTATAAATATAAACATGCATACTTATAGAAGAGTCTAGAATTCATATATATATATATATACGTGTGTGTGTATATTTGAGTTCCCTCTCCTCGATCTTTCCCAACTAATGGTAGAAACCATCACTTTACTTATTTAGTAAATATTATTATTTTAATTACTAAATTTTACTTTTTAATAATATGATTTATGAATATTCACGTTAAAAATGTATATCTCACATTCTCATCATATATAAAATTAATTCTAGTCTTTAATCAAAATAGTTAAAAAACTGATTAATGACTATAAGCAGTACCTAATAAAATTACAGTTCATGCAATAAGCTTTTTCTAATATTTTTTTTACCAGATTAATCCATTTCGAAGAAGGTGGGTACCTTTTGTTAGCTTATGCCTGTATACACATACATACACGAGATTAGAACAAACCGTCAATCAGTAGACTAGAGTTGTATATGGCAATTAAGGACACATACAGCGACCAACCCCTTTGATTAATCTTTTTGCTTTTTGCGTTAATTAGAGATAAATTTTGATTTCATGCAGGTGATAATTAACGTAGGTGCCAATTGTTTGATATAATAAACATTTTTATATGTACAAAATTTGTATATAGAGAGACTAATTGGGGTACTAACTTATTTTGAATCATTAAAAAAAAACCTTATTTTAGATAATTGTTCAGCAAAAAAAAGAAAAAAAAAGAAAAGAAAAGAAAAGAAAAGGAAGAAAAGAAAAGAAATATTTGTTTAAATTTATGGACCAACAAAGCTGACATGAGAGGCACAAGGAGACACACAACACAATGTATTGAGGATCCTAGATATATTAATATATATATATATATATATATAAAAAGAACTTTCGTGGATGTCACTGATCATGTCTTGTTCCATTCATTCAGTTTGGTCATTGTCTTGCATGCCGAGTCCAAGTTGGCAACTAACCAAGACTTCTAATACTAGTCTTTTCAAATACAACAATCATGAAGTGTTATTTACGTAGCATTAGATAAATGTATTATATTTATGTTATATTTAAATATAATTTTAAGAATGTATTTTGTATTTAGATGAAAAATATTTAATTTATATTTAAATAAAATATGTGTTTAAAAGAAAAAAATTTAAATTGTATTTTAAAGTTGAAAAATTGTTTTAATGGGAAAAAATAGATAAAAAAAATTAGAGAGAAATATATGATGTGAATAAAAAAATTAAAAACCTAATAAATAATTATTTTTAAAAAATAAAGAAATAGTAATTATTTTCGTAATACTGTTGAAAAATATTATATTTAAACATAAAACTTTTGAATTTGAGTAAAAATTACATTGCATTTAAATGAAATACGAATACAATTATGTACCAATCGGCCCAGAAAAAAAAAAAAAAAGAGGGGGGAAACAGGACAATAATGATAAAGATATTGTGATACGCGGGTTGATACACACGGTTGCTATCGTAAACACCACATATGCATCAAACAATTTACAAGTACTCAATACTCATCCGAGATAACTCCCAAAAGCTAGCTCTGAACAAGAAACGCGTAAAAGGCACTGAGAAATAAAACAAACAAGCAAATAAACAAATATAAA
This sequence comes from Antiaris toxicaria, assembly GCA_035233585.1. Taxonomy (NCBI): domain Eukaryota; kingdom Viridiplantae; phylum Streptophyta; class Magnoliopsida; order Rosales; family Moraceae; genus Antiaris; species Antiaris toxicaria. The sequence goes on along the minus strand of CP141154.1, from coordinate 109,653,887 downwards.
AGAAAAGGAAGAAAGAGCTAGCTCTAGAAAGGTTTAAGAGAGTAATAGATGTTGATGCACATACGGAGGAACAATGCTAATAACCACAGTTATATTTAGCATAATTTACCTATTAAAAATGAGTTTCACTATATAGAATCTATAAAAAATAATGATATTTAGTAGTGATAATATTCTTAACACTTTTCACGTAAAGCCGTATCTACAAAGGTATAGCCCAATATTTCGTCAACTAATAATATTATTCCAAAAATGAAGCTAGGCCCACATGAATGGACAGCCATTTTTATGAACGATTAATGCTTAGCCATTCATTGGTTTCTAGGTTAGAGAAGCCAATAAACTTATCCAAGAGCCGGGTCAAATATATATACCAACATTTCCTTGCACTTTCTGATAATGTCTTTCATGGTGAGATCTCCATTATGCTTAAGGTATATGTATATATATATATACCTGTATAAGCAAACAATGAAAGCATATACACATTTACATGGGTTAGACCGTACATGAAGGATCAAATTCAAAGCCTGTTCAAATTTTGCTATGTTATCTTATAAGTGTAAGCGATAAAATCAATGCAAGATGAAACCATCATTTTCGTTAAGTAATTACAAAAGGAAAAATTGCAATTTTTATACTTGATTTTAGCCTGCATTAATTAATTAATACTAATAAATCAATAATCGATCATCGGCTGTTGAGAGTACCGTCTTAAGATCAGGCCGGCCTGCATGACTCCCCTCATGCCAAGTAGGAAGTTCGCCAACGCTTTTTGACAAACTTCCTATATGGCATTCAGGGAGCCAGGCAAGCTAAGAAAAACTTCAACCCTCAACGACAACCAAATTCAAACTTCTCGAACCTGCATACACACATATATATATATATATATTCACCGCAGAACTTAGAACCACATATATATGTATATACTTGACACATTGAGAGAATACACACATAATTTGAGATAACTAATAGGCTGCTTGATCTCAGAAATTACTTACAGAAATCATCAGGGGATTAGATATGCATGTAAGCCGGTTGATTACAATCGCTGCTGAGAAATGACCCTTCAGAGAGAACCATTTCGCCAAATATATATGTATATACATACACATATACATACATATATATACACACACACATATATATATAAATGAAGCAAGTCAAGAGGAGTAGAAGATACATATATATATATATGTATGAGATTTGAGGCTTTGGTAACTTTGTATCTTGGACTTGGAAACAATATATATATATATATAGTTGTGGGAAGGGATTGAAACGATGAGACGAGTAGAGAGGAAGGGAGAGACAAGAGAAAGTCCATAGGGAAAAGACAGGTCGTAGAGAAGGCGGCAGCCAAGGCCCAAGGCTCTATTTACTTAGCAAATAGTATAATAACTTCCATATATAGAGCCAAAAGCTGCCTGGGTTTTACAGGTTGCCTCTTTTGGATTTTACCTTTCCTTGAAATAGGTGATCTCTCTTGAGCATCTCTTTTTTATTTTCTCCATATGATAAAAACTGTATATTTATCTTGTCGGTAAGTATAGTTGTTTTAATTAAAGATTAATTTGAACAATCTAATTTGTAATTCTCTATATTAATATTTTAAAAGATGTAGAATTTTTTTTAAATATAAATCATATTATTAAAAAGTTAATTTAATAATTAAAATAATAATATTTATCAATAGAATAAAAATACCGCTGTTGCCATGAGTTTTGTCGTAACAATATTTATAAATCTTTCTTTTTTTTTTTTGGTTGAATTAAGAAAAGAATTATTAAAGGCCATAGTTAATGAGATGGTGCTTCTATTGGTCGGAGAGGTTAACGGCCTTTGATGGTCACTGCACGTATAGAGGTCGCCACAAATCCAGTGAATAAGACAAAGGCCAGTTCTGCAGCGTGCGTTGGCTTGAATTTCAGTCTGGTTCCTAAAACGTGAGTTTGAAACGCAAAGGAATAAGCATTTATTATCATTATTATTGTTATTATTAATCAACACTAACTGTCAACTTTTCACAGATCTAGCCAGCGTTAAACCCGTTTGTGAAAAGACCATGAACACGAAGATCGTTTTGAAAGCTTAAAACTACTACTTGATATAAAATTCCAAACTTTTCCAATATAACATATATCAAAATTAAAAGTTATGATTGAATATCTCTATTGATAATATATGATTATGAGCATGCATTTGATACATTAACTCAAACATTTCAACTCTAATTGTTTTTTTTTTAATCTTTTTAAAAAAAATTTAACTCAGCTTCATTATTTATAACTCTATCTCTAATTCAAAACCCTAAACTTTAAAAGTTTAGAATTTTATTATGTTTAAATGAGATGATTTTATATATAAATTGCATAAAATTTTGATATGAATAATAAAAAATTTATATTGATTTATTTTTTTAAAATATAATTTAAATTTTTACATTTTTTAACTCTAATAAATCAAGTGTATAATTTCAAAACTGAACTTAACGCCAATTAAAATAAGTCCAATTCTCCAATTCAAGCGCTAAAACAAAACAAACACATGCTAAGCATTAGATCGAGATAAAAATATATATATATATACACATATGCAAGATTAATTTTAAACAGAGCTTTACTAATATGAATTTCTCATGTAGAATTGTCAAAAAGGCAATCAGAGTAGATAAACTAGTTTTATGCAGTACATAGACATGCTATCAATGGCTAGGTATTACAAATTAATAGTTCCAGTTTTTTCAAATGATGTACTAAAAAGTTCCACCCTTTTCCTTTCAATTGTCCATCTCATGAAGATCAATAATTGATACATCATACATGACACTTTTTCTTTCTTTTTTATAGCTTTAATGAGTATTATTAATCTGACGAGAACCCAATAACTAATGTAGTCGCGTTCAATTGGTGGTGGGTGTTCCATCACGTTTTATCATGTTTTACATAATTATAATAAACCTATCATTTCATCAAAAAATAAAATAAAATAAAACCTTTCATTTCCAGTCCACGCTTACTTTTTTTTTTTTCCAAGCTGTTATTAAATAATTAATTAGTCATTGCATACTAGAAGGAGAAGCAGTCCTCAAGGCCAATTACTTCAAAAACAAAACTGTGTGTATTGATTTGTCTTTTTCATTTTTTTCTTTTTTTGGGCTTTTGTTCTTTTTTAATTATTAATTATTATAAAGCCAAAAAAAAGCCAGAGGAAGTTCTCCTGATGGTTTCTCTGGGCCTCCACCTGGCACAAAGGAAGAACATATTTGAGTTTTGGCCGACCATCCCATTGGCAGTACAAAACATGGGTTCAAAAGATGGGTGACTTACTATAGTCGTCTCTAAACGCTTTAACGAAGGTATCGTTTCGTTCTTGAATTTTTTTTTTTTTTAAATTAATTAGTCCCCGAACCTTAGAAAATGGTACAGTTTGATCTTTTTTTTAACTTCCGCTTAAAAACTCACCATTTTCCGACATGTGATATGAATATAATTTGAAAAGGTTAAACAACCCTTAATAAATCATATAATTCAGAGGTGAACAAAAAACATAATGAACCCACCCAATTTAACCTATTATAACTCAAATCCGATCAATCCAATCAAGAAATTAACTCAACTCACTCAACCCAATTATTAAGTAAGTGGGTTTGGGTTAAGTTTTTTTAAATTCAATTTAATCCGAATTCATCTAATTTATTATATGTATAAATAAATATATTCATAACTCATAATACACAATACTTGTATTATATTTTATTAATTACTTGACAACTTATTTTATTTCATATTGTATGAGTTTTTATTATTATTTATTTGTTCGTTTACAACTTTTATATTTAAACATGTTTTGTATATATTTCATTTTTATATTATTTTATAACCTTTGAGACAATTTTAGAGTGTTATAACACTAATATTATGATCAAATTTAGTTTTCTTTTTATATATTTCTTATTTTAAGTTGAATGATTAGCTATATTTGTTTTTGAGAAATTGTGGTTAATAGGCCTTTTTTTTGGTGTTTTGGAAGTAAATGACATAGTTTGAAACCTTTAAAACTTTATAGCATAATTTAATTTTAGTGCAGATAATATTCTTATATTACCCCTGAATTAGGTTTTTGATCTTTTTTTTTTTTTTTCATATTTTCTCAAAAACCTACTCATTTATCTCTCTTCCTTCTTTCCCTTATATATATATATCTCTCTCTCCTCTTAGCCTCCTTTTTTCGTCATTCCGATTGTTATCTCTAGTGATGATCATTGCTTTTTATCATTCTTTGTCCGATTTATGATAAATTGATTGCCATAAAATCACGAAATCATGTTTAATGGCTAGAGATCTGAGCTCGATCATGCCAAGATTATCAAAGGCTTTGAAACCATAGTAATCTGGGATTGTTGGTTTTTGTTTTTGCTTTTGCTTTGTAGGTTGAACGGAACTCGACAATGGTGGCAGTGTCAGATCGACCATTTGACGGAGCTCAGAATCTCTTTTTGTGATCTGGATCTAACGGTGATGGCAGAGTTCATGTTGCCATCGTAATATCCATATTCATGATTCTCTAGGCGATGTTGTCCTCGGCTTTGTGGCGGTGATTGGACCAGGCGGAGTTCCAATTTGGTAGTAGTGGCAATCACCAGGACGAGTGTTCTTCTAGGCAGAGATCACAAGGCCAAACTCTCCATTGTGATTTTTTACCCCACGCTCAGGATCTTCTTTTTCTCTCCACTGCCACCACCTCTCTCCATCGAAGTCGACTAACTGATTTTTGGTTTATGCATTTTGGGAAAATTGGGGGTTAGGGTTTGATTTGAGTATATTAAGAATTAACACAAATATGTAAATATAAATCAATGATTTTCAAGAGTAAATTAAAAATGTACAATAAATTATATCGATAAACTAAGGATTTACAAATGATTTGTCAAAATAAATGATTTAATGAACAATAAAAGATTTATGAAAATAAATAAATAAATGATTTACTAAGTAAAAAAAAAGTTATTTACTAAATAAATTTATCAAAATCGATAAATAGATGATTTACTGAATTAAAAATTGATTTACCAAATAAATTTCCTACAATTTACACACAAGTGTATTTTTAGAATTTTAGGTCATGATAAATAATGATTTACAAAAAAATATGTCATTTACTAGCACTCAAAACCATTTCTACTATTTATTTTTGTTAAAGTTGAGTTTTGACTTATTTAGCTCCTTTTCTCTTTATTTTTTTATTTTTATTTTCTTTATATTGTTCAACCCACCAAGATTTTAATTGGGTGGTTGAATTTGAAATCAACCCATCCAAAATGGGTGGGTTGAAAATTCTCAAATACCAATCTGATATTTACACCATTTCTAAAAAATAAAAATCAAAAAATAAAAATCTCTTGCCCATTTTCTTTCTTTATTTCTCTTTCCCTCCCTTTGTGCTCTTCTCTAATAGGTTCCCAAAAAAAGAAAAAAGAAGTAAACACAACAACCACTTGTCTTTTCTCTACTCAATCAAGCAGACCAGATTCTACTATGTCAAATTGGTTGAAGTTAAAAGAGGTCAGCAATTTCGCACATTGACGACGCGGGGCTATGGTTTATGAAGGCTTGCGACGACAAGGGGCTAAGCTCAACAAATTTGGCTTCATGGAAGCTCACGGTGGTGAATTTGTGTTCGTGAGCATGGTGACGACTTCTGGTTAGCATGGGGGAGGGTGGCCAGTGGTGGTGATGACAACATTCTTTCTTTAGTGGTTGTCTTTTGTTTTTTTTGCTTGTTTGTTTTGTATTCTACAAGTGAATGTCAGAGTGAAAGATAGCTGAATTTAGAGAAGAAACAATCTAATTAACTGTTGATTTTGTATATGTCTAGAAACTTTTGAAATCCTCATTACAATAAAAAAAGCTCATTTGCAACGATATATTATTGTTGTAAAGACTCGTAAGTCATCATAAATGACATATTTGTAACACAAATGAGTCGTTACAAATAACTTGATACAAATAAAATATTTACGATGACACTATTATCACAAATACATTAGCGATGATAGCCATTACAAATAAGTTATTACAAATGTTTGTCGAATAATGTTGTTGATAATGACATGGCATAGGTTATTTACGACGAAATTTTTAAAAATGTCATCGCAAATAATTTGTCTAAATATATTATTAGCAACGAATTTTTAATAAACATCGTCGTTAATATTTGATTAGATGACAATATTTGCGATGACTTTTTAAAAAATATCGTTACAAATAATCTAATCTATTTTTTTAATTTAATAAAAATAATATTTTTAATGTATAGAAATCAAAATTTTTGGGAGATAATCTAAAGATAGTTTAAAAAGTATGATTATATTAATAAAATTAAACATCAAAATTAATAATAATTGTTAGGAAAATTATAGCAATATGTAGTATAAAACAAATACCAATAGTCTAGATAGATAAATCATAAAATAAAATTCTAATTATCTAGATAATATAAAAAAACAAGATATTAGTTGATACTTAAAAGTTAATATTAAAGTTGACGTTTCTAGCATTACTTTTTTTTTAAGTAAATGGGGTTCGGTTATGGTTATTGTTGTAGCTTGTACATTACTTTGTCGTTTAAGAAAATGATGTTGTTTTAAGTATCTGTCGTAGTATTATAAGTATGTTTTTCCTCAACGTGAATGAGTCCATTGAATAGTATGTGATGTCGTTTTCAAATAATTGCTTTTCAAAGTCATTGTCGTTTTAGGCCATGTTGTTTTTTTGAAGAGCTGTGTCGGTTTTCATATAAGTTGTCGCCTAGTTTGGGTTTGATCAATTTCATGTTGCTCGGAAGACGTTTCGTCATCTTTTACGTCATGAAGAAATTTTCTTGCCATCATACATAATAAGCTGTCGTTTTCTGTGTTTTTCCTTTCGTTTAGATACATTATTGTCCTTGTATGATACTCCTGACGTTTAGAAAATAATTGTCGTTTTCATGTACAGTGGTCATTCATAGGACGTGTTGTCGTTTATAAAGTCCTTGATTTTTTTTTGGGAGGTAAAGTCCTCGACGTTGAGGGTTCGTTTGGTGAACGCATTGTATTTGCATTGCGTTTGAATGCAATGTATTGAATGCAATTTGTATTTGGAGGAAAAGCATTAGCATTGCATTTGAATGCAATGTGTATTTGGGGGAAAAGTATTTGAATTGTATTTTAATAATAAATATGTGATGTGATGGGTAAAAGTAGAGAGAAAAAAAAGAAAGAGAGAGAATATGTGATGTAATTAATAAAAATAATAGAAAAAGTGAAATAATAAATAGTGATTGTGTTAGATTTAAAATGTGATGTGATTGGTATTTGAATGAAATGTTTTTGTATTTGGGGGAAAATTGCATTGCATTTAAATGCAATGCCAAAAAAATTTGTGTCCCAAACACCACATGAATATTGAATATTTCACACATTGTTTCTTTTATTACTGTCTTTCCAGTTCTTCACTCTTTATTCTCTTTTATATTTCTTCTCTTTTTCTCAGTTCCTCTCTCTCTCTCCCTCTCTCTCTGTGTAAACTACAATTTAATTTTAACTTTCCACAGCTGACTCCATATAGTTTAGGTATCAAATCTCCCGTTCTAAATTATATAAAAAAAAAATGTATTCATTTTTTATTGAATCCCAGAATAAAATGGCTTGAACAAATTACTGTATATTTAAAAATGGAAAGTTAAGCACTATCTAGAATAGATATCCATTTGAAATTTAACATTTAAAATTAACTGAAAACATTAAATATTCAACGTGCATGCATGGGATCAAGTATTTTTCGTTTTGATCGTCGGAGGATCTTTTGAGCTTTGAGTCCAGTCGGAACTACTACTGTGGATTAAGTATTTTTCATATAAGAAGGATCTGTTTTCAACCAGTAACAGTAGTCCATTATTATTTTTTGAAACATTTTCAGATCCAAATAGTTGAAATTTGGATGAGAAAAAAAGGGCCTATATACAATGAATAAAATGAGGGATGTCATTTTCATCAGAAGCTTTTTTCTCCGTTGAAAACCAGAATGGGGTCACCAAAGCCTTCAATTATCACCCATTTTCTCATTCTTTTTTCACTCCTCCAACTACCAACTCTTGCGGTAAAAAAAGTATATATACACATACAATTTCTGCTATATAAATTCTTCTCTTTTTTTTTTTCTTTTATTTATTGAAACACTTGTGTATATAAGTAATTTCCTGAATTGGAGTATTTGGTAGAGAACTAACGCTGTTTATCTTGTTAATATTTATGATGCTAAAATTATCCCCATATAGTGTACTTGGGATCTCATGCACATGGACCTGAAATCACTGAAGCTGATTTTGATCGTGTGGTTGATTTTCATCATGAACTCCTTGGTTCCATTCTCGGAAGGTATATACATATACGTGAAATTTTTACCATATAATCTGTTGTTTCACACTATCATTAATTGTTATTGAATAATTTGACCTATGAGTGAAGTTTTTTTTGTCGCGTACTCATAAATCAAACTATTAATTTAATCCAATTAAAAAGCAATTCCTATTAGTGTGCCAATAGGTCCTTTTGTAGAAAGATGATTCCTTTTTTTTTTTTTTTTGGCACGTAGTTTATTTGTTTATTTATTTTTGGCTACTCCTTTTCTTTTCTAAGAATAAGTTTGGTTTTATATTTACTTTTGAAATAAAAAAATTTTCTTATTTTGAAATGGGAATTCATTTTAAAAAAAGAATAGATTTAGTTTTTTGAGTGTTTCTTAACTCGTTTTTATGTCGTTTTGAAATTTTGAAAAGAAACCAATTAGCTTGGTAACAAAATAATTAACCTGCAATGTATTGTGTCTTTTTCATACTAGTACACGGTATAATTTGTTAAAAAGAAAAAAATAGAAGTATCAATCAGTACGAAGAACCTCACAAACATCCTAAATAAATTACCATCCACAGAAGACAATTGTCCCGCACCAAGACCACCGTTCTAAAATTTCATTTGAATAAAAGAAAAAGAAGACAAAGAATTTAAGACAGAGGCAAACAAACCAAGCCAAGGCCCCAATACACACTTATATTTTTCATAAAAATTTATAACTAATTCTGAAAAAAATAGAAAAAATAAAAGGCCTCTTTTTAGAATTTTGTCCAAGGCCTTAGATTTCGTTTGATAGGCACTGATCACCATTTTCATTCCATTTCTAAAATAAGATGGACCAAACAAGAATTCAGATGCTAGTAAGAATTCAGATGCTATTTAGTAGTTAGTCGTACGTTATTAATCAAAGCAAATTAATTCATGTTAATAAATATTTAGTGTTACTTCAATGTTAACAAACAGAGCTCCCAGAAGTGGTTTCGGTGTTCCCAGACAGTAAAGAAATTACATACGACACTTTCGTGGGTTTTCATGATGCCTGAAGATCAGAAGGGTGATGCTCTTTGTAATTCTATTTGGGAGAAGGCCAACTTTGGAGATGGCGCAATCACTGCAAACATCAACACTGGGATATACACGCACGCACATGTACACAATATTTTTAGTCAACATGTTCTTAGATTACCAACTCTTCAAGAGAGAGAGATATATATATATATGTCCTCTATATTATTTATGAATAAAATGAATTCATCTTTTTTGGAATTTTCATGACTAGAACTGTTTTAAATCTTTGTTAATCGGTGATTGGTAGGTGTTTGGCCCACATCGAAGAGCTTTAATGATGAAGGCTACGGTCTTATTCTATCAAGGTGGATAGGACTCTGCCAGAAATCCAGCGATGGATTAGCTTGCAACGGGTTGTATCATATATTAATTTACTGAAAATTTTTACAACCGTACTTTCCATTTTTTATCCATTCGTCATTTAATTAATTTTTCAATTGTAGTTTGGTGTTATATATTGCAAAATTATTTTTATTTTTAATGGGAACATTTATAAATTAGACAATTAAAATTAGAGGTCTCGTGTTGCATTTGATTATCCCTGATATCTATGTATACAATTTTATTAATCGTGTTTGTAGAAGGTATACTTCAAACTCATCTAATATATGATATATACGTGAAGGTTAAAAGCAATATCTTTCATGTTTGGTGACTTCAGGAAGCTCGTAGGAGCAAGGTACTTAAGCAAAGGGTATGAAGCCGCTGCAAGGAAGCTCAACTCTACCGACAAGAGTGTACTTGACTATGAAGGTCATGGCAGTCACACTTTATCCACAGCAGGAGGTAGCTTCGTCCCTGGAGCCAGCATTTCAGGAGCCGGCAACGGGACGGCAAAGGGCGGTTCCCCTAAAGCCCGTGTGGCGGGCTACAAGGTCTGTTGGCCTTCCACCACTGACCCTTCGTGCTTCGACTCTGATATCATAGGAGCCATCGACATGGCCATACGTGATGGTGTGGACGTGATTTCTTTGTCACTCGGTGGACGACTGAGTTATTACTGGAGAGATAGTGCGTCTACCGGGGTATTCCACGCCGTGAAGAAGGGAATTGTGGTTGTTGCCTCCGCTGGAAACTCCAGACCAGTACAAGGTACAATTTTTCAACATCTAAATTTCCTTGTTACATAAGTCTAATGGTATAAACATATATATATGTATAGAAAATGGTATAAATATAAATACTCTAATTATAATTTTTGAGTGTCTAAGTTATATAATATTTAAATTATCGTTTTTTTTAATAAGTATTTAAAGCATTATTATATTAATAGTGATAGATTTTTTTTTTTGCAAGAGAGGGTTAATAACTATGAAATGGATAATGAATATATTATAAACAAGTTTTTATATTTAGTGGCTATTATAAAGTTTTATTTATAAATACAGGCTTATATTTAGTGGCTATTCCCTCCGTGAGTGCAAATCAATAATTATATCTACCATTGAAGGTGTCTCTAACACTGCTCGTACATATTATTAATATTTATATTAGCTTCCCACTGCTATCAGGAAACAAGTCTTTTCTCGGCTTTGCCAGAGAAGAAATTCTACCCAATAATACGTAGTTTACAGGCAAAAAGTGCTGATGCTTGCCATGACGATGCGTAAGACTTAATGCAGTTTGTTTCATCATTTTTTTTTTCTTTGGGATTTCAACTTAGACCCTTCATTTAAAGAAAAAAAAAAAAAGGCCCTTTACCCCATCTTATGCTTATGGTTAGTGTACTGTCTTCATATGTTTTGGTTGTAGCCTGTTCTGTAAGGAAGATTCATTGGATCCCGCCAAGGTGAATGGGAAGATCGTGGTTTGTGTTAGGGTTGACAATCCAATAAACTGAGAAGGGACGAAATGCTGCTCAGGCCGGAGCCGTTGGGATGATACGTTGCAATGACAGGCAATCCGACAACGAGATCTTCGCCGATCCTAGTTTTCTCTCTGCATCACATCTTACTTACGATGATAGTCAATCTATACTTAAATACATAAATGCCACAAAGTATATACGTCTTCCTCACTCATTGACTCCTAGTACTATTTATACTTTTCTTCTTTATTAAGATATCATAAACATTGCGTTTAACTTATTCTTTTTTTTTTCATCAAATCACGCAGAAATCCACAGGGCACTTTGTTGCCCCCAGTTCCAGCCGTAGGCATTAAGCCTCCATCCGTAGCATTTTTCTCTTCTCTTGGTCCCAACTATCTTACACCCGAGATCCTCAAGGTATTTGGGAATTTTCGTTATTTCATATTTAAATTTAACGAGGTTAAAAGTATGGTTGTTGATGTCATTTGTAACATTTAGGAAAGTGTTGTGGTAATTTTAGAATATGAGGACATCAGTCTAGTTCTCTCTTAGTTATTTAATTCCTTGAAATTGTAATCACTACCAAAATTCGACCATATGAACCAGATTCTGTAAACTTTTTGATGCTTATTCTTCATCATGTACGTAACACATTTCTTATCATTGACCCTTTTTTTCTTCAGCTTGATATCACTGCTCCAGGAGTGAGCATCATAGCTGCATACACTGAAGATATTAGCGCAACTGGCTTTGATACCGACCTCCGTCGATCGGTTCCCTTTCAACACCTTGCCTGGTACGTCCATGTCATGTCCTCATGTCGCCGGAGTCGTCGGCCTCCTCAAGACACTCTACCCTAACTGGTCCACCTCCGCAATTCGCTTTGCTATCGTCACCATATCAATACTCCTAATTAAGAAAACTTATTTTTTATACTAGAAAAAGTTAATATTTCGCATATAATTATTTTTATTAAGAATTTTGAATTTATTTGTATTTATTTTAATATAAATTGTAAATTATATTTATATAAGATCTCATTTATAATATTCTTTACTCGCAAATTCTTCCATTTCTTAGATAATAAATCCTCTCATCTTCTCCACGTTAACTCTTTCTCCTCTCCTTTTGTTTTATTTTGTTATTTAACTTATTATTAATGATCTCCTTAATTTTTTCTTACATTTTAAAAATTTTTGTTTTAACTTACAGCAAGAACGAGAGATAATACAGGCAATCCGATCAAGACCGAACCAAGCCATGGACCCTGGTCTGGTCGACGACTTGAGCACCAACGACTACCTCAACTTCCTCTGCTCTGTCGGCTACAACGAGACCCTGATTAAAACCTTGAGCGACGAGCCTTACTAGTGTCCCTCCAAGAACATCACCGTTTTGGACTTCAACTATCCTTCCGTGACGGTTCCGAATCTCAATGGCTCCGTGACCGTCACTCGGAGGGTGAAGAACGTCGGACACCCGGCAACCTATGTTGTCAAAGTGCAGCGTAAGCCGGTCGGAGTTTCAGTGTCGGTTGAGCCCAAGATCTTGAAGTTTGAGAACCGTGGTGAAGAGAAGAGCTTCACAGTTACACTCAAGGGTAAGGGATACAATTTGAAGGAATACCAGTTTGGAGTGTGTGTTTAGAGTGATGGGAAGCACTGCATCAGGAGTCCTATCGTGGTTCAAACTGCCCATAAGAAAGGAGTGTGTGTGTGTGTGTGTGCGCGCGCGCGCGCGCGCATATATATGTCCTACGTATATAAAAGAGCAGATATACTGTTCATTTTTTGCCGTTTAAGACACAGCTTCTGAGTGCATTTTGGAAATTACAAATGCAGGTGTCCTTTCTTCTTTTCTTCTTCTTCTTTTTTTTTTTAAATGTTTTTTTATCTCACTTCCGTCTTCATCTCCTCTATCCTCTCTCTCTCCCTCTCTCACTTGCGTTTTGATTTTTTTCCCTGCCTTCTTGCTTCTTCTACGCACCATCCACTTTCTCTTTCACCTACCACCCACTTCCTCTTAAATCCAGCGAATGTGATTCTCTTTTAACCTTATTCATCTCTTAGCGGTCCTTGGTGCTCTTCCCATTTTCTGCTAATTTTTTCTTCTTTCAACTAATATTGCATTTGTGTCCCCATTGATTTTTTGTAGGTTTAGATGGGTATTTTTTCGAAGGAGCTTAGAAATAAATTGTGGGTTATTCTTGGTATATATTGATTCAAATTAGAATCTTTATACATGCCTAATCTTCCTATTGCTATCTTTTTTAGAATCATTTGGTAGAATGTTGGAGAAATATTTTTCAGGTTGAAGAAAGTAATTCAATAAATAATGTTGAATCGGATCTTCCTCAAACAACTGCCCAAGAGGAGGAAAAATTTCAGACGAAAGCAAAAAGAGCTTTGTTTCTACCATGTTGCTCTGATAATGAACTAAGTCAACAACGGCTGAAAATTGTTTTCGTGAAAGATGATTTGTTAAGGGAGAATTAAACTCAACAAGTAAATAAAGCAATCTTATGAAGGACAGAAGAAAGTGCTTAATTTTTTAATTTAGTATTATGTATTATGTTTTTCAACAGTGGACTCTTCTTGTTACGAACCAACAATGGGATTAAACATTTCTTTTGGATAACAAAATGCAACTCTGTATGCTTGAAAAAAAAAAAACACACACACACACACACACACAATGAGTTGTGTTCTGTTATTTTGTATATAGTAAAATGTTTCATGTAGCTACTCTTGTATAAAAATTATGATTATATCATGAAATTTCAAGCTTTAGTTTGGTTTATTAAAACATTTCTTCATGTTTTGAATATTTAAATTCGTTCTTTGACTAGTATTCGTATATATACCAATATCAGTTTCCTTTTGGTTGAGACACTAGTATAGGTTTTTTGGGGATATGTATATATATATATATATAAGGTTAAGGTTTTAGTTTTTAGTTATTATTATTATTTGTTCAGTTTTTATGTCAAACTACCCTTTCAAATTGGTATAAGTGCTATTTATAATAATAATAATTATTATTATTATTGTTATTATTAATATTATTATTATATTGAAGTAAGGAATCTTTAGGTACTCCTATCTACGTGCATTCTTTTCCGATTATTATGTCAAACCATTTGCCTTATAGGGGTATATTAAAAATTTAATGCGTGTATTTTTATTATATCTTGAGAGTATTTTTTATATAAAATAATGATTGATCAAAATTAATTAATGATTTACCAAATAATAATATGTATTTTTACTGATTAACTATCATTTTCTTACAAAAAATTTCTATAAATAAGTTGTTAAAAATTGTTTATTTACCTTATTAAAAAAAATTGATGAGGATGAGTTTAACTACAAAATGTTGCTGATGTTAATGGACTTTTTAAGTGACAACAATATGTCATCACTAATTACCGGTTTTCTTGTACTGTTAGTTCTTTTTTTTTTTTTATTAATGCTATGTTTATCTTATTTTTAAAATATCTCCAATAACGAAATGCTAAATTAATATATTAATAGTATATTTTGATATTTGAATTATTATTTTTACGAGTTTAAAAGCATAATAAAGGTGACAAAAAGTAGAAAAATGCTATTTTTCACTCTCTTTTGTAAATATATAGCATTAAAATAATGAGATACATTAGAGATGGTCTTGGGTTTATTAAGTTATAACATATCTAATATAGTCGTATTTTTAACTTTAGTCCTTGTTGAATATTGAATATTTCACACACTTTCTTTTCGAATGTCTCTCTAGTTCTTGACTCTTATTCTCTTCTGTAATCTCTTCTCATTCATTCAGTTCTTCTCTCTCTCTCTCCGTCTCTGTCTCTCTTTCCTTTTTCATGTTTATTTGAAATGATCTTATTTAACTTTTAATGACTTATTGATAATTAAATTTAACTTTTAATTTTAAACTTCCGCACCTGGTTTCATGCATTGTAGTGTGCAAATATCATATTTTAAAATTTAAAAAACTGGTTAATAAAGAAAAGTTTAACCAAAATTTAACCTGATATCCCAATTAATCAATGAGCATGGGGATCATGACTTTTAAGTTCTCTACGTGTCATTCAAAATTATACAAGTGATATGATAGATGCTACATTTTTTTCAAAAATATTTTTACTCCTTTTTAAATTGGATAATATTAATAGTTATATTAGCTTTAATCCCCATTAGAAAAAATGGCTTGAGCAAATTATTGTATATGAAAAAAAAAAAAGTGATTGTAAGCATGATCTGATCGTAATTAATTTCACTCTTAATTTCACTATAAATTATAAAGTTTGAATTTTCTACTTTTAAATTAAAAAAAAAAACCAAAAACATGAAATCCTTTAAAAAAAAAAAGAATTTATTTGAACTTTAATATTTAAAACTAACCCAATAACTAGCATAATCAATGAGCATGGAGGGGGACAAAAGTCGTTTAAGTTCTCCATGAGGCATGCAATGCAAAGATATATACAAGAATACAGGATTCTGCCTTTGCACAACTTTTGAACCTTTTTTTTTTTATTGGGGAGAATGATACAATTAGTTGGCCGATATCTTTTCTTTTCTTTTGTGAAGGTTGTTAACTTTTCTACAATGTCTCTTAAAGGGAGATTTTTCGTTTTGGTTCATAAGATCTTTTGAGTTTTGAATCCGACGTCGATTATTTCTGTGGAATCATATAAGAATCTTTTTCCAACCTAAATATCCATTTTCGTCCCCCTTTTTTTGAAAACATTATCATATCTAATATTGAATGAAATATATATATATATATACATATACACACACACACACATTTCACATTGAATAAACCGAGGCTCTTTATTTTCTTCAAAGCATTTTTTCTTTGTTGAAAACCAATAATGGGGCGACTAAAGCCTTTAACTATCGTCCAGTTTCTCCTTCTCTTTTCTCTCCTCCAAGTACCAGCTCTTGCGGCAAAAAAAGTATATACTCGAATTTTGCTATGAATTATTGATACTTTTTTTTTTAGTTACTGAAACTCCTTTGAATTTGTAATTTATAAGTAATTCTTGCACTGCGGTAATTTTATAATACTAACGTTGTTCTTCTTGTTAATATTTATCATGCTAAAATTAGTCCTACATAGTGTACTTGGGATCTCATGCACATGGACCCGAAATCACAGAAGCTGATCTTGATCGTGTGGCTGATTCTCATTATGAATTCCTCGGTTCTTTTCTCGGAAGGTAAAAACATATACAGAAATTTTTACGATTTGACCTCTTATAAGTAGAATAGTTTTTTGTCACACATATTCATAAATAAAATTATTAAAAAAATTAATCTAACAGTTCAAATACAATTCTTACCAATATGCTAACAGGTCTTACCAAAGAAAGACACCTTTTTTTAAAGAAGTTTATTTTGTTATTTTATTTTTGCTGCTCTTTTTTGCCTCTAAGTGTAGCTTTTTTAATGAAAATGCAGCAAAGAGAAGGCTAAGGAATCAATCTTCCTCTCGTACAAGAGGCATATCAATGGTTTTGCCGCTTTTCTCGACGAGGAAGAGGCAGCTCAAATTGCTAGTAAGAATTCATATGCTAATAAGTACTTACTCGTTATTATAACGTGGAGTCATAAGCAAAATAATTTATGTGAATAAATATTTGCTATTGCTTCAATGGTAATTAATTGTTGGAAATTTAAACAGAACATCCAGAAGTGGTTTCGGTGTTCCCAAACAAAGGAAAGAAGTTACATACGACACATTCATGGGGTTTTATGATGCTTGAAGATCAGAAGGGTGATGCTCTTCGTAATTCTATTTGGGAGAAGGCCAACTTTGGAAAAGACATAATCGTTGCAAACCTTGACACTGGTACAAATATATAATATAATTTAATTGCTGATAAATATATACTAATTTACTAACCAACTTGATAAAGAAAAAATAAGAGAGAAATGTTTATCCTTTGAATTATTTATGAATAAAATGGATACAATTTTCGTGCAATATTCATTCATGACTAGAACAGGCTTAATTCTTTGTTAATTGGTGAATGGTAGGCGTTTGGCCCACATCGAAGAGCTTTGATGATGAAGGCTATGGACCCATTCCATCGAAGTGGAAAGGAATCTGCCAGAAATCAGACGATGGATTCGCTTGCAACAGGTCACGGGGTGTTTAAAACTTGAATCAAAATCTAAATATTTGGCCTTTTTTTTTAATCAACAAAATTTATAATTAGTTTTTGAAAAGTAAATTAATTTTGACATAAAATTTTTATTTCGTTCTAAACTCACTTTATAAACTAAACCGACCCTACATCTATTGATTTATTAGAAATTTTTATGATTATGGACTTGAAATTGTTATTTTGATTATTCCACTAATTTTTCAATACTATAATTCAATGTTATTAAATACGACACTGCAACATAAGATATAAAGGACCATAATTTGTTTTGCATTTAATTCTCCCCAATAGTTTTTAATTATGCTTTTATAGGTTTACTTCAAAACCAACTAAGTTGCTTATTTAAATAGTCAACGTGAACAAATACCAACAAATTTATGATATGTGAAGGTAATAAAACCTATATATATCTTCCATTTTTGGTGACTTTAGGAAACTCATAGGAGCAAGGTACTTCAGCAAAGGGTACGAGGCCTGGGGAGGGAAGATCAACCCTACCGACAGGAGTGCACGTGACCATGGAGGTCATGGCACTCACACTCTGTCCACAGCAGGTGGTAACTTCGTCCCCGGAGCCAGCGTTTTCGGCATCGGCAATGGGACGGCCAAGGGCGGTTCCCCTAAAGCCCGTGTGGCGGCATACAAGGTCTGTTGGCCTCCCCTTGATGACAACTCGTGCTTCGACGCTGATATCATGGACGCCTTGGACACGGCCATACATGATGGTGTGGACGTGATTTCTATGTCACTTGGTGGACTACCCGCCGGTTACTGGGAAGATGGTATGTCTATCGGGGCATTCCACGCCGCGAAGAAGGGAATTGTGGTTGTTGCCTCCGCTGGAAACTCCGGACCATACCCAGGAAGTGTCACGAATGTTTCACCTTGGATGATCACCGTCGCCGCAAGTACAATTGATAGGGAGTTTCAAGCTATTGTAGAGCTCAAGTTTGGCTTGCGCCTTAAGGTACAAGTTTTTAACATTTAATTTCCTTGTTTCACAAGTCTAATGGTGTGTGTGTGAGTGTGTGTATATATATATATATATATGTGCGTGTTTTTGTGATTTAACATTCTACATATACTTGCTTCTTTCTACCACCAGGGAACAAGTCTTTCCTCGGCTTTACCAGAGAAGAAATTTTACCCGCTAATAAGTGGTGCACAAGCTAGGAATGCTAATGCTTCCGAAGATGATGCGTAAGGCTTTGATAGGTTTTATTTCAACATCATTTTTGGTTTTTTTTTTTTTTTTGGGATTTCAATTGTAATTCGAAGAAAAAGGGTTTTTCCATCTTATGATAATGGTTAACGTACCGTCTTTGCACGTTTGGGTTGTAGCCTGTTGTGTAAGGCAGATACTTTGGATTCTGCCAAGGTGAAGGGGAAGATCTTAGTTTGCTTGAGAGGTGTAAATGCAAGAGTTGAGAAGGGCCTAAACGCTGCTCAGGCCGGAGCCGTCGGGATGATACTTTGCAACGATGAGGAGAATGGAAACGGCACCGTTGCCGATCCCCATTTTCTCCCTGCATCACACATTACTTACGATGACGGTCAATCTTTACTTAAATACGTAAATGCCACAAAGTAAATGCGTTTTCCTCACTCATTCACTCCTAGTACAATATGCTTTTCTTCTCAAAAATATCACACACTTGTCGTTTAACCCTCTTTTTTTTTACCATCAAATCACACAGAAATCCACAAGGCACTTTGTTGCCCCCAGTCGCAGCCGAAGGCACCAAGCCTTCTCCATCCATGGCGTCTTTCTCTTCTGTTGGTCCCAACACTATTACACCCGAGATCCTGAAGGTATTTAATTAGGTATTTTTGTTATTTCCGATCTAAAAATAGAGTTAAGAAAAGGGGTGTTAACCTTATTTATTTTAATTAAGGGAGTGGTTTTATAATTATAAAAAAAAACATACGGTGTCCGTGTATTTCTTCTTAAATTATTGGAATTGTACATGCAACAAAAATCCCACCAAACAAAACCCAATTCTATCAACTTTTTAATGCTTATTCTTCCTTCTTTTTTTTTTATTTTTTTTGGTTCAGCCTGATATCACTGCTCCTGGAGTGAGCATCATAGCTGCATACAGTGAAGGTGTTAGCCCAACTGGCATAGATATCGACCACCGCAGGATCCCTTTCAACGTCGAATCAGGTACGTCCATGTCGTGCCCTCACGTTGCCGGAGTCGTCGGCCTCCTCAAAAAAATCCACCCCAACTGGTCCCCTGCCGCAATTCGCTCCGCCATCGTCACCACCGGTATGATCAATACTCATTCATGATCTCCTAATTACGCTTTTCTTACAAATTTTTTTTTCATATTTTTGTTTTCGTTTTTTGCACAGCAAGAACGAGAGATAACACAGGCAATCCAATCATGACCGCCGCCAAGGAAAAAGCGACGCCGTTTAGCTACGGCAACGGCCATATAAGACCGAACAAAGCCGTGGACCCTGGTCTGGTCTACGACTTGAGCACCAACGACTACCTCAACTTCCTCTGCTCGCTCGGCTACAACGAGACTCAGATCCAAACCTTAAACGACAAGCCTTACAAGTGTCCTTCCAAGAACGTCACTGATTTGGACTTCAACTATCCTTCCGTGACGGTTCCGAATCTCAGTGGCTCCGTGACTGTCACTCGGTCGGTGAAGAACGTCGGACACCCAGCAACCTACGTTGTCAAAGTGCCGCGTGAGCCGGTTGGAGTTTCGGTGTCGGTGGAGCCCAAGATCTTGAAGTTTGAGAACCATGGTGAAGAGAAGAGCTTCAGAGTTACACTCAAGGATAAGGGATACAATTTGCAGGGATATCACTTTGGAGTGTTTGTTTGGAGTGATGGGAAGCACTACGTCAGGAGTCCTATTGTGGTCCAAACCAGCCCCTAGGAACTGAATATAGCAAAATGATAATGCGTCTCTTATTGGTTTGGCTTCTAGCAAAGGATTTTGGGTTTTTCTTTTTTTTTTATTTTATTTAATGATTTATTTATTCTGATTTTTTGTGTTCAACCATTTGTTTTTGGGTAACTCATATCTATATATGCGTTCTTTTCCAGTACTTTTGCTCCTTAAAGTCAACCTCCTCAAAAGAAATAACCGCTCATTACAAAAGAAAGAAAAATACATCTCAAATTGAGATTGTAGTCAAACAGAGCCTGTCAAAGACAACTAGTGGGGAAAAAATACAGCCGAACATGGATAGGGAATTTGGCCAAACTAGAGGAATTTGGAGTGTGAGTAGTACTAGTAGCTGCAAATTGTGCTTTAACATACTACAAAGATTCTCTAGATGTGGAGTGTATAACATAGGATGGTGCAACAAAGCAACTGATCATGATCTGGTGAGTACGGTTAGGGTAGATTTGTCCAGCAAAAATGAGAGGACATTTAACTCCCAAAGAAGATTTGAAAAGGACACAAGAGAAACCTTAAAATGTGGCCAATAAGTAAAGCAAAAGAGCACTGTATTATCCATCCCATATTTTTCCTCTCTCCCTATCATATTGAATCCAACTCAAATCACACATCCTTCATCACTCTCTCCCGCCATATCCAACAGTTCATAACATTAAAAAAAAAAAAAAACAGAGTCTCTAGTTGTCACGAGACGCTCTTCCTAGTACAATCATGATTCAAACAACCATGTTCTCCCCTTCTCCGAAAGCGTTTAAACTTGATTTTCACTTCTCTCCCTTTCTAGCCACCAACCAGAACCTCTTCTCACGTGGATTTGCTTGCATTAATGGCGCTAACAAGTCATGGAGACATTCCATGTTTCTTAGCTCAAAACCTGTCTTGAAAGATGGTACTCTCAGTCTAAGCGGTAAAGAGACACTCATCACTGAGGTTCCTGAGAATGTGGTAGTGTCCCCATTGACCGATTCGTCAGCTTTCATCGGCGTAACTTCAGGCGATTCTAGTTCTAGACATGTTTTCAAGCTTGGCGTCATTCGGTATGCATTTGTCCTTAAAACTTACAAGTTTTCTTTCGGTGTTCTTTGTGCTGGATTCACCTTATTGGTTACCTTTTCCTACTTGGCAAAAAAAAAAAAAAGGGCAAACTTTCTTAGTTTTTCATTGGTTTAATGAAAATCAAATTTCCTGCTTTTTTGGTTACCATTTATTAGTATTTTTGGGAACGAAAATAGCCATGTTCCCGCGCATCATAGCGACAGAGGCACCCCCACCCATGTCATGATAATCCAGCAATCTTTATAGTAGTTGCATTAGAAACTTCATATATTTGCAAAAATAGAAAAGAAACTTTATAATTGGCAATGGTTGAAGTAGAGACAGTGTACTGCAATTAGACCTTCCTTGCATGGTTACTTCTCAATTAAGTTGACTCTGTTTGATTTAATTTACAAATAATTTCTGGTTTAGTTGGACTATTTTTCGCCTTCTGTAAAATCCTTCACTTGAAATATGTTAGTTAAAGACAATGCACTTGGAAAGGATAAACAATGTCTAAAGATGAAGAGATACATCTGTGGTATGTATTCAATTATGTGGACAAGTATTTAACGAGATGAATGTATAATGTTTTTACGATGCAGGGATGTCAGATTGTTATGTCTGTTTAGATTTAAGGTTTGGTGGATGATACCAAGAGTAGGTAGTTCAGGAAGTGACATTCCTGTTGAAACTCAAATGCTGCTGCTAGAATCGAGTAAAGGACTAGGTTCAGATGATCCGAACGACACGTCTTATGTCTTATTCTTGCCGGTTTTAGATGGTGAATTCAGGAGCAGCTTACAGGGAAATTCATCAGATGAACTTGAGATTTGTATTGAAAGTGGTAGTGTAATAGTTTCAGGTTTTATATAAGCAATACTGCACCTTCTAGGAGGGAAAAAAATGTCATTCTCTAGATCATTTAGGATAATGATATAGTCTTCTTTATGTACTCTTATATAGGTGACCCAGCAGTTGTTACTTCAGAATCTCTTAAAGCAGTTTTTGTGAATTCTGGAGATCACCCGTTTGATCTACTGCGGGAGTCTATGAAGTAGGTCAGCTTTCCGAGAAAATTTTGAGTTTCCAGTTAAAAGTGTTGTGTGAGAAGGCCTCTTAAATACTAGTTTATTAATGATCATTTGTGCTTTGGACCATTTCAGGATTCTTGAAAAGTATAGCGGAACCTTTGCGCATAGGGAGTCCAAACAGGCAACTCAACTAACCAGTTTCATCTAGAGGCCTCGGTATTTTGGTCTCGACAAATAATCAATATGATGTTCATGACATATCCTTTCTTACTTAATTCTTCTAATCATTCAGATGCCTGGAATGTTGGATTGCTTCGGTTGGTGCACCTGGGATGCCTTTTACCAAGAAGTTAATCCTCAAGGAATCAGAGAGGGACTTGAAAGGTGAATGTGTACTCACAAGAAGTCCTTTTGGCCTTTTTTTTTTTTTCAATTGTTTAAGAGCTTCCTCACTCACTAGAAAAACAAACTCAGTTTATCGAAGGGAGGAACTCCGGCAAAGTTTTTAATCATCGATGATGGGTGGCAAGATGTAGAAAATGAGTTCCGGAAAGAAGGGGAACCTTTTGTTGACGGGTCTGAGTAAGTTCCTGTCTCTAAACTTGTCTTATTACATTTAAATGTATCTGCAGGCCCTGTAATTGTGTCAAAAACTACAGATTTGGTGGTAGATTGGTCAGCATCACCGAAAATACTAAGTTCCGGAAAGCATCGGAGGATGCTCAAAGCAAGGCGCCAGCTGATCTCAAGAGTTTTGTCTCAGAAATTAAGAGTACTTATGGCCTCAAGTAAGGTTTCCATATGTTCATCTTCTTTGAATCTTTATTTAAGTGATTAGGAAATTATAAGATTGTGAACGCAAAAATGAGATTCATATGAAGCCGATTTCTAGAAAAGCCTCTTAGATTTCTACCCTATAAAAATTTAACTTCTTCAGAATAATTTATATATGTCTTCCCATTTTTTTTTTTTTCAATTCTCAGGTATGTTTATATGTGGCATGCCCTGTTGGGATACTGGGGAGGACTGGTTCCAAATGCCCCGGGGACTAAAAAATATAACCCGAAGTTAACGTACCCACAGCAGTCACCTGGGAATTTGGCAAACATGAGGGATTTAGCCATGGATTGCATGGAGAAGTATGGAGTTGGTGCAATTGATGCTGAACAGGCACACCAGTTTTTGGATGATCTTCACAAATATCTTGTTTCACAGAATGTTGATGGGGTTAAGGTTGATGTTCAGAACATATTGGAAACCATTTCAACTGGCTTAGGAGGCAGGATCGCTCTTACTAAGCGATTCCAACAGGCACTTGAGAAGTCCATCGCAAGCAACTTTCAAGACAACAGCATAATCTGCTGCATGGGTTTAAGCAATGACTCCATTTACCAGTATGTATTCCTTGTCCTTGTTTGAACCAAAAACTATAATTATTTTGATGTATATACATCATATATGTTCTTTTTCTGGTGTTGCAGTTCTAAAAGAAGTGCCATAACACGAGCATCGGACGATTACTATCCAAAAAACCCCTCAACGCAGACGTTGCACATAGCTGCCGTGGCATACAACAGCATATTTCTTGGAGAAGTTGTCGTCCCAGATTGGGACATGTTCTATGCAAGACCTGAATTTTTGTAACTGTTGAAATGAACTATTCTGCTTTCTTAAATTCAGTAACTAATGTAATTATTTAACAACATTTCAGAGCCTTCACGATGCTGCTGAATTTCATGCTGCTGCTAGAGCTGTAGGAGGTTGCGGAGTCTATGTCAGGCAAGACTAAACAGCCAATCCAGTCAAAATTTTATGAGAATAAAACTTCCAAGCTTTTCAATACACTGATAAATTTCTTCTGTAATTTGTCAAAAAACAGTGATAAACCGGGCCACCATGATTTCGAGATACTTAAGAAGCTAGTGCTTTCCGACGGTTCTGTTCTTAGAGCCAAATACCCAGGAAGACCATCGCGTGACTGCTTGTTCATTGATCCAGTTATGGATGGAACAAAGTATGTCAACCTTCAATGTTATCTGCACAAGGATTTTGATTACTTTTTTTTTTTCCCCTGATTAGTGTATCTGGATTTGATGTAGTCTTTTGAAGATATGGAACTTGAACAAATGCACTGGAGTTATAGGCGTCTTCAATTGCCAAGGAGCAGGAAGCTGGCCTTGTCTGAAAAATCCTGTTAAGGCTAATTTTAGTACTGAGATCATATCTGGGCAGGTCTCTCCTGCAGATATAGAGTATTTTGAAAAAGTTTCTGGGACTC
This sequence comes from Antiaris toxicaria, assembly GCA_035233585.1. Lineage (NCBI taxonomy): Eukaryota > Viridiplantae > Streptophyta > Magnoliopsida > Rosales > Moraceae > Antiaris > Antiaris toxicaria. Next base: position 109,629,156 of record CP141154.1, on the reverse strand, counting down.
AATGGACTGGAGATTGTGCAGTCTTTTCCTTCAGCTCAGGTAAAATTTTTTTTTTTTTTTTTTTTTTTTTTTTTGCCATTCAAAAAATTATGCTTAAAGTCAAATAAATTAAGAACACACACAAGATTTAGAGTGATTCACCAGAGAGCTACGTCCACTTTCACTGCTCCAAAATTTCACTACAATGAAGGTCAGTCCTGATTGATTGAAAAGTCACACGACCTGATTGATTGAAATTATTGAATCTTACAATTTCTAAGTGATTTCTATATATTTCAGGCGCTCTTTCTCGGCTGTCGAAGGATGAATCCCTTGACATCTCCTTAAAAGTTCTCCAATGTGATGTCCTTACCGTGTCTCCTATTAAGGTTTGCTTCTCTTACTATCACATAAATTTTTACCCGACAAACATTTCTTCCCCTTAATATGTGTCATAGGTGATTATTTTGCAGGTTTATCGTCAAAACATTCAGTTTGCACCAATTGGATTGGTGAAGATGTACAACTCTGGTGGAGCTGTCGAAAGAGTTGACTTCTTCGGCGATTCTTCGAATTCCGAGATACGAATTGTGGGAAGAGGAACTGGTAGTTTTGGAGCATACTCCAGTACAGAGCCCAAGTCTTGCTCTATAAACTCAACAAGTGAGGGATTCAAGTACAGAAGTGAAGACAGTCTTTTGACAGTGACAATTCCAGACACAGCCATTGACTGGGACATCACTTTCTATTATTGAGACCTCCATTATTTCTTTTATTTTCCTTTTTCAACCAGGCAAAGCCTCAGCAACAAGCTACAGCTTGTCATAAATGTCTAGAGAATTTGGTCATATATTTAGTTGTACAGATTGTGATGGAAACCTCAGGACAATCTTTATTTGGAAATCTGCTGTAATTTTTGTATTGTTAATGTTTTGTATTATTACAAGGACTTATTGAAATGATGGACAAGTTGACTCCATTTGGTTTCTTGATCAATGTAAGGCTTAAATTAAGACGATGTAAACAAAATTATGCTGTATTTTAAAGCTTTCTTTTTTATTCTTGAGTCACAGTAGCTTTGGATAAGTGCAACATCTATGATGGGCCCTTCTATGCTTGCATCTCAACATTTGAAAGGTCACATTCTATCCGTATATTCATTTTTATTTATCTGTTCTATTTCAAAATATAAATTTACAATTAAAAAAAAATCTTCTTTCTTAAACATAACAATAATTCTTTATTAATATCCCGTTTATTTAGAACATTACATTTGTATCAATCAATCAATTCTTTATTCAAATACCATTAAAGCTTTCTTTATAATTCTTGAGTCACAGTAGCTTTGGATAAGTGCAACATCTACGATGGGCCCTTCCATGTTTGCATCTCAACATTTGAAAGGTTACATTCTATCAGTACATTTATCTTTATTTACCTATTCTATTTTAAAATATAAATTTACAATTAAAAAAAATCTTCTTTCTTAAACACAACAACAATTCTTTACTGATATCGCATTTATTTATAACATTAAATTTATATTGTATCCAAATATAATATAATTTTCATCCAAACGTAAAATTATTGTATTCAAATATCAATCGATCATAATATATTTTAAATCTAATACAATCACTTTATTTTATTTTATTTATTATTTTTATCAATCACATCACATATTCTCTTTCTTTTTTCCTTTTTTTCCTCTATATTTATTAATCACATCACATATTCATTATTTAAATACAATTCAAATACTTTTTATCTAAATATACATTGCATTTAAATGAAATGTAAATATTTTTTTATCCAAATTTGATTTTAATTCAACGTATCGCATTTAAACATAATACAAATATAATATGCTTACAAATCATTTCCCTGATATGTGATGTTAAGCACATTGATGTTTTTCAATATTATTCTTATTAATTGACGTACAAGCCTTTTTTTTTTTTTTTAGCACCTATAAGTGCAGTTTCATGAGCATGTTTGCTCGTTTTATTAAATTGATTGAAGATCATCTGTAAACTCAATTATTTTACGACCATCAAACAAATTCTTTAAAAGTACCAAATTTGGTCAAGTATTCCTGCAATAATCAATTTGTTCACTTTCGAGATATAATTTAATTAATTGGCAACCTTGAAGGTTGATTACCTTCCTTTTACTAGATTCTGTTTGTTGTTACACGCATTCTGTCTTTGGCAATTAATCATCTTAAAATGACTTGGCATTTTCTCACATTTAACAAAACTAAAATAATTATAATTATAATAATTATGGAGGTGAAAACAATTTGCCCTATAAATCGTATTTTTTGGGGTTAAAGGCCATATATAAACTTGGGGACTTGTGGAAAAAACACACATTGCTTCAATAGAAAGAAGCTTGCGGCTACAGTTGGGAACAATATTTAATCATCCAATACGTTCAATTCTATCAAATTTAATTCTACATTTTTAAACACAAGTTCATATGACATATTTTTATTGGTATATGTAATTGATTGATGCAACAATTCTTTAAATACTTATGAATAAAATCATAACAATTCACCTATTATGTAGATTGATATTCAAAAACTGAGATTAAAATTGGTGTATGTAGTATTTATATATATATACACAATATGCTTTTTTTTTTTCACTATTCTAATTTTTATAGATATCTTAGCTAGAATTAAATAACTCTAAATAGATCAATAAATTAGAAGAGACTTCTTCTTAATGAGCTTGTCATGTAAATTGTGATATGATATTTATTTTTATGATTATCTTTTTTCCTAGTATTTTATTTTTAATTGAATAAGGATTATGTTATGTTAACTTAAAATTTTTACTTTATTTACTATTTTGGATTTTGATATATTTTTATATGATAAATGGATGCTATAGAATTAAATTAATATTTATAAAATATGATTTGTCTCTTTGAGTTAGTTTCAATACGTTGGTATAAAATTATAAGCATAATTCAGTCATTCAATCTAATAGATTTTAAATTATATCGAACTAGATGATTAAATAAATTGGATTGATTGATTATATTTAAAAGGATTTTTTCACAATTAGATTAGATTATAAATGAAAAAAATGGTCGGTTTTTATCCAATTCGTACCACTGCAAGCCAGAAAAAGAGCAAAAATATATATCAAATAGAAAATTAAAAAAAAGTATTGTTTATATAAAAATAATAAAAAATATTATTCTTTCTCCTACAAGACTCTTTTTTTAATTTGAGGTAAAGAGATTTAAATTTTACATTTTTAAATAAAATTAGATATATTACTATTAAATTATATCTTCAATATTTAATTATTAGTTTTTTCCAAGACCATTTTAATTATTATTATTTTAAGGAATTTTCTTTTTTTTTTAACTCATATTTAAGGAATTTTCCTTATCATTATTAAGGATCAATTTTTTTAGCTTTAAAAAATATGTCATAAAAATAAAACCGTTTATAATATTTTTTATATATCTTTTCTCTATAATTATTATCAACAATCATCATAATACATTTTATAACGGGAGAAAAGGATGGAAATAGCATATTTTAGAGGTAGAGTGGAAAATAATAGCATAATTTTTTAAGAGTGAAGATAATAGCATATTTTTTGTTTCATTTTTCAAATACACCAAAACTATCCCTACTCCTCCTTCTAGCTCCTCGATCTCCACTTGCATTGCCAATAGCAGAAGCACCATCCTTCCTTAGTGTAGCAACTTTGGCATTTTCGCAAGCAACATAGATCACTAACCACTCCCATGATGTTGGAGAATTATCACTGACATTATCATTATAGTCATCACTAGAGAAAAAAGACAACAGATATCACTAATTCCCAGAGAAGAAATCATGTAGCTTACTGGTAGAATCTCATGGGCTATTGGAACGAAGATTTATGGCAACGTGATAGATCGCAACCACCCATCAACTTAAGCTACAATGTCACCAGAAAGAGCTCTACGATGACGGTCGAAAAACATCTCGATAGCAATTGTGATGGATGACGTGGGCTAGCAACGACAATCTTTCACAAAAAATGAAAGCTTGAAGGGAAGATGAGGACAAAGCTGAAATTTCAAAATTTTTATCCCTAGATATGCTATCATCTACCAAATCTTATAAAATCTACTATTAACTTCAAATTGCTTCATCAAATATTATTTGATGCATTTTCCCTTTTATTTTTTTAATTGATAATCTATAATTAAAATAACCAATCAACAATCATGATATTTTATCAATACAAGTTATAAAATATTATTTTAATTGGTGGGATCTTTTTAAAAATTAACCCGTTGTCAATCAAAATAATACAAACAAACAAATCCCATAAAATTAAAAATAAATAAATAAATTAATTAAAGGGCTTTGAGAAAGTTGTGGGCCCACCAATGAAATGGACATGGATTGTGGGCCGAAGTAGGTGTGGGCTCTAGTTTTCTTGGTGATCGGGTGAAGGAACAAGTGACAGCGGGGAAACAAGAGGTCGGAGTTAAGCTTCGCTGTAATTGTTTATATTTAAGCTTTTCAACTCTCTCAATTCTCCCTGTCCTTGCCTTTGCCCTTTTTCTTTTCTTCCTTACTAATCATATACAAATACATACATACATAATATATATATAGTCATACATACATACACATATAGAGTCATATAAAGATACACCCAAATCTTCTTTTCTGGCTTTCGATTTCTGTAAAATCCAGACCTCTTTTCCCATTTTTTCCTGTTGTTTTTCTTCTTCAATTTGACCGAGAAGAGAGAGAGAGAGAGAGATCTCGTTGTTTCTTTGTGCGCCGATCCAACAAATTCGTCGTTGATTCTTACTTTTCGTAGAGAAAAAGGAAGAGGAAGATGTCGTACGCATATCTCTTCAAGTATATTATCATAGGCGATACTGGTAATCAATCATTTTCGCCCATAGCAAACATCGCTCTAGCTTAGATTTTTTTGTCCTGTTTCTTTTTTTCATTTTATTCGATTTAATTACTAGCTTATTCAAATTCTATGCGATTGAATTTAAAACCCTTTCTTTAACCTATTTTAGGGTTTTTTATATTATAATCAGAGGAGAGGTGAAGAAAGATATAATTTTGTATATGTTTTTTTATGGATTCTTTTTCAATTTCGTTTTATTTTTTTTGGCAGGTGTGGGGAAATCATGCCTTCTTCTTCAGTTTACGGACAAGCGATTCCAGCCGGTGCACGATTTAACCATCGGTGTTGAGTTTGGAGCAAGGATGATCACCATTGACAACAAGCCTATTAAGCTCCAAATTTGGGACACGGTTTGTTCATTTTCTTTTCTAATCATTCTTCAATTTCGTTTAGAAAGTAAATGTTAGGACTAGTTTAAAATCATCCCTTAAATTTCTTCGGACTTCGTTAACTTAGCAAAGTTTGATCATAAATTTTGATGCGTTACAGCATCTTTTTGTTCTATAATTGTGGGATTTTGAGATCAAAGTTTTATTAGATTTTAAACTTGTACGTTATGCATTCCAGGCTGGTCAGGAGTCCTTTAGATCTATTACGAGGTCCTACTACAGAGGCGCGGCTGGTGCATTGCTTGTCTATGATATCACCAGGTATTGTTTTTCTTCAAATTGGGCTCTTGCTTAGCTTGCAGACAAAAAGTAGAACGGTTTCTACAATTTCCCTTTGTATAATACGATAAGATATTTGTATTATGTGGGTGAATACTTTTAAGGGGCCATAATTGAATAATGGTATTGTGGTATTCAAGTAGGTTGCTTATTCATCAAATTTCCTTCCCTTGTTAAAATTTCCAAGTACTTGCCTTGGTGTATTGTCAAATTGATTGTAAGTCCATTTTATGTGCTGGTTTGGCATAAAAATATTATTTTCTAGTTTTAGTAATTTAAGGCCTATGCAATGTAATTTTAGAGGGTTTCAAATGGTTTTCTTGAACTTATGAAGTCCCATTTCAGTAGTATACCCATTCTGTAACATACAACCCAACCGTGTTTTATTAACATGAGGACACATAGCCTTTATTACAGCTTGTGCTATTGAAGCAGCTGCTTTATTTTTGGTATCAAAGAAATTTTGACCGTCAGTAGATATTGTTTGTAGATTACAGACAGCAATAATGGACGAACCTAATAAGACAGCAATTACAACCCAAGAGTAATAAGTACTTGGGCATGAACTTGGAAACTCCTATTTTCCAATAAAGATGTTGGCCTACTTCCACGCCAGATATATCATTTAACCCTTTTAGTGTGTTGATGGAACGTAATAAAACATTCATATTACCCTTTGAAACGTATTTGTTTCTACCTGCTAGTCAATTTTTAGTTGGGCAATGGGCTAATGGCTTTTAAATTCCTTTTACTTTTAGGAGGGAAACTTTTAATCACTTGGCCAGCTGGCTGGAAGATGCAAGACAGCATGCAAACGCAAACATGTCAATAATGCTTATTGGCAATAAGTGTGATCTTGCTCACAGAAGAGCTGTTAGCACAGAAGAAGGTGAGCAATTTGCCAAGGAGCACGGCTTAATCTTCATGGAGGCCTCTGCTAAAACTGCTCAGAATGTTGAGGAGGTGAGTTGGTGACTGGCCACAATGCTTGCATGCTTAGTATTTAATTTTACGAGCTGCTTCTTCTTGTGCTTCAATTTCTTGCCTTAACCCTATTAAAACTTCCCAACTGTAAAACATTTTTGTTCAGGCATTTATCAAGACTGCTGCAACCATATACAAGAAGATTCAAGATGGTGTCTTTGATGTGTCAAATGAGGTAAAGTTTTCTTTTGTCCTTCTTTTTTCCTTCTGCTAGGCTAATTTTTCTTTCATCACCTCACATTTTCCGTTAATGTTTTAGCAAAACATGTTAATGGATAAATGGATTTCTGCGGTTGGTTATGTTGTATGGTGATTCTTGTTTGGTACCAAGCGAATGCATCTAACCTCTCTCTTCTCTTTGGTGCATTTTGTGAATGTTAAATTGTTTAACGCTTGTATCCATTGACCCAATTTCGGTGCTAATCATGGCCGCTAAACTGGGATGCTTTGTGATGTAATTATAACGATGACAATTGATTTGTTGATGGTATGTCTGATGCTCCTTTTTTATTTTTATTTTTTGTTTTTATTTTTTATTTTTGTAGTCATACGGGATAAAAGTTGGATATGGTGGAATTCCCGGACCATCAGGGGGCAGAGATGGCTCCTCCACTCAGGCCGGAGGCTGCTGCAGTTGAATTATGACATCTCATCTTCTATAATGAAGATATTCTGTCTAGTTGTGCCGTTGACATTCTTTATTATCTTTTTTTTTTTTTTTTTCTTTGTCTGAATATTATGTTTTGTATTCTAACGCTTTAAAGAAAAAAAAAAAAGTACAATTCTTCACATGCTTTTTTCTATTTGATTGTAAATCGAACACTTGTTTGATTCGTAAGTAGTTCTGTTTGAATGGAATTGCAGCTTGTGAATATACATAATACATGGCCCGGGCGTAACCATTATTACATTACCTTTTCATATTGATATTGGCCTTTTCAGTTTGCCAACTGGAAACTCATGCGATTAATCTTACATGGATTTTAATTCTCACGTTAGCTAAATACTGACAAACTTGTGCTTCTGATTCCAAAAGAAAGTTCAAATAATTCTCTTGTGCTGACCCCGTGGTCGGCGGGTCTCCATGTTTGAGGCTGATGTAATTGTCCCGATATGCTAATCACATGTATAACATTGGAGATACGAGGTTCATAAATTATAGAAAATATAAGAGTTTGAATTTTTCATTTTTGTATATGTTTTTATTATTTAAAAACAAACATCATTTTTTAATTTTATACCCAAAAAATAATAATAATAATAATAATAATAATAATAATAATTTTCGTTTCATAAATGTTTTTCTTGTGGATGGTTGTTGTCGTATCAGCAAATAAGCCGTGGCTTTAGAGTTCGAAATAATGATCCAATAAGTGGCTTTGTCAGCAGCAACTGAGGCTGGTCACTTGCTGTGTCTTCTGTATTCTGTGACATAATGCGTGACGACCAAAAGGAAAATTTTCATTTTACTCTTGTGGCAAGAAAAAAAGTCTCTGCAAAGAAAAAGCCTTGCAGTTTAAAATACTCTTAAAAAAAAAAAAAAAATCCTCCAATCCTTCTCTTGCTATATGTTTTTGGCGTCCATTGCTGTCGATTGGCCATCTCTGAATGGATCTGTAAATTTCTCTTTATTTTATTTTAAACAATTTCCCTTATTTATTTATTTATTATTATTTCGTAATGTGAAATAATAAATAACAGGTCTTCGTCTACTTTTGGTTTGTCTTACTGGGTTTATTAGGTCTTTAAGGCTTGGATTTACATTCATGATCGTGTCCAAATTCAACACAGAAAAAAAAAATATAAAAAGAAAAAAGAAATAGTGAAATAAAGGAAATACCAAAAGGAGAAAAATTTGTAATCCGAATCCATCATTGGATTTTCCATTTTCATTGGGCGATTCTCTTTGGGCGTAATCCATACCAGAAAAAGAAAAAAAAAAAAAAAAGAAAAGAAAACTGGATCAGTGATCAGTAATCAGTAATCACCATCAAAAAACCTCACCTTTCCTTCCTTTCATGGCTTCCCCCAGTGGGACTACCAATCCAAATCCAAACCCAAGCTTTCTCCAGAACCAGAGCCAGAACTACAGCTATCTTGTTCACAAGCAACAGCAGCAACAAGATGGTGGTCTGTTCGACATTCAAATGCTGTTCAAACCCTCGTCTTCGGGTCCCACTTTCCCTGTCCCCACAACCGCCAATCTCAACAACATCGCTTCATCGCCGACGTCTCCATATCCGACGGCCTCCGCTTCATACCCGCCGACCACCGGCGTCCTGCCCCACCCTTTCCTCATGCAGCCGCCGAGTCCTAGACCCTCCCCGCAGCAGCCGTCTTCCTCACCCACCCCCAACGTCTCCGGCGGCGCGCGCTTGATGGCCCTCCTGAACACTCAGAAGCCTCATGATTTGCCTCCTTCGCCTTCGCCGCCGCCGCCGCCTCAGCCGCAGCCGTCGTCGGCGTCTTCAGCGCCGCCCTTCGACTCCTCGCCGCCGACGCCGATGAGACTGCCGAGCAGAAAGCTCCCCAGGGGACGGCACTTGATCGGCGACCGCGTCGTCTACGACGTAGCCGTGAGGTTGCAGGGCGAAGCGCAGCCTCAGCTCGAGGTCACTCCGATCACCAAGTACGGCTCCGATCCGGCGCTCGTCGTCGGCCGTCAGATTGCGGTGAACAGGTCTTACATTTGCTACGGCCTCAAGCCCGGAGCGATTAGGGTTCTTGATATCAATACTGCTCTGAGAGCCCTGCTTAAAGGCCACACTCAGGTTGGTTCTTCGCTCACTATACTCTGCACTTTGTTCAGGCATTTCGAGTATTTCCATTTCCTTTTACTGCTTGAACGCCATGGATGAAAAGAAACTACTTTTTTCGTGGTTTGGACTTTGGCATTTCTGAAAACTGCAATAAGAGTTGTGTTTGGTCAATAGCAATTTGATCACTTTTTATCCCTCTTTTTTGTTATCAGAGAGTCACAGACATGGCTTTTTTCGCCGAGGATGTTCACCTTTTGGCCAGGTATTTGTTTCTTCGCCGAGGATGTTTCATCTTTCGTCTTGTGATTAGTTTCATTTGGATAATGTGCGATTTTTTTGCTGTTTTAGTGCAAGTGTTGATGGAAGGGTTTTCATATGGAAGATAAGTGAAGGCCCAGATGAGGAGGACAAGCCTCAAATTACTGGGAAAGTTGTTCTTGCCATTCAGATTGTGGGAGAGGGGAAACCAGTTCATCCACGGCTTTGTTGGCATCCTCACAAACAAGTAAATACTGTGTTTTGAAGTTTATACGATGTAGGAGAATATTTGAACTTGAGAGGCATCCTATGTGGCTTGGGTCTCGAAGAAGTGCCTGAGCCCTTGGATCTGTAAGGGACTCCTTGAAATAAAAGCCCAAACGGATAGTAACTTAGGGCGGTTGCATCACTCCTACTCATGTCATGTTGTTATCGTACAAATTTTTTCTGCATGTTTGGTTTTGGTTTTCTTGCCTGGTTGTTAGTTTAATTGGGGTTGTGGCTTGGTTGACAATAATTGTTTTACAGGAAATTTTGATGGTTGCAATAGGAAACTGCGTCTTAAAAATTGATAAATTGAGAGTTGGAAGAGGCAAAACGTTTTCCGCAGAGGAGCCTCTTCAGTGTCCCATTGATAAGCTGGTTGAAGGGATCCTCTTAGTTGGTAAGCATGATGCTGAAATTACTGAGTTGTCAATGTGCCAATGGATGACCAGCCGGTTAGCTTCAGCATCAATAGATGGCATGGTTGGTATTTGCTTTCTTCTTCGCCACTTTGCGGTGTGATCTTGCAGTTTATCTTTCTCATCCTACTCAGGTTTCATAAAACCAGACAATTAGTGATACTCTACCGCCACTGGGCTGAGCATCTCACCTTAAAAACCAAAAATAAAAATAAAAATAAAAAATAAAAAATTAAGCAAGAAGCTAAATGCCTGTTGGGAATATATTGAAACGTACCTAAAAATGGAACAGGCAGTTATTATAATTTTATTTGCCGAAGAGAAGATAGGAAGTTATTTAGTCAAGCTACTATCATATATCTAAAAGGGTGTATCGACGGTGGTTTATCTTCCATGAAAATCTAGGGCAATGATTAAAAGTCAACTATTAGCATACGACGTGCTTCATATTACAGTTGCACAGTTGGACTGGTGCCGCTACGTTTGACTTTTTCATGGGTCAATTAGGTCGTAATGGGAACTGGTAGTTTATATGTGATTGGATCTTGTTCATTATTGTTTTGTCATTGATCACTTAGCACACTTATTCTGTGACAGGTGAAGATCTGGGGAGACCGCAAGGCATCACCACTAGCTGTGCTACAACCACATGATGGTCATCCTGTTCATTCAGTGACATTTTTAACTGCCCCTCACCGTCCAGATCACATTGTGCTTATCACTGCGGTATACGGTTCTATTTTCCGCCATCAACATTTTGATCTGCTATAAAAAATCCTTCTGATTGCACACATGCTGTACTATTTTTTAATTTGTTTCCCCTTTTACAGGGTCCTCTGAATAGGGAAGTCAAGATGTGGACCTCAACAAGTGAGGAGGGGTGGCTCTTGCCTAGTGATTCTGAATCATGGCAGTGTACTCAGACTTTGGAAATAATTAGTTCTGCAGAGCCTAAACTTGAGGAGGCATTCTTTAATCAGGTTGTTACGTTGCGTCAAGCAGGCCTATTTCTACTTGCAAATGCCAAAAAGAATGCCATTTATGTTGTACATATAGAGTATGGGCATAATCCAGCTGCAACCCGCATGGATTACATTGCTGAGTTTACCGTCACAATGCCTATTCTGAGTCTTACTGGAACAAGTGAAAGCTTACTGGATAATGTCGTACAGGTCTATTGTGTCCAAACACAAGCTATTCAGCAGTACGCATTGGACTTATCCCAGTGCTTGCCGCCACCAATAGAAAATGTGGAAGTGGAGAAAACGAAGTCTGCCTCTAATCCTTTTGAAGCTGCTGATGTATCTGCTACGCTGGACTTGTACCATAAAAGCAAACCCTCTGAAAGTTCCCCCTCAGCGGGCCATCTTGTAAAAATGTCTTCGTCTGAGAGTACAAGCTTGCCTGAAGTTTCTTCTTCTGCAGTGGATTGTAGGCCAATAACTGTGACATCTGAGATTGGAAGTGAAGAAGTGATTCCATCACCACCCCCTCTTCCTTTGAGTCCAAGATTAACACGAAAGTTGTCTGATTTTAGGAGTTTACCCAATGGCAGTGAGACTAGTCCAACTCTCAAGGATCAGGATGGTGACAAGTCAGTTACTGATCATTCGTTTGGCCAGAGAACAGACTTTGTCAAAGATAACGTTGCTGATGCACCTCCCACGGGTGACAATCTTCGTACTCAGAATGATATTTCTGTCGTTTCTAGTCCTGCTGTAGCATTTAAACACCCTACGCATCTTGTAACTCCGTCAGAGATACTATCTACAGTTGGTTCATCTTCTGAGCATTCTCTAACTAGTCAGGGCATGAGTGCTTTGGAAACAACGGTTCAAGATGTTGTTATTAACAATGATGCAGGGAGCGCTGAAGTGGAGGTTAAGGTTATTGGAGAAACAGGAACTTATAAAAATGATGGGGATGACATCAATATAGAATCCCAATATGTTGTACAAAAAATGGAAAAAGCTTTTTACTCACAGGCCTCAGATCTTGGCTTTCAGATGGCACGTGATTGTCGCATTGAAACATATAACGTGGAAGGAACTGCCAAGACTAGTGATCTTGGTGTTATTGAAACATCACAACAGCCTTCTAACAATGATAGGGTAGAAGTACAAGGTATGACAAAAGATGTACCTTCCAAAGCTAGCGAATCAGAAACTCCCGTAACAACCCCTGCCCAGGCTACAAAAGGGAAAAAGCAGAAGGGAAAGAATTCTCAAGTATCTGGTCCGTCTTCCTCTTCCCCAAGCCCTTTTAACTCCACAGGTTCATCCAATGGACCTGACGGCATTTCAGATGTCCCATCTGGGGAGGCTGCTTTGCCTCAATTATCAGCTATGAAGGATATGCTGGATCAGGTGATTTTTCAGAATATTATTGTAGTAAGTGTGAATATGCAGTTTGTTGAGCTTACATCTACAGATGGTCAGGTCACTATATTATGATTTTTTATTGCATCTTTCAGAAGTGTTCTTTTTAAGAATTCTGCATCTCTTGCCTATGAGACTTAACTTTTTCCTCAAGTGCATTCACAAGATGAGCCATGCATCAGAATCGAATCAGCATTTTTAAATTGGATATGTACTTTTAATTCATTAACTTGTTTCACCTAGCGTCACTGTACCTACAGCTAAAGAGTTTTGTTTATGCCAAGTGTCACGTGTGTGACTTCTGAAGTTTTCATAGAGCCTAGATTGTGTGCAGTGCCCTTGTGCTATATAGGCTTGGAAGGAGATTTATCGTTCATCCAACTTTGGATGTTCAATACTAGATACCTCATATTATGTAATTAGAAGCAATTGCGATGATTTCATTCCTCAATTAGAAACTTTAGAAATTATAATTAACTCCGCTGTATGATTCTATTTCATTCATGTAATTATATGGGTTTAACATTTTATTACATGTTACAGTTACTCGGTGCGCAAAAAGAACTACAGAAACAAATGAATATGACGGTTTCTGGTCCAGTTAGCAAGGAAGGTAGACGACTTGAGGGATCCTTGGGCCGAAGCTTGGAGAAAGTTGTCAAGGCTAACTCAGAAGCTTTGTGGGCTCGATTCCAGGAAGAAAATGCTAAGCAAGAGAAGTCAGAACGAGACCGTACTCAGCAATTGATGAACTTGATTACAAATTCTATGAACAGGGACTTGCCAACAATGTTAGAGAAAACCCTCAAGAAGGAAATAGTTGCCATTGGACCAAATGTAGCTCGTTCAGTAACTCAAGTTATGGAGAAAACCATATCTGCATCTATTACAGAATCTTTTCAGGTTCAGATATTTGATCTTAAGTTTTAACTATTTGAAGGTGTTCTGGATAGCTTTCTTTGCCTCGTGTTCCTTTTCTTGGAGAAGTCCACCATTGTAAATGGAGCCTTTGCACAAAATATAGCCATTTCCAACAAATAATAGAGAATAATTTGAAAGATGTGCATGTCAGAAGGCTTTATACACTCTGTAAATATTTTCTTAATTCAGATTATGAGTGCCTTTCCTCGGACTGCCTTGTTTCCTTTATGGTTCCAGTCTAAATGATATGATGGGATTGCTTATTAAAATGTGTTTTTAAACTACAGGTAGTCCATACATAATAAAGCTTGTTAGCTGATAAATTTCTCTCTCTATTTTTATGCAGAAAGGAGTAGGAGAAAAGGCAGTGAATCAATTGGAGAAAGCGGTTAGTTCAAAACTTGAAGCCACGCTGACCAGGCAAATCCAAGCACAGTTTCAGACTTCTGGGAAGCAAGCACTTCAGGTGATGGATAGTTCATTAAAAATTCCCCTTTTTTCAACCAATGATGTGATCTTTTTTGCCAAATTATTTTAGTTCTCTATTTAGCTTGAACTTTCACTCTAAGGTGTTGAAAATAGTTCGTCACCCCTATGGTGTTATAGTTTGTCTTCTCTTATTATTATTTTCATGATCCTTAATTGTTAACACCACTGCATCACAATGTTTAGATAAGGACTTCAAAGCACCTATCCGAAATTCCTAAATATATATCTTATTTTTCCAATTTTCCATGTTAGTTTGAGTAATGAGAGATTTTTTGTTGCTTGTTACAATGGTTGTAAATGACCAAATGTTTTATGCTGTTACGTGATCGTAATTATGGAATCAAAAATTGCAGGATGCGTTAAGGTCGAGTTTGGAAGCTTCCATTATTCCAACATTCGAGATGTCATGCAAAAATATGTTTGAACAAGTTGATGCCACATTTCAGAAAGGGTTTGTCAAACATTCGAGTGCTGCTCAGCAGCAGTTTGAGTCCACGCATTCTCCACTGGCTGTTGCTCTGAGGGTACGTTTTTAACTTAACAGATTATTCTAGTTTGTAATCGTTCGGATATTTTCTTTATATATGATACTTTGTTTGAACCTTTACATGCTTTATATTTTGGCTTTTTGTACTGTTTCTGGTTATCCTTTCTTGTTTGTTATTGGTATAGTTTCTGGCTATACTTTGTTGTGTTTGCACTCTAAATCTGTGATCACACATTCTCAGGATGCAATTAATTCGGCATCGTCAATAACTCGAACTTTGAGTGGAGAGCTAGCTGATGGGCAACGCAAGCTGCTAGCCTTTGCAGCTGCTGGCAGTAGCTCACAAGCAGCAAATCCGTTGGCAACACAATTGAGCAATGGACCACTTGTTGGTCTACATGAAACGGTGCTCTCTCTCTCTCTCTCTCTCTCTCTATGTTATTTTTCAGAGAGATCTAACATTTGGATTGTTAAATCTTTACGTTAGGCTGAAGCACCTGTTGACCCAATTAAAGAACTATCTAGGCTGATTGCGGAGCACAAATTTGAGGAAGCATTCACCGGAGCCCTGCACAAGAGTGATGTTTCCATAGTTTCCTGGTTGTGTTCTCAGGTATTCTATACTTTTTCTTGTAGTGCAGATGTGTAATTGCTACTTCTTCTGCATATAAGCCGTGGAGTTTAATTGCATCAATGTCTGTATTTTAGCTGTATAGATGCCACTTTTCTAGTCAGATAGATGGTCCGAAAATAATTTTCTATTCCCCTATAACTGGATTTTTATCACTTAGGTAAATCTGATCGAGTTTGACTCTTCTTCTTTCACCAGGTTGATTTACAGGGCATGTTGTCACTAATGCCACTCCCTCTAAGCCAAGGAGTTCTGCTGGCCCTTCTCCAGCAATTGGCATGCGACATTAGCAATGATAAATCAAGAAAGCTTGCTTGGATGACAGAGGTGTCCGTAGCCATAAATCCAACAGATCCATTGATCGTGATGCATGGTCGACCAATCTTCGAAGAAGTCTACCAGAGACTTGGTCATCATCGAAATCTACCCACTACGTCTGCTCCGGATGCAAATAGCATCCGACTTCTTATGCACGTCATCAACTCTGTGTTAATGAGCTGTAAATGATAGCTTTGCCCTCTTCTGGTGATTCCCAACCGGAGCCTTGTTGTATAGAAATCTTAGGAAATTTCTGTGGGAGAAGAGTAAGTGTGTTTATGGTGTTTGTATTTGATGATGGTGTAAAATGTTTAATTCAATGTTTCCATGACGCTCATCTTTTTACATGCTCGTAAAACGCTTTCTCCAGCAGCCATTGAAATGGCCTTGAACTTGGCGGAAGAGATGTAAAATAGAATTAGTAAAAGGAATATCAACAAATCTGGAGCATTTTTATGTGTTCGTTTGTTTTATATATAAACGACAGAAAATCCTGAAACGTGAGCGGCATGTTGTCAATCTTCCTGAACGAAAGCAAAACGTAAGATCAGAAACGACATATAGTTTGACTAACTTGAAAGCCAACGGCATGTCACCTATGAAGTAACTTGTAATAAGATTAGTCTCTGTTTGTTTTTAATATGGCAGTCCCATTACGTTCGAATGCAATATAATTTAAAAAGTTTTAGGTGTTCTAATTGGACTTGGACTTGTCTTCGGCTTATCTTGATTAACCGCACTCTTGTATTATGAGAACAGAGGAAGAATGGGAAGAGAATCGTGTTTTCTCATTAATCTGTTTCTCAGTTACAAATACACCGAGTTATAAGCTATATATAAAGCCTAACTAACTACTGCCTACCAGAAGCAACCAATAAGATTACAGCTAAGCCAACTAAGCAAGCAAACTAATAAAACTAACTATAGGCAGTTATAACAGAATTAACAAATCTAAAATCTTGTCAGTTATTAACAAATCTATAAGTAAATAGTGTTAACTTAATAACATATATAGACCAAACTCATATCGTTCCTCAATTTCAATTGGTAATTCAACTCACCTTGGGACGGTTGGCTGTTTTGATCATCCCCATCTTGGTTTAATTACTGTTTTAATTACTGTTAATTACTGAGCACAATTTTTTTGATGAGCTCAAATATACAAACATCCCCAAGTCCTCAGCAAATTCCCTCCAACCACTTCTTTCGAACGAAATACGTCTTGAATCCGCACCAACCACTCTTAGAGTAATCCCTACGGTCCAAGTCCTCCCATCAAAACATGAAGAGTAGCGTCAACTTCGACTTTATATAGATGTTCCATTCAGAAACCTATTAGTTATACGAGTTCATTAAGGAAGAAGGAAAAGCCTTGATGAGAACACATTTTGAGGGACAAAGAAAAACAAATTCAAAGATATTAAGCAAGTATCTTGAAGAGAAAGCTTACCAAGTATCTTTAGCTCTAGATAGGGCTTTGGCCTTTTCAGCTCTATTCAAGGAGTGCTGCTTCGTTCCATGAACCTGCAGTTCTCTGCTACGACTCTCAACTGCAAACAACAAAGAGAGAACGCAACTTAGAAACTAAAATTTGGAGAAACAAGAAAGGAAAATAATATAAAATAAAAAGGTTAAAAGTTTTCCATGCCTTGCATCCCTTTTGACTTGCCGCTGTGCAAAAAATCTCCTATGCTTGGATTATTAGGCTTCATTTCATGACTACCGCATCGAGGATGAGCATCTTCAAGGTTTATTTTCATTCTTTTCTGAGCGCAAGAAAATGGTGGCATTGAGTTCCATTTCATTTCTTTTGACTTGCAGCTACGCAAATAATCTCCCATGCTCATTGGATTCTCAGGTTTCATTTCATGACTACCATGTCGAGTCTGAGTATCTCCAAGGTATCTTTTCATTCCTATCTGAGTGCACAAAAACGGTGGCACCGGTTTCTCCTCCGTTCTCACGCAGGGAACAGAAGAGACCTCCTTATCATCACCATCATCATTGACTGGCTTACTAAAACGGGCAGAACTAGTGATAGGGTAATCTATCTCCAATTTATTATAACCAACTATGACCACGTCGAACCGAGAACACCCTGTGTATCTAATGATCAAAGTCTGCCCAATTTCTAAGGAATAGTGTTGGGCAAATTCTGACCAGCCTTTGGCCAACCAAAAATCACCATTGTATTTTATTAATCCCATTTTCCATTTTGCCCGACTTGGTACACTAATAACAACCGGATTTAGTACATTTTTTTCCGTATTTCATCATAAAATCTTAGGGAAGCCTCTGCATTTTGAAAGCAAAAATAAATAAAATGACAAATTGTTGGATCAAAGTACAAATTTTTATGCAAGAAAGAAATCATGACTCAATGGACACACACACGAACATTCAACACTAGCTTTGCTCTTAATAGTACTTCTGATATTTCACACAAAAGCAATGTTTTTGAAAGATTTTAAGTAAACCCTTTTACTAAATTTGTAAAAGAAAATTTTGCATATACATCTTCCAAAAAAAAAAAAATCAAACAAGAATATCTTTGCTAACTGAAAGCTATACATGTCTAGAAAAAGAGCCAAAAAAAAAAAAAGAAGTAAATAAAAGGGTATTTTTCATAAAAAAGAAATAGGAAGAAATTATATATAGAGATGATATCGGGAGGATAAAAGGGCTTACGAGCTTGTTGTGAAGAAAAGTGATGGGTAAAATCGTCGTCAGAAAGTGGTGAGTTACAGAGGAAAATGTTTCAGACTATGAAGTGGACATTGCTGAACTAAAACTAAGTCTTTAGGAGTTGAGTTTGCAAAGCCCATCTTCTCTATCACCTCTTCGATACTTACGAAGGTTCTTGTTCTTATATGTATCTGTTGTCAGTAGCCAATGAATTTGGCGAGCAGTTGGGGACAAAATGGTGGAAATTCATTAGCGGTGTTTTTCTATTGTTTATCTATTTATTTATTTATTTTTTAGTATTTAACACTATCAGATCTCTAATTTTTTAAATTTATTGGACTTGTTTGTTAAATTTTTAATTTTAATAATTTATTTTTAAATTTATATTCTATTTGACTTAATTATTTGTAATGAACAGCTCATATCAGTTTTACGTACGATGAAAATTTCTATTTTTAAATTAAAAAAACTCTAAATTTTCTATTAAAAATACCTTAACATTGAAAAACTTAAATATTATTTTTATTTTTTAAATTTTGATACTTTTATAATTTTATCTTTTAAATTTTAAAAACTAATAGAAATGTTTTTCAAAATTATGAAATATTATTATTTTTATTCTTTTTATCACTATTTACTTAAATGATAAAATCCTTGTAACTTAATCCTCAAATATTAAAAACTGATGTTTATATCCATTAAACTTTATAATAATAGTAAAAATACCTCTTAAACTTTAAACAATTAACAAACAATTAAAAACACACTTTTTTTTTAATATTTTGACCAAATGAAACTTAGAAAAACTTTATTTTTACCACCAAAATTTTAGTACATTTAAAAATAAACTCTCAAAGTCTAAAAATAATTAATGTATTCATCATTACACTTTTTATATTACTTCTACGAACCATATCAAACACTCTCTTTCTCTCCCCATTTTTTCTCTTTATTTTTTTCGATCACATCATATATAATATAATTTAAATATTCTTTATCTAAACAAATATTATATTTGAATACAATACAAATACATTTGAATGAAATATGTTATTCAAATACCCCCTAAAGAAACTTTTATATTTACATCCTTCAAACTTCTAACTATTAGCAAAAAAATCCCTTATTTCATATTTTGACCATATAAGACTTATCAAAAATTTTATTTTTATCCCCTAAATTTTAGTACATTTGTAATTTTATCTCTAAAAAATTAAAATACTAGTTCTTATACCTCTCAACCTTTAAATTGTTAGCAAAATCATTTATATTTTGTTAACTTAAAGCTGATGTGATACTAATATAATAAAAAGTTAATTTACATTAAAATCTCTATAATTACAAAAATAAAATTAAAATCTATCAAGAAACCTAAATATACAAGTTCCTTCTTTTTTTTTTTCTTGTAACAACTTCAATTTAAAAAAAAAAAAATCTTAGGAATGCATTAATCATTTTTAAGCCTTGAGAATTATGTTTTAAATGTACTAAAATTTAGTAAGCAACAATAAAGTTTTTCCAAGCTTTATATGACCAAAAAAAAATGAAAGAATATATGTTTTTGATAATGGTTTAAAGTTTAAAGGGCATTTAGTTTAATATTTAAAGGGTATAAACATAAGTTTTTAAAGTTTGAGTAACAAAATTATAAGAATATTAAAGTTAAAGAGAATATTCTATCGATTTAACTGATAGAATGAGTAAATATAATAATATTTCATGGTTCAAAAAGCATTTATATTAATTTTCAAATATTAGAAGGCAAAGTTACAAAAATATCAATCTTCTAAAATAAAAACAAAATTTGTCTGACTTCTAAATCTATATTTTCAATTTAATAAAAAATTCACAAAATGAGACATTATAATAATTCAGAAAGTTCATAAGTAAATTTTTAAGGAAAAATTATTTTATCAGAAGAAAGTGTTTTTTTTTTTTTTTTTGGTTAGTTAAGTTTTTTCTTTTTGAGAATTTTATATTTTTAATTTAACTAAAATTTTAAAATAAAACAGTAAAATTAATATTTTATGCCTAAAAAAGAGATTTGGTTACATGAATAATATTTTCTAAAATAAAGTAATACCTAAATTAGATGTTCCTGAAGATATCAATTAGGAGTGAACAAAAAATCCAGTGATTCAACAAATTTATCAAATCTAGCTAATTTAATTGTAAGTAGGTGGATTAATTTTCTATATTGAGTTGATTAAGTAGATAAAAAAAATTTTCAACCCATCCAACCTACTCGATATTTATTTCACTTTTTTTTTTTTTACTAAATGATATTCACCTCTAAATGTTATTCAGATTATTTAATATATAGAATATATTACTTGAATATAAAACATGGATGCAATTCTTGATAGTTTTGTAAAAAAATACAACTAATTACTTTAGCATCTTTATATCTCTTTGTAATTCTTATAACTTATATTTATTTTATGTTGAATTACTAAAGAGGTTATATTAGACTCTTTTTTTTTTTTTTTGTGTAAAGAGTGAGATAGAATTTATTTTAGATAATATATCATAAGTTTAGTTCTTTTTTTCTTAAAATTTTTCATATGTGGTTGAATTTTTAATAAAATGCACAATCCATTAAACCCACTTAATCCAACCTAACCTTGATTGGGTGGTTGATTTTTTATATTGAATTAATTGGTTGGATAAAAATTTTTCAACCCACTCAGTAAAGATTAGATGGGTTAAAAAATCACAAAAACCCACCCAACCCACCCAATGCTAACTCTTGAACTGTCAACTTGAAAAAACATTAAACTACAAGGTACCAAGTTAGGATTTTAATAAAGGTAAACATAAAACCCAACCACACAAATAACACACCAAACCCACCTAGCAAAAACCTAACAAGTTGGGTTCATGTTAAACCCAAAAAAAAAAAAAAAAAGTTAGGTTAACTCACTCAACCCAAAATTTAATTAGGTAGGTTCGGGTTAAATTTTTAAAACTCAACCAAAACCCGATCTACCCAATTAATTTTAAACATATATTTTTTATATATTTATAAAAAATATATAGTAGTTTTATGACTTTTATCCTAAAACCCATATTGTATGTTACATTTGTACAAATCCTAGTCACCTTCTACCTTCAATCATCAGAGCTCCATCCTCTTCCTCCCTCGACCTTCTTCATCGTCCATCACCATGAACCTTCACCGTTGTCATTTTCTTCCTCAATTTCATCTCTTCTTTAGCACTTCATCTGCTCAAAGTTGAGAAACAATTTGCCTCACTTTCACTGTCAATTTTTGGCCAGTTCTTACCGATTTGTTCTCTTCTAAATTGATTTTTTTTTGGCCTTTTTTCAGAGATGGATATGTTGATTTTCTATTATTTTATCATTTGTTTTTTATTACATTCCGAGACTTTTTTAATTTTACTAATTTTATCATTTTGGAGATTTTTTTTTTTGGCTACTTTCTTGTGTTGGAGTGGATTCGAGATTAGTGTTAATTTTGATCACATCCAAAACTAAGGGTGAATTTTTATCTCGAAATTTACCCGTTACAAAAATTTGACAAAATCTTTGAAGTAGGAAGAAATGCACAAGAAAAAAATATTGGGCTTTAATAAATTCACATAAATTATTTAATTGAGTTAGAGAGAGAGAGAGTGAGAGAGAGAGAGATTCGCATGGAAGATGCCAAAGAAAGGATAAGGTGATGATGGACAAAGGAGGATTGGAATAGGACGTGGAGCTGTTTTGAATGATTTTTCTTTCTGTTAGCATGATTTGAATTAATAAAAATTAGTATAGAGTTATGTGCTTTATATTTAGTATACATTTGAGGTTTTTTTATTCATAGAATTTGATACACATTAGAAATGAATTACTAATATAATATATATTATATAGCAGCAAAAATAAAGAATGGAAGAAAGAATAAAAAAAGTGAATTACTCACATTCAAGAAATAAAAGAGGAGAAAATATTATACAAAGATACTAATGTCTCTAAGAGTGACAAAGATAGTAAGAACCTTAACCTTTTAGTTTGTGGGTAATTTTTTTCAGTATTGAATAAAATGATATCTTAATATAGTCTTTTATGACTTTTTTAATTGAATATTTGATCTTGTTATTGTAGTTTGTTATTTCTATTGATGATGTTTTTTAAATTTTGTGTTGGAGTATTACTAAGAGACTTTATCTATTAATTAGTTATTCTTTTTTAATTTAATTTTTTATTTATAGTTAAATTTTTAAGTCAAATTTTATTAATTTTTTATTTTAATAACTACCCACACCTATCTAAACTCTAATTAAGTGAGTTGCTTTTACACGTTTGGGTTGATTAAGTGGGTGACAAAAATTTTCTAACCCGTATTATTAAAAATTTTCAAAAATCCACCAAATCATTTAGAATTTAACCCCCTAAACTTTTCAGAAATAAAAGCATGTCGTTTGCTGATTGGACGCAGCCAGCCAAACGACATCTCATTTTAGCACATAACAACAGGAAAACGACAATTAACTCCCAATATGTCGTTTATACGTAGCAACACTTTCAACACCCGACTCAGTAATCTGCTCTGTATTAATATGCCGGTAGATTATCAGCGAGAATGAATCTGGGATTTGATTGATCAACCTCACTTACAATTTTGTGGATTTTTCTCTGTGATTTTTCTCGAAATATATTTATATTTCTAGTCTAGTTTATATGATGAGAAAGAATATCACGAAGAGACATTTCTGTTGTAGAAAACATTTTTCGTACGATGGGTTCCGTTTCACCTGTTCGAATGTTGGGCAAACTTTAGAATCCGCTCAGTTTAGAACGTTCGTTAGTCCGGCTATCTTCACGGATTCCGAGGTTTCGGAAGCCGAAGAGTGGTACATTTCTCGTGTAATTCAAGATAATGTCCTTCTTCGCAAGAGCCAGGACAATTGCGGAACTGGGCTTCATGTTCTGGACTTGATTGACCAGGGTTCCATGCAAGTTGATCGTACTTTCTACAGTAAGTTGCTGAAGAGATGTACTCAAATGGGGAAGTTGAGAGAAGGAAGAATGATCCATGGCCAGGTTCTGAATTCCCAGTTCGGGAACGACCTTGTCATTGGGAACACCATCCTCAACATGTACGCTAAATGCGGGAGTCTTGTCGATGCCCGTAAAGTGTTCGATGAAATGCCTCTGAAGGACATGGTAACTTGGACAGCTTTGATCACCGGTTATTCACAGAATGATGAATCCGAGGAAGCGCTTGCTTTGTTTCCTCAGATGCTGCGGTGTGGATTGGAGCCTAACCAGTTCACTATCTCCAGCGTGCTAAAGGCTTCCGGAGATGGAATTACTGATGAGCGTGGCCGGCAACTTCATGCGTATTGTTTGAAGCGTGGTTATGATTCAGACGTTTATGTGGGCAGTTCTCTGGTGGACATGTATGCTAGGTATGGTCATTTGGTTGAAGCTCGGTCGGTCTTTGATGGTCTGGTGACCAAGAATGAGGTGTCTTGGAATGCTTTGATTGCTGGGCATGCGAGAAAATGTGAAACGGAGAACGCTCTCAGACTGTTCTACAAGATGCAGAGGGGAGATTTTAAACCTACCCATTTTACGTATTCTAGTCTGTGTACTGCTTGTGCTAGTACAGGATCTTTAGAGCAGGGAAAGTGGGTTCATGCACATGTGATTAAGTCTGGTGGTAGACTGGTTGCTTTTGTTGGAAATACTCTTCTTGACATGTATGCGAAATCAGGTAGCATCAAGGATGCCGAGAAAGTTTTTGATAGGTTGGTCAAGCGAGATGTAGTTTCCTGGAATTCGATGCTTACTGGATGCGCCCAACATGGGCTTGGAAAGAAAACAGTGCAGCATTTTGAAGAAATGATGATGAGTGGAATTGAACCAAATGATATAACCTTCCTTTCTGTTTTGACTGCCTGTAGCCATGCCGGGCTTTTGGATGAAGGGCAGCACTATTTTGAATTGATGAAGAAGTACAAGGTTAAGCCAGATGTTTCACATTATGTGACAATGGTCGATCTTCTTGGCCGTGCAGGTCTACTTGATCAAGCTCAGAAGTTCATTAGTGAAATGCCTATAGAACCCACTGCAGCTGTCTGGGGAGCCTTGCTTGGTGCTTGCAGGATGCACAAGGATATGAAGTTGGGTAGTTATGCTGCCGAACGTGTTTTTGAGCTTGACCCTCATGATTCAGGACCCCACATATTGCTCTACAACATGTATGCCTCCGCTGGTAGATGGCGTGAAGCTGCAAAAGTGAGAAAGATGATGAAAGAGAGCGGAGTCAAAAAGGAACCTGCTTGTAGTTGGGTGGAAATTGAGAATTCAGTCCACATGTTTATCGCAAACGATGACACTCATCCGCAATGGGAAGAGATCCGCAAGATGTGGGAGAAGATAAGTGGAAAAATTAAGGATATTGGATATGTCCCAGATACTAGTCACGTGCTTTTGTTTGTGGACCAACAGGAAAGGGAAGTGAAGCTGCAGTATCATAGTGAGAAACTTGCGCTGGCATTTGCTCTCCTAAACACACCTCCAGGATCCACCATACGGATCAAGAAAAACATTAGGGTCTGTGGGGATTGTCACTCAGCAATCAAGTATGCCTCAAAGGTGGTAGGAAGAGAAATCATCGTGCGAGATACCAATCGTTTCCATCACTTCCATGACGGCTCTTGTTCGTGTGGAGACTATTGGTAGTGCTGATTTTTCAGTGCTTAATTAGTCAGATGAGTCTGAAGTATGAAAAGCATTGTGGAATGGACGTTAATCCACTACATGATTATCCGAGTCCCATCCGGAGTCCAACTTGGCATCCTGATTTCAACACACCAGCCTTTTGGAAGCAAGTTCACGAGAAACTACATTCCGAATGACCTAAAGGAGACAATGGGGAATATGGGAGCTGAAGCATTCTCACGTGTTAAAGGCTGAAAAAACGTGGTACAAACATTAGCTAAAAGAACAAGTAACATCATCAACAAGAAAGATGAGCTCAAGTGTGCATATCCGTCATCTCTTTGAAGACTGCACCAAAAATGGAGATTTTTTCCCCTCGTAACAGAATTGCCAAATCATATCCCCGTGTTCTGACTCATTCAGAACTAATAAGATAAGGATATCATCATCTTGGCGGAACTGCCTACCTTACACGCGCATTACATTTTCTTTTAAGGTATATCTACACATCACAATGGTGAAAATTAAAAAACAATTATCCACAAATTATTATATGAAAATTGTATTTTGTGAAAGATGGAATTGTTTTCCGTTTATGATAGATCCCTACATTTGCCAAAAAATAAAATAATAATATTAAGATATCAATTTTAATCTCAATATTTTTCGACCAACTTTCATGATAAGAGGTTGTCATATTTTCTACGTCATTGGTTGTTGTAAAAATAAATAAATAAAATAAATAAATTGAAATAGAAGTTGGTATCTTTATTATTATTCAACTGCGAAAAAAAGGTGTCTCTCTTCATTTGATATCAAATTACATGTAGGAGATTCTCCTAATGTGGTGCTAAAATTATTCCTCAAGACAATACGTATATCCTTGCTCAATATGGGAGCTTACGAAATGGAGGTGGGACGTCTGTTATCACGTTGGTGACCAGGACGCGACAGAATAGGAAAGGAGTGGGGGAGAATTTTTGGCGGCGTCATATAAGACGGTGGAGATTTTGGCAAATTTGAGACAAAATCAAAGAGACAAAAAAATAATAATAAGAAAAAATTAGGAATCCGCTATGTCTTATGCCTAATGGTTTTTGCTTGTTGGTCTTTAGAAACTTAAAACAATCAAGAGAGAGAGAGAGAGAGAGAGAGAGAAAGGAACGCAAGAAAAGGAAACAAACCAAACTCATCGGTTTCATTTGGTTCTAGCTTTGAAGAGAGAGAAAGAAGAGAAAGAGAGAGAGAGAGAGAAGAACGGATGAAAAGCGTGAGATAACACTGTGTGGTCGAAGGCGGTTTAGCTTAAAATGGCGTAGCGTGTGAGAAAAGCACATATTCTAAAATGCTATAATAATCATCATCACCATCAATTTTCTTTTCTCCAGCAAACGTTACAACAACAACAGCTTCACCTTCACAGTACTCTCTCCTCTTCTCTTCTCTTCTCTTTCCTTTCTTTGCCTAAAATCTCAAACATGTATTAAAAACACCATTTTCATCTCCTTTCAGGATTGCATTTCTTGCCAGTAGGAATTTCTCTTCCTCACTCATTTTTCTTGCATAGACATACATACATACATACATGCACACACACACACACACACACATATATATATATATGAAAATCTTAGTGTTTCATGTTATGCATGATATAATGAGTCATGACTTATACATTAATACGAAAAAAAAAAACATAATTTGATTCGTCTTTCCTTTCCTTTTGTTTTTATTTTTATTTTTATTTTTGATTTAAACAGAATTAAAGGCTTCCATGCTATGGATCAAGACCGGAGGAAGAGGACAAGAGATCATCAAGAAGAAGATCAAGGCATGAAACATTTCCCAGAGAACAAGCACGCCAAGATCAGAAAAGAACAAGGTTACATCACTACCAATGATGTCACGAACACGACCACGACCACGACCGACTTGAGCGGTACTAGTTCCGGCTCGCCGGGGTATGATGACTTCGACGTGGGGACAACGCAGGGAGTTTTCGATTTCCCGTGGATGAAAGACGGCATCGTGTCGAACTCAGACGAGTGCCGAGAATTCGAAGAAGACGTGTTCATGTCGCAGCTGGCTGGCGAGACCACCTCGGCCACCACCATAACCACCCCGGCTGGTATAGAGTTCTCTTTCCCGGACGGCCAGTCATGTTTGTGTCAAACATCAATTGAGGCAGTGTTGGAATTTCCTGAGGCAAAGTTTGATGAGGAAAATGAGTGTCTGTTGATTGAAGATGATGGATTTGAGACGACAGAAAGCTTGGATTGCATTTTGGAAGCCTTGGTTTAATCAGTCTTAGAAGAAAGAAGGAAACGTTGGGAAGCAGAACTTATATCATATAGAGCCAGAATTGGCAGAAGTTTTGAGCAATGTTGTTATTAAATGTGTTACAGAATTAAAAGAAAACTTCCTTGTCTCAAACCCTTGTCATGTTGCAGTGTGGTCCATTTTATGACAGAAGAAGTCAGCAAAAAATCTCAAAATGGCAAATTCGTTTTTAGAACTACCGAGGACTGCAGAGCAAAGTGTTTGTAACAGGAGCATCTATATATATATATAGGTATATATATAGGTACTCTTTCTTTTGTTTGTTCTTTTATACTTGCATATATTTTTTATTTCCATCTTGTAATTCACTACTTTCATTACATTTCATTTGTTCTTTGATTGTCTCTAGTTTGTAGTTGTCTCGTACTGATGCTTAAGATTAAATTAGGGGACTTAAAAAAAGAGCGTTGTCAATGTGATTAGCTTGCTAAAGAAAAGGAAAATTACCTTGAGTGCTAGGGATATCACCAAAGCTAGAAATCGTTAGAAATAGAAGTTAGATGCATGTTGTCGGACCTACTCTTTTAAGTCATACTATCTATCGATATTCTTTGTGTTGTTTAATGAAAAATAATATTAAATAGAAAAGAAAAATACTTTTAAACATTAGTATGATTAAACATCATAAATAATTGAGAAGGAATATTATATTATGTAACTTATCCTTCGTTAGCATATGAAGTTAAACATCACTCGTACACTTTAGTGCTGTTCAATCTTCAATGGCGAAAAGTCGCATCTACTTTTCAAAAAGTGATGCTATCGATTTTGACACAAAAAAGCAATGTCAAAGCAACTCATTCACAATCCGACACCAAGTCCCTTATTTGTACGGAGACAATAGAGTGCAGTTTAAATTATTAAGGTTAAAAGAACAGAAACTTGACAACCATAATGTAGAGAGAGATAAAAAGCTTGTCTCGGGATTTTTCGCTAATTAAGCATGAATTGGAAAGTTATTTTATATCATAATGCATGCCTAACAACAGGTTGCAAAGAATAATCTGCTCTTACCTCAATAAAAATAGAGATACACTGTATCCATAATCTTAATCGTATTACTTCAGTATTATATTTAGATATGATATAATTTTTATTTAAATATAAAAATATTATATTAAAATATTATATAATAATTTAAATTTAATATATTTATTATTTATTATTTTATTTTTTATTATTTTTACTGGCAACATTACATTCTTTTTCTTTCTTCTTTTTTTCTCTTTATTTTTATCAATCACATAATTTAAATATTTTTCATCCAAATAAATATTACACTTGAATGTAATGTAAATACATTTCATCTAAATACATATTATATTCTATACATTGATTCAAATACAATACGAATATAATACTTTATCCAAATACTTTCTAAGTGAGATAGCATCTTGTCTTTAAATTAGTTGGGTGTTCGTTCAACTTACAAGAAGTTTAGAATTCGAGTAGCCCCTTTACATAAGTCCGATTGTCTCTAGGTGTAGGCAGACCATGTTATCTAGAAATTCTGAGCAGTCGCCCTATAATCTTTTTAAATCATTTTCACAGGGAATCTGATATGAACTTGGTCGAGACGGGAATTAGAAAATATTGAATTGACGATAGATGTGGTATTGAAATGGAAACGAATTACAGAAATATTGGCAGACGTTAGAGAGGTCTGCTAGCTCTCCCTTTCAATTTTCTCACTCAGATTCTTCCTGCCTTCCTACCTATTGTTATTGCCTATATATACTAATTCTCCCTCCCTGTTTTTTTCCCGCCTCTCTCTCTCTCTCTCTCTGTAACTGATTTTTTTCCAATCCCAAGAAGCTTAACAAATTATAACCGCCTCCTAACTTATTTAGATGTCATCATTTATTCTCATGACCATCCTGCCCTTGTTTCCTGTTGCGCCTCACGTATGTGAAGTGCACCGGAGTCCTAACATTACCCGCCGTCCAAACTTTCACCTTGTCCTCAAGGGGAAACAAGGGAAATTGCTGTTGGATTACAGTACATGGTTCCCATGTTGCTTCAAACGTTGGCAAGCCCTGCCATTGAATCAGTACTTCCTGAGTACCCTGAGGGCCTTTCAAACTTGGCCGGACCCCGAGAACTTCAGCTGGCTCTACGATCAACTACATCTCGTCGTTGAGTTGTGGTGGCATGTTTTGGACTAGTTCCTCAGTTCCCACTGCTTTCTTTAACTGCGATACATGGAACACAGGATGAATGTTGGAGGACACGGGTAGCTGTAATCTGTAGGCTACTGCCCCTATGCGATCTAGGATTGTATAGGGTCCATAGTATCGAGGGGCCAACTTCTCGTTCCTTCTTTTAGCTAATGTCTTTTGCCGATATGGTCTCAACTTGAGGTATACCCTGTCTCCGACTTCATACTGCACGTCCCTTCTTTTCCCATCTGCAATATTCTTCATTCTCCCTTGAGCCCGTGTTAGTTGTTCCTTAAACTCCTCTAGAACTTCATCCCGATTCTGCAACAGTTGTTCCACGGAGGCTACTTTAGTCTGTCCTGTTCCGACCCTGATCAGAGGGGGTGGATCTCGGCCATATAAAATCTTGAAAGGGGTTGTTTTGGCTGCTGTATGAAACGCGGTGTTGTACCAATATTCTGCCCACGCAAGCCAAGTTACCCACTGTTTGGGTTTTCCTGCCGAGAAACAACGCAAGTAAGCTTCAATGCACCTGTTTACAACTTCGGTCTGGCCATCTGTTTGGGGGTGGTACGCCGTGCTTCGCTTAAGCTCTGTCCCCTGCAATTTGAAAATTTCGGTCCAAAAAGTGCTCAGAAATATCTTATCCCGATCGGAAATAATTGAGCGAGGGACTCCATGCAAACGAATAACTTCGTTTGTGAATATCTTAGCCACAGCCTGGGCTGTAAAAGGGTGCCTTAGTGCCAGAAAGTGTGCATATTTGCTTAACCGATCCACCACTACGAATATCGCATTGAATCCCTCAGACTTAGGAAGTCCCTCTATGAAATCCATAGTCAAATCCTCCCAGACTTTATCGGGTAATGGTAAAGGTTGCAACAACCCCCCCGGAGATAGTGTTTGTGTTTTATGTAGTTGGCAGGTGGTGCATGAAGCTATATATTCTTGTACGTCTCTTTTCATTCCTATCCAGTACCAGTGGTTGGCCAGGCGCTTATATGTTCGCAACACTCCTGAATGACCCCCTATGGGACTGTTGTGGAATTCTTGAAGTAACTTCTGAATGAAGGAGGATGATTTAGATATCACTAACCTGCCCTTGAAGTGTAGTCGATCCTGCTCCAGGGTGAATCCGAGGAATGAATTTTTTCCTTGCTGAATATCTGCCACAATCTGTGATAGGCGCCCATCTTGCAGAACTTATTTCTGCAGCCCTGTGAAATCCATGGGTTGTTGTATCGACATCAAATTGATTGATGTTGCAGCTGGTAACCTTGACAATGCATCGGCTGCCTTATTTCCCGACCCTGGTTTGTACTGTATCACAAAGTCATAACCTAGTAGTTTAGAAAGCCATTTTTGGTGTTCACTACTGACCAGCCTTTGTTCCAATAAATACTTTAAACTCCTTTGATCAGTCTTCACCACAAATCTGTGCCCCAGCAGATATGGTCTCCACTTTTGTACAGCCATTACAATGGCCATTAGTTCTCTTTCATAGATGGACTTGAGACGGGCTTGAGGGGAGAGTACATGGCTATAGAAGGCTACTGGTCGGTGGTCCTACATTAGGACTGCCCCCAAACCGCCTCCTGATGCATCAGCTTCGATTATAAATGGTTTGGAGAAATCTGGTAGAGCTAGAACTGGTAATGTTGTCATGGCCATCTTGAGCTTTGTAAAAGCATTGTTGGCTGCCTCATTCCACCCGAACTTGTCTTTTTTTAACTGCTCGGTGAGAGGCCATGCTAATTTCCCGTACCCTTCCACAAATTTGCGGTAATACCCTGTAAGCCCCAGGAATCCTCTTAATTCCCTCAAATTTTGAGGGGTCGGCCACTGAATCATAGCTTCAATCTTCTGTGGATCCGCTGCTACTCCCTCTCCTGATATGATATGTCTGAGATACTGAAGTTGAAGCTGACCGAAGTGACATTTCTTTTTGTTGACAAAGAATTGCTGTTGTTGCAGGGTGTACAAAACGGTCTCCAAGTGTAATAAATGCTCCTCCATCGTTGCTGAATAAACCAAGATGTCGTCGAAGAAAACCAACACGAATTTTCTGAGATAAGGCCTGAATACCTCATTCATGACAGCCTGGAATGTCACCGGACCGTTTGTCAGGCCGAAAGGCATCACCAGGAATTCATAATGCCCTTCGTGGGTCCGAAAAGAGGTTTTTGGGATGTCTTCCACCCGTACTCTAATCTGGTGGTAACTTAATTTCAAGTCTAGTTTAGAAAACACACCTGCCCCATGTAATTCGTCTAGAAGTTCGTCAATAATAGGAATTGGGTACTTATTTGGAACTGTTGCTCGGTTCACAGCCCTGTAGTCTATACAGAACCTCCAGCTGCCGTCTTTCTTTTTGACTAATAGTACTGGGCTTGAAAACGGACTCGTACTCGGTTGGATTATACCTGCTCGTAGCATATCTCGGACCAGTCTTTCTATTTCATCTTTTTGAAACTGCGGGTAGCGATATGGCCGGACATTGACTGGAGTCGTCCCTTCCTTGAGCACAATAGCATGGTCTCTAGCCCGTGTAGGTGGCAACCCGTCTGGCATGTTAAAGACTAACTCAAATCGGGTGAGCAGCTTCTGTAAGGCCTCTGTCGTTTCCTCATTGCCATCCCTTTCTTTTATCCCTAATTGGCGGAGTTGCAGCATCAACCCTTCTCCTTCTTCCCGAACAACCTTCATCATGGACTTTAGAGAGACTACTGACTTGCACAGTCCTGGGTCACCTTGAAGCGTGACATGGGTTTCTCCTATCTTGAACTTCATGGTGAGGGCTTGCCAATTAACGTGCATGCTTCCGAGCGAACCTAACCACTGCATGCCTAGAATCACGTCCGAGCTCCCCAGCTCCAAAGGGAGGAAATCCTCAACGATTTCTATTTCTTGCAGAGATATTACCACCCCTTTGCATATTCCCTCCCCCCGTACTGACAAACCAGTGCCCATGACCACCTCGTAACCCTCGGTTGTCACCATCGGAATACCCAGCCTCTTGATGATCTCTGTTGCGATGAAGTTGTTGTGGCCCCTGAATCAATCAAGACCACCACCTCTTGTGCACCTATCATGGTCTTCGAAATGGTCAAACCGACCACCGAATTTAAGGAGACCTCAGCTAGATCCGAAATACTTACCTCCTCTACCTCTTCAACCTCTTTCTGTCTTGGTCCGTCTTCATCGTCGATGACGAGGACCTGGAACTCCTTCCTTTTGCAGACGTGGCCCACCGTATATTTCTCGTCGCAGCAGAAGCATAAGCCCTTCTCCCTCCTCAACTGTAGTTCGGCGTCGGTGAGGCGGCGAAAATTTGACTCGTTCCTTGAACTCATCGTCGTTTTCTCTGGAACGGTCGGTGTTCGGCTTCCCAGGGTTTGTGGGAGCCGCTTGTTTCCTCCGAAACTGTGTAGCCCTTTGAAAGTTGAACTTGGGCCTCGGCCCAGAGATCCCGAGGTTATGTTCTTCTGGCCTATTCTAGAATTGTTTCTTTCTTCCACCCGCTGGGCAAAGTCCATGATTCTCCCCAGCCCGCTCGGTTGCATCATCCTAACTTCTGCCCGAATCTCTGGTTTCAAGCCAATAATGAAATTACCTTCTAACACCGATTCCGGCATATTTTCCAGGGCCGCCGCATGGAGTTCAAACAATCTTCGATACTCCCTTACCGACCCCGTTTGGACTAGCGAGAGGAATTGTTCACAGATGGTACCTTCCTGAGTTGGGCGAAACCGATCGATAACCATCTTTTTCAGCTCCTCCCAGCTACGCACCGTCCTTCGACGATCTTCCCATTGGAACCAGACCAGCGCCTCTCCCTCTAAATTGATGACCGCGGCCTCGAGCTTCTCTCTGTCAGACATCTGATTTAGGTTGAAAAACCTTTCGGCTCGGTAGACCCACCCGTCGGGATTTTCTCCATCAAAAATCGGCAATTCGATCCTGCGGCTACGGTTTTCCCACCTCCCTTCTCCTTCACGAGGTGTCTCTTCCGATCGTCCCACTACAGTAGCGGTCGACGTTGGAGTTGAGGACGTTGGGTCCTTGTTGTCCTTGCTCGTCGGTCTGGGTTGCTTCAACAACAGATCCAATTTCCCCATCAGCATCTCGAGGTTCCTCTCTAAAGTCAGAATTCTGACCAGATCTTCTCTCATCCTATCGAACTCTCTTTGCATCTCCTCGCGCACCGAGCCCACCTGTTCTTCCACTGTGCCTAAGCGTTCATCCACTCTCTTGGCCGCCATACCCCCAGGTAGTGAGCGCTCTGATACCAATTTGATATGAACTTGGTCGAGACGGGAATTAGAAAATATTGAATTGACGATAGATGTGGTATTGAAATGGAAACGAATTACAAAAATATTGGCAGACGTTAGAGAGGTCTGCTAGCTCTCCCTTTCAATTTTCTCACTCAGATTCTTCCTGCCTTCCTACCTATTGTTATTGCCTATATATACTAATTCTCCCTCCCTGTTTTTTTCCCGCCTCTCTCTCTCTCTCTCTCTGTAACTGATTTTTTTCCAATCCCAAGAAGCTTAACAAATTATAACCGCCTCCTAACTTATTTAGATGTCATCATTTATTCTCATGACCATCCTGCCCTTGTTTCCTGTTGCGCCTCACGTATGTGAAGTGCACCGGAGTCCTAACAGAATCAAAAAAAGATAATTTGGTGACGTTGCTATAAAATCAAAATCAATGGTTTCCTCAATTCAAACCAGTAGAAAAAACTTGAGGATACACTGATATTGAACACCACAACAATAGAAAGGAGTACTGTATTTGAGTATATGCTGTACAACTCGCTCTATATTAAAACTAATGGGGGGGGCTGGTGTCTAGTAATGGACGTCCTTCTACTGTGATCCTAGCCCTGTTCAACCAATAATACCAATTCTCTTGGCCCTTTAAAACCAGACAATACGTGAGAAGAAAATAGAGTTGCTTTTTTTTTTTTTTTTTTTTAAACGTTTCTCATCTAATCCTACAAGCACAATTTCTCAACATGCAAAAAATAACACTCTTCATATCTTATCAAAAAAATAAAATAAAATAACACCCCATAAACCCAAAAGAGATTCTTCAAAACATTATCCCTGAAATTGCAGGCTAAAGGAATAATGAGCAAGGCGTCGGTGAAGTGATTTTATTTTATTGGAACTCTTTCAAGTGGAACTGAACACATATCAGGGATTTCCAGTTTTCTCTGCAGATGGGGTACTTGCCAGTTGGAAAGAGTACTAAAGAGGTTCCACATGAAAGAGTGAAACATCAGTTTCACTTTCGCATGCAGTTTGTTGACATGCCTCTGGTTCTAGTTTCTTCAAACTATTACCTAGATCCCAGAAAGAGAGATACGTAATTACAATGAAAGTAAAAAATCTCTGACTTTGAGATGAAAAATGTCATTGTTTTTTTGTGAATGAATAAAAGGGATTAGTGGTGAAGTCAAGAAAAGAGTAAGCATCAATTGAGATCAACGATTAGATGATAAAAGATCATGTTTCTGAGTTTTCATTAGATAAAAAATCAAAGGCTCACAAAATCCATTAACAAATGATTGTTAAACCTGTAAACTTATTTGATATATGATTTGAATCCTCAACCTATTAAAAGTGAAAGCTTCAAGACCTATTTTATTATCATGTCATCGTTATTGTGGTGAAAAATGCCATTGTTGTTTCATAAATCAAGGATGTAACTTTTTTTTTTTTTTCATGATCCATGAAATATAGCATGATAGTAAACAGACAGGACCGATTAAGTGGGGGGCATTTGGTCGGTCGGTGGGAGAGATAAGGGTTTTTTTTTTTTAGCTTTTTTTAGGTGTCTGCAATAAAGAGTTCTGGTTAGAAGGAGGTCCCACCTTATCATTCAGCCAGTATTTCATATCTATTAGCTAAAATTGAGATTCAGAGCAAGATCTGCAAAGTATATGTATCTATGTTTTTTTCTACTCCTTGATTAGAATCCAAAGTTTATACAATGAATAATGCTAATAAACATGAGTGTCATTACCAGAGAGTATGAGGTTTCAAAGTAGTATATTCCACCCTTTATTAACTGTAATGAACATTTTACTTACGTAATGTACTCTGATTCACAGGAAATAGTACTTAATTCATTAGAAAATAGGAGCTTTTTACGATACACGTATACTTTTCAATAATTTATGTTTCGGAATAATGTTAATTCTGAATATTTATGGATCTTTAGTAAAATAAATATAGGGAAAAAGAAAAAAAATAAAAAAAAAGGGGGACATGGAAAGGATAATTTTGCTAATGTAATAACATAGCTGTTTTGAAAAAAGTTCTATTTTATTCTTAAAGGGTTTATATTCAACAAGTTTAAATTAGAAGCTTTTAATAAGAGACAAGACTCCGAACCCATTTTCCAGTTCTTACCTGGTTAAATGGACTGATTAGTTGCTTTCTTGACTATTTTTCCTATAAAAAAAAAAAAAAAAAAGTCAAATTGTGAGCTTTGAGACAAAAGGACGAAGCAAAAAAAAAAAAGAAAACAGGAAATGAATTTTTTTTTTTAAATGACACAAACAATAGTAGTAATGAAAATGGTCCCAACAGTGGCTCTGCCGACACTAAAGTTCTAGAGCTACTGCTAATGTTGCGGAAGAACCCAATTGAAGATGTAATATATTAATAACGTGAGAGGACTTATACATTGTGGTTTGGTATTTGGTAATTGGAACTGAGCTCTAAAATCAATATGTCCAACAAATGCCATTATAAGACAACAACTTACAAGAATATGGTGCTTTGATTAAATAAGCTATAAATGATAATAATAATAATAATAAAAGTTGTGTGAATTTAAGAAAGGGAAAAGGAACTGTGCTTTATTTGGTGTGGGTGATGATGAAAAAACAAGCAAGAATGGATGGCAGCTAGGCTGGGAATAGAATAATACCAACTGATAATAACTATGAGTTGAAACCCCACTGGCTTTCCTTTGTCAAGGTTGAAAGACGAATCATTCTTACGTGACAGAAAACTGGCTTTTTTTAGTCTTTTTAGTTTTTTTTTTTTTTGGTTTAGTTGTTACTTGAGTAACCAATCATTCTCTCCTCAATGTACCAAGCCCCAAGAAAAAAAATGTTTCATACATATTAATTGGGAACTTGTGTAATAAATGGGGAAAAAAAAAGGGCATGATGTAGATAAAGAATCCTATTGCCAAGGTTCTTGATTTTTTCCCTCTGAAAGCCAATATTGATAATAGTAACATAGTTAAGAGAGTTGACAATGGTGATTTATTAAAGTAACTCGCGAATTATTGAGATTAAACACTTCCAACTTCGTTAAATGAATCAATCCACAATGAGTATAGTGTGATTTTTGAGACACAGGGACTCTGGTTCGATTTCTAGGTTTGAATATAAAATTTGAATTTTTGATCAAAAATATTTTTTTATAGAAAAACACTAAAATTGAAAACTATAACTTGTGATTATAAATAATTATAGTAAATTCTATGACAGAACAATGTTGCTCTGTCTATCAATTGAACATATTCCATTAACGATTTGATTACTTTTTAAATGTTTCTTCTTGCTTATAAGGATTTATATTAAAGTCATGTATAATATAATGCTGAGTAAAATGTCCCGTATTAACTAAACATGAAATTGTAAATAAGTTTTTTGTTCGATTAACGGGTTAAGTTTGAAATATAATTGAATTTTAAGTTGAAGTTGATTAACTTTTAAAAACTAGTTATAATTTTTGTTTTTTCAAAAAAAGACAAAAAACCAATCAGAAAGTTTGAGTTGAATTCAAAATGAACTGGCGAACCAAACAAAAGGCTTAAGTTATTCCTTATAATAGATTAATAGATTAACCTTTTAAAATAAAACCCAAGATCTCAATGAATGGTATTAGAGGCAGATTCCAAATATAGTTATGTCTTGATACTGTATAGATCTCGATGGAGTTCATGGAGGGACTGTTAAGTATGTGCAAACAAAAAGTCTTTTGTGCCGTTACCGATTCGTTATTGCACCGCCGCTCGTTGGTTGCTCACAATCCTCTTGTTGATCTTCGACTCTGATGCCAAACGCGAGATCAACTCTTGCAGATCCTTCAAAAGACAAGTCCTCTTCTTCTTTTTGCTTCTTCTTCTTCTTCTTCTTCTCTATCGTCGACGGTCATCTTCCATCATTACTCCTTTACGTAAAATTGTATTTTTGCCTGTCGCCACCAAATCTCGAACCATGGCTTCAAAGTTGATTGAGTAAAAAAGAGGAATCAGATCATTTCCCTAATGAAAAAAAGTTAGGTCATACATTTTGGTTGGACGGCAACTTTGACCACCTAGCATTATCTTTTTAAAATTTACATAATTAGTATTTGTTATTTCATTTTCTATTTATTTATCAATAGATCACATATACACACACTCTCTCTCACCAGCAATCTAAATACACATTGTTTTAAGGAACGGTTATGGTAGAGCACTTTTGAGAAGCTCTACCAGTAGTGTTCATTTTTAAGACATCAAGATCTAATCGAATGGTTAAGATAATGTTTGTGCATAATAATTATAATGCACATTAGCTTATAGTGTTATTGACTAAAAATTAAAAAAATTCAAGAAATAAAAAGAAATAAAAAAAAAACCCCTTAAATTCGCCAGTAGAAAGGGGTGTTGTTGGTGGTTAGAGTCGTCATTAGGGTGGGGGGGACGATAGATTTAATCTTGCAAGGGTTGGGGGTCGTCATTGGGATAGGGGGACGACAGATTTGGTTGTGTAGGGGTTGGGGGTTGTTGTCAAGGTAGGGGGAAAATTTATCAGATCTCGCAAGGGTTATGGGTCATCGTTGAGGTTGAAGGGGCAATTGCGAAGGTCGTTGTGGGTGAGGGGCTCGCTGTCACTGAGGGAGGGAAATTT
The DNA here is from genome assembly GCA_035233585.1 of Antiaris toxicaria. Lineage (NCBI taxonomy): Eukaryota > Viridiplantae > Streptophyta > Magnoliopsida > Rosales > Moraceae > Antiaris > Antiaris toxicaria. Next base: position 109,590,861 of record CP141154.1, on the reverse strand, counting down.
GTTGGGGGTGGGTTGTAGGAAAATAAATCGGTAAAAACGTATCAGAGTGGCGCAGCGGAACAATAAAAATTTTTTAAGATCATTAAATATCTCATGATGCCATATACAATAAACCAACAACAATTAAAACTCATACCTCAAGGACGTCAATCTTGCAGGAGGAGAATGACCGGAGGCTTCAACCAACTAGCCTTCTCTACTATTCTCCAATTCCCGAATGGCTGAGTGTGTGGGCACTCTGAACCTCGATCGGTATGCTAGCACTGCTAGTCTTCTTCCGACCACCCAAATCTCTAAAGAACTTATTGTCACGATGAGCTGTGCAACAATAAGCCTGCTCACCTGAGAGTCTATGGTCTAAGAGAACTGGAGTGGCAGGACATCTATTTATAGACCTGCATGAGGTGATTCTCTGAATTCGAATTAGATTAGGAAAAGATATTCTCCCTTATCCATATCCATAAAATCCGAATTTTCCATGGGAAAATCCCAACAATAAAATTCGGTTTATTTAGGATAAATCCAATCCAAATCTAAACAAGATTTTAACTAGAATTTTATCTCCCTTTTTCAACCAAAAAATCTGAAATTTCCTAGGAGATTTTCCCTCCAAAAATTCGGTCACATTTAGGATAAGGGAGAATCAAAATTCCACTAGGATTTTCAAGCTTGAATCTTATCTCAACCTTATCCAAAATAACCGAATTTTCCTAGGAGATTTCCTCCATAATTTCGGCCACTTTTCAGGGAATGAGAGAATCCAAATTCAACTAGGATTGAAACTTGAATTTTTCCCTTGAACCTTATCCATAAAAACCGAAATTCCATTGAGGATTATCCTCAAAATTTCATCCATAATTTGTTAGGATTTGGATTCAAAATTCAAGTAGGATTCTAACAAGATTATCCTCTCCAAATCCAACTCAAATTCGAATTTCAAACCTTGTGGATTTTCCACAACAAATTCGAATCCCACTTGGACTGTGATTCAAAATTTGAATTTCAAATTTGAAATTCGAATTTCAAATTCGAATTTCAAATTCAAATTTCAAATTCAAAATTCAAATTTCAAATTTCAAAATTCAAATTTCAAAATCCACAAAACGGTTGTGTTTCAAATTCTTATTCTCATGGATAGTTTTCTACAACTCCAATTCAATCTCAAATAAAATCATGGCAACTTTATTTGGAGTTCGAATAATTGTGTACTCAATTATCCAAAACAAAATCTGAATCCAACCGGAGAGAATCTTGTCTACCATCCTAATCCTGTGTCATCACCATCCATGCATAATAAACTAGCCAATAGCATACACAAAACAATTTGCCAAACGTTAAGGAATTATGTGGAGCTAGTAGAGGGACTGATTGGACATATATAATCGGGCTCCCACAAATCCATATGATCATCATTCTTTACCGAACAACTCAATCATATGATCACTAGTTTCAGAGTCACACCACTATAAACCTGAAACTGAACTCCCAATTATATACCGTATTACGTAAGCCTGTGACGAGCTACTATCCAATGACCTTGTCATATATGCAAAACCCTCATATCATATCTATGATCAGCCTTAGGTCAAAGTCCATTTAATCCTACTGATCAGGCTATCTTAAAGTTCCATTATACTACCGAATTAAGAAATGATTATTCACCATATGTGAATAAGAAGTCATCCGTTCAGCAGACGACCCAAGGCCTTGTCCATTTTCACATTCAGTATAATGCCTTTAAGAGGATACCTTTAACTCCTTAGAGCTATGATTCCGATATCTGCAAACAAACCCTTTATCGTATACAAGTCATGCACCCAACGAACCGGTCTATAAGCTTACTACCTCTGAGACGCTTTAGCCATTGGATCATCAAAGTACACAAGTCATATACATGAAGTAGTTCATTTACTCAGGATTAAGGTTATTGCACAATGAACGTCAAAAGCATATTGATCCACTCATAACGGACTACGTAGATTAATCAAGCTTTAGTCCTGGTCTAATATGTCACCATCAAGCAACATATCTATGTCTCTACTTGGGAGTCCAGCTCCAGACAGTCAAGACAAACCGTCCCCTCCAAGGCTTTAGACAACATAATAGTCTTAACATGAGTTAGATGCTCGGTCTAACCCCATAGACTACAGACCATTGTTTAGACCGCTAACTTTAGAACATTGTCTACTAGCATACAAAAGTCCATTGCATGCAACGTTCTAACAATTTTAACACAAGCAGTCAGTGAGTCATATTTGCTTACATTTACTTTAACATGTAAATAAACCGAGGACAGAAAGCAATGTAATGAATAACCTCTATATATAATTTTATTATCCAGTTCAAAATAAATACATCAAAATGTCTCTAATACTTAGGGCATTTCCTAACATGGGTTACTAGAGTTAGGTAGATTGGTTTTTTTTTTAATTTCTTTTTTTATTTGAATTTTTTTAATTTTTTAATATATATTATGAATTAAAATACATCATAATTATTGTATACAAACAAATCTCAATCGTTAAATTACACCATAACGATTAAAAAGAAGACTTCATCACAAACTATGTTAGAATCTCTCAAAAATGCTACTGCATTTGTTCCTCATATTTTAAACAAGTGAATTGTGTTTCCAGATACACCATAAAATTTTTCTATTCCTCCAAAAAGAAAAACAATAAAGAGAAGAAAAGCATATAATAACAATGATGGAAGATGAGGTTTGTTAATGGAGCCGTTAGAGGAGAGGCATGTGAGGTGGGAAGAGGTAAATTAAATAAAAAAGAAAAAGTTTAAAAAGGGGCGTCAATCACGCGTGTGGTAAGTTAAGTGAACCACTTGCCGTGCGTGTCTGGCAACTGGCAACAGGCAACTGCAAACTGTGTCCAAGCCATCGCGTGTAGCTGACGCATTCGTCATCCGCGTTAAAATTCAGTTTATTTTCATTTTATTTCTCTGCTTTGGAGAGTGTTTAACGGAATATAATATGGATCTTGATCAAAGGACAAATTATCGTTAGATTACAAAATTTTGACAACATTAATTCTTAATTAAAAAAAATATGGCTAAGGGAGAAGGATAAAAGAGCTGTCTCTCTCTCTCTCTCTCTCTCTAACACGCACACATATACTCATTCTGTCTGTCATATTTATCGTGTCGCCGACTTTCCTCCATTTTGCTCTCGAAGCCCTATTTCTCTTTTTGGGTTTTCAGTCCCCAAAATGTGAGATTCGTGAGAGTATTAATGTCATTGGGTGGAAAAGCTTTGGTCTGAAAAGATTTGTTGCCGGCGTTAAAGGGAAATTTGTTTTGTTATTATTACTGTTTTTTTAAAATCTGATTCGGTTTCTGTCGGTGGCTCCGAGGTCGTTGGAATCGGAGACTGGTCGTTTAGGTTTTGTGTTTTGTTTTTTTGGGGTTAAGTTTTTTTTTTTTTTTTTGAAAGTGGGATTTTGAGAAAAATTAGGAAAGATGATGGTGAGGAATATGGTGATCGGAATGCTGTTTATCACAGTAATTGCTCCCATTGTTCTTTATACTGATCGACTCGGAACTTTCCAGAGCTACTCTTCCTGTAAGTTTCTACTTTTTTGTACTTTTTTTTTTGCTTTTTTTTGGTACTGTTTGTTTTTGTTTATCGAATCTGGCTTCATTTCTCGCAGCTACGAACGAATTTCTTGAAGATGTTACGACTTTCGTAAGTTTTTTATCTTCTTAATTTTTTTTTTTAAGGAAGTGAATGAACAAACTGTAGTGTCTGAAAATTCCCCAACTTTTCAATTTTCTTTTCGACTCAGGCTTTCAATGGGAATAGTGGCCGTCTAAATCTGCTTCCTCAGGTTAATTTCTCTCTTTTCCCCCATTTTTTATCATCTTAATTTGGCATAAGTTTTACTTGTTGGAGTTAAAGTTTCCAGATCTTTGATATTCAATGTCATTCCTAAAATTGGAATTCAGGAATCGTCCACGAAGATCAAAGAACCGATTGGAGTCGTGTTTTCCGATAAGTCGGTCCAATCTCTTCCGAATTCCGGTGGTGCCGTCAAGGAGAGCTCCGCCGACGCTAGCAATTTGGATCAAGGTACTGTTTTTTCCCTGTTCATAGTTTGTCTTAACTGAGCTTTTGATTAATTGAATAGAAAGGGACAAAGGGTGCTTGCCAATGAGTAGTTATTCACTAATGTGGTTGTTTGTACATAGATTGGCAATTGGGGGAATCAAGAGAACATGTTTCGGCTAGGGTACTATCTACCACAAACGACGAAGTTCGTTTTCAAAAAGATGATAACCCTATCAAGGAAGTTACTGATAATAGGGGTCAGGAAGGAGATCAGGAGAAGCCCGAGGTTGTAGACAGCGAAGGAGAGGGCAAGGAAGAGGCTGTAGATGCAGATTCGCGAGAGATTCAGCAAAAGTTTGATGACGTGTCTGGTGATGCGGTATCTGGTGATGCGGTACTAAGTTCTTGCTTTTCATTTTGTTTATCATTTGTGGTGTAACTTGATGGTGATGAATCAAGGCAGGGACTTGATAATGATTAATCAAGATAGGAACTTGGTTCTGTAGCATCGTTTTCGGTTGGAATTTGGAATAATTGATCGTGTGTTCCTGTTGGAAGCTTAGTCATGGTCATTGTTAATTGGTTTGGAAGGTCTTTTGCTGTAATCCGCTGTACTTAATTGACTCGCTTTTGTGTTGGAAGTAGTCTTTTTTTTGCCAGCTTCTGACAGTTCCATGGTTTGTTAATATTTTTGCTAACCCCAGTTCTAATGAATTGATGGCTTAAAAAGAAAAACAAACTTTATGGTGAGACTCTTTTGAAGAAGTAATGTATTCTTATCCGTATATCAAAATTTTTTTTTTTTACCTTTTTTCCTTGCAATTGTTGGAAATATCTATAGGTCTTCCCTTTTTTTTTTTGGGTTTCTTTCTTTTTCATGTTTTTTTTCTGTTTCCAGGAAGTGAAGCAGAAACAAACCACTGAAACCTCCAGCAGAGTTGACAAGAGGGAACCCAGAAAAACTAGACCTGAGAAACAGAATGATCGAACAGCCATTCCAGATGCTCGTGTACGGCATCTCAAAGATCAGCTCGTCAGGGCAAGGGTCTACCTTTCCCTTCCTGCCACTAGAAACAACCCCCATTTTACAAGAGAATTGCGTGTGCGAATGAAAGAAGTTCAACGAGCACTTGGTGATGCAAGCAAGGACTCTGAGCTGCAAAGAAAGTATGTGGTCTTTAGAAATTTTATATTGTATGTCAACTGAGGTTCATGATCGTCCTTGTATGGTGCACATGCATATTTGTTCTCGCGTTTCCATCCCTGCATGTTATACATCTAGTAATTCCATAATCATCTGATTTTTGACCAAAAAGTTCTCATTTTTATTTTTTGTGACAATATTTTTACCATTTCCTATTGTTGAATTGTGGTTGGTGGAAATGAAGTGCTTATGACAAGTTAAAAGCAATGGAGCTAACTTTGGCTAAAGGAAAGCAAATTCAAGATGACTGTGCTGTTGCAGTGAAGAAGCTTCGGGCAATGCTTCATTCTACAGAGGAGCAACTTCGAGTGCACAAGAAGCAGACTGTGTTCTTGACACAGTTGACAGCAAAAACACTGCCCAAAGGTCTTCATTGCCTTCCCTTGCGCCTTACCACCGAATACTATTCCTTGAATTCTTCAGAGCAGCACTTCCCAAATCAAGATAAATTGGAAGATGTTCGGCTGTACCATTATGCGTTATTCTCAGACAATGTATTAGCAGCAGCTGTCGTTTTAAACTCGACTGTTACACATGCTAAGGTATGCATATTCTAAGATCCTTGATTCTTGTTCTCTTCTGCTTTTTCTACAATCCCAAAAAATAGAGGAAAACGCAAAGCTTTACTTTAATCAAGTGTGAATAATTGTGATAATAAGGCCTTTGCTTTTGCTTGATAGGATCCTTCAAGGCATGTTTTCCACATCGTCACAGACAAGCTTAACTATGCAGCAATGAGGATGTGGTTCTTGGTAAATCCCCCGGGAGAAGCGAGTGTTGAAGTTAAAAACATTGAAGAGTTTACATGGTTGAATGCAAGTTATAGTCCGGTTCTCAAGCAGTTAGGTTCACAGTCAATGATAGATTATTACTTTAAGACTCATCGAGCCAGTTCTGATTCAAATTTGAAGTTCCGGAACCCAAAATATTTATCCATTCTCAACCATCTTCGCTTTTACCTACCAGAAATTTTCCCAAAACTCCATAAGGTGCTGTTCTTGGATGATGATATAGTTGTGCAGAAGGATCTCACTGCCCTCTGGTCTCTTGATTTGAAGGGAAATGTTAATGGGGCTGTAGAGACTTGTGGAGAAAGCTTTCATCGCTTTGATCGGTATCTCAACTTTTCAAACCCTCTCATATCAAAGAACTTTGACCCCCGTGCTTGTGGATGGGCGTATGGAATGAATATCTTTGATTTGAAGGAATGGAAGAGGCAAAACATCACGGATGTGTACCATTCATGGCAGAAGTTGGTAAGAAATAATGTTTTAAGATTATCTTCTACATAGGCATGTCTAGTAGGACCTCAATGTTTTGCTTTATGTTTCACATCCGGAATATATTATTAGAGTTATATAATCAGTGTCTCTGACACTGTTCGTGTGCATGATAAACGCCGTCTTTGCATGATCACCCAAAGGATTCTTTGACTTAACATACTGCTGTACTAGCAAATTTGACTCGATTCATCTATCTGACTTCTAATCTATTTTTTGACGTCCAGAACCATGACAGGCAATTATGGAAGTTGGGAACCCTTCCACCTGGTCTAATAACATTTTGGAAGCGTACTTTTCCACTTGATAGATCATGGCATATTCTGGGTTTGGGTTACAACCCTAGTGTAGGCCAGAAAGAAATCGAACGAGCGGCTGTTATACACTACAACGGTAACATGAAACCATGGCTTGAGATTGGCATACCCAAGTACCGTAACTACTGGGCAAAGTATGTTGATTACGATCATGTGTATTTGCGAGAGTGTAATCTCAGTCCATAGCCTTCGACGGATGGTTATATATAAACTTTGGAAAAGTAAAAGTGTTACTGCAGATATCAGGCGGGCCTTACAATTTTACAGGTCTGCATCTTTTCCCTGTGTAGGCAATTTTGATTGAAAGCTACAGCCTCTAATTTGATTCTTTTTGTATACATATTTTTTTTTCCCTTCATTTTATCTGTCTCAATTAGGCTTGGACTGCTTTCTTGTTTATCTATCTGCAGAATCTTGACATGTATTTGTAAATAACGGGGAGCCTTGATTTGCCATATAGCATTGGTGCATGTCTTTCAGTCCTCGCAGTGATGTATCTCATAATTTAATACAGATTTCCTGACAAGTTTTGTGTTTATGAATGCAAATATCTCGTTGCGCAAATGGCAATCTAGACAAAGAAAAAGAAAAAGGAAAAATGAAAAATTTGTGTAAGAATCTAGAAGAAAAGGGGAGCTTTCTCCTTCACTTACCAATTATTGAAATGAGATTAGTTTGTCGTGGTTGAGCAGAGTTATGCTTTATTTGGATTGAGAGGGATCTGAGGTAGGGGTGAACAAAAAATTTGAAAACCCAAATAACCCACCCAACCCACCAAGGAAAACCTGACGGGTTGGGTCCACGTCAGACCCAAAAAAAAGTCGGGTTGACCCACCCAACTCGATTTCAAATTGGGTGGGTTCGGGTTGGAATTCTAAAATCCGATCAAAACCCAATCCACCCAATGAATTTTTTTTTTTTATATTTAGAAAAAAATATAATGACTAACCTAAGCCAATTTTATTGAGCCGACTGTCATTTCCCATTTATGCCTCCTCCCAAGTCAAAGTTTGTGCCTTGCCCTAACCAAACCCGATGTCCCACCAGCCTCCTCCAATCGTCCCTTTCTTTGACCATCGGCCGTTACCTCTCGACGTATTCATTTTTGCATGCTCAAGCCCGTGTTTGTCTCGTGCCTTGCCCTTGCCCAGCCCTAGCCGCCACTTGTCACTAGCCTCTCTTGATCCTCCCTTTCGTTAGGATTTAGGAACAAGATTTCAAGTTTATTTCAATTTACCTGGCTTTAGTTCTTGTTACTACACACATTGGAGTTAGAGATTATTCTTGTGAAATAGGTTTGATTATTTGTGGTTAATGTTTCTTAGTATTCATTAAAAGCATATTTTAATTAGTTCTTATTATCTTTACATGACTTCTTTATTTGAATATTTGAGCTTGTATTTTGATTTGTGATTAAATTTTTAAGTCATATTTTATTACTTTATTTTTATAAATTGTCGAATCCGACGAACCCGAAAAACCCGCCAAACCCACCCAAACTTTAATTGGGTGGGTCGATTTTGTATATTGGGTTAATTGGGTGGGTGAAAAAATTTTTCAACCCATCCAATGAAGATTAAGTGAGTTGAAAAATGTCAAAAATCCACCCAACCCACCCAACGAACACCCCTAATCTGAGGGATTGCATGATTGTGTGGTGTCTACAGGGGGACCGCCCAGAGACAGCATGTTTCAGCAGCTGGCATGATCAGCCACACTTGTAGTTCTCGAATATTGTTGTTTTTTCTTTTCTTTTTCTAATCCTTTTCTTGAAATTGACTTTGGAAACATAAGGTGGCGTTTGGTATTGTTTTTGAAATGTTTTCTGTTTTCAAAAAAATTGAAAATAAGAATGTTTTGAAAACTGTATTAAGATCATTTTTGAAATTGTGTTTGGTTATGTTTTTTGAGTGTATATTTTGAAAAACATAAAAATAAAACTTTGTTTGGTTATATTTTTTCAAAACCCATTTCATTTTTAAAAAACCTAAAAAACACAATATTTTTTGAAAATGAAAATAAAAAGTGAAAACAACTTTTTTTCGTTTTCAAAAAACTCAAAAAAAAAAAAAACAACATAGTTGAAAACGGTGTTTTCAAAACGGTTTTGAAAACGTTAAATAAACAAACGCTATTTTGAAACCGTTTTCATTTTCTGCGTTTTTGAAAATGAAAAATCATTTTCAAGAACAAAAACAAACACCCCCTAAAAGTTTGGGTTTTTCTACCGTCACGTGGAGAGAGGTCAAGGTTGAATATTGGAGGGGTTGGGTAGGTTTTTATAGTTTTCTAACCTATTTAATTTTTATTAGGTGAGTTGAAAATATTTTTTTACACATTCAATCAACTTAATGTTAAAAATCAACCATTGAATTAAGATCAATCAAGTTAGTTTGATGGATTATGTATTTTATTAAAAAATAATAATAAATAATATTAAAAATTTAACAACAAATGAAATTTAGGGGGGAAAAATAGAATTAAACTTATGATAATTTTTGAATAAATTATATAATAGACTTTACACAAAAAAATTCTATATAATCTCATCAATAGTTGAATATAAAATAAATATAAAATATAAGAATCATTAAAAAAAATAAAGATATTAAAGTAATTAATGATATTTTTCATAAATTTATCAAAAATTATATTCATATTGAATATTAAGTAATGCATGATATATATTCAAATAATTTAGAAAACATTAATAGGTGAATATCATTTAGTAAAAAAGAAAAAAAATTGTAGGTAAATATTAAGTGAGTTAGGTGGGTTTTTTGAATTTTTTTAACCCATCCAAAAATTTTTTTTAACCCACCCAATCAACCGAATGTAACATATCTACTCACTCAATTAAGGTTAGATTGGAAAGATTTGATAGATTTGTAAGGTAATTAGATTTTTTACTCACCCTTATGACACGGTTTCTCGTCTGTAATTTTTATTTATGTAATTTATAACAATTAATTAAGTTATAATTTTATGTAAAATTATATATAATATAATGTTATTTTATATTGATGTATTCTGTTATATATAATTTTTTATAAAGTTTGAAATACACTAACTGATTATTAAAAGTTATATAAAAGAAAATTATCAACGAGAGACATTCGACAGTCCCCCCTCTGTCTCTCTTTTTCTTTCTCTCTTTTACTATCCTCTCACGAGTTGTATCGAGCTTTTTCACGAATTGTCGTAAATTATTTTGTAGGCTACACTGTTGGATTAAACAATCGTCGGATTATTCTTATCTTTATCTTTATTACACAGAAGATAGGTCAATAAAGTGTACATGCCATTTGGTGCCATTTCTGAATTTGTAGTACAAATAAAGTAAAAGAATGTTTAATCAAATGATGGATGAACCCAATGGGGCCACCCCGTTGCCCCACGATAACATTGCGGTCCCATTCACTCAGCACGTCGAGACTGACTGATCAACAGTGTATGCGTGGACCCCGGTTGAGAATCCTTTGCTAATTTTTTTGTTCATTTTGGCAGTGTTTTTAATCTTATTGAGTTTTTTTTCTTTTGAAGTTGGCTGGGCGCAGATGTGTTGCAGCCTGGACATGGTTGCATGGGCTTCAAGAGTGTCTGTCCTGTTTTTTTTTTTTTTTCTCTCTCTCTCCCTCCATCGACCTCACCGCATCACCGTTGCAACGTCGGCCACAAAAGAGATTGGTGCAAGGAGCAACGCCGTGAGGACGATGATCTCTTTGCTACGATCTTTGATCTTCGTTCGTGGCTCTAATCTCCTAATTTGCGATTGCAAGGCAGAGGTCGTGATGATGAGCGACAGTGATCTTGATAGTGAGATCGCAATGATGAACGATCCTCCTCACTTGCGACGACGACTCTGGATTTCGCGACCGAACGCAACGGCGATGATGATCGAACTGTCACTCGGGGAGATCGAGTCTGCAGATGGTTAGGGAGAGTGCGAGTCCTTGCATAGTCGGTGAAATCACAGGTCATCGGTGTGTTTCAAGTCGCTAGACGAAAGAGAGAGAGAGAGGACAGTCGCAATCCAAGAACGACATTGAATGCGACAACGGTGCGACGGTGAGATGGTCGCGACGGCGATAAATTTTTATTGGATTTGTGGTTGGTTGGCAGGTTTGAATCAATTTTGAGACTCTGAGTACGTTCAATTTGGGATTATTTTCTAAAATTAGTAAGTGATTTGCTAAAATAGATAAATTAATGAATAATGAAAACAATAATTTGTACTGGTATTTTACATCTAATTATATCTGTAAACTAATAATTCAAGGCCTAATAATTAAAAATAATTCCAACTAATTTATTTTTTTCCTCCATAATTTTTTTTTGTATAAATTTAAGAGCAAAAAATTAGATTGTTCTTCATATTGTATAAAATTCGCTAATCTATGGAATAATTGATTGGCAAAACTTATAACTTATAATAGGAATTATATTTTCTTCATATGGATAAAAATTATTATTTTAATTATTAGATTAAAATTATAATGGTATGATATTTATATGTTCATATTTAAAAAATTACAACATAACATATAGATTTGTTTTGAATTATAGATTAAATTATTAAAAAAATTAATCCAATGATTTAACAACCTGCTGGAAGAGAAAAATACATTTTTTGTTTTAACCATTCCTAGTTGACTAATAATGATTAATGATCTACACTAGAAATTAATTTCAATTTATCCACCGTATCACTTTAAATTTAAGGGACATTTCAATACCTTATTACATTATATTAGAGTGTAATGCTTTAAATAAAAAATATATTTTTTATATTTTATATTGTATTATATTTAAATATAATATGTATTTAGATTATTAATAAGAAAAAGATAAAATATATAATATGATTAATAAAAATATTAAATAATAATAATAAATAATAATTATATTACATATAAAATTTAAAAATATTTATACTTAAATATAATGTTTTCTTAATCATACATACATTCAATTATATTTTAATATAATATAAATACAATGGCTAATCTAAACGATGCTTGGTTTAAGTTGTCCAAACGCTCTCATGCGCACACGTTTACTAATTTTAATTACTCAAAAAAGGAATAAGACGGTGAATACTCAAGAAGATCGCTGCGTATAAGGTGTGCACGCAATGCCATAACCCTCAAACAGCAGCGTTAGACTTGCGCTAAAATTGACAACAGCATAGCATATCCCTTCCCCAATCCAGTGAACCTTTTTTTTTTTTTTTTTTTTGTATTTCTTGTTTCACTAGAAAAGTTTTTTAACTTTTTTAGACGACGATCTCAACCGACGGATTGTCATTGATTGTGATAGCTTTAATAATATCTCCTAACTAAGCCTGACAAAAACAATAAAAGTTCAAATTAGGATTGAGAAATACTAAAACCACATTCCACACTCATTCGTTAAACACCACCCCCCCTCACGAGAAAACCAAACACAAGTCACAGACAAAGAAGAAGAAAAAGAGAAAAAATGGTCACCACACGTCTGTTTTGGCGTCTTTCAATTCTCTCCTCTACTCTTCTCCTCCTCACTACCATCAACATTATAGTCGCCGCAGCCGCCACCGTCACCGCCGATGCCGATGCCGCAACGGCAACGACAACGACAACGACAACGACAACAAAAACGCATCCGACCGAGCTGGTGAGAGACGTGTGTAACAGAACCTCCAACTACGCCTTCTGCGTGTCGACTCTGTACAGTGATCCTCGGACGGCGACCACCGACGCCTACGGCCTGGCCTTCGTCACCTTCGGCATGGCGTACCTCAACGCCACGGGCACGCAAGACCTCATCGCCAAGTTATTGAAGAAAACAAACGAAACGCACCGCTACTTTCAGCCCCTCGAGACGTGCCGGCGCGACTATAAAAAGGCCGTCTTCGCCCTCGAAATGGCCTACGGTGACTTGAACTCCGAGACCTTCTTCGAGCTCGCCGAGTTGGCCGGCAACTCCTCTGCTGCTGCCAAGGACTGCCAAAACACCTTCAAAGATGCCCGTGATCGTCCCTTGACTGCAAGGAATCGTGGTCTCATGTGGCTTTGTGAAATTTGTGTTGTTGTGTCTAAGCTCTTCACGGGGGGTTTTTAGCAAGATCAAGTGTTTATAGGACGAGCATTATATTACACTCTGATTCATGAGATTTTTTTTTTCCCCTGTTTTTAAGTACCCTACTTGAGATGTTTCTAAATTTGAGTTAATAAATCCCAGATATATATAAATATATATCATTGGGCATGCAATCGTGTGTAATTTTTTAGTTAAATCTGAGTTTCCCTTGGCATCATAAGCAAAGCATTAAAGATATAGCTGAAGGCTTGAGTACTAGTTCGCCATCAATATGAGTTAGACAGACTGGAATGCACGATTGGAAACCTTATTTTTAACGCCTGTAGATAAAATCAAGAAAAGGGCAATTAATAATCCTAAAAATAAAAATGTATAAGATTTTAAAGCTCCCCCTCAAATCGGACAAATCAAATTAAAAGACTTGTTTGTTTGAGCTACTGCGGACCCGTGACCAAGAGGCCAGCCTGTATGGCACCTTTTTTATTTTTCTCTTTCTGCGGCGAGTACAAAGAATATGTGTGATCAATTTTATCACGAGATTTGGACTTTACACAGCTGTGATTATTGAGCCGACGAAAGACCTTTTTCATGTAAGATTAGGAAAGCTTGTTTGAGTTCCATGGCTTGAAGGAAGTGGATTTTTCTTTGTGAATAATTGTATACTACATAAAAATAGTCAAGGAGAAAAATAAGGAAAACTTAGGAAGAATTTTTTTTTTTTTTCCGGTTAAACTTGGATTTTATTACTGCATCTCAGCTAGAAAAGCCGTTATCACATCAGGGATAATTATCTTGGAAGAAATGAAGTCAGAGAAATTAACCGTCATCGTCTACTTGCAAAGAAAATCTATTGCCGTGATACAAGAATTAGGAACCCACTGAATGACTTGCGGTTAAAGTTCAAAATTCACAGAAGGAAAAATCAACCTTAGCAAGGGTTAAAAAGGGGGGCCACCTTTTGAATACAAATTCAGTTCTACACAGGAACCAAGGATTTCTGCTCAATACATTTTCCAAAACCTCCATACTATCAAAGCCGAAACTTGAATAAGGAAGGACAGACTTCTTTCATTACCCATTTGCTTGTACATCTCCAAATCGGGCGAAAGACCTTCTCAATCAAACTCTTTCCCACGGGCTTATCGGAAAAAAATTTGGCCAAAAGGAGATTAGAGGCTCCTGGGACGTCATGACGTGTCTTAGCTAATAGATTAAAATGACAGTATTTCTCAGAAGCGAGGATGTTTGCTCAATGACATCAGCCAAATCTTCCTTCTCCTTCCCCATCAAGCAGGAAAGAGTGAGAAACCATCAATTTCTGATTGATGATATGGTATAGTTAATCACATGGTATAGTTAATCACTATTTGACTTCCGGTCAACCACACTCAATTAATCACTAAACAATCATAATTAAAATTACTAATTTTTAGTCGATCAATTATTAATAATAAGTAAATCATAAGTAAATCATTGATTCACCGTTACAAAATTTAAAAAATCAAAACATGTCAACTTTCTCTGTCTTGGCCCTCTCCCATTCGACTCTTTGTCTCTTTCTCTCCCATTCGCTTCTTTCTTTCTTCCTCTCTGTTGGTGAAGTGGCCACCATTAGCGTTGCCTTCGTCGTCATTCTTGTCGCCGCCAGGTCTTCAGTTGACTACTAAAGCACCTCTGCTCCCAAATCTGTGACCTAACCTCCTACCCTCTCTCTCTCTCTCTCTCTCTCTCTCTCTCTCTCTCTCTCCTTTTTCTCGTTCTCTTTCCCTTCCGACAAGGTCTCTCGGATTTGCCACGGCCTGATCTTAAGTCTTCACGCAAGGATCTCTTGCAAGGCAAAAAGAGAATCTCTAGCCCCAACCATGCCGAACTCCCAATTCATCTCTTGAATACTGACGGAGCAGCTCACCCTTGGGTCCTCCACGAGGCCTGATCTCCACGGCCTCAGATCTCCTTTAGCGTACCGATCTTTGCTATGGGAGATCACGAAGGCAAGCGAAATTGCCAGGGCAGCAGTATGGCAAAAAAAGAAGCTCGACATGAGGCGACTCAAGATTGTCAGAGGGCGTTGTCCTCTGAGGTGGGATTCCAACAACCGAAAGCCGCGATGTCACGAGATCGCAATGCTGGAGGATGAGATCTGAGCTGGCATTGGTGGCTTGTCGGCAGCTTCAATTGCACAACTTCAGCACCGGCTTCTTTGGGTTGCCAGTTAGAGGGGGGTGGGACTGGGGGGGTTGGTAAGGAGTCTAAATAAGTGAAATTAGTGACTCATTAGGCTATTTATTAAAAAAAAAAGTTAAATTATCTAATTAATTATGTAATTAAGACAAGTCACTCACTCTAATTTTTTTTATTTTAAAAAATAACTATTGATTATTAATTAACCATGGAAATTTTTATAACTCAATCGAGATTTTAAAAGAAAATATTCCTAAAATACCTTTATATGATATATTAAAAATTAACTTGTCTTTTCCATTAAAAATCCAAATAGAAGAATAATTTTTATTAACAGAACATATATTTAGAGGATTAGATGTTACCTTTTTTAAATTTAAAGGTAAAAGTGTCACAAAAATCATAATTAATTAGAAATTTGTATAAATTAAAAAAAAAAAGGGAGAGAGAGAGAAATTTGAATAATTAATCCCTTTTCGAAATAATTGGCAGAACAAACTAATCACTTACCAAAATTCATGGGCAGAATCGTCAACTCAGAAAAAGGAAAATAAAAATATATATATTGGAGTGGACAGCATTGAATAAACTAACGCTCCATATGGATGGTCTGGGTTTAAGCTATTACAAGTCGACGCCTCACTCGAATCTCCATATTTCTAACCAAACACTCCCCAACATTTGTCACCCATAATTGCAACATAAAAAAAAAATCTCTCTCTAATCTCTATTTTTACCTGAAGTTGGCTCCGAGCTGGGCTCTGTAAAGAGAGAGAAGTTAGAATTGCATGTAAGTTGGTGAATTCGTAACGTTTTTCTCTTCACTGTATGTTGTCTTGTGATCACCATTGAGATTTCTTGACTCTCGAATGTTATACTTCAATGATAGTTTCACTTCATACCTATTCTGTTGTTGTAAACGAGATTTTTTTTTTTTGTTTGGTCATTTTTGAAACCGATTATTCATGTCGTTAGGTGTGGCGAGTTGTTTTGTTGTCAATTCTGTGTTTTGGCTAATGCGCGCAATATGTATGACGAAATGCCTGAGTGAAATCCTACCATAAAATATTAATGGGAGAGCTTTTTTTTTTTTTTTTTTTTTTTGCTCGAAATTCTGGGTGATTGTTAAAATGTCATGTGGAAATTTTATCTGCCATGCATTTGGTTTCAGTTAATTCGCCGAGGTTTTCCCAAGTTCTGTTGGAATCAAACTAGGAACCTTCCTTTTTAGCGTTAAGAAGAGGAAAATATGAAAACGGTGCTTGCTTATGATGTTTGTTTTTTATTCATTTCTCTTTGCTTTTGTTGAATTTTCGATATTAGTCGTTCACTTCCTATGTTGCGTTAGAAGCGTCATCACACTGATTTTGTGCTTTTCGTGCTTGGTTTTCGTACTCTTAGACAATAAAGCACAAGGAATAATCATCATAAAGAAATGTTGCAGAAGCCTCCAGCAGTATCCTCTGCACTATGGGAGTCGTCCCAGAACGGTGACTTATTTTTTTTCTGTTTGTATGTTCGTGTTCGTGTTGGTTGTCAGTTTACATTAAAGTAAAAAAATAAAAATCACATGTTTCGTGTTTTATAACTCAGTTTTCTCAAATCATGTTGTATTCATTTGGCAGGCATTTTTCCAAGTATAATTGAATTTAAGAGGCCTCAATTATCAGCTTTAAGGTCATATACACTTGGATTCAAGGTTTGTTCTCTCATTTATATCCCTCCATCTTTTCATTTCAGTCGTGATGAAAATATCTGCATAAGTAGTTAAAAATCCTTATCCAGTTTAATGTCGTTGTGAAACTTGAGTGTATGAATGAGCTTATTACAAAGACAATTGATTCTACACCTATATTTAAATTTAATCAAGTTCGTACCAGGAAACATGTGCATGCTTGAGTTCAAGATAGCTAAATCATGTGTATTTTGACTTCACGACAGGCATATTTTGGTGAAACTTATATGCATTTGAATTCAATTTCTTCTTTGACAGGCATGTTAACAAGTAATAGATCCATAGCCTCTTACTTTTAAGTTTCTTTTTCAGTTTGACCATGAAGAACAGGCTTGTGAAGGTAGAAAAGCCATTTTAGGAACCAGAATATGTGCAAGTCACAATCCGATGCCAGAACCAACTTTTAGAAAACAAAGATCATATCCTCAAAATGTGGATCTTCCTCCAATTCTACCGAAGAAAAAGAAGAAGCCATATCCTCTACCCTTCAAGCAGATCAAAAAAGCTGGAAGACTGGATAAAAAATTTGCAGAAATGGGTATCGAGAAGCCACTTGATCCCCCAAAAAATGGAATCATTGTCCCTAACTTAATCCCTGTTGCTTATCAAGTACTAGATGCCTGGAAGGTTTTAATTAAAGGAGTTGCACAGCTAGTGCATGTAATTCCTGTATATGCTTGCAGGTATTTATGCATTAGTGTCATAATCCGCTAGTCTACTTTTAAGTTCCCCATTTCCGTTATGTCTATAGTTCTATTTCAAATTTGGTCTATATGCAGGATAACAAATTGTTTTAGCTATTTGCAGTGAGTGCTCTGAGGTTCATGTGGCCCAGGCTGGTCACGAGATTAAGGACTGCCTTGGTCCAACCAGTGCAAAGCGTCGAAGCCTCCATTCATGGGTCAAGGGTTCCATCAATGACGTGCTTATTCCCATTGATTCGTATCATCTCTATGACCCTTTTGGCCGGCGAATTAAACATGAGACTCGATTTCAGTATGACAGGATCCCAGCTATCGTGGAGCTATGCATCCAGGCAGGTGTTGACATACCAGAATACCCGTCACGGCGAAGAACCCAACCCATCCGCATGATTGGAAAGAAGGTGATTGATCGTGGTGGATATGTCGAGGAGCCAAAGCCATTGCGCTCTGCAACTCCGTCTTCCCTTATTGATCTTGATACTTGTGGAGCATCTATGCGTTTCCCGCCCCCTTTACTAGCAGATTTGCCGAAGATTGGCCAGGAGACAATGGACGCATATGAAGTCGTTAGATCCGGGGTGACAAGGTTGATGAAAAAATATACTGTGAAGGCATGTGGATATTGCTCAGAGGTTCATGTGGGACCTTGGGGTCACAATGCAAAGCTATGTGGGGAATTCAAGCATCAGTGGAGAGATGGGAAACACGGATGGCAAGACGCTACTGTGGAAGAAGTGTTTCCTTCAAATTATGTGTGGCATGTTAGGGATCCCGCAGGGCCTCCCTTGAGGAGTGCCCTCAAGAGATTCTACGGTAAAGCCCCTGCTGTAGTCGAATTGTGCTTGCAGGCTGGTGCAAAGATTCCCGAGAGTTACAAACCCATGATGAGGCTTGACATTGTAGTCCCCGCCACTGAGGAGACAAGATTAGTTGCCTGATGGATCGGCAAATGTAACTAGAACCAAGGAATGTATTCGAGTTTTTGACTAATTACCTTGGCACTTGCTGACCATACAAGTAACTGTTTCTTTCCCTTTTTTTTTTTTTTGTGAAAAGGTTAGGGTAATGTTGTTGTTGTTGCATAGTATTTAATTATCTTTAAAGCTTGTTATTACGGCTTAATTGAGGTTGTATCGTAGTCTGAAAATGCCTTCTTATGAGTGGAGTGGTGCTGCTAGAGGCATTGTTTGGTGCAATTTTTTCCTGGGGTTTTATGACATCCTATTTACTGAGAAGATTTATGGAGGGCTAGAATAGAATCTTCTTCATTTTTTATTTTTTATTTTTCGACTAAAGAAGAAGCTTCTTCACTTGTAAGAGAAAGTTAGGGGAAGAAATAATATAGAAAAATGGAAATTTCAAGTTTCCTGTTTAACTTTAGGTCTTATCATAAATGCACTTCAAATTCTGTTTTGTAATATTGGCTCCTCTTTAACTTCAAAATGTTAGCAAATTTCCCCATTCTGATAAATGGTTGCAGAAAATGACATCTGTAGTGCACATGTTGACAAATTTAAGGATATTTTAGTAAAATGATCAATTTGGCAGATTTTTGATCTTTCAAAGGTTATTTCGGAAAAAAAAAAAAATCTATGCAAAAAAAAAAAAAAGAACAAGGAAATTTGCAACCGTTCTAAAATTTAGAGGAACAGATATTACAAAATGAAATTCAGGGCATTTTATGACAAAGTCGAAAATTTCGGAAGTGATATTTGTCCCAGAAAAAATTTACTTGTGGTGCTGGTGTTTTAAGCTGTGAATACGCATATGTCAAAAGAAAGAAGACAGAGATGCTGTGAATGTGGAAATCATTCAAAAGCGCATCGTTATATTCTGAAGGCTGAAAAATTTGTTGACAGGATTTACTTTTGTCACTTCTTTTGTGTAATGGTCATCTTGACTTATTGATTTCTTATCACTGAAGTAGTACGCACTGTCAAATGAACTGTTCACGATCCTTTTGAACTGAAAACTTGTAAAGCCGGTGTGGGTCTGGCCATATAGCGCAATTGGTGGAGAAAGTTTTGCCCTATTTGACCTTAGGTTAATTAGAAGAATTATAAACTATCATATCACATGCAAGCTTAATAGATTTGATCAAAATATTATCAAAATAAAAAGTTTAGATTTGTGGTATCCCAATAGTAGTTCTTTTTTAACTTTTAGAATACTTCTATAAATAAAATAAAGAGAAAGTTGTTTGTGGTCTAATTCTATCATTCAACTAATCAACCTCTGTCCCCCTCTAGGATATTATATTAAATACTAATACGATGTTTTCTCAAAAATATATATATATGATAGAAAATATTATGAATTATTAGATCACATCAATATTATGTCAAACACAAAAAAATATATAAACATAATATGATTACGCTATTATTATAAAAAAGTTTAGAATTGTGTTCTCTTAATATATATTTTTTCTTTTATATCCTATTAAAGAATTTTTTTTTATAAAAAAAATGAAAGAGAAAGTAGTTTGTAGTCTATAATTCAACTAATCAACTTTGGTGTCCGAATCTAGGATATAAGTGAAAGGTGACCAACTCCAATCAACTAAATAAATAAAATAGTATAGTTTTAGGGGGTGTTTGGGGTAAATTACCTTCTTTAAAATATCTTTTTTCTAACATTTCATCACTTTTCACTATTTATATCTTTAAAATGTTAAAGTAAACTCTAAACTTTAGAAGTCCATAACTTTGTGTATACAAGTTTAAATGAGATGATTTTTTTAATTATATAAAATTTTAAAAGAAACAAAACAAAATCCATATTGATTTTTTTCTAAAAATAATTTTAAAATTTTATATTTTTTCAATCCAAACAGTATTTCCCTTAAACATATTTTCTTAAACACCTTTTTTCCAACAAAAAAAAAAAAAATCTCCAAGCATTCCTCCTAAACACCCTCTTAATTTTATTCTACAATTGTCCTCTAATCTATTAATTTTAAAAATTACTCTAAAAAAATATTCTTCATATATTCTTTTTAATTCCATTTACAATAATTAACCCCTGTTTGCGGGCAAGGTTTTAGTATCTCTAAAACCTACTTTTTTCTAACACTCTATCACTTTTCACTATTTACATCTCTAAAATGTTACAGTAAATTCCAAATTTTAAAAGTCTATAACTTTATGTATACAAGTCTAAATGAGAATTTTTTTTTAAATTATATAGAATTTCAAGAGGAACAAAACAATATCCATATTAATTTTTTTTAATTTAAAATTTTTTTTTTCACTGCAAACGGTTTTTTTCTCCAAACACATTTTTTCGAAACAACTTTTTTTCAACGTAAAAAAAATATCTTCAAAACCTCGCTCAAACTCTCTCTTAATATATTCATCAATTATCAATTTTTTAATTAAAAAAATAAAGATAGCATTACAGTATCTCTACAATACTGTATCAAATTTGACACAAAACACACTGAAATAAGGGAGAGTTTTGGAGAGATGCTTGGAATTTTTTTTATTAGAAAAAAATGTTTTGAAAAATATATTTAGAGGAAAAAGCTGTTTGAAGTGAAAAAATATAAAATTTTAAATATTTTTTTAGAAAAAAAATCAATATAAATATTATTTTACTCCTCTCAAAATTTTATATGATAAAAAAAACATCTCATTTAAATTTGTATATATAAATTTTAAAATTTAAAATTTACTTTAATATTTTAAAAATATAAATAATAAAAAATATTAAAATATTAAAAAATTGATTTTAAAGAAAGTAAAACATTCCCCAAATTCCCTCTAAAATTATGTTTTGGTACAAGATTTACAGGCCATCTCCTACATTATTTTAACAAAGAAGATGCCTATGTGACAACGCCCTCATGTGACAACGCCCTTTGCAGGGAAAGATGTCTGTAGATGATTTTGAGGGAAATCAGTAGGAAACAAAGAAGATTTTTAATTGACAGTACAAGAGTATAATTGTGGCCACAAAATCTTTTTAAAATCTATGATGTGATCATACTAGCAAAGTTGATGTGCGCCTCAAAAGAAAAGGTGAAACAAAATATAAAATAAAATCGTCAGATGGTCAAATAAACGCCAAAAACACAGCAATCAATGCCAGCATGAATCTTTGATCGAAACTGACTAAGAAAGTTGGAGTTTAGGGCAGTATTTTATGATCTTTTTTTGTTTTTTTTCTTCTTTCAACCATTAAACTAATTTTTTAATAATTTAATTTATGGGTGTATGGTTAAACCATTATTGGAAATTATGGGGGCATGTGGATAAATATTCAATTTTAATTTTATTCAAATATAATATAATTTTACACTAAATAAATTTTGTAACAGTGCTACGAAAACAATTACTATTCAAAATATTTTTAAAACAATCACATCAACTTTTCAATTCCACTATTTATCTCTACTTTTACCAATCATATCAACTTTTCAATTCTAAAATACTTTTCATCCAAACACACATTTCATTCAAATGCAAAACAAATACTTTTCAACCAAATACAACATTCAAAAAACAAATTTCATTCAAATACAATCAAAATACAATGCGTTTACCAAACACCCCTTATAATTAATTAAAGTAAATAATATTTCATTAAAATAAGTAATAAATTTAGTTTCTATTTATTTACAACATTATAATTTATATTATATATAATATAATTTTATTTAAATATAAAATTATTATTTTTAAATATTAATTTTAATTACGTTTTAAATCTAATATAATTATCATTTATCATTTCATTTTTTTTATTAATCACATTACATATTTTCTTTTTCTTCCACTTTTTTTTTTCTCTTTTTTGATTCATCACGTCACACATATATTATTAAAATACAATTTAAATACATTTTATCTAAACACATATTACATTTAAATACAACGTAAATGTTTTTCCTTTAAATATAAATTACATTCAATAAATTACATTCAAATATAATACAAATATAATATGATTATCAAACAGAACGTTATTACATAAGGTACAAATTTACATCTAATAAATAGATTATTTAAGCAAAAAAATTAAAATAACTGTAGTCTTTTCATTCAAAAAAACAACAGCCAAATAAGGAAGTTCCATCGTGGAAATTCTCCCTCTTTTTTTTTTTAATAGGAATTGACCAGGTCAAACGCACAAGTTTTGTGGAAGCAAATCAAACATGTTTGCCTACATAAGGAACTGTTGAGGGCACTCCACCAGCAACCTTTGCTCTTTTTCCCATCTTTTCATGTGCATAGTAGGGGCATCGTTATTTTCAACAAAATTATTTAAAAAAATATAAATAAAAAAAAAGGGGGGCATCGTTTGAGACTAGAGAGCTTTCCCAAATGCCAGTCACAAAAGTAGAGATTCCCCATTTCTCAACACTGTCAATACGACACTTTTTGCATCGGTCGTTTTCTATATTCTGAGGGGGCGTTTGGAAAACGTATTACATTTTGATTGTATTTAAATGAAATTTGTTTTTTGAATGTTGTATTTGGTTGAAAAGTATTTGTTTTATATTTGAATAAAATGTGTGTTTGGATGAAAAGTATTTTAGAGTTGAAAAGTTGATGTGATTGGTAAAAGTAGAGATAAATAGTGGAGTTGAAAATTTGATGTGATTGTTTTAAAAATGTTTTAAATAGTAATTGTTTTCGTAGCACTGTTGTAAAATTTATGTTTGGTGTAAAATTGTATTATATTTGAGTAAAATTAAAATGAAATTTTTCTCCAAATGCCCCCTGAGCCAAGCCAATATTTTGCTTTCGACCCAAAAGTATTATTGGTTCTTATCCTGATCATCTCTCTTTGGTAGCAGCACCACACCCACCAAGTACCAATATATGTAATATTATTATTAGCATTACTAAAACACGAGTTTTTTTTTTTTTTTAAATAATAAAGAAAAAGTGAGACTGTAGACATTACATCAGAAATCATTGAAGGGTATCATTTAGTTGCTTGTTTCCATTGTCCCCTACATCAACAGGCAATCTCCTCACGGATTTGAACTTTGCTTCATCAACCCGGCACTTTATAATATACGGTATATCTATCGGTTGTGTATTTCTAAGTATTAGATCTAGTCAAAACCTACCAAAGCAAAAAAGCATACATAAATGAGAGAACTTATTTCAAATCTAACTTTCATATTGTATCATAAAATTATGATTAAAATTATGACTCAAACTAATGGGACCTAAAGCAAGAATACTGAAATCATGGAGATATGATGTTAGCCATATCACCCTTCTTGTCTTTTTGAGTCCAGGACTCAGTTTGTTATGATAAGAACATTAAAGTAACACTTTTAAATTTTTCAAATGGTAGGTAAGCTTAATTATGTGTACACAATGCAGCATAAGATTTTTTTTTTTTTTTCTTTCTTTTTTCACTCAGGAACATTCATAAACAAACTAATTGAATCGCACAAAAAAACACAGCACAGGAACCGGATTCATCGTTTATCCGTTTATTGTAACAAAACAACTTGGATATCGCTTTAAATCCATTGAACTCTTTTATGAGGTTCCAACTTTTTTGCTTGTAGTTTAGCTGGTAATAGTAGAAGATGAGCTTTTCTAATATAGGATTGATCTGACTGTGGTTTTTTTGGCACAAAAGTGATGGATGGGGCCCAGATGTGAGTCTGCATTTTTTGAGGTCCCAAAGCGGAATACAACGGCTGGAAGAAAAGCATTTTTGGCGCCAAAAAAAAAAAAAAAACCAGTTTCAGATCGCCTTTGCTTTAATCTGCCATGTGGCATATAAAGACCAAGCTACAATTGCCAAAAGAACTCACGCCATCATAGAATAGGGATGGATTTTTCCTTTTCCTAAGGGCCTTTGAAATTCAAATCCAACGGTCCACTTTCTTCTTTTCTTTGCTTTTATATATAGTTTCCCATCTGCTTTACTTTACTATTGTTTTTTATTTTATGATCCAATACCCACATGTACAATACTTAGGGCTTGTTTCTAATTTGAGTTTTGTCTTTTTTTTTAATTAATTTTAACTAATTCAATCCTTTTTAATATTTAAAATAAAGATTTCAATTTACTTCTATACAAGTCCTAATATATCCTTGTAACCCCTCTTATGCAATTTAAATCGAAAAAAAGCACACTAATATATAAAAAGAAATATACATATAGTATTCAGTCTCATAATAAACATTGTATGATTTAAAATCTTATATAACAACTAAATCACAAAAGGATGCGGTCTACTAATTAGGATGTCTTTATTAGACATCTTTTTTATATCCATATTTTCTAAGGCTTCGCTCCAGTTCTTATTATTGAAGTATAAATATAATGTACAAATGATAATCATCATGAACGAGTGATTAAGAGATATTAATATAAGATCTTAAATACATCTTCTACAGTTTTAGAATTAAAAAAAAAAAAACCAAGGAGAGGAGAGGATGAACACCCCTTTTTTGTTGAGAAAAAAAATCCTATGAAATATTCAATAGGGTGCTCACGCCCTAAAATCTCACTATAAATGAGTATGAAATTAATGTAGGAACTAATAATGTTTGCCAACTAAAATCCAGTACACTCGAACTGGCAAATCTACCAGAAGACGGGAAAAGGAAGTCCAAAAGCAATAAATACATCGCAATCCTTTTAACAAGAGAGAGAAAATGGGGGGCTGCCCAAGCCAAGAAAAAGTTCCTTTTTTTTTTTTGGTTATTGCAAATTAACGACAACAGCAACAACAATAATAACATGAAATTTGGGCCTCATATACACATGCAAAATATAAAAAAAAATTGTGTTTGAAAATCGAAAAGAAAGAAATAATGGATTGTGGACGGGGACCATTGTCTTTTTTTTTTTTTTTTGGCTCTGGGGTGTGGAGGGGGACCTTGCTTGCACCGTAAACAACTAGCAATGAGAAAGGGGTGGTGGGGCGGTTGTTGTTTGCTGCCATAACCAAAGTCCTGTACAGGGTCCCCCATACTTCACTATTCTTTTCTTTTTTTTTTTATTTTTTTATTTTTTTAAATCTCTCTATTGTTTGGAGTTTCCAATGTATTTCAATAATTCTTTTATAGTGTTTTTCTCTGTTTGGTCATATTTTGTATTTTTTTGGCGTTAACAATTAACATCCGTTTCTAAGCCCAAGTTTTCCTATTCCAATTTTTTTTGTTTTTTGTGAAGCTAATCATGTGAACCCCACTAACTATCATTTAAACAAGTGCATTATTAAAAGATATTTAATCCCATCTATTCAATAAACTCATTATATATTAGTCATTACCGCTTTTCTGATTATATTTCTTTCGGAATGTGACTGACATTTGTCAAAATAACGTCTTCTCTTCTTTTTCCTGTTGGCCAAAAAGAAAAAAGAAAAAAAGAAAATAGATTCTCAAAGAAAATACATTATATTAGTTGGTATTGAATGATATTTTCATCATTATATAAAAATTATTTATAAATTCAACTAGCTACGAGCTTACTTAATTATAAGATACGAGACTACTTAGATAGATACCCATCTAATTATAAAATAGAAATCTACCTGAGATCATATCAAACGTCAGATAAAAAAGATTAAGCATGTATACAACAATAATGTTCGACAATCAAAATAAGCTTACAAAAGGAGCTAAACATTTATGCTTAATGATGATGATGTTAAATGTTTAAGATTATTATGTATTAAATCACTAGAAGGTTAAAAATTTCATTATAATTAAAGAGAGAATAAACTCTCTGATTAATAGGAGAATTAAGCTCAATTCTCAATATATTATAAATTCTCTCAAATTGAATAAAAAATGATAAGACACAATTCTTAACATAAAACCTTAACGCAATCATACCAGACAAGGGTTTTTACTATATTGTTCTTAAGATTTTCTCATGTTTTTTTGTGTTTTTACTTAACGTTCCTAATTAATTTGTTCTGCAATTACAGTTGATGAGGGAGATGAGACGAATGTTGAGGGCTGAATTAGAACAAGTGTATAAACGGTTAGACCGGATAGAGGTTGCACGTTTGAAGCAGCCACAAAATACTCCTAATGTGTGTAAAAGGGAAAGAGTTCAATTTTGAGGAGTGAGAGATGAAGATGAAAAGTATTATGGGGCTGGTTTTGATAAAGAAGACGATCAAGATTTGGTTGTGGGTAATAGGAGACATGGAGGGCTATTTACAAGAGCTAGGAATCAAGAAGACAACAATTTGGGTAGTATTAAGATGAAGATTCCGCCGTTCCAAGGTAGAACCATCTCTGACGATCTAGAGAAGCAGTTTGATTGGTGTGTTAACATGGATAGTTTTACCAACAAGTATTCGTTCATGCTCAACGATCAACCAATCACTCTTGTGCCGCTGACACCACAACAAGTGTATAAAGATCAAGTGAGATTACAAAAAGAGGGTGAACAAAAGAAAAGGAGTGAAAAAGAAAGCAACCAAAAGATAAAAGATGAAAAAGAAAGTGAAAAAAAGAAAGAGAGAGAGGCCGAGAAAAGCAAGCAAAAAAAAGAGAAGAGTCTTATGGCCATTGAAAGAAAATCAGAGAGAAAACAAAAGAATTTTTATACAAAAGCGAGTGAAATCAAGCGAGCTATGTTTTCAAAACAGTCGATGATTGTACTTTTGTACAAAAAGGCATTTTTAAACACTAACGAGCTTGACCCTTCTTTGTCTAGTTCTATTGTTTCACTTTTGCAGAGATACGACGATGTCTTTTCTGAGAAAGCACTATGCAGATTACCATCTATCCGAGGGTTCAAACATCAAATTGATTTTGTACCCAGTGCTTCCAATCCAAACCGACAAATCTATAGTAGTAATCCCGAGAAGACTAAGGAGCTACAAGGTCAAGCCAACAAAATGCGTCACAAATTAGTTTTTGATCCCGAAAATTGGGTTTGGCCAGGTGTAAGGAAGAAAAGAATCCCGACACAAAGACGTTCCAAGCGACTTCCTAGAGGGGATGGACCTTTCCAAGTTTTTGAACGAATCGATGACAACGTATACAAATCCTTATTAAGTGATGATTTGAGGACAAATCCTTTTCAAGAGGAGGGGAATGATGTGAATCAAGGAACAGCTTTAAAGGAACCAATGAACGTCAAGGGAACCAATTCACATACCAATTGGGTCGGTTACAAGAGCAAGAGCAAAGAGATTTAAAGAAGCACTTAATGGGCTAATGCAAGAGGTTTGGGCTCAATCAAATTCGTGGCCCATTGAGCATGATTCATGATACATTGACTTAATTCAAGCCCATGAGGAATTCAGCTAATTCAATCAAGCCCAAGACGTTTTTTAACCAAGAATTTTCGAACTTGTGGCAGAATAACTACCTTCCTATATTTACGAATTTGGTTAGGATTAGATTCCTAGATTCCTAGATTTGTTAGGATTTAGAAAGATTTGGGATTATCTTTTGTTACAAATTTCAGTTAGGATTTAGGATTATCTCTTGTAACAAATTTTTCAAATAATTTTCGGATTTTTTTAGGCTTATTTTTTCAGATTTTCCTTAGGAATATTCTTTGTAACAATTGCCTATAAATAGGCGTCCCCATAGCAATAAATCAGAACACATCAGTTTAATTCATAAGTTTGAGAGTTTAATTCTCTTTGGTTCTTCGAAGAACTATCTGAACTTATCGGAATTTTCCGTGGCGTTCGCTTCTGACTTATCAATCAACCCTTCCATAGTTGATTGTGGCGTCTTCCTTATACCAAGGTTCTTGTTTCGCATTAAGCAACGGGTTGAGGTCCATATACCAAGGTTCATCTTGTTATCTAGTTTAAGAATGTTCATTTGGTGTTCGACGAAATTTTGCTCCAACATTTTAATGCTAAAAGGATGGCCTTGTGCGATTAGCATCCTCAAGCTTTTACCAGCATTTTCGATCCCAACATCTTTAAAGATGGCAAGTGAGAACGTGTCAAATGCAAATCCCATTAACATAGTTGGAGCACATATAGATGGAGTTAATGGAGGTGGTGCTAGTAAGGGGAGAGGGCAACTAAGCACCACGATATGGGCTCCATGCCCACCAACACACATGGATAGGTTGGAGATACGTTTAGAGAACTTGAGAGTTTGGTGATTGAGTTTGTCAACATCATCCGTGGAGTGAACGCACGTCAACAAACCCAACCAGTGAACTCGTAAAGTGTGAGGAGTAGAAGGAGCCAACGAGTGGTAAAGGAGGTTTTGCAAAAGGAATAAATTAAAATATTGTTGTTTCCACCAAGATTTTGGTCATGACACTTCAAATTGTTTCCAATTAAAAGGACAATTTGAGGTTCCTATGCAATAAGAACAATTGCAAGCATTTGTGAAACGAGTAATAGCAAAAAAGTGAATTACACCCCTTATGGTGCAATAACACTAGAACAGCTTGCACCACTTACTCAATTGATCCAAAACAACAATCCAATAAGGAGTTGAATGATGTTCAGACAATCATTAGTGGACCAGAGATTGGTGATACTTAACACGGACGGAAATCATATGTTTAGGAAGCTAAAGATTTTGATAGTGCACATTGTGTGAATATGACTGAGCATGTTGCGAAGTTTTCAAAGATGGAAAACATCACCATAAAAAAGAAACTACTCCAGCCACACAATGATGCCTTGGTGGTTTCTCTCCGGATAGCAAATAATCGGGTTCATCAGATAATAGTAGTTCCGTGAACATATTATTCAAAAGTGCATTAACACGAATAAATACAGGGGGAGCAAAGCTAACTCCTACATTAGGTGACTCAGAGTCAAGGGAGTAAGAGACAGAGCAAGTAAGGGGGTGTTTGGAAAACGCATTACATTCGCATTGCATTTGAATGTAATATATATTTGGATGAAAAATATTTATATTGCATTCAAACACAATGTTTGTTTGGATTAAAAATATTTGAATTATACTGTATGTGATGTGATTGATAAAAGTATAGAGAAAAATTGAAGAGAAAAGGAGAGCATATGATGTGATTGATAAAAGTAATAGAAAAAGTAGAATGGTAAATAGTGGTTGTATTATATTTAAATTATGATATGATTGGTATTTGAATATAATACTTTTACGTTTAGATAAAATTTGTGTTATGTTTAAATACAATACAAATGTAATACTTTTACCAAACACCCCTTAAAAAGAAAAATAAGGGACCGTTTGGGGTTTAAAAAAAAACGTTTTCAAAATAATTTTTTTTTATCTCACATCACTTTTTACTATTCATATTTTCAACACACTTGAGATGATTTTTTTTTTAAATCACATAGAATTTTGAGAAGAATGAAACAATATTTATATTGATATCTAAAAAAAAATTTAAAATTTTAAAATTTTTCACTCTAAACAGTTATTTTTCTCAAACATTATTTTCAAAACAATTTTTTTAACCAAAAAAAAATCTCCAAAAGGACATTTAAACAGATCTTAAGCCTATGTTTAATTCTAGTATTACATTCGCATTGCATTCAAATACAATTCGATTTTAATTCAAACGTAAAATTATTATATTCAAATATCAATCATATTATATTTAAAATATAATATAATCACTATTTATCATTTTATTTTTTCTATTATTTTTATTAATCATACCACATATTCTCTTTTTCTTTTTTTCTTTAGGTTATTTTTACCTATTGTATCATATATTTATTATATAAATATATTTTAAACACTTTTTATTTAAATATATATTATATTTAAATATAATATAAATATTTTTTAATTAAATAAAAATTATATTTAATATATTGTATTTAAATATTTCTTCTTTACCCACCCACTGTTTGTTAGGTGACTTTACGCACGTACATCGGCAATAAAGAAACAAAGAGGCTTACACAATGGGGACAAACAAAAAATTTCAAATCAAAAATTAAAAAAAAAAAAAGAAAAAAGAAAAAGGTCAAAAGGAAATAAAGGTGACCAAACCAAAGTTAAGACGAAGCTGAAGTGGTAAAAGTAGATCCTTGATTGGTAAAGTGGCGTACATGTGTATATATCTATACATACATGTGTGTGTGTATATAAATTATTATGGGTATCGGTGCGTGTGAGGGCCAAGTTAAAAAACAACAGTGAGTGTGATAATTTTCAGTAAAGAGAGAGACGGCAAAAACAGAAACAACGACAGTGCGCGAAAGAGCTGTGGACAGATTGCAGAGGTTTTGCAGAGAGCTCTGTCTACGGCTCAAGCGTTATTATTCTCTCTCTCTCTCTCTCCCATCAGCCCATATTTGGTTCATTGCCATAATTATCAAGGTTGGAGAGAATTTGAAGAAGAAGAAGAAGAGATAGAAAGAGAAAATGGGAGGAGGAGAAGGCAGAGGAGCTTCGTCGAGGCTAAGGAAAGTCGCGAGGAACATGATTTTAGCAGCTGCAAATGCTTGTGGCTCTTTTTCCAGAAGAAAAGCTCTCGTAGATCCCATTGTCTTCGACCACACCACCTCTGATTCTGTTAGTTATTTATTTATTTATTTTTTTGTAAAAGCAAAAAAATGAAGAAGAAATATATATATGTTTATGTTTATGTATATGTTAAATGTATGATTACAGATCTCGGGTTCTTCCGCTGTATCTCCAAGAAAGCAAAGGAACATGTGTGAAGAAGAAGAAGCGGAAGAAGAAGAAGATGTTGGAGAGGAATTTGAATCCTCAAGTATGACTGCTACTTTGCCTACTGCCAAGGTAAGTTACTCCTGAACAACACTTTTCCCAATTTCATTTCAGCTCAAGATTAAGACAAAAATTAGGAACAAAATGCACATTAATTTCATTTTTTTTAAAACAAAAAAATTTCTTTAATTTTTTTTTCCTGAAGTTTACATCTTTTGGGCAAAATTTGAAAACTTTTGACTATTCGTTGTTCTTTGTCTTTCGGAATCCAATTGTTCTATGGAAGTGATTTGAAATTTCTGTCTACAGCTCTCTCAAGTCAATTCAAGCTTCAATCTTTGAAAACTTTGAAAAAAAAGAATAAAAAATTGAGGGTGTATAAATTGGAAAAAGAGAAATTTTAAAGTTAGGGGGAGCAATAATAGCAGGTGGGGAATAAATGAATAATGGACAATACAAAAGGTGTGGCATGTGAACCCCCCTGACACATGTGCACTACTACTGCTGAAGTTTTGGGATTCCACTGTTATATACAGAGCCCACTCTAATTATAAAAAAGTTTTCTTTCCCACCCCGCCCAGTATAACACTCAATTATTTTTGGTTATGACCAATCTATATCAGTTGTTCAATCTCAATCACAAGTTCTATCTGATTCTGTGGCACTCCCTCAGTTCCTTCTTCATTTCCACATTCTGCCATTTCAGTAATCATGTCACCATGATGAAAAGTTTTTTCAGACATTATCTTATTATGGTCTCTTATTTTATTTATTTATTATTATTATTTATTATTTTTATTTTTTGCATTTTAAGCGCTGGGTCCGTGAATATGTTTGGATAGATGGTGAATATTTAGAGAGTAGTGGTACCTCCACCATTTGCCCCCATGATCTCTAACTGAACTTTAGTTTTTGTCAATGTCAAAAAGAATGGTGTAGTAGATATGACTGGCATGTGTTTGGTGAAGGTTAATATTAATTTGCTAAAGTGTGTTGTCTCTAACCTTTTCTCCAATGTGAAAAAGAAAGAGATAAAACAATCAATATCTTGCCAAATCCCAATAATTGAGTTAGTACTTTTTGGTAAATACTTGAGTAAGTACTTGGTTGTTTCACCAGAACACCCTCCATCACTTCATTCTACAGTTGTTCACCTTTTGTCAAGATAACCTTATGTTCTGAAAAAAAGCTTACCGTAAAAACTGTTTTTTTATCTTGTCTAAGTTTTGTTGTATTAGTTAAGTATTATTATATTAGTTATTGGCTCAACTAGTTAACAGTTTGATATATAATTGAAAATAATTCTGTGTATTATGTTGTAATTTTATATAAACACTCACGGGTCAGATCGTTAAAAAATTCAATTACTAATAATTGTACGTAGGGTAAAAACACAATTTCTTCCTTAAGTTTTGTCTTTGTTCTGTTATGTAAAGTTTCTTTTCCTTTTCAGAAGATTGCCACCACAACACAAGGATTTAACACCAATGATCAAGAGTTTTTATCATTATTTCAACTAGTCATCATGCATTGAAGTTGTACTGTAAAATTGTATGAATTCCTGTTTTAGTCACTGAGAATGTGAAAATGTTGTCAGTTGATACCTGCCAATGCTTTATTTACTTGCAATAACTGTGTTCTTATGTTTGTTTGTTCATGTGACAGAACTTGTGTGCAATATGTCTAGACCCTCTTAGCTACAACAGCAGGGGAAGCAGCCCAAGCCAAGCCATATTCACAGCGCAGTGCTCCCACGCCTTCCACTTTGCCTGCATCTCCTCCAATGTCCGCCACGGCAGTGTCACCTGCCCCATCTGTCGCGCCCACTGGACACAGCTCCCCCGCAACCTCAATCCGCCCTCTGGCTCTCTCTCCTGCAACCAAAATGACCCCATTCTCCGAATCCTTGATGACTCAATCGCCACTTTCCGCATCCACCGCCGCTCTTTCCTTCGCTCTGCCCGCTACGACGATGATGACCCCATCGAGCCCGATGACATGCCCAATTGTCCTCGTCTCCATCTCTCTCTAGTCCCCGTCCCAACCACCCCACCAGCATCAAGCTTCCAACCGTATCCCTACCATCAAAACCTGCACCCCCCGGGCTGTGGCTCCTCCTCATTTCTACAATCACCAAACGGGCCATTGTCTTATGTAATGTGCACATCCTCGAACAGAGGATATCTCTCGGTGAAACTAGCAAATCAACGAGCCACAGACTTGGTCTTGGTTGCGAGCCCAAATGGACCACATCTTAGACTTCTCAAGCAATGCATGGCTTTGGTGGTTTTCTCACTTAGACCTATCGATCGCTTGGCCATCGTCACATATTCGTCGGCCGCAGCTCGTGTGTTCCCCTTAAGACGCATGACATCTTATGGGAAGCGAACAGCTTTACAGGTTATCGATCGTCTTTTCTACATGGGACAGGCTGATCCTGTCGAAGGGCTAAAGAAAGGGATTAAAATACTTCAAGACCGAGCTCATAAGAATCCTGATTCCAGCATCTTGCATCTTTCTGATAGCCCGACGCAATCCTACCATGGCGCGATGGACATGGAACTTCGGATTCCTGTCCACCGGTTTCATGTTGGGTTTGGATTCCGTACTTCCAATGGCTTCATCATGCGTGAATTCGAAGAGTTCTTGGCGGGACTTCTCGGAGGTGTGATCAGAGACATCCAGTTGAGAGTCAGAGTGGGAGAGGAAATGAGCTGTAGTAGGATTATAAGGATTGGAGAGCTGCAAGGCGGCGAAGAGAGGAGGATTATGTTGGATTTGGGTGAGAGCGGACATGCTTGTGTGGAATTTAGCTATAGTGAGGACGTGGGCGAAGTTGATGTGAGGTTCATAACAGGGGAAACGTTGGTGAGTTTGGGAGATGGTAAGAGTACTAATGCAGCGGCAGAGGCGGAGGATGAGGAGGCGGGGGCTGCCGGCGGCGGTCTCAGTGGTCGGAGGGATGTCATTGGCGGTGGGAGGCCGAGTAGTGTGGAAAGTTGGGATTACCATGATCCTTACATGGCTAGAAGATGGGCTAAGCATTTGCATGGTTATAGGCTTTAAAAGCAAATATCCAAGCAAAAAAAAGAAAAAAAAAAAGTTGAATCAATTGATTTACCCCTTAGGTGGATTTGTACATCTAGAACAACCATTACGAGTCGTCATCGAAGTTTCAATTCGCTTTTACATGGCTGCCATGCTCAAACAGCTTTCAAAAGGGATTATAAAGTAAATTATTAAATATACTCGTACTTAATTACCTCAAAGTTTGAATCTTGCAATCGTAGTTAGTAACTAAAAAAAAAGTATTGGAAATACGGTACTCTTAAAAAATAAAGGTTGGAAATTTGTTGGAGCTGTTGGCTGTCTCTCATGGCCGAGGGGGGTTAAAACAAATATACGAGCGGTTTTCCTCTAGTTTGGCTCAAGAGCACTAAACAAGTGTTTTGATCATATGAATTTAGTTACTTGTTAGTCAGCTACTGCCATGCTCACCACAAGACGTAAGTCATAATTTTTATAATCATTTTACTTTTGAGACTAACAAAAATGCCACTGGGAAAACAAATTCTTTTTTCAAAATAGGAAAAATTCCCAAAACTTCCCATGCAATCAAATCACATCTTGTGTTTGTAAAATCAGCCACAAAATATACTTTAAAACAGTTAGATTTTTGAAATGATCAAATAAATATTTTAATCAAACAAATTCTTCAACTATTTGAAGGTTTTTTTTTTTAATGATTGATTTTATTTAATTGTTCAATCAGATATTGTTTTAAATTGTATTTAGTATAGATTGGAAAGGATGAATTAAGCATTTTCAAAAATTCAATTGCTTTAAAGTCTAGAGATATTTTATGACTGATTTTATAAAAATATGGATGCTTGAGGTATTTATATAATATATATTACAGGAAAGATAAAAATCATATTCAGACTAAATACAATAAGTATTGAGGTTTTAATAAATGTTTTAAAAAATACACATCTTTAAAATATTGTTTTATTTATAATAATATCAGATTTTTTTTTCTTATAATGTTAAATGAAAAGTGATATCAAGATCAAAATTCGAATAATAAGATAAAAATCCTTAACACGTAGATTAAAAAAGCTATTTTTATAATTTCCTCATAGGTATTTTGGATAATTTCTATTTTGGGCTCGTGATTATATTGCTTGGAAAAAAATTTTCAAAAATTACATTATATAAATCAAACATTTATTGATTTGAAAGGAAATAACATAATTTTTCAGAGTTAAAAATAAATAACATTTTCAATTTCATAGATAAGTAACTTTCTTTTTTTGTCCTTCCCCTCTCTCTCTCTCTCATTTGTTTCTCTCTTCTCTCAAATTTATTGTTTCTTTCTCTCTCTTCATAAACCCTCCATCTCTCTCTCAATGGTGACTGGAGGACGTTATGTCAATTGTGGCAAATTGTGATCGTGACTTGATCTCGACATCGACAAGATCGCTATGGTGACTAGATTCATGACAATCCTTTGCAAGTCACCATTGATGGAGAAGAAGCTCCATGATTGTCCAGTGGAATCGCGACTCAAGGCTCGGGTTTCCAGACTTTATGGAAGATCGCCACGATTTCCTTAGTTTCCTTGTGACGGTTCTTTAGTGGAATAGCAAATCTCTACAGTGATATCTCTTTTTTTCTTACTTGATTTTCGCTATTAAAGAGTTGTCTCTCCTCGTACTTGGATTCACCGTCAAAATCGTGATAATCTCTTTAACTTTGTTGCGATCTAGTCGTCGTGTGAGGCTGGTGTTGAGAATCCATTACCGTGAGGCTCTGTTCAGGGCAACTATAGGAGCGGTGATAGCAGTGAAGTTGCTGCTAGGCTTCAGGTTAGAAAGAGATGTGGTGGTGATGGTGGAGAGAGAGAATCGAACATCTAAGGGTTGGGTCAATTTTCGGCTTACGATTCAGGTTTATTCAATATGTTAAATGATTTAGATTAAATATAACTTAAGTATAAATATTATATTTACATTGTAAATTGAGTGTAAATGTTTACACTATAAATTATGGAAGAATATTTTTGATATTTTAAATAAGTATAAATTGAATATGCTATTTATTATCAAATAAAAACTTGGGATTTATAACTAAATAGCCTTTTTTTAACAAATGACCTAAGTTTTTTAAAAATTAATTAAAATATCGTTTTTCTTAAAATAGTTAATCAATTTTTTTAATATAAATTACTATTTTTTAGTCAATCACTGATTAATCAATAGTCAATCATTGAATGACTAAATCCAAAAAAATAAAAAGACTATTTAGTTAAATAGAAAAAAAGTTTAATTATTTATTAAATGAAGCACCTTACTTAATTTTCTTCACAACTTTTAACATTTATTCTCTCTCATTATTAGTCTACTTTTCTCATTCTCCCAAAAATCTGTTATATTATTTTATTTATCTAATAGTTTTACTAGAGAAATAAATTTTGTATTTGCCGTATCTATTTTGAAATCTTACTATTTATTTACTTACTGTAGTAAATTTAATTTACTGCTTATAGAAGAAGTACAAAACATACAAGAAAGAAAGAAGAACCCAAAAATTACTTGCGA
Source organism: Antiaris toxicaria (assembly GCA_035233585.1). Classification (NCBI taxonomy): domain Eukaryota; kingdom Viridiplantae; phylum Streptophyta; class Magnoliopsida; order Rosales; family Moraceae; genus Antiaris; species Antiaris toxicaria. Next base: position 109,554,095 of record CP141154.1, on the reverse strand, counting down.
CGTTTACCTAAATTAATAATAATAGTAATAATAATAACAATAATAATAATAATAAAAACTTGCGACGTTGCAATTGGAGGGTAAGAACGAGGATGGGCCGTTGATCCTCCAATCCAAAGCCTTCATTCAAACTTTTATATCAGGTCATCGCGCAAATACTTCAAATTTGTTTCTGCCTAAAAGTTTAAGTTAAAAAATTTAAATTAAATTTAAAGTAAGTTAGATTATAAAATAAATTTTATATTTAATATTTTAATTTAAATTAAATAATTTTATATTAAATTAAAAATATTTGAACGATAAAAATTATATTTAACTTATATTAAAATTATTATTTTTTATATTTTTTATATGATTAGTATAAATTTTTTAATATAAAATAAGATTTATAAATAATATTTTTAAATTTAAAATATTATATAAATTATAAATTAAAAAACTTAAAATATATTAATAAATCAAATACCAAATTAAATTTAAACTTATGGGACATTTGGTAAACGTATTGCGTTTATATTGTGTTTAAATATAATACATTGAATGTATTTTGTATTTAGATGATAAGTAGTTAATTTACATTTTAATATAATATATATTTATGTAAAAAGTATTTAAATTATATTTTAAAGTTAAAAAATTAACGTAATTAATAAAAATAAATAAAAAAATAAGATACGTTAAAAAATATGATATGAATAAAAAAATTTATTTTTAAAATATTTTAAAATAATAAATATATGTAAAATATTATTAAAAAATATTATATTTTTAATATAAAATTTTTATATTTAAATAAAAATTACATTATATATTTAAATATAATATAAATATAAAATTATAATCAAACGTCTCATTAATTTTTTTAATTAGAATCCATCGTGAACCCTTCGCAGCCCGTACACAGCTGACGAAGACGAAGAGAACAAGAAGACACAATGCAAAAACCGACAAACTTCCAAAAAAGCGTGCAGTGCTACTTGTGCTCCTACTCCTACTACTACTGCTCAAGCCCAGCCACCGTACGGCCATCGCTTCTCTTTTCACCTTTCCCCTTCCTTTTTTTTCTTTTTCTTTTTTTCAACCATCAACTGAAATACAAAAAACAAAAATGAAAAACGACTACATTAATCAAACAAACACCCATAATTGAGAAACGAGAAAAAAAAAAAAAAGGAATATTAATAATAAAAAAAGTTGTTTATTGTTTTTGTTCGATTCACAGCAGAAAGGAGAGTGTCCGACTTTCCCCTGACTTTTAATCCTTTTAGACTCTCTCTCTCCGATTGGCGGGTTTTCTCTCCGGTTTCTCGGCGCTCTAGAGAGAGAGAGAGAGAGAGAGAGATGTTTCCTAGGTTGATTCAAGCGCACGAAGGAATGATGGGTCAGGAGGATGTTCAAATCCACCAAGGAGGTGGGCTCGGCGGCCATGGCCAGAATCTGAGGGGAGACCCATGCCTCGTCTTGACGTCCGATCCCAAGCCCCGCCTCCGTTGGACCGCCGACCTCCACGAGCGATTCGTCGACGCCGTCACCCAGCTCGGCGGTGCTAGTAGTCAGTTCTTCCTTTTTCTATTATTTGGGGTTTATACCAAAATGCCCTTTTTTTTTTTTAATTCTCATTTTTCAATAAATGACCAAGTTTTCTCGATTTAGGGGAAAAAATGACTTCTATTCGTTCATGTTGATTTTCTTTGGCATTTTTTTATTTTTTATTTTTGGTAATTAATTCGTTTATTTGCGTTTTTTTTCCTCATTTATTAATTGTTGGATTAGATTGTTGTAGAGGTAGCTAATCCTTCTCAAGTTTTATTATTTTTTTCAACCAGGGTACAGATATATATTGAATTTTAAGGAAAAAAGATAAGATGGTGATCTATGGAAGTGAAAAAGGAAAAGAAATTGACTACTAGGAGTTACAAGCTAAGATGACAACTGGTATTCTTTAGGATTTGTGTTGATCAGTTTAGTTAACTGCCACTGTACGGAATTCAAGGATTCTTGGGATTTTTATTAGAAAACAATTAATCATAATTTTTTGAGTTATTAGTCTGAGATTTAGTTGTTAAGCATGTTTAATACATTCCCCTGTTGCCGAAACCGATCATGTTTGAGGTCATTGGACTTGCAAAGCTGCATTAAAGCCTGTGATCATTTAAGTTATTTAGGGTGTTATTGATGATCCATTATCTTGTGATTTTGATTGGAAGCTCTTTTGATAGATCATTCAAATGCTTTCAAAATCAGCTTTTGGACTCAAAAAGCCAGAGCAGCTTCTAGGAAACTCAGCCAAACAGGCCCTTGATAGGATCTTGCTCCTTGTTCATCAGGATTTTTTAGGTGTAAAAAATTAGGAGATAATGTTGGTCTGTACTTGTACTTTGAAGGTTTTTGTTTTACTTCAGATTGTGCTCATGTGATCCTTCTGTTCGCTGTACATTTTATCCTCCATGTTGAAGAATCTTGTTGTTTAGATAGTCATCTGCAATGTGTGTAAAGTTTTCTCTTTCCTCAACTTCTTTTTCAAGGTCAGATCAAGAAAGCAGTAAGCAGAAAGCGAAATTTATGTCTGATCATTTTTGTAGTATGGCTTCCCATTTTATTTGAATAGTTTTGGGTTTAAATACAATCTTGTTGATGGACTCCATATCTTAATCAAATGATTGTTATTAAGTTATGCCAAAACCGATGGCTCTTCCATATTGTCATTATTATTAGTTAGTTGTTGTTGAAAATGCTGCTTCAACTTAGCATGTTTAGCCTTTTATCGTATACCTGAGTTGCTGATTTCTATTGGAACATCTTTGATTGGCATTTTTTCTATGAGTACCCTAAAAAGGGAATGACTGATTTGCAGAAGCTACACCAAAGGCCATAATGCGGACAATGAATGTGAAGGGATTGACTCTTTTCCACTTGAAGAGTCATCTCCAGGTTTGTTTTTTCATTTTTGTGCTGTTACGGTGACCGCCCCAGTTAATTTCTGGATGGTGGAAATGAAATTCTTATGGCCATAATGCTGATGTAAATTGTTTTTTTCCTATATTTCAGAAGTACAGACTTGGCATACAGTCAGGAAAGGATATGGGTGAGGCATCTAAAGATGGTGGGTTTTATTATAAGCCTCCAGCGACCATATGCAATTTCCTATCATCTAAAAATGGTTTCAAAAATTATTTTCCTTATGAGAAATATTATAGGCATTCTCTTTTTGTCTTCCTTCCTTATACTGTTTTGTTTATTCCCCCCCAGCCCCAGTGATTGATAACTTACAAATTATCTGTATCTAAACCAATAATAAGTGGCTCAGAATTTTGTTATCTTGACTGAGTTACACTTTCTGATTTATGTGAGGGATATCAGCTTCATTCCTTTTAGAAAGTCCAAGGACTGGTAATTCTTCTCCAAATGTGCCAACATCTGATATGAACGAGTAAGAATATAACTTCTCATCTTCCTTCAAGTCATGTTATTGTTTCCTTGAATGTCATTGTATATTAAATTTCCTAATTTGACCAAATTACTTGAGGGTTCTCATTTATAGGGGCTATGAAGTCAAGGAGGCATTAAGAGCACAAATGGAAGTACAGAGTAAATTACACTTACAAGTTGAGGTAATTTCTTTGCATTATTTTACGATTTTGGAGTGTGTTCATGAGCAGAAAGCCTCAATGATAAGTGGCTGTTGTGACTGGTCAAAAGATCTAGTAATTTTCTTTGAATGTAAAGACATCTGCGTATTTAGACTTTTATTTGGATTGTTACAGGGTTTGTCTCATTAAAATTGTTTCCTCTTTTCATCTGTTGCTTCTATTAAATAGAGGTCTATGTCCATTGTTAAGCCGCTTGACTCCGATGTTTATTCTATTTAGGCTGAGAAGCACTTGCAGATTCGCCAGAGTGCTGAGCGAAGGTATATGGCCATGCTTGAAAGAGCTTGTAAGATGCTTGCTGATCAATTTATCGGAGGCTCTGTTATTGACACAGAAAGTCAGAAATATCAAGGATCAGGGACTAAAACACCAATAAGTTCCTCCATCGACCCACTTGGCTTCTACTCGTCACATTCTGTGGATGTGACTGGAGTGCAGGGCCCAGAAGAAGTGCCAAACGGTCTTTGTCCGTTAAGAGCTGACTGCTCCACTGAAAGCTGCCTAACATCACATGAGAGTCCTGGTGGATTGACTCTAGAAGGGTCTCCGGGTGGAGGGAAGAAAAGTGTACTTAGCTTGGACTCGACCACATCTTTGATTTGGGGCGAAACCAAAGTGAGAGCTCAAGAGGTTAATGTGGCTCAAGTTGATCCTCATGGGATTCCTGGATATGGCATGTAGGATTGAGATCTGCTCCAATGCTTCATCCGTCAAATAATTTGAGTAAGATCTTCCTTTTCTCTCCATCCATTAGAACGTTCCGATTGTAAAAATTTAGATTTTTCTTGCCTATGAAGCCGGCGAGACTGGGTAGCAAGGAGCAAGTTGTCCCAAATTGTAAATTCCAATCACTAGTGACTTAAGAAATTTAAGACAAGTTGCCACTAAGACTTGATAAACCATGTCTCTAAAGATTTGAGTGAATCCCACTTTGACTTTCATGCAAGTTCTTGAAACTTTAGTAGTGGTTCAGCATACCGATAACAACACCTTTAGTCAACTCTTGCATGTATGAGTTCCCACTCAAGCGTCTCAGTCTCGAGCATGACAGTATGCGAGAGGCATCAAAATGATACGTCAATGATTTTCGAAAAGGTTCGTGCAAGCAAACAGTCCAATGTTCAGGCAAAATGGATGGGGTGCGACGCGCCTGTTGAGTATTTGGTAGTGCTCGGTGGCCGAACTGAAAATGCTGCAATAGAAGGAGAATGACTTGAGTTGCTAGAAGCCGATTTTCAAGGGAAAACTCGTACTGAAGTCGACTTCTTTGCACGGGACCACTTCAAAAGCGAATACTACTTTACTAATTAATCACTAGCTATATAACTAATTTAGTAGCCGGCCTTCTTTAATTTCAAGTTTGTTATATCTACTGACACTGAAATGTCAACTTCTATTGTATCCTTCCTTGTGTTTGATTAACGTGACTTACAAAGATGATTTATGGATGGATGAGATTTCTTGTTAGATGGTCCAAAATGGAGAGAGAAACATTGTTTTACGACTTTGTTTATGTCGAGTTTGGCTAAAAATCCTTGGTCAGTTTTGAATTGAACTATGGCAAAAATAATAATAATAATCAAATCAACCTCCTTTGTAAAAAAACACACACACAAAAAAAAAAGAAAAAAAAGAAAGAAAGAAAAAAGTGGGCATCGTATGAATTTCATTCTTCAAATTTTATAACAATAAAAAGAAAAAAGAGCCACAGAAAAATCCAAAAAATAAGTAGACGTCGCTCTCAAAAAACGAAGGCCAAGAAAAATGACAAAATGGCCGGAGTAATTGGTTTTGGAGAAGGAACGGAATATTATTTAGGCAGATTCCGTTGAGGCCGGTCTGTATTACGTATGGCGTTTATCACCATCCTCATAGCCAATCACTTAAAAGATACACTATTTTTCAAATTAATAATTTTTTTTATTCCCAATATATACAAACCATGGTAAAGTTGGCCAATTAAACTTGGACTTTTTGGAGGGGTGCATTGGACCAGCATTTTTATTTTGTTTTATTCCTTTTCCAAAATCATTCCCTCTATATATAAAATAATAATAATAATGATCAGTTGGATTTTTCTTTGTGTGCATAGTTTTATGGGAAAACAGGAAAGTCTATGTTTCAGTGTTTGTTTGGCAATGCTCCATTGGCTTACAACGGGTTTGGTGAAATCCAATCATAGCTTCGTACATTTTCTATTAAAAATGGCTCGTCTTCATTTGAAGAATTAGATTGTTAAAAATTTATACTCTTAAGGATAGCACTCTAATAACATAATCTTTTTCTCAACCACGAGTTGTTTTTTCAATGATTTGGGTCAATACATCAATTATCATTAAAAGATTGTATTTATCCATAAAGATAAAGTTATAAAATGATTAAAAAAATAAAATTTAAAATAGGTTTATTGACATTAATTGCTAAAAATATATTATCTAATTGTTTTCTTGTTTCTGCACAAGTAAAGAAAGGGAAGACAATAAAGAGGAGATTTTTTTTTTTTTTTTGGTTGTATTTCTATAACGAGTTATTAATTCTCATCCTTATTTCTCAACATCGCACACTTGCACATGAAACTTAACAAATTGGCTTAGTAGTTCGGATGTCCTGAACGTTTTAAATTTAATAATTTAGTCTCTAAACCTTTTGTTTTGATAATAATCAACTTCTTAAACTTATAATTTTTAATAATTTAATCCTTTGTAATTGTACTTAAATCTATTAAAATTTGAGTGATTTTTTACACATAACTTGTATATTATAGGCCAAAAAGAATATTATTAATCATTTTTGCTTATTTTTAATAAAATTTCTTTTGAAATATTTAACTTAATTAAATTACATTCAAATTTAAACATAAACTTTAAAAAAAATTTGTATTTAAATTAAACAAAAATGATTAACAATGTCTTTCTTGGACTATAGTATGTAAGTTCTATCCCAAAAATTATCTTAATTTTAATTGATTTAAGTAAAAAGGATTAAATTGTTAAAAATTATAAATTTAGAAGATTGATTACACAAAAAAGTTTGAGAACTAAATTACGAAATTGAAAAAATTTAGGAATACCTATGCAAATAAGTCTAACAAATTTTGAGAGAGCAACAAAGAAAATATAGTAATCGAGGAGTTTCATAGACATCTACAATTCCAAAATATAATAAAGTTATCATATTGCTGTTAAAATTTGATAAAGATGCACTAAATAATTTGTTTTTTAGAGGTTTTTTTTCTTTTTATTATGCGCATTTTTAAATAGATTTTATTAATAAAAATAAATAATAAGTAAAATTATAATTTCAGTTGCTTTGATATTACATTTTTTAAATTAAATTCAAGGATTAAACAATCAAATTCAACATATTGTAATAAAATTAAGTGCAGAATTATTAGAGCTATACTTTTTTTTTTTTTTATAATTGTGATATCCAAAACTTTACCTCGATCAATCAACAGAATTCATGTAAAACACTCTCCCTATATAGATTAGAAAAATCTCGGACCTTTGACCTAAAGGCATTGTCTCAATGAATTAAGAGCACTCCATAAAAATCAAACTTCAAACTTAATCCCTTATAATTGAGAATTATAAAGGTATACTTATAATTACAATAATACATATTTTAAGATGTTGAATCTTTAATAGTATGAAAAAAAAGATGTAAAATTACACTTTCATTTGCTTTGATATTAACTACCAAGAAGCTTTTTTTTTTTTTCCTTTATCTTTCAATTTAAAAAAAAAATTTATAAAGAAGAGAACAAATAACGGGGGGACCAATAGGACACAGTTACCTGCTGTGGCCCTAACAATTTTGAGGCCAAAGAGAAGAAGAACAAGAGAAAGGAAAGAAAAGGAATAGACTCTATAAAAAGTCCTCTCCTTTATTTGCCCTTTGAATATTGATACGCTCTCTGCTTCTACTTGTACGTCTGGAATCTCTCTCTCTCTCTCCCCTCTATTTTTTTTAGAGAGAGAGAAGGAAAAAAAAAAAAAAAAACCGTGCGTTAAGAGTCGAATTTTCTGCTTAACTCCACTATTCCAAAAAGACACTTCCTTTTTTGTTATTATTGTCTTAACCGCACGGAGAGCTAGAGAGAGAAATAGAGACAAAGGAAGAAGCAGTGTCCGAAATTGGAGGGCGGGAGGATTCGAGTTTGGCCCTGTTTTGGATTTTGCAGATCTGGGTATGTTCTCTCTGACCTTTTATCGCATAATTTCTCTGGATATAAGTTGTATAATCACCGGTTATCAAATTTTTGAGGTTTTCTTCTTCTTCTTCTTCCTCTGTTTTGTGATTGTTTGACCCAAAATAACATCTTTCATTTTGGGTATCATGCAAAGAGTATGCTTGCGGAGAGTTCTCGTCGGAGTTTGTTTTATTACTTAATTTTCTTTAAGAACCCTAATTTTTTGATCAGTTTAAATTAATTAATTGGTTAATTTTACTTGATTTAGATGCTTATTTTCAGGAGTTTTCCTGTTTTGTGGGAGATTTGAGTGCTGATTGCAAATGGGTGGAAGCTTCAGCCCTAATTTCCCAATTTGCACGCGGTTTCACCACTAGCTGTTTATTTATCTTCGTAATTACGTTCTTTATTTGAAATGGAGTAAAACAAAAAAAAAAATCCCAGTTTTCAGTTCCCATATTTATGAATAATGGTGAAACCTTCCTCTTCAAGATAAGGTAACAGTGAAAAGTTTGATGTTCTTTTGGCACATTGGCAATGTCTTTGGCTTTTTCATACTAAGTCTTGCGCTTTTACTGTTGTTTCTTGTTGATACTTGTTAGAGTTTAAGGTGTTGGGGTGCTGTAAGGTATGACTTTAGGGAGATAACAATTGCTTTCTATAAAGGGATACGATCGGTTTACCTTCGTATGCCAGTCTTCGTTTTCGCAAGAGTGAAGAATCTTTTCCCCGGTGTTACAGGATGTGACAGTTTAGCCACATGTTTAACTGGCTAAATTTCTCTGTATTTGGATTTTGTATAATCTAAGTTATGAGATCTTTAGAAGCTATCAAAAGTCAATGTTTTCTGAATTTAGGTATGGAATGATTTAATTATTATCATTTATTATTCTTAGCTGAAGTGCGTGCTTTAGCGATACCTTGGATCTGGATGTAGTAACAAGAGAGAAATAGAAGGAAAAAGTGGAGTGCACTGGAAGTTTGCTTGACAAGCAACATTTTTTCTAAGTATTCTGGTTTCCAGCAGTTAATTCCTGTTATGTACTGTTTCATGATGATTTGCCATAACTTTGTTGAGCATATACACGACGGATTCCATTTTTTCTTGGTGTACGATTTGAGCTTAGACTCGAAGTTGTTTTGTTTTAGAGAATGGAGACTGATATAATTCTTGAGCTGATTATAGGACATGATGCTAAATTGGTAAAAGCAAACTATTAAGTGTTGAATGTTTGTTTGACATGTTTAGCATGCTAAATTCTTTTAACCTCTAAGGTTGATTTTGGAATTAAATGCTATTGGAGTTTTCTTTGGCTTTATGCTATTGTGATTTGCGTATTTGATTTTTTTTTTTTTTTTGGGTTTCTTTTCTATAGATAAATGACAAATGTATCAACAAAAGGGTGTTCCTAGTTCAAACTTTTCTCGGAACAATTCGTTTGTCCATGGTCAACATTTAGATAGTAGTGCGAACACAATGGACCCCATGAATGGAGGGAACAATCTCAATAACCCCAGTCTCACCTCCAAACAAAGGTTGCGTTGGACACATGATCTTCATGATCGCTTTGTTGACGCTGTGCAACAACTTGGTGGACCAGATCGTGAGTTTCACTAACTTATATTTGCTGAACCAGTGTTTTATTTTTATTTATATTCTGTCCCCTCAAATTTGTTTGCTGATTTGCTGCCTTAGTTTAATTAATGACTATGTGCTAAAGCTTAATTGGTATCTAATATTTCGTTGGGAATTATCAAAACGTGTCGTGTGAATATCTAGACAAGATATTTATACAGTATTACTTCCTTGTAGCGGAATAGTCAATTCCTATGTAGAAATCCATCAGTTCCTGCGTACAATTTCTGTGTTCGTTTATTAGGATTAATATTTTGCTGCATTTTGTCCTCTCTCAGGTGCTACCCCCAAAGGTGTTCTCAGAGTGATGGGTGTACAAGGTTTAACAATTTATCATGTCAAAAGTCATTTACAGGTATATGTAGTTGAATTATTTAAACATTATCTTTTACCTTTCTCATCGTAGGTTTTCAAACTAAGCATTTAGGGAATGTGTTTAGCGTTCTCATTGTTTGTTTCATCCTGTTTTTGTTATGCATCCAGAAATATCGCCTTGCAAAATACCTACCTGACTCCTCATCTGATGGTACGTGTATCTGATTTGATTTGTTTATCATCATTATTATTAGTTTGTATCTGATGATAGATACAATTGTCATTGATTACAAAAAGGTATTAATAATTACTGAAGTAATTTTTGGATTTTGGACTGCAACACTTGGGCTGATTTTCTATATCAGTAAGAAACATCGGTTTGTTTTGGTATAATCCTGGCTTAATGTGTTGAAACCTTTTGTGTTGATGCAAGGAAAAAAAGCTGACAAGAAAGAACCTGGGGATGCACTTTCCAATTTGGGCGGTTCATCGTAAGGCTCCACTCTTGGGTCTTTCAATACTAATTTACTAATAGATAAATAGATCGTGGCAATCTAGTCTTTATTTGAAGTTTGTACTAGAAGAACTACCTGCTTGGTACATATGAGCATCGAATGTAGCTATAAATTTGTTATATTGGTCGATCTCATCTGAGTATGAGTAACAACTGAGATAAGAACATAAAATCATAAACGACGAAAATGTGTGGCTGATTAATTTGACTTGTCAGTTGGCTGATAAATGTACATGCTCTTTCTCTTTCCAGAGGGGTGCAAATTACTGAAGCGCTGAAGCTTCAGATGGAGGTCCAGAAGCGGCTGCACGAGCAACTAGAGGTTGATTTCTATTTTGCGATTATTGTCCAAATTAAGCAAAGTAGATACTATGATTAAGTTTAAAATTTAAACTGTCAAAAGTACAACAGGTGCAGAGACAGCTACAGTTACGCATAGAAGCCCAAGGCAAGTACTTGAAGAAGATTATTGAAGAACAACAGAGACTAAGCGGAGTTCTTTCAGAGGCTCCTGGGGATCCAGTGGCGGGTGAAAATCACCCAGAATCCGACAAGACAGAGCCAGCAACTCCTGCACCAGCCTTTGAGGCCCCCCTTCAAGACAAGGCTGCCAAGGAACGCACCGCGGATAAGAGCCTCTCTGTTGATGAATCATTATCATCTCACCATGAACCGTCGACTCCAGATTCTAGTTGCCATGTTGGTGATTCCCCATCTGAGAGCCCAAATGGTGAGAGGTCAGCTAAGAAGCAACGCAATAACACAAGCGGAGCATATGCAAAGCCGGAATTAGTGCTTACACACCAGATACTGGAGTCGAGTTTAAACTCCTCTTACCAGCAACCACAGTCTGTTTTCCTGACTAGAGAGCAGTTTGAATCATCCGGAAACACGGTCGGGAATGACGATCAGCTGGAAAAAGTCACAAACAACGATCTATAATTACCGTGTAATAGGTAGAATTTGCGCTTAGGACTTTAAAATTTCCTTGTACGAGTGTGTTGGGAGGCCGTCTCTGACCAGGTCAAATGATGCTTTAATTAATAGATGTTTTGAGATAAGTAGGTTCAGCCTAAACACGTTCCCAAAAATAACTTTAAAGTTAGAATCAAATCGAGAGAATTACTGTGAACTAGGGCAGGAGATGGTTCGCTTTATATGCTAACTGGCTTGTTATAACGTAGATATATTTCCTTAATTTTATCAGTCTATGGACGTTACTACATTCCTTTAATGGATTCTTTTAGGTGTCAACTAATTTGACCTTTAACCGTCATTACCTGCCGATACCAGCAAGGAAATTTTGTTTTTTGTTTTTTGTTTTTAAACAGAACTCAATATTAATTTGCTGCGATAATGATATTGGTCCGAATAGTCTTGGGACTTGGGCAAAAGAAAAAAAGAATGGTCTTGGGAAAAAAAAAGTACAAAAATATATCTATCGCTGGAACTTAGGAGATATTGGGACTTGTTAGTAGTAGAGTGTCTTAAAGGAACCAAACTTGAAAGGAAGGGAAATTTACCATGATTTAAATCTAACATGATGTTAGAAACTTGGCAAGTCCTGCCTTGACAGGGAACGAAGATATCTAATGGCTTATAAATATCAATAAGTTTTTTTTTTTTTTTTAGTCGACAATTATCAAAACTTATAATATAAATCCACTTTAATCCTCTTCTTTAAGACCCATGTAGTCAAATTCTTGAATTGTCTCGTGAAAACTGTATATATACTGTGTTTTAATCTTATATTTTGCTATGAACGATTGGAGGTCATAGGTACGTCACACATTTTCCAAATACACACAACCCGTGAGCAAGATTCCCGTATAACTTGGTGATAATTTTGGCAGAATATCGATTTCATTCAAAGGTAAATTTACACAACACGACAAAACTATAGGACGTCGACAGGACCAAGGGTGGACATATAATCATGCACGCTAAGCTTTAAATCGATCTGAATTCTGTCACTCTGCCGTAGCCGGGCAGCCGCATTCATGCTTAAATCAGACAAATCAGACAAATGCACAACTCAACTCCTCAAGTGCCAGCTTTTCCATATACAGATACACTACGGTCAATCTTTGGCTCGAATAATTGACCTAACAAGGTCCAAGCTTGTAAAGACCGACAATTTTATTGACCTAACAAGGTCCAAGCTTGTAAAGACCGACAATTTTTTTGTGCCGTGTGAAGTTGCCAAATGCACGTACTTGAGGAAGAGATTGTTGGACATGGGAGGAAGAGGAACTCAACAAGAACAGGACGAGAATGGGGCACACACGAGTTAAAACAGATTCCGTGATGTTAAACAATATGAGAATGAAAGGATCAGAACCCACGTTACAGGGTTGGAGACACACTAATGAGAAGTAAATTAAGAAGATTAAAAAAAGAAAATGAAAAAGAAAAAGAAAACATTAGCAGCTACAAACCCTCATCTAGTGAAAACGGTCATGAAGAGCGATGTCTCCGGTGATTTACTCTCTTTAGAATGCACTGGCGCAGTCGTCTACTAAGAGCCTCTAACTTCTCGAGTTTTTCACTTTTCGGCTTCTTTGGTATGGTTGGCGCTTTCTTCTTCTTTTCCTCTTTTGTTTGGTCCGACGGCTTCTGTTGTGTGCTGTTTCGTAGAGGTGTTGCAAACACCTTAAGCGTCTTCTAGAATACCAAAAGAAAAAAAATTAAAACAAAAAATCAAGATATGTCTATTATCTCAATAGAATCACCAAGGCAAAACACCCTAATACTGAAACCTAAGACAAGAGTTCATCAATCTCGAACCTTGTCATCTAACGCCTAGATTTGACAGGGCTTGGTAGCAAATGAAAAATATTCTTGTACACCACTTTTATCCCAAACAAAAAACAAACAAAAAAAATTAGGCTGTTCTACTTAAGGCTGACTACGATTGATAGGATTATGAAGTAGCATATGAAGAAAAAGAAAATACTTTCAGAGGAGGGAGGGAGAGAGAGAGAGAGAGAGAGAGAGAGAGAGAGAGGACCTGGTGACCATTCTCTGCAGCTATGCAATCTGCAGAAGATTCTTCATCACTGCCTCCTAAAGATGAGCATCTTCCCCAACTCTCCCTATTTGAGCTTGTATATGAGCAACATTCATCATTCTGGCTATTTGGCTTATCCTGTAAAACAATATATAGACAGACTAAGCGAAAAATATCTGTTAAGTGGTCAGAGAAAACAATGTTTTTGGTTCACTACCCAACTCAAAATAATGATGAAATCGGTGACATTTTAATTTCTTGGAAGGTAGTAGGAAATAAGCTCACCTGTAATTGTGATGATTCATGACCAAACTCATTAATCTCAGCAAGTACAGATTCCTGCATTGTTAAGAATCACAAGATAGTTCAAACGTTAAGTAACCATGAATAATACAAAGAAGTAACAAACCAGAAAAGAAGATCCATACAGCAGTCACTGGAGCAATATCAGAAAGAAGTTCATCTACTGATTTAGTAGTTGAAACAATGGGAGGAGCAGAAGATGAACTTGCTGCATCCGTACCGGTAGTGTGAACGCCAGTAATAATCTCGTACAACAAACCCTGTAATGAGAAGGAAAACAAATTACTATCAATCTCAATGGTAATAGAACAAGTCCCTTGTTAGAAAATACTAGGAAATCACATATGTCTATATATATATTTAGTACATGGAATTGTTGACATATTCCATAATTGCATCAGCTGTAACAGTGAGTTGAAAACAAAGATTGCTCCTACATTATAGCAGATAACATATAAACTCGTATATTCTTATAGAAGTAAATGATTTTTTTAAGATTTTAAATTTAAGATCTAACTTACAACACACAATACTATAACTCAACTGGAAAACACTCAGCATGGACTTGAATCATTGAAACCGACAAATGAACAGAAAAGCATGGCACTTTAAAATTTTTTATAAACAAATATCATATCAAATGGGAATTACCTCGTCCATACCAGCCGCAACCTTCAAATCCCCCAAATCATAGTATTTCTCTGGCTTACGCGAATTAGCAGAAGAAATTTGCGGAGGGTGAAGAACATTGAAGAAGAATATTGACACTGAATCATAGTAGAACTGTGGCCGGGAGGAGTTGTGATCACCATCAAAATATATGACGTTTTTATCTCCCTGCAGAGGTACAGAGGCATGATTAATTCAATATTTCCACGGTTTTGCAACTAGGACAAATTAATTTCAGAAAGTAGCGGATCCTAATTGAGGCAGTACCACATAAGAGTTATATATGTCGTCAGAATGGTGGGGCTGAATGAATTTATCATCCTTAGCATGTCCAAACAAAGCAGGAATGAATGTCTTGGGTGCAACCTGCCAGCCACCAAGATGGGCCTATTTAGTTTATTGGAAAAATTTCACAACGTTAATGAATTAGGTTTAACTACATTGCTTTTCAATATACATACAACAAAGACAAACCTGTAAGCAATTAAGATTCATTATATCAAACTTTGCCTTCTTGTCAATTACCCGGCGCATGTATTGCACTGCCATCTTAACCTGATTAAGAAGAATGGACACAAAAATATCACAGAGAATGGTTTAGATATTCCTTGTACCAAATCTAAAGTGTGGTTAATAAAGTGAGAGATCGGTGAAGACACTTTACAGTGAACTTAGGAAGCCGAATTTTGTACACATCAACAAGTTCCATCATTAGATCATATAAATTTGAAAACGCACTATCCAACACCATTCCAGCTATTGAAGGATCTTCTGCTCCATAAAGGAGGCTGCAATTAAGATATTTTAGTTAATACATAAACAGTTTAACAAAAAATGGCAAAATAGAACTTTCCATCAGCTAGTAAAATGGAACATTTAGTGACAACTTCTGCAAAACAAAATATTAATCCATCTTTGGCCACAACAATGCAGTTCGAACAAAAGAGCAATTCGAGTAAACCTTGCAAATGGAAGAAATCCGCAAGAAAAGAAATCAACAACAAACTTATGAACTTTAGATAACAAATGTTGCATAACAGAAGATGAAGTACCAAGTTACTGCACCCATAGATCGACCCCAAAGACCTATACGTGAAATTTGTTTGTTGCTTCTTAAGTGTGTTATAACAGTTTTGAGGTCATCTTTCTGCATAGATAAATGGAAACTTAGGTATCTCAAAGAGAAGAAACTCGTAAAAGAAAAAATAAAATAACGATAAATGGGTAAGGTACCTCATGCCAACCAAGGCTGACGTAATCACCATCAGATAGGCCTGAACCTGAAAAATCAAGAGCGAAAACAGTGATATTTGATGGAAGAAGAATAACAGCAGCCTCATTTGCGTCTGCCCTGCATCCACTGCATTATTCCACATAAGACAGGTGAGTAAGCTCGGAGTTTAACTTCTGTATACGTGGTAGGACCTTCATGAGCGGAACAACGTAGACGTTTTATTTCTTCACAGATATTATAAAAAAAAAAAAAAAAAGAAGGTTAATAGTGGTCTAACTTCTCTACTCCTACCTGTTTCCATGGCAATATATGACACAGGGAAGGGGAGAGTCTTCGGAGAACTGCGAAGGCACATAATGACTACACCGCAACACGTGGCCCCTCGCATTCCTGAGCTGCAAATGTTGAAAAATAAATAATCCAGCATGGTTCAGGAACTATCATGCAAATGCACATTTTTGCAAACTCGCGAAGAGAACAAAACAAAAGGACTGCAATGCACTGGTGTCCATACTTGCCTCCAAGTCTTGTCGTCTGTATGTTCTCCCTGCAAGCGTGAATTCCTTTTCCCATAGATACTGATCCGGATTGTAGTCCGCCCTGAACATTAAATTTTACACCCTAAGCAAAGTTTTAAGATTTATTTATTTTTTTAAAGGGAAAATTTTAAGATTTAAATTGCTAAGGAACAACAACTTGATGAGCTAAAGAATGCAAGAGAATTTAAAGTTTGTACAATTAAAGAAAAAATGAATTCATTCAAGGGCATTTAATAACCAATTTAATTCAACTAAAAGATTCAAAATTTTACACTGCACAAAGCAAATGTCTAACTGTGTAAGTTACATATATATATATATATTCCATTTCGGCATGAAGAACAATGATAAAGCCAGACTCTTGAACCAGTCTCCATTACATAACGTGTAAAGCACGTCGAAAATTGACCTAAAATTCCTATACATTCCAAATTGGCTATGCCCTGAATATGAAAAATATCTTCATTTAAAGTCAAAATGAATTCTTTTTTTTTTTAAATAAAAAAAGGAAAATTTGGTGAAGGTAAAGGGCAGTGCGAAGGAGGGTACCTGGGAGGGCGAATTACAAAATTGATGAATTGATCGATCATTTTGCCTCCCAACCTCGTCTTCTCATGAGAATATTTACACGAATAAATTCCCTAAAAAAGAAAAAAAAAATCTCTTTCAACCTCGATTTCTACTCCACCTCCTCTCTCTCTCTCTCTCTCTCTCTCTCTCTCTCTCCAAATTTCCAGCAGAAGAGCTTTGAGCTTGACCAGAAACGCCTTCAAAGAAAGCGCCCAAGAAAAAAAGCTAAAAATTTTTCCACGAGCGAGATCCAGTACTGCGAAAAAGTTCCACAAAGAAAAGCTGCAACCTTTTCAGGAGAGAGAAAGGGGAAGCAAAATAAATAAATAAATTTTAGAGAGAGAAAGTGGACCCCACCGGGCAAAAATCCAATCCTCCGAGGAAAGAGGAGGATGATTACAATGGAAGGATAGTCGCAGAGAGAGAGAGAGAGTGACCCCAAAAAAAAAAAAAAAGTTTCCCAGATCTCCAAACTCTCACAGCGGCTCAATTTCTCATATTTTCCTTTCTCTTAGCAAGAAAGCTAAGCGAAGAAAGGGACGGGAAGAGAGAGCAGGAAATTCACCGGACCGAAAGAAGCCAAACAAAAATAAATAAATAAATAAACAAAGGACACCCCCTAAACCAAACCCAGCAAGACTCATTTATGAGAAGTGAGAGCGAGAGAGAGAGAGAGAGAGAGAGAGAGAGAGAGTGTGTGAGCGTTGTTACACTTTCCTCTTCCGTACAGGAAAGAAATTGAAAATATTTGGGTAACAAACAAACAATAAAAATACTGAAAAAATAACACTAATATTATAAATCATTATTAATAAATAAATAAATTATATTAAAAGGATGTTTGGTAAATACATTGTGTTTTAATTATGTTTGATTATAATTTTTTTTAGTATTATATTTGTTTGAAAAGCATTTATTTTGTATTTGAATAAAATGTGTATTTGGATGAAAAGTATTTTAAAATTGAAAAGTTGGGGGCGTTTGGTAAATGCATTACATTTTGATTGTATTTGAATGAAATTTTTTTTTAAATATTGTATTTGGTTGAAAAATATTTATTTTGTATTTGGATAAAAAGTATTTTAGAGTTGAAAAGTTGATGTAATTGATAAAAATAAAAATAAATAGTAAAGTTGAATGTGATTGTTTTAAAAATATTTTGAATATTAATTGTTTTCGTATCATTGTTACAAAATTTATGTTTGGTGTAAAATTATATTACATTTGTGTAAAACTAAAATGTAATTTTTTTATCAAACAATACCTTAATATGATTGATAAAAATAGAGATAAATAATTATAATTAAAAAATTAATGTGATTATTTTAAAAAAAATTTAAATAATAATTATTTTTATAATATTATAAAAATAATTATATTTAAATATAAACTTTATATTTAATATAAAATTGATTTTCCTAACGTAATACACCCTAACACCACCTCACCGCAAACCAAAAAAAAAAAAAAAACCCGCCACAGCTGACAGCAACGTTTGCATATCAGACTGTACAATTCCTTTCCACATGTCCTTCGTTTCTTTATTTATATTTTTTTCATTTTCATTTTCGACCAAATATACAATTTTATAATAATTTTTATAAAATATAATAATAATAAAAACATAAAATATGATCTCACAACAATGTTATATTTGATTTTATTTCAATAAATTTGAAGTATATTATTCTTAGGGCTCGTTTTGAGGCCATATCCGGCCCTCAAATTTTCATTTTTTTCTAAAACTTTCTTATTTTTCACTAACACTACAATAAATTCCAAATTTTAAAAATTCATAACTTTTTGTATACAAGTCCAAATGAGATAAATTTTTTTAAATTGTATAGAATTTCGAGAGAAACGAAACAATATCCATATTGATATTTTTTTTTAAAAAAAATTTTAAATTTTTTATTTTTCACCTCAAACAGTTTTTTCTCCCAAACACATTCTCCAAAACAATTTTTTTCCAATCCAAAAATAACATCTCCAACACCCTCCCCCAAACTCCCCCTTAAATTTTGACAATTATTTTTATAAAATTAAATAAATAATTGATGTTAAAATAAAAATAATATTATTAAATAAAATAAATGTAATTTTTAACTCTTCATTTTTATTTTTATTTTTATTTTTTTTGCGTTTGTAATCCTTTTTGATTTGCTCTTCTTTTGAGTACCTCTGCAAATTCTAAAGCAGACTTTTTTAATTTTTTTAATTAATTTATTTTTTGGTTTTGCTAGTAGAGATCTTATATGCGCGAGCTTGAACAAAGGGGTACGAGCTTTTTCTTTTCATTTTTTTTTTGATATTTGATTATTTAATTTTGCAATCTTTGTGGGTTTTTCAGCAGCATCAAAAATACATATTACCGTTTAGGTATAATATAATTTTTATTTAAATATAAAAATTTTATGTTTAAATATAATATTTATTATTAAAATAATTATTATTTATTTATTTTTTAAAAATAATTATTTATTAATTTTTTAAATTTTTTATTTACATCATACTTTTTCTTTCTTTAATCCTTTTATATATTTTTATTAATCACATTAACTTTTCATCTTTAAAATATAATTCAAATACTTTTTATTTAAATACATATTTTATTTAAATATAAATCAAATATTTTTTAATTAAATATAATACTTAAAAAAATAAATTATATTTAAATATAATTAAAATATAATACGATTATAGGTATTAATCTACTACCAGTGTTGTACCGACTCCGGGCATAGGCCAACTTTGTTGTACCGCCGTGTCATTTTGGGGTCAACACCGTGTGCTGAAAAATAAAAATAATACAATCTTTAGAAAAAGAAAATAACAGTACTTTTTTGTTTCCTTAATCAAGAAAGTCATTACAGTTTCATTAAACAATAAATAAATAAGAAAGTCAATAACAGGATGCAATACTCTTTTTCCCCTATTTTATGCTTCTCTAACGTTTACATTTATTCAAGTACCATTTGACTTGACTTAAAAAAAAAATTGGATAACGAATTTTATTTATATTATATTTAAATATAATATAAATATTTTTTATTTAAACATATAATATATTTAATATATTATATTATATAATATTTATTTGAATGAAAAATATTTAAATTATATTATATGTTATGTAATTGATAAAAATAGGGAGAAAAAAAGTATATACAGTAATTAGTAAAAATAATAAAAAATTAAAATGATAAATAATAATTGTATTATATTTAAATTATGATATGATTACTATTTGAATGTAATATTTTTGTATTTAGATAAAAACTACATTGTATTCAAATAAAATATGAATGTAATGTAATAAACAAACGCAGTCTTAGCTAATCTCTAGCAAATTAATCTGTGCAAACCATAGTTTTGTTTAGGACATTATTGTTAGAGAAATTCAACATTTTATACCTAATTATCTTTATTAATGAGGTTTATTATTTTTTATAATTTACAAATGCAAAATGTGAACTATAATTATATCTTTTTTTTTTTTTTTGCGAATCTACATAAAGTAATGCTCTTTATTAATATATATTTTTATAATTATAGAATGTGTTATGTGCATATTGGTATATTGTCGAACACGTTAAATTTTGTATTTATATCTTTAATTTATATTAATAGGCTGCTGCTTGGATGGTGTTTAGGGGTTATTTCCCCTTCAAATGCTTGCCACCAGTTAGATTAAGGTCAAACATAAGATAATGCGTGCTTGAGTAAGTGACTTCTTGATAGCTTGACAAAAGTTCTCGATGTCATCTTAGACAAAGGATTATGCATCTAAGAAGTATCGAAATGGGCACAAAAGGATTTTTTATGAGACTTTTCCTGAGAGCACTAAAAGCTTAATCTTGAACCAAATATTAAGATGGAGACATTAATATTGTTTAAATAGGTTGGTAGGACGCTCGTACTCCTCGTTAATTATTTGGATTCAAATTGCATCTATTGTATTGAACAGAATACATGAATAATCTACTTTATGAGGTATTTATATATTAATTTATGTGGAAATGAATCCACAGTTTAGGATTATTTAAATATGTCAACTTCTATTTTTGTAACCCTCTTTTATTAAAAATAATAATAATAATTGAGATAGAGGTCTACATATGTATTGCCGTCTTGAAGGCATCAAGATCAATTTGCCTTTTATTCTTTTACTCAAAAACAGTTTCTTTAGAGGGAAAAAAAAAAAAGTCAAACGCATTTTCGGAAAACAATCCGAGTATTATTTCTTAAAAATATTCATTTTCCTATTTATATTGAAGTAATATCATTTTCAAAATTAATATTAAACAGGTGAAAATAACTAATTGCTGAGTAGACTAGCCATAATAAACTTGTGGTATTACACGTAATTGGAAAACTTCACTAAGAATAGGAAGAAATTGAGTGCGTGTTTGGTTTTGTTTCCAAAACAGATTTCACGATTCCTTAGGAAATCGATTTCAAAATCGGTATGAAATTGTGTTTGGTTTGTATTGTTTTTGAAAACAGATTTCAAAACGAATCCAAAATCTCCTTTGCTCCCAATGTAAAATTGAAAATGATTAAAAGTCGTTTTCTCTGATTTCATTTTTTCCATTTCTCTGATTTAATTATTATGATTAATTAAGATTTAATTGATATAGTAATTACTTAAATATTATGGTTATTAATTTTTAATTCATTTTTCAATTAAAAAATTTTATTAATTTTTAATTTTTGGTATTCATAATAATTTTTTTTAAATCAAACATAAATATGTTTTTATAGAATACTTATAAAATGACTGGTTTTCAAAAATATAATCAAACACAGTTTCACTTTTTTGTTTCTCAAAACATACACTCAGAAAATAAAACCAAACACAATTTCAAAAACGTTCTCAGAATTGTTTTCAAAACTATTTAGAATTTGAAAACATAACAGATTTCAAAAACAATACCAAACGCTACCTGAATTTTCTTTATTCAATTCGTTCATACTCACAACATCCAGTATTGACTTGGATGTCACCTTTCAGGGATGATTTTAGTGCCTTCGAGGTATAGTTTCAACAGCCATGATTTCAAGCCATAGCTTTAACAACTACATCGAATCAGGGTGAAAATGTTAGGCTTTTTTCTTATTATTTTTTTAGCAAGAGTGTTCCTTGACTATTTACGTTTTGCAAAGTAGTTTCTGCAAAAATCTTCATGATTGATCCCCTTAAACTTCAAATTTTGTTTCATCAACAGTTCTTCTGATTGTGTTTGATAAACTAAAGATGATTTTGATATGATTCGCATGGTTTTCGACGTTTTTTTCCCCTCACGCATTGTCAATGTGCCATGCACATATCAATTTCCGTAAAAAAAAAAAAAAAAACTAGACAGAATTGAAAGGACCTTTGATGCAATGACTTTGAAGTTTAAGGTCAATTGCCAATAATTTTCAGTTCAGGGGTAATCACAAAAAGTTATGGGGGTAATGGTGTAACAAAGTCTAAATGAAGGAAAAGATAATATCAACGTACCTGAGTTGAAAACTAGTGAAAGGTAAAAATCTCGATTAGTGGAAAAATATGAAACTGAAAAAAAAAAAAAAAAAAACAAAATTCCCGTTCATAGTCTAACAAGAGGCTTTAGAATTAGCTATCTTGGGTAAACTTTACAATGACTGAAAAAGACAGGAGAAGCTCATCCCCTTCAGAGTAGAAAGAGTTCCAGCTCTTGACACTTTTAAGCGTGCAAAGCTTCAACTATGATTTCCAGTTAGAGAAATTCACTACCAGCAAATGTGGATGAATTCTGATGAATGCCGACCTCCCCATCTATGCAGATTGCTAGCAGAGTCCAGAAAATGGTACTGTTTTTACAACTCTAACTCTTTTAGCAACGAGAAGACTTACTACACATATGTGAACTTCGGAGGGTTTTGGTTGTTTATGGCTCTTTCGTTACGGTTAGTATTTAAAACTTCAAGACGTTTTAAAGATCACTAGCTTCTTGGTTTTACTATGCCCTGCAACTTCCACCCTCCAAGTCCTGCCAAAGCAAATGCCTGTGATTGGAAAACACTGGATTAGTCGGGGACAAAGAGAATAAAATAGACCAGAACTAAAAGCTTAGTCCCATATAGTACGATCGAAACTAAAAGTTTAGTTCCACAAAGTACGACTGAAACATTCATAAGCATCCATAGTTGCATCAACTCGGTAAATAATTACATATCTTTCATCTACCCCATATTTGATTTAAATAAATGATGTATCCTACCAGAAAGGAATACGAACATTGATAACTTGAATGACCCTTGCAAAATGCCTGCTATATAAATGCACATAACTGGTGTGTGTGCATGTTGCTCAACTTACGACTCACAATGCTATAGACTTCTTTCCAACAATTAGCTATAAAAACTCTCAAATATCTCCATTGATCACAAACGGAGGCTAACAGGCAGGATGGATCATCTCAGGAAGAACTGAAATTGACTTCGACTGCATATGACCTTGAAATAACCAAGCAGCTATCACTGCTCCTTTGCTTCTCAATGACGAGCTAAACCAAAAGCACCTTCCTAGTTAAATGACACAACCCCAACCTCCCAACACGTAACGGGAGGTCAGCGTTCAAACCCAACAATTAATTCCTCTCTTTAAGTTCAAAATTGAGAGACAGAATATTGCTCTTTTATACTTTATCTTTTACTACTTATATCCCCTTAAATAAGGAATTCCTAGGCTCACTGCTTACTTATCTCTTTTATATCAACGAGCTATTGAGAACACCTTACGCCCTTTGTAATTGCATGTGTCCATTCCCTCCACTAGTTTGAGCTAACTTTTTATTTTGCAAGTCTCAAGTAATATATTATCAAAGAGGGAGAGATACTCAATCCATTAGCTTTCAGAGAATGAGCTATTGAGAACTCCTTTATGGAAAACTATATGGTACTACAACCATTAAGTTTAATATGATTTAAATACTAAAAGAATGGAGAGGGCAAAAGTCTCAGACACTACAGAGCTACAACTTCTAAAGGATTATTAAGGCCATTTAGTTTCTTCTACTAGATTCATTTCAAAGACGTATATTCTCATTAAAAAAAAAGGGGGGAAAAACAGGACAAATATTGTTATTAAAATAAATACTAATAACAGAATATAAAGGAAGCTAACTAACCTCAGTCCAAGATTTCCCAGTTGTTTCGAGCAAAGCAGCATTGCACGTCTTCAATTCAACGGAGGAGCCTGTGAACATTGAGGCCGCCTCTTCCCAACCCCTATTATGTCCCATACACCTGTAAAGATATGTCATCATCACCACAAAGCTCTTTCACAAAGTAGCATAAGAAAGGTTTTATGAACCGAACAAGATATCAAATGAAACTAAAGACATTAAAAGTATCTAACATGAAGATACCGCCAATCTAAGCCACTTCAAAATCCTAAATTACCAGTTCAGACGAAATAAAGTTGTTCGAAATTTAGGTCCCGAAGGCATTTCCTTTTTGCTTTTGTCTCAAAGAATCATCCCCTAATTTTGCCTAATAATACACATATCAGTTCCGAAGAAGCCAAATGGTGATCAGAACTTACATAACAGTGACTATCTCATCTCCTGAATTTCTACAGACAACCTGTTGAAGGTGCTCAGCTGTCTGACCATCCATGGCCGCAATCGAATAAAAGCTCGAAAAGAATCGCACTTCGGCTTCCAAGAACCCTTGCACGTGTTCCTGCATAATCTTTAGCGTCTCCTTCGTTCGCAATGCGTCACTAAACACAGACATATATAGAAAAATCAGAATATTTAAGTCTCCAAAATCCAATAAAGTTCAATTCGTTCTTCAATTACAACGTCCAACCTAGACAGAATGAGTTGAGGAATCCAACCCAACTCCTGGAGCTTTTGAGCAACTTGAATGGCGTCCGCTTGCCCTGTTTTACTCAGAGGCCGATCATGATCTGCGAAAATTCAAAATCACAACCAAACAAAACATAAAAAGACGTGCACTTTATCATCATCCAAATCAATCAAGCAAAGAACAGTAATCGCTCGCGGGATAGAGAGAGAGAGAGAGAGAGAGAGAAACCTCGGAGGGAGCGATCTCTCCAGGAGCTCTTGGCGTGACGAAGAAGAATGAGGCGGCGAGAAATGGAGTCAATTGGGGAAGAAGGAGCTTCGGAGTCCTCGGAAATGGCTTCGCCACCTTTGTCCTCCACAGACGTGGAGATGACCAAGGACGACCGGCAGCGCAAGGCTCTGAAGCTCCGGCGAGAAATCGAGGAGGGTTTCGACGGAGGCCGAGGTTTGAAAATGGGTTGGTTTAGCTGTATGTTAGAGAGCGTAACCGCATTCATCATATTGCTCTATTACTCCGATGAGAGAGAGAGAGAGAGAGAGATGAGTGAGTGAAGTGAGGAGTGAGAGACGGCCTTCTCGGTTTCTCTCCGTCTCTCTCCTAATCCGCAGACAGAGAGAGAAACACGCGCTGGCGCGTGAAAGAATTCAGACGGTGTTGACGAGCAACGACAGATCGTTTGTAATAGGATTAATTTTGATTTTGACCTCTACTTTGTTCCATATATTATTCCATTTTAGTCTCAGAGTTTATAATTAATTAATTTGGTATGTTTGGATCATTACCAAACTAGATAATTTAGATTAAATTTAAAATAATTAAAATATAAAATAAATCTTATATTTGGTGATTAAATTTGAATTAAAAAATTTTATTTGAATTAAAAATGTTTGAATGATAAAAATTAGTTTTGAATTTATATTGAAAATTATGTTTTTTTTTTTACTTTTTTATATGATTAGTATAATTTTTTGGTATAACAGAAGATTTATAAATAGTATTTTTGAGTTCAAAATATTATATAAGTTATGAATTAAAAAACCCAAAATGAACCAATAAACTAAATATAAAATTGAGTTTAAAATCAATCTTTTGAGTTCAAATTTATGATCAAAAGGAACCCTAAATCACAACCTAATCTATCAAAAAGATCTCATATTTGACCCTTGCATCACAAAATTGTTAAAAACTCAATGAAATCATGCGCCTATTTGCACAGCTAATTAATAAGATGTATTCCAAATCAATTAAGCCATTAAAATAAGAAAATTAGAAAAATTGTGGGGACACAGTTTTAATCTTATTTTAAGTATTAATTTATATTATCTTAAAATAAGTAAAATATTTAGAAAATAATTTAATCATAATCTCAATTTATAAATATCAATTTATATGATATGTGAGTTATATTTTTATTATTTAAGGGAGAAAATTCACCATCACAAGAATTGGTATTCAAAAAATTTTTTTTTACTTGACTTGGTATGCATAGCATTACTCTTAAAATAAACAAGTGTTTGGAGGCATGGGTCAACTCAATTTCAAATTTTTTTTAAGTTCATTTATTATTTACAATTTCAATTATAATTTTACAACTTAAATTTTAAAAATTCTTAATTTTATTTATATAAGTTCAAATTAGATATTTTTTTAAATTATATTAAATTTTGGGATAAATAAAATAAATCTTATATTATTTTTATATTTTTTAGCTTTCATCGTTTAAAACTATATATCAAATACAAATAATTTAACTCAAATTTAATTTAAAAAACTCAATTCAAATCTATACTAAATGAGTACAAAAAGAGTACAATTTTTAACTCAAAAGAGGGGGAAAATAAAAGGAACGTATTACATATTTATATTTATCTTTATCGTTATTGTTATTTTATTTTGATGAATAGAGGTGCAATATGTAATATACAAAAACGTAGGAGTCGAAACAGGGCCAAAACTGAAATTAAGACATGGCAAACGACACGAAGTAAAACCGGGTAAATCCTCGAAATCTATCTAATCTGAGATTGATTGCGGGTAATTTCTTGGAAAGGAAGGTACGGCATTCGTCCAAAAAACAGTTCGAAACGAAAAAGTGCTTCTTCGTAATCTGTTATTGTTTTTTCTTTTTTGTCGTACGTGGGTAGAATGTGAAACTCACCAGGGGCATAAACGTAAATCCGACCTGACGGTCGCTTTCCACCTGTCCCACATTCCATGTTTTCCTAACGAGGACGGAGAAGGTGCCCCATAGAAGAAAAGCAAATTATAACTCACAAACAATAACAAAAAAAAAAAAAAAAAAATCGGTGATTTTTTTTCTTTCCAATTTTTCATCATATATATATATGTATATATAAATCGATATTCACACCGAGACTGGTGGTTGGAGAAAGACTGCCAATCACTGACTCCGACGACGGAGCAACCGCCGCCGCCGCCGCTGCCGCTGCCGCCGCGATATAACTCGTGTATGTCTATTTTTTTTAACCGGAACAGTCTAATTCAATTTCAGTCGGAAGATTCTGCTTCCTTTTTTTTTTTCCCCCTTTTGTTTCTTTGTTGGTCCGTTTCTCTTTGTGGGATATGGTTGTGATTGTGAAGGTTTCGGTTTTGGACGCAGATCGCGGTCCAGACCTGCCGATACAGAAGCTTGCTTGGTTGGAGGTTCAATTCCCTTTGATTTTTTTTAATTTAATTATCTTTTGCGGCTTAGGGTTTTCGGATTTCACTTTTTGCTTGTTATTCAGTTTGGTTTGCGTCAGGAAATGAGATTATTCAGTTCTATTCTTCCTATGAATTTATTTATTTATTTATTTGGGGAAATGAGGAATTGGAGTTTATATGATTTGGGTAGTTTGCATATTAGTAAGGAACATATAAAAATGAATTTAACTGTATAAAGATGAATTTTTATAAAAAAAATTTTATCATCATCTTCTTCTTTAACACCAGTATCTGAAGCTAAAGTGAGGCATCCAGTTTTTGTGCTGAATTCTTCTGATTTAGATTATGGAGGGCTTTTACTTGGTTGATGTCTTTCATCATCAGTAAGTTGAGTATGCTAATAACCATGTTTGTCTGGGAAACTTCGATTTTTAGAGTTAGAAAAGGAACTCTTGAGGTTTTCGTTTCTTTTATTTTAGAGTGGGTGACTGGTTTCTGTTTCAAGTGAAGAAAAAAGTTGAAATTTGTTGGTTTCATTGAATGGAATAGTTGTTGAGTTTGTATTAGCTTTATGGTGGCGATAGAGATTAATACTTGGGACTGGAAAATTAACTAATATTAGCTGATTAAGAGTGCCGTTGAATCAAAATTTCATGGTCTTTTATGTTGATGTCTTTACCCTATATCATTTTATCTCAGGTGTAGACAGCGAGGCTAACATGGCCTATTACGAAGGGGAGGAAATGGATCATGTTGCTGATGATAATGAAATGGAAGAAGTGGATGACATTATGTATTTTCGTGGTAGAGTGATTGGTGATTCAGAATCGGATGAGGATGATGAGGATGATTATGATCATTTGGTTCGTTATAGTCATCACACATCACACAAATAGTTTTAGCTATCACCTAATTCCTGTAGAATATACTGATTGAAAGGTGCTTTTTTTTTTTGTTTGATTTTCTTTTTGCTTGGGGTGGGGCTATGTGGTGTTATGCAGGACAATAAAATAACAGATACGTCCGCTGCAGAAGCGAGGAGGGGAAAGGATATTCAAGGGATTCCTTGGGAGAGATTGAGCATCTCTCGGGAGAAATATAGGCAAACTAGAGTGGAGCAGTATAAAAACTATGAAAATGTTCCACAATCAGGAGAAGGTTCAGAGAAGGTACAGTTTCATACCTAAATTCTGGTTGTATCAAACCAGTGTCTTGTTGGGCCCTCCCATTCATCGTTTCTTTCTTTACTTCTTGCCAGGAATGCAAGCCAACCAAGAAAGGTGGATCATACTATGAGTTTTGGCGGAACAACAGATCTGTAAAATCAACAATCCTCCATTTTCAAGTATGTTCTCATTTTTCTACTGTTTTGTGTTGAATTGTTCCTTTTTTTTTTTTTTTAAATAAAGATGCGTGGTCCAGTTCATGCAATTTCTTTACAATCCATTTGGTGTCAACATCATTTGATTGATCATTTAATTGTCCGTACCAATCTATAATTTTGTTCTTCTTATTAGCTACGGAACAACTTGACGTATCAATTGAAGTTGGCTACTTAAGTATGAGATTGCCAGTCTTGCTTTCTTAATATTTTTACCTGATTTATTTTAATACTGTCATTTGCAACTGCAGTTGAGGAACTTGGTTTGGTCTACGTCCAAGCATGATGTTTATCTCATGTCACATTTCTCTGTAATCCACTGGTCTTCATTAAGTGGCAAGAAAACTGAAGTTCTTGACGTTTCTGGGCACATAGCCCCACGTGAGGTGCCGTCATTCTCAAGATGTTCTATCATTTTTCTCATTACTAAGTCAATGATTTATTTATTTATTTTTCCTTCAAATACAATGTTAAATAATGTAGTTGTAACTAAGATTTCCAAACGTTTACAATTCTTCTTTTTTCCCCCTTGCAGAAACACCCTGGAAGTATTTTGGAAGGGTTTACTCAGACCCAAGTTAGTACACTAGCCGTTCGCGATAACTTGTTAATTGCTGGTGGATTTCAGGGAGAACTTATTTGTAAGGTAATTATTTTCATTGTTTTGCATTGTCTTTGTACTCAGTCGGTCCCACCCCACCACCCCCACCCCCACCCCACCCCACCCCACCCCACCCCATACACACACACGTTTTAATTTTATACTTGATTAAATTTTTGTTTTTTTAACTATTTGTCTTTATCATTGTCACCTATAAATGTAAAGATGTATTTACTTTTTATATCTAGCCAAGAATACATGTCTAGCAACCACAAATACCATGTGATTGTCTACTCCCACCTTTTACCATCATCTACGTTTGAAGTTGATGACTAACTAAAATATTGCTATGTGTTGTTTTACTGTTGGCCTGCAGTATCTGGATCGACCAGGAGTAACCTTCTGTTCCAGGACAACTTATGATGAAAATGCGATCACAAATGCAATTGATATATATGAAGGCCGCAGGTTTTGGTTCTTTCTGTTTTTCTGTTTCGCACCGAAACATGCTAGTTGCACTAGCACTATTGGTTCCATGCGTGGGGCTTACTTAAACTTGATTTACAACAGTGGCGCAGTTCATTTCATGGCTTCAAACAATGATTGTGGAGTCAGAGACTTTGATATGGAGAAATTTCAGCTTTCCAAGCAATTTTCTTATCCTTGGCCTGTAAATGTAAGTACTTCCTGGATTACACTGATGACGATTACGTGCAGTAGAGTAGGAGATAAATTTTATCACAGCATCTTTTTGTAACATTAAATTTAAGTTTTGGTCAGAACGTGTGTTTTTGTTATGAAACTACTCAAATTTATGGCTTGTGCCAGAAATTTTTGGGAGATGAAACCTTTCATCTTCCAATTGATTAGATAAGGTCAAGCTTCGCTATGCTGAGGCCTCTATGTCCTGTCTGATTTTTGAGGATCAATATTGTCGGATGACTTTATTACTGGCATGCTAAGCTCTTCCGATGCTTCTATGTTAAGTAATTACCAAGAAAAAGTTATTCGTCGTACTAACATATGAAATTACATCCAATAGTTGAGTGCTGGATTAAATTTGCAGACAGCCCAATTTTAGTTGAGTTGATTAAGGGCATGCATTGATAATAGACTTGTTCATCTCATGTATGCTGTTTTGTCTTTTCCTTTACAGCACACCTCTTTAAGTCCTGATGGAAAACTTATAGTTATCGTTGGTGACAACCCGGATGGAATGTTAGTGGACTCTCAAACAGGAAAGGTCATCCCTCGACTCCCTTCTTCCCTCTGAAATAAACTCTTAAAGCTATAGCTTACATGTGTCAGAAAGTATGGTGTATGACACATCTAACTTTAATTTCGTCATCTCTGCAGACAGTAATGCCTCTACGTGGACACTTGGATTTCTCCTTTGCATCTGCATGGCATCCCAATGGCCTTATATTTGCCACTGGGAACCAAGACAAGACTTGTCGTATCTGGGATGCTCGGAACTTGTCAAAGTCTGTTTCTGTGCTCAAGGGCAATCTGGGAGCCATTCGCTCAATTCGTTTCACATCTGACGGGCAGTTCATGGCAATGGCTGAGCCGGCTGACTTTGTGCATGTTTATGATGCAAAGAATGGGTTTGAGAAGGAGCAGGAGATTGATTTTTTTGGGGAGATCTCTGGTATGTCCTTCAGTCCTGACACGGAATCTCTCTTCATTGGTGTCTGGGACCGCACATATGGCAGTCTGCTTCAATATAACCGTAGCAGGAACTACACATACCTCGACTCTCTGTTGTGAAATAAGAACTCATTACTAGTAAGTAGTTTGTGTGATTGTATGCGACTTTTATATCCAATTTTCAAATTACTTAAGAACAGTTTGGTGGATCCGACGTCTGATGCTTGTGGACTCACATGACCTGTCTTGTGCCTTAACTTCACAGAGAAGGGGCTGACGATATGTTGCGGATGTGAATGTGATGGTCGGTATTCTACATCTGTCAGAAAAATAACGTTGCTTTGTTAATAATATTAGAGGGGGTGGAGAGAAGGGGTTAATGTTGTGTAACATATATGAGATAATGTAAAACTTGCCTTGTAGTGACTTTGGTGACGAACCTGGAACATTTATAAATTGCATTTCCTTTCTCCATTCCTTTTCTTTTTTTTTTTTTTAATAAATATACCGCTGACCACGTGGTTTCCTTTAAATTTTGATTTAAAAAAAAAAGAACTTTATTATGTTTGGTAAGCAGTCTACAAGACGTGCTGGTTCAAGCTGGCTTGTTGGCTAACATTCAATTAGAGAACCGTAGGTGTTTTTTCATACACCAAGAAGTTTCTACAATTGCATTAAAGAACGTAAAATATCTATGTTGCATTGATTGATTAAAATAGTGACGTGTTATGATATTGTTGATAAAAAGGGTATAAGGGGAAAAAAAAAATGAAAGTTATAGGTGGCGTTTGATATTATTTTTGAAATGTTTTCTGTTTTCAAAAAAATTGAAAATGAGAATGTTTTGAAAACTGTGTTAAGATCATTTTTGAAACTGTGTTTGATTATGTTTTCTGAGTGTATATTTTGAAAAATATAAAAATGAAACTTTGTTTGGTTATATTTTTTTAAAACCCATTTTATTTTCAAAAAACCCAAAAAAATAATATTTTTTGGAAATGAAAACAAAAAGTGAAAACAACGAGGGTGTTTGGTTTTGTTTCCAAAACTGATTTCAAAATCGGTGTGAAATTGTGTTTGGTTTGTATTGTTTTTCAAAACAGATTTCAAAACGAATTCAAAATCGCCTTTGCTCCCAATGTAAAATTGAAAACGATTAAAAGTCGTTTTCTCTGATTTCATTTTTCCCATTTCTCCCATTTCTCTGATTTAATTATTATGGTTAATTAAGATTTAATTGATATAGTAATTACTTAAATATTATGATTATTAATTTTTAATTCATTTTTCAATTAAAAAATTTTATTAATTTTTAATTTTTGGTATTCATAATAATTTTTTTTAAATCAAACATAAATATGTTTTTATAGAATACTTATAAAATGACTGGTTTTCAAAAATATAACCAAACACAGTTTCACTTTTTTGTTTCTCAAAACATACACTCAGAAAATAAAACCAAACATAATTTCAGAAACGTTCTCAGAATTGTTTTCAAAACGATATCAAATTCATAGAATTTGAAAACATAACAGATTTCAAAAACAATACCAAACGCTACCAACATTTTTTCGTTTTTAAAAAACAAAAAAAAAAACAATATAGTTGAAAACGGTGTTTTCGAAACGGTTTTGAAAACGTTAAATAAACAAACGCTATTTTGAAACCGTTTTCATTTTCTGTGTTTTTGAAAATGGAAAATCATTCTCAAGAACAAAAACAAACGGCCCTCATATAAACCAAATCTTTTTGAAGGAGGATATTAGTATACAGTTGGCACATGGGTTCGAATTAAAAAAAAAAAAAAAATCCTATTCCAATTAAGAATTTGAGCATGAAGATTCTTGTCATGTTTATTGCCCTAATGATAGAAGTTGAATCCATGACTTTTCTATAATCTAGGAAATTCTGGTGGGTAACTGAAAGTAAACTTCTTCACTCCATATTTGCAAGTATAATAAACCATACTTGAAAATTACATGGCAGTAAAATGCAAGGAACAATGACAATAAACATCTTAACATAATGTAAATGAAAGTGAATAACACATGAGAAATTTTCAAGTTGCAGGAATAATACAATACAAAGCAACGAGACGGTGAAAAGTTTGGCAATACAAAGTTGAAATGGCAGATTCCACTAGAGTATTACAATAATCTTTTGATATATACAATTGAGAAGAAAGCTAAACCATCGGCCAAGCTTCTGTTACTCCCATTCCCATCTCCCATTATTCACTATAATTGCCGTAACATATGCACGTACATCCATACATGTATACACATGAGAATATTATAAATCTTATTGTATATACTTGATGCGTATATAACAACCCAACAAATATTACTTGTAAGTAACAAACTCAGCTGCAGCCACCGGGAGCAAACCCAATTCTGGATTTGGACACATCAAAGGCAACCTTAAACGTCTGTTGCTGATGGTTCCCGATGATGGCAATCTCCCTGCTTCCTGCAAAGGCCAAGCATACGGTGTCACTGTCGACTTGGATGAGTATGTTCTTAGCCCCCAAGGACAGCCCAGCTCCTCCTGCAAACACCAGCTCAACCGGTGGCACCGGTGACATGCTAGCGAGTGTACCCTTGAAGCAAGTGTCCAACAATGAAAACGCTGGCGCCTTGGTGTACTTGCTTGACATGGCCTTCGCAAAAGCGTCTCTCAGTGCAGAGTAGAGAGGCGATGGCAAGCGAGTGATGACGGTGCCAGAGTCTATTATTGTAGGAACCTTGTAACTACCAGCAGACACCCCCAGTGGCTTGCTAGCCACTGTAATAGTTACAAGCCTGAGAAAATATAAGCTGGGGTTCTTAGAATCAGAGACCATGGGCGTGAATTTGAATGACGATGATGTCCCCAATGACGCGGTTCCAATTGACAAGACACCACCTTTGCCTCCTTTGGCTGAGGGAAGACAGTAAGTGAAAGCATATCCATACTTGTAAGACACCTGGCCAAGCAAAGAGATCTTGTCACGAGCCAGGCCTATAATCCCTGCAGCCATTCCGAATAGTCCTTGGTTGTCTTGTCCGCAACCATATACAAAACGGGGGAAAACCTGAGATGAGGTTAACGTGAGTCTGTCCTGGCTCAAGAACCCAATTGAGAAAGATGCATCTCCATAGCTCGCTGTGTATACACAAGTATTTGAACCGCCACAAATGGGGCTGTTGAGAGTTGCGCGCTTGAGCGAAGAGCACTCATAGCTGCCACAAGGCAATGCCTTATAGGTCTGGGATGCCGACGGGTCGAATACGGGGCCTGCCTGGCTATAGCAGTAAACTTTACAAGGTTGGCACTGAAGCCAGGAGAAGGAGCTACCTGTATCAAATATCAAGGGATAGTACGTGGCAGGGCTTCCGAGGCCTAATTTCACGTAGTAATTGCCTGATCCGATAGATATGCCGGGGTTTAACGGTATGCCAACGGATTTGACGTCCGTCGGCCTTTTGGAATGGGAAGAGGAGGAAGCAGCAGTTGCAATCTCTGCTTCGTTTTGTGCTAGTCTAGAAGAGAAAGCTTTGAAGCGTTCTTCATCTTTTGCTAGCACATCTTGAAACCACGATTTTCGGGTGAGATTGGAATTGGATTCGGCACGATATAGCTTTAGGTGAATGCCAGAGAGATCCGTTAACACATTTTCTGCAGAAAGAAAAAAGGGTAAGATTTATATTCGAGCTTCATAGACTATATTAGGAGAACATTCACCACACATAAAACAGATTCAAAATACGTGAAGGAACTACAAAATCAAAGACAAAACATGATTAAGCTTACAAAATGAGTTCATCACAGGCATACAAACAAAGAGATCAATTGCAAATTTACTTCTACACTAATACACAACTACACACTATTATGACACCATTGAATTAGAAAAAATATAAATAAATAGAGAAGAAGAAGAAGAAGAATAAGAAGAAGAAGAGAGTTATATGTTGTCTTTGATTGTTGAATATGTGATAGAGGAGGATATGTATATACATAAATATATAAGTATATATTATATACATGCCTTGCAATACATCAGCTGAGGATAATGTCACAAGCAGCAAATAGAAACCCAGAATCCAAGCTGACCCCATCTCTGACACTCTGTTGGCGATGAAGGAAGCTGTGCAAAGCTTATTCTCTGCCTTGCTAATAGATACGGGAAATAGCAATGCACATATATTCTGAATGTGTGTGTGTGTGCATTAATATATAAAAGAAGCTTATTGCTGTGACAACTAGAAAGAAGTTGAAAGTCTAGAAAACGATAAATGAAGTAGAGCTACTTTTATTAATTAGCTCGTGGTTTTGATAATGCATATCACCATTTGGTCCATTTCCCCAACCAATGCAGCCTTCAATTCACCATTTTTCCCCCTCTTAGTGGTGTTCACCTTTTGTTTTGTTCGGAGGAACAAAAGGAGTGTGAATGGGGGGCCTATTAATTAGGAAGGAAGGGAAACTAACGTCCTAACTTGTCCATTTTAAGAGACCCCATTAAAATAATGATAATTTTTAAAAACTGAAACTGAAAGCTCCTCTTTAACTACAGGTGCTGGTGCATAATGCAGAATTAAAGTGAATGATTGCTCAATTAATTGCCAAACATAAAAATGATTTAAGGGGTTAATTTAGACATCAAGGACTTGGAGGCCAGTGCTTGGAATAGGTTGGATTTGCAAGGTTTTGCATTTACTCGAGTGTGGGAAAAGGATTCTGATTATATCTCTAGGGAATTTTATATAAGGATATAAAATAATATCTTATGGGTAATCAGATTAAGAAAAATATAATAATTTAATTATATTTTAACGAAAATTTGATGATTTATGGTTGTATTCTACATATGCCTATAGGGGATTTTTTTTCATAGTTCATCATAAAATTCTCCTTTAACAGATATTTTAGTATTATAGATATAATTGTGAAGTAAATTAGGAAGTAAAGAGGGAAGGATTTCTAATAAAATTGACATGAAACACTTTGAAAGTAGACAAAAAGATATGAAATAATATCTTTTCGGTAATTAAATTAAGAAAATTATAATAATTTAAGTGTATTTTGATGAAAATTTGATGATTTGTGGTTGTATTCTACATATAAAACATATAAATGCAGGGATTTTTTCATATTTCCATGGTAAGATTCTCATTATAGATATTTTGATATTATAGATATAATTGTAAAGTAAATTAAAAAATATACAGAAAGAGTTTTTTAATGGAGCGATATGACACACTTTTTGACTTGAATATCAACTCAAAACGACCAAGCAAACAAAAAGTTTTCTGATAAACATCTTTTTCTTATCCCGAGGGTGATGCCCTTTTAATCATAGTGAATTCCAACAGTTTTTAAACGTGAGATCAAGATATTTTGTACGAGACTGTCAAAAGGAAAAAGGAAAAACTTCTTGACTCGTGAATTTTTAAACCAACATGAACAATTCTTTGCGGCTTAAAAGAACTTGTGAACAAATTGCGTCGGCACTGAGAGATAATTTTGACTTATTAAAGCTAGTATTATCTTGTGTATATAATATTAAGACCATCAAGAACTATGGCGATGCAATTATTCATTTTTGATTAGTAGATGAACAGTATGATAAGGAGTTGACAGCTAGGGTAGGGTCGCGTATTCAATTTTTCTTTTACCAATATTCGTCTTTCCTCTTGATCATTGGCCGAGTTGGCAATTCGGCTTCCCTAAAAAGTAACGAATAACAAGACGGGTTCCCCCACACAATTCAATGGCCTAAAGCCATCAACGTAGTTCTCTTCTCTGTAAGACTAGTGCCACTAGCATCTCATCTTGTTTTTGGTGAGTAAGAATAAAGACAATGGTGGCTCATCAAGTCGGTGATACCATACTGTTGTGTATGTGGTGGTTGCATTATCAATACAGATAAATAGTTTTTTCGAGAATAAATACACAGATTCTAGCCATAATGGGACAAGGAAACTTGATCCATCCAGATGATCCCACATGCGCGATTGTTTTAACAGACTGCATGGCAAGCATTGTGCAAAAGCCACACTTATGGTTGCGTGAATAACTTTAATCACATCAATCATGTGAGTAGTGATGTTATAATTGACCCCTTGTAGCCATGACTCGTGACATGACTATGACAAAACCCTTGTGTTCATAATTAGTAAACTACTTTCAACAATGGCTGCCATCCGTTTGTACCCTTGAAAATCTTAACTACATTCATTTCTGATTTACCATATAGTCAAAATAATGGCTCAACCAAGAACCGGGAGAACTTCAACTTAATGCATCGTAACATCAAAAAGTTATCGGGACCTCATCAAACCCTAAGCGATGCCAGGATGAGAATGCGTCGAATCATAAACACTGGGAATCAACAATTGACTAAGGGACCGTTTGGAAGCTGTTTTTCAATCCCTAAAATTTCACTTTTTCCAAAATTTTTTTATTTTTCATTATTTATATCTTCAAAACACTAAATAAACTTCACATTTTAAAAATTCATAACTTTGTGTATATAAATCCAAACAAGATACAATTTTTTTAAATTACATAGAATTTCAAAAGGAACGAAATAATATTCACATTGATATTTTTTTTCTAAAAAAATTTTTAAAATTTTTTATTTTTTGACCTCAAACTGTTTTTTCTCCCAAACACATTCTCCAAAACAACTTTTTTCCAACCCAAAAATAACATCTCCAACACCCTCCCCCAAACTCCCCCTAAATTAAAAGGGCATCATCGCCGGAAAGCATTGCCATGTTCGGACCTGCCCTGTGAATAATGAGTTCGACGACGGACACTCTCTGCAATTGATGAGCTCCCTCCCTTTTCAGTACCGTAAACACTTTTTTGCGCGGCATCCAAGAAATTTTTGCCCTTTAATATGGCAGCCTGGCTAGCTTCCCGAGCATCATCATCGTCGGCCTTCTTCAACCGTTTCCATCTTTGCTCTTCATGCACTTCAGCATCCATTTGCATCTCACGCAACCTAGCAGCTCGCTCCTCTTCCGTAAGTTTAGGAGCAACATTGCGTCGCCTATATTGGGGTTCACGTTGATCTTCTGACGGATATTTTTCCCTCTCTGACCTGTCATGGTTTCCATTGACATAATCTCGATTGTCTAGATCTGACTGGCAACCAGGTGACTGCTCCCTGTACTTTGACCTGCGATAGCCACTCTTCTCGCTTCGACTTGATTTTCTATGTGAATCGTCATCTGAATCTGAATGTTTATCATGGTTTGAGCTCTTTCTATAACCACTCTTCCTTCTTTCCTCTTCCTTGCCGGATGATGAATGCTTATGATGCTTTGAACTACCATGATGGTGCTTCTTTCGTTGTTCTTTTTCATCACGGGACTTCTTCTTGGACTTTTCCTTAACCTACACTCATCAAGATCAAGCGGATTTAATTTAGAAGGCATAAAAAAATGGCACATTTAACAAACTGACTGGCGCATTTGTTTTCTTAGCAACAAACATAAACAATCTAATTATTTGCTGCTTAATCTCTCTAATTAGAATTATAAAGAAAATATCGAAGAAAACAAGCAGGTACTGAAATTTAGAATACACGGGAACTAGTCATTTGAATTTAAGTGCTGAAAATTAAGGCAGAGAAGGTAATCATGGAACGTGGAAAAGAGAATTTTGCAGAACTGAGATGAAAGCAGATGTTTTTTTTACTCACATATAACTTATAAAAGATGTC
The DNA here is from genome assembly GCA_035233585.1 of Antiaris toxicaria. Lineage (NCBI taxonomy): Eukaryota > Viridiplantae > Streptophyta > Magnoliopsida > Rosales > Moraceae > Antiaris > Antiaris toxicaria. The sequence goes on along the minus strand of CP141154.1, from coordinate 109,515,608 downwards.
ACCATACTTTTTATTGTTACACCATCACTAAAAATAACTACAAAGGTGACGCATGCGCAAATCTGATACTTGAGAAGCTGTCTCTCATTTAAAAGATTTATTATTTCCCTCAAGTTACTTTCAAGTTCATTACACGCTACAGTTCCAGATTAATATATCAAAATTTTAATCAATCATTTATCCGCAATTTGGAACACAAAGAAGTAAGCAATAAAATCCAACTACATGGTTTGCTAACGACATGCATTCCCTTTTCATCAATCTCTAAATAATAATACCGAGTACGTAAGAAACCTAAATCAAATTTCACAATAATATACTCTATCTTGCAGCCATCGTTTCCAGATGAGATTTGATATAGAGAGACACAGGAATATGAGGCTAAATCTATCGAACAATTCAGGCCGCTTCTATCATTATTGAAAGCCCCGTATCCCCTTCCACTGCCTCAACCAACCGGTTCGTCAGCTATAAAAGCATCAAGTTCGCTCAAAATTAATCATTCTCCAAGGTCTAATCTATAATGCCAGACACCCTCACTTTTAATTTAACTTAAGTTTCATCCTCGCAAAGTGGTAAGATAAGAGCTTAATATCCCAACCAGGTTGTGATCAAGGCATTTAAACTAACATAAATAAAATCCGCCTACACTAACTAATTATATCCTCTCCTCAAGTAACTTCCTTGTTAATACCCAACCGGAAGGGGGAAAGAAAATCCTGATCCATTTTGTACAAACTTGCACATTTTGCAAACTACAAAACTGTTTTGCGCACAAGCCAAAAACTACAACGCACTAAAAACTATAAAAAAAAAAGGCAAAGAACTTACAGATTTGCGAATCATGGCCATCTGAACCGGGTTGTTCTTAATTCTGGCCAGTGACTCCTGCTCGCGCTGCCGAATCATAAGCAAAGGATCGGAATGGAGCTTTCTCCAAGCATCATTGGCCGAATGCGGCTTCTCTTCGAACAAAGCTCCCGGCACAGCCGACGACGACGACGCCGCCGGTTGCTGATAAGTAAATAAACAAAGAAAAATTTCACACCTTTAGAAGCAGAAAATCAGAAAATTGCAAGATCAACATTTGGGAATATTAACCTTGGAGGCTGCAGAGGCAAGTGAGGAAGGCGCATCGTCGGGCTTCGGAAAGGCTTCAAGGGCTTTGAAACCTTCCGAAGCGCTTGCCTTTCCTACGGCCAGACCCGAATCGTAGAGAAAATCCAACCTCTCCTGCTTACTGTAATGAAGAAATTAATCAAATCAGATGAAATCGAAGTGAAAACTAACGAATCCTAAACCTAATTCCCAAAAACCTAACTGAGAAGAAATAGCAAAATAACGTACGGGACGAGGCCGGCCTGTTCCTGGAGCTGACGAAACTCGGCGCGCTCCTTCTCCTCATGAATCTGCTTGCGGAGCTCCTCCAACTTCTTCTGCTCGGCCTCGTGCTTCTGCTCCGCCTTCCACACGTTTTCTATGTTCCTCAGACTCCCCGTGTGCCATCCTTTCTTGTTCAAGAACTTCAACGCCATTCTTCTTCTTCTTCAGAGAATCAGAAACGAAATCGCTTTGGGTTGATGACTGGTATCTCTTTTTCCCTCTCCCCCGCCCTAGTTCCAGATTTCCTTTACCATTGACCACTCTGATTTATTTATTTATTTTTATTACTTATTTCCTAATTTTCTAGTGGCGGCTGGAACGACACATGCGTTGGTTGCAAGTTTGATGTCGTCTAAACAGAGAACACGACACATACATCAAAATTATTAAAAAAAAAAATTACTACAAAATTAACGAAAAGTTTGATAAATATATTATATTTATACCGTATCTAAACATTGAATATATTATATATTTAGGTAAAAAAATATTTATTTTACATTTAAATATAATATATATTTAGATGAAAAATATTTAAATTGTATTTTAAAATTAAAAATTAATATAATTAATAAAAATAGATTTAAAAATAAAATAAAAGAGTATATTATGAATAAATTTTAAAATATTTATTTTTAAAATATTTAAAAATAATAAATATATTTAAAATTGTAAAAAAAATATTATATTTAAATATAAAATTTTTATATTTAAATAAAAATTACATTATATTTAAAAATAAAAAACACTATATAAAAAATAAATATCCCATTAATTAGTAAAAAATATAACTCATAAATAGCATTTATTTTTTATTGATTGACGGTCGCACTTAACTGGGTACCCTAAGCGTTTTTTTTTTTTTTTTAAATGAAGGCATGATGTTTGCCAAGTACAATTAAGAACGACATGTAAAATTATATAATAGTTGCATCGTTTGTGTTAATGTTGTCTTTTTTTTTTTTCAAAAGATACACTTCTTGTTCGTAACACGATATGGTGTTTAATAAATATATTGTATTTACATTGTGTTTAAATATAATGTATTGAATATATTTTGTATTTGAATGTAACGTGTGTTTAGATAAAAAGTATTTAAATTGTATTTTAGAGTTGAAAAATTAATATAATTAGTAAAAATAAATAGAACAAGTGAGATAGAAAAAGAATATGATGTGAATAAATTTTAAAAAATTTATTTTTAAAATATTATAAAATAGTAGAAAATCATTGTATTTGAACTTAATTTTTATATTTAGATGAAAACTGTAGAAAACAAATGCCTCGGTAATCCATTTTTGACTTCATCAACAATAGACAAGAACTTTTTTTTTTTAACTTTTGGGTAAATTACTTTGTTTCTAAATTTTTATGTTTGTCTAATTTTAATCTCCATTCTTTTTTTTTTTTTGGCTAGTGTGATCCTAAATTATCAAAAATATTGCTACAATATAGTGGCAAAGCTAGATATATATTTTAGTGAGGGCATATAACAATTTTTTTTAAAGAAAAAATAAGTAATATCAAAGTAGAAAAACTAAAGGTTAAAATTTTAGTGGAACTATTAAGAAATTTTAATTTTTAGTAGAATCAAACTAAAAAACCATAAAGTTTTTGAGTAGAATTAAATTTAACTGGGGTTGTGTAATAATTTTTAATTTCTAATAGGATAAAAATTAAAAAACTATGAAAATTTTAAAGTAAAAAATAAAAATAAAATTTTCAGTGGGGCCCCAACTAGGCATGCTGTGGCTCTACCACTGTTACAATAGTCATTATTCCAGCTTCAAAAAATTTTTAAGGTCTAAATCAGCAATTCACCCTTATGCATATATATATATATATATAGGTCTAAATCAGCAATTCACCCTTATGCATATATATATATATATATATATGTAGTTTTACAATTATGAAATTATTGTCGTTTTCCCGCTTAAAACGCATAAAGGTTGTCGTCTAAACATAATTGTCCTTGAACTGCAATTTGAAATTTATATGTTTAAAAACAACATGAAGTTCATTAATAAGAGTTTTTGATGATGTCGTCTACTTGCCTCGCCCCCACACCACCACCACCACCCCCACAACCCCAACCCCCCCCCCCCTTTTTTTTTTTTTTTATGAAGGAACTTGCTTTTGTTTTCTTCAAATAAAGGGGTGTGTTGATTTTCTATCTTTATTGCATAACATTAGTAAAAGTTTCTTGATGTTCCTGTCATATAAATAGGGAAATAACGTGATATTACACCTGGTAGGAGTGAACGAGAAACCCAACAACCTGACAAACCCATCTAACCCAACCTATTATAATCCGAATCTGATCAACCCGATCAAAAAATCAACTCAACCCACCGAATTAAATTATTAATTGGGTGGGTTTGGATTGTGTTTTTCTAAACGTAACTTAATCCAAATCCACAAAATCTATTAATATGTAAAAATAAATATTTTTCATACCTCATAATATATAGTATTTGTTTTATATTTTACATTAATTACTTTATAACTTGTTATATTTCATATTGTATGAGTTTTTATTATTATTTGTTTATCAGTTTACAACTTTTACATTTAAATTCGTTTTGTATATATTTTATTTTTATGTTAATTTTATAATTTATGAAATAATTTTAGAATTTTATAACATTAATATTATACTGAAAATTAGTTTTATTTTCATATATTTCTTATTTTGGGTTGAATAATAAGGTATATATTTTATTTTTTTATTTCTTAATTATATTTAACCTGACCAACCCACTTAATCCATCCAAAATTTAATTGGGTGGGTTGATTTTAAATTTTGGGTTATCAAACCCATCCAAAATTGATTAAATGAATTAAAAATTCTCAAAAACCCACCTAATTCACCTAATGTTAACCCCTAGCGGTTTAAACTATGAAGTCTGTTGTCGTTTTATGTGTAAAAGGCATGTTTTTTTTCAGGTAATTGTAAACTGCAAGCCGTTTTACTTTGATTGTAAACGCAAGTCGTTTTACTTTGATTGTAAACTGCATGTCGTTTTAAGTTGTTTGTAAACTGCATGTCGTTATAATTTGATTGTTGCTTGCACTTATTGTCCTGTACATTATATACTTCCTTTTTTTTTTTTTTTTTTTTTTCCTGTAACAATTGGGAAAGTGTGAAATTTTATCATCTGAAGGTTACTACAACATACAAGACAACGAATCGGCGTCGCAAACTCGGTCTTATACACTCATAAATGCTCCAATAGACATTTATTTGCAAATTTTTTATTTTCTTTAACAATCGGAAATAACAAAAAAAGGGGGGAAAAAAATCAAAGAATACACATGAATACTTGTTACAAAATAGTCTCCCAAAACTTCCTTTATGGTTTTGCTACTCAACAAGAGCCCTATGCAATTGCATAACCTGTCCCCTTAAACTGCATTCGTCCACCTGAAAGAAAGAGGAATCTTCATAAGAGAGATATATATATATATATATTTATATTGTTTTAGATGTAAGGAAAGACCAATATGACGAGGCATAAGCAAGACGACTTCACAGAATACTAAATAGCCTAATGGATAAAATTATTGCATACTAATAAGGAGTATGGCAAGTCCAACCTGAAATGCATATGTTTTAGTCAACAGAGCTCCACATTCTTCAACTAAAGCTCTTTCTCCACCAACTATTTTGGCAAGTTCTGACATCAAAATCTCTGTTTCTTCCGCCTGAAAGTTATAACAGTGGCCAAAACAAAAAGGATTTAGTAAAACAGAAACAACTACTCTATGACATAGCATATCTTAAACAAATTGTGAGAATTGATAAATTGCATATTCTGTCTAGTGGGAGATCTTATTACTCTCCCTGCATACTAATTTATTTTGACGACAAACACCAGTCAAGCAAGCAAGCACAATATAGCCAGCTGTCTAGAAAATTACATTCCTCTTAATCAGATACTGTTAAGTTTAATTTCTCCTTTGTGCTGCCTTGTGCTAAGTTTATCCCTACATGATGTGTTTTATTTGAATAAAACACAATTGCCGAATCATACCTTTGGTATAAAATGTTGAACATGAGAAATTGTTGTCTCCGTCACTTTCACTGCCAAGTTTAGGGCCGTCTGTAGCTCATTTATATCGACCTACAAAGCGTAGATTTCACGGTTAGGACTCAGTATCCTAAATTAAAGATTTGTTTTTTAACTCTAGAACACTCAGAATAAAAGAAAACATACCCTGACATTACCGCCGAGTGGCAGCTGAATTGAGGCATTCAACAAAGCTTGAATTGATTCGGCTAGAGAAACTGAATAATCTCCTTCAAGAGTAGACCATTGATCCAAGTATGGAACCTAAAACGAGGCCAATATTCTAAGTTCAAGCACAATTGAAAATCTCTATACAAGAGCTATGGAGGAATATTTTTGGCTTACTTGGGCTTCAAGAATTGCATCTAGAGCCTTTCCTCTTTGTAAAATTCCAAGTTCTATCCGCTTCCTTGTCACGGAATCATATAGCTCTGAAATCTTTATCCTAAGAGAATTAACTTTTGTCTAGAAAGGAAAATGAAAAAATAAAAATTAGTTAACAAATCAACTTAGAGCCATAGTTTTGATCTGTTTTATTCTTTGACTTGTGGAATAAAACTACCAAACTCAACTGCAAACATATGAGACTTCTAATTTAGTTTCTTCTACTTATCCCAAACGACTAGAAAATTATTTGCCTAATAAAAATTTAGAAAACGACTAACCTCAGCTTCTCTTTGCTGAGCTTGCAAAGAAACCTCTGCTCTTGCATTGGCGTATCTCCACTGTAGATGCCGGTTGTAAAGCAGTTTCAACGAATGGATATCTTCCTGATGACCATAAACTTTCTTTGCCTTCCTAATCTCCATCCCTGGCCTCGCACTTGCACACGGTGGGACCGGTGGCAGACAGAGTCCCCCCATCTTTGCAAGACTCGCACACGACTTAGAGACAACGTTTGCCGTTTTCTCGCTGCCGTCTGCTGCGAAATTGAATGGTGAATTGAGATATCGAGACGGAGGAAAAGTAGAGAGCTTCAAAGAATCGGTACTGGCTGTGGCACTTCCATGACCTGGTCCCCTGTTAGAAATTCTCGGTCGGCTGGAGGCGGTGGGCAACATATCTGCCTCTGGCATGGAAGAGCGCAATTCCAGTAGAGACTGCGTAGAGCAACTCAGATGATTACGATTGCCGTCGTTAAGTGAAGAATGGCCGTACTGGGAAGCCGAATTACAATATTGGGATGAAGTCTGAGTGACTTGATCAGTGGATTGAGAGGGCAAAGACATCACACTAGATTGCAAGAGCTTAGCGGCAGCTGAGGAAATCATGTTGTTAGACCTCTGTTGCATCAGTCTGAATCTAACTGTCGAGGACGAAGACACTGTCCGGTCCAAGCTAGTGGACAACATCGGTGTGTCAGGCCTCGACGGCGTGGTGAAAGCACCGCCTTTTCCATGTCCATTCCTCTGCTGAATCTGCCTATTTCCGAGGTTCTCCTTAAGTAGTTTTACTGATCGTTGTCTCCTAAGAGTAGAAGCCGGGACCTGTTCGAAGGGAAACGGATTTTCCAAGCTCTGAATCTGAACCGGAGGGTCGTCGGCGGGCAGATTATTCGCATCTGAACAGGACAAGGGTTCCATGTCAAGCTGCCTGCGCCGCTTTTCGACGGAGGAAGATCGCTGCCTGGATTTATGTTCCGCCGGGTTCGGAGTGGGAGTGGAGCCGAGATGGGGCTTGTGAAGGGGCGATTTGGAGGTCAAGTGATCGCCGGAGGTTGAGGAAAACACCGGGGACATGAAACGAGAGCTCACTTCCCTGACTCTAGGCCGCCGAAGATGAGCCAACGGCGGCGGAGGAGGAGGCGGCGGAGCGAAAACTGCTGTTTCCGCCACCGCCGCTTCGGCTGTGGATGCGTGAACTTCCGCCATCAATTCGCCCTCGGTTGCTGAATTTTCACCGGAATTAGGGGAAGGTAAGGAGATTCTGATCGATCTTGATGGGAGAATTTGGAAGAAAGACGAAACCCTAACTCCAATCCAGTTGAAGAGAATAAGGCAATGTGGAGTTGGCCTTGTTTGGACGAGTTGAGGGTAGGAGTGGAGCGAGATGGAGAAATAAAACTAGCCGTTGGGAATAGGAGAGTATCAAAGTTGTAACGGTTCTTTTTCTTCTTTTTTTCTTTTTCGAAAGTAGAGGGGACACCAGCCAATTGTTTTACCTCCATACCATGCTCAACACCCGATTAAATTAAAAAATATATATCATTATTATCCTCTAATCTACTTGATTATCTCTTCAAAAAATAATCTACTATTTCAGAGTATTCTATGCTGATGGACAATGGATAACAGCAGCAGCAGGGGGGAAAAAAAAAGTTCAGACCATTTCATCGAATGAATTTATTTGAAGTTTTATTCTGGAAAAAAAGTTAAAAAAAGCTAAATTAGTTTAGTAGGGGAATCTCTTTCACCTCACCATGGGTCAATTATTATTATTTTTATTTTTTTAATTTGAGAATGAGAGATTCAATTATCTATCTTATAATGAAATCAAATATAAAATTATCATTAAATTATATCTTACAATCATCATCATATATTTACTTTTAATGGCATTACTTAAAAAAAAGAAAAAGTTGCCAATTTAGCTCTAACAAAAGCACATGTATTGAGTTTCACAATTAAAATATGGAATCTGGGTTGATCACTTGCATCTCCTTTTTTTTTTTTTTTTTTTGGTATTAGCAAGTTAGATTTGAATATTTAATTTTGCTAAACCATCCTTAATATCTCACTTGTTTATTACATTGCATTTGCATTATATTTAAAAATAATATAATTTTCATTTGAATACAAAAGTATTATATTTAAGAATCAATTACATCACATGTTAAATTCAGTATAATCATTATTTATTATTTCACTCTTTTTATTACTTTTATTAATCACATCATATACTCTCTTTTTATCTCTACTTTTACCTATCACATCACATATTTATTATTTAAATACAATTAAAATATTTTTCATCCAAATACACATTACATTCAAATGTAATGCAAATACTCTTTATCTAAATGTAAATTGTATTCAATATATTACTTTCAAACGTAATACAAATACAATGCGTCTATCAAACATCTTCAAATTTTATAAAAGCAAACAGCCCTTGATTGATGATTGTTGAAAATTGGATATGCAGGACAACTCTATCACTATTTGGAATTTCAATTTTCGCCCCCATAAACATTTTCGTCCAAACCCTAGCAGGCTAGCCTCACTGAATTGAAAACACAATATTTTGAGAAATTCAGAAAAGAATTTATTAAAATTATAAATTCAAAAAGACAACTTTTTTTTCCCTTAAAAAAGACAACTTGTTAATTTAAGAAAAAAATCAAGGGATAAACACCATATACTATTACAATGTTGTTAAAAATCTTCAAAAGGAAAAAAATTTACTGAAACGGCTTATTTTTAAAAAATTAAAATAATCAGTAAAACTGTTCTTCAAGTATATACCGAAACGGGATCACGAAGGCCATCTTCGCCAAACCAGAAATAAAGAAACAAAGAAGAGTATAAACTGGCACACAACGGCCTACATTTGACTTTGTTGGGCTGAACCTAAATTGGGTCCAAACTCAAAGGCCCATCTAAATGCTTCTTCATCCAATGCACTTGTCCGTGACTTAAACACGACAGTCCTCCATTCTCACTTAAAAAAAAAAAACCACAAAATCATGCCTTAAATTGGTTTTTATGACAGAGGAAAAAACTTTTACAAAAAATACTATTAATAAATAAATCATTTACGGATAAAAAAAATGCATTCACTATTATTTTTAATTATTTACCATTAATAATTTTATGGGTTGTTTGGTAAATGTTAGGGGTGAACAAAAAATCCGAAAACCCAAATAACCCACCCAATCCACCCAAGGAAAACCCGACGGGTTGGGTCCACGTCAGACCCAAAAAAAAGTCGGGTTGACCCACCCAACCCGGTGTCAAATTAGGTGGGTTCGGATTGGAATTCTAAAACCCGACCAAAACCCAACCCACCCAATGAAATTTTTTTTTTATATTTAGAAAAAATATAATGACTAATTTAAGCCAATTTTGTTGAGCCGACTGTCATTTTCCATTTATGCCTCCTCCCAAGCCAAAGTTTGTGCCTTACCCTTACCAAACTCGATGTCCCACCAGCCTCCTCCAATCGTCCCTTTCTTCGACCATCGGCCGTCACCCCTCGACGTATTCATTTTTGCCTCCCCAAGCCCGTGTTCATCTCGTGCCTTGCCTATGCCCAACCCTAGCCGCCACTTGTCACTAGCCTCTCTTAATCCTCCCTTTCGTTAGGATTTAGGAACAAGATTTCAAGTTTATTTCAATTTATCTGGCTTTAGTTCTTGTTACTATACACATTGGAGTTAAAGATTATTCTTGTGAAATAGGTTTGATTGTTTGTGGTTGATGTTTCTTAGTATTCATTAAAAGCATGTTTTAATTAGTTCTTATTATCTTTACATGACTTCTTTATTTGAATATTTGAGCTTGTATTTTGATTTGTGATTAAATTTTTAAGTAATGTTTTATTACTTTATTTTTATAAATTGTCGAACCCGAAAAACCCGTCAAACCCACCCAAACTTTAATTGGGTGGGTCGATTTTGTATATTGGATTAATTGGGTGGGTGAAAAAAATTTTCAACCCACCCAATCTTTATTGGGTGGGTTGAAAAATGTCAAAAATCCACCCAACCCACCCAACGAACACTCCTAGTAAATGTATTGCATTTTAATTGCGTATTTGATTGAAAAGTATTTGTTTTGTATTTGAATAAAATATGTATTTGGATAAAAAGTATTTTAGAGTTGAAAAATTAATGTAATTGGTAAAAACAGAGATAAAAATTTTACGTTTGATATAAAATTGCATTACATTTAAATACAACGATAATAAAAAATATTTGTCAAACGTCTCCTTAATATTTTCCCCGTCTCTCCCCTCTTTTTTCTGTCTCCCTCTTTATGGCTACTCATTTCCTAGCCATCTCCTCTACCTCCAGTGAAGCTTCGCTTCAACCACAACACTAATTCTAATGTCAGTCGTGTCGGCTTCAATCATCTTCCCCTTCGATGATGTCGTATCGCTAATGCTATTCCTGTTAATGGATAACATTACCTTATCCAATTGAAGTCAAATCACAGCTTCGTCCTCGGCATTGTTGTAGGCACTAGTGATGTCCTTGGCAAAGTCGAAAGTACTGAGCCAAATGCGAGTCTTCTTCCAGGTCTCTCTCAGATCCTCACAAAGTACGGAGTCTTGAGCTTTGGAGAACTTGAAATCATAACCATCACCGTCATTGCGAAGCCTTTATCGTGACATCTCCATACTGGAGTTTGGCACAAAGCCATAAAGAAGAGGAGAACAAAGTTGCTATTTGAACGACTCTAATTGCGACGAGAACACACTAGAGATTAGAGCTCATAATACGATGTTGATCACCAGATCTCCTCCATGTGAAGGCGATTGGAGCTTTGAGGACACGATCAAAGGCCAACAAAAGTGGAGGTGCAATGGCCACCGCATTGGACACGAAACTCCGATGACTATAGTGATTCTACTAGAATGTGAGGAGAGAGAGAGGGACTAGAGAAAGAGAGTGGATTTGAGGGTACCAAGAGAGAGAGTAGGGCGATAAGAGGGAAGAGAAAAAAAAATATTTTAAAAAATTTTTGATTTGCTAAATGTAATAAAATTTATGACATCTTTTACAAAACCTTTTAACTTGTGATAAAAATTAATCTATTCCTTATTTTTATAGCATATACTCTAATTATACTTTCTTTCTTTCTTTTTTTCAAAAAAAAAATTTTTTGGGCTAAAATTCGGAGCAGAAAGCAATATTGCAGGATAGTTGACAAACAATAACACAAATCCCCTGAAGATTAAACTGGGGCCAAGGTGCACAATTGATGAAAAAGATAGCACAGAGAAGGACTCCCACTTTTTGAGAGAGAGAAGATCATGCTTGGTAAAGTGCTTCCTCATGATAATGAAACATTAACCACTTTCTTTGGTCTACATTTAAGAATTCATGCCAGCCATAAACTTCTTGTGACCGTAACTAAAAAGAGAGAAGGAAAAAAAAAAAGTCAACGAAATCTTGTAGACTTGACATCTTTTTTCCCTCCACTAGAGAAAAAAGAAATGATAATAGAGTAACACCAGATATTTTGAAATGCAGTGGAGGCAACATGTGTAACAAGAGGCTTAAATTTCCAAATATCCAGATTTGGCATTTACAAATGCTATAAGATAGATTAGTGGTGAGTCAATCAATTTGATGGGAGAATTCATCAACTAATTGCCTCAATTGTGCAAAATCACTGTCGACACTGTAGATAAATGTCTCTGGATGTCGACATCCAAAATTAGGCAGCTGTATTTCCTAGAACGACTCTGAGTTAACCTTCGCTGCTACACTTGCGCAAGTCTGTAAGTTATATACAAGCTGTTCTTCAGCGAAGTATAACCTGTATACTAGGTGTGACCGTGGTAACTCTTTCTAGAACTGGGCATTAACATTGGCAGGTCTGTTGCATCAAATGAAAATTAACAGAAAAAATGGTCATGAAAAACACGTACATATGCAGAAAAATATCTAGACGTGCATATGCATATCGATATGCATGTGAGAGAGCGAATAGGCCATGGATGATGACATATAGATAAAGCAAAGGATTTTATTGCTGCTGTGGTGTGGGCAGCGGGTCTTTGATAGACTCCCATTTGGCGTAACGTATGTGAGGCACAAAAAGCAGCAGGGTTAATCAGTCCAATTGGTTGACGTTGTGCTGACATGATGGTTTTTATTCTGTCAAGACCGCCTTAAGAGTCCTGGGAGGGAAATTGGTTAATGAGACGGTTGGTGTAAGGGAGACAGGATAGGAGGGAATTTTCTGGTAATTGAAGTCCAATTTTCAGTTCTTAAGAGTCTTAAATCTGAATTAGATATAAGTGTCAAATCTATTTACCATCGTCATCGTCTTCATCTCCATTTTGACTTGTAAAGAATGGGGTGAGGTAGTTACGATCCAAAGCTGAAAATGACGTTGTGCTGCACCAAAAAAAAAGGAGTGTGGACAGAAAAATTATTTGTTAAGAAAATAAATTAAAGTGAAAAAAGGAAGTCTCATAATAGGAAGCATAATAGTGCATGATCGGAAGTTACCTCTTGTGGAACTCCTTAAGTTTCATCTTTATCCTGTTCCCTGAGGATGGTTCCTCATCATAAGGAGGAGCCTGATACACATGGTTCCCTTCGTAATTCAGGGTAGATGGAGCGAGATGCCCATTATTCGCTTCAAAACTCTGGGAAAAGGAAAAGCAAAAAAACAGTTGATAAGTAATTATCACATTTTTCCTGCGCCTTCTTATAAGAAAGAGGAATCCTATCAACCAGATATGTTTGTGTTTTCATATAATTAGGCAACCATCCAGGATTAACTCTAACATAAAACAATTTCCTCTCCTCGTGAGCACTAAAATTTCGGCTTTTCAAACCCAAACCAATCTATCGCCCAAAAAGCTTTCCTCCATTGCACCATTCAAAATTTCTACTAAATCCTCGTGCTACCAAATTACACTATTCTGGTTAGTATCTTTCTGCATGCCTAAAAGCACTGCAAAAAATGTACATCGGAAATGGATTCATAGCTAGTCATTTATTTTCCAGATGATTAGTGCAGCTAACGAGCTTGCCACTGAGTAACCATAGAATAGAAACCATTTTACCAGTCAGGATATAAATTCCTAGCAATTACAAATATAAATGCATCTTTTTGCAGCACTTACATCACTCAATGGTAATGAACCATCATGTCCATCACCTACAACTTCCAAAGCTTCGAGCATGGTGCCAGTTGAGCCTCCAATCAACAGCACCTGAGACATTGTTGGACAATAACATAAAAACCATGAGAATTATAATGCTAAGATGTCTTTCAAAAATATAGGCTAACCAGAGTAGTCATCGTCTACCGTCAAAACAACAATGGCAGTGGTCGCAGTGAATATGGTCTGGCCATGTCCTTCTGGAAGATCATGAACTGACTGCAAAGCTAAGGCAAAAGCCATAGCCCCTCGGAGTCCTGCTCAGACAAGGAACTACAATAAGGCAATATCATGAATTATATATTACAAGCAATCAGTAAAGAAAACTACTTCTTACCACTGTACCAGAGGGCTTTCTGATGTTTTAAAGGTATTTTTCTATGTGCAGGTCTAACCAAGTTGACCAAATGGGCACACGAAAAGACATTTGCTGCCCTATAAATAATGATCGAACAAACTGGTTTATAGTTTACCACAAAAAAGAGACTTAGCATGAAAATCATTAGAATTAAATACTAAAAAAAAAATGAAAAATATCCACTAGTAAGGTAAGATCATAACAAAAAAAATTCTGGGAAAATTTGTTTGCGAAGTATTATAATTTTGTAATTATTTAAGTAAATGAAGAACATGTACCTGGCAACTATAATAAAGATCTAGGGCAATTATGAAGCCAGTTAGGGGAAAACAGGAGGTTATATTGACAGAAAATAAACTATAACGTTAGATAGCTGATGATGCAAGGATACAATTGAGAAAAAAATAAATCCAACATGTGACCAGCTATGTTGTTCCATGGTGATATCAAAGCCCATGTATATAAAGCTGCAAGTCAACCAAAAATTTGTTGAACAAAAAAAAAAAAAAAAAAAAAAGGGTGTAATGAGTCCAAAAATTTCAATCAGTATATATTATAAAGACACTGGTAAGCTAACTTACACAAATGTCTCTGCTAGTGATGATATCAAATGAAAGAAGGCAGAGACAAAACGTTGGGAATTTTCTGACAAGTTTGAGTACGTGTAATGCTTCATGACCTATTACATAAAAGTATAATTATCAAACCAGAGTTTCAACATAAAATAGGTAAGAACAAATAAAAATTGCGTACTTCCACTTACAATTCCTGTGAATAATATTGACACAATACCAGAGAGGCCAAGACCTTCTGCAAGCATGTACCTGGAACAATAGTATTATTCTTATGTTAAATTGCACGAAAGACCAACCAGAAACCTTAAAAAGAACATCATGGCACAAAAATGAAAGGAAAAGGAAATCTCTTACGAGAAATATGGAAAAAGAACAAATAGACAACACTCCAAGTTCAGCAGACTGGACAGAGAAAAAGATAAAAGGTGTTATGGCTCTGAAAATTTTCATATACACAGTAAATAAACAGAACTCTGGCAGCAAAGTTGTTATTTGAGTACTAACTTGTCAATGTCTAATCCTGCATACTTAAAAAGGTACTGAGAATTAAGGTTTCACATGAAAATTGCCATAGAATAGCTTATAAAGAGTAAGAGTACGGCAAAAAAATAATAATAATAATGAGTGATTGATCATAAGGATATCAAAGCAGAAATAAATCCAACGCCAACACCTGTAGAGCAATATATGGTGAATGTTAGCAAAAGTTGTCATAAAAAATTACATATGTTACGATGGCAAATATATCTGATGACAACACCTGCAAAGCAATATGCAATGCAAGAAATGCCTGTCTGTCTCTTAAACACTAGTACCACAATTATTTTGAGGTCTAAGCTCTATTTCAAAATGCAATCAACCTTATAAAAGTAAGAGTTAAAAAACTGACCTGCTGACATCGATCCAACAAACGTCTCAAGAAACCTGAAAACCAACATGAAGAAGTTTTCTCCTGATGATGCATGAATTTTTACCATTGACATTGTCCTGCATGGCAGAAAATTTCTTGCGTTAGAACTAAAATTCAAAATTATTGTCGCAGTTGTGAAAAAGTAGAATTTTTAGTCAAAATACCTGTACAATGAAATTGCCATCTACCGGATTTTGCAACAACGTTCAAAAAATAAAAAGACATTGTCAATAATTTAACCTATAGATAAAAAAATATACAAAAAAAAAAGGTAGAATACAAGTTAACAAAGCAGCTAGATCTTACAGCATCATTCAAGACAGATTCTCCAAAAACCAAGGCATATAGGTTCATATCTGTGCCAAGTTCCTAAACATAACACGATCAAAGTATACCAATTAATTTGGTGTGCATAGTAATATGGTTATTGTGTGGGAACAAAAATAAGAGCACAAAATCACCTGAAATATAGACAGAACAGTGACTGGATCAGTCGCAGATATAAGAGCACCGAACATCAGACACTCCACAAATGGAAGCCTATACATGAGGAACACCAGACCACCAAGGTAACTGCACCACAATTGAGAAACAACTTATATAATATTAATCACTGACTCAATCAATTACACTTATTTTTTCCTCAATAAAAAATAAACAGCAAAGGTGATTTTGTAAACGAAGAAAACGTACACTAGAACACCAGTAACAATTGAAGCTATAAAGGTTCCAAGGATGGCAAATGTGACAATGGCTCCAAAATTCGAGAAGAAAGGTTTCTACAAGGTAATAAGAAAAAGGGGTAGCCATTAAGAAGAGCACATAAAAAAATTGGTACACTAAATTTAAACATTAAAGCACAGATCGCAAAAGAACCCAAGAACACTTACAGGTTGAAGACTAAACCCTGACTGAGTAAAAGCTAGATTGTCAAAGAAAAACCAATTTATGTAGTTGTGAAGGCCAAAAAAAAAAGCATTTAAAAATTATTTTAAAAAGAAATGAAGGGTAAGGATATAATATGATAGGAGGTAAGAGGAAAAGGAAGAAAAATTCCTCGTGAAAATTGAACCAGGCCCTGCAAAAATTTAACAATAAAAGGGAAATGACTAGTTAGCTTAAATCAATCTAATACTATATATTGCTTCTTTCTGGGTTTAAACGATGGAAAAAAAGAAAAAGCAAAATGGTGGGACCTGATGCTATCTTCAGTATCGGAGATGTTAGCAAGTACACCAACAATTAAACCTGTAACAAAACCAATTATGTAAAATCCAATTTCACATTATCTAGTAATTCATGTTTAATTCATGACTAAAAGAAGAGCTAGGTTAAAAGAGCTAAAGTACCAATCAAGAGAGAAGCGCTGGCCTCGGGAAGATAATAGAATTTATGGCGGCGAAGAACGTGGCCGAGGACGAAGGAGAGGACCAGCATCATGATCTGCAGAAGAATCCCGACGCCGGCGGCTTGCTGTTCCTTCCCCGGCGTGGGTGTGGGAATGGAACTTCCGTTAGATTCCGACGGCGATATCCGCATGCCCATCAGATGAACGTCCTCTACCGCCATTGTTGGACCTCGAAGCTTTCGGCGACCGCTTCGAACCACCCTAGCCTCCTCGATCACCGGTCAGTTCCAGTTTCCGACGCCGATTTTCTGGATGGGGACTGGGGAGCCTCGTTTTTTGTCGCGGGTTTGTTGTTTGTTGTTTTTTCTTCCTTTGTTTGTTGTTTCCTCTTGTGCAGAGCGTTTCTTTTTCTTCTTTTGTTCGCAAACCGTTTGGTTTCCCACGGCAAGAAAGAGCTTAATAATAAATAAAGAAATAAAATAATGGGTGCGTGGGTCAAGGTTGGACAAAATTCGCTTTTCAGCGGAGCAAATTTTCTCCACTCTGATTGCCTCTAGTTTCCAGATGTTTATTCTTTATTCGTGGGAAAATGCCCCAAATTTTTTTTTTTTATCCCCAATTGTTGCTGGGGGAATTGATTCACGTACTACGTTTAATTATTCTGATGTTTTATATCTTTTTAATTATACGATGATGTATCAAAAATATATATTTATTTAGAATATTATATCACATTTATTAAAAAATCAAATCAGTTGTACAAGTGTGATGATATTATAAAAGAAACAGAAATTATGACACAAATAAAGGCATAGTAACTAAATCTATATAATCCACTTTTTCCTATCAATGGAGATAACAATTTTTGAATTGTTAGGTTAACTTTCTAACAGTCTAAAATAAAAGAAAAAAAGCACACCAAAATGTCATAAAACCAGCCATACTTGATTATTTATTTAACAAAACATTTATAAAAAAAAAGTTCTACTCCACTCCACCACAGCCCCCCTTCCCATTACTAGCAACCTCTCTGCAAGATCTCCTAACCTAGCCTCCAGCCCCAACTCTGATAGCTCCCACCTCTTGTCTCCCCACGCCACCAACACTCCATGTCACCGCCACCTCATCTCCTTCTTTGGTGTCTCTGTTGTTGTCTAAGTTGCTCTAGTGTCTTCCATGTGCCTCCCCCTGCACCTTCGACGCTTTTCATAAAAAGTAACGCTAACGGTGAGTCTAGATCGTTCATCAACAAGATCTCAACCATCTCAAATCTAGAACCTCTCAAGGTCAAAAGCCCTAACGAAGAGCAAGTTAGGTCCTGCAAGGGCTAGGGTTTGCTTGGAGGTCGTGCTTGGGATAGTGGGCGGAGGTCGTGCTCGAAGGTCATAGGAGAGGTGGGTGGAGTTGAGTTTCATGCTCAAAGGTCACAATGGTAATGAATTGGGGTTCATTCCCGTCAATGGAGGCCTAGGGGTGAAGTTAACTAGCAAACTTCATGCGGGTGGGTCACAAACCCTACGGTGACAGCGGCGGTGATGGGTCACTGGCGAATGGGAAGAAAATATTTTTTAGGGGGTTTTATGTCTCAAGGCATTTGGATAGTTTATTGGATGTAGTAAGGTGCGCGAGAAGTTGTGTATGTATGCAACATCTAAACTATTAAATTAGATCTAATGATTAAAAATTGTCCCTATTAACAGGGAAAAGATGGGTGTTCCCACCATAGAATTAGCGTTTTTATTTTTATTTATTATTTATTATTTATTTTTTGTTTAGATGTTGTTCATTTTTTTGTTTAAAGTAGACTAGGCATGCGTTTGATTGGTCCTTTTAATTTGAAGAATTACAATTATTTTATTTAGAGTTGAGTTGGGTTTGAAATTGTGAGTTTGGCTGATTAGAGTTAAAAATATAAAAATTTGAAATATGTTTGAAAAAAAATACCAATACATATCTTGTTAATTAGTTTTGAAATTCTCTATAATTTAAGGTTTTGTTTGGATTATTAATTAGAGTTAAAAATTATAAGTTGGAGTTGAAATTTTATATTAAAATTAGGTTGATATTTTAAAAATTAGTTATAATTTTTATTGATTTTTTTAGAAAAATATAACTGCATAGTTTAGGTCAAAACAATACGACAAACCTAATAAAAACAGAAAAAAAAAAATCATATTTAGACTTATAATAACAAAATTATATCCCAAAAAAAAGAGCAAAATTATGAACATAAACTGTAATTATAGATGTAAATACTAAAACTAAGTTGATTTTTTAAAAAATAACAAAAACAAATTGGAATTGAGGTGTGCCAAATGCCCAATGCTGCTGTTGTTGGTTAGTTATTTATGTATTGTTTATTAATTCTTTAAAGAAAAAAGAATGCGGTGAACTTTAATTGCTATTTTTTTTCTTTAAATTTTTTTTTGTTTTTTGTTTTTTGGCTGAACTTATACATAATTTCCACTATAATTGTAATTATCCACTAAATAACCAATAAATACGTTGACAGCTAGGGAATAAATTCTTTGATTAGTTAGGTAAGTTATTATGATTTCCACCTAAAAAAATGTTGTTATGGTAATGGTAGTATTAACTTTAATATTAATTTTTAAATATTAATTTAGATGATCTTTAATGTGTATGTTGATATTAACAATATATTTATCACTCACAAATATGAAAAATAATATTATCCTTATTCATGTTATAATATATAATATTATTTGTAATGGTATTTTTTGGTCATCATTATTTTTAACTCATAAAAATAAATATTTAGTATTTAAAAGTTTTAAAATTGAAAATATTTTTAATGAGTAGATAAAAGTCTCAAGACACAAAACAATAAAAATTAAATATTCAATTCAACAAAGTTATACTTAATGATAAATCTGTCGCTCTAAGTTTGTCTTATGAAAAAATTTGATATCAAAATCTAAATATCAAAATCTATCATTAATACATTAATTTAACACTCGATTAAAGATACTTTTATGTGGTATATAGAATGTCATTCTTTTTATTACAAAGTGTTTAAAAGATTATCAAATCAATTATAATTTAAAGACTATTAATAAAAGATAACAATTCAATATTATATATAGGTTGATGTTTAAGAATTAAATATTATAATCCATATCAATATTTTGTTGTTGTTGTTTTTTTTTTTTGTGCTGAGAAGAATCATCAAAATTAAACTTATTATGACAAAGCTTATTTACTTTCCAAAAAAAAAAAAGGCTTATTGTAAAAAATAAAAATAAAAATAATTTAAAACCATGCGTAGACCATATCTGATAAGTTACATGGCAAAGTTCTACGACTCAACATTATTTATTTCAAAGTTACACGGTCCACCATTTCTAGTAAAAGTTTGACCAGTATTAAAGTTGCATATATATTTTTTTGCCCCCCTCCTTGTAATTTCCTTGCCCTTTTTTCAACCGAAATTACTAGCTCAAACATTTATTTTAAAGTAAATAACGTAATTTCAAACGTGTGAAAATTTATAATATAATTGAATTTATAGATGAATGATTTTTTTTTTTTACTTTTAATTAGTTTTTCTTTCTTTTTTTTCAAACACACTCTTCTGTATATATGTCTTTCTCTCTCTCTGGACCACTAGTGTTAAAGCCGAGCTCATGATTTCAACGAGGCTGTGAAACCTTCTCTTTTCTCTCTCTCTGTGTAAACTCGTTGGTAGCCATCATTAGAGGCCGTCGATTCCCGTCATTGTCACGTCCGAAAACCTAGAACGTGACGTTTTAGGTATAAAATAAATGAATCGGATCAAGAAATAATAATAGATCTTGATTCGCTAGGTCTACTGATATTATCTTAAAACCATTTACCGTCTATTTAATTTTTTTTTTCTTCCAATTATCCTCGAGTGAATTTACTAAATATTTTTTATATTAAAATGTCACGATAGGTTCTCTATTTTCCACAGATACATACTTAGATAAAATAAAATAAATTACAAATAATAAAATAAAACTTAAAATTTATAGTCCTGGAACATTCAAGTTTATATACGTGATTATAAATATAAAATAAACAGATTTTTCGTCTTTAGCCTTCAAGCTCTAAATTCAATCAACTCGTATCTACTAATCAACTTCTTTTCCTGAGGGTTTACTAGTCTTAAACAATGAACGAAAGGCGTAATAGGATATTTTTAAATCATTTTTTAAACATTTTATTTTGAAACAGGATAATAATATTATATAAATACAATACAGAATCTTAAACGTGTAATCGTAAATATGCAAATTATGTCTTTAAATACATCTAGTTTGTGTACAGTCCGTATTAGCTTCCCTCACCACAACATTCCATGATGTGTTGTCATCGATCAATATGTGCACTCTTTGCACATGTGTGCTGTTCTTGGTATACTTTAACACCAAATTCTATTTTCTAAATTTCCTCTGAAAATAAGATTTACGTAATAAAATATACCATATTATTTTCTAAAAATCCGTGACTAGATATTTTTCTTTAATTTATAAAATTGTGATATTTCTAAAATCACAGAATTTATAAAACTTTATAAATTCATTTTCTTTAAATCATTTTGGCCATTCATTTTCTTTTAATCATTTTGGCCAAATCACTAAAAACAAAATAGGCTACAAGGAGAGGATAAGATATCCTATCTGTTGGCAATATATCTACTGATAACTTCTAACACGTGTTCTGAAATAGTCCTTTATCCAATTTTGATCAACAAGTACCTAAAATAAAAATCACAGATAATTTAATTTTCTATCTAAAAATCCCATAATCGTAATTACGATAAATTCCACTAACTAGTGTGCTATTAATTTAATGTTTTAAAATAATATTTTATTTTAACACTCATAATTTTAAACAACATGTTATTTTTTTTAATACTTGTACATATATATTTTTTAAATTTCAACATAAACTGCTGTAAAATATTAACACCTCAAAAACTTAAAAAAAAAAAAATTCAAACCTCCAATAATCAATCCAATTTTCGGAACAGTTTCAAAGTTTAATTCAAATCTAAAATCTCATATCAATTTCAAACATTTATTTAAAAAAAACTATTATTATTATTATTATTTATTATCATTATTATTATTATTGTCTTTTTGCTATTAATGTTGTTGTTTTGTTATACAGGCTCACGTACACAAACATACTTACATATATACGTTTTGAGGGGGAGAGATCCGGTAGGTGGAAGGACGGCGAAAGGCGAGGGTTCGGGTGGATGGGCGATTGGCGTGAGGCGAACGGCTAAATCACGAGGGGGCTTCGGCTACCATTTGTGGCTGGCGACTCGACTCCGGGGTGGTGGCGTGCACGGGGCCGCGGCACGAGGACGAGGGGGAGAGGAACCGGCAGGCTCGCGCGGCGTGGCGCACGGGACTGTGGCGTCACGAGGAGGTGAGGTGGCCCACGGGACTCAGCTTGGGCGTGGCACGGTGGCTCGTGAAGGTCCGGGCTTAATGGTGGTGTGGTTTCGGGGACTCGGTAGCTGACTCGGCGAAGACACGGTGGAGGTGGCGGCTGGGCTACGCGACGGCAGTGGCTGGGTCGGTCGTGGCGTTAGAGGATGATGGGCTGCCGTTGGTTGGGTGGCGTCGGCTTGGTGGAGGCCGGTGGTGGTCGTCGGCAATGGAGGAGCGAGACCGAGAGAGAGAGAGTGAGATGGTGAGTTAGAGAGAGAAAACGTGACGTTGGGGTGAGGAAAAACAGAGCGAGTGAGTGAAAGCTAGATATAAAGATTATGAGAGTTTTAAAAAAAATGGTGAGTAAGAGATCTGAACAATAGAGAATGGAAATGTGAGTGAGAGTGGAGATTGAAAATGAGATGACGTGAAAGTAGAGTGAAAAAAAAAAACTCGATCACTAAACAAATTCACTCGATCACCAAACAAATCTATCCAACCCGATCTTGATTGGGTGGGTTAATTTGTTATATTTAGTTGATTAGATGAATAAAAAAAATTTTCAACTCACCCAATCTTTATTGGATGGGTTGAAAAAATTTCAAAAACCTATCCAACCCACCCAATATTCACTCACTTACTATTTTTTCTTTTTTACTAAATGATGTTCACCCCTAAATGTTGTTTAGATTATTTAAATATATAAAATGCATTACTTGATATTCAATATATATGTAATTTTTGATAATTTTGTAAAAAATACCACTGATTACTTTAGTATTCTTGTATCTTTTTTACTAAATGATGTTCACCCATAAATGTTGTTTAGATTATTTAAATATATAAAATACATTACTTGATATTCAATATGCATGTAATTTTTGATAATTTTGTAAAAAATTCCACTGATTACTTTAGTATTCTTGTATCTTTTAGTAATTCTTATAACTTATATTTATTTTACATTTGATTATTAATGAGATTATATTAGAAATTTTTTTGTGTGTAAAATCTATGATAGAATTTATTTTAAAAACTATGTCATGAATTTAATTTTTTTTTCTATTAAATTTTTTATTTGTTGTTAGATGTTTAGTATCATTTATTATTTTTATTAATAAAATACATAACCTACCAAATCCAATATTAATTGAGTGGGTTGATTTTTTATATTGGGTTGATTGGGTAGATAAAAAAAATTGGGTGGATTGAAAATTTACAAAAACCCATCCAATCTACCGATATTCACCCCTACGTGAAAGGGTGAGGAGAAAAGAATCAGAAAGAGAAGGGAGCTGGTGAGAGTTGATAGAGAAAGAAGTCTCTTGTGTTTGGTGAGAAAGAAAAAGAAAAGAAAATTTGAAGATTGAAAAATAGAGAGCAATGAGTTGAGGTTGAGAGAATCGGTTATGATAGGCGTGAAAGAGAGGGGACAAGAGAGATTGATAAAGAAACTGAGAAAGAAAGGCGATGAAGAAAGCAGTTGAATAATGCACAGGGAGTGGTTGCATGTTGAATAATTTGCTTTGTTATTGTTATTATTATTATTATTTAAAAAAAAAACTTGTCTGATGATTTAAAAATATTCTCAAATTAATAGTTAATACAGTAAAAATTTAAATTTAAATTCTCATAATTAAATGTTAATTAGCATACCAATATATATATTTTTTATACACTCACGTGCAAATTTTGAAATTTAAAATTTTACAATGTGACAATCATCGTCTTTTCACCATCGCCAGCATTATAAAAGAAGACATGGTTGTTGCAAGCAAATCCATTGGCCAACGGATCTGGTCCCCGTTGTGTCACAACAGCCTTCGTCCTCGGCTCATCATCACTGCCTTCGTCCTCGGCTCACCATCGTGACCTTTATGATTTTGAGGATCTTTGATAGTATAGATCAATCGTCGTGAGTCGGAGATTTTGCAATCCACCATGGAAGGTTGGAGGAGGTCGAAAGTGATTCCCGTAGTCATGGAGATTTGCTACGAACTTCGATAATGGCAATGTCGATAAACTTTCGAGGAGCAGGTCGACATTGTCATCATGACTAAGTACTGTCAAGGTTGATCACCATCGTGACTCCAGCACTAGTGGTGAGGCAAGAGAGAGAGGAATGATAGAGATGGAGGAGAGACAAAGAGAAATATAGTGATGGTAAGGCAGAGAGAGAGAAGAAGAATAACCCCTCGTTTGTTTGCAGTATTGCATTTGTATTATATTAAAATGTAATATAATTTTTATCTAAATATAAAAATATTTCATTCAAATATTAATCACATCATATTTTAAATCCAATATAATTATTATTCATTATTTCACTTTTTCTATTATTTTTACTAATCATATTACATATTCTCTTTCTTTCTCTTGTTTTTCTCTCCACTTTTACCCATCATATCACATATTTATTATTTAAATATAATTCAAATATTTTTTATCTAAACACATATTGCATTCAAATATAATGCAAATACCTATCCTCCAAATGTAAATTACATTTAATGCATTGCATTAAATGGAGGAGAGAGAAATGAGTGAGGAATGTTTTCGGATTTTAATTGTATGTAAAGTTAAATTTACATTTAAATATGTCATTTATTGTTATGTCAAAATTTTTGACTTATTTATTTTAATTAATTCAAATTTTGACCTATTTCGTTCCTTTTTCCCGTTTTCAATTATTTGTTTTGGGTGAACTAGATGGGGAAATAAATATATAGATACCCCCAAGTTCAAAAAAAAAAACTGATACCTCGTTTGTTTATCATATTGTGTTTAAATACAATAGAATTTAATTTAAATGTAAAAGTATTGTATGCAAATACCAATCACATTATATTTTAAATTCAATACAATTATTATTTATTATTTTATTATTTCTATTACTTTGACTAATCATATCACATATTCTTTTTCTCTCTCCCTCATTTCTCTCTTTTTTTACCCATCACATTACGTGTTTATTATTTAAATATAATTTAAATACTTTTCATCTAAATATAAATTATATTCAATACGTATTTAAATATAATCATTATTATAATATAATCATTGTATTTAAATGTATTTCAATACCTTGTATTTATTATTTTATTATTTTTATTACTTTCACTAATCACATTACATATTCTTTTTTTCTCTACTTTTACCTATCACATTACATGTTCATTATTTAAATATAATTTAAATACTTTTTATCTAAATATAAATTATATTCAATATATTGTATTTAAATATAATGTGCTTACAAATCGTCTCCTAAAACTATAAATAGACAGGCTTCTCAATAAGTTTTATTTATTTTGAAGAAGTTAGAAAGTCAGAATAAAACAGTTCATAAATTTCTTTCCCAGATTTCCATTCCAAAAAAGTACACATGATTACATACACACTGTTATATATTTTCCAACCAAATGAAATCTCGAAGCAAACAAACAACAAAATGTGCGCTTACGATTCAATTGAGTTCAGTGCCATTGAAAACGAAAAAGATCATTACTAAACTAATGAAATTCATAAAAATAACCATAAGCCGTAGATTTATTTATTTTTTATGGAACTCGAATTTTTCTTCTTCACAAGATTAAATGCATGTGTGTTGTTTTTATGATGAAGTAATTGTTACATCTTGATATCCAAATACATCTTTTCCTTTCCTTTTTATCATAATTTATTGATGAAAACCGAGACATAATCTTTTGTAGGAAAGAAAGCAGAAAGTAGGAACACGGAAAAGCTAACAACAAAAACAGAAAAAGATAATAATGTACAAGAAGTAGAGGTTTTAAAAATATTTAAAAGGGCAGAAGTATGGTTGGTACAGTTTTGGAGTAAAAATTACAATTAAGATGAAAAGAAGTATAAATTCATTAGACATATAATCTAAAAAACATAATCATATAAAAATTAGAAAGAAAGAAAAAAGAGAGATATGGCAAACTTTCAGAAATACAAATACAAAGAAGAAGTTTTAAGAACAAGAAAATAGAGGTAGAGTCGTATAAAAAAAAAAAAAAAGCGAAATACATATGTAACAAACTGAAAAAAAAAAAAGAACAAAAATATAAATAAAGTAATAAGAGAATCCGAATGAAGAGAAAATGACAATACGAATGTCCTTTATAAAAATGGACTATAATAATAAAAAGCCATTAACAATATTAATCAGCACAATATCATCACAACAAACTAAAATCATTGTCAATAACAAAATCTAGAATACTAACAATATTAAATATAACCCTATCATCACAGTATAATAAATTAATCATCAATAATAGATAGAAGAAATAAATAGAAAAAATACCTTAATTAAAAAACAACCATCCATAGAAAATAACAAACTAAACAGTTCACCATTCACAGGATAATAAAAAAGAGAACAAAGAGTTCATAGTAGTAATAAATAAAGGCTGAAGACGGAGGAGATAGCTCGGTTTTGAAGAAGTAATAACTGCTAGAGATAGTTTAGGATGAGAATAAATGAACACACATTTTATTTATAACTAAAGAAACTATAAAGTATAAAAAAAAATTAAGAAAATCATCATAATAAGAAGAATTAGAGAATTTTACACAGAATGAATTATCAGACGTAAACAAGGAATATAAAGAATGGGCAAATAATAGAGTTACAAATAAGAGAGCATAGTCTAAAAACATTAAATGCAATAAATAGGTCAGCAAAACCAACACATTTTATCTTAATAGAAAAGCTACACATAATAAATAGGATGGAAGAAACGAAGAAAGGAAAGAAAAAAGGGGACTGTGTTTTGGGTTTGGAAAAGCAAGGGCAAAAGCATCCGGTCGCTGTACAAACAATGAAATACATGGGCATTTTGAAGGGCAAAATCATTCGCACGGTATTGAGAGGGATAAAAAAGTCCGGGTATTGTAGAAAGATTAGTACAAACTATGTTGTAATTATGTGCAATAACTATTAATGTACTAGTGATATAAAATAAAATAATGTTTTGAAGACACTGTAAAATCAATGATCATAACAATAGAACTTGAAGACAGACTTTCGTTGAGATTCAATAAAAAAAGAACGCCTTTTATGTTCTCCCCAAAAATCAAATGTTGGAATTCTTCCGCTGGCTACTAACAGCAACCGTAACGATGGAACGACGATAATTGAAATATTAGGGGACGTTTGTTTTTGTTCTTGAAAATGATTTTTCATTTTCAAAAATACAGAAAATGAAAATGGTTTCAAAATAGCGTTTGTTTATTTAACGTTTTTAAAACCGTTTTGAAAACACTATTTTCAATTATGTTGTTTTTTTAGGTTTTTTGAAAATAAAAAAAAGTTGTTTTCACTTTTTGTTTTCATTTCCAAAAAATATTGTGTTTTTTAGGTTTTTTGAAAATGAAATGGGTTTTGAAAAAATATAATCAAATAAAGTTTTATTTTTATGTTTTTCAAAATATATACTTAGAAAACATAACCAAACACAGTTTCAGAAATAATCTTAACACAGTTTTCAAAACATTCTCATTTTCAATTTTTTTGAAAACAGAAAACATTTCAAAAATAATACCAAACGCCATCTAGAATTATCCAGTAATCGAAATATTAAAATCCTCTAATAGTTGTCCTGTTAAAACGTTAGTAGTCATTTGAATAAAACCGTAGTGTTTCATATATATTCCATATTGTAAGTAATTTAAACACGTCTTTTAACTGACTTGAAGATATCAAATGAGATTCTTTGATGGGAAAAATCTATAAAATAGGTGTTAGATCCCAAACCAAAAATATATTTGATCACAAAAAAAAAAAAATCAAAAGTGACTTTCTAAGACTTAGGATTATATAATTCATCTCTTAACCTTGAGTACAAGTTGGAGTATCAATAATCAAAGGTACGTTTTGATATGATTTTTATTTCGCATTTTAATTTGCATGCTATTTGATTATTAAAGCATATTAAGATTGCTTCAAGAATGCTTACATCAAACACAAAGCATAAACTCCTTCGTTAGTTTCTCTCATAAGTGTTTCTCAACTCTCTTTCTCAAACCTCAGACACTCTCTCTCTACAACTGATCTCCCTGTAACTGTTTTATTCTCTCTAAGCTAAAAATAAAACTAGCATATTTATACTACTGGCAGTTACAAGTCGTATCTGCTACAATGCAAGAAAACAAACAAACAAACAAACTCTTTGTTACAATACTTGCCTCTATCTTCACAACCACTGTCTACATAGCACCTTTTTATGCACTGTCTACACACCAGATCTCTTTGCATCTATCTCAACACTCAACAAATAATTTAAATTAATGCTATTTCTGTGATATTTTTCATGTGTCATGAATAAGTTAACCCTCAAATAGAATTGTTGTCTTTGTTAAAAGAAAATAAGGAAGTAGATGTTATTTTAAAATTTGTCGATGCAATAGCATGAAATTTTTTTTCTCTCCGATAGTCAAAGGACATGATCTGTGGCCTTAAACCTTCCAAGATCTAGCCAATTTGGTCAATAAAGATTCATCCTTGCCGTCACACATTGCATTAACATTTGACAAGTAAAAGTAGTACATATTTTCAGCCTTCAACCTGGTAATTTCTCAAGCCTAGTAAATCAAAGTTCTTTGTTTTTGTTTTTGATTTTTTGGTAGAAGTCAGAGAGTCAGAACAAAACAGTAGTGCACTTCTTTCCCAGACTTCCATTTTAAGAAGTTACTTGATCACCTACGCACTGTAATATATTCTTGTTTTGCCAAGTCAACCACATTTCTATGAATTCTCCAAATGTAATTAGTTGTGGTCAAATCAGTGCTATTGAAAAACGACGATTAAGCATATGATCATCGGCTATTACTACCACCTTCTCGATTTTCTCCTTGCTATTTTTCTGATGAAAGGTTCTCAGCGCTGCGTTCTCTTTCAACTGGTCTTAGTCTTGGTCATGTTGTTTGTAATGCCTGCATTTCTGCACAAATTTGCCGAAAGCGCCTGCAGCAAAGTCGACAGAGACTCCCTCTTAAAATTCTCTCTCAATTTGTCATCATCGGCTAAACCTCTCAGCTGGTCTGCCTCTATAGATTGCTGCTGCTGGGAAGGAGTTCGCTGCGATGACATAGGTTGTAGTGACCGAGTAACCGTCTTTGGCTGCCCTTCAGAGGCCTCAGGGGCATTATTTTCCCGTCCCTCACAGGCCTCACTTATCTTGCTCAACTCAATCTCGGCCACAATTCTCTTTCTGGTACAATTCCAAAATATTTCTTTTCGACCCTCAATCAAATTCAAGCCCTTGACTTGAGCTATAACCGACTCTATGGCAAGTTAACATCCTTTTACTTAGGCCAGAACAAAAGCGTTCTGCAGACGGTTGCCTTGAGCAATATATTTGAAGGCGTAGTCCCATCTTCGTTGTTTCAGCCTGCGGTGGCTGCGGGTGCTCTTACTAGTTTTAGTGTTAGCAAAAACAGTATTTCTGGTCCCATTCCAATTTTTTGCATCAAAATCAGCACGCGTACTTGGATTTTTTTAGGCTTTTTTTTTTTTGAATAAACTGACGTGATCTGTTTCTTTTTTATTGCTATGAAGACGAATATTTAAAGGCAATTGTTACAAAGAATAATCCTAAAAAATCCGAAAAAAAATAAGCTTAAAAAAATCCAAAATTTGTTTGAAAATTTATTACAAAAGATAATCTTAAATCGTAACTGAAATTTGTTACAAAAGATAATCCTAAATCCTAACCAAATTCGTAAATGTAGGAAGGTAGTTATTCTGCTACAAAATTTGAAAATCCTTGATTAAAAAACATCTTGGGCTTGATTGAATTAGCTAAATTCCTCATGAGCATGAATTAAGTTAATGCATCATGAATCATGCTCAATGAGCCACGAATTTGATTGAGCCCAAACCTCTTAAATCAGCCTATTAAGTGCTTCTTTAAATCTCTTTACTCTCGCTCTTGTAACCGGCCCAATTGGTATTTGAATTGGTTCCCTTGACATTGATTGGTTCCTTTAAAGCCGTTATTTGATTCATATCACGTACTTCTTCTCTCAGGTTCTTAGACTTGTCTTTTAATGAATTCTCCGGGGTAATTCCCCGTGGACTTGGGAGCTGTATCAAGCTTAAGTTGTTCAGTGCTGGATTCAACAATCTGTCGGGACTGATCCCAGGCGAATTATATGATGTTGTGACGCTGGGACAGATCTCTCTGCCTGTGAATTGCCTCTATGGACGGATTCGAGATGGTGTCGTTAGGCTGAACAAGCTCTGCATTCTGGAGTTCTTCTCCAACCAACTTAACGGCTCAATCCTGGAGGATATTGGGAAGTTCGTTAGTTTAGAGAAATGGCTTCTTCATATCAATAACTTCATCGGCTTTATACCTTCGTCTCTGATGAATTGCGCCAATTTGGCAACCTTGAATCAGCGGGTCAACCCTCTGGTGGGCGATATCTCTGGCCTTTATTTCTCTGCGTTTCAAATTGCGATCTCAACTTCATAGGTGAGATTCCCATGAGCCTTTATACTTGCAAGTCATTGACAGCCGTCAGATCGATTGCAAATCGGCTAACGGGTCAAGTCTCGCCTGAGATACTTTCTTTTAAGTCATTGTCTTTTATATCCATCTCCAATAATAGCCTAATGAACATCACTGGGGACTCTCAAGATTCTGAAGAGTAGTCAGAGTTTGACTACTTTGGTTCTATCCAAAAACTTCATTTTTGAAGCCATGCTAGAAGATGAGAGTATTATAGACCCTTACAGATTTCAAAATCTTCAAGTTCTTAATTTAGGTGGTTGCTTTTAAACGGTAAAGTACCCACTTGGCTCACCAAACTTAAGAAGCTTCAGGTGTTGGATTTGTTTATTAACCTCATGACTGGGGCTATTCCTGGCCGGTTGGGTCGTCTACCGAGCTTGTTTTACTTAGACTTGTCTACTAATCTCATTTCTGGAGGGTTTCCCAAGGAGCGTTGTGGGCTTCCAGCTCTGACTTCAGGACAGTTTGATCAGGACAGGAGTTATCTGGAGTTGCCTATGTTTGTCATGCGCAACAATGCTATAAATCAGCAGTATAATAAGCTCTCCTCCCTTCCACCTGCCATTTACTTGAGCAACAACAATCTTAGTGGCAATATACCGGTAGAGATTGGCCAATTGAAGTATCTCGATAAATTAGAACTCGACAACAGCTGTTTCTCTGGAAACATACCAGATCAAATTTCTTAACTCACTAATTTGGAGAGATTGGACCTATCCAGAAACCATCTAACCTGTGAAATCCGTTTTTCTTTGAAAAGCTTGTACTTCTTGACATATTTCAGTATGGTGTACAATGATCTCCAGGGACTAGTTCCATCTGAAGGTCTATTTGACACCTTTTCCAGCTCCAGTTATGATGGAGACCCGGGTTTGTGTGGTCCTCCAGTTATGCAACGCTCTTCCTCTCAACCCCCACCCCCAACGCACCGAAGAAGGTCAAACAATAACGTGGTTAAACTGTGACGTCCCGTACGTTACCATACCAATCAGCTGAGCTCTGATGCCGACCGTGATGGCTGGCAACCTCTTGGGTCGTCGTCCTCTTACTTAACATACTTAACTTTCCATTTTTAATGTTCTCATTTTAATGCGGAAGTAATTTCTATAGCAATTTTTTTTAACTTACATATTATACCTATATCCCTATCATACTCTTATAACATATAATTTATAACTTTTCTTTCTTTCAACTTCCTTTTTGAATGCTCAGCGAAAGACTCATAGTAGTACTATACTCTCGCCCAGTCCCTTGGCACATGCAGATCTGTCCGTTATCCATCATATTACTTTAAACTAACAGGTTACTTACCTGCAACATATGAACAACTCATGAGCTAGATGCTCAGTAAGTTCAAACATACATTCATTAACTTATAAATACTAGTAATATATATTATTACTAGAATATATGACATCACGTATAGACACATCATACACATCGTCTGTCACGCCGCGAAATTTTTGAATTTAAAATTTCGCGCGTGAATGTATAAACTCAATTTGTTAGTGTGCCAATAAAATTTTTCTTATTTTCATGGGAATTAAATTTTAAATTTTTGGGGTATTAAATACTAATTTGAGGATATTTAAAACATTTTTACAAATTTTAAAGTTTTAATAATTTTTAACCAATCAAAATTTAACAAATATTAAATTTTTTATTTATTCATTTATTTATTTTTTTTTTCTCTCTCTTTCTTTTTCTTTCCGGATCCTTCCGGAATTATTTCCCCTCCCATTTTTTTTTCTTTTTCTTTCTTCTTCACCGATCCACCGCCTCACTCCCTCTCTCTGTTTTATTTTCCTCACCGATCCATTTTCTCTCTCTCTCCCTCTCCCTCCACCGAATTATTCCTCTCTCTCTCACCCTTTTTTTTTTTCTTCCCTTTCTTTCCCTTTTCTTCTTCTGCTTCCCGTCTCTCTCTCTCACGCCCTATTTCTATTTTTTTTTTCTTTTCTTTTCTTTTCTCTTCTTCTTCCCCTCGCCGCTTCTTTCTTCCCCTCCCCATCTTTTTTTTTTTCTTTCTTTCTCTTCTTTCTCTTCTTTTTCCGGCCGAACTTCACCGGAAGCCCAACCAACCACCGAGTCCACGCCGCACCGGCCAAAGCTCGCCACCGCCGTTCGCCAGTCCGCGCCTGAAGTCGTCGCCGTTTCCGCCTCGCCGAACGCCGGCCAACCACATCGAATCCGAGCACCCGTCGAACCAGCCGCCTCGCCTCCCTCGCGACGCCGCCGCCGCCCCGCGAAGCTCGTCTCGCCAAACCAGCCGCGCCCACGCCGTCCGCCAAGCCACCCAACGTCGCCGTTCCATCCAAGCGCCACCGAGTCTTCGCCGCCTCGCCGCCGTTCACCAACCGGAAGCCCAGCCGACCGAACGCAACCACCCCTCCTTCCTCGCCGCCAAGCCCGTTGACCGAAGACCGCCAGTCGCGACGCCACAGCCGATCAACCGTCTCCGCCAAGCCGCCGAACCCGAACCAGCCACGCCTCCTCGCGGTCACCCCACGCCGGACCGCCCAGCCGCGCCTCGTCTTTTTGGCGATCGTCGCCCGAACCGGCTCTTCCCCGTCCCGTCCGACCAAGCCCGCGTCTCGTCGCCTCGTCGGTTGCCCCTCGTCGCTCGGCCAAATCCCGTGCCCGACGCCACCAGCCGCCGCCGCCCCCCTGCCGCCGTGAGTCTTTCCCGGCCGGTCGTTTTCCATCAGCAAAAAGAAAACAAAAACGTTTATATGTGTATATATATATGTTAATATATGTCTGTGTGCGTGTGTTATATAATATGTAATAATAATAACAATAATAATAATAATAATAATAATATTAGATAATAATAATAATAATAATAAATATTTTTAGATTTTAAATTTAAATTGATTTGAAATTTGTATTTTTAAACTGTTCTGGGAATTGAAAATTTTTCTGCAGGTTAAGCATTTTGGAGCTTTTGGGGAAGCCTATTTTTAGGGCAGGTCATGCCGAAATTTTTAAAAATATATATCTATATTTTGGATATTTGTGTTAAAATTGTTATTTTAAAAATTACGGTGTTAAAATAAAGTATCATTTTAAATTCTAGAAAAATTCAATGGCATACTAATTAGTTGAGTTTACCGTAATTTGATTACGGAATTCTTGGACAGATAATTAAATTATCTGTATTTCTTGTTTTAGGTACTCGTAGATCGAATTCGGAAAGAGAGACTATCTTGGAATTCGTGCGAGAAATTGATCGTAGGTCAAGTTGCTGACGAGGTAGGATATCTTACCCTTTCTTGGCAGCCAATTTTGTTTTAATGATTTGGCCAAATATCATTTGAAGAAAATATGTTTATAAAGTTTTGGAAATTTACGTGATTTAGAAAATATCACGATTTCGGAAATTAAAGGAAAAATATCCGGTTACGGATTTTTTTGAAAAACAATACGGTATATTTTTAGTATGTGAATCATATGTTCACATGAAATGTTGAAAGCTGGATTTGGTGTTAAAGTATACCGGGAGCCAACACACACGTGCGAAGAGTGCACATCTCGATCGAGGATCACTCATTATGCTTCGGCATGGTGAGGGAGGCTCATACGGACCGTACACGAACTAGATGTATATAGGGACACAATTTGCATAATCACGATTCCACGTTTATGATTCGGTACTGCATTGACATACTTAGTATGATGGTTAAATTCAAATGTTGAATTGAATTTTTTTTTTAAGAATATCCTACTGGGCCTTTCGCTCACTGTTTTAAAACTGGTAAACCCCCAGGAGAGAAAGCTGATTAGAAGATACAGGTGACGTGGAACTGTTCATGGACGACAAGATCTAGGACTTGAAGTAGGGATCTGTACATTAGAACGAAGTATGTATAAGAGCATTCCGGGATTGTAAATTCTAATCTTTACTTTTGCAATTTCAGTTATTTTATTTTATCCAAGTATGCATCTGTGGGATATGGGTACCTCACCACCTG
Source organism: Antiaris toxicaria (assembly GCA_035233585.1). Taxonomy (NCBI): domain Eukaryota; kingdom Viridiplantae; phylum Streptophyta; class Magnoliopsida; order Rosales; family Moraceae; genus Antiaris; species Antiaris toxicaria. The sequence goes on along the minus strand of CP141154.1, from coordinate 109,481,185 downwards.
ATATTGCGATAAAAATAGAAAGACAAATATTAATAAATTAAAAATATATAAGCATAATTTATAAACCCGTTTAAAGAGTCGGTAAAGGGTAAGATATAAAAAAACTGACAGACTTAGGAATCTGAGCGTTCCTTTCTTTTATTCTTTTAAAATTTAATATCCGTCACTATCCCGGCTTTGGGAAGTGACACCTTTCGCTGTCCCGGGTTTTGGGACGTGACATCGTCTATACATATCATCGAAACATAACATAATATGTTAGCCTCTTTATGCTCATTTATCTCTTCGCTCATCGTTCTCATCATTCTATCGATCATCTCTTATCATTCTAATCTAATCTCTTTATTTCTTTTCTTTTCATTCCTATTATTTCTTAACTTTCTGTTCTACACTTTCTTATCTTTCCTATCGTTTTATCATCATCTCTTAACCTTTCGTATCTTAAAAGCCAGTAACATATATACTAGTATAACATCACGTAAAAACATGTCATTCACATCATACACATAACATCAAATACATCACATCACATATATTAATTCTATTATATTCTTTTAAATTTTGTTTTATTATTTATTTATTTTTTCATCGATTTCATTATGCCGTTCTTTCATGTCGTTCGTTTCTTTTCATGTCGTTCTTTACTTTTCTTTTCGTTCTTTACCTTTCCTTTCTTTTCGTATCGTATCGTTTCTTTTCTTTTCACTTTCCTTTCCTTTCTTTTCTTTTCACTTTCCTTTCCTTTATTTTCTTTTCACTTTCCTTTGGTGGGCCCGTTGCTAAACGTACCTATTTGCGTGCAGATAGTGAGAGGAGGGGGAGCGACCCACCAACCTACCTCACAGTACCGCACCGTCGGGGTAGGGTCCAACCTATAAACTACCGCACCTTCGGGGTAGCACCACATCTGCGTGGAGGATATAAACCTGAAATCTCGACCGTATAGGGAGACTGGTACGCCAACAATTAAGTTTTCAGTTTTATTATCTTGCATGCTTTTATTTTTCTTATATTGATTTTTCGTGGTACATCTTTTTCATGACATTCATAATCTTTCCTTTGTCATTTTTCATAGAACATTTCATAGGACATTTGTTCATTCGTTGTTTTATCTTTCTTTCGTAATTCTTTCTCATTGATATCTCATTCTTTCATTCTCATTTCGTAAGACATACATCGTTGTTTCATGTTGTTGTTTTTCTTTTCTTAATTCTTTACCTTACTCGTGTGAATTATGTTAGTCACACTTTAGCATATATAGCACATATTACTTATATATCATCACATCACATCATAACAAACAAAAATATGTTTAGTTATGTACAGACAATTATTCTCTGTTTATCATTTGCATCATTCTATCTATCGTATCTTATCATCATACTCCTATCGATCATAGCCTATTGTTCTATTCTATCAATCACATCTTATTGTTATGTTCTAATCCTTTCATCATACCTTTCATCATAACTTATCATTGTTTTTCTTTCTTGTCTAACTCTTTGCTTTCATATCATTTTTCATAAAACACCTATCATTTCGTTCTCATAAAACATACCCTTTCTTAATTTCTTTCATTACCGATCATCGTTGCTCTATCAATCATAACTTAACTTCCATAAAACTTTTCATAAACATCTATTCTTTCCTTTCATATCTTATCTCCTTTTTAGGCATTCTATCATAACATTCTCATTCTTACACTTTCCATTCTTCTATCTCTCTTTGTAACAACCGGGAAAATTCATATTTCTCGGAGAATAAATACACAATGAATTTAAGTGTTAAAATGTAAAATTAAGTGATTTAATATTGTTTGAAACTAAATAAATTGTTCTAACAATGCTAAAGGATGAAAAATGATTGATACGGATATTATGTGTGTACACGTGTGTCACTCACAGTATCAAGAAGTAGGTCAAGATGATATTATCTTGACATAAAACTGATAAATTTGGATTCATCACTCCCAAATTAGTTAGGATAGCCTATCAGTACGCTCAAAGTTGACAATTGAGCACCAGGGTAATTTTTGACCGAGAATTCGCAGTATCGGAAACTAGACAAGATGACCTCAGATGAAAATAAAACTGATATATTTGGATTCAGGACGCCCAAATTAGTCAGGAAAGCCCATGTTGAAATTTTGGGCAAAAAAGTATATAAAGAACGAAAAAAGTGAAATTTCCTCATTTGTCCACAAACACGATCTCTCCTCCCTTCTCTTTCTCTCTCTACCCGAATGTGTACAGTAACCGACCACCGGAAACGGTGTCCATTTTCGACACCGCCGGTGTCATCGGAAAGCTCTCGCCGAGCTGAGTCCGATGATGGGCCGACGCGACAGAGCAGCCGCCGGAGCAAGCCGCACGCGCCGCCGGAGCAAGCCGTACGCGCCGCCCGAAGCTCGCCGGAGCCGAGAATTCGATCGCTGATATCTTCGCCGTTTGGCCACCGTTTGCCACGAAACCGGTCCCAAAAGATTCGTGGTGAAAAGTACTACAAAACCCATGTGGTGGATCGCCTCAACACTGGCAGAATCACGCCGCCCAAGCTTCGAAAAATCCAGTGAAACGCCGCCGTGGAGCCGCCGTCGAAACCGTCGATTCTAGCCGAGTTGAAGCATGCCGTTGGTGCAGAAATGACCGCAGGGTTGAGGGGAGCAAAAGCCCTCAACCAATTTCGGGGAAAAAGTCTGCCACGGCGGAGTTCTACCGTCGCCGCCGTGGCCGTGACTTTCGAGGAGGTTTTCTGGTGATAGAGGTGTCGAATGGTGAAATTGAGACCACCAATGAATTCCTCTCGTCGAGATCTTCAAGATGGGCTACTCATTTACCATCGTCGCCGCCGTCAACCGCTGGTCAACGACGATCAACGCCGGTCAATGACGACCGTTGACCAATTTTGGAAGTTTGGCCCATTAGCCTATTTTCGACGTTCCGAACACATCTGCGGAGTAGGATTTGCAAGACAGGACCTCAGATATGAAGAATAAAGAATTAGGGTTTATGCCCTCGAGATCGAACTGTAATTCAGTATAAATCCCGACCTCTTTATGTTCCGTAATTTAATTGTTTGGGACTATTATATGATTTTATAATTATTGGTATGAAAATTATGGAAAAGAATGTATGTAAAAAAAGAAGAAAATGGCTGTAATGGAGAAAAAGAAAAAATATATGATAATGTAACGATTTTACGTAAACAGTATGAGTTTTACGTAAAATCTAGGCCTCTAGTATAGTACATGATAGAATTAGATCAGGATAGATGGTTTTCAAGCATTTCCTAAACACTGGAACCTTAAAAATTAAGGGGAAACTCTGCCGAAATTTCTAAATACGGCACTAGGGGTAATATGGGAAACGAGAGGTAAAATATGATCGGGAAGGGAACCCGAGCCCCCTCGAGGAATTAGGGCATGGAAAAAAGAAGGGGCAAGTTATAATTAGTAAACCGACCCTTCGAGACCCTAGAACGCAAGGAAAATATGAAACCGATTCTTAGGTCGGAATAGTACTTCCCGAGGGCTGGGAATGTGAAAATTGGTAAAATGATAAGAATTGATCCAGAAAAGATCCGATAAGATTTAAAAAGTTAATTAGATGATTTTGGGTTTAGAAAATCCAGTCTAAGCATGAAAATGAAAATGTTATGATTAAACGACCCATTAGGGGCAAAATGGTCATTTTGCCCAAAGATTTTCAAATTATGGGAAAAGAGCCCCAATGACCCCGGAATAGGGTAACGAAGGTTGTAAAAGCCAAAATTGAGGTTTAAGTTATGAAAAATCACGTCAAGGGTAAAATTGTAATTTTGTCAAAAGTTAGGGGTAAAATCGTAATTTTTCAAAAAGTTAGAGAAAAATTCAAAAATGGCCATTAAGGTTTAAAAAGTTGTCCTAAGGCTATAATTAAGGGTTATAAGATTAGAATCAAGCTTTTTAATAAAATAAAAGTTATAAATGAAAATGTGATTGACGGACAAAGTTTGTCTGTAGGAACCCAATCCAGACGCGACAAAGGACGTCGATGGATTCCAAGAAGAGAATAAGATAAGCACGCAATGAGTAAGTTCAGACATTTACCCGTCTGTAACTATTAACAAGCTTATAGTATTTACATGTTTTATATGTAAATGTCATGGTGTGATTTATGATGATGCTATAGTAACGCTATAGCAATATTATGATGATGTTAAAAGATATGTTTTAATAAATAATTTATAAAAATATATATGTGTATATATGTATATATTGAATTACGAAGGAAAGGTACTATAAAAGTTTTATGAGAATAAAGATGTAAGTAAGAGAGATAGAAGAATGGAGAGAGTAAGAACAAGAATGTTATTATAGAATGCATAAGAAAGAGATGAGGTATGAAAGGAAAAAATAGATGTGTTATGAAAAGTTTTATGGAAGTTAAGTTATGATTGATAGAGTAACGATGATCGGTGATGAAAGGAATTAAGAAAATGTATGTTTTATGATAACGAAAGGATAGGTGTTTTATGAAAAATGATATGAAAGCAAAGAGTTAGACAAGAAAGAGAAGCAATGATAGGTTATGATGAAAGGTATGATAAAAGGATTAGAACATAACGATAAGATGTGATTGATAGAATAGAACGATAGGCTATGATCGATAGAAATATGATGATAAGATACGATAGATAGAATGATACAAATAATAACAGAGAATAATTGTCTGCACTTAATTGAATGAGTTTTTGTTTGTTATGATGTAATGTGATATGATGTGATAATATATAAGTAATATGTGCTATATATGCTATGCTAAAGTGTGATTAACATAATTCACACAAGTAAAGCAAAGAATTAAGAAAAGAAAAACAATGAAAGAACAAATATCCCATGAAATGTTTTATGAAATATAAAAAATAAAAGATGATGAATGTCATGAAAAAGATGTACAACGAAAAATCAATATAAGAAAAATAAAAGCCTACAAGATAATAAGACTGAAAACTTAAGTTGTTGGCGTACCGGTCTCCCTACAAGGTCGAGACTTCTGGTCTATATCCTCCGCGTAGATGTGGTGCTACCCCGAAGGTGTGGTAGATTACAGGTTGGACCAGCCCCGAAGGTGAGGTTTTATGTGACTGTGAGGTAGGTTGGTGGGTAGCTCCCCCTCCTCCCACTGTCCGTGCGCAAATAGATACGTCCAACAACGGGCCCACCAAAGGAAAGTGGAAAGAAAACAAACGAAAGGAGAGTGAAAAGAAAAGAAAGGAAAAGAAAAGGAAAGAAAAGAAAGGAAAGGAAAAGAAAGGAAAAGAAAAGAAAAGAAAGGAAAGGAGAGTGCATGAAAAGAAAAGAAAAGAAAAAAAAAAGGAGAGTGCGTGAAAAGAAAAAAAAAAGAGGGAAGGAGAGTGAGTGAAAAGAAAAGAAAGGAAAGGAGAATGTAAAGAAAAGAAAGAAAAGGAGAGTGCGTGAAAAGAAAAGAAAGGAAAGGAGAGTGAAAAGAAAAGAAAAGTAAAGAACGACATAAAAAGAAACAAACGATATGGAAGAATAACACAATGAAATCAATGAAAAATACTTAAATAATAAAACGAAGTTAAAAGAACATAATAGAATTATATATGTGATGTGATGTGTTTGATGTTATGTGTATGATGTGAATGACATGTTTTTACGTGATGTTATGCTAGTGTGTATGTTACTGGCTTATAGGATATGAAAAGACAAGAGATGAGGACAAAACGATAGAAAAGTTATAAAGGTTTAGAATAGAAAGTTAAGAAATGATAGGAATGAAAAGCAAAGAAATGAAGAGATTAGATTAGAATGATAAGAGATGATCAATAAAATGATGGAAATGATTAGCGAAGAGATAAATGAGCATGAGGAAGCTCACATTATATGTTATGTTTTGAGGATATGTATAGACGATGTACGTGATGTCATATATTCTAATAATAACGTATATTACTAGTATTTATAAGTTAATGAATGTATGTTTGAACTTACTGAGCATCTAGCTCATTAGTTGTTCACATGTTGCAGGTAAGCAACCTGTTAGTTTAAAGTAATATGATGGACAACGGACGGATCTGCACGTGCCAAGGGACTAGGTGAGGGTATGGTACTACCATGAGTCTTTCGCTGAGCGTTCAAAGAGGAAGATGAAAGAAAGAAATTTATGAATTATATGTTATAAGAGTATGATAGCGATATAGGCATAATATGTAAGTTAAAAAAAAAATTTGCTATAGAAATTGCTTCCGCTTTAAAATGAGAACGTTAAGAATGGAAAGTTAAGTATGTTAAGTAAGAGGATGACGACCCACGAGGTTGCCAGCTATCACGGTCGGCGTCAGAGCTCGGCTGGTTGGTATGGTAACGTACGTGGGGAGGGCGTCACACTCTTTCTCACATCTTTACTCTCGTAAAGCTTTTATAATACATTTCCTTCATAATTTAATATATATTCATATATATATTTTTATAAATTATTTATTAAAACTTATCTTTTAACATCATCATAGTATTGTTATAGCGTTACTATAGCATCATCATAAATCACACCATGACATTTGCATACAAGACATATAAATACAATAAGCTTGTTCATAGTTGCAGATGAGTAAATGTCTGAACTTACTCATAGTGTGCTTATCCTCTTCTTGGAATCCATCGACGTCCTTTATCGCGTCTGGATCGGGTTCCTACAGACAAATTTTATCCGTTAATCACGTTTTCATTTATAGCTTTTATTTTATTGAAAAGCTTGATTCTGATCTTATAACCCTTAATTATAGCCTTAGGAAAGCTTTTTAAACCTTAATGGCCATTTTCGAATTTTTCTCCAGCTTTTTGAAAAATTACGATTTTACCTGTAACTTTTGACAAAATTACAATTTTACCCTTGACGTGATTTTTCATAACTTAAACCTCAATTTTGGCTTTTACAAACTTCATTACCCTATTCCGGGGTCATTGGGGCTCTTTTCCCATAATTTGAGAATCTTTGAGCAAAATGACCATTTTACCCATAATGGGTCGTTTAACTATAACATTTTCATTTTTATACTTAGGCTGGATTTTCTAAACCCAAAATCATCTAATTAACTTTTTAAATCTTATCGGACCTTTTCCGGATCAATTCTTATCATTTTACCAATTTTCACATTCCTGGCCATCGGGAAGTACTGTTCTGATCTAAGAGTCGGTTTACTAATCATAACTTGCCCATTCCTTTTTCCATGCCCTAATTCCTCGAGGGAGCTCGGGTTTCCTTCCCGATCATATTTTACCCCTCGTTTCCCATATTATCCTTAATGCCGTTTTTAGAAATTTCGGCAGAGTTTCCCCTTAATTTTTGAGGTTTCAGTGTTTAGGAAAGGCCTAAAAATCATCTATCTTGATTTAATTCTATCACGTACTATACCAGAGGCCTAGATTTTACGTAAAACTTATATTATTTATGTAAAATTGTTACATTATCACATATTTTTCTTTTCCTCCATTACAGCCATTTTCTTCTTTTTACATACATTCTTTTCCATAATTTTCATATCAATAATCATAAAATCATACAATAGTACCAAACAATTAAATTGCGGAACGTAAAGAGGTCAGGATTTATACCGAATTGCAGTCCGGTCTTGACGGCATAAACCCTAATTCTTCATTCTTCATTTCTGAGGTCCCGTCTAGCAAATCCGACTCCGCGGATGCGTTCGGAACGTCGAAAATAGGCCAACGGGCCAAACTTCCAAAATTGGTCAACGGTCGTCGTTGACCGGCGGCGACGGTGGAAGGTGGGTAGTCCATCTTGAAGATCTCGATGAGAGGAATCCATTGGTGGTCTCAATTTCACCAATCAAAGCTCCTATGGCCGGAAACTAACCCCTGAAAAACCGACGGCGGCGGCGGTGAGCTTAAATCTCCGTTTTCCTGACTTTTTTTTTTTCTTGAAATTAGCTTGTGGCTTTTGTTTCCCATGAAATTCTGAGCATTTTGATACCCACCACATCACTCAACTCCGTCGGAAACGGCAGGTTTCAAGGCGGCGACGACGATGGGCAGAGTTGGGAGGTGCGATCCGGCGGCCGTTGAACTGAAACAACACTCGGGTTTTGTTCTACTCTTCACCACGAATCCATTGGGACCGAAATCGTGGCAAACGGTAGCCGGACGACGAAGAAATCTCATCGGGAAGATTTCGGCTCTGGCGGCCTTCAGGCAGCGCGTGCGGCGGCTGTTCCGTCGCGTCGACCCACCGTTAAACTCAGCTCGGCGAGAGCTTCCCAACAGTGTTGGCGGTATTGTGAACGGAGGTCGTTTCCAGCAAATGGTCACTGTACACGTGCGGGCAGAGAGAGAAAGAGAAGGGAGGAGAGAGAGTGTACGTGGAAAAATGAAGAAATTTCATTTTTTTTTCGTCCTTTATATACTTTTTCGTCCAAAATTTCAACATGGGCTATCCTCACTAATTTGGGCGTTCTGAATCTAAATATATTAGTTTCATTTTGATCTAATGTCATCTTGACCAGTTTCCGATACTGTGAATTCTCGATCAAAACTTACCCTTGTGCTCAATTATCAAATTTAAGCGTGCTGATAGGCTATCCTAACTAATTTGGAAGTGCTGAACCCAAATTTATCAGTCTTAACTTCATTCAAGGTCATCTAGACCAGTTTTCTGATACTACCTGTTTCTCGATCAAAATTTACATTTTGTGCTCAATTGACTAAATTGAGCATACTGATTCTAAATATATCAGTTTTATATCAAGAAAAGGCCATCTTGACCAATTTCTTGATACTGTATGTTACACACATACATACACACATAAAATCATTACAATTTACATTTTAAACGTGAAATTCATTGTGTACATTTCATGTACCAATTTTTCGAGAATGATGAAATTTCCCGGTTATCACATAAACTAATAGCTTGGCATTGGTTTTATCGTCACTATCATAGCACTTTGGATATTTTCACGGTACACCAACCAGACCAATATGAACTGAGCTTCTAGCAACTCTAACCCTTCAACAGGTGCTCCTAAGGTCGAGACCAATACCAGAGAAGTCATATTGTTTCCAAATAATGACAGTGAAACCAAAAACCTGACCATATCCGAAATCTTGAGAGCAGATGAAAATTTCAATGAAGCAAATATCAGAGGTTGTGGGAGTTTCTGTTTGGTCTATTAGGCCACTTTAACAAACGGATCCGAACTGGCCATTAAGAAACTCTTAGGAGACTTTGATACAACGAAAAGCAACATAAAAGCAGCAGTAGAGGCTCTCTCCAAATACCAACACAAGAATCTGATTTCTCTCCAAGTTTACTGTGTCTACAACAGATTTTGGCTCTAAATATATCCCTACATTGAAAACGGAAGTCTAGATTTTTGGTTGCATGAGAAGGCCGATAGTGCCTCTCAATTAGACTGGCCAACTCTGCAAAGATTACAAAAGGGCAAGTTGCGGGTTGGCTTACACCCAACAGACAAGTGCCAAACCACAAACTGTACATTCCAATATCAAATCCAGCAAAATCCTGCTCAATGAAAATTTTTAACCACATTTGTCGGATTTCAGATTGTCCGAGCTGGTTCTTGCTAACGAGAGTGGTGAATTTGCAACTGAGCATTTTTGTAGTTCAATCAGCAACATTCCAGCCGACAACATGCACAGATTAGTGGCCACTGCGAGAGAAGATGTGTATAGTTTTGGAGTTGTGATGCTTGAGCCTCACAAGGAAGAGGTCTGTTGAGGTTTATGAGCCAAAGATGCCAAGAGAGCTGGTCAGTTGGGTATAGCAAATGAAGAGCCAAGGAAAAGAAGACCTAAACTTTGATCCTCTTTTGAGAGGTAAAGGCTTTGAAGAAGAGATGCTAAAAGTGCTAGATTTGGCCTGCTTGTGTGTACACCAGAACGTTTTCCTATGACCAACTATTGGAGAAGTTGTTGAGGGGCTGAAGTATGTTGGGATAATGAGCCAATATCATACTAATGATAAAATGAAGTGTCCGTTTGGAATGAAAGTTCAAACTCGTATCACGAGAGAAACATTGTAAATAAAAGTTAGGGGTCGTTTGGGGGGCTGTCTCCAGCCCTCAATTTTTCACTTTTTTCCAAAACTTTCTTACTTTTTATTATTTACATCTCCAAAACGCTGCAGTAAACTCCAAATTTTAAAAATTCATAACTTTTTGTATACAAGTCCAAATGAGATGATTTTTTTTTAAATTGCATAGAATTTCGAGAGGAACAAAACAAGATCCATATTGATATTTTTTTTCTAAAAAATTTTTTAAAATTTTTAATTTTTCACCCTAAACAGTTTTTTCTCCCAAACATATTCTTCAAAATCAACTTTTTTCCAAACCCCAAAACCACATCTCCAAAACCTCCCCAAACTCCCCCTTAGAAAAGCAGGTTTGAAACAGGATTCCAAACAAACACACAAAAATGTTTGTGTACAGACTTCAATTGCTTTCAATGAATAACAGAATTTCCGCCTGCTGTTTTGGAAGTTTGAATCTTTGCATTTACTTTTCCAAATCGATGAAAACTATTAATATTGTTTTTCTAATTTGCGTGTCTCTATTCTTTCTTTGCTTCCCATTATGTCAATCCAAACTTGTACTTAACATTTACGCAAAATAACAAATTTGGAAAGTTCTCTTCTAGCTGGCACAAGGTATGAGAGAGAAAAAGACACAAAAAAAAAAAAAAAAAAGGAGAAATAGGCATCTTTTGTATCTTTCAAGACATACAAAGATATTGACTTTGATTAGTACATTATCATTTTGACTTTTCATAAATTTCTTGCTGAAAAGCTAATTAAATTGCTAAAAAAAAAAGACACTAATAATTTCTGAGAAATTTCCAAAGTAGAACATTAATGCTAAAACCACAATATGATAAGCATTAAGAGTGTCCAAGGTCAAAAGGGGACTTAGAACCAAAATTGATTTCAAATAAAAATCTTTGATTGTAAGTTCGAGGAGGACGCGACCATATCTCTTAGAAGTGACCAAATGGGCCTTTTCACACTAACAAGAATATTCAATCCTTGAGAAGCTCGTCACCTTAGTCCCATTGAATGGTCTACTAGCAAGATCACATAAGATATAATCCTAGATATGAGTATCAAATACACTCAATTAAGCACTAAATTAACAGAAAACAAACATCTATATTTGATAATAATCTCGTACTTAAATCTATGATTACAAGCTCACTACCGTAAACGTTAGCCACTGGGCCACAATCACTTGGTGGTTAAAAAATGAATTAGAAAGTGCCCCTCTTTAATTTTCTTGTAATAGTTTCTTTCATTCAACACAACCCAAAATTAAAAAAAAAAAAAAAAAGTCTATGACCTCAGAATCAGTGACCAAAAACTATAGAAGATGCAGCAACAGAGAAAGAAGTGCTGTGTTAGAGAACTTCTGATACAGAGAGTGTCCATCACATTTTTTTATTCCACAAGTGCCCACCAACGCATCTCCTTCAATGGTTCACTAGCTCGTCGGCCAATGCCTTTGTAGATTCTTCAAAGCTCTAATATTGGTCATTCAACGGTGTATAAAATAAGTTATCATTTATCTTTTTCACCCCTGATGAGTGAACTTGAAGACTCTTCAATGCTGTAGGCGCAAATTGTGTACACCTATATACCTATTCTATAACTACATCTAATCTATACCTAATAATAAAAGCATGAAAGTTCTACAATGCCAGAGCAAAAAAAAAAAAAAAAAGTTACTATGTACAATGTCTTTCATCGCCCGTCTCATGTCAGCTCGTGGTGCAAATTTTTATTTTATTTTGTTCTTTTTTATCTTATTTGTTCTACGTGTGGTATATATGCTCATCAAAAGCCTGTTTGTATTGAATAGCGAGTACCCCTTGCTTCTTTCCAATTTCAACTTGATATAAACCCATTAAGGCTACTATACAGTCTTAGGCATTGGCCATATTCCATATCACAAGCCCACCAGAGCTCACAAAGCTCCTTACAAGTAGTTTTTTTTTTTTTTAACATATATGTTATTTATTTTATTTTATTTTATTTATTAGATCTTGCTTGCTAGATCCTTCCCAACTAGGCCGGTAAAATAGTATCTGACTAAGTCTTCCTTAGGGTCAATTTTTGTACCCTGCAAAGAATCTATCCTTGTTCACCCTCTGAATCACAGGGTCTGTAGATAGAAGAATGCCAATTTTAAAGTTTTTATCAACCATGAAGAATGACATGGGCATGGCTGTGTTTAAAAACTCTTTTACACAGTATTTATTTTTGTCATACACTATATGAGACAAAGCTAGCTCTTTCAGTCTTGGGTCACCAAATTGCCAAATCAAAACTCTATTGAAGGTGGGTTGCATTTGGTTTGACAAATGCATGTGGGAAGGCAGGTTGCTGTTTATTTATTTTGGGCTCCTTTTTTTTTTATATATTTTTCTTTTTCAATTCAATTATATGTACTCAGCCAGACCGATTTCATGCCTCCAACTTGGTAATTTCCTGCCCAAAAACCCCTGTCTCCCCACCAATGATTCCATTTTTATATTACGGCCTATTCCATCACACAAGACAGAGAAAGGGCAGATAGAGAGAGAAAGAAAACAAAAAGGAAATAGAAAGAAAACTTGGAAAGTCAACAGACATATAATAGGCAAGTTTCTGTTCTTTAGTTCAGACTCGCAACATATAGCCGAGGAAGGAACAGAAGCAAAAGTTTTTTTTTTTTTTTTCCCCCACTCCAACCCATCACAAAAACAATAAAAATGGTAAAGAGAGAGGGGTGGAATGAATTTTAAAATTTTTTTTTTTTTTGGGTATCCTACTGCACACGCAAATTGGAAGTGTTGGGTGATGGATTATCATCATCATTCATCATCCCCACCATCAACTTAGAAATGTCCAACAACAGCCACTACCAGCCGCCCACAAACAAAGTAAGCGCTTTTGAAAACAATTTATAACTCATTCATATATAATACATTATCATTTATTGTTATTATTATTATTATTATTATTATTTATCGTTTCCTCTCCATCAACATCATCTCTCTCTATCTCCCTCTCTCTCTATCTCTCAATCTTCTTTGGTCAATGGGTGTTCACTGCGTTCCCTTCACAACCCAAAACGGATTACACATGTCGCCGTCGTCTTCGCTGATGCGTGTTATCCAACTGGTTCCATCCGATGCCTGATTATGATGATAACGACGATGATTAGCCATCCCACCACTTGCTCTGCTTTTTCTTCCTTCTTCATCTTTCTCTTCCATTTTTCTCATTAGCCCATGTCTTGTTTCTCTCTCGTCCTTATTTCCCCAATGAAAGATGACAAAAGGATGGTCATGGAACGTCGTCTTCGTCTTGGTCGTGGTGGTGATGTTCTCGGTCTTCTTCTTCTCCTCTCTCTGATGCCAACTATTCTGCGATGCTTTGCCCAGAGCGCCTGCAGTGAATTCGACAGAGATTCCCTCTTGGCCTTCTACAACAACGTCACTTCTTCGTCTTCTTCTTCTTCTCTGAACTGGTCTAGTTTAATTGATTGCTGTAACTGGGACGGAGTCCGTTGCGAGCTCGTCGTTAATGGCGCCGACCGTGTTACCCGTCTTCTCCTTCCTTCCAAAGGCCTTAAAGGCGTCATCTTTCAAAACTTCACCAACCTTATTTACCTCAACGAACTCAATCTCTCCCGGAATTCCCTCTCCGGCTCTCTCCCACCGGAATTCTTCTCCTCTCTCATAAACCTTAAAGTCCTCGACTTGAGCTATAACAGATTCCATGGCCGATTATCGTCGTCGTCTGTTTCTGACAAGTTTCAGACGGTGGATTTGTCGAGCAATCTGCTCGAGGGAGAATTGCCGGCTTCTTTGATCAAGCCCTCGGTGGCTTCTGGGTCTCTCACCAGCTTCAACGTCAGCAACAACAGCTTTTTGGGTCAAATCCCAATCTCTGACTTCTGTTCCATTACAGGTACGGGTGATTCTAATTCTTCGCAGCTCAGATTCTTGGATTTTTCCTTCAACAAATTCACCGGCGAAATTGCCCGAGAAATCAGGGGTTGTTCGAAGCTCGAGACGTTCAGTGCGGGCTTCAACAATCTGTCGGGACCGATCCCTACCGAATTATACGACGTCGTTACGCTGCAACAGATCTCTCTGTCCGTGAACCGCCTTTATGGACCAATCGGAGACGGCGTCGTTCGGCTGAACAAGCTTCGGATTCTGGAGCTCTTCTCCAACCAGCTCAACAGCTCAATCCCGGAGGATATTGGCAAGCTCACCGGTTTAGAGAAATTGCTTCTTCATATCAATAACTTCACTGGGTTTATGCCTTCGTCTCTGATGAATTGCGCCAATTTGTCAACTCTGAATCTGCGGGTCAACTCTCTGGTGGGCAATCTCTCCGGGTTCGATTTCTCTCCCCTTCAAAGGCTGGCGACTTTGGACCTCGGAAACAATAACTTCACAGGTGAGATTCCCTCGAGCCTTTACTCTTGCCAGTCATTGACGGCCCTCAGATTGGCCGCAAATCGGCTAACGGGTCAGGTCTCTCCGGAGATACTTTCTCTGAAATCATTGTCTTTTATATCCGTCTCCAATAATACCCTAAGGAACGTCACCGGGGCACTCAAGATTCTAAAGAGTAGTCGGAGTTTGACCACTTTGCTTCTGTCTAAAAACTTCATGAATGAAGCCATGCCAGAAGATGAGAGCATTGTAGACCCTGATGGATTTCAAAATCTTCAGGTTCTTGGTTTGGGTGCTTGCTTGTTTACAGGTCGAGTACCCAATTGGCTCGCCAAGCTTAAGAAGCTTCAGGTGTTGGACTTGTCTAATAACCTCATAAATGGGCCTATCCCTGGCTGGTTTGGTAGTCTTCCGAGCTTGTTCTACATAGACTTGTCTACTAATCTCATTTCTGGAGGATTTCCCAAGCAGCTTTGTGGGCTTCCAGCTTTGACTTCAGGACTGTTTGATCAGAACAGGAGTTATCTGGAGTTGCCTGTGTTTGTCATGCCCAACAATGCTACAAATCAGCAGTATAATCAGCTTTCCAGTCTTCCTCCTGCGATATACTTGGGTAACAACAACCTCAGCGGATATATACCGGTGGAGATTGGCCAATTGAAGTTTCTCCATGTTTTGGAGCTCAATAACAACAGCTTCTCTGGCAGCATACCGGATCAATTCTCTAACCTCACTAATTTAGAGAGATTGGACCTGTCCAGAAACCATCTAAGTGGAGAAATCCCTTCTTCTCTGAAAGGCCTGCACTTCCTGTCGTATTTCAATGTGGCATACAATGATCTCCAGGGACCAGTGCCATCTGGAGGTCAATTCGATACCTTTTCAAGCTCCAGTTTTGATGGGAACCCTGGGTTGTGTGGTCCTCCAGCTGTGCAACGCTCTTGCTCTCAACCCCCACCTCCACCACACCGAAGAAAGAAGTCAAACAAGAAGCTTCTTGTCGGAGTTGTTGTTGGGACTTGTTTCGGTGTCGGTTTTTTTGTCACCGTGCTGCTAGCACTATGGATATTATCTACAAGGAGGATACTTCCTAGAGGCGACAGTGACAAGATCGACTTTGACGCAATTTCTAGCAACTCTAATGTTCCGGTTGCTCCTGAGATTGACAAGGACGCCAGCGTGGTCATATTGTTCCCAAATAACACCAATGAAATAAAAGATCTTAGTCTTGCTGAAATCTTGAAGGCGACTGATAACTTCAACCAGGCAAATATCATAGGGTGTGGTGGTTTTGGTTTGGTCTACAAGGCTACTCTAGCAAACGGGACCAGGTTGGCTATCAAGAAGCTCTCAGGGGACTTGGGGCTCATGGAAAGGGAATTCAAAGCAGAAGTAGAAGCTCTTTCCACGGCTCAACACGAGAACCTGGTTTCCCTTCAAGGCTACTACGTGCAAGACGGA
Organism: Antiaris toxicaria; assembly: GCA_035233585.1. Lineage (NCBI taxonomy): Eukaryota > Viridiplantae > Streptophyta > Magnoliopsida > Rosales > Moraceae > Antiaris > Antiaris toxicaria. The sequence goes on along the minus strand of CP141154.1, from coordinate 109,465,239 downwards.
TGCCGGTTACTGATATATTCCTACATGGAAAATGGAAGCCTGGATTCCTGGTTGCACGAGAAACCCGACGGTCCATCACAACTAGACTGGCCAACTAGACTGAAGATCGTGCAAGGAGCAAGCCTGGGGTTGGCTTACATGCATCAAATATGCGAACCGCACATCGTTCATCGCGACATCAAGTCCAGCAACATCCTTCTCAATGAGAAGTTTGAAGCCCATGTGGCGGATTTCGGGTTGTCCAGGCTGATTCTGCCTTACCAGACTCATGTCACAACAGAGCTTGTTGGGACCCTGGGCTACATCCCTCCGGAATATGGTCAAGCGTGGGTGGCTACTTTGAGAGGAGACATGTACAGTTTTGGGGTTGTTATGCTTGAGCTGCTCACTGGGAAGAGACCAGTCGAGGTGTTCAAGCCAAGGGTGTCAAGAGAATTGGTTGTCTGGGTTCAGCAGATGAGGAATGAGGGAAAACAAGACGAGGTCTTCGACCCTCTCTTGCGAGGGAAGGGCTTTGAGGAAGAGATGATTCAAGTACTAGATGTGGCCTGTATGTGTGTCAACCGGAACCCTTTGAAGAGACCGACCATCAAGGAAGTTGTGGACTGGCTGAAAAATGTAGGCACAACACGCCAGAACCAACACATGGATCAGTGAAAAAAGAGAGAATTCTCTTTGAGCCTCATCCTTAGAACATATGTGTATACACTACTTTTGCACAGAAAAAAGATATCTGGTTTTTTACTAGTGCAGATCATAAATATACCTGTATGTTTTGTTGATTTAATTATACTATTTTTGAGTTTCTCTCCAGAAAACCAAAACCGAATGAATATACAGCTTCAATTTCGTCACGAGAAAGTAATGACCAATTCATAAAACACCGTTTTCTCTAACTTGTGACTCTCAAAAGAGTTAAGTCTTCAACTTGACATGTTGATAACTGAATTTTGAGCTTTAACTCGTCCAACATATAATGTTCATGTAAACTAACATCTTAAGAGGTTGTAAAAAATGTTCCTTTTCGGCAAATTCTCGTACATTTGTAAAATGTCACAAGCTTTGCAAACAAACTTCTTTTAACTTGAATACTTTCGGACCATTCCTTTATGTGATTGTTATGAAAATCCAAGTATCAATGAAGAGCACCCATCTGAAGATTAAAATGGAAATCTGTTTCCCTTTTTTGCCGCTTCTGGTTGGGGATTTTTTTTTTCTTTGGGGTTCATAAATGTCTTTTCAGTTTAGGTTCCTGAGGTTGAGGGGTCATTTGTTGCTGCTCTGTTTTTATCTGTACATCAACTAAAAAAATTGCATCAAAAGTGAAACAAAAACAAAAATAAATAAATAAATAAAAGAATTTGCTTTTGACTTTTTTTTAGTTCGAGGAAATTATAATGAAAAGGACAAAACCACCCCCTAATAAATAAAGAGGGAGGGAAATATTAGAACAAATGAAGAAGAAGAAGAAGAAGAAGGGAAGAAAAAAGAGATGAAGCAAAGAGAGCTAACGGCGTTGCTGTGCGTGATTTGGGCGGCGACTCTCCTTTACGGAGAGATGCTCGCCTTTTGGCTTCCCTCTCTCTCCTCCTGCTCTTGGCCTCATCTTCTTCGCTCCAATTCCAAGGTAAAATTCTTTTTTTTTTTTTTAATTTATAATTTTATTTGTTTGCTTATTTTCCTTTATTTATTTATTTATTTATTTATTTATTTATTTTTTGGGATCAAATTCATACGCGGATCTGGGTTAGTATTTTTAGATGCACAAGTTTCCCGGGAATGGGTTTTTTTGTTCTTAATAATTTTCCCGTTGCCGAAACCAATCAAAAAGGGAAATTTAATTGGAAATCTGAAATGGGCGAGTTTCGCAAGAGCAGTAATGTGGAGTAAGGAAAATTTAGACAAAAGATTAAAAAGAAGATAGGAAACGTGTTTCCTCAATCTCATTTCCAATTTTAAGACTCAAAAAAAAAAAAAAAGTTTTTCTTTTTTCACCCTTTTTTTTTCTTGAATTATGGGGTTCATTTAATTTTCCGGAATATTTTTATATATTGGTGCTATCCACGTATGCCACTGCCCACTAGTCTTGCTAAAATTTTCTCTCTCATATATACATATAAAACATATATATGTACTTAAATGCTTATACAGATTTCTTATTTGAAATCTTCCCTTGTGTTGTTGTTGACATACGCTTTACAGGAACGTGCTTTTTCTGAACGACTGTACTTTAATTAGCAAGATTTCCTAACTAACGAAGTCAAATATATCCCTTCTCAGGAGCTCAATAGTTTTTTCTTTTTATATGCATTATTAATACCCATCTATTTGTTTCTCTATTAATTTTATCCTTAGTTTCACTTGAATTAGTTTTATTTTATCCTCCAGAATTCGTACTCTATAATGTGAGTCGCATGAAGAATTACTACTAAGTTATACCTATCAGTTAGCCTAAAACCATGTTACTCTAACGTTATGACTTGTTTAAGTTTGGTAGTAAAGTAAACATAGGATCTTGGTATTTATTTTCCGAACATATGCTAATGGTTTCTGTCTTCTCCCCTACTGTTATGAGAACAGTCTGATTTGTAATAGTTCTTTATAATAAATTCCATATTAAGTATCAAGTTATGGCAACAATATTTACAGATACTGGAATATATTAGCACGTTATTACATTCCGTATACATATTTGCATGGCTACTAAGGACTGGTTTAGCTATGCACTTCAGTTATATTTGTGATTAAGCAAAAATAAACAGAAACAGAAATAGTAATATTACTGGAAATTTTGTACTTTGAGACAGGAAGCATTTACTTACATTGTTAATTGAAAATACAGATAGATGGAGCAAAATATCCTGGTGATTACGTGAAAATTGCTGTTATTACAGATCCACAGGTGAACATATTTCATGTGCTTAAAAAAAAAGAAAAGAAGCCAACTAATTTTTTCCTTCTTAAATACGAATAAAAATTTTATTTTTCAATTTTTTAACAGCTTATGGATAAAACGTCTCTCAGTCTTGCTCCGAGATCACTTGCTCTGGAAATGGCTCAATTCTACACTGATTTGTACATGCGTCGAGCATTCCTTGCATCTATCATGCCTTTCAAGCCTGATTTGATTTTGTATTTAGGTGATTATTTTGATGGAGGCCCTTATTTGTCCGATGAAGAGTAAGGACTTTATATCTGTTTTTATAGCTGTCTCTTGTTTTCTGGTACTGCTGTATCTGCAGTAATTGTGAATCTGGACTGCTATTTGGTTTACTGATTTTCTTTTGATTGAATATTTCCTTAGCAGTTTCTTATGCATTTCTGCTGTTATTTTTGTGATCAATGACTGCCATTAAAATTCTTGTTTGATTAGGTGGCAAGAATCTTTAAACCGTTTTAAACATATTTTTGCTCTGGATTCACAAGGAAGGCATCGGGATATAAAAGTTCACTTCCTACCTGGAAACCATGACATTGGCTATGAAAGTATCATCACTCATAGGCCAGAGGTAAGTTAATATGTTTTCAGAAAATGCTTGCTGAATTTCTCGTACTTGTGCATGGGTTGCTAAGGTGTGCGCCTTAAAAATTTGTTTGTTATACGAAAATTAGGAAGTTAAGGTGACTAGCTGCTAACATCTTGGCAACTTTTTTTGTGTTTTCAATTTTATTTGCTTGTTTTACTTTTATACAGGTTGTCAATCGGTATGAAAAGGAGTTTGGAAAGAGAAACTATCGATTTAAGGCAGGAAAAGTAGAGTTTATAGCCATTGATGCCCAAACTCTAGATGGTAAAGGAAACAAGCAACTGTTCTCTCTATTTATTTTTCTTTTTTAAAAAAAGGAGAAAAAGAAGAAGAACAAAAACTGCATTGACTTCCGGTAATGTTGGTTAGAGGATAGATTCCTCATAGTTCATCTAAACCGTGATAAACATCTGCAGCACGTCATCAACAAAATCCGGCTTCGTCACCTCTGGAATTTGTGAAGAATGTCTCTATGGGTAGGTGTAGAATATGGACTTATTCTTGTATTTAAACATTGTTAAGTTTATGGTCACGTTATAGAAGTAATTCCCTTGTGTGTTTCGTGTTGTTTTAGATGTTCAATCATATCCAAGGGTTTTATTGACCCATATTCCATTGTATCGACGGGAGGAGACATGTTGTGGTCCTAATCGTAAATCTCCAGTCATCAACCAGGTATCAATGCTCTATTACTTTTCTTAATTTACCAAACAGTTTTCTCTAATATTTCATATAATACTTGTTTATGCTGTAAGTTGAGTGCCTTTGTTTCTAATTGCTTGTCCGTCCTGTCAACACCTCAACTCACATGAGTTGACTTTTGATTCTTTCTTTGGTCCAGCGAATCTTGCACACAGCCAATGGTGAAATAAGGCATGCCCCTTCTCTTGCTTTCTGAGGAACATACACCTGAAAAGGGCATTCACTTGTTGTTCTAGTTTATGATTTTTTGTTTTACTGCGACCTCAAACGTACAGGTACCAGAATTACATTTCTGAGGAATCATCTGACTTCTTACTCGAGTTGATCAAACCAGTAAGTACTCTTTTCTCTCCATAATGCAATCTTGTGCATGAATATGCTGTCCTGATACAGACATTGGGCAGAGACTAGAAACAATATAGATCATACGGACCACTCACTCTCCGTGCTGTTGACATGTAATAGAGCATCAACCAAGTTGTTGACACTTTGAGACATTTCATATTGCGCCCGTGTAGAAGTATCTTTGCGACTTAGGCAATCAATAATAAGTACTTATTTTCAGGTACTTATCTTATCTGGTCATGATCATGATCAGTGCACTATAACTCACGAGTCAACACTCGGGCGTGTAATGGAGGTAAGGACCCACCTTTTCTGGTACATGTAACTCTTAATGATGGCATGAATTTATTGTTAAACAACACTTTGCAGCACACTGTAGGGACCGTAAGTTGGCAGCAGGGAAACTTGTACCCGTCTTTCATGTTGCTGTCTGCTACTAATTTTGTACTTCCAAACGCATCAAGCCCTGATGAAGCAGTACTAACCCAATTGTGCTTTCTTCCTATGCAAACTTGCATTTATATATGGTAAATCCCCAAATCAATTTGTAAACGAAAGTGAAAACGCTCGTGCTTGAGTTAATTTGTTCTGAAACTCGTCATGGTTATGAAATATTCAGGTATCTGGTACTATTTATTTTCACCATTCTTTCACTGCTGCTTTGGCCGACTAGCAACACAAGTTTCTGGCATCAGTTGAGCAATTTACTAGGGTACGGCAACCAACTACTAAGTAGCGTTTTCAGTGCAACGAAAGAGAAAAACGAAGATCTAAACTGCGAGTACGAAATGATGTGGGACGCGGAAGGATCAATGCATTTGGTTAAGAAAACCTTAAACACTCCTATAGTAACACGTTCAAGTGATATGAATCCAGAAAGGTCTGGATTCGGTTGTTGGTTGATTTGCAGTTCTGTCCATTTGATTTTTAGTGATTAGTATCTAAAATTGAGCATCTTTTTCTTGCATGTGTTCTTTTGTAACAGCAGGGGTAGTGCTGTTATTCGGCCAACGGCGAGAAAAAATAATATTTCCCAAGAGTCAGATATCTCTCTGAGTGTGGATAATGGTGGAGATATGGGGTCAGATCTTATGACGAAATTGCCACCAAGGACCAGCAAATCATGGAGAAAGATTGTGATCCAGAGATTGTTGCGCACATTCCTAATGCTCTCCATCATTGCTGCGGTGAATGTACCTCTCTACATGATTTTGCTTTTCAAGGACTGGATTGACCAATGATATGCTGGAGTTTGAATATTATATGATTTTTGTTGCTTCAATCCGTGTTTTTTTTTTTTTTTTTTACCCCTCTCTATTTTAAGAGGAATATGGGGCTGAACTTTTAGCATCTATCCGGAAAGTAAAATCAAGCAGAGATCGTGTATTTTTCTTGCAGTAACTGAAGCAAATATTCATCTTTTTTCTCATTTTGTTTGACAGAAATTGATAAACATATGACAAATCAAAATGAAAAGGATTTTTATTCAGATTTTTTTTTTTGGTGAAATTAAAAGATGTACTATCTCAACGTTATATGACAGTACAAATTTGTTCCAGTGAATGACATGTAGATTCCCACATTCAGCGGTGCCAGGTTCTGTCCAACAGTATACAGTTTAGAAGCGACTGAAAACGCTCATCGACAATGAACAGCATCAAAGTATATATTTTGGAAAAGACATAATCAATATTTGAATGCATGCGAGAAGATTGCAACTCCGTAGTTATGTCGGTAGATGGGATGCAGAAAAAAATCTGCGACTAGAAACAAAGATAATATTAGGACTTTACGGTTATGTTTATTTATCAGGATTATAAAGATTTATTTGAGTTTGATTAGGTTTATGTAGTTATAAATAGATCTAGTATTTTTCACTTAAGACCACGTTGATTAATATTGAATTACTTTCCTCTCATTCTCAATAAATTCTTCTTCTTCCCTCAAATTCTTCTCTTATTCTTTACTTCTCTCTCTCTCTCTCAATTTTTTTCAATCTATCTTAGTCCTACGCCGCCTTGTAATGCTCTAAAGTGCATTACATAGCCGCCTCTTGGAGGCATTAGTTGCCCCTGCCACTCTAGTGAGTTTTGCGTGGTTGCTTCTTGAACTTTTTTATTTGGTAATTTGCCTTGTAAATTTTACAAAATGCGTAGTAAACTGCTCCTAATTTGATAATAATGTTAATTTTTTTAAACAAATATTGACATTAGATTTGCACATAAGTAGTTAATATTAATAATCGTTTTTAGTGTTTTTCATCTATAAAAGTTTCCATTCATTCTTTTTTTTTTTTTTTTTAACACATGCCCTTAGGCGAATGGTGGCTTTGCCAATCCAAGGGTTCGAGATGCACAGAAATTTTCACTTGTCATGATAACCACGTATAGAGTGCAGATCGATCATGAAATCCTTCCTTTGTGAATAATTACTATAATTTAGGGAATGAAATTAAAGTACAATGGCTTTTTTTTTTTTCAAATGATAAAATTAAGTCTAATGGCTTGAGCCTTTACTTTGAGAATGTTGGTGAGTTCATGCTGTATATCATGTAGAATCCACCAACAATTTCGAGTCCAATTCTCTATAACTATACTAATCTTTGTTTTTCTTTCACTTATTAAAATTTTCATGCATAAAAGAGAGAGAGAGCGGAAAAAAAAAAAAAAGGAAGCAAGATCACTCTGAAGTGATATTGACTACAAAACATAAAAAATCTTGTAGCATAATAGATTTGTTTGGTACCTTTAAACATAATGCGTATTACTATTATTATTAAAATTTTTAGTTGGACAGTCAGCAACTAGCATTATTACAAATAAGACATTACTAAATATCACTTAACATATACCATATTACAAGGTACAAATAATCAAACACGTTTTAGATACTAGTCCCCACATTTTCGAAGGGTGATAAACAACTTTTCCTCACTTCAACCCCAAAGAAAATTACAAGGGAAAAAGGGAAAAAAGACAAAAAAAAAATTACAAAGTTATCAAAAAAATATATATATATTATAATGATGATTATATCCCATAATATAGCAGCTAATTATTCTCATCAAAGCTTCTTTTCCAGAGCAGTAGTAGCAGCAGTACTGTCCGGTTGATGAAAAAGCAAGATAATTGCGCTCAATAAATCTCTTCTGAGCCACCCAAAAACCCAATTGGCTTGTCTCCAATCAGGTAAAAAGAGAAGGGAAGAGTAATAATAGCAGCCCCAGAAGAAAGAAAACGCAAAAGGGTTTTCGCCAAAACCAACCAGACCAGCGTGTTCAGAAGCCGAATCCTCGTGACACAGTATTTAACGAGTACTTAATAGTATTTGACCATAATATATAAAACCAAGTGAGAGAACAAAGAGATAAAGATAGAGATCATATTCAAAGAGATGACTATGTGTATATATATATTTATTTTTGTTTTTCAGTTTAGTCATCTCCTTGAATGTACCAACAAAGAAGCATGGTGGCGCATCGGCGAAGGATGTAAATCCGAGCGCGTTGCTCTTTGACCAAAGCCGCACATCTTCTAGAGAAGCCGCCATGGCCCTTCTTTCCCTTTGCAGTGCAGGTCTTGGCTCTGCATGACTTGCTGCATTGCTGAACCACAACGTCCATGATTTAATATGGATGAAAAAAGGAGAAAGAATGTAGCTAGCTAGTCACAGCTAATTAAGCTCGGAATATAGAGAAGGACTAGAGAGAGCCTTGAAGAGGCCTGAGAGTTAGATGAGATTAAAGGGTGTATATTTATAAATGTATAGAATCTCACAAACATGGATTAAAAAAAGAAAGAAATGAACAAGTTGACCGTGTTTTGAAGGAAGGGGGTGAACATGGTCAGGTTCGGAAACTGAGGGATTTGCAAAGCAATATTTTCAATGAAGTTAAAAGAGGAAGTGAACGTGGGGTTTTGTAATTCATAATTATTATAATACAAAATTTTGATCTTTGAACCAAGGTTAATTAAACTAGTACTTAATTTTATTATAGTTCCTTTTTATCTTGAGTTTGGAAGAGATGGATTAGAAAAGTGGCAAAGTTGTGCATGAAAAGAGGAGAGCTGCTTAATCAAGACAAGGCAGTGGATTTGGCTTATGGGAACAGCCTTCCGGCAATCTGACCTCAGTTTTGAGGTGGGCCGTTGGTTTGGTTGGATTCTATAAGGACTCAACACAATCCCCAATGGAAACTGGTCACATATAAAAAGAATCCTCATACATTTTTTTAATCTTTAATTTTCTTCAATTTGGTTTGTTTTATTTGAAGTGAAGAAGCAGAAATGCCAACTGTTGGCAAGGAAATCTCATCTAACATGATCTTAAAAATTGCATATCCAGTTTACACTAGTGTAAGTGCTGTCATTATTTGCATTTCTCTTATATTTATAAGGTTATCGCCAGAGAATATACTTGTCTTTAGTTTAATCAGATTAGCCAGCTAATTGGGATTATCTTTTACAATGTTCTGCAAGTGATGCTAGCCCTTTTTTTTAGTAGCAAGTGATGCTACCAGTCAAGCGAGTGATGCTAGCTTGATTCATCTAGTGTTGAGTGTATTAGAGTTTAATGTTTATCTTGATGCAAGAGTTAGTACGTGGATAGAGGAAAAAAGTGAAGTGTAACCGTGTGAGATTCTTATGTAATTTCTTCTTAAGCATTGTTGTAGAACACCGATAGTGCTAAACACTATCTACAAAAAAAAAAAAAAAAAAAAGGATCCCATAGTATGATACTGTGACGCCCCCCACGTACGTTACCATACCAACCAGCCGAGTTCTGACGCCAATCGCGATGGCTGGCAACCTCGTGGGTCGTCATTCTCTTATTTAATATACTTAACTTTCCATTCTTAACGTTCTCATTTTAAAGCGGGAGCAATTTCTATAGCAAATTTTTATTTTTTATTTTTTACATAATATATATATAACTCTATCATACTCTTATAACATATAATTCATAAATTTCTTTCTTTCATCTTCCTTTTTGAACGCTCAGCGAAAAACTCATGGTAGTACCATACTCTCGCCCAGTCCCTTGGCACATGCAGATCCGTCCGTTGTCCATCATATTACTTTAAACTAACAGGTTGCTTACCTGTAACATATGAACAACTAATGAGCTAGATGCTCAATAAGTTCAAATATACATTCATTAACTTATAAATACTAGTAATATATGTTATTACTAGAATATATGACATCACGTATATACACATCATACACATCGTCTATACATATCCTCAAAATATAACATATTATGTTAGCCTCTTCATGGTCATTTATCTCTTCGTTCATCGTTCTTATCATTCTATTGATCATCTCTTATCATTCTAATCCAATCTTTTCGTTTCTTTACTTTTCATTCCTATCATTTCTTAACTTTCGGTTCTAAACTTTTATAATTTTTCTATCGCTTTATCATCATCTCTTAACATTTCATATCTTAAAAGCTAGTAACATATACACTAGCATAACATCACGTAAAAACGTGTCATTCCATACATATAACATCAAATACATCGCATCACATATATTAATTCTATTATGTTCTTTTAACTTCGTTTTATTATTTATCTATTTTTCATCAATTTCATTATGTTGTTCTTTAATATCGTTCGTTTCTTTTCTTATCGTTCTTTACTTTTCTTTTCTTTTCTTTTCTTTTCTTTTCTTTTCTCTCTCCTTTCCTTTCTTTTCTTTTCTTTCCTTTTCTTTTCCTTTCTTTTCTTTTCTTTTCATTCTCCTTTCGTTTGCTTTCTTTCCACTTTCCTTTGGTTGGGCCCGTTGTTGGACATACCTATTTGCGCGTGGACAGTGGGAGAAGGGGGAGCGACCCACCAACCTACCTCACAGTCACATAAAAACCGCACCTTCGGGGTTGGTCCATCCTATAATCTACCGCACCTTCGGGGTAGCACCACATCTACGCGGAGGATATAGACCGGAAGTCTCGACCTTGTAGGGAGACCAGTACGACAACAACTTAAGTTTTCAGTCTTATTATCTTGTAGGCTTTTATTTTTCTTATATTGATTTTTTTCGTTGTACATCTTTTTCATGACATTCATTATCTTTCCTTTCTCATTTTCATAAAACATTTCATGAAACATTTGTTCTTTCGTTGTTTTTCTTTTCTTAATTCTTTACTTTACTTGTGTAAATTATATTAATCACACTTTAGCATAGCATATATAGCACATATTACTTATATATTATCACATCGCATCACATTATAACAACCAAAAACACATTTATTTATATGTAGACACTTATTCTCTGTTTATCTTATCATTATATTCCTATCGATCATAGCCTATCGTTCTATTCTATCAATCACATCTTATCGTTATATTCTAATCTTTTCATCATATCTTTCAATCATAACCTATCATTGCTTCTCTTTCTTGTCTAACTCTTTGCTTTCATATTATTTTTCATAAAACCCTTATCATTTCGTTCTCATAAAACATACCATTTTCTTAATTTCTTTCATCACCGATCATCGTTGCTCTATCAATCATAACCTAACTTTCATAAAACTTTTCATAAAACATCTATTCTTTCCTTTCATATCTCATCTCTTTCTTATGCATCCTATCATAACATTCTCATTCTTACTCTTTCCATTCTTCTATCCCTCTTTATCACATCGTTACTCTCATAAAACTTTCATAATGCCTTTCCTTCATAATTCAATATATACATATATATATTTATAATTATTTATTAAAACATATCTTTTAACATCATCATAACATTGCTATAGCATTACTATAGCATCATCATAAATCACATCATGACATTTGCATACAAAACATATAAACACGATAAACTTGTTCATAGTTGCAGACGGGTAAATGTCTGAACTTACTCATAGCGTGCTTATCTTCTTCTTGGAATCCATAGACGTCCTTTGTCGCTTCTGAATTAGGTTCCTACAGACAAACTTTGTCCGTTAATTAAATTTTCATTTATAGCCTTTATTTTTTTAAAAAGCTTAATTCTGATCTTATAACTCTTAATTATAGCCTTACGACAGCTTTTTAAACCTTAATGGCCATTTTCGAATTTTTCTCCAACTTTTTGAAAAATTACGATTTTACCTCTAACTTTTGACAAAATTACAATTTTACCCTTGACGTGATTTTTCATAACTTAAACCTCAATTTTGGCTTTTTAAACTTCATTAACCTATTCCAGGATCATTGGGGCTCTTTTCCCATAATTTGAGAGTCTTTGGGCAAAATGACCATTTTGCCCCTAATGGGTCGTTTAATCATAACATTTTCATTTTCATACTTAGGCTGGATTTTCTAAATCCAAAATCATCTAATTAACTTTTTAAATCTTATCGGACCTTTTCCGGATCAATTCTTATCATTTTACCAATTTTCACATTCCCGGCCCTCGGGAAGTACTATTCCGACCTAAGAATCGGTTTCATGTTTTTCTTGCGTTCTAGGGTTTCGAAGAGTCGGTTTACTAATCGTAACTTGCCCTTCTTTTTTCCATGCCCTAATTCCTCGAGGGGGGCTCGGGTTCCCTTCCCGATCATATTTTACCCCTCGTTTTCCCATATTACCCCTGGTGTCGTTTTTAGAAATTTCGGCAGCATTTCCGCTTAATTTTTGAAATTCCAGCGTTTAGGAAACGCCTGAAAACCATCTATCCTGATCTAATTCTATCACATACTATACCAGAGGCTTAGATTTTACGTAAAACTCATACTGTTTACGTAAAATCGTTACATTATCACATATTTTTCTTTTTCTCCATTACAGCCATTTTCTTCTTTTTACATACATTCTTTTCCATAATTTTCATACCAATAATTATAAAATCATACAATAGTCCCAAACAATTAAATTACGGAACGTGAAGGGGTCGGGATTTATACCGAATTGCAGTTCGGTCTCGACGGCATAAACCCTAATTCTTCGTTCTTCATATTTGAGGTCCCGTCTTGCAATTCTGACTCAGCGGATGCATCCAGAACGGCAAAAATAGGCTAACGGGCCAAACTTCCAGAATTGGTCAACGGTCGCCGTTGACCGCCGTTGACTGGCGTTGACTCGCCGTTGACCGGTGGTTGACGGCGGCGATGGTGACAAATGAGTAGCCCATCTTGAAGATCTCGACGAGAAGAATCCATTGGTAGTCTTAATTTCACCATTCGACACCTCTATCGCCGGAAAACCTCCTCGAAAGTCACGACCACGGCAGCGACAGTGGAGCTCCGCCGTGCCGGACTTTTTCCCGAAATTGATTGAGGGCTTTTGCTCCCCTTAACCATGCGGTCATTTCTGCACCAACGGCGTGTTTCAACTCGGCCGGAATCGACGGTATCGACGGCGGCTCCACGGCGGCTTTTTGCCGGATTTGTCGAAGTTCGGGCGGCGCGATTCCGCGGGTATTGAGGCGATCCACCACATAGGTTTTGTAGTACTCTTCACCACGAACATTTTGGGACCGGTTTCGTGGCAAACGGTGGCCGGACGGCAAAGATATCGGCAATCGAAATTCTCGGCTCCGGCGACTTTCGGCGGCATGCGGCGGCCGTTCCGTCGCGTCGACCCACCATCGGACTCAGCTCGGCGAGAGCTTTCCGATGACACCGGCGGTGTCAAAAACGGACACTGTTTCCGATAGTTGGTTACTGTACATATTCGGGTAGAGAGAGAAAGAGAAATGAGGAGAGAGAGAGCATGTAGACAAATGAGAAAATTCCACTTTTTTTCCGCTCTTTATATACTTTTTCGCCCAAAATTTCAACATGGGCTTTCCTGACTAATTTGGGCGTCCTGAATCCAAATATATCAGTTTTATTTTCATCTGAGGTCATTTCAACCAGTTTCCGATACTGTGAATTTTCAGTCAAAAATTACCCTTGTACTCAATTATCAAATTTGAGCGTGCTGATAGGTTATCCTAACTAATTTGGGTGTGCTGAACCCAAATTTATCAGTTTTATGTCAAGATAATATCATCTTGACCCACTTCTTGATACTGTGAGTGGTACACACGCGTACACACATAATATCACTATCAATCATTTTTCATCTTTTAACATTGTTAGAACATTTTATTTAGTTCTAAACAATATTAAATCACTTAATTTTCACATTTTAACACTTAAATTCAATATGTATTTATTTTCCGAGAAATATGAATTTTTCCGGTTGTTACAGATACTTACAGATAGAGTATATTTTTTATTAATGATAGTGCTTAACATCGACTATGTCCTTAAGCACTTTTTTTTCTTCTTTATCATAGTAAAATTTTGTGGTGGCTAATGACAACTATCACCTTAAGAAGTAAACCACTATATGTAAAATATTGTGTTTGCATTTTTGCTTTTTCTTTTTAATACAAAATTATTACTCTCGTTAATGCAGAATTAGGACGTTTAAGCCGTGGTCCTCTTACAAGGTTTTCACTTTTGAAAGTAGCATGGTCCAATTAAATAATTGGTCATTGTTTGGATGGAAGGTGGAATATATTAACAATCATGTTCTACTGGGGACTTAACTAAGGACAATTTAGAGTACAGCCCCTTATGTACTGTCCTTACTTTTTTTTTTTTTTCCTCTCCCTTAATTAACAAGTTATACGAGCAATTAAACCACAACTCGCTTCAAGATAAAGATGAGTTGGGAATATTAAAATAGCGTTTGGTATTATTTTTGAAATCTGTTATGTTTTCAAATTTTCTAAATTTGGTATCGTTTTGAAAACAATTCTGAGAACGTTTCTGAAATTGTGTTTGGTTTTATTTTCTGAGTGTATGTTTTGAGAAACAAAAAAGTGAAACTGTGTTTGGTTATATTTTTGAAAACCAGTCATTTTATAAGTATTCTATAAAAACATATTTATGTTTGATTTAAAAAAAATTTATTATGAATACCAAAAATTAAAAATTAATAAAATTTTTTAATTGAAAAATGAATTAAAAATTAATAATCATAATATTTAAGTAATTACTATATCAATTAAATCTTAATTAATCATAATAATTAAATCAGAAAAATGGGAGAAATAGAAAAAATGAAATCAGAGAAAACGACTTTTAGTCGTTTTTAATTTTACATTGGGAGCAAAGGAGATTTTGGATTCGTTTTGAAATCTGTTTTCAAAAACAATACAAACCAAACACAATTTCACACCAATTTTGAGATCGATTTCCTAGAAAATCGTAAAATCAGTTTTGAAAACAAAACCAAACACGCTATAAATCACTACTTAATGGACTCAAGCCAAGATAATTTTTTTTTACTGAAGTACAAAAAGAAAATCTTTTCTGATATGATTTAAAATAGGTTGGGAGAATCCCCAAATATATGAGCTAAGATGGCTTTGATCCACATTCAAAGCACCCAAAATGTTAGAATCTAAACATATCTTGAGATAATTTGGACAGGCAAAATTTTAAGTTTTACCTGTGGTCATCTAAGATTTGATGTCAGAATCTACATCCTTTTTATAAATATTATGTTTAGGCTTAGCTGGTCAACGCAGACAAAACCCAATCTCCATAGATATGGTTGTTTTTCAACCAATACATAAGTACAAAAGTAGAACCAAACTTAACACAAACGATTATCGCACTTAACTAATATATGTAAACGTATGCATATGTATATATTTATTGTTCTTCCTCATTTTATGTACAATTTTAGCTTCGATCAAGGAATTAACTAGAACTGTTCTTTTTTTTTTTTTCTCTTAATTTGTTTCTTTGTATGTTTTCTCTCTCTGTAAGGTAGATAAGCTTTGAAGTTTGGAGGATTAGATGCTTAGTTTAATGGGGAGATAACACGTTGAACAAAATAGATTGTGACAATCTTCAAAGTTAGCAGTTCCACTGGCTGTACATATTCAAATTCAATATTTTTGTTTTTGTATTTCCCATCGGTCGGTTGGTCGAATATTTAAGCTAGGATTTGTCTGCAAGAGGGTTAATTTTCAAATCCCAAGTGTGTTAAGCTGCAAATAAGCTCAAAACCGAAGTAAGGACAAAAGAAAGTGAGAAGAATATTATTTAGAAAGATTGTAATATCTTTTAAAAGTTGAAAAGGTAAAAAATTCCGCATTATAAAAGTATAGACAAGTGATTTTATATAGAAACACAAATAATATAGTGTACAGATAAATAATATATGCTACGAGTATGTAATAGACAAAAAGTTAATATTGAACAAATGAATTTTTTTAATTATAAATAAGATTCCGATATTACTTAATTTATAACTTGCTTGAAAATACACAAAGCCAAATAATAAGTGAGAGGTGATTGTAAGCAATGAATCTTTGATGATCAGATTTCGGAAGAAAAACGAGGTAAAAACAATGGAAACTTATCCAATATGCTAGCTTAGTTCCGACAAAGATGGAGGAAATTAAAAACAATGTATGTGAGTACTGTTCCTTCAAGGAACATGCCTTCTAGTGGAGTGACTAGGTTTTTTCTAGGATTGTTCATCTCATCCTCATGCAATGAACATCCTAGAGTGCATCTCAAGTTAGCATTTATCTACAGCTTGCAAAATCTTGTACGATCTGTACATTTAGAAACTTGTTACCTAAGCTAATTAATTCCTCTATGCATGCGCTCATGGTCTTCTCAATGTTTACACTTTTTTATCTCCCGGAGAATGGATGTTTGGTACACAATTACAAACACACTGTAGTTGCATGAACACAAAGTAACTGTAAATCCATACTAAATTCTATGACAGAATGTAAAGTTCAAATCTCTCTATCTTAAATTCAACAAAAAAAAAAAAGCAAATATAAATTATTCTTTTGCATAATGATATCAAAAGTAGCAGTGTAAAACAAGTGATCAACAAGTTTTAGAATCTAATGGACAAAAACATGATTTATCAAACGTTACTGAACCCTAACTTATTATGGATTCAAACTGATCTTAAATCCTTCAAACATCTTCACATTAAATAAAAATAATAAAAAATAAAGAAGTTGCTAATACACCTTATGAAAGACGAACTTTCCACATTTCTTTAGCTTTATATTTATTTATTTGTTTGAGGTAAAGTGAGCTTGCTTTCAAATAACTTGACTACTCACGAGTTGCTAGATTATCAACTTGAGTGATAAATAATTAATAAAATTAAGTAGACCATTTCTAGTTCTCTGCATGTAGGCTGTAACTTTATCTAGTAGTAAAGATACACATATAATTATATCCTTTCTCATGATCCGAAACCCACATTATTTATCCCATTGGAAAGTGGAAGGCACATAAGCCTTGCTATTTTTTTTTATAATCTTTTTGTTTGTTGATTTGGTAGATTTGTAATCATCTCTCTCAACTCAGCCACCCAACCTCAACGTCAGAGCCCATGAATCAAAAAAAGTAAAAATGTAAACAAACAAACAAAACTGAGTTTCCTCTTTTAGGAGTTGGTGCGTTGAAGCCCAATCATCGGAAAATGTGTCTACTTTCTGACCCAAAACCTTGCGTGCGTCCAGAGTGTAAGGAGAGAGGTGCTTTCCCATTGGGCTTAGGGACTCATACTGTTGGCCCATTAACCCAAGAGGCGTCACCTACTTCCCTGACATGAAATTAGAGTTTGGGACCTCCTCAAGCTATCCTTGACTCTGAAATTACAGACAATAATAATTTTTGCAAAACTCAGCAATTTAATTGTTTTTGGTGTATCGATTGCATTCGTATGTAATTTTTTTTTATTCAATTTATTTTTTTTTTCTAAAAAATCAACCTTGGTTTTATTATATATAACTACTATTATAACTTTATAATTTAAATTTTAAAAATACATAACTTTATATATATACAAGTCCAAACGGTATATTTTCTTTTAAAATTATATAAAATTTTAAGATAAAAAAATAAGGTTAATATTGATTTTTTTTCGAATACATTTTAAGTTTCATATTTTTTAGTTCAAATAATTCAAACATCTCACTAAATGCACATTCAATTGATTTCAAACCCAAAAAATTCAATTACATCAAATATATGCTCAATAAAGTAAATAATGTGGTTGCTGGTATATCTAGAGGTAATTTCACATTTGATTCCATTATAAAATGTAAAATTTAAATTCTTCCACCTCAAATTAAAAAAAATAATAATAGAAATAAAGTAAATGACAAGATATAAAATATTTAAAATAAGAAATATTAAATTATTAGTAGCAATAATAAATAAATTTATTAAATAAACTAGAAGTAAATAATTAATTTAATTAATAAATTTATTATTCACTATTATTTTTTAAATGAATTTACTGATATTTATTATTGTAAAAAAATATATATATTTTTTTACATTTTATGTGGATGGCTCGTAAATTTTTGTAGTTATAAGTAGAATCTAGCAAAAATTTCACGCTCAACTCTACAAAACATAAAAAATTCCAATCCCCACACTCCTAACTTCAAAGTAATAATAATAAAAATAATAAAATTCTTGTTTTTTCCTCAACTTTAAAATTGATTGCATCAATAGGACTTTTTGATCCTATCTAAATTACAGATATTTTTTATCACGTAATTTGTACTTTTTTTAATAATGTTTTTGAACTTTAGAGTTTAAACTATAATGGTTGTAGAGTTTTCGTGTGTCAATCAAACTTTTTGGCCATAAGATTTGGGAGTTGGGACCCTCCAGATTTCCAAAACGCGGCCTTTGAAAACCTAATTGATTACTTCCCAATCAAATGTTTCCACCGCTAACCGCCCATGTTCCTTCACCTGTTTTATGCATATAAATGTTAGGTTGTGTTACGTTATTTTCCCTCTCTTTTGGAGGGAGGGACCGTTAGGTTAGAAGGGCACGTTCTGAACGGTTGTTCAGCCAAGTTCTTCTTCTATAGTCCACTAAAATGAAAACTAAAGCGTTGAAAAATGGCGCGACCCAGATCAAGTTAACATCCAAAGAGTAGAGTAGGATCACTTATCTGCCTCTTCACCTAGTAGTACAAGTGCCAACCAACGGTCAACTACCAAATCATTTAGATTAGGCATGTTTATTTCAGTGTACTCCATTTTTAAACTTCCCACTTCTCCAATCGCCTACCGCAGCTTCAGTGTAATACGGATCCCGAACCGACTTCACCAGGGGAACAAGAGGAGGCGGCGGCTTATCTCTCACTTCTGCTTCCACGATTCTTGGAGTAGCCTTTCACACCATTCAAACTTGCATTGTAAGTATTATCTACCTCTGTTTAGCTTAAATGTGCATATTGGATACTATAGTCTTTGAATTTTGTCACCACATTCGATTACCTTGTTCTAAATCTCATTAGAAACTTTTTTTTTTTTTTGGGGTGATGTTAGTATTGAGACTAGTTGGATTGAATTTAGTTAATGCCTTGAAGCATTTTTTAAGAAGTCCACTAACATAATTTTGTAAAATGGTGCGTTTAAGTTTTAAACTACCTGCCTGGATTTCATGAGAGAGTATTTTATTGGATGCAAGAACAGGTTTAGAAGACTGAATCATGACCAAGGATCTCGAGAAACCGTTGCTGGATCCTGAGAATCTCAATCGGGAAGGGATCGATTTGGTAACTTTTGTTACTCCGATGATTGTTTAACCACAATTTTCAAACTTTATGCCCTGTAATAATGTCTGTAAATGCATGTTGGTTTCCTAGGAACGGTTGCCATTGGAAGAAGTTTTTGAACTGTTAAAAACATCACGGGAAGGACTTTCGTCTGAAGATGCTGAAGCAAGATTGATGATTTTTGGACCCAACAAGCTTGAAGAGAAGCCAGTAAGTACTAAACTAGAACTCGTCTTTCGAAACTTGATTTTGGTAAAATGGAGAAATAGACTTATTGAAAGACGAAAACTATACTTGTTTAAAAGTTGACATTGAAAGATGATTCCTACCATATTATTTTGCTTATTTGTGACGAGCAGAATGATTGTTTCTGCCATAAATATTCATGTTGGAAAGTAGAACTCATTGATGCAATTCCCAACTTCGTGAAAACCATTCTTCTAATTTCGATGCAGGAGAACAAATTTTTGAAGTTTCTTGGTTTTATGTGGAATCCATTGTCATGGGTCATGGAAGCTGCAGCTGTGATGGCAATTGTCCTTGCTAACGGTGGAGTGAGTACTTTTCAGTTTAGACATAATATTAGCCTCACCCAAATCAAATTCTAAGTACGTTTATTCGACTGCATAACTTTTCTATTGTTCATAATGAAATGACTTCTCAGGGACAAGGTCCTGATTGGCAAGACTTTGTAGGGATTGTTTGTCTGCTTCTAATCAACTCCACAATCAGTTTTATAGAAGAAAATAATGCCGGGAACGCCGCTGCAGCACTTATGGCTCGCTTAGCTCCTAAAACAAGGGTAAGCCGTGTTTTACCGAAACTTGCATCCCAGAGATTATTATCAATAAACAGAAGCATACCAATTCACATTACCTTAGACAGGTTCTCAGAGATGGTCAATGGCAAGAGAGAGACGCATCTATTTTAGTACCTGGAGATATTATAAGCATAAAGCTCGGAGATATCATCCCTGCTGATGCCCGCCTGCTCGAAGGGGATCCATTGAAAATCGACCAGGCAAGCACTTGAAAAAAGTTGAAGAAGTTTCATTTAAGAATTGATAAGCTACACAAGATAGATATGCACAATCTTGTTATATCTTGATTTGTTAAATGAAGTTAAATATGTAAAGTACCAGAAATTGTTCTGTACAGTCAGCGCTTACCGGAGAGTCTCTACCCGTCACCAAGAGAAAAGGCGATGAAGTTTTTTCTGGTTCAACATGCAAGCACGGAGAGATTGAAGCTGTGGTTATAGCAACTGGAGTTCACACTTTCTTTGGAAAAGCTGCACACTTGGTTGACTCCACCGAAGTTGTTGGACATTTTCAGCAGGTCCTCACGTCTATCGGGAACTTCTGCATCTGTTCCATTGCTGTCGGAATGGTTCTGGAAATCATTGTGATGTTCCCCATACAGCACCGTACTTACAGAGATGGAATAAACAACCTTCTTGTTCTCTTAATTGGAGGAATTCCCATTGCCATGCCCACAGTGTTGTCTGTAACGCTTGCTATCGGTTCTCATCGTCTCTCTCAACAGGTTTATCTGTCAACAACTTAGGCCAATTATTTAGATTCTTATGTAATTATAAAAAAAAATAATATATATATATATCGTGTCACTCACATGGGTTTTTAGTGCTAGGAATTGAAACCAAGCATATGATTGCCTAGAGGCTAGATTGTCTCCCTTGGATTAGTTTATCCAAAAAGAAGACTTAAGTCAACATGAATAAAAAAGTGTTCATGGTAAAATTTTTAAAATAGGTTTTATATGTTTTATAAGGGTGCTATTACAAAAAGGATGACAGCAATTGAAGAAATGGCGGGAATGGACGTTCTTTGCAGTGATAAAACCGGAACTTTGACCCTGAACCGCCTCACTGTTGACAAAAACCTTATCGAGGTACATACGATGACTCAACTCTCTTCTACACTTACCATTGCAATATTGAGATGAATTTAGAAAATAACAGTCTTTTACTTCTAAACAAGTTGTCCCGAAAGGATTTTTCAGCCCTTTTCATTCCCTCATTTGTCCAAAAAAGGCTAAAATTACATAAAAGTATACTATTTGCAGGTCTTCAACAAAGACATGGAAAAAGACACAGTTGTGTTGCTTGCAGCGAGAGCATCAAGACTCGAGAATCAGGATGCTATTGATGCAGCCATTGTTAACATGCTTGCCGATCCAAAGGAGGTAGGCCTGGAAAACAATCAAACATGCTAGTTTAGTAGGTACTACTATTCTCTTCTTTTCTGGACGCTGAAGCTTAAAAAAAATATTCTCTAGGCACGTGCAAATATCACGGAAGTGCACTTTTTGCCCTTCAATCCAGTTGACAAGCGCACTGCGATTACGTACATTGATCCTGATGGTAATTGGCACAGGGCCAGCAAAGGAGCCCCAGAACAGGTATTCATAAGTATATGACATGTGTCATAGTTTTTAACTTGCAGAATGTATTTCAGCAACTTGTATAATGGGAATTTAACTCCGTCTCCACCTTTTGGAGAATAACAGATCCTAAATTTATGCCAAGAGAAGAATGAAATTGCCGGAAAGGTACATGCCATCATAGACAAATTTGCTGAAAGGGGATTGCGTTCTCTTGGAGTTGCTTATCAGGTAAAAAATATATATGTTCTAGAATTACAAATTAGAGCAAGTTTTTGTGTGTTTTTTTGTTTTCCTACTTAGATATTTATACTTGTCTCTTCTCAGCAAGTTCCCGAAAATTCTATGGATAGTCCTGGAGGTCCTTGGACGTTTTGTGGATTGTTGCCCTTGTTTGATCCTCCGAGACATGATAGCGCTGAGACTATTCGTAGAGCTCTAAACCTTGGCGTCTGTGTTAAGATGATTACGGGTATGTAATTGTCAAGAGAGAAAGCCTTGGGCAAAAATATGATAGAAAAGGATTTTTGGTGCTGTTAATTTCTCAAGTCTCACCTATGAGCATCGTGACGTTTTAGTTTTTGATATATTTTTAATGTTTGACATTTAACCAAGGTGATCTGTATTGACAAAATATAACTGAAATTTTTAAGATACAATTTTTTTCTGTAAAATTTAAAATAAATTCAATAGTAATTTGCTAAAAAGTATATATATATGTGTATATAAATATTAATAAAATAGCTCTTGTTCTAATATAGGTGATCAGTTGGCCATAGCAAAGGAGACAGGAAGAAGACTCGGCATGGGAACAAACATGTATCCATCTTCTTCGCTGCTTGGCCACGAGAGAGATGAACATGAAGCTCTGCCAGTGGATGAGCTCATTGAAAAGGCCGACGGCTTTGCCGGTGTCTTCCCCGGTATATCCAATAAAGCTTCTCATCAAGGGAAAAAGAAAAGCTTTTTCAATTTCCTTCATAACTTCTATTCTCTTTTATGACGTGTACTGATAGATCATGTGATCCTTGTTATGCTATTTCCAGAACATAAGTACGAAATTGTGAAGATTTTACAAGAAAAGAAACATGTGGTGGGGATGACTGGAGATGGTGTAAATGATGCACCAGCTTTAAAGAAAGCAGATATTGGAATAGCAGTCGCTGATTCCACAGATGCTGCAAGATGTGCTGCTGATATAGTTTTGACCGAGCCTGGCTTAAGTGTGATTGTCAGTGCAGTCTTAACTAGCCGAGCCATATTCCAAAGAATGAAGAATTATACAGTTGAGCATCAATCTTCTTTTTTTTTTTTAATGCCAATTAACGACAACAACATCATATTGACTAAAAATTTAAGTCTCTATCTTATGCTTTGATCAACGACCAGCAATTAAGCAGTACAACAAACTTAATTTCCTCACAACCTGTCTCCCATGTGTTTTTAGTTCTTGTTTTCATCCATTTTAATGATGTGAATAATTGCTCTTGAACTGTTGCAGTAGGAAACTAATTACCCTGCGTATTTTGTAGATTTATGCCGTCTCCATAACCATAAGGATTGTGGTAAGTTCAAATAACTTCAACGTTTTAAATATTTAGCTTCACTGAATCCCTTTTACGGAATTTAGCACCAAGGCTTATCTATGGGTGTCATATAAATTTCTCACAACTACTTACCCTCGATCCTGCTGCAGCTTGGCTTCGTGCTCCTCGCATTGATTTGGGAGTATGACTTCCCACCTTTCATGGTTTTGATAATAGCAATACTAAATGATGGTAATCTTTCATTCCTTTTTCTTCAAACAAATTGGATCAACAAAATGATCAAAGATGTTTCCTGTTTCTTAGCTATAAATATGTTTCACATTGTCAACTTTTGGGATATGCCAAAAAGAGGATGCTTTTAAGTTCAAGATTGAAGTAGGAATCTGTGTGTTTTGTGAATAGGAACCATCATGACCATTTCCAAAGATAGGGTAAAGCCTTCTCCAAGGCCTGACAGTTGGAAACTCAAGGAGATATTTGCAACCGGCGTTGTCATTGGCACATATCTTGCTCTGGTCACTGTCTTATTTTACTGGGTCATAGTCGACACCGATTTCTTTGAGGTACGATACAACACCCATAAACACCTTTTCTAACTTATTTCATAATACGTCATAGACTCATGAAAAGCTTATTCCTAATTTCATCACTTAACCTTTCTCTACACTTTCAGACACACTTCCATGTTAGATCTTTGTCGGGGAATACTGAGGAAGTGTCATCAGCTGTCTATCTTCAAGTTAGCATAATCAGCCAGGCTCTCATATTCGTCACGCGTAGCCAGAGTTGGTCTTTTCTAGAGAGGCCTGGAGCTCTTTTGATGTGTGCATTTGTGGTTGCCCAATTGGTAAGACATAAAACAAGCTTAATATTACATGAAACCTGGTTTTTTATAAGTTATGAAGTCAAAAAAATTTACTGGTTTTTTGCATAAACGTTGTAGGTGGCGACCGTAATAGCTGTCTATGCACATATCGGCTTTGCTGATATAAGAGGCATTGGATGGGGATGGGCTGGAGTTATATGGTTATATAGTCTGATCTTCTACATACCTCTCGACATTATTAAGTTCACGGTTCGTTATGCGTTGAGTGGAGAAGCTTGGAATCTATTAATAGATAGAAAGGTTAGTTGGTGTAGTTTTCTTGAGTTGCAAGCATACAAGTCTTGGTTCTTAAGATTTTTTCTGGTCCTTTTTTTTTTTTTTTTGGTTTTGTGGGATTTCAACAGACTGCTTTTACTTCTAAGAAAGACTATGGAAAGGAAAACCGTGCAGCTCAGTGGGCACTTTCTCAGAGAAGTCTACAAGGGCTGATGCCTGCACATTTAGAAACCAATAATTTGAGAAGGCACGGATCTTCTTTAATTGCCGAACAAGCCATGCGCCGTGCTGAAATAGCCAGGTAATTACAATCAGATTTCTCTGACTTCTGAAATGTCTTGGAACCAAAAATAATGACTCTTGACTGGTGGTTTGAACTAAATTTTGTTTAAAGGAGCTATAGAACAAAATGATAGCCAAATTTTCTAATAAGTAATCGAAGTGTTATACGAGGTCTAGAAAAACTTGAAGGGCTAAAACTCTTCTGAAATGTCATCCAAACACTCGGCATAATGCTAAAAACAACTTTCCAAGAATTCATGCCAAGTACTGTGATTATAACATGCTGAGTAACCCTTGGAATTTCTCAGGTTGGGAGAGTTACACACGCTAAGAGGGCACATAGACTCGGTGGTAAGGCTTAAAAATTTGGATTTGAATGTGATCAAATCAGCTCATACAGTGTAAAGCCTTGTGAATTTACCATCATGTAAGTAAAGACAAGCATCACAGAAGATAACTGATCGGATGTAGGCACTCTTTCTCGATATCGTAGGCTCCGGAAGTAGCAGTATGCTAATTTAAGGAGAGTTTGTTCCATATTTAGTCGTTTCTTTGTTTTGTTTTAACTTTCTTTTTTCTTACTATCGAGCATAAGCTTTGAAAATGCTTTGTGGCTGCAGCATGTTTTTGTCAAGGAACACCCAAACTATCAGTAAGGCCATCAAACACGCACAAAAAAATTAAAAAAAAAAAAAGCTTGAATAATACCAATAGGCTTTTTACCCGGAAATTGTAGTAAACAGCAGTTATTAAAAACGTGAAAAATAAAAAAGAAGGTTGATTCTTTTTAATAAACTTTCATAATTCCATCTTTGTCCCTCCATCTTATCATTAGCTTCTGTTCTTCTCTGTCCGTCCCTGCCAGCGTTCTTCATGGTATATGTTTGAAGTGTGAATATACACATACATATACATATATATGTAATGATAATAGAAAAACAAAATAAAGCAAGTAGTAACAGAAAACGAAGTATAATGACCCCTAAAATACCTTATGCACAACTAACACACAAGTGTTTTTTTGTATCACATTGTATCTAAAACGGTGTATATTAAGTGACAATTTAACCGTTATATCATATTTAACTCTATTTAAAAAAGTAAAATTTAAATCCTTACTTTCAAATTAAAAAAAAATGCATTTTAAGGCATATTCACATTTCTTTCATCATATTTAAGGTTCATTATAGATTGTACATATTTTACCGGCTTATTGAAAAATTGGTTAAAACTACATTGACTTACAAATCTATTTTTTGATGAATGTCCCACGTCAGCGACAACTCAATGCTTCTACTTTTAACTCTTTATAAAAATGCTCCTAGTGAAACATTTTGTTAGGTATTTAGCACTATGACGCCTCAAACTTATTACTTTTTGAAAAATTACCTTTCATAATTTTAATTTTACCAATTTATTTTTTCAGTTTATTAAATTATTATAATATGCCCCTATGAATTAATTTTTCATTAAATTAAATATAAAATATAAAAAACTCACTTACATTGAAAAATTCCATTTATAATAAAAAAAATTTCCAAATCTAATATAAACACTAATATAAATCTTTCAATTTCAAATTTTTAATTTAATGTAAAATTAACTGGACAGGGTAAAGGGTGACCAGGTTAAAAGCATACGTGCTAAATACCGTTTTTATCAATTTAATAATTTCTTTGTCCCGAAATTAGGATACTTAACTTGTTTTTATATAAATTGAAATTAGTAAATATAACATAAACAATATTTTTATTGAGTAATTTCTTAAATAAAATTATTTAATGAATTGATATAAATCTTCATATTACCTCACGTGAATAAGATCATGACAAGACGTTGAATTAAAGTTAAGGGTTACAATAACAACTTTTTTGGAAAAATCAAAATGATGAAGTTAGTAGATGGAATTTTCTATAACTTGTGCTTTTATCGTGGTTTTTATGCTTGCATTCCAACCCAAACATTTGTATCCTGTTTAAATGGAGTGCCTATTTCTAAAAAGAAAATTTTTTTATTTTAAATGAAAAAGTTTTTTTTTTTTTTCTTTAAGAATAAGATAGTGATTGGAAGTGTAAAAAAAATTTTCTTTTTGAATTAAAAAGTTATTTGGAATGAGAAAAAATAGTATTGTGATTTGTGTATTGTGAGAGGATTAGAAAAAATTCATTTTCTTTTTTTAGGTACTATATAAGACATGTTTTAAAATGAAATATTTTTCATTTCTCAAAATAAGAAGAATAATGGAAAAAATTAAGGCATATACTTTTTTTTAAAACTTTTTCTCATTTCAAAATTGGACATATTATCTAAACATGGACGTAGAATTATAATTTGCGGTTTTATGATTCGTATAAAAAACTTGTTTGTGCATCATGTCTACATGACCTAGTTTTTTTAGATTGTGTAGAATCCAAACTTGTGGTTTACTAATAATTGTTGTAGTTGTCTTCGTTACCACCTTTTATATGGTTTGTAAAAATTACCTTTACCGACACTTTTAGTAATCTAAGTCCTTGTGTCCCAACTGAAAAAACTCTTTTTAAATATGTGAAGCCGTGTATCTTATTCTATTGCTTGACATATATATATACATGCAATGGAATTTTTCAAAGTATAAGAATTAGAAGAAAGTTATAATTAAAGGAAAAATTACATCAAAAGAAATTAAATGCAAAATAATCTTAGTGACCCTATGATGATTCTGCAATATCATTCACGTCCAACTTTTCTTGTCCTTGTATGGAAGGATTAGCTGTAATTGCTCTTTTATTATGATAGTCAACTCCTTGATTATTGGGATTTACTGTTTAGCTTGCTTGGTCCCTTGTCCTTTCTGACAAACTTTCCTCATCATGCCCCCTCAAGTTGGAGACAGAATGAAAATGAAGTCCCAACTTGCCACAGAAAAAGAAATGATGCTCTTGGTAGAGACTTGGTGAAAATGTCGGCAAGTTGGAGAGAAGACAGCACATACTAAGTAATAAGTGTACCCATCGCAACTTTTTCACGAACAAAATGATAGTCTATTTCAATGTGCTTGGTTCGAGCATGAAATAAAGAATTGGCAGACATGTATAATGTACTTAGATTATCACAAAAAATCTCAGGAGGCTTAAGTAAAGGAACTCCAATATCACGAAGCAAGAAAGTGAGCCAAGTAATCTCCGCCATTGTCGAGGCCATAGCACAATATTCAGCTTCAGAACTAGAATAAGCAACTGTTGGTTGCTTTTTAGAGCACCATGAAATACAGTTAGCTCCCAAGAACACACAAAAACTGATAGTGCTCCTTTGTATTATCGGACAACCAGCCCAATCAGCATCGGAAAAAGCATAGAAAGATAATGGACTTTGAGAAATAAAATGCAGGCCATAGTCTTGTGTACCCTTAAGATAACGAAGAATTCTCTTGACTGCTTTGAGATGCAACATGGTGGGATTGTTGAAAAATTGACAAACTATGTTCATTGCACGAATTATATCATGACGAGTAAATGTCAAATATTGCAAAGCACCTACAATACTTCGATAATAAGTAGGATCCACGGGAGTATCATCCGAACCAAGACATTTTTCTTTGAGTGCCATTAGAGTGAAATTGAGTGAGCTATTTATCATACCCATTCTGGAGAGCAAATCTTTAGCATACTTAACTTGTGAAAGGAAGACTCCTCCATCAATTTGTTTAATTTCAACACCCAAGAAGTAATGCAAAGCCCCTAGTCCTTGATAACAAACTCAAAGCTTAATTATTAAATAAGAATATTAATGAAAGAAAAATTATTTCTCGTGACTAAGATATCATCAACACAAATAAGAAGTAACACAATGGTTGAATTTTGATGATAAACAAAGAGTGAGGAGTCCGCCTTACTGCAGTAGAATCCAAGATGGAGCAAGAATCAAGAGAGTCGATCGAACCATGCTTTAGGAGCTTGCTTGAGGCCATAGAGAGATCTATGAAGAAGAACACATGATCAGGCCTGTGAGGATCAATAAAACCGGCTAGCTGCTCCATATACACAGTTTCTTTGAAATGGCCATGCAAAAAAGCATTTTTAACATCAAGTTGTCGCATACTCCAATTAAGAGATGTAGATAGAGAAATGACCAAGCAAATAATGGTATGGCAAATGATAGGGCTGTATGTTTCATTATAATCAACACTAGAAACTTGAGTAAAGCCGTGAGCGACAAGGCGAGTTTTAAATCGATCAACAGAGCCATCTTTACATTGCTTTATTCGATAGACCCATTTAGAACTAACAACATTCATATTAGGAGGACGAGGCATCAAAGACCAAGTGTGGTTGGATTAAAGGGCATGAAGTTCCTCATTCATGGCGTCTATCCAACGAGGGTCATTAAGTGTAGATTGAAGGGTCTTAGGCCCAACAGGAATATCGGCTTGTGCAACATGACATTCATAGTCCTACAAGTAGTTAGGAGAACATCGCTATCATTGGAAGCGAGATGAGACGAAATCACCGACTTCGATATCATGAGCATCTATGGAAGCATCTGTTGGAGATGTGGCAATGGCTTGATATCGTGGCCTTCAGGAAAAGAAGTATTGTTGATAGATTCAACATCTACATCACAACAAGAGTTAGTATCTAAATTAAGTTGTTCTGCATCAAGTTTGTCCTCTTTTGTCTCCTTTGACGAAGTGATATTCTTCGACATCTCAATCCATTCATCTAGTGATAGAAATTCCGTAAGCTCCGATAATGTGGAAACTAACTCTAGTTGGGATGGTTTGAAAGGAAATCTTCCGTCATCAAAGACAACATGTCTTGAAATATATATACGTTTGGTTTAAGAATGCAAGCACCGGTACCCCTTGTGAATTGGACTATAACCAACAAAAACACATGGGTAAGTTTTCTTGACAAATTTGTTGCCCCCTTGATGTCGTAGAGAAGGAAAACACAAGCATCCGAACACCCGCAAGCCATTGTAATTTGGCTCCTTATGATACAACCTTGAATATAGAGTTTCATCATGCAAAACAGAAGAGGGCATCCTATTAATTAAGTAAGTGGCAGCAAGAAAAGACTCAACCCACATGGATAGAGGTAAATTTGCATGAAATAACATAGTTAAACCCGTTTCAACTATGTGGCGGTGTTTTTGCTCGACAACTCCATTTTATGCTAGGGTTCCTGGACAAGAAATTTGTAATTGAATCCAACAGTTTCCAACATGATTAAGAAAGTCAAAGGAATTAAATTCTCCACCTCCATCACATTGAAAAATCTTAATTTTTTTATCAAACTGATTTTCGACAAGCCTTTGAAACTTGAGAAAACGAGTATAAAAATTTGACTTTCTTCTCAAAGGGTAGAGCCAAGTAAAGCATGAAAAATCATCTATAAAAACAACATAAAATCTTAACGCTTAGTTTGAAGCTATTGGAGCAGGACCCCAAAGATCACAATGTACTTTTTCAAGGGGCGAATTTGAAATTTTATTATTTAAATTGAATGGTAGCTTACAACTTTTCCCCGATTGACAACTAACACAAACAGATGGTTTAGTTTTCCAATTAGTGACATCAATAACTTTTCTTCCTCTCAACAAAGACAAGATCTTTGAACTTGGATGTCCAAGTCGTTGGTGCCACAATGAGGATGAGCCGCTACTTTTTATTGTTGTTAACGCCTCTTGAAAACCAGGATCCAATGCATAAAGTTCTCCTCATCTACGCCCCCTCACCACTGTTTTCTGGTTTTGGTCCTTGACAACAAAATTAGAGGATGTGAATTCAACAGTACAAGCATTATCAAAAGTAATCTTGCTCACTAAAACTAAGTTCTTCTTTAATTGGGGAACCACAAAAACAACTTTCAAGTTTAACTTTCCAATATGAGCATCTCCAACATGTGTAATAGGAATTTTATTTCCATTTCCAACGTAAACAATATCATCTCCTTTATATGGTTTTAGACGAGACAATATACCTGCATTATTTGTCATATGTGCTGTTGCTCCCGAATCCACATAGAAAAATGGATCATCTTTGTTGTTCCGTGTAAGGGTGGCCAAAGCTTGTGGAAAATCCTCTGATTGATATGAATAATCAAATCTTTGCCAACAATCAATAGCAACATGATTTAATTTTCCACAAATCTAACATTCTATCTTACCATCCTTATTAGTGTCTTAATTTTATCCAGTTTCCCTTTTCTCCTTCGTGGGATTATTAGAGGTGGATCCATAGTTGTGGTCGATGCTATTTTGATTGTTGTAGCGCCCTACTGAAGTGAAACCTTTTCCCTTGGAGTTGAAACCACCACGATTTCCTTTACCATTACATCCATGACCATGTTGACTAAAAAAGGCTTGCGCGTGCTCAATATAGACTTTTTCTTCTTCCTTTTGAGCAGCAAGAGTTTGTTCATGCCCCTGAAGAGCTAAAATAAACTGATTGAAGGTAGGATAAGGCGGCTTCGTCACCATGGCAAGGCGAAAAGTCTCAAATTTCGACCCTAGGCCACGAGCAAACTGGAACACCTTGTCGAGGTCAGGAATAGGCTTCTTGATGGCAGGAAGATTGTCACAAATTGACTTGAATTCCCTCACATATTCCTCCAAGGAACATGACCCTTTCTTCATGGTCATGAGCATGTTTTTGAGTAGTCCCTCCTTTTCAACTATTGTTGGAAGTAATTGTTCTTCCAACGAACTCCAAAGATCATAAGCTGTGGCCTCTTCATTGAAAGATGGCTGGGCTTCTTCTCTTGTTGTGCCAAGAAGCCATGAGATAAGTAATCTATCGTTGGTTTCCCATAAAGTATACGCCGGATTCACACTCTTGTCTTCTAACTGTGCCTCTGGTTTTCCACCACCTTTTGCGAGATGATGGAGTACTCCAAGACTACGAGCAAGATGAAGAATTTATGAACGCCAAAAGAGATAATTGTTAGAGCCTAGTCTGATTGATACTAAGCTAGCACATTAACGGAATGACTAAATAGTAAGCCTTAGCTCTTCCATTTTAACTTGGTAAGGGATAAGGATGAGTAGGCTAGTATTTAGAATGGGCTGGTAGGCTAGTGTTTAGGCTTGCGAGTTTCAAGTCTCTGATACCATGAAAAAACTCTTTTTAAATATGTGAAATCATGTGCCTTATTCTATTGCTTGACACACATATATATATACACATACAGTGGAATTTTACAGAGTACAAGAATTAGAGGAAAGTTACAATTAAAGGAAAAATTACATTAAAGGGAATTAAATGCAAAATAATTTTATTGACCCTATGATGATTCTACAATATCATCCATGTCCAACTTTTCTTGTCCTTGTATGGAAGGATTTGCTGCAATTGCTTTTTTATTATGATAGTTAACTCCTTGATTATTTGGATTTGCTGTTTAGCTTGCTTGGCCCCTTGTCCTTTCTGACAAACTTTCCTCATCACCAACTTCTTAAGCACCAGGGGCTGCTAAGCTATACTTAGGGTTGGGAGTCCCAATCTAGAGGGCACACGGAATTGTTAATCCTATTTAACAATCTTAAATTGGTGCAAGACTCACAAATTTCACCCTCACTCCAAGGAACAAATATACATAATTAAATAAGAGATTGACCACCAAAACACAACCTCTTTAAAGAATAATCACAAGTGAAAATATCCACTTGATTTAACGCTACCATGTATACAATATAAATTTAGAAGTTACCATAGTGTCTTACAGGATAGCGATCAACATTAGCTTCATAGATAAGATTACAGTCATCCACAACCAGGCTATCATGTTATTTTTTCCAACATAGTATTTACAGCGTTTGTATACAGTTTCACATAAATGAATGAAGAGCCATTCAAGCATACGACTTTTGTGTCCTCTTTTTCTATCCTTGTAGAAGGTCACTTTTTGGGGGGCTTAATATAAATGGTTAGTAAGGTTAGGGATTGATATATCTGGATAATCCTAGAATAATGTTACTACTCCACGTGGTATATTAAATGCAATATACCAAATCAATGCGGTGGGAGCAACTCAAACCTGAATGTTGTGCGAGGAAGACAAGCACCGACCATCTTACTTGTATTTTTGCTTATGCTAAAAAAATTTAGCACATGCATGATGTAGCCATTAATTAATGGAGTGTTTGGTAAGCGTATTACGTTCAAACGCAATATATTAAATGTATTTTGTGTTTTTGATGAAAAAAATTTACTTTGTATTTGAATGCAAGGAAGACAAGCAACTCAAACCCGAATGTTGCGCGAGGAAGACAAGCACCGACCCTCTTACTTGTATTTTTGCTTATGCTAAAAAAATTTGGCACATGCATAATGTAGCCATTAATTAATGGAGTGTTTGGTAAGCGTATTACGTTCAAACGCAATGCATTGAATGCATTTTGTGTTTTGATAAAAAGAATTTATTTTGTATTTGAATACAATGTGCGTTTAAATGAAAAGCATTTAAATTATATTTTAAAGTTAAAAAGTTGATATAATTCATAAAAATAGATAGGAAAAGTAAAATAGAGATAAAATATGATATGAATAAAAAAATAATTTATTTTTAAAATATTTTGAAATAATAAATGTATTTAAGATATTATTAAAAAATATTATATTTAAACATAAAATTTTTACGTTTAGATAAAAATTATATTTTATTTAAACATGCAAATACAAAATTGTGTGTTAGATAGTTCACTTTATCATGTGCATGTTTTTTCTACAATGTTTTACACCAACAAAATCGATGCGCGAAAGCCAACGCGGACAAACCAAAGATAGAAAATTACTTGAAACACAAACAAATAGCTTTTAAATTACATAGAACTTTAATAAAGACAACGCCGCTTTATTACAGTCCAGTACGAGAATTATGTCCCCAGGTGCAGGATAAAAACCTCAGAAAGAGTTCATCTGAATGCTGCGTTCCCTTCCAAGCCTCACAGAGTTTACGTAATCCGTGGGACAATGGGAGGAAATACCAGGAAGTGCGAGTCCTATCACCCTTACCATTGTGGAAAACCACCCTTCTTCATACTGTGGCCCATACACATAGCCAATGATAAAGCTCCTGATCAGCTCCCAAATGGCATTCAGATGCAACCCTAAGGCGGTTCTCAATCCAAAAAAATTCTTGTTCGGTTCCTCTTTCACTTTCTGTACATGCGCATACATCACAAAACAAAACAGCTTAACAATACACAAAAGATCATATCCAAATGAAGAGTACTTATCCATATATCTCCTTTGATAAAAATACTTATCAACAAAAGTTGTTGGACCAACTTGTTATCGTTTATAAAATATGCCTTGTGTCTACGAGTTCTTTCAACAGTGTTTACTGTTAAGCAGAAGCAAAATGTTTTGAAAATGACGATTATCAAAAGAATGCAATGACAGCAGCATATTTCTGTGGAACTGGCGGATAAGACTGACTGCGATTCCCCATCGGAGACAAAGATTTACAGAATAATAACCTAGCAGGGCCTAAAATCAGAGCGACATAGGAAGAAAGGAAAAATGCGGTCGGCTGCTTGAATTCGTACCTGTTCAACATATAAGCAGTTATAGTAAAGGCAGACCCCAAAATGCTTATACAAAAACGTTTTGTCGTCATAAGGCAACCTGGGCACAAGGTCGTTGCAGTAGACTACCCTGAAATACCTTGGAGTAGAGCCATTCAAATGGGCTTCCATGAACCTTCCCAGCTGCCTATTGCCAACTCTGGGCTGCCCGTATGTGAAGACGCCCAACAGCCTTTGCATTAGCTCCGTTTCTTCGTGCAGCACCAGCACCGTTGGGAACAGTATGGCTAGTGCCCCACCTGAACTGTGACCGGTCACTACAAACTTCGCATTCTTGTGCTCCTTGAGTAAGCTCTTAAGCTTCTTTCTTATGGCATGGTATGCGGTCATTTCCACCATTGCTGGTCGGAGTTCCCTTTTGTCGGTGGATTGCCCATCGGAGTCATAAGACTGATCCAATCCACCTTGTCCCACGTCAGAATCACTTTTTCCATAATTTCCTAGAAGGTGATTTTTAAATGTGGTAGTGTCAATTCGATTGCCCAAACCTAAGGCTTCCAAGAAGCCCATGTGAACCTTTCCCAGTTTGGGTATCTCATACCAAGAGTAATCAAAATCAGTACTCCAATCATTTGCGTCAAAAGGTTCTGTTCCCCGGAAGCTAACCAATATCAAATTTGCATCTATAGGCTTGTCGGAGAGAATGAACGCTTGGGTTGACCTTTCCTTTTGGAAATCTATCAAACATTACCCCATGAAAAATAAGATGAAAATTGTTAGCAGGAAGAGAAAATTCACGCTTTTCCTAAGAGCAAAACAGAGGAGGCATTAAAGTTCATTCATTTATAGAAAGAAATAGAAAGAGCTTTGATCCGAAAATTTCTTAGTGTAGCTTGCTCTTCTTACTTCTATTTATTTGGTGCAGATTTCTCATGCTTGTCTACGCTGCTTCTTAACGAACCAAAAGCAGGAAAGAAACAGAGGGAAAAAAGAAAAAGAGTACGGCATAGAAACAAGAAAATATTCTTTACAAGTCAGGCTAGAAGTTCAATAAACAGAGTTCTCCTCTAAAACGTGATTCTTACCATTCCAGCAGTCGTAGAAGTCCACGAAGTGCATCTGCTCTTTGAAGTTTAAAATGGATAAAGTTACTACGTGCAGTAAGAAGCTCATATTTAAAAGTTAAACAGAACATTACAACTTGCCTTCCAATGATGAGTGATGATATTCTTAACAACTTTGGCATTCTCGTAGGCTAACTTGGATGCCATGAT
Organism: Antiaris toxicaria; assembly: GCA_035233585.1. NCBI lineage: Eukaryota > Viridiplantae > Streptophyta > Magnoliopsida > Rosales > Moraceae > Antiaris > Antiaris toxicaria. The sequence continues at coordinate 109,429,985 of CP141154.1, read as the reverse complement.
GCAAAGGTCCAGAAGAGCCCGAATCCCCATTCCCGCTTCCCCTTCGCCTTCTCTCTCTGCAAAAACGGAACCTCTAATTTCTTCCGCTAACCTCTCACCCTTGTAGAGGTCTATTCTCCCATCTAAATGCCCAATTGTACTGATAAAAGTCTCCGTGCCACGCTGCGGAATCACTACTTTTCCTGCTACCCCATTGCCATATCAGAGTAACAGACCAAGCACATGCACACGTACACACACAAAAAGTGTATCTATATGTTTGTATGGCCTAAATATATAAGTATAGTTATACCTTGAGTTGGTGATCAGTTTTCCAAAAACACTTTTGCATGAAGGCATAATAAGTAGCTACTCCTAGTTTTAGCCAGGCATACAAACTTTAAATAGAAGACTTTCTAATATTTATATCAACGATAAGCTATAGTTTAGTCAATATCACCAACACTGTAACTTACTCTTATCAACATCAAAACACCTATAATTAAGTTCCATATCTTGTATTTTGTATACCATGTAGATATTTAACCGTAATTTCGTTTTTTTTTTTTTTATAAAGCTTATTTTATTTATACCCCTACTTGAATAAAGTCTAAATCGTTCTCATCAACATCAAAACTCCTGCAATTAAGTTTCATATTTTATAAATATTTTAGTTTATAAAAGGAAAATGCCCCACAACCCCATTTTCTATTTAAAATCTAATCTTCTTTTTTTTTTTTTTTTGACATGTTTTCTTAAAAAATTTTTGGACCAAAAAAAAAAGTTTTCAGTCTACGAGATTCTGATACATCCACTTGAAGCTGAAGTTAAAACTTAAAACTCCTTCGGATATATAGAAAGGATAAATTGCTTACCCAAACTATATACAAAGTTGTAATTTAGTCTCTAATCTTTTCATTTGGATTAAAAGTCTCTGAATTCTTCAAAAATATGCCATTTAGTCCTTTATGGAAGTTTACACAAATGATCAAATTGCAAAAAAGGGAAATGAAGATGCAATTTCGTATATAATTTAGGAGAAGACCAAAAAAACAATTTACCCTAAACTAGAGTGATCTATATAAAATTTATTTTGTTCAAGCCCCACTCAAGTAAAATCATGAATCTCAACACAAAAACTCCTACAATTAAGTTCGCTTAAAAAACAACAAACATGCAGAGCAGCACTGTTTTTTTTTTTTTCCCTCATCGCTCCAAAAAAAAAAAAAACTTTCTTTTTTCATAGAACAATTCAGGAAACATAAGACGAACATTGTAGTAATCTCACCGCGAACAAGGTTGCAGAGCAACCCAATGAGATTGCCATTCTCGGAAAGGAGGTTGAGGATGAACTCCACCAAGAAGCCAGTCCACTCCATGGGCTTCCCAAACACCGCAATGATCTTCCGTACGATGATCGACACCACTATGACCCACCTGTGAACGGCGTCGCCGGGGCCCTGCAAGAACGCCACTCCACCGCCCCTGTCGTTCCTCACCGCGTACCGGAACAAGTCCACGACGCCTGCTTTCTCCGGCCGTACGATCAGGTACCTCGTCCCGTCGACGCCGACGGCGTCGTTTTGCGGTGTTTTAGTAGCCATAGTCTCTGTCGTTTTTGCTCTGCACTCATTGGTTAATCCAAAACCTTGGTCGTCTGAAAGCAGAGTCTGGGCTATTTACCGATCGCACCATTTTGAAAGAAAAAACGGTGACTGTTCGTTGTGGGATAAGAACGGGAATGTATTGTTAGCCTGTTTTTGGTGTATGTATTTAAATTTTTTTTTTAATTTAATTGAATTAAAATATGCGTTTGATAAGTTATTTAAACTGTTTAAATTTAAAAAATACAAAAAAAAAAAAACTTGTAATATGTTAAAAAATATATTAATATTTTTTTTAATTTCATTTATTTTAAAATTTTATGTAATTAAAAAAAATTATTCAGTTTACACTTGTATATGTAAATTATAAATTTTTAAAATTTGTTTATAAAATTATAATAATAATTATAAATAATAAATAGAAGTTGACATTTTAAGAAAACAAAAAGGAGGAAATTTTTTGAGTTTAAACCTTAACAACAAACACATATATACCAGAGTGTTAGAGTATAGTACTAGCAAGGGACTGCTTCGTGAAGAAGTATTCTTAATTTCTTTTAAAAAAATTACACATGTATGTAATGTAATTCATATTCTACTTTTCATTAATAAAATGAGAAAATTAGGTAGATAAATGAGTGGTGGACATTTAATCAAATAATGATAGGATTTTTTTTTTATATAGAAAATGATCCATGGTCTTGATTGATAATTTAGTTAATCGGTGATGGTTGAAAATAGATCATTTTCCTATTAAAATTGAGTGGAAGGTTCAACAATGCAAAATGATATTTTTGACCCTACAAGCACAGAATCCAAATGGGTTGCTTGTGGGATAGGAATGGGAATGTACCAAAAGTCTTAGAGTGTCATGTAGGAGGGGTTTACATAATTCATTACGTGTTCATATTCCTGCCTCGTGCAATGTAGGCACTTTTCTGCAGCTTGGAGTGTTGGAATATTGTATAAAGAAAAAAAATCACATGTAAAATTGATGTAACACATTTTAAAAATCTAATTTAATCTAAAAAATTAATTTATTGAGTCTTAACTCTTTTTATGTATATAAAACATTTGATAATCTCATCCATTTTTTATGTGAAATAGCACACACATATACTTTTTTCAATAATCCGTCTCGTGTGTATTCACCAAACTTTTTCTCAAATAAAAGTTTATAATAACCGACAAATCTAAATATTGCACTCTAAACGGAAACCAACTCAAGCATGGAGTCGAAATCATTTGAGTTTACCAAAAGCTCAAGCATTCATACTTCCAATGACATCAATTGCACGCAATACCAACTTTCCATAAGAGGCAACATGAGAACTACAACCGAGTATAATCACTTCACCAATATGAACCATCGGCTTTGATACTATTTGTTGGAGAAAGAAACCACACATAAAATTAATCCAACATACTTTAAGAACCCAACTTGATTTAAAAAATTAATTCATTGAGTTTTTGAGTCTTTTTATATACATAAATCTTTGTATTTTTTTTTTCAATATATTGTTTGTATCAGAGCACGCAACAATATTCCTTAACCGCATGTATAAAAAGATGAACACTTTTGTGAACTTATTGTTTGTATTAGAGCATGCAACAATATTCCTTAACTGCATGATTTAAAAGAAGAACAAACAGAATCTCACCTAATATAAGCAAACTTGTCAAATTTAAAGATATCCACGTTTGCGAGTGTTTTGCTTGTGTGTTATATGCATGGATGTCAAATGTAGCAAGTTACCTGGGGATCCGTGGAAGCATTGAAATTCCGTAAGGGATAATTATGATGTGTTGAACCAGATAGTAACACGATGACAAAAAAGAACTATTTAGAATTTTTGTTTTTATCAATTCAAGTTATAAGTTATAGCACATCTAAATGACTAACCTTTAATAAAAAATAAAAAAAATCATATGTCTCCTTCTCTTAAACTTGGAGTTTATTAACTATGAAAATATAAGGTTAGATTCTTTATTATTCTATCGATGTGATTAATAAACTCATTCAATAACTATTAAGATATAGACGTAAGACTACTATGAAACTCCTTTTTTCTTATAAAAAAATTATGGTATATTTGATTATTGGACTTTGTCAATGATTATAAATTGAAAATAATTATAGTAACAGGAGAAAATTTTTCACATGGATATGTAAAAAAATAATAATGATTAAAATGATTTATATTAGAATTTGTGAATTTCAAATATCGATGTTGTAAAATTTAAAATATGATAATTGAATCGTTTAAACGATATGATTGTGAAATGACCATTAAAGTTAACCTATATTGATTTTGATGCTGTGAAGACACCATAATATATAAGAAAATAAAACTATAAATTATATGTTTAGTTTGTTGGAATATTGGTGCAACCACAAGCATATGGTTGCACCTGTTTCTCTTTTATGTTAACAGCACAAAGATAACACTCGCTGTCCCAGGGCTGCTGATGACAATCAACGGATCAAACACATACTTTCCACGTAATTATCAATTGATGCGTCTATCTTTCTCTAACATTGCCATACACACAAAAGAAGGCAAAACGTTTGGTAATGTCTGTTATACACACACAATAATATATATATATATATGTCTGTATTCCACAACATATACTAGTTTATATACACGTGCTTAGCATGTGTGTTATATTTGTTAAATTATTTGGATATTATGAAAAATTATCCTTAAATAAGGATACATTTAAGTTGAAAAAAAAAATTTAATAAGACAGTTAAAATATAAGATTTAAAGGAAATAAAAAAATCATAAATAAAAATATAAGGAAAAAAAAGTAAAAATATGTTTGGAAAATAATTATTTTGACAGGGCAAATTGAAAGGAGGAGAGGTAGGTTTTTAAGGAAAAAAATTCACCAAAAAAAGACCAAAATAAATTAATGAAATATTTAAATAGGAATAAAAAATTATAATTATATAGAGAATTGACAAAAAAATATATGAGAAATAAAATGGTGTCTAAATAAAGACACAATTATTAAAAAAAGATTAATAGAGTAATTAGGAAAATTTTAAATAAGGATAGTTTTGAAAAATTATTACAAAATTGGAAAAAAAATAGAAGTAAAAAAAGTTTGGTGATACATATTTGAATTTTAAAAATTACAAAAAGATTTTAAATGCATGGACAAATACCAAAGAGAGAAAAAAAGAAAAGAAATGTTAAAAAAAAGGCACAGACAAACAAAAAGCAAGAAAAAGCAAAAAAAAAAAAAATTTTGACAAAAATAAAAAAACAAAAAACAAAAAAAAGTAAGGTTTCCATTTTGCATATTATTTTTATCTTTTCCAAAATACTTTTTTTCTAACACATCATTATTTTTTATTATTTACATCTTCAAAAAACTACAGTAATCTCTAAATTTTAAAAGTCTATAACTTTGTGTATATAAGTCTAAATAAGATTTTTTTTAAATTATATAAAATTTCGATATGAACAAAATAATATCTATATTGATATTTTTTTAAAAAATATTTTTAAAATATTTTTATTTTTTCATTTTAACAGTTTTTTTCTTTAAATGTATTTTCTAAAATAATTTTTTCCTAACCTAAAAAAAATGTATTTAGATTGCTGTTCTAAACAAACCCTAAAACTCGCATTCCAAGTTTTGGACTAAATATGAATAGTAGAAGTTTTTGAGATTAGGCAACATGTTTGATTGAATTTTGAATAAATTAACATTTTATTATTAAAATTAGTTAATTTAATTATGTTTTTTTATTGATTTAAAAAACTAAAATTATTTTAAAATTTTATATCCACAGTTATAAATCAAACTTACCTTGTATATAGATGGACAATAATAATAATAATATAAATGTGCATACAAATTGTTTTTTTTTAGAAGTAATATATATGTGCACGTATACATGACTACTTATGCGTGATGTAATAAGCAATTCTCTCTCTCTCTCTCTCTCTCTGCTGCCACACATGTGCATATATATATATATATACATGCCTATTCATGTATGATGTAATAAGCAATTCTCTCTGTCTCTCTCTATCTTTCGGTGCTGCATATATACATGCCTATTAACGGCATGATAGGCTAGGAAGCTGGAGGAAAAGTGATAAAAAAAAAAAGGGAAAAGAAAAAAAGAAAAGAAAAGAAAAGACCGAGGTAGAGGCTGGTTTTATGCCTGGCATTGAATTTGAAATCTGACACATCACTGGCACGGAGAGGGAGAAAGCCATTTACGTCACTCGTCTGACACACCACAAGCATGGAGACGGAGTGCGCCTCAGCCTATTGACAGAAGGCGAAAAAAAAAAAAAAAAAAGGAAGAAAGCACTACATCAACAACCAAAACGCACGTTTCAACTAAAACGTGCGTTTTGGTCGAAAGTTAATGAACAGTGTTTTGTTGTGCCTTCTATATGTTGTATAGATACAAGATCAAGGAGGAAAGAACATGCACAATGCATGGAAGTGGAAAAGAAAGTAAGTTGATCATGCTTTTATTTTTTAAGAATTCTACTGTAGAAATACTTTTTTTTTAGCTAGTTATCTCAATTATATGATTTAAATTAGATAATTGTTATAAACAAGTAAAAGAGAATAGATAAAAAATCGTTATATTTTTCAGTTTTATATTATGTATATAAATCGTTTAATTTGAATTCATAAGCATGCATCTAGTGGGATCTTATAGAAAGGGCATACCATTGTACTGGTTGAAATTTAATTTTGCTCTACTTTAAACTTAGAAAAATCTTTTGACTTATAAGTTTTGCAGAACTTACTAAACATGTAATTGTGATTTGTAATTCTCTTAATCCCAATTATTAAAACAGCATAGTATAATTTTGAAAGCTTTTTGTTTTTCTTTCTTTCATTAACCCAGAAATTAAGCATAATAGTTTTTCGTTTTCCTATTCTTATTTTTTTCCCCTTGAACGTCTTATAATAAGTCTAATGACCACTATCTCCGTTATTTAAATGTAGTATTTTTTTTAAGTGTAAAAAAAAACCCACATCAAAACAACATAGCAACTATTAGCTTACCTAGTTTTACTATTCATTTGAATTTATTTCAAGTCCATAAGTTAGCTTTAATTAATAATTTCTTTTTTACCGTTGCTAAAACAAATTTTGACTCTATCACTTCCACTATCACTTAAAAACAAAAAGAAAAATTATAGAATATAACAATTTTCAAAAAAAAATTTAAATAAAATAACATGTTAATAAAATAATTGCAATAAATAACAGAATTACTAAATAAATTTAAATTTTACTAGATAAAAGATGTATTTATATAACGTATATAATCAATTACTTGATAAAGATGCAAATAACTCATTTATTTGATGTATAAAAAATTATTTATCTAATAAATTTAATATATAAAATTTATTTATATGATAAATCTATTATTTAATATAAGTATTTTGAAAACTTATTATTTGCTTAAAATATTTTTTGAAATATACTATTTATATTTACTTCCTTCTTAGAAAAAAAAAAAAAAAAAGAAGAGAGAGAAAGAAAGAAACAAACAAACACCCACGCTGTCAAAACAGGCTTCCCAGTCCATTGAGCTTTAAGCCCAACCCAAAGTAGGGTTGACGTTAAACTGGGCCACATTGGACGGCCCACGTCCAAAAAGATAAGAATTGGATCACAACAATGCAAAATCTACCCAGATTTTCAAAATATCGCCGACACAAACACTTTGACTTCATAAGCACGAAGTGCAAACCCAGGCACCAAGTTTTTTTTTTTTTTTTTTTTTTGACTTTTTCCTTTCACTTCCCATAATCAAAGAAGTTAGAATTGAGAATAAAGCGTGTTTGTCCATTTTTCCTTTTTCTCTCTAATGGTTTGTTTTGGTTCATTTGATAAATATATTGTGTTTTAATTATATTTGAATATAATTTATTTTTTAAATATTATATTTAGTTAAAAAGTATTTGTTTTGTATTTGAATAAAATGTGTGTTTAGATGAAAAATATTTAAATTGTATTTTAGAGTTGAAAAGTTAATGTGATTGATAAAAATAGAGATAAAAAAATTAAAGTTAAAAAGTTGATGTGATTATTTTAAAAAACAAATGAATAATAATTATTTTTATAATACTATTAAAAAAGATTATATTTGAATATAAAATTTTATATTTAGTGTAAAATTATATTAGGTTTGAATATGGTTAAAATGTACGATAGCTAAGCCCATGTTTAGTACATATTTTTTTTATATTACATTTAAATACAATGTAATTTTTTTTCAAATACAAAAGCATTTCATTAAAATACCAATCACATCATATTTTAAATTTAATATAATTATTATTCATTATTTTACTTTTTCTATTACTTTTATTAATTACATCGTATATTCTTTTTCTCTCTCTTTTTTCCTGTTTATTTTTATCCTTTACATCACATAATTATTATTAAAATATAATTTAAATATTTTTCCTTTAAATACATATTATATTTAAATATAAAATTAATATTCTTTTTAAATTATAAATTATATTTAATGTATTATATTAAAATATAATATAAATGTAATTATGGGAAAACATAAATCTCTTTTATTTTGCTTCTTATTGCTGATTTAACGTGTTGACAAGAACGGTGGAACCAGACACCGAGCTGAGTCAACAAAGCAACACCACCGAATCACCGACACGACCCACTCTAATTTTCACTAACGGAATAATACCGTATTTCATAATTAATTTTATAAAAAGAAAAAAAAAAGGAAAAATAATAAAACATGTGAGAGTCAGTTCCTGATGTTTGACGCTACGTGGTCGTGGCAATCAACTATTTATGGCCTTTTTTTTTTTTTTTGAAAAAAGAAGGGGAAGAAGATGATTGCCGACCACTAATTCTTCTAGAAAAAACAACTGAACATATATATATATATTTATATATATTTTTGCATATTTAAGTTGTTCTATTTAAGATTTTAACTGTCCATTTGGTTCAGATTTTCGCATTTGAAATTATAAAACCTGTTATTTTAAAATAAGAAGTCACTTTGTTTTTTATTCTGGTTTGAATGTGTAATTTATTTTGTAATTTTTTTAAAAAAGTGAAATTTCTAAAATGATGTTTAGATCAATATTGAAAAAAGTCATTTGAAAATTAATGTTCTACAAATCTAATAAATCTTATTATATTTTGATAGAGTATGGATATATTAGAGCATGGTTTGGAATTTTTATGTAAATTGTATGTATACTTAGAGTAAAATAAACATAAACTTGCAGTTTGATATTTTTATTTATTTAGAATGCTGCCAAAACATAAAAATGGAAACATCCTGACAACCACTCTAACTCCAACACCGATGCACGAGCCGGAATAGGCAAACATCATAGAAGCTATGTATCAGACATTTCAGAACATAGTCGCACGTGCCAGGAATGAGTTGATGATAAATGATATGAACCGAAGTCTATAGGATTTTCAACGGTTTAGAGTTCCAGCTTTCACGGGTGAAGGCAATCCTCGAGAAGCGAACAACTGGCTCTAAATATGGTGGTGAACATGGATACAGTATGGACCTCGCCTAAGCACTGGATTGAAATTATTTCCACCCATTTAGATAGAAAAGCTCGTATTTGGTGGAGGCAAATCAAGAGAACTCATGATCTGTAAAAGATGACCTGGGAGATGTCTGAACAACTGTTCTATGATCAATTCTTTTTGGAAAGTTTTAGAGATCGGAAAATCATAGAATTTATGGGCTTGTAACAAGAAAACATAACCGTCTCGGAGCACGTGTCAAAATTTGGAGAATTATCCATATTTGCTTTTTTGATGGTGGCAACAAAGCATACCAAGTGTATTAAGTTTGAGTAAGAACTCAAACCATTGGTAAGACGTTTGGTGATGAGTACGCAAATTCAAGACTACTCGATGCTTGTGTCAGTCGCCTTGCGCATTAAACAGGACAATCAAAAATTTCAGAACGAGAAATTAGAAGCTCAAAGAACATCTGGTGGGCAAATTAAAAGCTAGCGTGGAACTCGCATCCAAGTTAGTAATACCTTCTTAAGAAGATCAAATTCTTATGACTGGAGCTATTATAATTAGGGCTAGAAGGGACATTTGGGGAGGAATTGCCTTATAAGCAGCAGTAGCAAACCTAACAACCTCAGCAATCTTCATAGTCCTCCATAGAATTTTGCCAGCTAGGATTCGGGCAATTCAGTCAACGACAGTTCAGAATTGGCCAGCCATATACCACAAACCTCTTTTCAGTAGAATTTCAAACTTCAGTCATTCCAATCCTAGTTGAGACCTCGACTGTCAACCAGCATATAAGCTTCCTCCCAACTATCACAATTTAGGCTAGTGGGACCCACTTTATCGAGAAACAGTAAGAATGACAAAGGTAAAGGAAAAATAATTTGGTTATGGATATTTAATAAAATAAATAGTATATTTTATTACATGACTTGTATTTTTAAAGGAAATTTAGAAAAAACAATTTAGTGGTTAAAAAAATATACTGTGAGCCTAGTATAGACATGTAAAGAGTACATAGCTTGATCGAGGATAAGTCATTGTGCTTCAGTATGGTGAGGGACTCGTATGAACCCTACATGACTTAGTTGTACTTAAGGATACAGATTGCATAATCACGATTGTATGCTTAAGATTATGTACTGTATTGATCTATTAATATTATACTGGTTAAAATAAAATGTTTAAAAAATTATTTAGAAATATTCTATTTAGTCTTTTGTTTATTGTTTTAAAACTGGTAAACCCTCATAAGAAAAAGGTAATTAGGAGATATCAGTATCATGAAATCATAACTTAGCGACTAAGGATTTGAAGTTGAAATGTGGAAAAATGTTAACTGTGGTACATTTCTTTATTGTTATTATTATTATTTGCTTGAAGACAAGCATTATATTAAATATTGAAACTGTAGTTGTATATCTAAACTGCATCGTATTTTACTTTTCTTTCTTTATTTCCCATCTCTGTATGCTATAGGATAGTCAATCCCTTTGATATTGGGGCATAATTTTTACAAGTCGGCTTGTTTTTTGTAAAGTAAAATGAATTAGACATAGTATAATTTTCATATTAAAGGAGCAAAATAGTAAATTTTCAAATCAAGTTTCATTTAAAAAAAAATTAAAATTTTGAATGGGTTGGTTTTGGATCTTTAAATAATTTGGTGTTTACAATAAGATAAACGTGAATTTCATGATTAGTGTTTAACTATAGAATTTTCTTAAATAAATCTTCTACGTTATTGTTCCGAATTTAAGATGTGATAGGATATAAATTTGTGACTTTGTTAATAATGAACTCATTAAAAAAAATTGTTTTAATTCAAAGATGAAATAAAAATATTATGAAATTTGAAACCTTGAAACATTTAAAAGAAATTTTTGAATGTGAAAATATTAATGTACTAAGTAGGTTTGAAATGCAAATTAGTGATAGGATTAATTCTGAACTTTTTTTTTAATTGTTTTAAATGAGATGAATCTTTGGGCCAAAATAAACACCATTTCTATTAGGCAAAACACGCGAAAATAAATGGAGCCTTAATATTATCAAATTAGTTTTATGGTCGTCCTTGTCATCCAAACAGCGGCAGGAAGCAAGGAACAGACATCTGTTTATTCTGTTTCTATCACCTTGTCAATTTTGAATTCTATTTTTTTGACGTTGTGTCAACATTTAAATCGTTTATGCAAAATGGCTTACCAAATGGTAATAATTATGACTTCAAATACTACGAGAGGTTAGATTGTTGAATTTCAACAGAAAAATGAAAAATTCTTGTCAATAACCAACATTATTTTCTTGCTTTTGTTTGTTTCACCAAATGAGTCTTCTTATCAATAATGTGATCTATAAAATCTATAAAATGTCCTTAATTGTTATTTGATAATTTGGTGAATTTTGGGGTTAGGTCAAAATTTAAACAACCAGTTTTTATAGATCATTTGGTGTTTTGTTTAAATTTATGTTTAGATTAAATTAAGATAAATCAAAACAAAAATTGTACATCTGGTACTTAGTTTAACTTGAAACTTTAATTTATAATTATATTAAATATTATACTGAAATGATGAAAGTAAAGATGAACTTGTGAAAATAATACTACAATAGTGAAATAAATTTAAAAAAAGTTTGGTTCTAACTAAAACAAAAATAGCCTCAAATACCTATTTTAATCTAAATAATTAGAATATGGAATCAAATATGTCCTTATTGTTTACTTAAAAATGAAGTTCATGACACATTATATAAATAATTAAAAATATAAAAGCGAACAAGTCTTTCACCATCGTAGTTACATCACTTCAGACACTTGCATTCCTGAAAACACTTCAAGATTTTATATGTTAAATGTTTGTTAAGGATTCACTATCGTAGAGTGTATTATAAAGCAATGAAACTTTGACAAATTTATAATCCAATTATAGGGGCTAACAAAATAAGAAAGAAAGACATTATATTTAATTCATGAGATTGAATTTAAAATTTTATGTTTAGTTTTATCTTTATCCGAAAAGTTAATAAAAATTATAAATGGGCCAACTAACTTTAATAATAAAATATTAATTTATTTTAAACGAAATAGTCCTCCAAATAAGGTAAATAGAAATAATGAAAATGGAAAAGTCCAATTTTATTTTATAAAGCCTAAGTTTTCGTTTGGTAAATGTATTATAATTTCATTGCGTTTAAATACAATGCATTAAATGTAATTTACATTTAGAGGAAAAGTATTTACATTGTATTTAAATGTAATATATGTTTGGATGAAAAGTATTTGAATTGTATTTAAATAATGAATACGTGATGTGATGGGTAAAAGTAGAGAGAAAAAAGGGGAAGAGAGAGAGTATGTGATGTTATTAATAAAAAAAAATAGTGATTGTATTAAATTTAAAATGTAATGTGATTGATATTTGAATGTAATACTTTTATATTTTGATGAAAATTATATTACATTTGAATGTAATACGAATGCAATGGTCGAACCAAATGTCACCTAAAACCTTCCCTATTCGAACACGAGGAGCATAAACAGTTTTTTTTTTAATAATCTAAATCATTTTGCAAAGTACATGATGGGCAAAAAATAAAAAATAAAAAAAATGAAGAAGAAACTAATTAGATGAATAGCTGGCGATCCTGTCTGGATAGGTATTGAAATGTCCAATAAATCAAAGAATGGAATTTTTTTTTTTAGGAATAAAAGGAGGGGATGAGGAACTTGTTCAACAAATATGCATCATGCATCCAAAAGCTAACGTTTGACCCAATCTTAATTTCGTGTAATGAGCAATATCAAACAGCCCAACTAATCTCCCATGAAAACAGAAGAAATATTATTATGTTTATGTGCTTGGCAACAACTGTAAATCACATTATATGAAGGAAATTATTTGTGTTTCCAATTTTACTCCCTTTGGTAGCTTTCTTTACATGTTCATTTATTTTATTTTCAATGGTTACGGAACTAATTTTGACCCCACATGCCAGCCGTCCTTTGCTAAATTATTAGAAAGTGTCACTTAATATTTACAAATAATTTCCCTATCATATCTACCAAAAGAAAGAAAATAAAAGTTCCCATTAATTTTTAGTATTTTACAAACAAGGGTATTCGTCCCATTAATAATAGTATTTTTTTTTTTTGGGAATATATTCAGTTTTTTTTTTCTTTCTTTTTTTTACTCTTAGGTCCCAATTTGCACATCGGAGACTAATTTTCTTTCAATATATTTTTATTTTATCTTATTTTATAGATCTATGCATGTATCAGTTGCATGAGAAATTGTGAAGGAGAAGAGATAAATGAACTGATTTTATCTGAGTAAGGCACTGTTTGAGACAATAGTTTTCATTAAGCCTTTAATTTTGATATTAAAATGTCGATTTTATTTTTCTATATTAATTGTTGAGGTAATTTTAAAATATCCCAAACTTTACACTCAATTTCATTTTGTTACTAAACTTTTAAAGGACTCACACTAATTTCAAATTATTTGTTTGTTTCAGTTTTAACCCTTCCATTATTTATATCTCTATTTATTATATTACATTTACATTATATTTAAATATAATATAATTTTTATTTAAATATAAAAATATTATACTTAAATCCTAGTCATATTGTTATATCAACTACATTTAATATATTATATTTAAATATAATATAAATTCAATAAACATATCAAACATATTAAATGCACTTGCTGTCGACGACAAATAATATTTTGCTGGTGTAATAAAGAAAAAGCACGTGATGTCAATGGAAAGTAACAGTTTGCAAATATAACATTATCTATATTTCATTTTATCTTTAACATCCAATCGAAAGAATGGTTAAAAAATGTATATATAAATTGACTGGAAATTTTAAAATCAAAATAAAATTGGAATAAAGTTTGTGTACCATTATAAATGTAACAACCAATATTAAATTGGGGATCAAATTGGAAAAAAAAAAAAAAAAACTTTGTTGTTTCCTTTTTTAGGATAAAATCTTTGTTATTTGTTGACCCGATATGAAATTATGAATGCAAGATATATGTGTTGCTAAAAAGTTGAATGATCATGTACCATAATATGAAATTATGAATGCAAGATACATGTAATTTAAATCATGTACTTTCGCTTTAATGAGATGAAAATTGAAAGCAACAAGGGCAACTAACGTCCATTCTAATTGGTTTATCATGTACCACATGTCATCTCATCTTAGCTTTCTATTCCTTGTGTAAAAGCGAAACTTCATCCATCCCCTTGCTCGGCTACAGTTCAAATAATCATGGTTTATGCAATTTTTCAAGGGTAAAACTACTCCCGTATGCAAATCATTATTATCTGTTCTTTTTCATGGCCAAATATTTACTTCTGCCTTGCAATGAAATCCAACACCGAAAGAGCATTGATTAAAAAAAAAAAAGGAAAAAAAAGAAAGATCCTACCACTGATGGTTGTGGTTTGGTATCGAGGGCATTTTACATAAAGCTTTCATTTCTATAGAATAAAAAATTTAAATTACTTTTATAGAAACTTTTATAATAAGATAAGGTTTTTTATTTGATAAAAAGTTCTTAATTATTAAATGTTAGTTTAAGAGTTTAGATGCTTTGTGCACGTAATATTAACTATATATCTAATTACATTTGAAAATTTGCCTTACAAAAATTTCAAAAAAATAAAATAAAAAACTCCTAAGCTATCACCAACGGCCCTCCTTTCGTCAGCAGACCCATCAGAAGCCCCTCGCACTCCCCCACCATCCCCTGTACTTTCCTTTCCCCCATTGACACATTGACGAACTCTTCCACTTGATGTTCATGACAAACTCCTCCACTGGGTTTTGACTTTCAAGCTGTCTAAAGGAGAAATGCGATTGGGTCATAACATCTCTGTGACGAGCAACGAGGGAGGCCTAGGGACGAGAGGGGGGGATCGGCAATTCCATTACCCTTGGGTGGTGCCGCTAGGGATTTTGATGGAGGCTCATCCCCCTCTAGTGAGATTCGCGACAAAGTGGCAAGAAAGAGAGAATGAGTGAGACATAGATAGATAGAGAAAGAGAATAGGTAATTCTCTTTAAATTAAATATAAACTATTGAATCTGTCTCTATTGATTGAGTAAAACTTTACTCCATTATAAAAATATATCATTTCAAATAAATAATGTATTAATTGATTTTTTTTTGAACTTTAAATTGATAATTATTGAAGATTTAAGAATTAGAATTACCTTCATTCAACGTGTGGTTTTATTAGACTTTTCAACAGTAGTGGACGATGTATGAAAATACCATCAATCCCTTTATTAATAAAAAGAAAAAAAATTAAAAATAAAATATCTTTAGACAGATAGGTCCCATTTATGGGAGAGACTTCCATTAAGCTCCGTTCATAAGAGCACTAAAACATATCCAGCAGAACACATGAGTTAGGAGTTTATGGATTCGTCCGTTCACCTAACTCAAAAATCTATCCAACAACACTTTTTAATTGTAATGAACCAAAAAGTGAAGTGAAAGTTAAAACTAAAAACAAGAGAAAGAAGAAGCAGCAGCGGCAGCTTGGCTGTGCGCTGGCTTTGAAGTTGACCATCACTGCCACAACAAAATTTCCAACCATTATCTTAAAATCTTTCTCGCCTTAAACTTGATTTATTTGCATTATAACTCCTCTCTTGCACACCACACGATTCCCCAACCAGAAGCCCCTCCATCCAAGGGGGGGAAAAAAAAAAAAAGAAGAAAGAAAAGAGCAAAACAAAAGAGCTAGGCTAAGCTCCCCACTTTAGTCGGTAATTACCTTATTAAGAATCATGTGAACGTCACTGTTGAAAATCCAGCATTGGGTTATGTCTTTTTCCAATTTTTGTCGTAAACCCAAACTTTAATCATTCAACTTTAACAGTAAAATAATGCCACTGTTCATTTTTGGAATGTTTACGTATATGGGCTTGGAAAGAGAATATATAACATTGCCATGGAAGCCACCAATGGCTTACCCTTTAATCAATCATCACCATTTTTTTAATGTGGAATAATCCCAAATGCGTGTGATCTTGATGAAAGCTACTCCTCACTTACAACTCATTTTGATTTATTTATTTTTATTTATTTGATGATGAGTGAGAGAAAAGAGGAGAAGGGATTTGGTCTAAAAAGGACTAGTAGATGGTTTATAGATGCACAGACAAAATACAACGACACACCAACGAAGTGCTCATCTCTCCCTCTCTCTCTCTCTCTCTCCCTCTCTCTCTAGTCTATACTAACAGAAAGGATAAAAAAATAATAATAATAAAATAAAGGGAAAATAAAATTAAACTAAATATATAAAAACTGAGGAGAAAAAACAAGGCTTTTTTCTGTGGCTTTGGATTCTTCTGGCAAATCGTGCCTGCCAGCTTTGCTTGAGTTTGTCTAAACAAGAATAATATTACTGAAATTCCTTTGAAAAAAAAAAAAAATTTTGCTTGATTTTTGAGGTGGGGGGTTTTTTTTTTTCTTTGGGGCTGAAGAGTCTGTGACTCTCATCAGAACTGAGAAGGAATGAGAGAGATGTCGGCGGTGGTGAGGATTTTGGTGCTGTTCAGCGTCTGCATTCTGGGACTCAAGCCCAGTTTCATCAATGCCGCTACAGATCCACAAGATGGTCAGTGCTTTACACTTTTTTTCTGCTCTGTTTCTCTCTTCTCTCTCTCTCTTTCTCTCCGGCTTTTTACAGATTGAACTTTTTTTTTTCTTTGTAAAGATTGTGTGAGAAGTGTTCTAGCTGGTTATTCTGGGTAGATTTGTGTTTAAAGATTATAGATTTGAGTTCTCAAAGTGTGAAAGTTGTTTCCTTTTCATCTGATTGTAGTGAGAATGGGAAATTTTTGTTTTTTTGTTTCTTTTATTGTTTTGTTTTTGGTAAAAGGCTGCTGCTGATGCGAGTTTTATTTTTATTCTGCGGTTTAAGGAAATGAAAGTTGTGATTTAACAGTTTGTTATATTAAAATTTTGGATTTTTATGTGTTTCAAGTTCATTTTATTAATTTAATTCCCCTGTCTTGGCTTGCCAATGAGATAAATTGTTACTGAGAAAATTGTTTTTCCTTTTTTTATGGGATATATATAAAATTGTGTGTGTGTAAAAGTCCGTTCTTGTGAATTTAAGGACACGGGCTGATGGGACTTGTTAACTTCTTGGAAAGAAGAGAGAGCAAGATAATCTTTTTAGTATTCTTATGAGAACCATGAGTTCTAAAATTGCAAGACTTTTATTATACTTTTAGATTAGAGGAATTGGAAGTTCTATGAAGAATGTTCTAAAATTTGTTGCAAAAAAAATTTTTTTGAACTCGATTTTGTCAGCGGCTGCTCTAAAGACCATGTATACTAGCTTGAATTCCCCGCCACAGCTAACTGGGTGGAACGCAAATGGCGATGATCCTTGCGGCCAATCGTGGAAAGGAATTACTTGCTCGGGCCAAAGAGTAACGGAAATGTGATTCTCTATTCCGCGTTCATTTGCTTCAAAATGTTTTCTACTCTTTGCGCAACAGGTTTTTTGATTATGTTCTGTTTCCTTTTTTAAAAAATTTTTCCTTTCAGTAAATTATCTGAACTTGGGCTTTCTGGATCGTTTGGGTATCAGTTGGGAAGTTTAACATCAGCAACCATCCTGTGAGATCATGTTCTTTCTTATTCTTGAATTCTGTTTTTCAGTGTAAATCTTTATTTTTGATGTGTAAATTCTGTGTGGTCTTTTGACAAATAATGCAGGGACCTGAGCAATAATAACCTTGCCGGCGGTATACCTTATGGACTACCTCCAAACTTGACAAGATTGTAAGCTTCATTTTTGTGCACATTCCTTGTTTGTTGTGTATTTCTTGCTTTTCGTGTGAGGGGGGTAATTTGGGCTATTCATCTGCCTGCAGAAATCTTGGTGGCAATAACTTTAACGGAGACATCCCTTATTCTGTTTTCCTTTTGACATCTCTTGTGTACCTGTAAGTTTCGAGTTTGAAGTTTAATTTTGTGATAAACATTGATGAATAACAAGTCTGAATCTAATTCTTCTTTTTGGTACTGTAGGAACATGAGCCACAATCAGCTTCAGAATCAATTGGGTGACAATTTCGGAAAGCTTACTTCCCTCTCAACGTTGTGAGTTTGATTCTTGATCTTATGCAAAAAAGCTTATGCTGATGCCTGTTTTTATCATAACTACATTGTTCAAGGCAAACTAGGCATTTGGTTTTACACCAGAGTAAATTGGAAGCAGTACTGTCTAGCATGCCTTGGGAAACATTTCAAGCACTTTTAAAAAGGTTTTGGAGATTTGCGGGTATTTTAATGTTTTATCAACTGTATAGTTTGAATTAGTGTTTTATTTATTTATTTATTTTTTTGTAAAATTTTTCAACCTGATTACAACAATTTATAAAGGTTTCAGCAACCTCCTTGGCCATTGAGTTAGTAAGGTTACAGTGTTTATTGAGTTTAGGTATTTACCACAACCCACCTCCACCCCCCCCCCCCCCCCCCCCAACATAAACTTTTTGAAACTAGTGTTAAAATAATCTTTCTTTTGCTTCAGGGATCTCTCTTTCAATAATATAGCAGGCAACCTTCCCGAGAGTTTTAGCTCTCTTTCAAGTGTGAAAAAAATGTAAGTACTCATTTATTTATTTATTATGGTGTTAAAACCGAGTTTCTCATCATTTCCTGTACCAGTGACATGATCATCCATTTTTATTCAGGTATCTGCAGAATAACCAGTTTACCGGCACCATTGACGTCCTTGCCAATCTTCCCCTGGACGAATTGTGAGTAACATGCATATTGATACTACTAAGTCAAATTACTCTCCTTTTCTCAGTAATAGGAGTATCCTGTATTTCATTCTATCACAGCAGTTGTCTTTGTATTCATCAGGAATGTAGAAAATAACCACTTTACTGGCTGGGTTCCCCAACAGCTAAAAGGCATAGACTTAAAGTAAGCATTTTACAACATCAGTACTTGTTGATTCTTTTATCCTTTGTTTCCCTCCCTACAGAGGAAATTTAAAAAAATTTGACAAAGCAATATCATGATAGGATTAATGGTAACTCCTGGAGTTCGGGTCCTGCCCCTCCACCTCCACCTGGTACACCCCCGGCAACCAGAAACCGAAATCACGGAGGTGGTAACGCTAACACATCATCAGACGGTGAAGGTGGTAAAAGTTCTGGAATAGGGGGTGGAGGCATAGCAGGAATAATAATATCTATTTTTGTTGTTGGAGGAATTATAGCATTTTTCCTCGTAAAGAGAAGGTCCAGGAAATCGTCCCCGGATATAGAAAAGATTGATAATCAGCCCTTTGCTCCTCTGGCTTCAAATGAAGTGCAAGGTAATGCTAATTGTGGTTGCTTGAACAAAACTTCTAAACTATGCAATGTAATTCTTCCTATATTTTATTATTATTTTTCCTTTGGAAATTTAAAACAGAGATGAAATCAATACAAATTTCTTCGACATTGGATACCAAAACTTTTGATGCACCTGCCACTATAAATCTTAAACCTCCACCAATTGAGCGTCACAAGTCATTCGATGACGATGATTTCTCAAAGAAGCCTGTTGTTGTTAAGAAAGCTGTCACTGCTCCTATAAACATCAAAGCATACTCAGTAGCAGACCTGCAGATGGCTAGTGGAAGCTTCAGTTTCGAAAACCTTGTTGGAGAGGGGTCTTTTGGGCGTATTTATCGGGCTCAATTTGATGATGGGAAGGTATGCTTTTTACGTAACATAATAAATCATTTTCTATGTCAGTTTTGGTTGCGAAAGTTAGTAACCTAATTTTCAGTCAGCATGGAGTTCTCATCTCTTCTTATCCGAGACAAAAAGTCTCTTTTCTGGGACGCACATGTCATCTCATGGTTTAATAACAAATAAATTGGCTTCCGAGATAAAAAATAATGCAAATTGCAAGAGACTTTATTTGATACATGCCGGCATCTAAAAATTATACGCCAAAATTTTTAGACCTCTATTTCTCTTTATATTTCTGATGTTTATTCATTTTCTGATGTCAATGCCTCGGTCATGCTGAAATTCATGATTGACACTTTCCTTTGTCGTTTTACAATCTCATAGGTTCTTGCTGTCAATAAAATCGATTCAGCTCTTTTTGTGGGCCGTCAATCATCTGAAGATTTCATGGAGGTTGTTTTGAACATATCCAATTTGCATCATCCTAATGTAACAGCGTTGGTGGGCTATTGCTCAGAGCATGGGCAGAATCTGCTAGTTTATGAGTTCCATAAAAATGGATCACTACACGACTACCTGCATATATCAGATGAATACAGCAAGCCATTGATTTGGAATACCCGTGTCAAGATTGCTTTGGGGGCTGCTCGTGCATTGGAGTAAGTTATAAATAAATGTTTTTTTTTTTTTTTTAAACTTTTATGAAGAGAGTGTCCACCAGTTTTTGTGCCTTTTGACTCTGATGGTCCTTACTGTATTTCTCTCTTTTGTCCATTGTTTATTTATCTGTGTGCTACGACTTCATTAGGCTTTTCCAGGGTACAGTTGTCAAACTTTCAAATGAGTGTAAAGGATTTGTCTAGCACAATTTTTCAAGTTTCAATATAGGATCTCGATATATTTATGGCATGCAGTATTTGGAGTCCTAATGACGAAAATACTGCTTTTCAGGTACTTGCATGAAGTTTGCTCACCATCAATCGTTCACAAAAATGTTAAGTCAGGCAACATATTGCTTGATGCGGAGCTTAATCCACACCTTTCGGACAGTGGCTTGGCAAACTTTATACCAAGGGCGAATGAGGTATATTTGGGCTTAAATAAAATTATTCAAGGATCAAACGCACTCTAGTATTAGCAGTAATAACTACCCAGCAATGGCAACAAACTTCAAAGGCACTTGAAGGCTTTCCTATTATTTCATTGGAAGAAAATAAAATAAACAAAATCCTATTATGCTACTGCATAGTTCGAGTGCTGGCACAGATTTCGGCACATTTGTGATTTATTGTTATTGGCAATTTATTTCAATATCTACGTTTAAGCATTCCAATCATAAGTTGAGCAGGCGATATTGAAACTAAAGTTTCAATTGTGCAGTATCTGAGCAGCCATGTAGAAGTTGGGTTTAACGCTCCAGAAATTCTTATGACTGGCCAATATTCCGTAAAGAGTGATGTGTACAGTTTTGGGGTGATCATGCTTGAGCTTCTTACCGGACGCAAACCATTTGATAGGTATTATTATTGTCATAACTAGTTTCTAGTTTATTCCCATTTGTAAAGGATGTTGAAGACCAGTCTCAGTTATTATCGATTGTTCTGTAAACAATTCTCAACAGCTCAAGGCCCAGATCTGAACAATCACTGGTTCAATGGGCATTGCCCCAGCTTCATGACATTGATGCTCTATCGGAAATGGTTGATCCAGCACTTGAAGGGCTGTATCCTGTTAAATCTCTCTCCCGGTTTGCTGATGTGATAGCTCTGTGTGTCCAGGTAATCTGTGAGTTTAAATTATTAGATCATCCGATAGTTTGGAAACTATGATCCTTAAATTTCACAATGTGCTGCAGGCTGAGCCCGAGTTCCGACCACCAATGTCGGAAGTTGTTCAATCGTTAGTTCTGTTGGTGCAGCGAGCTAACATGAGCAAAAGAACGATCGGAGTTGACCAAGGAACATCCAGACGAGGAGACAGCCAAGATTCATCAGAAAACCTTTCTTGAAATCAACTTCGTCAAATCTATTCCACCATGCATTTGCTGCACCTTATGTTAACCTTGTTACGCCTAGTCACTCTGGGTAGAAAGGAATATGCTTTGTCCATAAATACGTAGTTGAGGTAGTTCTTTCATTGTTTGAATAATCTCAAGTACTGGACTTGTTGCAGAGTTGGTATATTCAAACTTGACTAGGATAATTGAGATTTTACTTTCCAGATTGCGTGAATCATGTATATGGCACTTCAGATGACCAGCAAAAATTCTCGGTGAATCTTATTTTTGATCAACACGTCTGTAATTCGTATCATTTTATTTTGGATTGATTTCAAATTTGGTCCAGAAGAATAGACGACTCATTTTGCCCCTTACAAGTTAAAATGGAACAAAATTACCCGTCAAGTTTATTGTACGCAACTTTAGTAACTAGATTTGATACATAAATTACCTGACGAGCGTATGAGATTGAAATTGTCAAAATATTCAATGTATCAATACATGATAGTACCGCTGATCGGATGAGAGATTTGTTTTTAAAAAATAAAAAATTTTTAGATATGAAAAATAAAAATTTATTTAAAATTTTTTTTAAAAATAAAAAATTGTTTGAATGGGTCGAAATTTTTTTTGTTTAGAATTCTTTTTTTATTTTTAAAAATAAAAAATTTTAAATATTTATAAAAATTTAAGAAGGTTATTTTTTTTAAAATAAAAAATTTTATATTTTTTAACTTTAGAAATGACATACAGACGGGAAGAAAAATTTGAGGAAAATTACAACTTTTGACAAGTTTAAGTAGAAATTTTATGCCACTGTGAATTGTTGGGATAAAAATTTGAAATTAACCCGTTTGTCTTCTCACGAGCGGGTGAATTTTATATAGAAGTTTATCGATTTGGCTGGAGGATCCGGGAAGAATGGATCATAAAATTAGCTAGCAAATGGAAAAATTAATAAACGACACAAATCAAAATTATAAAACCAGCGGCTAAGCATTGCGTAATCTAGAGGAAATCCAGTTAAAAAAAAAAAAAAAAAAAAACTTAAAAGATAATTCAGACGCATAAAAAAAATGTACACCAAAAGCAGAAAAAGGTTCAAGCAAAGCAATTGGTACGAAATTGGATAAAGCCTCTGGCATGACCATGTGACCGTATCATGTCTTCCACATCACCCCTCTTCGGTTTGCTCAGCCACCATACTGAAATATGTAGAACGGTAACAAACCAAATATGCTGCTCAGTTGTAGACCATGTACTTGGGCGTCGCACTGAATTTCTGGTATCCCTTGATCACTTTGTTCACAGCATCAAGGAAGTCTTTCTCGGTCACCGTCTTCCTTCGTGCCCGGATGGCGTACATTCCAGCTTCTGTGCATACACTCCTTATATCAGCTCCTGAGAGAGCCAAAAAATCAGGTTTCGGAAATGTTTTGAGCAACACAGTAATGAGACCATTAAACAACAATGGGGAAGCTTAAGTCATCCTTACCAGTAGAATTGGGGCAAAGCCGAGCCAGAAGTTCAAACCGGATATCCCTTTCACAGTTCATTGTTCTTGTGTGGATCTTAAATATTTGTGTCCTACTTTCCAGATCAGGGAGGCCAAACTCAACCTTCCGATCCAATCTTCCGGGGCGAAGCAGTGCTGGATCTAGCGTGTCAGGCCTAAAGGAGGATCCAACAAAAGTCACAAGCTAAGCAAGCAGGACTTAAAATGTGGCAGATGCACCCTATATGATATGTTACTAAATACCGTCCAAAGAATAAGAAATATGACCACACCTGTTTGTTGCCATTAGAACCTTGATATTTCCACGAGCATCAAAACCATCAAGTTGATTCACAATTTCAAGCATAGTACGCTGGACCTCGTTATCTCCGCCCACACCATCATCAAAACGTGCACCACCGATGGCATCAACTTCATCAAAGAAAACAATACATGCCTTCTTCGAGCGTGCCATCTATACTAGATAACAAACTTGTAAGACAACAAGGCCAAACAAATTCAGAAACTGCAAGGAAAATTTTTGTTGACCGAGCTGACCTGAAATAACTCACGAACCATACGAGCTCCCTCTCCAACATATTTCTGAACCAGTTCACTCCCAATAACACGAATAAAACATGCATCAGTTCTGTTAGCTACAGCTCTAGCTAAAAGTGTTTTGCCTGTCCCTGGAGGACCGTAACAAAGAACACCTTTAGGAGGATCAATTCCAAGTTTCACAAATTTCTCTGGATGAAGCATGGGCAGCTCAACAACCTAAGAAAACAATAACGTAAATCAGCATTGTACACAGACATAACTAGTTTCTACACTCAGGTTAACATTGTTAAATCCTTGAAATATATTCGAAGTTACATAGATTTGAAGTCAAAATAGCTGAGAAAAAGGAATAGGTGGCATACGCACTTCTCTCATCTTTTCAATCTGCTCTTTACATCCACCAACATCATTGTAAGTAACATCTGGTTTTTCTTCAACAGTCATCATGGTCACACTTGGATCAATTTTCGGAGGCAAGGGAATCTGGATCTGATATTTGTTACGATCGACTCTGCAGTATCAGTACAAGTTGAATAAATGATCAGATAACATTAAACATTAAAGAAGGATAAATGCCTCAAACAGTTATATCACAAGAGTCTCCAGAGGATATATTGCATGGTAAACATTATAAAGACGTTACTCCCAGAGCTAAGTAAATTAAGGAGACCTACCCAACACGCATTCCTTCTTCTATGTCAGTAGGGGAAACTTTGTCACCAAGCCCAACAACAAACTAAGGTTCAGAAAAAACAAGTTATATCAGCAACTATGGAATGATGAAGTGACCAGATAAAGATGATCAAAATTCAGATTTCGTTTTTATTGTTTCATCGTAAGATGTTGGTACAAATGTCCACCACATATCATATGTATACAAATGAAGCGGGTAAAATCATGCGACTTACTGAATGATACCAGACCTAATGCCATAAATTCCTCTAAACAAAATAGAACTAGAAGATAAAAAGCACTCGCTACAATGAAACTGGCAGCCCTTGTTGCTTGTTGGTGTTTATGCAAGTTGCAAAAGTAACAAGGGTCTAAAGATTAGCCTAGAATGAGAAAGAGAAACTATTTAATACGTGAAAAGGAGTTGGGAGAAAAGTTTTACCTTTGCGATTTGCTTAACGTTAATGACATATTTTGCATCTTCAGTGTTAGGATTAATAATCTTCGTACACCTTGCCACCTGATTAAGGAGACTCATTATTACCTCAGAACCAGATTATACAAATAACAGGCTCAGACAAACAGCAAGAAGAAGAAATAAATACAATCATGTGTGTCTCTAAAAACTACAATTCTGTATAGATTCACCACAAAGCTATAACTTCTGCCTTAAACAAAAATGCTTTAAGAAGTAGTAATAAAGGAGAGACTGTTCTACTTCAAACAGATATTTCTAAATCAAATTACTATGTTCCAAAAAGCATCAAACGGGAGGAGAGATCTCTTCCAGAAAAATGAGAAATCCCTGGGGCTGTCCTACTAATAACTATAAAAAGTTTTAATCTAGAATGTGTTGTAGAACACTTGTACAGAAAAGTACAGGTAAGTTTCTCCAGAAGAAGAAGCTTGGAATATCTATGCCTCAAGAATCTGGGAATAGGATGCTCTAGCCGGCCGACTAGGTCCTTTTGTTCTTCAATCCTACCTAAATAGCCTTGATACAAGGAAAATAGGTAACAAGGCTACGATTCAAAAATTGTTTGTATTATTATTATCATTATTTTGAAAACTAATTTATATTTTCACGTTACTTGGACTAAATTTCTGCATTTGATTTAAACTGCATATTTTCTCCATCCGCATCCAAACACTACAAAATTAAAAAAATAAAATGAAATACATGGATCTTTTGAGAACATTGTCTCGTGACTTTGAACAACAACTTTATCAGTTTTGAAAGCTAGCTACTTGGAACAAGGAGTCTCTTACGAATCCATCAGCACATCCAACAAACAAGCACAGGCACTTCTTCAATGCCCGAGCCACATAGATTGCCTCCAAGTTCAAGTAAGCTCTTGCATCATTCTCCTTTGCTTGAGAAAATGCCCCCTCAAAGGGAAATTGAAATTGGGACGTCCTGCTTTGATAACAACTGAGGCAAGAGTGACGCATCTATTCCTCCCAAAAGTTGCAACTGATGGGAAAGGCGCAACCAAATTCTTTAAACATCACCCACTACCAGACTCGAGAATCCACGCCAAACACTATCCGTTGAAGAAAAGATATTCTCAGGAGCATTGAAGAACAATCCAAGGAACTGTTTTCAAAATTGATAAAAGTTGTTGTTCAAGGTCACGAGACTACAATTAACAATGAAAAGCATTGAGAAAATCACCAAAGGACAAAATTTTACTGTTTAATCTAACAGAAGTACTATTCATTTACAGTACTTCAGTAATCTGCAATAATAAAAGATTCCCAAATTTTCCCTATGAATAGAGCCCAATTTAGAAGGTAAAGGCAAAACACTTTCAGACGCTTAACCTCCTCTGAAGGCTAATCCATCCTTCTAAATCCTTTCCATTCCTTCTCTTCCAATTGTAACTCATATCTCTCTCTCCCTTTTAATAAAAAATTGTAAGGTTTTCCCCGAGGAATCCCAAATTTTATAAGTTCTTTTCTATTTATCAATAAAAGGATATATGTTTTAATTTGTGAGTAGTTTTATTTTTCCAGCTACGTCCACTATTAACCCTGTAACCTTCGGTCCTATCCCTTATTGATATCAGGGTCAGAGGGGGTAAGCATGTTGGTATCTATGGTGAATAATGTTCTTTAAATTGTGTGTGTGCGTGTGTGTGTGTGTGAATCACAGCACCTGAAGTGGCTGCTCTTCCTGCATCATCTGCTTATCAGAAACAAGATCCCACTGGCTGGGGGCAGCTAAGCCAGTATCGGACTCCTTAATCCCTGCAAATAATGAAGATCAGAAGAATAAAATGAAGAATAAACACAATAGCTTAAGTTAGACCAACAAACAAAAAGTCTGATATGAGCATTGCCGAGTGCAAAATACCAAAACGATGCATTCAGCTATTACCTGTTAGTAATTAGCTATATACAGAATATTTCTTGCATAAATATCCATGAGGTACCCTATTATGTTATGAAATGAAAGTTTTGGAAAATGCGTCTATGAAAAGCGGGTATATTAAAGGAATAGAATACACACCGCATAAATCATTGACTTTCTTTGCCATATCCTTAATTTCTTTCTCTGCCTTCTTGATAAGAGTAGAGTAGGGTCCTAAGCCCTGCAAGGTCCATGACAATCACATAAGAAAAGAACTCACACAATAATATCCGATAAAAGGGATAGCAAAACCGTACTCTACAACACTCGAAGACAGTACAAGATCATATAATCTGGACGCATAAGAAATGTACAGAATGCAACTTCTCATAATAATTAAAGTTTTTAAGTTCTCAAATACTATCAACTTTATGTTTTTGTCCACAAAAAGAAGCTGCCCATCTAGCCGAAGATTACTCTGCTCAAAGTGTTCACGAGTTTTGGAAAAAATAAATAATAATAATAATAATAATTGCATTGATGACAAATAGAAACAGAAAACCAAAACCTAAACCTTCGAAAGGAAATAACAACATAGTCAAAATAAAATCTTGCTTAATCTAAAGCATCAAAATTTCTAGGTTTTCAAGGAGCTCCAAAGCAACTAAAGAGAAATAATTGCAGAGATCCACGACTTGGATTCCAATTCAGTACACATTTATAATCAATTCCTCTGAATCCACTAGCACCAAAAACGCAGAACCAAACTCGGAAAATTTGAGGAAATGAAAGAAAAACCCTAGAAAACAAAAGGGGAAAAAAAAAGAATCGGAATCGAGGAAAAGAAACCTACGTAAGTTTTGAGGAGGGCGATATCGTCCTCGTCAAGGGGCCTGGGGTTCTTCTCGTCCTTGAGATCGATTTCATTGTCTGGTTCTGGAGCCATCTTCTTCGGATTTCTGAATGCGTAAATTTCTTCAGCGAAGGACTTCTTCTATGGAGGTGTTGAATTTGTGTGACTTTCTTCAGCTGAGGATTTCTGTCTTCAGCAAAGCATCTCCCTCTCCATAATATACAATGGCTCTTCCGACTTTGGTTTTGGTACAAGTCCAACTTTTTTTCCCCTTATTTTTGTTAAAGAGGATGTTCTATAGATTTTAGTTTAGTTTTAGGAAAGGAAAAAAAAAAAAAAAGGTTTGAAATGAAATAAAAAAAAAGGTAAATTTTAAAATTTATTAAAAAAATTAATATAGATTTTTTAAATTATTTTTTGAATTTTTATATAACTTAAAAAATTATTTTATTTAAATTTATATATGTAAAATTATATATTTTTAAAATTTAAGTTGAATTTAGAATTTTAAATATATAAATAATAAAAAAATATTGTGTAATGAAAAAAAAAATATAAAAAAATATTTAAAATGTGTTTCTACCACACCTTATAAACACCTCATTGTACTTTTAAATTACAAAATTATACTATTAAGACTTCATTTGTTTCAATGATTCAGACCCAAAATTTTAGTTTCAGTTTTTTTTTTTGAAAAATCAATAAAAATTATAATTAAATTAACCATTGACATAAAATTTTATTTTATTTCGGACTCGACTTGTGAACTATTTAAACCCTAACTTTTTTTTTTTGTTTAGATAAGCTAAATAGGTTTTTTTTTTAAGAAGTTAAAAAAAAAATGATCCAAGTTTTTAAAAATTAAGAAACTTTAAAAAATTGTTACAAAATCATGTCTTAGATTGATTTTTGTCATTTAGAAAAAAACTCTTATAAAAAATATCATTGATAAATATTTCATTTACTAATGAAAAAATATTCATTTATTATTTTGTTAATAAATGAATAATTTATCCATCATAAATATTTCATTTATCAAAATTATAAAATACATAATTGACTCAAATCCATTTACCTTTGTTAAAGTATGTTGTTAAATCATAGAATTTTATTAAAGTACATTGCTTATAAATATTAATATAATTTTTAACATAAATAATTGATTTATCGATAATAGATAATTAACGGTTAAATTAATTTTATTGATTTAACTATAAATGTTTCATTTACTATTCTCTCTCTCTCCTCCCTCAGCCTTGAAACAGCACCAACGAGGGCCGTAGAGGACCAAGCCCAGATTGTGGAGGCTACTGCACAAATTGTAGTGGTGCCCAGCTAAGATCTAGATGCCGAAGCTTGCCAGAACTCACGGATGAAGACGACACCTTGATTTGCACCCATCGTCATGGGAGTCTTCACTTGCTGAGGGAATTGTGGTTGGAGGAGAAAGGCACGATGAGAAAAATCTATCTTCAACCAAATTAAGTTCGTGATCAAGCTCGTGAAACATCCATCTTTCACAGTGACTGTTAAGAATCGTGGCTGGAAAAGAAAGCCGTAATTAAAAAAAAAACTCCATCTCATCGTCGGAGAAGATAGCTCGCGAAGCCCAACGGCCAAAAGTAGCAGCGATCGTAGCATTAGATAAAATAAATAAGCTCTTAAGATAATAATAAATAAAAACAAGCTCGTAATAAATAGCCGCGATTCCTTTTAATATATAAGCTCTTAAGATAATAATAAATAAAAATAAAAGTCAAACTTCTGACAGAATTTTTCATCAGTGTATCCAAAAAATACCGTAAAAATAAAAAACGAAACATGATTAAAAAAAAAAAAAAACGTTGGATCTTATTTGCATCCTGGAAGCAAGAAACTAAAGCAAAGGCATCCAATCGGGGAAAATAGCAAAGATTTTATCTTATTTTTCTACTGGCACTTATATTAAAGCTCTAGATCATATAAGAAACTCAAGAATACAACACAAATGTTAACGGAAGATTTCCAAAGATAATGTAAACTTGACCACCAGCTTCAAAGGTCTAAATAAAGACGAAAAAGTTGTAAGAAAAATTGCCTCTGTCTACGCTTTTTAAAATTTTATCTCCCAATTTCAAACAATTGACAAGAAATTTGATAAAGCCTCCCACAGAACTATGTGAACATATCATGTCTTCCAGATAGAGCCCCCATCCAATTTGCTCACTCAATATCATGTTCACTTGGAAATGCATGACTAGTACTGAAATATACGGAGCGGTAACAAACCAAATATGCTGCTGCTCAGTTGTAGACCATGTACTTGGGCGTCGCACTGAACTTTTGGTATCCCTTGATGACTTTGTTCACTGCATCAAGGAAGTCTTTCTCTGTTACCGTCTTCCTGCGCGCTCGGATGGCATACATCCCAGCTTCCGTGCATACACTCCTTATATCAGCTCCTGTAAAAGAAAATCTCATGCGTCAGGAAACCTAATGTTTTGAACGAGAAACTAGTGAGACTGTGAAACGACCATGGGGAAAGCATAAATCATTCTTACCAGTAGAGTTTGGGCAAAGCCGAGCCAGAAGTTCAAATCGAATATCCCTTTCACAGTTCATTGTTCTGGTGTGGATCTTAAATATTTGTGTCCTGCTCTCCAGATCAGGAAGGCCAAACTCAACCTTCCGATCCAATCGTCCGGGGCGAAGCAGTGCTGGATCCAGTGTGTCAGGCCTAAAGAAGATCCAATAAACATCACAAGCTAAGCACGTATGTCATAAAGGTGGCAGGTGCACCAAAAATGACATGCTATCAATACCAACCAAAAAATGAAAAAATAAGTTAATAATCACACCTGTTTGTTGCCATTAGAACTTTGATGTTTCCTCGAGCATCAAATCCATCAAGTTGATTCACAATCTCAAGCATTGTACGCTGGACCTCATTGTCACCCCCCACACCATCATCAAAACGCGCACCACCAATGGCATCAACTTCATCAAAGAAAACAATACATGCCTTCTTCGAGCGTGCCATCTACTCCAGAAAATAAAACTAGTAAGTAAACAAGGCAGCACAAAATCATAAACAAGTGCAAGGAAAATTTTAGTTGACCGAGCTGACCTGAAATAGCTCACGAACCATACGAGCTCCCTCTCCAACATATTTCTGAACCAACTCACTCCCAATAACACGAATGAAACATGCATCAGTTCTATTAGCCACAGCTCTAGCTAAAAGTGTTTTTCCTGTCCCCGGAGGACCATAACAGAGAACACCTTTGGGAGGATCAATTCCCAGCTTCACAAATTTCTCAGGATGAAGCATGGGAAGTTCAACAACCTGAGGAAAAAACAAAAACCAAGATCACCATTGAATGGATAGAAACTAGTGACCACATTCAGACTAACACTGTAAAATGCTTGAAATATTACATTACTGACACATGTGTTTAAAGTTGAAATAACTGAGAAAAAGGAATCGATAAGCATACGCACTTCTCTCATCTTTTCAATCTGCTCCTTACATCCACCAACATCATTGTAAGTTACGTCGGGCTTTTCTTCAACAGTCATCATAGTCACACTTGGATCAATTTTTGGAGGCAAGGGAATCTGAATCTGATATTTGTTTCGGTCAACTCTGTAGACCAGCACAATTTGAAAAATAAATAAATAAATAAATAATTAGCTAACATCAAAAGCTAAATAAGAGGACAAATTCCTCAAACAGGTACATCACAAAGTCTCTGGTAGACCTATTGTATAATAACTAAATCATAAAGAGACCTACCCAACACGCATCCCTTCTTCAATATCAGTTGGAGAAACCTTGTCACCAAGCCCAACAACAAACTGTAGTTCGGAAAATAGAAATCATATTAGCAACTGCAGGAATGATAACTTGACCAGATAAAGATGTCCAAAACTCAGATTTAGATTGTTCCAGGGTAAAATATTACTGCAAATATCACCCATGCATCATATGCAGATAAATGAAGCAGGTATTGTCGTGAAAATAACGGAATGATACTGGACCAAATGCCATGGATTACTCTAAATAAAGTAGAACTAGAACCGAAAAAAAAAAAAATACAAAGAACTGGAGGTCCTTGTGAACTTGTTGCTTGTTGGCTTCTTATGCAAGTTACACAAGCAACAAGGGTCTAAAGACTGGTGTTGACTGAAAGAATAAAACTATGAATCAGCCCACGAGGAGTTAAGAGAAAAGAGTGCACCTTAGCAATTTGCTTTACATTAATGACGTATTTTGCATCTTCAGTGTTGGGATTGATGATCTTTGTACATCTTGCTACCTGATTAATGGACCCATAACTACCTCTGAATCACATTACACAAATAACAGGTTCATACGCGCGGCAAGAATAATAAATTAAAGTAAATAGAGGAATACAGCACCTGAAGTGGCTGCTCCTCCTGCATCATCTGCTTATCAGAAACAAGATCCCACTGGCTTGGTGCAGCCAGGCCAGTGTCAGACTCCTTAATCCCTGCACATAGTGAAGATCGGAAGAATAAAATTGAAGTGTGAATGTGATCACTTAAATTATATCAACATAAGAAAAGTCTAAATGAGAAATGGAAACTACTAACAAAGACCAAAATGTTACATTAACTGTTAGTAATAGCTAGAAGCTACAAAGGCAAGCTAGTGCGCTTCAGAGTATTTTTGTTACATCAATATCTATGAGTCACCCTATTCCGAAACTAAGTTTTAGAGAAAAAATAAATAAAAATCCCTATGAAAAAGCAGATAAATTAGAGGATAAGAATACATACCACATAAATCATTGACCTTCTTCGCCATATCCTTAATTTCTTTCTCCGCTTTCTTGATAAGAGTAGAGTAGGGTCCCAAACCCTGCACAGTCCATGAAAATCACATAAAAACAAATAAGAGAACAACCGTACTCTACAAAAACACAAAGACTTTGGTGCAAAAATATCTAATCTGAGCACAGAAGCAATACACAGAATGCAACTCCTCCAGAGAATCTACAGTTTTCAGTTTTCAAATCAGAATATTAATGTTTTGCACAATCGCGATTGTTGTTTTTATCAATACGAGAAGCTGCCCATCTAGCAAAAGAGTACTTAAAATCCCGGAAAAGCAGCAGATTGTAGATTTACAAAATTAATTTGTCGGAGTTGGTCATAAGTTCCGAAATTTAATTGCATTTGTTCCGCCAAAAAAAAAAACCCCAGAATATGCAAATCTTAACCCTATAAAAGGAGCTAACAACGTAACCAAAATAATCAAGGATTCAAAATTTCTAGGTTTACCAGGAAGCTACAAAGCAATTACAGACAAAAAAAAAAATTTGAAGTACTTTTACAACTCGGATTCATTTCAGTGAAAACTTTATAATCAATACCTCTGCTCCTATTCGTTCTGAATCCGCTATTCATAAACCGCAAAATCGCAAACCACTCAAAGCCTAAAAATTTAGATCTAAATAATTTCCGAAACGCAGTACAGTGCCTAGGACGAGGAATTCAGAGAGTGTCCCTCGATCAATATTCACAAAATCATTTTTTTCACATAAAAAAAAAAAGCCTGATTGAGGAAGAATCGGAATCGGATTTGGAGAAAACAAGGGTTTGGGGAAAGCTTACGTAGGTTTTAAGAAGGGCGATGTCGTCCTCGTCGAGTGGCCTAGGGTTCTTCTCGTCTTTGAGATCATCTTCGGGTTCGGGAGCCATTGATTTTTGGGTTGGTCTGCGAGCTTTCTTCCTAGTCAAGCCAAATATATTTCCGAAGAAAGAAAACAATATTTGCTCGGAATCTGCTCTGTCTCCACCCTTGGCCTCTCTCTAGTCTATATGTCATTAAGCACCCCTTAATAAAAATTGGGATTTATAGCTATATTGACGTTTTTAAACCAGTTTTTTAAGTGGTTTATGATAACATATTACATTAAAATATATATTTAGGTGAGAAATATTTGTATTTTATTTAAATATAATATTTTTTTAAATAAAAATATTTAAATTGTTTTTAAATATTGTTTATATGATGTAATTTGTAAAAATAGAAAAAAAAAAAGAAAGAAAACATGTAATTATATTAAATTTAAATTATAATGTGATTGATATTTAAATATAATATTTTTATATTTAGATAAAAATTATATTATATTTACATATAATATAAATATAATATGATAAACAAATAAGACCTTAATAAATAATTAAGTTTTCAAAAATTAATTAAAATGATTAATTATTAATAATTTTCTTGATCAGTCATTAATTAATCAATAATCAATTATTAATTGATTAAATCTTAAAAAAAATAATGATCATTTTATTAAATAAAAAATTTGGTTATTTGTTAGATTAGATAATCGAAATTGATCACTCACTTAGATTTTCCATGAAAATTTCAGGAGCAAAATCCACTCTCTAATAAACGACATAGGGCCTTTTCTTTTCCGGGTAAAAAGACATGATCCCTAAAATTT
This sequence comes from Antiaris toxicaria, assembly GCA_035233585.1. Taxonomy (NCBI): domain Eukaryota; kingdom Viridiplantae; phylum Streptophyta; class Magnoliopsida; order Rosales; family Moraceae; genus Antiaris; species Antiaris toxicaria. Next base: position 109,395,722 of record CP141154.1, on the reverse strand, counting down.
TTTTTTGCTCTGATCAAAAAGATATGATACGCCCTGTCGTTTACTTCCCATTTTAAAAGATCTAATGACATGTCGGAAAAAAAAATAAAAAAGAGTTTACTTACTCCTATCATAACACAGTGTCGTTTGCTTCCTATTATAAAAGATCTATTTAAACGACATGTCATTTATTTGGACCGACAAAAAGTTCTTTTGGGGAATTGTACACCTAATATGATAGTGACCTCTCATTTTTCTTTAAACAGCATGCCGTGATTCCAACGTGTTTTCTTACTTCGAAACGGAGTGCCGTTTCATATTTCAAATAAAACTGCATGTCGTTTTATTATAAACGCCACGCCGTGTTACTTTCTGTAAAGTGAATCATTTTTTCTACGCCAATCAGACACAAACGGCCTGGTCGTTTTCAACCATAAAAAAGTGACGTCGTTCCAAAAAAAAAAAAAGCATCGATCGCTTAAGCATTACTATTATTTAAATTAAAAAAGAAAAAAAGGAGTGCAAAACCATTTCTTCCCCCCCTTTTCTTTCTATTCTGGTTCGATCCACAATCAATACTTGAAACTAACTAAAAAGATGCATTTTGATAGTTTTGCAGTGGATGAAGAATGAAGACTTGAAGGGTTGTCTAAAGTTATATAAACCTATATTTTCAGAAAGTTCAAATATCAAAAGTCAAAAAGTTTTCGTTTAGGACCTGATTCCTCTTACATGGACATGAAAAAAAAAAAAAAATTTTTTCTTTTTTCATTTATTACTGAAGGCCACCTTCCATTTCACAATTAGCAAAGCAAATTAAAAAATAATACTCCTTTTTCCAAAACAAAGTTGGCTCATCTAGTTACATTTCAGATGGCATTCATTGGCAAGCAAATGCAACAATGTATACTACATCGTATTCCTGTACTTTAGAACATCATTTGGTTTCAAATCGAACGTCTTGCAAATTTCTGTGATAGCAGATTTACTAAGACCATCATGATCAGATCCACGCTGGAGAAGTTCTTCGAGTTCCTTTGACGGCTTCAACACCTAATTCAGTTAAGAAACCAAATGTTAGTACAAACGGAGAGTGAATGATGATGTGCATCCCGGAAGCATCATTAGCATCAATGTGAAATGTGCACAAGTCCGTGTTCTCTGGTTCAAGTGCGCCTGTATCGGGGAATTTCAATTGGTTTGCTTTCATCAGCCATGATATGCTCGCAGAGTTCACCCCTTGATCAATCCAACCCAGCGGTAAAGTCCAGGAATAGCTAATCAACTTTTGAATGTCAAAAGAATGCTTACCCACGTTGAATTAAGCGTCGTTTTTATGTCATTCTTGGAGGGATGAGTGTTATTTTCATCTCCTTTCAAAGAAGTGGAGTTTGAAGTCTGAGATCCATCCGAGACTAGCTGAAGGAGCTGTTCACTTCCCTAGAAATGTCCATGCAGTTAAACCATAGAGAAGCTTAGACAGGTAAATTTTACATGAATAGAACAGTCGAAAGACTCGGAAGATTGACACTAACCAAACAACCCTTTTTAGACTTATAAGAAAACCCAGAGCCTAGTGTGACTTGGTTCATTAAGGCAAACCAAAATTTAGGGGAAAACCTTACCAAAACAGTGCAATTACCACGCACAGACACAACATAAACAGAGAAAACCACTGCTATATGGGTAAAAACATATCAATAGTACTTGAATCAATCGCTGTAAACTGATAACATATTCCCATTCTACACTTGACTCAATGCAGATGATGCTCCAACTACAGCAAGTAGCATAGCTGTTCTACTGGTACAAGATGGATGGAGAATTCTTTTTTGGAGTTCAATTATTGAGGTACTCAAGTCACCAGGCTGAACAAGTTGTCATGTTTAAAAACATAATATACCTGGAGTGCACGCCGGTGAGAGTAAGTTCGAAACAAAACCCAGAAGAATGGAACGTTAGGCAATGGTAAAACCTACAAAAATGCCACAGATAAACTTAACGCGAGGAAAAATGGAAATATTATTCACTTCACATCACAAAAGGATCCAGAAACTTAGATGAAGAAAACAAAATATTTTACAGTTTAATCAAACTAATAGTAAGAAGAACAAACAATGATAAGGCAACCAGAAGTTTGAACATACGTACAGCGAATGCAGTCATCAATGGTAGCAATGAAACTGAGCCATAGAAGTATTTCTTGTGTACAATGGTTCCCCTGATATTCAAATGCTTCATGTCAATAACGTTGAGTCCTATATGTAATGCAAACTAGGTACAACTCCAGAAACTATTCAAGGGTGAAATGAGGAGCAACGAGCTTCCTGTTATAAAATCAAAGTGCAGTGCCGGAGAGAAACTTCATTCATGTTTCTTCTAGAAATTCTTAACAAACACATGTAAGCACTCTCAATTATCATTTGATACTCTTACATCCACTCAACAATACATCCCTTGTCCACATCCCAGTCATTTGAAGAAATAAAAAGCAAATATAAACTACATAAATTCGATACCAAAACAAAGATATTCAACCTGCCCCTAATGCAATCAAACAAGTGAATAAAATTTACCTTTGGGCAATATGTCGTAATCTTCGGCGCACAAGCCGTGGATTTAAACTGCAAAAACGTGATAAATAAATAAATGCAGACTACTTTTCACTAACAAATTAAAAAGGGTAAAAAAGCGGTACTCTCAGAATACCAATGAAACACTTGGTGCTCCGTCTAGTTTGTGTGTTCAACTCCATTTTCATGTTGCTGTCCACAAAAGACACACGGAAATGATGGGGAAAAAAGAAAAAAAGAGTTGATGTCCGAGAACGGGAAGTATATACCTTGCAGGGTAAGTGATTTCAACAGTTGTGACTTCCTTGGGAATGGATTTGAAGAACATCTCAGACGGTTTTACCCGAGCCAAGAGACGCAATCCCAACCTACGTCAATGTGAGTTCGAGTACTCAAAACATCACAATAAAGCTCAAATGCTTGACACAGAAAAACAAATTCAAACCATATTTAAGAAGTCTACCCATAAATCTTGTTTTTGAAAGTCCCTTCGGGCGCCTTCTCCAGACCCATCCAAGCTTTATTCATCTAAAACACCCAAAATTAAAAAAAAAAAAAACGACATATATAAAAACATATACATATATATAATATATAACGCAGATGCAAAGAGCAGAGAGTAGTAAACAAACAAAGTGTAACCTTGTTAGCGACGAAATCGACGAGGAGTTCGGCATTAGAGGCGAGAGGTTTAGGATTGGAGAAAGAGATCTTGCCAAAGAGGTCTTTGAAAGTTGAGGGAGTGAGAGAAGTTGCAGAATCCGAAGCCAAAGGCTGTACGGAAGTCGAGAAGCACCAATTTCTTCCTCTCACCGGAAACACCACCACTTTCGCTCTCATTATAACACCACCGCTAAACCTTCTGTAAACCCTAGAACACTCTCGAATAATCTGTCTTTTTTTAATTTTATTTTATTTTTTCTTTCTGTTGGTTCTGGATCAGGAAATGGGAATCGAAATCCGGGAGGATATATTCTTGAATATTCAAAAGTCAACTGAAGGAAATGAAGAAAGATGAATCTGTCTAGAAAGTTTGCTTGTAGAGATTTCTTCTATCTGTATGAACAGAAAGTTTGGAGAACACGAATCTTAGACGGAAAAGTAGTTTAATATGAGAGCTGGGGTTTTGGCTTCGCTAGAGAGAGAGAGAGAGAGACAGAGGCAAACGATACAAGTGCCCAGGAGAAGCGGCGCGCTTTCATTAAACCGCACTGCCTACGGCATGGAGTACGGACAAGAATTGATAAGATATTCCAAAACGATGTCGTTTGTACCGGTAAGATATTCCGATTCTCTAAAAGTATAAAAAAGTCAAGAGTATTATCCTAGCAAAAATAATACACAAATTGTTAAAGTAATACTAAGTGTCGTTTGATAAAAAAAAATTACATTTTATTTTTATTTAAATATAATATAATTTTACCTTAAATATAAAATTTTCAACGGAAATAATTACTATTTAAAAGTTTTTAAAAATAATTATATCAACTTTTCAACTCTATTATTTATCTCTATTTTTACTGATTACATCAACATTTCAACTCTAAAATACTTTTTATCCAAACACACATTTCATTCAAATATAAAACATACTTTTCAACCAAATACAACATTCAAATACAATTAAAATACAATGCGTTTACTAAATGCCTCCTAAAGTTTCAGATACAAGCTAGAGAGACATCTTATTCAATTCTTTTAAGTCTGTAAAAATCTTGAGTACATCTTAACAAATCGCTTTTATATTGAAAATGAAATACTATACAATACAATTTTTTTTCTGGCTAGAAACTATACAATACTATTTGGATCACCATGCAGTTAGCATATGCACAATAACTCATTATTTATCACTATTTATAATTTGTGTACAGCTGTAATCTTTGTTGTTTTCTCATAGCTTAAAATTAATATAACCTGATAACATATGACAATGCGCATTAAAATGGTATATTTTTGTACACTGCAATCATTTTATTTTTTTATTTTTTTGTCTGTCTTTTTGGGTAATCCTAAATTCCTGAGTAATTATAAGAGTATTTAATCGGGCAGTTGGCATGTTGGAGAAGAGGATAGGAGAACTGTGTTTTACATCCAGGGTAATGATTTTACAGGACATCCAAGTAGAGAAACTAAACATTCAATAAGCGTTGGACAACAACAAATTGCATTTATCATACTTCAAAAATTTGCAATATGCAACAGAGGGAGGAAAAAAAAATGGTACACAAATGGCTGAGACTGATATAATACATCAAATGTACACTAACGACTTTTATGGCAGATACTGATCAAGCTTGCAAAAAGGCAGGTTAAGCCACAGAAAGAAACAATCACCCGTCTTCGCCTACTGGTTTTCGTGTTCTTTTTCATTTTTTGTTTCACTCATTGTCCGCTACAAAGTTCGGCTCTTCACCTTGGCAGAGATACTCATCACACGAAGATGCTGATCCCCAGTCCTTGCGAAGCCGCAAGATATCCTCTGTGAAAGTGGATCCAGGGGCTCCAATGAATGCGCTGGACAGAGCACAGATTGTCTTATCTAGCATTGCTTCCACCTATAAAGTGAAGAGATAACAACATGCATTAAGTACATCGAATTTCGAGCAGAGTGATGCTATAGAAACTGTAAAACTGTACTGTCCATGCAATCATAGCAAGAAAACTGCCTGGAAAATTTGGGCACAAAAAATTCCATGTGCAGTGCTTCTGATATTTAATTTTTATTTGCAGGGTCTAATAAAGGTAGAACTACCATGGTTCAATATTAAAGGAACAAAAGACAGGGGAATGCACTACATTGCCACCAATTCTTTCACACTGCAACACTGCAAGCTTATTAAAATCTAGAGAATGAGTTGTACAGCTAGTACTTCAACATTTTGTTGTCACCAACTACCGTGCCATTGCCATCCCTTGCAACGATAATTCTGCAACCAACCACCACTGCTATTGCAAGCAGTGATACCATTACCACCAATGGGTCCAAAACCACCCTCCTCTTCAGCTGTTGACATCAACTCGCCATTATCACCATTCCTTCCACCACAACTCCACTAGTACCACCATTAATTTTAAGTTACTGATGCACGTGACTTTTCCAGGACTTTCAACCCTAACAATTTTTTCTCATTACCCATTAATATGCTTGATTTTTGTATTAAAATGTAACTATTTATCTGCAACATTACCTGGGAGTCCCCCTCAAGGCCATGCCTGTACAATAAAGCATCCCACTTCTCAGCTGAATTACGTGCAGGGCGTTTAACTAGCGGTACAGGCTTCCCATTCAGCATAATTAGCGATTGCAGCAAACCAGTTTCACTTTCAGCAGCATCTGTTGAGAGATATATGACTGGCGTGTTTGCTCTTTCAACCACCCTAGTGATGCAATCCGCAGCTTGAGGAATAGGAAAAAAGCAACTTGGTTGTTTAACATTGCTGGAAACAGAAGAAAGAATTATTTAGGCACTGCATGATTTCTTCTCTAAAAATAGCTAAATTAAGGCATTGCAGGCGTGGAATTTTAAATAGCTAATTAAGAACCAGTAAGCAAAATGTATCATACTCTAACATCGTCAAGTGCAACCCCATAAAAAAAAAAAAAAAAATCAGTTATCTAAACGTTGTGGTAAGCCAATGATTCCATTAATCAAACTTAACAATAGCAAGACAAATTTGGCGGATGGATACAATGACAAAAATCTGTGACTAAAACTACAGGCATTTACAGTTTATCAATAACAGCTAGCAAATTATTAAGCTGCATTTTCAAATGCTAAGCTTAAACCAAAATATGGGTTTGGATCTAGTAGCTATATGCATCTCAAAATGATAGCTTTGGCTTCTACATACAACAATTCAAACTAGAATTTGCAAATGTAATTCGAAATTTGCAAAAAGCCAATCCACAATAGACACCTAAGTGAAAAATGGAAGTTCTCACAATTTAACATCTAACCTGGATCCTGGATCTAACTACATCAAAATGTTCCTTACGAAGGACAACGAACACAAACAAGCTTCAAATGCAATCACGGCTGTAACAGAGAAAAGAGAAACAAGTGAACGAAAAGAGTACCAGAACTTCAAAAAGCCATGCCTTCGAAAGTGAAGAGCTACGAAGTTCTTCCCCAAGAATGTCTGAACAAAGCGCTGCGCAGTGAGCAGTATAAGACGACTGGGTTCGATCAGCGTCTGGCAATTGTGAGCCAGGGGACCACCAGGTTGCATCACCCACTCTTTCTCCACATCAGAGAAGAAAACATCCCCAATCGCAATCACATCATCATTTGTTGAAAACTTTGACTGCACATCTTGAGCTGTTCTCTTGCTAGGCTCCTTTACATCCTCTGTCCAGGCAGACTCAACTTTACCCATCGCGATCCCCAATCCCTTCAGCTTCTTTAAGTGTTCATCGTCCACAAAACAAGGCTGAGGATGCGAAAAATAGCAGAGAAATCTGTTGATGTGAATGTGGTTCTTCTTCATCTCAGCGAATTCCTCAAAGGAAACGACGACTTTTCTTCCGATGCACTTGTTGATGTGATCGATATCCAGAACCCTGTTGTATTGGTAATCCACTTTGGAGCTTGGAAGTACCAGAACTCGGTTGAGCAGAGCCGCGAAGAACATGTGCTTCTCCAGGCAAATCAAATGGTTCGACATTTGGCCTGACAAGCAAATCGCGAACAAAAACTTGTTCGAATTCGGCTTCCATTCAATTGTTCTCCTCTCTGAGAATTTCTGGTCCACCTTTCTACACGAACGGAAGTCAAAACCACCGAGATTCGGATCGTCGGAGTCGGTAAGAGAGCTGGAATTCCCCGATCGGTGAGGCGACAAGAGGACCTCTTGAATCTCTTTGTTTAACGAAATCTGCCTAAGAACCGCGGATTTGAGATCGTCAAAGATTAAATTCTGCTCCGAATTCGAAACGGAGGTGTTATTGGAAGAAGAAGAAGAAGAAGAAGAATTGTTTGTAGGATTAGAAGAGATTGGGAGCGAATCACGGAAAGTCTGGTTCCAGAGAGCGAAAAGACCTAGCTGCTGTTGCCTGAGCAAGTAAAGCGCGCGTAGCTCCGACTCGCGCAACCGGTCGGAGAAGGAATCGAAGCGTAGGTCGGAGAGATTGGCGGAGGAGAAGAGGCCGCGAACGTCGGTTGAGAGGTAGAGGACGACAATGACGAGGGGCAAGAAAATGGCGACCATGAACCTCTTGTTGGGAAGGCCGAGGGAGCTGAAACGACGTCGTATTCCGGACTGGAAAACGTGGTCTCTTCCATCCACGTCGCCGTCGTCAATGTGGAATGCGGATCGGGAGTTGGGAAGCTTTCCGTCGTTTTGCTCGATGAGGTTCTCGCGATCGTCTTCTTCGTCTGAAGAAGAATCTTTTCTCTCCATTTCCTTTCCTTCTGAAGTAGTTAACAACTGAAACTGTCACAAGCAAGTATTTTGTTTGGTGTCGTTTTGGGACAAAACTGTCCTCGCCTTGTTCTCAGATTAAAGAACCGGAGGAGTTGGGGTGTCTCCGATGTGAGAGAGAGAGAGAGAGAGAGAGAGAGAGAGAGGCGATGAGTGCCTTCAACAAACGGGAAAGCCCAACGATAAAGGAACCAACTGTCGGTGGCCGAAAACAACGTTTTAACGGCCCACCACCAGGGGGTTAGTAATTTATAGGCTGTTGGTTCAGCCCAATTCAGCTAACTTCACGAAAGCAGAAAAACAATAATAAAAAACAAAATTTTTTTTTTTTTTTGAATTTAAGGTGAGGAATTTAAAAAATCTATCTTAGTAGTTAGCGTCTACTTATTTTTTGTATTGTATTTATAAATATGATATAATTTTCATCCAAATATAAAAATATTACATTTAAATATCAATCATATCATATTTTAAATTCAATATAATCACTATTTATTATTTTATTTTTTCTATTATTATTATTGATCACATCACATATGTTTTTTCTCTTTTTTTTTTACTTTTATTCATCACATCACATATTCATTATTTAAATATAATTCAAATACTTTTTATCTAAACACATATTACATTCAAATATAATGATAATATTTTTCTTCTAAATATAAATTATATTTAATATATTATATTCAAACGTAATGTAAATATAATATTTTTACCAAACAGAGCCTTAGATTATTGCTGTTTTCTCTTTGACAATAGGATTGGGTTTCACCTTATAGTCGAAAGTGAATGTAAAATTACCATTGCTTTTAGAGGCTGAATTAACGAAAGAGAACGGTTTAGTAAGTTGAAAAGTAAAACATTTTGTATACTTTTTCCATATAAGTACATATAATAATTGCTCTTGAGCCAAATAAGTTTATAAAAAGACATTATTAACGCATATTCTCCACCACAAAAACCCGGGATTAAAAGATAATCTTGCTCCCCAAATCCCAAACTCGTGGACCCCAGTGACAGTTCTGACATGAATTTGCGAGCATGAATAGACAAAGAAAAATAATAGATGAGGAAAGAAAGAAAATAAGAAAGGAAGGAAGGAAGGAAGGAAGTAGGAGGTTCTAGCAAAAACAAAACAAATGAGGAAGTGACACATGTCTTGGGAAAACATGTGTCAAACGGCCATGACATGCAGTGATGTTTCGGCAATATTGCTCCTACATGGCCTTTACTTTACAAAGACAATTGAGCTGTTTCTGTGCGTGTGTGTATATATATAGGGTTGGCTCTAGAAGGGAATGGATAAATGTATAGAGAGAATAGAGGTGTTGGAAATGCAAGGAAGAGTGGTGAGAGGGTGGTGGTCACGATCTGGTGTGTCAGGCACTGGTAGCCTGCCAAGTAGGAAGCAGCAGCAACTGCGTCATATGGTTACTCTTAAAGCTTCTAACCGCGCCGCCGTTCACGGCACTAGGCCGCCTGTCCCCGACCAGATTGACGTAAGATTATCATCTCCAACTCTGTTGGAGACGTGTATGTGTGCGTGTATTATCATTGTTCACTTATTCACTTTATACTTTCTATTGATTCCCTCATTTCCTGTTACTTGATGCTTAAGTAACCGTGAGCATGTACGTATCAAAACACCATTGTATTATGTTTTTCTTCTTCCCTTTTTTTTTTTTTTAATTTTTCAGAAGGAAGAAGTGCAGAAGGAGGTCAGCAAAGCAAAAGAAGAAAAGGAGAACAAAAGGAAAGAGATGGAGAAGACTGTGGATTCCGAAATCAAGAAGCCTGATAAACCTTATTCTCCCGTTGAATGAACCATTAGAGGGTCAACACTGTATCAAAGCTATTCTAATATATATATATATATATTCTACTAAAGTTACAACTGTTCGTTCTTGGTTTTGATCGTCTTTAACTCTTAACTTGGTTCCTATGCACTAATTTGGCGAAGATAAAAGAGAGGACGTAATACTTATAAGCCTTTTTCTGCAAGTTGTAAAAAGAATCAAATTCAACGTCAAAAATGAAAACACAAAGGAATATTACTCATGGCACTGAAAGTGCTTTAAGAACCCTAAACTCTAATAGTAATCCGACATGTATCAATTAGAGTCATACAAACAAATTTTTAAGCTCTATGTGACAGACTGACAACCCGCAGTAGCCAACCTTGTACAATACCATGCGGTCAAGACTTGTATACTAATAATTTCAAAGGATTGAATTGAAATGAAAATCTGCATTGGACAAGAGCTCATGTTATTTCCCGAACTAAAGACAGTACACTAAGCGTCGCCTTCTGCCACTTCAACGAGCTTTCCCCGAATCCACTTTTTCGTTACTGTTACTACTTTAGCAAGGGTTTGGTCGTTGAGAGTTTCATCTCTGGCTCCGTTCAGCAGAGGCTTCTCTTGCTGTTCACTTTCTTTGTTTGGTCCCAACTGGCCATTCTCATTTTGCGAATCGGATTGCTTCATAAGAGTCTGATAACTAAACGGAATAGAACCGTAGCCATTTGAGCTCATTGGGAGGAGTATCTCCTCACCATTCAGTATGTCTTGCAAGTTTGGCCTGCCAAAATTGTAGTCCTCTTCTTTACTTACTGTTGAAGTTCGAGTTCCGTTTACTTTCACTGGATTTGCTTCAGCGGGGAATTCACACGCGGTTGCGGTGTCTGATTCCATCTCAACCTGGCTGCCTGGTTCATCTGGTACGGCTGAAGAGTCATTGACATTAGCTTGGGAAGCAGAGTGTTCTGCTTCTATTGACTCGATTGATTGAACTGCTTCAGCTATAAGCTTCCTAGTTTCTATGAGAGAAGCTCGAGCAATAGGGCTCTTGGTCGCAGCAACCTCAAGGGCCTTGGCGGCTTTTTCAGCTTCAGCGATCAATAATCTGAAGAATGTAACAGAATAGATTTTCATTCGAGAAAGTTCAAAATAATGAATGAAGTAATAAATGCTCGATTTGGGCAGGCTAATGAGTTCTTTTTCTTGGTGACTTGAGAGTTGCGAGTTTGACGCAACATAAACACATTCCAAATGAACTCACCTTGCTCGTTCGATAGCTTCAATCTTCTTGGTTTCTGCAGTGGCTCTCTGTGCTCTAATGTTCTTTAACATCTCGAGCTTAGAATTTGCTAAAGGATCTTTGTACAAAGGAGCATTATGTCTCCTCACTTTAGGTCGGGGAGTTTGCATCTTTATCTCAGTCATGAAAGACTTGTTTTCAGTATTACCATCTTTCTTTGTTGGCGACTGCAAACCATCACTACCATCACTTGGCTCCCTCCTTGGCTTTCTTTCTTTACCAGGTTCTGTACCATGATATTTGGCCAACGCAGAAACAACTCGTTCACGGTACTTCTGATCAACATATGAAAAAGCATTAAGAACAAAATTAACCAGCAATTGGCATGCCTTACAAATAGAACACCAAGCTTGTTAAAAGCTGCTTTTGGCTTCCTACTTACGAGTGTTCGGATGATTTGTCAGTCAAAGCCACAAAATTTGACTTCTAATAGAAAGCTCTTCCAAACATACTTTAAAACTTCCATAAGACTTTTAGTAAGACATTCTATACTTTTTTCTAACATTTATATTATTAAATTATTCTGATCTATTAAGCTCTTTCAAAAACCAACATTTATTAAAAGTCACAGCATTTGCTTCTCTTCTTCTACAAAATAAAAGCAAAAGTAAAAGTTGTGCCAAACAGCCCCTAAATTTGAATTGACCACCACAGTTTATTAATTAATGGCCAGGGGAAAATGCTGTGGGGATAAGAAACAGGTGAAAGTCGTTCAGGCCAACCAAAGAAGGATTCAAACTAAAGCTTTGCTGGGATTTTGAGGATTCTAGACATGGTATTAGGGAAGATTATTGAGCTCTATGCATTTTGTGTGTGTGTGTGTGTGTGTGTGTGTGTTAAAAGTGAAAGTTTCTTGAAAGGAGACCAGGGCCTTGTCAGTAGCTACCACCAATCCATACTATACAGTTATAAAAACTTACAGAATCCGCCCATTTTCGAGAGATTGCTTCTGAAATTTTCCTCCTCTGCTCGGGGGACTTGGGTGCTCTCTTGCTTCCTTTCGGCCTAGGCATCGATTTTCTTTTCTCAACACTCTCCATCCACTCCTCCTTAAGCTGTTCGTTCAAGACCTCATAGGAATTCCACTGCAGCTCCCCTTCACCATCAAAGCCTTGCCTAGAAGCTTCTGCAACTAAATTCTGCCATTCAAAGTAGCAAGTTTCCTGCAAAAGTAGCTTCTTTCGTCGCCTTTGCCATCCCATTCGGACTCCAGCCCCAATTTTCAACCTCGTCTCTTTGCTGTAAAGCCCGGGGAGAAAAAAATGGTATGAGGAAGCAATCATAGAATTCAAAATCTGTAGTTGGACTCGTTAAAGGCACTAACTCAGGCCAATTGAAAACTCAATAACGTCTAACACTAATAAGTGGAATGGCGCAAAACGTACGTTTGAGCATGTCCAAGGTTAGCCAACTTCATTTTGACCTGCGGAGACACATTTTGTAAATAGAATTAACTATCTTAATTCCATCTAATCGAGTAAGTGCATATAATGACATGATGAACATATTTTACGAGTTCAAATTAACAGAGGTGCCTTTGAAAGCCGCGACTAAACATTAAAGAAAGATAAATTTTCCTCTGGCGTCAACTAGAATGTTACAATTTATAGCACTGATGCAACAACTAGATTGTTACAATTAAGTTTAGCGATTCGCCTTATTGCACAAAATATGTGACCACGCAAAAAGTAAAGCATATTTTATTTGGACGCCAAACTGGAATACCAAAAATTTTTTATTGGCTTATAAAACTTGTGCAAAAACATTTTTAGCGATGACTAACGAGAAATATTCTAACTCCAATCAATTAAAAAATTTATTCTTACATGACATCACCTTAGGATCCTGCATTGCAAGCCTTGTTCTTTCTCTTATCCGCTGAAGAGTCTCTGCAAATCATTCGAATATCGGGTGCTAAAATGTAAGATAACCAGAACTAGATTGACCAAAACACAACAAACCCGAATCTGAATCCGAATCCAAATTCGAATGCCAGACTCACCAGGACTGTGCTTCTTTCCTTTGTTCCATGGCGTGTTCCCTTTATTCGCTTTAGAAATTCTCATCCGCCTCAACCTCTCTTTCTCATCCACATCTTGCGAACCCGCACTCGAAACCGGAGTCCGAACTGTGGGCAAGGGAAACCTCTTATCCACGCTCAGCTGAGAGTTGTCATGAGCCAAGTGCTTGTCACCATTATTAACCAAACGCTTGGGTTCAAGGGTGGCAACTGCCCTAATCAGGAGTCCTCCACTTCTACGCATATCATGGCGTCCCAAGTTAAAGTTGGAATTTTGGGAATTGCCCAACGATCTCCATGCAGAAGAAGATAATCTCTTCTCATTTGTGAAAAACAATAGCCTTGATGATACCCCAAGTATACCAAAATGGTTTCCCAGGCCAGGCTGTGTAGCCGCAATCTCTGGAAAACATATATATATAAATATATATATCTCAAAATAACTTAAAAATACAAGCTCAAATTCCAACACAAAAGGAAAAATAGAAACTTAGAAAAGAAGGGTGTACCGAGTAAATGCATGGGCGCACATTCACCCAATTCCGAACTCAAAAACGGCTACTCATAAACTTGTCGGATAAGCATTTTCCAGAACTGTTTGTTGTAGGCAGGTTTAAGGGCGTTAAGGATGGAGAAGAAAAGGCGGTTAGCTAAACCCAGAGGAGGCAAAAGGACTTAAAGAAAATGAGAGAGAGAGAGAGAGAGAGACGCTGCAACCGCGAGAGCCACACACCAAGTGACGAGTCTCTTGCACAGAATTTCTCGATTTTTGTCTGATAGCGTTTGCAGAGGCCTGGATAAGTAACGGGCCCAGCTGAAAATAGCCCACAAAGTGATTCTTCGTGGGCTTCCTCTTGTTTGGTCCATGAGCCTGGGTGGGCAAATGGACGCCCATGATGAAACTGCACTACTTTTCATGTTTGTAAGAATGGAATTAGAATAGTATTAAACGGAATATGCCTCATTTATAAAGTACAAAATTTGAATATTTTATTGATAAATTCAAAAAAAAATTTTTGAGTAATAGTATATTTGGTAATATTATTAGGGTTAATTTCAATTTTTGTTTCTAAAAATATATATGGTCTCATTTTACCCTTTAAAACTCAAAATGTTATACTATTGATATTCAAGCATTATCAGATTGTCTCATTATTTATTCCTCTAGGACAAAAACGTTAAAAAAATATACTGGAATGAATCATCCTTCAATATGGTGTTTAAGAAATAAAGAAAAATCACTATATCCCTTCATAAAGGACATTCCTTTAGATTTCTCTAAGATTTTAGTCCTTTCTTATTCTCTTTATATTGAACTAAAGATGTGAATAATTCTGATAAATTAAAAAAAATTGAAAAAATAAATAAACATATATATGTATAGGGTTTATAGTTTTGCAATTTTTCTAAAGCAAATGGTCTCTTTTAACACTTTTTTTTAAATGTCTCTTTAACTTATTTCTTCTTTTAAATTTTGTGTCCCAATTTTTCTCTTTTAAAATTGCATACCTCCTAAATGGACATAATTCTCTCAAATGATTTTTCTAATCTTTACTCTTTTGTTTTTGAACTTGGGAGTAAAGAGTAAAACTCACACTCAGATGGGTCGATTACTTCTAAACAATACTTAAAACCTTTGTTTTTCTTATTTCTTTATCAACAAATATTAATTTGGTGTCATCTATTAAATTTAAAATCCATACATGAAACATAAAGTTTGAATATCTCACTAAGTTACAAAAAATGTAAAATCATGTTGGTAAAGAATTATGAAAAGGAAGATGTTAAGTTATTTATTATTTATTTATGGCGACTAAAAGAACTTCTGTTTTATTGCTCATTAAGGCGCTTTGAAGTTGAAAGAAATAAGCATACACAATTTGAGTTTTGACCAAGCATTTTATTTTATTTAATGAAAGCAATTAAATGTTTCGATTATTGTCAATTATTGTAGGTAAGAAGTCATAGTTATATGCTCTTGATATCTCGCAGGCTCGTTTCTTGTCGTTTTCGTCTAGAGGGTCCAAAAAATAAGAAAAGAAAAGTCTTAGCATCTCGCAGGCTCGTGTCTTGTCGTTTTCGTCTAGAGGGTCCCCCAAAAAAAAAAAAAAAAAAAAAGACGGGTCAACTAGCAATATCCTTCATATAGGGGGTTGAGCTCGCCGTTAACGCAGCCAAAAATGAGGGACATGGGGAGGCATTGCCACCCAACAACGATTTTCAAACCGTTTATTCTTCAACATAGAGTCGAAACAAAAACATAAAACAGTTCAAAAATGTCATATCGCCTGTGGTTTCGTTATTAATTAACATTCAGTTTGTTAAATGGAAGGATTACGTACCGCTCCATCATCTCCCTTGATTTCCTTTTTACTCGTTTGTCTGCGTTGTTGACTTGCCTAACCTGTGTGTAGGTATCTGCTTGTTTTTGAATTTTGACCGTTATGTGCATGCATATATATATATACACACACACACACACACACACATATATATAAAATGTCTCGTGTATCAGGTGATGTTTATAACGCTTTATTTAAAAGCTTTTAACAATTATATAATTTATATGAAACTTTCTATTTAGAATGTTGTTATAATATATATTTGAATTTAACGTATGAAAGGGATGTTGTATAAGAATCCCTCTCTATATATTTATCCTATATAGGAAAGAGCCAGAAAACAATTGTTCATTTTCAATATATGATTATTGCACACTCTTGAGGGCTTTGTATGGTAATGTCAAAACAATTGCAATTATATTTTTGGTGATGAGTAATGTTAGGGATGTTAACTTTAATTATAATTTTTTAAATATCAACTTACTTATCATATTTTTATTGATAGATATAATCAAATAACATGACATTATAAACACTATCAACAAAAAAAATAATAATACACTTATCATATAGGTTAGTGTTTAAAAGTTAGGATTAAAATTGATATCCCTACCATTTTTTTCTAGTAATTAACTTTTTTAAACAATGATGATATACAATTAAAAGAAACCTATTCAAAAAATGAAATTCCCTCCCATATCATTACTTAATGTGAGAAAATAGTCGATAGAATAAAATAACTCAATCAGCAACCTTGGAAAATTATCGCTTAAAAAGGGCCAAGTATTAGATCATATAGGGTTCTTGTAGATTCCAAATATTTGTCGTACAAAAATTTGCATAATCATACTTACAGATTTTTCTTTATTCTTGGAGCAAACACAAGAACAAGTGCAAATATTACACAATTATCATTGTGAATATTAAGGTGGGATAACAAATCATACTCAGTGGACCCTAATCTAAAAGCCTTCCGGTCAAGTGGCGCCTGATTAAGGCTTGTGAGTGAGCTCCATATGAGCAACCACAGCGGCAGACAAAGGCCATCGATTTGCCACTGATTCCTTTGCGTGTTTGTGCTCCTTTTAGGCCTTTAAACCGCATGGAATGCCCATCAATGGTCATGATGAGCATTCAAAATCATTCAAAGTTTAATCATTTTGTCTAAGTTGTTATTCTTGACTTTGCGCTTCTTTCGTTGTATAAAACCAAAATCCTAATAGTTACATATTTAATTTAACGGTATTTACACACTTAATTTTAATCATATAGTGTGTAATTTAAATCCCGAGATTAAAAAAAATAAAAAGTAAAGCCCAAATTTAAGGGAAATGAGTACATCAAATGAACTAGATTGATTCTAGTATAGACGAACAAGAGATACCCCTGGTTTTGATCATGTAAAACCATGCTAAGAAACTTTCACCTTCTTAAAGGAAGAAGCCGATTTCAAAATTTGAATGTGGATCAATATCGTCCGAAAATTAAAACAAAACAACATGGAACAAAAAGTCCACCAAGCATGGAAACGAAGTCAGAAATGCTTGACTCTAAAATCAAAAGTAGGTGGCCATTAGGTGTTTGCTTCATTGAGATTTGTGTTCTTAAAAAAAGGTTATTTAGACATAACCCCACATGATAATGCTGAGCCTGCCTTGGCTTGGCTCCACTAGGGATACCATTTTTCAGACTTTTTAATGATGTTTAAATTAATTATTACCCCATTTCCTTTAACCTTTTGCTAAAGTATAAATTTATTTTAACCTCAACGTTCCCATTGTTGGATCATGTTTGGATTATAGTTGCGAGGTTCGTAATTTGAACTTTTTTCTATATTGTGCTTTTTTTTGGTAAAAATTTGAATTTATAAACCAAACAGACTATTATACTTTTATAAAAATAAGGAGGTTTTGGTTTACATATTGCCTACTAATGGTGGAATTAGTTGTTAAGAGCAAATCTATGGCCAAGAAAGTCGTTTCGGTAGTTAACTTTACACTAGAAAGACCAATGAGGCAATAATCACCAATATTGCCGTATTGACCCATTTAAATGCCAAAATGGTGGAAGTTTCAGGTGTTCAGAATTCGTGAGTTTACAACTACAAAAATGTCCGAGTTCAAGCTTGGTAAATATGTGCCATTACTTTTTTTTTTTTTTGCCTCCCAACCTCCACCAAAATCCCATTTTGTGGCAGCATTCCAAAGAGAATTTCACAGAAACATCGGATATGTTGTTGCATATCAAACTTCATTAATGGCCTTCAATATTAGACGAGTCTTGTAATTTGTGGTCATCACTCATTATTCTTTCCCATTTGATGCTTTGAATTTGCCACAAGTGGGACACTTTCATTTTTAAGTCTTTGTTTTCCAATTGACCAGGCACAATTTGAATGATTCAGTGCTCTTGAAAAGTCATGGAGTCCTCGTTCTTATGTTGTCATTAGTTTGGTTAGCCATCTCTCTCCTACCATGCTACTTGTATCCATACTAGTATATGCATACATTTCAGATGTGAAATTGGGTTGTTTTTACTTTCCTCTCTTTTTTTTTTTGTTTATCTGAATTTGATACACTGGATGAAACGCTATTGTGAAAAGAACCATAAAAATTGTCAATTATTGAAAGATTAAGACTTGTTTGTTAATTTTCCTCCTCAAAAGTGGTCAATGCTTATCTATTTGACTACTTGGTGTACTCTACGGATGAAGAAAAGAAATCAGTAGAAAAGGCATTGAACTTCCATACCCTCCATTTGGCTAATGTAATTAGCATGTCATTGTATTTGATACGGTAAGATACTGATTTGATTAAAGCGTGTTACCTTGTGCATAAATCAAATCAATATTTTAAAATGGGAAACTAACTAAACTAAAGCCATAACAGGCGTCAAAAGGGAAGAAAATTAGCAAGAGCATTAATGGAGTGTTTGGAGGGTATTTTAGAGATAAAATTTAAATATTTTTTTGGTATTATTTTATTTTATAATCATTTTTATTATTTATATTTTTAAAACTTTATACTAAACTTAAATTTTAAAAGTCTACAACTTTGTATATATAAATTCAAATAAAATATTTTTTTTAAATTACATAGAATTAAAAAAAACGAAATAAAATTTATATTTATAATTTTTTATTAAATAAATTTTTAAAATTTTATATTTTATTCATTTGAAATAATTTTTTTAAATATATTTTTTAAAATTTACTTTTATCCTATATTTAAGACTTTATTTGTTTTATTGAGCTTATCCAAAATTTTAATTTTAAATTTATTTTTTTTAAATATCAATAAAAATTATAATTAAATTAATTAATTTTAACTCTAAAATTTTATTGTATGTGGTATTAAATTCGTGTCCTAAAATATATCCTCTCCAAACAACACGGAAAGTGACTTTTTGGAGGCGTTTTGAAAGTCTTCTTCAACTGCCGTTTTGGACCCCGAAAAATAAGTCCTCTTTTTTTTTTTTTTTCTCCATTCTCTCTCCTCTTTCTCTCTCTAAGAAAGTCCAAAAAGTCTTTGAAATTCCATTCGAACAATTTCATTCTTCTGCTTCTTCCACACCTTGTTTGAACACTCCCAATCCCATTACGTCTTTGCCTTGCCTTCCTATCCATTTCAAATTTGGACTGCAATTTCCTTTCCACCATCATTCTAAGAACAAGTCCAAGTTCCTCTCTTTTCATTTCTTTGCACAAAAAAAAATATATATAGATATATACATATATATTTTCTTTCACCTTTACAATTTCTCTTCTACTTCCTTTATATTTAAATCCATTCTTCTACATTTCTAAGTCAGCTTCCGCCAAAAAAAAAAACAAAAACAAAACAAAACAAAAGCAAAAACATTAAACCAAACTTGTCACAAAACCCATAAACAAGCTCTAAGAATTTTCTAATTTGTTTAGTTAGGAGCTTCTAAAGATAAAAGCTTTTACAGAAACGAGCTCTGAAAATCAACAATGGGGGAGCCAACGCGGTTCAGTCAGTCACTGGACGACTCCAAGGCCGTGGAGCTGACGGGGAAGATCATGGTGGTCGCGATCATAGTGTTCTTCGTGGTCGTCGTGTTCGTCATCTTCCTTCACCTCTACGCCAAGTGGTTCTGGTGGCGGATCGAGGAGGACGCGGCGTCGTCCGCCGGCGACCAGCAATCCCGCCGGCGGCGGCGCCGTTTCGTCTTCGCTCCCGGTCAGGACCCGACCGTCGCGACGACGCTTCGGAGAGGTCTCGAGCCTTCCGTCCTCCGATCCCTCCCCGTGGTGATTTATCGCGCCGAGGACTTCAAGGAAGGCCTGGAATGCGCGGTTTGTCTCTCCGAGCTGGTTAATGGCGAAAAGGCCAGGCTTTTGCCGAAATGCAACCACGGATTCCATCTCGATTGCATCGACATGTGGTTCCAGTCCCACTCCACCTGTCCGCTCTGTAGAAACTCGGTAGCTCCCGAGAGTTCATCCAATTCCGCCGGTTCGGAGACTGTTCGGTCTCCGGATGAGAATTCAGCCTCCGATTACACCGCGGACTTCCCGAATTTCCCTACGAATGTGTTGTTCTGGGGAGACGACACTCAGGTTAGCTCAGGCAATGCCTGCTTGGAAGAAGGTCCTTCTCAATCTCAACCCTCAGTTGCTGCACCTTCAACTTCATCTTCAGCTGCGGCTGCGAGTAGGATCAATGGAGCATTGGTGATCGATATACCGAGCGAGAACCCGGCGTCGTCATCGTCATCGTCGCAATCTCCTGATGAATTGAAGTCGCCGGTGCCGACCAGATTGCGGTCGCTGAAGAGGCTTTTGAGCAGGGAAAGAAGAGTGAATTCTTGTAGTCCTAGCTCAGGTGATATTGAGCAAGCAAACAGAGGACCAAGCTAAGATTATCAGACAATTTCATGTTTGTACAAATTTGGTGTTGGAGCTAAGAATTCTTAGCAAATGGGGAGGAAAAAAAGAAAAAACTGTTCTATCATCCCGGAGAATTGGTTTGGTTCTTTTGGAGATGCACAAATACAAGAACATTCCCATGGTGTTTTGGGAATGTTTTGCTCAGTTTCAGTTGTGTTTTTGAGATGAATAGATACACTTTTGGAGCTTACAGCCTTTTTTGACTGCCTTCTGGACAAAAAGAGAAATTTGTATACTCTAGTTCTTTAAAACAGATTATTATAACAATTGTTTGAAATGAATGTATATTTGTGAAATCCCTCAAAAAAAAAAAAAATAAAGGCCTCATTTTTTGCTTGGTTTTTTCATTATTGAACAGAATTGTAAACTTGCAATGCATTTGTGAACAAATTTTTTTTTTTAAATCTCATTCTTCTAATGGCAATACTCCCACGGTTGTAGGAATAAGGGGAGTTTGAGGGAGATGATATTATTTTTTGGTTAGAAAAAAAATTGTTTTAAAAAATATGTTTAGGAAAAAAAACTATTTTGGGTGAAAAAATAAAAAATTTAAAAAAAATTTTTAAACAAAAAATATTAATATGGATATTATTTCGTTCCTCTAGAAATTTTATGTAATTTAAAAAAAATTATCTCATTTAGACTTGTATATATAAAGTTATGGACTTTTAAAGTTTGGAGGTTATTTTAACGTTTCGGAGATATAAATAGTAAAAAGTGGTGAAGTTTTGAAAAAAAATAATTTTGAATGTCTTCAAAACTAAGCGTCAAACGAAACCTAAAATTCTATGGTGTCTTCTGACCGTAAGATATAGTCTCTTGAAGAGCCCTTTAGATATATGGATTCATTAATTATAATAATATGACATGTACATGATTTTTTTTTTAATGTAAAAAAGTTTGGATCGCTATTTTATTGCACAGTGTTTTTGGATATAAAATTTTAAATTTAATGTTTAAATTATTTTTTTAAACCCATAATCGAAACAAGTTTCCCTATCTCTTTCTCCAATCCAGGACTGGACTGGCCAGCAGCATTGGACACACATCAGATATGCCCCATTGAGCATTTTAAAGTGTACGCTTCTCATTAAAGTACAACATTTCACAAGCCTGCCATTTTACAGGTTTTTTGACACTAGAAAACGGCAAAAGCGGATTTTCCCTTTGGCAAAGTGAAGAAAAGAGATGATTAAAAAGAAAAGAAAAGAAAAGAAAAGAAAGGATAAGAAAATCAAACATAGCCCATCGTACGAGTTAAGGTTGTCGATTAAAGTTGGACTCACACAATGCGAGTAAAAACAGTCTTTCGAAAAGCCGGTGATGAGATGACAATGACATTTTACCCGAGGCTTAATCTGTTGGGTTTGGAGTTGAGCTTCCTCAAAGCTTCATCTCCGTTTATACAAGTTGAGAAACGTATTCAAGACCACTTTGATTAGTTGATATGCTCTATTGTTGAATATATTAGATCTCAGGTTTCATTACCCCCATAGAGGACTAAACATAGCATAAATACATAATATCACTTCACTTGAGAAAGCAGATGAGAAAACTAAGATCATCAAGCGTGCTTCATAGTCGTTTTCTGCCAATTTAAGCAAAGAACCACTCGCAACAACATAAAATTTTCAAATAAAACGTCAAGCGTCAACACATTAGGTGTTACAAAAGGCTTGCATTGAGTTCAAATAACTTGCATGATCTATGTACACACCAAAGATAGCTCCAACTGGTACCTTCTTAGTCAACTAATCCAACTCCATCACTACAATCACATCCAGTGACAAAGCTAGATATAAATTTCAACGGAAGCGCATATGATTTTTTTTTTGTTTAAATAATAACATCAATACATAAAAACTAAAAGGTATGTTTTAGTGGGGCTATATGAAAATTATTAATGTACAGTGGTGTAAAGTTGATAAATTATAAAATTTTTGGGATAAAACTAGAAAAAAAAAAAAAAAAAGCAACGGGGGCTGTAGCCCACACTTGACTCCCTCTGGATCACAGCCCATGCTCCAACTCAAAATTTGATTAAAATTCCTGAAAATAAGCTATTTATAGTAGGGTATCTCTATTGATAGTGCATGTTTCTGAACGTTAAATCTGATCCCATTAAAGTTAAAAATTATGCAAAATTAACAAAACATTACATAATCTAACAGTTAAAAACATAGCATTCCATCAAGGCCATGTAGAATTCTCTTATTTTATACCCCCATCCGAAATTTTCCCATTATTCCATGACATAAACTCTCATGCAGATACACCCAAAACTACTCACCCTACTTTGTCAAATGTTGGATGTACTAAGTTACCAGATAAAGAGGTCCATAGGTCTGAGCACCACCACGAGGCGTATTAAGTTTGTTTAGACTCGTATAAGGTATCTTAGTATCAGCTTTCCTTGTTGTGTTGAAAAGGCTGCTGAGATGTCCCGATGCCGGACGCTGAGGAAGCCTGCCATTTGTGTCCTTGCCACTGCTGTAATTAACTGGACCAGATGCAAAACTCCGTCTTGTGTTCGAAACGTGTGAAAAATTAGTCTCTTGTTTCATGTCAGGTTTGCTCTTTTTCTCACCTTTCCACCATGGCAAAAGGAAAACTTTCCACGCTTTCTTCTTCTTCTTCTTGTTCTTCTCCTCCTGGTGGGGTTTTCTCTTTCCATCTTCTTCTGAGTCTGCTATTGAGATTGCCTCAAATTCTGCTTTTCTCTCACTGCGTTTTGCTTCTTCCAAAAACTGACCAGGTTTTTGACAAGATAACATTGAGCAAAACCAGTATTTTCTCATCAAAGTTTGAACTGGGAATGAAGAGGAATGTAATGAAAATAAGCAAATATTGACAAACCGTAATCATTACCCGAGAAAAGTCCGCATGAGGATCGTATTCATCGCCATTGTTATCATTCATCTCATGTTTTACGTACACAGGAGATTTCTTCATAGTTGACTCAAGATTTGGAAAACCCAATAAAAAAAAATAAACAAGGGAAATGAATGGTAGTTTTGAGCAGCAGCAGAATGTGAACTAGAAGGGAGAAGAAGACGATTCTCATCTGTCAATCATTTTCTTCAAGTAGTAAGAAGAAAGAAACGGATGGACGAGGAAGAGAGAGAGGTTTTCTAGCAATAATAATGATTCTTTCTGCCATTAGGGATTGGATTCATGAATTTGGAAATGAGAAGCAGAAAGGGAAAGACCAACTGTCTAATGGAAATCCCCATATAAAGTGCCAAGTCAGAGTAACCATTTTGGGCGGTTAAGATGCCGGTGTTTAGCTTTCCTCTAAAATATTCAGGAAAATATATTTATATATATATGTATATATTGAATGGTCATGTATGTTACCAAATGACATCTAACAATACTTATATGTAAATATGAGTGTGTTGAAAAACATACGTGAATTTCTCCTTATTTTTATTTTTTTATACGTGAATTTATATTCTTAGTAATTGAAATTTGCAAATAAATTAAGATACTAGATTCTATCGTTATCAGACTTTGTGTATGTGTATATAATATGATGCTTTGAAAAAAAGGAGGGACAGATGCCAAACCATCTATCATATCTACATTAAGGAAAAAAATAACTATACAGCTAACCCAGCAAATCCAACTTCAAGGGGTGTTCGGGGGATATTTTGAACATTTTAAATACTTTTTTAGTATTTTTTTCATCTAATAACCACTTTTTATTATTAATATTTTTAAAATTTTACGGTAAATTCAAATTTAAAAGTTCATAATTTTATATATATAAATCTAAATAAGATGATTTTTTCAATAAATTGTATAGAATTTAGAGATAAACAACACAATATTCATATTAATAATTTTTTTCTAAATAAATTTTTACATTTTTTTCACTTCAAACAGTTTTTTTCTCTGAATACATTTTTTAAAACTCAATTTTCCCAAACCTTCAAAACATATATCCAAGGCCTCCCCCAGATGTGCCCTAAAATAAATGACATATATTTGATGAATATCTTTTTTTTTTTTGGCTTTTTTACATTGATATACTCTAAACTTATCACAAAATTATAATTTACACCCTAAACTTTTAATTTTAGCAATTTACACCCTAAACGTACAAATTTATAGTAATTTGCACCTTATTGGTAAACAATGTTGATTTTTTTATGAAAATTGATGCTTCACTTACATATATGTTGTTAATTAATAGCATAAAATTTTCTTTTTAATCAATATTAATCTAAATTTATATTTATAACAAAGTTAATTTAAACTTTCCTATTTTGATAAAACTTAATCAAAGATTTTAACTTCAATAAATTTGAATTAACATAGATAAAAATGATTATTCATAATATGATTTAACAACTTATGTACAAATCACATGTCCACTTCCTCTAAAAGATTAATATTATTATTAATAATATGCAAATTGTTATATATTTACAAATTCAAGGTATAAATTACTAAAATTCAAAATTCAAAATATAAGTTGTAATTTTATAATAAATTTAGAGTATATCAATAAAAAAAAACCTTTTTTTTAAATTATTAGGATATATTTAGCTAGAGGTAATCAAATGTCATTAAATGCAAGGGAATCTTCTTAAAGCAATAGATGATTTTTTTAATTTTTGTTGTATATATATATATTTTTAATACTATGGTAAGATGTTAAACTCGACATCTAATAATAAAGTCATATATTAAATTATCTAAATCGTTAGACTATATTTGTAAATACATAATTAATTTTATTTAATAAGATTTTTAAAAATTATATTATAATACAATAACATATTGTCTCATTATTTATGACAGAAATTAGATAGAAATTTAAACGTGGGGCTGTGGAATATTGAATTAATAAACATAAAAATGGAAAGGGAAATCCGTATCTTGATCACCAATAAGAAACGTAGGCACTTAAACGACAAAACGAATCATTTAAGACTAATTAATAAGTAAAGAATTGACCAAACCGTATGATTATAAATCAAACCCCACAAAACAAGGGAGCCGCCCCACAATTTTGCCTTAAACTTTTGGTATCAACTACATAGAACTTGGTAATTTTTCTTTTTGCTGGCCCCGCTTTTTCCTAATGGCTGCAAATTGTCTCAAACATATGAGATTTTTCTTTCCGTGGAGAAATAAATTAATAAGAATAACTACTACACATTTTTTCAATAAAATAGAGAGAGAGAGAGAGAGAGAGAGGGAAAAAAAAAAAAAAGGCGTTAAACATGGACACTTTTTGTCCGTGGAGATTGTGACATGCATTGGCATGCGTCCGGAGATTGAGGCGCATTTTATGGAGTTTTTAAGGTTTTATTATGTTTATTTATTTATGCTGAGTTAATGAGTTCAACGACAATGAATGGATAAAAACACAATTAGTCAACTGCAGTAACATAAAAAAAAGCTTTTGTTTTCTTTCATTTCCTTTTCTTCTTATTAATCTATAACAATTCCTTCTCTGTGTGCGTACACTAGTAACTTATCTTAACTGTCATGACGAATTAGATTGATAATATGTAAGGAAATTTAATTTGATTTAAGGTCAACAAAAACATTTCTCTGTAAAGTTTTTCATCCCGTAAGTGGGAAAACTGCATCCTGTTTTTATTCGAACTTAACTGTCGTTTGTTAGAGATATGACATTTCCGAGTAAAAAGCTCCCCTCGGTTCCATTGTGAACGACATGTAGTCGGCATGTCAGAATTTGCTTGTCCTCCCGAGTAAACGACATTTCGTCTATAAGTTAAAAACCGACATGTCGTACGAATGCAATTTTGCCGTTAAAGCTCACAAACGACACGTTAGTCAAAAGCCTCAAAAAGTTTATTATTATTGAAGTATAAAAATGTTCATTTATGTCGAAAAAAATATTAAAAAAGGTCTTCAATAATGAGAGCAAACAAGGGTGGAAGACAAAGCAAGTTACATAAAATACAGTAATTTTTTTTTTTTAACTTAATTCATCAAGTTCAGAGAAACATCAAATTCATTAAACCTCGAAATTTTTAATTTTTAAGAACGCAACGGCATAAAAGAACATATTTTATTTTGTTTTATTTTACGTGTGTTGAGCTAGAGAAGAGAGAGAGAGAGAGAGAGAGAGAGAATAACTGCCAATAGAGTCCCCAACAAAAACTTACACTATGATAATAATGCAACACAGGCATGTCATGTTGGAACATTGACTAAAGAAACGACCAAACATTAACATAGAAGATGAACATCAGTCAAGTGACTCAACTGAGTCTCCTTAGTAGTCCTTTATACAAAAATCATGTTAGATATAACACAAAACTAACGAGCATTTTTTTTTTTTTTTAATTAGTCTCTTTAACTTTGCTTAACCTTTATCTCGACTTACCCCATAAAACTTTCCACTTGTGATCTCTGATACTAGAGCTGTAGAAGCGGAAGCGCCATTACAAGGCCAAACATGGAAACCAGCAACAACATCATCCAAGTTGGTATTGACTGTTTTCCGTCTTTTCTCCTGTTGTTCCGATCATCTACTCTTTTCACATCTCCCACTGAATCATTAGCCTTTTCTAACAAGGGCTTGGAATCTTCTATCCCGGATGTATCCGTTGGCACTTGCTCTGGACTAAGGTGCTGCTGCTGCTGCTGGTTGTATTTATCTACGTACTCGGGAAACATTTTCCGGAATGTAGCACTGTCACATAAAGGGTAACTGTCAGGCATAGATATAGTGCATGGTGAAAGTCCAAGCTCACAACAACCTAAGAGAAGTTTGAAAAATATGCAACCCACACATGAGGCCCCAAATGCTGACTGTCAACAAAACAGTGACGAAAAAGGAAGTATGCTAGGAAGTGACCAGACTAGGCTAAGACGTGCAAGAAAATGAGGATCAGTGCACTTCCACAGAGGAATGGCAACGGGGTGGTGGTTTAGGAAAGGGTGATCTTCTTGCCAACCCGCCCCGTAACCTGTTTAAATTAGCAGGGATGGCATGGATTTTCCCGTCACAGGTTTGGAATACTTGTGGGGTACCCCATTTACCCATTTATCTATTTTTATCATACAGAAAAAAAAATTTTGAAGTTTAAAAATATAAATGCTTACATATGGAACTTTTAAGTTAAAATAAATCAAAACTATAGTGTAAAATTTTTCATATATCAAATATGATAAAGGTTTAATACTTAAAATCATATGTATTATATTACAAAACATCATATATAACATATTTAATATAAAACTAATATATAACTAAACATGTGGTTAGATGGAGAATGGGGTAGGGGACCCCTAAACCCATCCCCGCCATGCAACCCACGATAGGTTAAACTTTTATCCCGTTTATAACCCAAATCCGTTTAGATTGGATTTTCCTCGCCCCATTTAAGATGGGTCTCCGCGGGTTAATGACTTATCTGGTAAATTGCCATCCCTGCCAGGTCTGATAATTTCCACCTCTTTAATTTGCAGAGGAGAACACCATATTCATGTGTGGCTATATTCCTCAAATGCAAACACTAGACAGACAGACAGAAACACACACACACACACACACACACACAAACACACACACACACACACAAACGTTACAACTTTTTGTTTATCCAGCAAACTTACTTCTTACAATTGAAAGCAAGAGAAGCCTTTGCCAAACGTTGCTTCTCCTCAACAGTACTGTTCACGCTACCAGTAGTAGGGCTGTTATCCATCTGCAAATTTGTATAATTGTCAGGTGAACATGTCCTTATTAAACGAAATTTTACTTTAGACTACAACATTCAAGTCAAAACGGACTAACCATGAATGAGAGAAGCCCTTGAAGTATGCTGCGTAATTCAAGGAGTACACATATTAGTGATTTCAGGAGTTGTTTCCTTGCAAATTGTTGACACATCTAGTAAACAAATCAACACAAACCATCGACCTCTAACAAAATTTTTGTCTTACCTTGATACAGACCACATAGGATTCCAACTTTCCGGATGAACTTCAAAGCAAAAATAAATAAATAAATAAATAAGGATTAGAATCAGCTGTCAAAAGGTAAGAAATAATATCTTCATGCTACAGCTCAAAACTTACAATCACTCATAGACAAGCATAATTTCCTCTGCGTCATGAAACGTCCACTGGGAGTAACCATGCTGCAAGATAGGTAAGCATGTGTGTTTAAAATATTTATATATATATATATATATTAACAGCAGAAAATATATAATATAAAAGTTGGGAAAAGCATATTACGTTATTCCTGGAGGCTTGTATGGATACTCTGGAGGAAATTTGATCTTCCCATAGTAATATCCACCTTATGACAATAAAGCATAAAGAACAAACAATGATAAAAATGCACAAGGTCAGTAAGGCAGACAATCATAAAAAAAAATGCAGCATAAAAGTTAATCTCGTTTGTACAAAACATCAAATTGGTATTAAAAAAATAGGTTTTTTTTTCCTTTTTTTTTTTTTTTTAAAAGATGGGACCAACCTGCAAAAGGCGTTCCCTCACTTCCCTCCAACACATAATCTGTGACACGTAAGAAACAAAAATATAAGTGCTACTGAATCATGGAAAACAAGCTCTAATAATTGTAGTTTTCTTTGAAGACTACTTATGAATAATGGGAGAGATTCGCATAATAGCAACACTAAAGAACAATGATACATTCTATGGACTAAAACCTCATTAATTATGTGCAGAATAAAGCAAAATCAAAGCTGTGTACCCAAAGTAGCAACAAACAAATAAATCAAGTAAAGACGCAGTCACCTAGAAAACAAACAGATTAGCCATTACTTATCGCTTGATTAAATGATATACCTCAGAAGTGTTGCCAAATCTGCAAGCTTCCATAATTGCTATTCAGCTAGCATTATCTTTAAATTATCAACAATCTGAGCCATCCCATTTAATGATTTCAGCAATTCCTTAAATCACCTTGGAATTGAAATTTCTTAAAAACATGTTTGGACCAATGTTTTATGGGCCTATATTAAAATAAACTCGCAATTGATTTTTTTTCCGCATTACATCTTTGATTATAGCCCGAATACTTTCAAGGCTATGTCCCATTTACTTAAAAGAGGCAAAAATTGCAGTAGAGGAGAAAATTCTCTAACCAATAATTATATATCCAAGCAAGTTTCATAGGAATAAAAAACTTACGCCATTCGAGAATGTCATTTGGGGAAGGACGAGCCACAACATGGGAAACTGGTTCCTGTAAGTTTGGAAGTAACACAATAAGAATCAAAGAAATTCAATTGTCCCGGGGGAAAAGAAAGACCTTATATACCAAATTAAACGATATTCACTTATGCAAGATGGTTCTCTTGACCATACAAATACAATTGGGAAGGATAGCCCTTCTACCATGAAACAAGGGGTTCAAACTTCTCTCGTTTGAACAGAACTTTGGGTAGTACAAATGACAACAGGATTATAAACTGGCGATATTAGATACAGAATACGAGCATAAGATAACAACTAACAGAAACTAGAAACCAATTTATTGACGAGACGGATAATTCATACTTTGCAGAGTGCTCTATACTCTTTCTGAAGGCGTTTGACACACGATTTCTCGGCCATCTGTCAAATTCCACAGATTCTAAAGAGTAACAAATAAACTTGCTAGTCGCTTCTGTATTCACCAGAGCTGAAATACTATGACCTGTTTCCCGAATAGACATTAAGAAAGCAAAATCATCACAGAGAATCACTGAATTTAATTATAATCAAGGAATCACAAATTGATCTCCATTCTTAATAATTATCAGAAGAAATTAAAAAAAAAAAAAAAGATTTGTAACACCTATCGACAAAAAAACATGAGAACCAGAAATTACCACGTACAAGACATCTGATCTTACAAAACCATAAGTGAAATTGTTTAGGGTTTTTGGTTTTCGGCAGAAAAAGTCACCCAAAACACACACACACACACACACACACACAATGCACAACCTACTTTTCCCAATGTTTTCTTTCTGGCAAAGCAATTGCACCAAAGTTCGCTCGCAAAAGCGCGTAACAGATCATAAAAATAAAATAAAATCAATTATTTCAATCCCAAACGATGCTCCAATTAAAAGCCAACTAACGAAAATCCAGACATCAGCAAAGAAATCAGAAACGAATCGAAGCCAAAAAATCAAATCAATAAATCGGCGAAATTCAAATTCTTGGTTATCAAAACAAATCGAATACACGAAATAAAAAAAAAAATTTGGAACGTACCTGATGAGATCGGCTTCTGGAATGAGTGAATTGGAAATCAATTAGGGCTTGTTCGTGGACACACAAAAAAAAAAAAAAAAAAGATAAAAGGAGTGTTTTTAGACGCGTTAAGCTGACATCTCCAATTGTTTTTTTTTTTTTTTTTTGTAATAATTAGGGATGAATTTGTAGGAAGGGAAAGAAAGAAAAACGGTACGGAATCTTATAGATAGATTTGCGTTTGCGTTCAAAATCCAACAACAAAAATTAAAAATCCTGTCTTGAGTCTGAATGGTGAAATTGTGGAAGCTTAGGTTATGGAGGTTTGTGATTTTCTCGCCACTTTCTAACTAATGCTCCTGAGCGTCATTCGCTAACCGGTCACTTGAATCCAGGCCCCGTTTCTAGAAGCTCCCTAATGGGCCGACTTCTTTCGAGGGTCTCTTTTGTTAATTCGATCCTTTTTTTTTTTTTTTTTTGCCTTACGTTTATATCACGGTGTCGTTGTGTAAAAAAATTACATTTTAATTTTATTCAAATATAATATAATTTTATAACAAATATAAATTTTATAATAATATTATGAAAATAATTATAATTTAAAATATTTTTAAAACAATCACATCAATTTTTCAATTTTACTATTTATTTTTATTTT
Organism: Antiaris toxicaria; assembly: GCA_035233585.1. Taxonomy (NCBI): domain Eukaryota; kingdom Viridiplantae; phylum Streptophyta; class Magnoliopsida; order Rosales; family Moraceae; genus Antiaris; species Antiaris toxicaria. The sequence goes on along the minus strand of CP141154.1, from coordinate 109,364,505 downwards.
TACCAATCACATTAACTTTTCAACTCTAAAATACTTTTCATCCAAACACACATTTCATTCAAATACAAAACAAATACTTTTCAACCAAATGCAACGTTTAAAAAATAAATTTTATTCAAATACAATCAAAATACAATGCGTTTACCAAACGCCCCTTATATTTAAATGTAACATAATTTTTATTTATTTAAATTAAATATTAATTTTATTACATTTTAAATTTAATATATTTATTATTTATTATTTTATTATTTTTACTAATTACATTACATATTCTCTTTCTCTTTCTCTCTTTTTTCTCTCTACTTTTACCCATCACATCACAAATTCATTATTAAAAATACATTTCAAATGCTTTTTACCTAAATACACATTACATTCAAATATAATATAAATATTTTTTCTCTAAATGCATTGAGTTTAAATGTAATACGTTTACCAAATAGAGCCTAGACATTGTAAGAAATTGTAGCAAATAATAATTTTACGAAAATAATTGAATTAAATAATAAAATTTTAAAATATTTAGATGATAATTTTTTTTTTAGTTTAAGTTTAGGGAATCTGAATCTTTCGTCTTATAATATAGTCAAATATGATATTACCGTTAAATTATATGTATAATTATAATAATAAATTTATCGTATAAATAATTTATTTATGTCTGATTTATCAAATAAATGATTTATTTATATCTTATAAGTAAATTATTTTTACTTGATAAATTTATTATATATTTCAAATATTTTAAAATCTACTATTTACCATAATTATCTCTTTCTTCCTTATTATTATTATTATTTTATTCTTTTATCCTTTCTTAATACTTAAACGCAATGTAATTTTCATTTAAATATAAAAATATTACATTTAAATATTAATCACATTACAATTTAAATTTAATATAATTATTATTTATTATTTTACTCTTTTTATTATTTTTATTAATCACGTCACATACCGTCTTCCTTTCTCTTTTTTTTTATACTTTTATCAATCACATCAAATATTATATAATTTAAATAATTTTCATCCAACAAACGTTACATTTAAATGTAATATAAAAACTTTTTATCCAAACATATATTACATTCAAATATAATATAAATGAAATGCATTATCCAAACACGCTATTAGATTTTTTTCCCTCCAAATCTAAAGTTATTATAAGTGAGACTATAAATTCATATATGTACTTTTGCAGGGGCAATTCTACAAATCTTTTTTTTTTAAATCAAATTCCACTCTAATTCTACATTATATTTATTTATTTATTTTTTTGGTTACTTAGGATTAAAGGCTTTGACATATATATAATAATGATAAACTATGGCCAAAAAGGATTAGCAAAAAGAAAGCTACAAAGAATAGTATTGAAAAAAAAAAAAAAAAAAAGGTGCTGGGCTAATAATAAAGTATATAAAGAAGTGTGGGAATCTTTTGACGGTTATATTCATGTAATTTAATAAAGTTTATAGAACTTTGAAGGTCTCAAATAATGCAGTATCAGTTTATTTTTTAAATTCTATAAAAGAGTTCTTCTAATTATTGTTACTCTCCGTACTATTAAAGAGAATTCTGTGATATTAATTATTTTTAACTGTCTTAAAATATATTTTTTTAACTGTCAAATTACATTAAAATGTATAAGAACATCATGTCATGAAAATTTATCTAAGTTTATTTTATAAAAGAATTCTTTTTATTATTGTTGCTCCCATTTCACATCCCATTTAATCCACCATTCAAAATTTTTTATATTATTTTATTTAAAAATAAAATAAAATTATTGTTTCAATCATGGGTTAGAATTTTAAATTATAAACTATTACAAGATCATTTTGTTTATCCTTTAATCTACTTCTCAAGAATATCCTATTCAACAGAAGGTTCTTCAAAAGGAAAATAATAATAACAGTAACCGAAAGATGAAATCCTAAACATAATAAAAAAATTGTTAGCCCAGCTAGTCGACAAGATCTAAGAACTCCTAAAAAATAGCTTGGAACTTGAGCCGGTTTGCTAGGCTTTAGTGCTTTACCCTTTTCCCTTTTCACTTAACTTAGATATAATTTTATTTTTTTCTAAAAAATTAATAAAAATTATAATAAAATCAGTCAATTTAAACATAAAAACTTTATTCCATTCTAAACTTAATTCATAAACCAACGAATGGATACTGTAAATGCATGACAGAACAACAATGTCCAGACAGAGACGTCCAGTTCAAACTTTGAACCTCCATTTTCTCGGACCAAAACAAAAGAAAGTCATTTTTGTTCCCCATATAGCTGTAACCCCACCACGTTATAAACCAGCTGCGGTGGCTCCAACACTGGTAAACAACAAAGCTGATCATCACTATCATAACTTATTTTAAGATAAATTAATTAATTAGTCCCTAATTTTTTTTAGAGTTAAGATATGATCCCCAACTTTTTGACTAAAACATCCTTTAATTGTTTAAAAAAATACGAAATGATCCTTTTTTACTAATAAAAGTTACAAAATAGAGAAAACAAATCACATGCATGACACTTTTTTTTTTTACGTTTAATTATTGTTTAAATAGTAAACTATGTGTGATTATTAATATATAAAAAAAGATACCATTTTACATAATTTTAAAAAGTTTAGCCATATTTTAACCAAAAAAAAAAACAAAACAAAACAAAACCACAATTTCATAATAAAAAAAATTAGGAACTGAACAATTTACCAATATATCAACCCCTTTTAGCTTTCCAAGAAAAAGGGTCACTCACTAATTTCAACCATCACGTGCCCAATCACATGATCCCCTTCTGAAAATATTTGTCTAACTTTTTGCACTTTTGAAATCTGAAGGTCAAGAGTCGCAACACGTAACAGTCAAACATCCAGCACATGATCCCACTGTTATCAGATCTCCATTTTGAGTTTACAATCATTTTTAAGCAGGAGAGTAGGTATATATTACTTCACTATAATAGGCTTGTAGCTATCATCTTCATTTCACTGAGAAAAAGTACCATCTCAAGAGGATAATGAAACCCTGGTCTAGAGTTTTGGCTGCTCTTGCACTCTCGATTTCGCTCATTCTATCGTCCTTACCTTGTGGATCGAGAGCGGCTGCACGTCCAATAGCAAAAGGGCAGTCTTCTTCAGCATCAAGGACTGCTTCATCCTCACAAGCAGTCGGAGATTTGCAGGCCAGCAGGAAGACTCCTTACAAGCAGCTCAGCTCGTGTTTTCGGAGAATACCACCGAGCACCTCAAATCCTACACAGAACAAGTAATCATTTCTACTTACACAACAGTTTCAACCTTCTTCACCTTAGAAGATTTCCAGTAGCTTACCTTGATACTCTGTGCCAGGTCCAACCCTCCATAGCACGGCTCAAGGTAGAGAAGTACTCAAGTGAAGATACTGAGATCTCCACAGCATCTAGATTTCTTTTTCATTCATTTTCAGCTTCAGTTCTTTCATTTTTTTTTTTTTTGAAGAAAGTATAGAGCAATGCCAGTGTCTCTTTTGAATCATGTAGCTGGTTAAATGTAATACAATTATTGTAAGATTACAGTTTTGCTTGTTTCAGGCTATTTAGCTCTGGTAATTGAATATAAATTCTTTTTTCTTTTTTGGAAGTATAGAGTTACAAAATCGAAACACTACGTAAAATCATCTCAAAGAACAGTAAGAACACAAAAATTAATAAAACGCGTAATACTACTAACTTTTCCAATTCAATTATATCCCATCTTGCCTTTGTCAAAGATTACCAACACGAAATAGTTGCTCATCCAAAAAATCATCATCTTTCTGCTGTGTCTTCAAGATTTCCGCAGTCTTCTTCTCCAATCAGTAGTAGACTTTACAGCTCTGAAAACAAACTTACATAACTTAAATCATGCTCTTCACTTCTTAGGAGCACAAGACTAGAAATCCCCTCTCGGGCGCTTCCTTTCTGTTCTGTCTTCAGATTTCTCTGTCCCGCCGTGATTTTTTCTCTTTTTTGACCATTTATGTTTCCCCTTCGAGCTATCACCATCTGTTGCCATTCTTGCTTTGTTTTTCTTGTGCTTTCCTGCTTTTTGGGGTCTGCCCTTAAAGCCTGAATTGCTCAAAAATGGCACAGGAGAAGCTAGGCTATCGTCGATTTCTTTCCTCATTTTCTTTATGCCTTCCGACCGAGGCATCTCCTTGGAAGCATGAGCAAGGAAGCTGCCATGTTTGGATGACTTGATTTCACCAGAGCCAAATGTAGCATGAAATTCTTTATAAGCTGACTGTTTTGATGCCTGTTTTGACCTCCACTGATCAGGTCGAGCAGCAAATCTGTAAGGTTAAGAAAAAAAATAACTGCCAAGATTCAACCTATAATAAATAAAACCAGCTACAACAATGCGGAACATAATAAATTGATGCATTCTGTTGATTCATGTTCTTTCTTTCATGTGCAAGGAAGTGGTTACATAGAAAAAGGTTGTGTTTTCGTATTTGAGATTCGCTCTCCATCTGTGTGGACTGGGTAATTCTGTGATACTTATTTAAGAGTGACAAGCCAATGAAATCCTTAGCCAAATATTTTCTAACAGATCATAGCAAGCCACTTACCCATCAACATCTAGTTTCCTTATGAGATGAGGACCCTGCTTTGTCTTCGAAAGCTCACTTCGCACATCTGACAACTCAGTCACTATAGCCTCTTGGAGTGAGATGTTGCTGGTAGTAAAACACTTTTCAACAGTAAATGAACCAGACAAGTGCATTGAAAGCTCTCCGAAATTTCCGCGGAGCCTACAAAGCAACAAAAACAGTTGTTTTAATAGTGAATGCAGATCCTCAGAGATGAACAAATTAAGGATAAAGCTGAACGACATACTTTGATATTAAACGGCGTTTCAGTTTTGCAGAAGCACCCGAACTTAGAAAAGCTTCAATAACACGAGCACCTGCTGTATCTTTTGCTACCTCTACAACTTTATGGTCTTCCATCGATAAAATACTTGTGACAAAAGGCTGTATAAACTCCTGGAAAGTATAAATGCAAGGTATGCTATGTTAACTCCATTATGTGGTGTATTTGTTTGACATGTTAGCATTAATTACCTGGTGAAAACCTGCTGCTACAGGTACAAAAGTAAAAAGGTAAATAACAGGATGCAAGAAAATTTGCTTACACTTGGATATCGGAAAACTTCCTGCAAAATTAGAGAGCCAACAACGTGAATTTTAACACCTTTGGGCCAATTCCAATTAGCCTTGTCTCCAGAGCATAAGTAGTTATCAAGGAAAAGAAATCGAGAAACAATGCAGCTTGGTGATTCATTCGCTGAACATACTGCAGCCACAAGGGCCTGACAACACTACCAAAGTCATGGAAACATAACTATGATTAGCAATGAGAAGAAATCAAATCAATTTAAAGATTGAACGACAAGCAAGAGCATCTCTCTCTTCTTTTCTCTCGCTTTTCCTTTTTTTTTTTTTTTTTTTTTTTTTTTTTTTGGGAAACTACAAGCAATAGCTTCTGATAAACTTGTTTAGGAAAGTTTCATAATTTTGTCAACATCTCAAGTCCCTAAATTAGATGAACATAATAGCCTGAGTTTTGAAGTCATTTGTAACTGAAGGAAGGCCAATTCAATTGAAAACCTTTTGTTCATGAGTATGAAGCCTTTGACTTGCAGCAACAACTGAAGCAATAACTCCTGGTCGTCCCATCTCAAGAATATCCTTAAACTTTAGACCAAGTTCCTCCCAGATCAACTCCATCTAGTTGAAAAAAATGAGGTTAATTTCTAAGAACGTCACAACACTACTAGCAAGGAGACAATAAATACCGCATTAACCAGCAACGATAGTAAAATTTTAACCAGTGGAGAAATTGAGGAGTGTGTTAAAACACTGAAAAAAATCAACAACCAAATACATACTTGATCCTGATGCCTGGCATGAGATATTAGTGCTTGAACAACAAAGTTTCCACAATGATCAGATGAAAGCTCAAACAATGAATTCCTGAATACTTTCGAAAACATTTCGTTGTACAAGACTTCAGGAGCCACTTCCAAAATTACCTACAAATTTAGATAGTAAATTAAAATTTATCATAATATCAGCACATGGAAACATTTGTCAGAGAAAACAAGAAAAATGAAGATAACTTTCACACCTCCGTAAACTATAGTAAACAGTATACTGATTTTCAAGGGTCAGTGACCCAAAGAAGTTGGAACTTTTTTTCAAGACATATGCAAAGTTATTAATTTCATGAGCGAGTAGTGTGTTTCATAGATTTGATACAAGTGAATTTAGTCACCATGATACATCAAGATTATAGTTGGCTTCCACTTATGAGAATCCATTTATCAGATGAATTTCCTTTATAGCGGATCTCAAACTAAAAAATTTTTTACATACAGAAATGTTAAACTGACAAGTTATAGAAAAGCAAAAATAGCTTGAGGTGGTATATAGTACTTTGGCATGAGATATGTTCAACGCAAACCTTATTAATAGACTGCTCACCTCCATTAGACGACTAAAAGCAGTTTCTTTCATCAAAGTAACAACATGTTGCGGAATATTTTCTTCTATAAAAATTCCGTCAGTGGTATCCTCCATTTTGCACCCAAGAAGGATTGGGATTATTCTCAACAGTTCTTCATCGTCTCCAGCCAACAACTTCAAAGCAGCCTGCCAAGGGGGAAAAAACACCACAGCATTTTAGTGCAACCTTCAGAATATGAAAGTAAAAGAACAACAACAAAAACCAAACTACAACATAAAGAAAAACGTTCTATAAACCACAAAAATTTTGGGCACAAGAAAAGAAATTTTATTAAACAAGCAGATTCATGAATTATCAGAGAATATAAAATTCAATCCACAGGACAATTCACAAGGATGGTATAGTGGAGCATGCCTGCAAAACCAAACTGCTATACTGGTCAATTTGCAAGATCTTTATGTCTTTCTTGGAACAATTTAACATCCCTAAGACAAGAAGCTTAAATAAATCCGGGAATCCCTGATGAGCATGTGACGAAGCATTGTCATCTGACCTAGACGCTTCAAAATTCAACCGCGCTGCTAGAACTGCAGAAGACTTCCTGTCATGAGACTTTGAAGAATCCAATGGCACTGCTTTACAAAGCGAAAGAAGGCTTCGAAGAACATGAGATCCATGGCAGTTACACATCACATTAACAGGATCTTCTATTATCACCTAGCAAAGAAAAAAAAAATGGAAATTACAAAAAAATTGAAAATCAAAGTTTTAAGCCATATCCATAAGTCACAATTTTCTCTTTTTATGACTTGTGATGCTAAACAAATCAAACACTATATATAAATGAATCTATATCTCCAAACATAGTCAAATACATATCACAACCTAGCCTAACGGCATACCAATCATCTTAGCTCAATACATAATTTTTGATACCTTGCATATCATGGTTAACGTATCCTCGATTTCAGAGTAGGTTTCACCATCTTGAAGATGCATAGCTAAAGACTTAATGGCAGTCTCAGCTACATGAGAACCCGATCGATCCACCGCAATAAATAGGAAGTCCTTCGCACAACCTCGAAGGAAGCTACACAGGCGGTCAATGTCACACCCCTCGAGAAGTATTTGTAGAGTGTGGCTTATGATATAATCAGTTGCAAGTTCAAATTCTTTCCCTCTGGTTTCTTCAAGAGCATTACCACATAAAACTGCCCGCTCTTCCAAGTCAACCCCATTACTCTCAAAAAGATTTGCAATCTCGAAGAAGTATTTCTTGGTTTCCGGGTCAACCTGCTTCCTAAAAGGAGTGTTCAAACTCATAAACACATGCACAAACTGTCCACAATTCCATACACTGATACAGCCACAACATATTGCTTCGAAAAAAACCTTTAATTAATCACAAGAAGAATCAGACCAATGTCTTAATACCTGATGATGGATTTCTGAGGAGCATAATTCATCTGATGCTTTGCGAAATTCTCGGTTTTAACAGACCCGTCATTTCCCCTTCCAGACACCTTTTTCTTAGAAGTGTCATCAAAAGTACCCTTCTTTCTCTTGTCCTTTTTATAAGATTTGTCCTTTCCACCCATATTAGACCTGTCACCAGTCACAAGGCTCCTACAATGCTTTTTATGAGCCAACATAAAAACCAAAAGGAATTAGCAACCAAAATGAACGACCCAGAAACCAACAAACAAACACGCCCAATTCTCACAGCTTCTCAATATAGCGAACTTGAATATGGGGTTCATACGAAATGGCATTTTTTTTTTTCCAAGTTATTTTCTAATAAATATCCAAAGTTCTTTTTTTCTATTAATTTAGAAAAATGACCGTTTTATAAAATGATCAATGAATGATGGACCACTTATAGACTTAGCCGCCCTAATTAATCAATATGAAGCAATAATATCGAAATCTATCACTGACATATTAATTCTAATAGTCATAAAATTCAGTTTAAAAAAAAAAAAAGGTCCTTTACATAAAAGCAAAAATTTCGGTTCCGACTCCACTAAAAGATGTTTTGGTAGAGAGTTCGAATTCCTCAACCTAAGTAAAAGGAAAAAAAAAAAAAAAAAGTTCAACTATTTAAAGCCACCCACAAAAACCCACTAACAATAACTCAAAATACGCAAGTTTTGTACAAGTTTACAATCACGCAATACCAAAAAAAACTCAGAATATTAAATAGCAGAACATAATTACAAATCTCAGAAGCTAAGAAATTCTTGTTCATTTTTCCTTTCATTTAAAAATCAACAAACCAGAGAACGACAATCTTTCGTAACCTTAAAAATCGAAGGGAAATAAACACAACATCAGAAAAAGAACTGGAATTATGAAAAAAGAAAAAAAAAAGTGACTTACTGCTCTGTAGCTGCTTCAAAGCTAATGTGTTTCACAGTGGTCTGAGTTCAGAAACCTAACACGACTCCAAAAATGGCAGCGCGCAAAAGAAAAACGACGACGACACAGACACAACAAAGAAGGGTTTAGAGCCGTTTTCTTGTCCCGCCCAAGCCCAACGTTGGTATTCGAGAATTAACGAGCTCTACTGAGGTAGCAAAAGCCCAACCTAACCAAGTGACATTACTGATCCAGCCCATTTGACGCATAGGCTCATTTTTTATAGAGGTACACAGAAATTCTAGTAAATAACATTTTGAGAGAAAGAAATAAATAACAAGTTTTCAAGAAAATAATTAAAGTAAATAATAAGTTTAAAAATATTTATAGTAGATAACAGGTATATCAAGTAAATAAAAAATTTATTAGATAAATGATCTATTTACAAAACGTAAATAATATATTTTTTAATAAGAGGAAGAGAGATTTGAAACGATAAATGATAGTTGTTTGTTTACTTAGTATATTGCTCAGTTTAATAATTAATTATTTTGGAAGATGAAATAGTATTATTATTCTGTGTTGGATGAAATAGAAACTTATTATTTTTAAGTTTACTAGATACTAAAAAGGAAATCTGAAAATGTTTTCTTATATTTTTTGTTACATTTGTTTACGGTTTTGCAAACATGCTCTAAATGGTTTGAATTTATACTTGAAAATTGGACAATGCATGTGATTAGAATCAAGTGTATATTAGTATGACTACAAAATGAACGAAATGATAAAATCATTAGCCGTTTGTATTGACTCGTTTGTTAATTTGCTAATGTTAGCTGCTGAATGAAAACATTACAAAAATAAAATGATTTTGAAGTTATAAACTACCACATGCATGTGGTTCACATGCAAAGACCGTAATGAATATAAACATACATATACATACATATATATATATATCCCCGTAGATCCCATCGTATATTATGGAAGAAAGGGTTTTTTTTTTTGTTAAGGAATAATTAACTAAAAATAAATGCGCAATTCACGGTAGACGTGTGCATAATTTTAAGCAAGTGCCAATTATTAATCAACTTTTGAGTGGAATAATGCAAGAGACAGAAAGACAAATCAATTGCTGAAATTGGTGGGAATTCCTTGGCCGTATGGTTTATTTTTTTATTTTTTCAAAGCAGCGACCATTGTAGTCATTAAAAAACTGCTTTCATTTTCCATCCTTATCAAAAAAAAAAAAGTTTTTGTTTTCTCTAAATAAAATGGTTTTTAATTTCATGAGATCTTGAAACAAGATATTGGTTTTTTATTTTGACTTATACGCACGTGGAAATTGCGTCCTTTAGGACCGAGGAGTTGGGTGTCCCATATGTCATTTGCTTTCATAATTACAAACACATGACGGCACAGTTTTCAATGAAACACAGGACCAATACCCTTCATGCTTTACAAATTTTTTTTTTTTTTTTTGGTTGGGGAAGAGATTGGAAATTTTGGCCACACAATCAGTACACATGTTGAGTGTATTATTAAGGGTCCGTTTCGGTAAATGGTTAGAAACTTTTTTTTTTTTTTTTTTTAGAAAAAAGTTGTTTTAAAAAATGTGTTTGAGAAAAAAACTGTCTGGGACAAGAAAATAAAAAATTTTAAAATTTTTTTAAATCAATATGGATATTATTTTATTTATCTCAAAATTATATGTAATTTTTAAAAAAATTATCTCATTTAAACTTATATACGTAAAATTATGAATTTTTAAAATTTGTAATTTACTGTAACGTTTTAAAAATATAAAAAATAAAAAATAATAATGTGTTGAAAAAAAGATATTTTGAAGACTCCAAAACAAGGACTATAAAAGAATCCTAAGAATAATCTCAACTTGGTTTAGTTTAGTTGGATCGATTTTTTTTATTTACTTTTATTATTAAACTAAACCTTATCTATTTCTTGACCTACGACGCTAATGCTAACTAAATCTGGTGGAGAGTTGATTGTAAAACTTCCCAAGAACGAACAATTGGTCTCGGGTTTTCAATCATAAATCTCAACAATATATTCTAATTAACATGTGGTGTCAAACTCATGAAGAACAACAAAGACAGGGAATTTACCAAAATGGAGGCCAGAGTCGAGTGTCGACGCAGCTAAGAGACATTGTGGTTGGGGGGGGGGGGGGGGGGGGGAAGATGATGCTACGCGGTGATGTAGTTGTAATTGAGCCTCTTGGTTGGAATTGAGTCTTATATGTTACACTAATGCCCCATTTGGTATACACTTTTAACTTGCATTGTATTTAAATACAATGCAATTTTCTCCCAAATACAAAAATATTTCATTCAAATACCAATCACATCACATTTTAAATTCAATACAATTACTATTCATTATTTCACTTTTTCTATTACTTTTATTAATTACATCATATACTCTCTTTCTCTCTCCTTTTTTCTCTCTACTTTCACCAATCACATCATATATTTATTATTAAAATACAATTCAAATACTTTTCACCCAAACACACATTGCATTCAAATACAATGCTAATACTTTTCTTCCAAACACAAATTACATTCAATACATTACATTCAAATGCAATATAAATGCAATGCGTTCACCAAACGGACCATAAAACTATCTGTTATATGCAACGTTCGGATTGATTTTCCAACCAAAAAAAAAATGATCGATTGGACAATTAGTTCGATCCCTTATTTTTAGTTTCATCGGTTAATTTGTTGAGCCCTACAAATTAGTGTATAACAATGATAGCTTTATCAATACATACACTCATACAGCAGCTAAATAAAAACTAGGCTTGTACTAGTCTGACATTAAAGCTCTATGTAGCCATCAATGTGGTTTAAAAAAGTGAGAAATAAGAAAATAATAGTTTTTAAAAAATAATTAAAATAAATAGTAAATTTTTAATATACTTATAATAATATGCTAAAAATCTAGGAATTAGTGTATAACAACGATAGCTTTATCATACAGCAGCTAAAAACTAGGCTTGTACTAATCTGACATTAAAGCCCTATGTAGCTATCAATGTGGTTTAGAAAAGTGAAAAATAAGTAGATAATAGTTTTTAAAAAATAATTAAAGTAAATTGTAAATTTTTAATATACTTATAATAATAGTCGACTGTAAATAATTTATTTATATTAAATTTATTAGATAAATAATATATTTATATGTTAAATAAAATTTATTTATGTTTTTATTAAATAAATGATATATTTATGCCTTATAAATATATAATATTTACTTAATAAAATTTTTATTATTATCTGACTAATCTATTATACTTTATAAATATTTTAAAAACCTTATTATTTATTTCAATCATTTTTGAATGTTACTGTTTACTGTAATTTTTCAATGTTTTTAATGAAACCGTATATGAATGGTAATTGTATCATATAGTTATAATTTAAATAAAAAACTAATAAAATATTCTGATAAAGATCGAATCTTAATCACATCCATGATAGCTTTTCTGCCCCCTTTTTGAGAGCGATTGTAGAATTTTTGAATTTAATTAATATAGATTTAGCTGATTGTACCAGAATCAACAATGCTTTGTTTTCTTAATTAAACAATATCAGTGCGTTTGATAAACGTATTGCATTTTAATTGTATTTGAATGAAATTTATTTTTTAAATATTGTATTTAGTTGAAAAGTATTTGTTTTGTATTTGAATGAAATATATGTTTAGATGAAAAGTATTTTAGAATTGAAAAATTGATGTGATTGGTAAAAATAAAAATAAATAATAGAATTAAAAAATTAATGTGATTGTTTTAAAAATATTTTAAATAATAACTGTTTTCGTAACATTATTATAAAATTTATATTTAATATAAAATTATATTATATTTAAATAAAATTAAAATTGAATATTTCCAAATGCCCCTCAATTTGCATAAGAAATATTGGTTCCGTGCTTTCTCGTGCAGAGCGACAAGAAATCAGCTCTACCGCTGGATCCGAATATTGATTTATTAAATATTACTCTCAGTGCCAAACAGGAAGCTGCCGACACTTGACTCTTACTGTATAGTACTATATAATTAATTACTTATGTTTAGAAATACTATTTTTTAATTGGAATTGTATTTCAAGCAGAAAAAGAATATAAATACCAGTACAAACCGAATGATCTCAGATACAAGAAAATTTAACTCTAATTGTAAGTCAATTCTACTAATAAATTCTACTAAAGCACGTAAAGAAATAAAATGTGCACTCTGTTCCAATAATGAGAAATAAAAAATACACACTGAGTATACAAATGATTCTTCTAAGAAAACTATACTACAATCCATAAAAAACTCCGACCAGGAGACCTATAGCAAAAAAGATCACCCTAGGCCGTATAAAACTAATTTTGGTGAATATGACACACCACAAATTGAGAAATGCTAATAATTTTGTCATGTTTAATACAATGAGAAAGACTACGGTAAAGACCCTTTTATAAATCTAATAGTAGGGCTTGTTTTTTAAGCCGTTTAAATACAATTATATGGCTAAAATATTGCATATATATGGTAACTATAATATACACTAGCTCGTAGGATTAGAGATTGAAAAGTAATAAAAAATTTGAAAAATAAAAAACCAATTTCATGAACACTATCAACCACCATCCCTGTAGTGAAATCGCTCAACCCTTCGCTACTGGCAGCCCCCCCATTGACGACCCCTCCACCGATCAATCTCTCTCTCTCTCTAGTCAAACACAGTAGCTATCAAAGGGCTATAAGATTCACAATTGGAGAAGATAGTGAGTTAAATAGCAAGAACGTGCTTAGATCTTTACAATCACTAGATGGTTAAGGCAACAAATTGGTGATGGTGGGTTGATTATGAAGGTGTATTTCTAGAGTTAATCTCATTATCGGGGGCTAGAGGTCATCAATTGAGGGAGAAGGTTAGGGCAAATCTATCATGAGGGGGAGGAGGGGAGGCTAGGGGTTGTCGCAATGGGGTGTTGGCCTTAGAAGGTTGGTGGCAGATGGGGAGGGTGTTGCGGGGTAGGTCGCCAGAGTTGGGGTGCTTTTTTTGTTTGATTTTTTTTTAATTTTTTTAATATTGTAAGTTAAGATACATCATAATTATGATACACAAACAAATTTTAACCGTAATATTGTATTTAAATAGTTAAAAAATAAACCCTATCACAAATTATGGTATAGGCTTTACTATCGTCTTTCCCTAATATAATATTGTACAATATTAGGTGTATTCTATTGAGCAGCTTTTGTTTATGTAAACCAAATTCTATCATATTGCCACCCTAGGAATTTGAAATGGGTGAGATATATGAGGCTGGGGAATAAAAGGAAAATTTAGAGCTCATTTGACACTCCAAAAATTTTGTCTTAAAAACAAATTTTTTGGTTTTCTTTTTTTTACCTCACCATCATTTTTTACTATTTATATCTTCAAATTGTTATAGTAAATTCTAAATTTTAAAAGTCTATAACTTTATGTATACAGATCAAAATAAGATTTTTTTAATTATATATAATTTTGAGATAAATGATACAAGATTTATATTTTTTTTTGAATAAATTTTTAAGATTTTATATTTTTTTCATTCCAAACAAATTTTTTTATCTAAACACATTTTTTGAAACTCCATTTTTCTAATAAAAAAAATCTCCAAAACTTTGCCGCCAACGACCCTTATTAATTCATATCTCTTTTCTTTCTTCTTTTTTCATTTTTCAACAGTACTTTAGACCGATAAGAGAAGCAAGTAAAAGAATCAATACTGTTCTTTCTTCCCAAAGGTTTTTCAATAATAGAGACAAAGTCGTGTGCAGCTTTTCCACCTCATTGGCATCCCAATTACTCTTTGGCATCTCAAACTTTTTTATGTCCCAAACTTGACAAGAAAGGTAGTTAAGGAAGAACAAAGAAAAAGGCGTTTTATTTATTTTTCTTTTTCTTTTTTCTTTTGGATAAAGGTATGTCCATTAAGTACTTGTGCATTTTACTGATTGGAAAATCGATCCGATCTCATTGCATTAAAAAAAAAAAATCAATCTAATACTTGGTCAAAAGCCATAAATGTGGCAATCTCAATTAATAGATATTTTTTTGTTTGGTAATAAGCCATTAAACCTCAACTAAAACTTACATCAATGCTACCAAAACTTTAGTTACAACATACTCGCTTTAAATGGTTCCTTTTTTGATGAATGCTTGGTTCCTAACTCCTTGAAACTTTTGCCCAATAGAAGTAGCCAAAGCTCACCAAAAAAAAAAAAAAAGCTCACAGGGTGAAACCTAGGCCTCTCAGGTAAATGGGATGAATTTATCACTAAACAAATTTTTGTGATAATTGTATAATAAGGGTATGAAAAGCCGATAAAATGCACGAGTTTTCAACTGTGTGTTTTCACGTTAATTTTGATAATAAACGTAAGTTCACATTAAAATCATAGTAAATTATAAGCAAACTACTTAAAATTTAACA
Source organism: Antiaris toxicaria (assembly GCA_035233585.1). Classification (NCBI taxonomy): domain Eukaryota; kingdom Viridiplantae; phylum Streptophyta; class Magnoliopsida; order Rosales; family Moraceae; genus Antiaris; species Antiaris toxicaria. Next base: position 109,349,143 of record CP141154.1, on the reverse strand, counting down.
AAAATCTGCCAATCTAAGAATATATTATATTTTTAAAATATATTATTTCATACTATTCCGGATAGAATCCTTTAATTTATGAACTGATGATCGTATTATATCGGGTAGGTTTGCAATTACTCCAACGTCCACACCAACCTGCATAACATTTTTTTAATTTTTTTATAATGTTGTCGTTTCTGACATTTTTTTTTTTTCAAAACTCTCTCTGTACGTCGTTATGAAATGTTGTGCTCAACGGTGTAGTTTCAGTAACGTGTCTAGATTTTCTTGTGGGAATCTTACCAAATTTGAAGCGAAATTTATATTATTATTTTTATTCCCTTAAAATAATCGAGATCGAAAATGGCGACACTAATTTTTGGGTTGATGAAAATGATAACTCCATTTTAATGTAAAACTGACATATTTTTAAAAGTTACAATTATTATTATTTGCCAACAAAAAAAGAAAGTATTAATTATCTGCCAAAGCCGATCTCATCACGAGATGCCCATTATGAATCAATGAGTAAATTAAACAGGAAAATATACAAAATGCATCTTCATTTGCTTAGCTGTTTTTCTGGAAGCTCTTGCCACCTACCCGCAACCGCAAGGCTAGGGTTTCATACTAAAGGAGATTAAAATAAATAAATAAATAATAGTGACATGTATATGCATCAAGATATATCCACTAAGTCAGTATCTTTTTAGTATTTTCATCATTTTCTCGATTATATTAAAAAGAAGTATTGCAAAGAACCAAAATAAAGGAGATATATACACATATATTCAGCCATGCAAAGCAAAAGATATAGAAGAAAAAAGAAAGGACCATAAAAGATAGATGGCATATAGCCAAATTAATGAAGGAAGGAGGAAAGGGAGGAGGCAAAGCAAAACAAAGGTGGCGTTTGGTATTGTTTTTGAAATGTTTTCTGTTTTCAAAAAAATTGAAAATGAGAATGTTTTGAAAACTGTGTTAAGATCATTTCTGAAACTGTGTTTGGTTATGTTTTCTAAATGTATATTTTGAAAAACATAAAAATGAAACTTTGTTTGGTTATATTTTTTCAAAACCCATTACATTTTCAAAAAACCCAAAAAACACAATAATTTTTGGAAATGAAAACAAAAAGTGAAAACAACTTTTTTTCGTTTTCAAAAAACCCAAAAAAACAACATAGTTGAAAACGGTGTTTTCGAAACGGTTTTGAAAACGTTAAATAAACAAACGCTATTTTGAAACTGTTTTCATTTTCTGTGTTTTTGAAAATGGAAAATCATTTTCAAGAACAAAAACAAACACCCCCAAAGTTTTTTTAGGGTATCGTTTTTAGGGTATTATAATATTAGTTTATCGAAAACAAATTACAGTAAATGACGTAGTCATGTAATTTTAATAGTTCATTCACTATATAACTATTTTGTGGACAATATCATGAATAAAGCACGTGCTTTATTAGAAGACCAAGAAACAAAAAATGAAGGAGCAAAATTTAAACATAACCTTACAACTCAATAAAAGCAAGTGAACTAAACAATAAATGAGACTACTGGAAGTAGATAATTCGAACCATAACAGAAATAAGAAATTTAGATATAACTCCAACATTGGATAGTATTTGAAATGGGATTGTGTAGAAATTAGTATATTCATTACGTATTTATTTATAACTCTATCCTTGCTTTTACAAATTTACAAAAGAATCCTTAATGTAAGTTTTAGCGTTCGTTTGGTGAACGCATTGCGTTTAAATGCAATGCATTGAATGTAATTTGTGTTTAGAGGAAAAGTATTAGCATTGCATTTGAATGCAATGTGTGTTTGGATGAAAAGTATTTTAATTGTATTTTAATAATAAATATGTGATGTGATGGTAAAAGTAGAGAGAAAAAAATAAGAGAGAAAATATATGATGTAATTAAAAAAAGTAATAAAAAAATGGAATAATAAATACTAATTGTGTTGGATTTAAAATGTGATGTGATTGATATTTGAATAAAATGTTTTTACATTTAGGAGAAAATTACATTATATTCAAATACAATGTAAAAAAAATGTGATGCCCAGACGTGGAGTTAGTATGTAAAAAAGGGGAATATAATGCTTTAACAGTTTGGAGTAAAATATTATGAATAGTACTTTTGGAATTATAAAGAAGTAATACATATTTGAGTAAAATATTTGTGACTCGTGTAGGACATGATATGTCTTCAATTTTATTAATTGTACTTCTTTTCGACAAAATGCGAAGATAATATTTAAAAAAAAAAAAGGAACAACAACTAATAATAAAAAAGAGTGCCAGTACCAAAAAGTAAAGAATAAACAATAGAACGTGACTGACATACAAAAAATAATAAATAATAATTACAGACTAAAAGACGGGACACATGCCTCGTGCTGGGGTTTGTGCTGTGCAAGTTGCAATATGCATTGTGCTAGGGTTGATAATTTGGGTCACGACATGACAACACGACATAAAATCCGCATGAAATTAGAGGGTTTGGATTTTCTTTAAATGGATTTGGGTCAAAACGGGTCGAACCCGTCAAACACGATTAAATAAAGGGTTGAACCCGCACAAACCCACAACCTGTAATTGACACGAAATAACCCGTTAAATAAATGGATCATATATGGTTTAATACGAATACGACCCATGAATTACCCATTTATAATTTTTAATATATATTATATAAATTTTTAAAGTTTAAAAATTTAAAATTCAAAATTTAAATATAAAATATGTATTTTAGTTTTTATATGTATATTTTTAGTTTTGTATTTATCTTTTGCGATCTAAATTTAGATGTAACTTGATTGTGAACTTAATTTAATTGTTATTTAGATGTTTAATAAGTTTTTTTAATGTTAAAATTGATGATAGATTAGTTAAATTAGTCAATAATAGATTAATTAAATAGATTAATAACAAGTTAGTTAAGTGGGTCAATAACAGATTGAATGACCCGTTTATGACCCTTTTAGTAAGTGGGTTTAGCAGACACGACACAACACGTTTATAACCCGTTAAGGGTTTAGCAGACACGACACGACACGTTTATGACCCATTTAATAAACGGGTCATAAATGTGTCGTGTCGTATCAACCCGTTTATTAATGGGTCGTGTTCGGGTTGTGATTTTTGACACGATTATTAAACGTATCGTGTTCGTGTCGAGTGTATTCATGTCAACAAACGGGTCAGACACGACACGAACACGACCCGCTAACACGATTTGCCACCCCTACATGATGCTTCCCATGTTTGTGTCTCTCTCAATCTCATGCCCTAATCAATGGATTTCAAATTTTCATGTATAATTTAGTCCCAGTTCCATGGTACTCTTTTAAAACGAAAATTTTCATTTTTAAAACGAGATTCAAAATGAATACAGGTTTAAAAGAACAAAAAAAAAAATGTTTGAGTGGATTTAAAAAAAAAAGAGTGGGCTCGTTGGATACTTGTTTGGGGTTTTTTTTATTGAAAAAAAATTATTTTGGAAAACATATTTTGGGAAAAAAACTATTTAGAGTGAAAAAAATGTAAAATTTTAAAAATTTATTCAAAAATTATCAATATGGATATTGTTTCGTTTCTCTCAAAATTCTATGTAATTTAAAAAAAAATCTCATTTGAACTTATATATGCAAAATTATAAACTTTTAAAATTTGAAATTTACTGTAGTGTTTTGAAAATATAAATAGTGAAAAATGATGGTAAAATAGAAAAAAAATACCAAAAATGTATTTTGGAGACTTTTGTTGCGAGGTTCCAACAGTCCGTAATATTATAAACAAATTATAATTTTTAGGGGGTGTTTGGGACGTCAAATCCATTGCCTTCAAAACAATTATTTTCTAACACATCATTACTTTTCATAATGTAATACGTTATAGTAAACTTCAAATTTAAAAATTCATAACTTTGCGCATACAAGTCTAAATGAGGTGATTTTTTTTTTAAATTACATAAAATTTCAAGAAGAATAAAACAATATATATATTGATTTTTTTCCTAAAAAAATTTAAAATTTTATGTTTTTTTTCACTCCAAACAGTTTTTTCCCCAAAACATGTTTTTCAAAATAACCTTCTTTCAACCAAAAAAAAAAAGTCTACAAGCATTGATTTCAAACAGGCCCTAACTCCAACTCACATCATGGTGATTTGGCATATGTCTATTAGCAAACAGAATTAGATGATGTGATAATATTTTAAACACTTATATTTGTTTAGCAATCAAACTTAGTTTAAACTAAACTGTACTTTTTTTTTGAAAAAATAACAAAAATTATAATAAGTTTTTGAAAAAAGTTTGACTTCTTCAAGTTAAATTAAATTAAATTATTGTTCTAAATGAGACATTATATTAAGAAAAAATCAAGATGATTTAAATGACATATAGGTTAGTTTTTAAAACTTGAGATTAAAATTAGTATTAATAATTATAGGTATAATTTAGCAATAATATTATCTAACTCCACTTAACGTACATTGTTCGAATCATTCATTTTTAAGTTAAAAAATTTGGTGTCACCGTTATGTTTAATTACAAAAATATATGACAAAAAGTGAGGACATATTTAGTTTTTCATCTTAAAAATTAAAAAATATATAATTAATATTTTTAAAAATTAATCAATTTTTTTAAATTAAATTAAACTAAAGAGATGTTTGGGGGCAAAAAAAAAAAAGTCTTCAAAACAACTTTTTTTTCACTTCACCATTATTTTTCATTATTCATATATTTAAAATGTTACAGTAAATTTCAAATTTTAAAAATTCATAATTTTACATATATAAATATAAATAAAATGGTTTTTTTTAATTACTTAGAATTCTAAGGAAAACAAAACAATATACATATTGACTTTTTTTTCCTTAAAAAAATTTTAAAATTTTACTTTTTTTTTTCACTTCAAATAGTTTTTTTCTCAAATATGTTTTTCAAAGTACCTTTTTTCCAATTAGAAAAAATGTCTCTAAAATGACGTGCAAAAGAACCCTAATTCATAGTTTCAAATAAAAGGCGAATTTGAAATAAGATTTTTTGAATTTGAAAGCACACAAAACAGTACAACTTCTTGAAATCGGTGGACCCGAGTCTGTAAAACGACAATAAAAACCCCCCCGTTTCCTGTGGACAGTAACTATGGCCGAAGCTAGAATGAATTAAAAAGCACAGAAGATTAGTCAGAAAGTAGAAGATAAAATAAAGAAAAGAAATGTATCTAGTAAAGGTTCATAAAGAAAGTTTTACTCTTTTATTTATTTGTTTATTTATTTATTCGTTTTTGTTTTAAATAGGTAAAGGAATGGTAGATCAAAAGAGCTCAAGGCCAAATAAATAAATAAATAAATAAACTACTAATGGTACGAATTCTTTAGATAAATAAAAGAAAAGATAACCTTGTGTTAGGAACTAATTTATAATACTTGTTATAGACGTTCATTTTTAAGTCATCGACTTATAAATAAACGGTTAACATTTACTTATAAATGATAATTATAATACATATTAGTTTATAGTATTATATAAAATAAATGAAAAAAAGCTTAAACTCCTTTCCCAAACTTAACCTGTTGTCCCATCGAATCTCTGGCGAGATCTTTGACTTTAGACACTGAAAATCGCAAGTGCTAGAATCTTCGCTTTAGTGTCAATTCCGAGTCTAACCTAAATGACTCCAATGAGCATCCTCAAGCCTCCATTGTCGACGACCACGATGTTGCTCATATCTTGTCACAACGAATCCAGATTTGCACGAAAACTCCTGCAAGCATCCTCACATTAAGTGATTTCTCCTTGTGGCCTCATCTTCGTAGTTTCTCCACACATTGTAATCCTTGTAATTTCGCCAACCTGACTTTGACATCAACCATATCTCACCTACGGAAGGTTCGAGGAGGGGGCTAGTTGTGCCGGTGGAAGGTAAAGGGCTGGTTGTGTAGGTGGAATGTTAGGGGTTGATTTTGTTGGTGGAAAGTCGAGGGAGGGGGGACTAGTTGTGCCAGTGGAAGGTGGGGGAGGGAGTTGGCTGATTTTGCCCATGGAAAGTCAAGGGTGGTCGGCCTTTTTTCTTTTTTAGTTTATAATAAGACGAGCAAATGTACATTATAATTATTATAAATAAGCAATATCTCAATCGTTTAATTACAACTGAACGATAAAAAAATGACTAAAAATAAGTGCCTACTGTAGGTACTCCTACTGAGTTCCTACCGTAGTCTTGCTCTAAAAGGAAATTATTTTGTAAGTTGAAAAAAGTTTTTCTTTGAATATGTAGTTTTACATTATATTTGGTATACCATCTCCAGCTCAAAATTTTGGCATCAGTTCTTATTCTTGTTTTGAAAAGTCAATAAAAATTATAAATAATTTTTAAAAAATTAACAAACTGTAATTTAAAAATTTTATCTCCAATCGACATACCAAATATAGGCGTAAACTATCAAATAATAATCAATATATCATAAATTCAAGTCTTATATAACATGTAAAAATAATAATAATAATAATAATAATAATAACTAATTACTTATAAATTATAACAATAATTATTGTCATATTTGTTTATCATATTATATTCTTATTGCGTTTAAATACAATATAATTTTTATATAAATATAAAAATATTACATTCAAATACCAATCATGTTATATTTTAAATCAAATAAAATCAGTATTCACCATTCCTTTTTTTTATTAATTACATTACATACTCTCTTTCTCTTTCTTTTTTTTTTCTCTTTATTTTTATCAATTACATCACATATAATACAATTTAAATACTTTTCATCTAAAAAAAAAATATATTTAAATGCAATACAAATATTTTTCATTCAAACATATATTACGTTCAATACATCATATTCAATTATAATACAAATACAATGTATTACCTAAACATCCTCTATGCTTTAAATAGAACAATAATTTTATAAATGAGTGATAATAAATAATTAATTATTATCGTCTAAAATTTTGTTCCAATTATTTGTACTCACATTTCAAACAATAATTTCAAATTTTCTATAAGAAAAAATATATTAAAAAATATAAAAAATAGACTTAAAACATAATAAGCTAATATTATATATATCTTTTTATACTATATTATTACATAAAATAAATATTAATTATTTACCAACAGTTGTGCTCGAAACAAAGATTACCGATAGAAGTCCTTGAAAAAGTAAGGTAAAAGAAAAAAAAAATAAAAAAGGTAAAAAGGAGAGGTATACTATGACAAAAGTAAAAAATAAGATGGCATAATCAAATATTAAACTAAGGAATATAGAGGACCTACGTCCAATGAGCTGTCATCCTTTAAATTTTTAAATAAAAAAAATATCCATTAACTAAAAAAAAGGGTTCAAAAAATATCCCATTTACTCAAAAAATAAAATAAAATAAAAGTTCAAAAATATCCCTTCATCATGACCAAGAGGCTCTCCTTACTTCGTAGTCTCCCTCCCTCTGTTTCTTTATATTAACACCCCCATAGTTCCGCTCTACTCCATGCTCTCTTAGAAAACCTCTCTCTCTCTCTCTCTCTCTCTCTCACGCACTTTCTCTCTATATAATCAAAATGTCAGCGGGAGACAAAGAGCCCTTCGCCGGAGTGTCCGACTCCGGCAGACGCAACGCCCTCTCCAAGAAGCAAAAGAAGCTCTTCATATCCCTCTTCGCCACACTCGTCGTCGTCGCCGCAGTCATCGGCATTGCAGCCGGCGTGAACTCCCGACAGCAAGAAAACTCCGTCTCCGCCGCCAACCTCGACGCCTCCACCCACGCCGTCCTGAAATCTGCCTGCAGCATCACCCGCTACCCGGAGCTCTGCTATTCCGCCGTGGCCTCCGGCGGCGGCAGCAGCAAGAAGGTTAAAAGCCAAAAGGACGTCATCGAGCTATCGGTGAACCTGACCATCACCGCTGTCCAAGAGAGCTACTCCAACATCAAGAAGCTGACCAAACGAAAAGGCCTGACGAAGCGAGAGAAGATCGCTCTCCACGACTGTCTGGAGACCATCGACGAGACGCTTGACGAGCTTCACGAAGTCCAAGACGATCTCAACGATTACCCGAACAAGAAGTCTCTGAAACAGCACGCAGATGATCTGCGGACCCTTATCAGCTCCGCCATTACCAATCAGGAGACCTGCCTCGACGGGTTCTCGCACGACAAGGCCGACGAGCGCGTGCGGGAGGCGCTGATCAAGGGGGAGCAGCACGTGGAGAAGATGTGCAGCAACGTGCTGGCCATGATCAAGAACATGACCGACACCGACATCGACGCCGAGAGCAAGACGGCGGGGAGGAAGCTCCGGGAGGATCTCGGCCGCCAGAATCAAGAGGCGGACAAAGAGGGGTGGCCGACGTGGTTGTCGGCGGCTGACAGGAGGCTGCTGCAGTCGTCGTCGGTGACGGCGAACGTCGTGGTGGCGAAGGACGGGAGCGGGGACTACACGACGGTGTCTGCGGCGGTGGCGGCTGCGCCGGACAACAGCAAGACGAGGTACGTGATTAGGATCAAGGCCGGCGTGTATAGGGAGAATGTGGACGTGTCCAAGAAGAAGAAGAACATCATGTTCCTCGGAGATGGGAGGACCACCACCATCATCACAGGCAGCAGGAATGTGGTCGACGGAAGCACCACCTTCAATTCCGCCACTGTTGGTAAGTCCAACAACATCATTTATAATTAATTTCCCTCCCTTGCGTTAACTGATTGCGGTCAATCTATCCAATATTTTTTTTAAACGTCTAATCAATTAGATTGTGACAACTCTTAATTAGATTACATTTGAGATTTAACCAAAAAAAAAAAAGTTAAACAGAAAAACCGAACCCTACATTTTTTTTTTTACTATGATTAGTAATTTTTTTAGAAATATTTTTATGTCACTCTTGTCTTGTAGCTTACTTAGTGTGCTACTTTCCTTTTGCTCGGTAAAACTAGTTTTGTCCAGGTGTGGGTACTTTCATTAGATCTGCAGGAATTTAGAGGTAATTGTAAGGTTGATACGTGGGAAGAGTACAAATTCATTGGTGACGTTAGGTAACAGCGTAGCATACATATAACTCCAAGTTGCATCTAATAAATTTTCCAGCACAAAAAAAAGGGTGCATCTATTAAATGTATTTGCAGTCTTAAACCAACAAATGAAAAAGAAAGAAAACCCGCCTCCTTTTCTGTGTTGTGTTTTTTTTTTTTTTTTCTCCAAAAGAGCGGAAAAGTCGTCTTTGATATATAGATTTCCCAGCAAAATAAAGTTGCAGAATGTCAATGTGCACAGTTTTAAGTAATTACATCTTATCGTGCGATAATTAATGTCCCGAAATTGCGCTTATTGGCAAGCACGCCATAAAACATTTTAATGTCTAATGTCTGCATTTCTCCGTTATTTGTCGTTTTTCTTGAAAAGTTATCTGATATGCCTTCAGTTCTAAAATGTTCTCGATTATGTTTCTCTCTTAAAAATGTTAAATTTTCTTTTTAAAATCTATAAACGGAGAGTAAATATCAAAGGGGTCCAAAGAATAATTGGAAGTATACGTTGCCGCTGTTATTGTCAACGTTTTCTTAAGGGGGAGTTTGGTGGAGGTTTTGGAGATGTGGTTTTGGGATTTGGAAAAAAGTTGATTTTGGAGAATATGTTTGGGAGAAAAACTGTTTAGGGTGAAAAATTAAAAATTTTAAAAATTTTTTTAGAAAAAAAATATCAATATGGATCTTGTTTTGTTCCTCTCGAAATTCTATGTAATTTAAAAAAAAATCATCTCATTTAGACTTGTATACAAAAAGTTATGAATTTTTAAAATTTGAAATTTACTGTAATGTTTTGAAGATATTAATAATAAAAAATAATAAAATTTTGAAAAAAAAAAAAAAAAGAAAAATTGGGGCTGAAGACAGTCACAAACGACCCCTTAGTGTCGCCACAGCTAGCTCCCACTTTGTTTGTATTCGTGCTGTGAAACATTAAAGTATGGAAATGACGACTTCAATTATAGCTTCCACGCAAAACCAATTTGGCCAGGCCAACCATGTCCTGACTTCCACGTATAGAGTGTCGTATTCCCCGTACCCGTTTTCAACAATTGTGGGCAAGCTTGTTTGTATTAAGTTTTCAGACTTTTTTTTTTTTTTTTTTTTCAAAATTTCATATTTTTTATTATTTATATCTCTAAATTATTACAATAAACTTTAAATTTTAAAAGTTTATAATTTTATGTATATAAATTCAAATGAGATATTTTTTTTTAAATTACATAAAATTTCGAAAGAAACAAAATAATATCTATATTAATATTTTTTTCTTAAAAAGATTTTTAAAATTTTTATTTTTTTATCCCAATCTATTTTTTCTTTCAAACACATTTTTCAAAATAACTTTTTTCCAATCCTGTCCCTTCCCAGTAATGCAAATGGATGTACATTTGCACGTGGAAAAATGCTCTTTATTGTTGTTTATTTTTCAAAGTGATTTACTTTTATCATAGTCTACTTTGTCGTGCCTTTGTGGAAATTAAATAGTTAAAATTATAACATCGGAGACCATTTTTTTCAAATAATTAGACCGTTTCTTTAGATGTTCTAGCACATTATACATAATCAAAACGGTGGAAACTAAAACTTTATTAAGAAGGCCAATATAATATATGCATTTTAATAATTTTGTTGCTCTCATGGTTTGATTAACTAGTGCAGTAGGGGTAGCTTTTCATTCCGAATGCCTTATTACATGACATGCATATAGAAAATATATATATATATATATGTATTTCCCTCCTCTCAAAGCTAACTTATTTCTAGTACTTCAGAAATTTAAAAAAATATAGTGATAAAGAAAAAAGAAGAATTAATATTTTTTTATTAATTAAAAAAAAGTACTATCGTTACATGAGAGAAAACCATAAATAAAAGAAAAAAAAAATGGACTTCCAATTTCGGACGACAGAGATTTGTTTTTTTCAACCTAAAACGAAATGAAACGAAAACACGCATTTATACACCGAAAGCCTTACTTTTGTTTTCTGACACGTGATCGTCATGAATATTGGTGCTGGTGAGTCTTTTAGAGCGGGGCCTTGGTCGCTTTCTTCGTACTAATTACAATTTAATATTGACTTTTCTTTTCTTTTTTAAGTTTAAAAAATAACTGGCCTACTTTCTCTCTCTTGGTCTTAGCTAGCACATTCTAGTAGAGGATAGAGAATGGTTCTTTGATCCTACCCTCTTTTCTTTTGTTTTTATCTCTGGCTGTTTTGTTTGCATTGCACATGCACCTTCTTCAACTGCAGATTTGACTGAAAAGATGTCCTTTTTTTTCACATTAACATAGCGTTTCGCTAACGTATTTTTTTATATTATATTTAAATATAATATATATTTTTTAAATATAAAAATATTTTATTCAAATATTAATCGTATCATATTTTAAATCAAACATAATTACTATTTATTATTTTATATTTTTATTATTTTTATTAATTATATTATATAATCTCTTTTTTTCTTTCTCTCTATTTTTATCCATCACATCACATATTTATTATTAAAATATAATTCAAATACTTTTCACCCAAACACATATTGCATTCAAATGTAATGCTAATACTTTTCCTTCAAATACAAATTGTATTCAATTCATTGCATTCAAGCACAATGTAAATGTAATGTGTTCACCAAACGAGATCTAAGTTCTCTTGTTTTTTATTGGTTTTTGCTGGCATTTTAACCTCTTTTTATTTATAGTTGTTTCCTTCAATTGGACCTTTTTGCCCTACCAAAAGAAACCACCGTAATATTTATCCTCAAAATATGTAAACGGTAAATCAGTAAACCACACTGATCACACCTCTGCATGTATGGTCTCATTTGTCAATTGTGCATGAAATATTTCCATGTCATGATTTGAATAGCTTGGTCGGTAGGAATGAAAAAGTAGAAAATGATGGGCATTATTTGGTAAAATAATAATAATAATAATAATGATAATATAAAAGAGACAGTTTTATATCTTTGAAGAACTTTACCATCATTAGGATGGTGTTACGGTAAAAAAAAAAAAAAAGTATTTCCTTCTTCATTCATGATGCATCCGAACTCACATTTTAGAACCCGTATCCGATGATGTGATGTGCGGGCGATGTGGGTTTGGTGGTCTACGTGAAAAACTAAACACGCCATTTAAATAAAAATTAGATAAGATTCTTTCTATTTTATCAATGAATCTCGATATTTTTCAAAACAGCAAAGGAAATGGAAGGCAGATGCACATTTTATTTATTTATTACTTTACTAGCAATAGCTAGGTAGGGGTGGCACGATATTTGTAGGAGTTTGAATGCCCCTGACATGTGAAGGATTTGCACGACTTCAAATTCAAAACAGCCAGCGCATAGAATGGATAGGATTCGGCAGCCCTTCTGTAAAAGTTGCCGGCCATTTCCTTCTCGAGTGCTTTTTACATTGACGTAACCATTGTCTTTTTGTTTTCCTCCTCACTGCCTCTCTCACAAGTTGTTACGTTCTTCGAATCCACGCTTATAATTGTGGTGGGGGAAACAGGCCAGGCCATGTCGCAAATGTGCGATGCCTTTTGGTCCCATCTTTAATCTTTATCCTTTTCTTTTGGTCAAGTTGTTAAAAAAAAAAGTTTTTTTTTTTTTGTTTTGTTTGGTGAAATTTTAGGCAAGTTGTCTTGGCTTTTGGATGAGTAATGCAATTCCAAGTCCAGCCAGAATGTGTGGTTTAGGACTGAAAGTGGTTGGTTTTGGGCCTTTGGCTCTGATACTACCCATGTTTGTTTTCCTCTCATCAAACATCTTAGCTGAGCACCGAGCACCATTGGTGCATTAATCACAATAATAAAAAACTAAGTCTTGTAACATAAAATTTATGGATAAAATATTCTTTTTATTAATTATGATGTTTAATATTGAAAATGTTTATTAATGTTTTCTTAAAAACTGTGTGCTCAATTATTATTATTATTTTTTATAATATGCTATATAAAACATACATGCATTGACACTGCTCATTGTTTTATCAAGTAGCTAGATATATTCATCTCAACTGACCTCTTTAGTGTATATTGGACTTGGATCATCTTTTTAAATTTGGCATTGTAAATAATATTTAATCAATTATATTATATAATAATACATAAAAATATTGTAATTCAAAACTTAAATAACGTGGCATAAAATAATTGGTTTAATCCTTACATGCAAATATCAAAATTTATCAAAAATTTAGAATTCATAATTCTTGACGTTATGCATGTGTCTGCAGCTGCTGTGGGTGAAAGATTCCTAGCCCGGGACATAACATTCCAAAACACAGCCGGACCCTCCAAGCACCAGGCAGTGGCCCTCCGGGTCGGGTCGGACTTATCGGCCTTCTACCGCTGCGACATGCTCGCCTACCAGGACACCCTCTACGTCCACTCCAACCGCCAATTCTTCGTCGAATGCATCATCGTCGGCACCGTCGACTTCATCTTCGGCAATGCCGCCGCGGTCATCCAAAACAGCGACATCCACGCCCGGCGCCCAAACTCGGGTCAGAAGAACATGGTGACCGCCCAGGGCCGAACCGACCCGAACCAGAACACGGGGATAGTGATCCAGAAGTGCCGGATCGGAGCCACGTCGGACCTCAAACCCGTCCAGAGCAGCTTCCCGACGTACCTCGGGAGGCCGTGGAAGGAGTACTCGAGGACGGTGGTAATGCAGACGGATATCAGCAACGTGATCGTCCCCGCCGGGTGGCACGAGTGGAGCGGAAGCTTCGCGCTGAACACGCTGGTTTACAGGGAGTACCAGAACACCGGCGCCGGCGCCGCCACGTCGGGGAGGGTGGCGTGGAAGGGGTTCAAGGTGATCACGAGTGCCAGTGAGGCGCAGCAGTACACTGCGGGTAATTTTATCGCCGGAGCGAGCTGGTTGAGGGAAACGCAATTTCCTTTCTCTCTTGGCCTGTAAATTCGGCATTTATTTGTTTTTAATGTGCCTTAATATTTATAGTTGGCTCGTGCTAGTCTCTCTCATCGTGTTGGCAATGTGGGTAAATCTCTATGTCTGTTGATTTGGTGTCTATCTATCTTTTTTTTTTTTTAATTATTTTTAAGTAAAGCAAAAGAGCTTGGTATGTGTATTGTATCGATGATTCTCTTGTCAAGTTCTCATAATACTTTGGTGAGAAATTTGAATAATTCTTCATTTTTAGGCTTACGTTTTGTGATTTGAATTATATGAGACTATAAGAGGTTGAATTTCAGCTATGAGACTAAAAACATAGCAAAAATTACCCACAGAAGCAACATACAAAATTTGTAATCTCTCACACTGATATAAAAAAAATAAAAAAAAAAGACCACTGGTTCAACAAACATAAAAATAAAAATAAATTTCACATTTGAATCCTTTTTTCCCCCAAAAAAAAAAATTCCAACAAATAAGGGAGGAGTCTAATTGCATATTATTTAAAGTGTACATTTACCCTCTATTTGGTTTGCCAATTAGAGATGAAATTTTTAAGTTGAAATTGGTTGATTTTTTAAAAATTAATTATAATTTTTATTTATTTTTTCAAAAAAAACATAAACAAAAATTGAAATGGAAATTTTGAGTTAGAGATAGAAAACTAAACAAAATTTTAAATTTCAAGTTATGTATATTTAGTGTGCATATCCCTTGTTGTTAGCACTGGCAATTTGGGTCACGACATGATAACACGACACGAAACCCATACAAAGTTAGAGGGTTTTGGTTTTCCTTAAATGGGTTTGGGTCAAAAAGGGTCGAACCCATCAAACACGATTAAATAAAAGGTCGAACTTACACGAACCCGCCAACCCACAATTGATACAAAATAACACGTTTAATAAATTGATTATATATGGGTTGATACGAATACAACTCATAAATTACCCATTTATAATCTTTAATATCTTTATATTGTTATTTAAATTATAATGTTTTACTATTTTTAATTATGAGTTTTCAAAATTTAAGGTTCAAATATAATATATATTTTATTTTATATGTATATATTTTTAAAAATTTTTTAACATAGAAAAGAAAATCTAGATTTTACTTTATTTTTTTAGTCTTTTATTGTCTTTACAGCTCTATTCACCTCACCCCAATACCCTCCCCTTCCCTCACTCTATCGACCTTCGCGACAACACGATTAGTTATTTCTGATCCTGTTGTCATTATTTTATTTATATTTAATTTAAACAGATTAATTCGGGTTAACACGATTAACACGATTAATAAATGGATTGGGTTTGGGTTTGAGATTTTGACACAAATATTAAAAGGGTTGGGTTTGGGTTTAGTTAATAGTGTCAACTAAGAAGTATAACACGACATAAACACGACACGATAACACGAATTGCCGGCCCTACCTGTTGTGTTCATAGTAATAATTTTATAGTTATTATCTCAGGTGTTTAGAGAAAAAATTTCATTTTAATTTTATTCAAATATAATACAATTTTACACTAAACACAAATTTTATAACAGAACTACGAAAACAATTATTATTCAAAACATTTTTAAAATAATCAATTCAACTTTTCAACATCATTATTTATCTCTATTTTTATCATTCACATCAACTTTTTAACTCTAAAATACTTTTCATCCAAACACACATTTCATTCAAATACAAAACAAATACTTTTCAACCAAATACAACATTCAAAAAATAAATGTCATTCAAATACAATCAAAATACAATGCGATTACTAAACGCACTCTTAAATTCAAGCCGATAGTTCATTTTGAGAAGTAGAACGTTAAAATATTTAGTGAAATCATTTAATAGAGTACAAAAACAATACCCTATTGGTATAGTATATCTATGGTTATGAATTCTGAAAGAAAAAACACAAGATTCCATCCATAGGGCAAGATCAAAAAGTTTTTGTTGATAGACTAATTGTGTGGCCCATTAATTAAAATGCATAAATTAGAATGTGATTCTATTCCTTTTGACTGCTTTTGGGAAAATCCATCGCGGTTTCATTTTTTTTTTTTTTGGGAATTAAATTTCCCGAATTCCGGATGAAGAATTTGCTCCTTGTCTTATTGAATAAATATATAATTGAAGTAATTTACGCCATGCGCTATGGCACTGGGACTAGGATTAAATTGGTGGGATTTTTTAATCCTGACATTGGATTAAAAGATCTAATCTTTTCAAAGAAGCAAGGCGATGACAAGGCCAACCTCCGCCGCTCCGGCGATGGCAAACTGACATCCGTCTTTGTGACGGCGACGGCGACGGCGCTCTCACAAAAGGTAGCGACACCCTTTTCCCTTCCATCCCTTGTAATGAAAACGACACCGTAATCCACCCCTTCCACCACAACGGAGATGAAGACGGAAAAAGTGACAACGGCTCCAGTTGTCACCTCTTGCAAGCCCAAATCTCTACCGGTGAATCCACTCGCATCTGCAACCACAGAGCGTCCATATCGTACGAACTGGTCCGGCCACCGCCTGTGGCGCATGCCCGGATCCTTAGTTGTCACACAAGGTCTCTGTACGGGGCACTTTGTCTTAAAGAACCAAAAGATACGTATATGCACAACCTTAGCAAAACGTCTTGTCGTTTGGAGGCCTAACATGTTTATTCACTGCGTCAAACTCATGCTTGCAACCGTAAGCCTCAACTATGCAGTCCTACAGATTATCATCCGATGATCCATAATTTTTTGCCCTATCATGGCCTTTCCGTAAAGGAGGCTCATCTCATCGTAGCATTGATCTAAAAAAATATGAAGATTTATTTCAATTCCTATTGCATATTTTATTCCTGTTTTACATGAAGTTTCATTTGTTTCGTTGCCTAACCCTACATCTTCTTTAATTCATTTCTATATGTAAATATTATATTTATTTTAATATAATGTGAAAATTAATATTATGTTATAATGTATTATGTTATTTTTAATATTATTTCTATTTTTTATCATTATTGTTGTACTTTGAAAGTTGTAAAAAGGAGTTTTTAGCATTTAAATAAGTAAAAAATAAAAATATTATAATAGTTATACAAGATAATAATCAATAAAAATTAAAAGTTAAATTCGATATTAACTATATCTTATGATATATTTATCACAAAATTTAGTATATGATAAATTTGACATTAAAAATAGTACAACATTAGAAAGTACTTTCTTATCCCAATGTTAAATTTATTATTAATATATTAATTTAACATTATATTAAAAATGCTGTTAAGAGAGTCCTTTTACGCTTGTGAGTTTAGGTTGAGCAACATTTTTTATTATTATCATTACGAGAAAACAACGGTGGCATTTGGTATTGGTTTTGAAATGTTTTTTGTTTTTTAAAAAATTGAAAATGAAAATGTTTTGAAAACTGTGTTGAGATCATTTCTGAAATTGTGTTTGGTTATATTTTCTAAGTATATATTCTGAAAAATATAAAAATAAAATTTTGTTTGGTTATATATTTTGAAAACTCATTTTATAAGTGACTATCTTATAAAAACATATTTATTTTTAATTTTAAAAAAATAATAAAAAAATAAATTATTAGTCATAATTAAAAAAAAAAAACTTTGGTGGTAGGTTTTGCAATGAGCGATAAGGGTGAAAAAGATTGGTGGTCTGAGCTCTAAGCGGCGATGATGGCTAGATTTAGGTCATAAGTCGATAGTCATTGTCGCGAGGGGGTCATCGTCATTATCACTAGTCCATGGTCATTAGCCTTCATCGGAAATGGATGCCATCGTTGGATATGATCATCACTTACGTTGTACAGACAAAAAGAGAAAGAGAGAGAGGAGATGGAGGGAGAAAACGAAAATAAAAGGTGAAAATAACTTTTTTTAGTTTTCAAAAAACAAAAAAAAAAACAACATAATTGAAAACAATGTTTTCAAAATGGTTTTGAAAACGTTGAATAAACAAACACTATTTTCGAATCGTTTTCATTTTTTGTGTTTTTGAAAATGAAAAATCATTCTCGAGAACAAAAACAAACGCCACCAACATAATCACTTGATTGAAAAATAATATTTCTCGTGCTTTTAGACATATTTTAAATATATTATCAGATTTGACTCTATCAGAAGTGGAGATCCTATCTTTTTATCCAAATTCCAAAGAAAAACTTTTCTAAAGAAAATTAAGACTTTGTTTGATAATGTAATGTATTAAATATAATTTACATTTGAAAAAAAAGTATTTGTATTGTATTTGAATACAATGTATATTTAGGTAAAAAAATATTTAAATTGTATTTTAGTAATGAATATGTGATGTGATGGGTAAAAATAAAGAGAATAAAGGGAATAAAAAAAGAAAGTATATGATGTGATTAGTAAAAATAATAAAAAAAGTGAAATAATGAATTACAGTTGTATTGAATTTAAATATGATATAATTAATATTTGAATAAAATATTTTTATATTTAAATGAAAATTATATTGTATTTAAATATAATAAGAATGCATTACATGTGCTAAACAGGTGGATAAAAATGCTAGTTCGGTGGCACTTTTCATTTCTTATTTCAAAGTGAAATGAGAGGTTGAGCTCCTAAAAAGTGCTGTTTAAGGGAAACTTGACTGTATGTATATTTTTTTCAGCGTCGAAAAGAGAAACAAAATTGAAACCGGAGTCATGCCAACATTGAATATCATAAAATAGTGACACGAACCCTTGAGTTTTTCAACTCGTCAAAATAGATATGTCTAACATTATACATTTTTCAACTGCTCAAAATGAATAATTCTTTTTACACCCATTTCGAATAGACAAAATTGACCTTGGAAAATAAATTAAATTTGTAATTTGCAGAGAACGACAAGTTTGTCTTAGCAATCTCACATCCAAACACCTAATTCAAAATGAGTACTCCTTTAGATCTGCCTTGGAGTCGCCTATTTCCATATCCGCCGTGCATTCTTCTTCGGCTAGTGGCGGGAGATTTCGTGTTTTGCGTCTCAAGTTATGCTTATGCCAGTCGCTCTTAAAGTGCTCTCTAAACTGCTTCGCATCACCGACAAATGCATTGCACGTACCACATTTGTTTTGCCTTCCCTCCCCTGTAGCTGTTGCACTACTCGTAGATGCGTTTTGTTTTTCCAATTTCTCACTCAGTTTTGCCACAGAATCAATAGTTTCCTTGGGCACGTGGGTTGGCTGGTCATCATGATCATCATCATACTGATCCACATGGGTGTCTCCTCCCGCATGAACGGAAAGTGCTAGAACTTCAAACCTTCCTTGCAAAGTGACCATTGATGCTTCACAGTCGCGATATAATCCAGGGTCCAGTTCACATATCTGCATGCCATAATTATAAGATAAAAATATATATAGTTACAAATGTATGACTTACGCCCATTAAGCAACAACCATGTTTGGAGAGGCACAATATCATCTTGCAAATCACTGAAATGTACAAATGAATAGAAAATAGCCATGCAAGGGTTTGATAAATCTAATGGTGCTCGTTTATTTTCTATTTAGTAGGCAATTAAATGGAAAGGTCCAACGTGCTTTCACACTCTTTTATACAGCTTTAACTCCAATTGAGATGAGTCGACAAAAACCAGAAAGTTTGAGTACAAGGATTCTCTGAAGCTTGCTCCCTGGGTTAAATGAGCAGTTCAGTCTAACATTTTATAAATTGAATTTAAGAATCTGTCTTTATATGTTTTATATGTGGATTTTGCAAGGGTAAAAGCTGTAGCAAGATATAGAACCAAAACTTTTAGTTAGGAAACCTTGGCACCAGAAATATAACAATGTACATAGACTTACAATAGATAGCTGACTTCCTGCTTGATCTTTTGAAGTAATATTAGCATTCCATGCATTTATTTTTTCCATCAGAGACGAATAACCCTGTTCAGGAACGGTAAGCCGTAATCTCATTGGAGAACGTTTTATTGGGAATTGCTTCTGAAGTTCATGAATGACTTCTAATGCCTGCAAAAGAAAATTTCATTAGCTGAAAAACATATAACCAAGGACACTAGCTCTACAAAGTTAAATGAACATATCACAATAGTTTTCTACATCACAAACGAGACTGCCAATTTGACGAATACAAACAAGGTGGTTTTCACTAGAAATCTTAATGTGCCAAATCACCTGCTTCTTGGAGCTACTGTTTGGGTCAACTGCAAAATGAATTTCCCGCATGAGGCGCTCAATCATGCTAATAGTATAAGGGCGCTGGGTTTCGGGATTATAGGTTTTCTGCATGACTATAGTTGCAATGTCTCGAAACTGACTGGACAATTGAGATTCCCGCTCTTTCCCAGCGATTTGAAGCTCTCCTTTATTCAAAATCTAAACCAAAAGCCAAACTTCACCAAATTAATACAACAGACCACCCTTTGCCCAAAACAAAACAAAACAATCATTGATGAGTAAACTGCTCTAACCTCCAAACATATTTTGGCTTGATCATCGGTTTCAAATGCAGCAATCAGATCCTTAGACTTTGCCAGAATTCCTTTGGAAACATTCGAATAGACTGTCTGCGACTGCAGCACTTCATCCAAATCTTTCTCCCTGTTTCACCATATTTCTTACAAATCCACTTTAACAAATATTCAAGGTCATAATTCTACACTTGTTTGACACTTTCAAAATATTTTACTAGCAGAAAAAAAAAATCTATTTTTTGCCGTAGTGAAGGAAAAAAACGCACCAAACAATATTAAAATTTATGATATGATATGATCCATAAGGAAGGAAATAGAGAGCTTACACGCCAGAACGCCATGAAAGGACCTTGTTCTTGTAGCAAGCAATCTCGAAGCGCATGCCGCGCTTCTTGAGGCGGACAACGGCGACGTTGGTGAGTCTCTTTTGGCCTATGGGCTGAACTAGAATACGAGACATGGCTCTGATGGTGAGAAAGTGTTTATTCAGGAGGTTTGATCATCAAAAATAACAGTAAATTATGGCTCCTGTATTCTCTAGAGCTGAAATTACTATGACCTGTTTTCCGAATGGACATTAGGAAAGCAAAACTTGAGAGTTAGATACGCATCAAGGAGAGTCGCTGTATCCAATTATATTAAATAAACGTAATTAAATAAGAAATTACAAATTAAACACAACTTGAGCTCCATTTTCGACAGTGACTAAGATTATGCAAATTTTCTAAATGTTTTCAATTGCGCAATCAGTTTAAGGCGCTTCAAAGCAAGAAACGCCAATATACTCTCTCTCTCTCTCTCTCTATATATATATATATATATGTATAGAATACAACAAATCTCAAAAGTGTAGCAACCCTTGTTCTTATAATCCAACAAAGTATCAAAATATTGAAATTGATCAGAAAATTTAGGTTTATTCAACAAATAAATCATAATAATTAGGTTTGCAGAACTTATTTATTTATTTTTAAAATAAATTATCGCAAAAATTTGATCGAGTGTTCTGACGACCTTAGAACCGGTTCTGCGACTAATTAGGATCAATCACATGAAGATAAAAGAGATTTGAATCACACTTTGAATTTAAATAATAGAAGGAAACAGATTGGGAAATTTCAGGCGAAGATGAATCAAGAGAGAAAACCCTACCTCAAAAATTTTAAGATGTTCAAAATTTCTCCTTTCGCTCCAAAAAGTTTGGCTGCAGGAATTGGCCTTTTCTGCTCAGTGGTGAAGCCAGAGGAAAGAAACCTTGGGTTGTGATTCCGTGAAGACCAGAGACCAGAGACTTGAGAGGGAGAGAAGGAGACTGAGAGAGTTCGGCCAGAGAAAAATCACAGCGCGCAAAGAAAACGACGGCGACGACGATCCGACTGATTGAACTAACTGGGCCGGCCCAGATAACTGCTGCGCTGGGTCCACCACAGGATTGGCCCGAAGTCCTAGCTTTTTTTTTTTAATCTTTTTTCATAGGGTGATAGAGTTCACTGCTTAAAATAAAATTAAAAAAAAAAAGAGGAGGAAAAGAAGTAAGTAGGAAATTATGAGAATAGCCTATTAAATGCATATATTAGGATATTTGTCTTAGTAATTTGGATTTTGTCATGTTAATCACTTTTTATTTAGCTAAACATCTTAAAGTTATTATAAATATAATAATATTTTTGGGATGCCTCTTTTTTTTTTTTTTTTTTTTTTTTTTTTTTTTTTCATTCCTCCAAAAACCAATTATGGGAGTACTCTCTTAATCATGCTTAGAATTTTTGTCTCACTCAATTATTGATTCAGATTTATACATTGTTGATTATTTTTTATTTCACATTATAAGAGGATAGAAATTCTAAAAATGTTATAAATTATGTAATATTTCGGTGATTTTTTTTTTGGGTATTCCTTAAAAAACCGGTTTTAACATGGAATAAATTTGATTGGTGCCTTCTAATTTGGGTACTATCCTAATTTTGTCACTTAGAATTTTTAATGACTCCCACTTTACCTTTTAAAATTTCAAAAATACAACCTTACTCTTGATTTTTTAATTAATCCCACTTAAGCCCGTTAGTATTTTCTTTAAAATTTGATGAAAAATATGGGATCAATCTTATTTAACTTATTATTTTAGAATTTCCGTTAAAAACAAAAAGAACATGACTATCTACTACACTTAACTTCCTCTTCTTCCACTCCTTTTTAACTAAAATACAAACAGAAATGATTAAGTATGAGTAATTTAGAATTCAGTTAGAAATATTAGTTTTTAGAATTAAAGAACAACGTGGGGATGCTAAGACGAAGGTAAGTTGGTCTTATTTATTTATTTATTTATTTTTAATGATAAGCTATGAGGAGACAATTTACAAAGTTTGGTCGTCAAGCTTTCAATTGATTCCTAACTAATTTAACGATAAAGTTCATTTAAATAAAGGCCAAAGAAGAAAGCACCAGAAATACAACAATAAAGTTTTGATTTTTTTTTTTTTTAAGAGAGAGAGTGAGGTGAACTTAGGAGAAACAGAATCTAAAATAATTCTTAAAGAATGTGAACTCACCTCTGGATGAATATTTAGAAATAAACGTGATTTAAAAAAAATCGTCAATCTATTTATAGAGATTCTGGACAAGCGGCTGTTGTGTTCATTTAATGAGGAAATGGTTGAGGTCGTTAATGTGGCTATTCGTGCTGCACCTACAAGAACCCAACCATCCAGCCCATATGTCATTATTGACCTCTGTCGGATGCATGATTTCTACATGGAGATCTCGTTCCACTTTGAGAGCTTCCTGATTCCCTTCGTCAGGAAGATTGCTCCCTCCGACACGTACAAGATTTGGAAGCACAACAGCAATCTAGATGCTAGCGATGGAGACCAAAGCCACGATATTTCGTTGAGATCACTGCTCGTCCTCTATTGCGACAACTGCATAATCTTTTTCGTCTACGAGAACACTGGCTCATCGATGAGCAAGTCTAACATGGTAGGGTTTTTCTCGCTTAGGCGCCTTTCCCAGAAAACTCCTTTGATTGCCAAGCTATCTCCGACAATTCATTCCACGCATCGTTGCCACCATTCTTGGGAGAACTGGAATGCGAAACAATTTTTAGAGAATGTAAACTCAATTATGGATGAATGTATAGAAATAAACGTGATTTGAAAAACAAAAACAAAAACAAAAACAAAAACAAAAACATGACATTATCAATCTAGTTATGGAGGTTTTGGACAAGCGACTGTCATGTTCGTTCAAGGAGGAAATGGTTGAGGTCCTTCGTGTGGCCATTCGTTGCACGTACAAGAACCCGACTCTCCAGCCCACGTCTCATTGTCGTCTTTCGCCAGATGCATGATTTCTGCGTAGAGATCTCATTCCGCTTTGAGAGCCTTGTGATTCCCTTTCTCAGGATGATCGCTCCCCCTGACACATACTAGATGTGGAAGCACGAGACAGTTTCGGTGTTGGCGACGGAGATCAGAGCCACAATGTTCCGTTGGAATTGCTGCTTGTCCTCTACCGCGACGGCCGCAGAATCTTCATCACCTTTGATAACGCTCGCTTGCTGATGGGCGAATCTGACATGGCCAGGTTCGGATCACAGTTGCGCCTTTCCCTAAAAACTTCTCCGATTGCCACACTGTCTCCCACACGTCGTTCCAAGCATCATCGCCACCATTCCGATTGAAGGGAAGAGGATGATGGTTTGGAAGACAATTCTCTGTTTATATTATCGACTATTTATGTGGCGTCCCGCGTACGTTACCATACCATCCAGCCGAGTTCTGACGCCGACCGTGATGGCTGGCAATCTCGTGGGTCGTCATTCTCTTACTTAACATACTTAACTTTCCATTTTTAATATTCTCATTTTAAAGCGAAAGTAATTTCTATAGCAATTTTTTTTAACTTACATATTATATCTATATTTCTATCATACTCTTATAACATATAATTCATAAATTTCTTTTTTTTAACTTCCTTTTTGAACGCTCAGTGAAAGACTCATGATAGTACCATACCCTCACCCAGTCTCTTGGCACGTGCAGATCCGCCCGTTGTCCATCATATTACTTAAAACTAACAGGTTATTTACCTGTAACATATGAACAACTAATGAGCTACATGCTCAGTAAGTTCAAACATACATTCATTAACTTATAAATACTAATAATATATATTATTACTAGAATATATGACATCACGTACATCGTCTATACATATCATTAAAACATAACATAGAATGTGAGCTTCATCATGCTCGTTTATTTCTTCGCTAATCATTCCCATCATTCTATTGATAATCTCTTATCATTCTATTCTAATCTCTTTATTTCTTTTCTTTTCATTCCTATCATTTCTTAACTTTCTGTTCTAAACTTTCTTATATATTCTATTGCTTTGTCCTCATCTCTTATCTTTTCGTATCTTATAAGCTAGTAACATATACACTAGCATAATATCACGTAAAAACGTGTCATTCACATCATACACATAACGTCAAATACATCACATCACATATATTAATTTCATTATGTTCTTATAAATTTCGTTTTATTATTTATTTATTTTTCATCGATTTCATTATGTCATTCTTTCATATCATTCGTTTCTTTTCTTATTGTTCTTTACTTTTCTTTTTTTTTCTTTTCTCTTCACGCACTCTCTTTTTCTTTTCTTTTTCTTTTCACTTCCCTTTCCTTTCTTTTATTTTCACTCTCCTTTGGTGGGCCCGTTGCTGAACGTACCTATTTGCGCGCGAACAGTGGGAGGAGGGGAAGCGACCCACCAATCTACCTCACAGTCACATTAGCTACCGCACCTTCGGGATAGGGTCTAACCTATAAACTACCGCACCTTTGGGGCAGCGCCACATCTGAGTGGAGGATATAGACCTGAAGTCTCGACTGTATAGGGAGACCGGTATGCCAACAATTAAGTTTTCAGCCTTATTATCTTGTATGCTTTTATTTTTCTTATATTGATTTTTCGTTGTACATCTTTTTCATGACATTCATAATCTTTCCTTTCTCATTTTTCATAAAACATTTCATGGGACATTTGTTCTTTCGTTGTTTTATCTTTTTTTCGTAATTCTTTCTTATTGTCATCTCATTCTTTCATTCTCATTTCGTAAGACATATATCGTTGTTTTATGTTGTTGTTTTTCTTTTTTTAATTCTTTACTTTACTCGTGTGAATTATGTCAGTCACACTTTAGCATATATAGCACATATTACTTATATATCATCACATCACATCATAACAAACAAAAATACGTTTAGTTATGTGCAGACAGTTATTCTCTGTTTATCATTTACATCATTCTATCTATTATATCTTATCATCATACTCCTATCGATCATAGCCTATCATTCTATTCTATCAATCACATCTTATCGTTATGTTCTAATCCTTTCATTATACCTTTCATCATAACCTATCATTACTTCTCTTTCTTGTCTAACTCTTTGCTTTCATATCATTTTTTATAAAACACCTATCATTTCGTTCTCATAAAACATACCCTTTCTTAATTCCTTTCATTACCGATCATCGTTGCTCTATCAATCATAACTTAACTTCCATAAAACTTTTCATAAAATATCTATTCTTTCCTTTCATATCTCATCTCTTTCTTATGCATTCTATAATAACATTCTCATTCTTACTATTTCCATTCTTCTATCTCTCTTTCTCACATCTTTACCCTCATAAAGCTTTTATAATACATTTCCTTCATAATTCAATATATATTCATATATATGTATTTTTTTATAAATTATTTATTAAAACTTATTTTTTAACATCATCATAGTATTGCTATAGCGTTACTATAACATCATCGTAAATCACATCATGACATTTACATACAAAACATATAAATACTATAAGCTTGTTCATAGTTGCAGACGGGTAAATGTCTGAACTTACTCATAACATGCTTATCCTTTTCTTGGAATCTATCGACATCTTTTGTCGCGTCTGGATCGGGTTCCTATAGACAAACATTGTCCGTTAATCACATTTTCATTTATAACTTTTATTTTATTAAAAAGCTTGATTCTGATCTTATAACCCTTAATTATAGCCTTAGGACAGCTTTTTAAACCTTAATGGCCATTTTCGAATTTTTCTCCAACTTTTTGAAAAATTACGATTTTACCCCTAACTTTTGACAAAATTACAATTTTACCCTTAGCATGATTTTTCATAACTTAAACCTCAATTTTGGCTTTTACAAACTTCATTACCCTATTCTGAGGTCATTGGGGCTCTTTTCCCATAATTTGAGAATCTTTAGGCAAAATGACCATTTTGTCCCTGATGGGTCGTTTAATCATAACATTTTCATTTTCATGCTTAAGCTGGATTTTCTAAACCCAAAATCATCTAATTAACTTTTTAAATCTTATCGGATTTTTTCCAGATCAATTCTTATCATTTTACTAATTTTTCACATTCCCGGCCCTCGGAAAGTACTATTCCGACCTAAGAGTCGGTTTCATGTTTTCCTTGCGTTCTAGGGTTTCGAAGGGTCGGTTTACTAATTATAACTTGCCCCCTTCCTTTTTCTATTTCCTAATTCCTTGAGGGGGCTCGGGTTTCCTTCCCAATCATATTTTTAGCCCTCGTTTCTTATATTACCCCTAGTGCCATTTTTAAAAATTTCAGCAGCATTTCCGCTTAATTTTTGAGGTTTCGGCGTTTGGGAAATACCTGAAAACCATCTATCCTGATCTAATTCTATCACGTACTATACCAGAGATCTAGATTTTATGTATAACTCATACTGTTTACGTAAAATCGTTACATTATCACATATTTTTCTTTTCCTCCATTACAACCATTTTCTTCTTTTTACATACATTCTTTTCCATAATTTTCATACCAATAATTATAAAATCATACAATAGTCCCAAACAATTAAATTGTGGAACGTAAAGAGGTAGGGATTTATACCGAATTGCAGTCCGATCTCGACGGTATAAACCCTAATTCTTCGTTCTTCATATCTGAGGTCCCGTCTTGCAAATCTGACTCCGCGGATGTGTCCGGAATGTCGAAAATAGGCCAACGGGCCAAACTTCCAAAATTTGGTCAACGGTCGCCGTTGACCGACGGCAACGGTGGAATGTGGGTAGTCCATCTTGAAGACCTCGACGTGAGGAACTCATTGGTAATGTCAATTTCACCAACTGAAACTCCTATGGCCGGAAATCGACCCTCGAAAAATCGACGACGGCGGCAGTGTTGGATTTCCATTTTCCGGCGATTGTTGCCCAAAATTGGCTTGGGGCTTTTGATCTATGTGAAATTCTGAGTATTTTGATACCTACCTCATCACTCAACTCCGTCGGAAACGGCGGGTTTCACGGTGGCGACGGCGACGGCGACGGGCGGAGTTGGGCGGTGCGATCCGGCGGTCGTTGAGCTGAAACAACACCTGGGTTTTGTTCTACTCTTCACCACGAATCCATTGGGACCGGAATCGTGGCATTTGGATGTCGGACGGCGGAGATACGGCGTCGCAAAATTTTCGACAGCCGGCGGCTTCAGGCTGCGCGTGCGGGCTCCTCCGGCGTCGGTTCCGTCGACTCGACCCACCGTTAGACTCAGCTCGACGAGAGCTTTCCGATGATACCGACGGTGTCGAAAACGGACACCGTTTCCGATAGTTGGTAACTGTATACGTGTGGGTAGAGAGAGAAAGAGAAGTGAGGAGAGAGAGTGTACGTGGAAAAATGAGGAAATTTCATTTTTTTTTTCACTTTTTGTATACTTTTTCGTCCAAAATTTCAACATGGGCTATCCTGACTGATTTGGGTGTCCTGAATCCAAATATATCAGTTTTATTTTCATCTGAGGTCATCTTGACCAGTTTCTAATACTGTGAATTTTCAGTCAAAAATTACCCTTGTGCTTAATTATCAAATTTGAGCATGCTGATAGGCTATCCTAACTAATTTGGGAGTGCTGAACCCAAATTTATCAGTTTTATGTCAAGATAATATCATCTTGACCTACTTCTTGATACTGTGAGTGACACATACGTATACACACTTAACATCACTATCAATCATTTTTCATCTTTTAACATTATTAGAATATTTTATTTAGTTCTAAACAATATTAAATCACTTAATTTCACATTTTAATACTTAAATTTATTGTGTATTTATTCTCTAAAAAATATAAATTTTCTCGATTATCATAATTTACCAACTAGAATCTCTGGAGTTGGGAATTTCTCGTAATGATTTTACCTTAAGACATCTCTTGATATTGTTAAAAAGATATGAAAATGGGAGACAAGTCTTTTTATTTAAACCCAATATTTTTACTTTCTAAAAAGGTGGAAGAAGAAGAATTATGCGGGCCCCATACCTCTTACACATAAGATCCATGTAGGGTCGGAGAGTAGACAAGCGAGCTAAGCAGCATTTCCCAAGTTTTACATTAGTCCTAGAAAAACCTATAGTCTGTATGTTTAAACACTCCAATTTTAAAAAATAGAAAAAAAAATCCATGTTTAAAAAGTGAATTTTCTGAGCTTTTATGTGTGAGTATAAAATTTTTTTCCTCTTTTACACATTTTTTCTTTATGAAAAAGAAAAATTTTGTACCTATTCAAATAATTTTTCACGTTCAAACAAAAATTTTTTTAAGATGGAAGCATAGTATTGCCACCTAAGAATCATCCCTGGGTGTTTTACTTATTTTTTAATGTTAATTTTTTTTTCCTGTAACCTATGCTTCTTAGTATATCAGAATATTCTAGTCTATCTTAATATTTCCTTATCTATCATCACCGTTGATTGTGACACCACTCAAGTGCTAGATTAATGCTTTGTTTGGTGAACATATTGTATTTATATTATATAAATACAATGCGTTAAGTATAATTTGAATTTGAAGAAAAAGTATTAGTATTGTATTTGAATGTAATGTGTGTTTGGGTGAAAAATATTTGAATTATATTTTAATAATAAATATGTGATGTGATGGGTAAAATTAGAGGAATAAAAAGGAGAGAGAGAGAATATATGATGTAATTAATAAAAGTAATAGAAAAGGTAAAATAATAAATAGTGATTGTATTGGATTTAAAATGTGATGTGATTGGTATTTAAATGAAATGCTTTTGTATTTAAATGTAATGTAAAAAAAAAAACGTGTATCAAACATGTATAAATTTACCACCGGGGATATAAGACTCTCTCTCTATATATCTTTTTACATGGATTCATGGAATAATAATTGTTCAAACTAATACACATGTTCATATTGTGTGAATGTTCGGCAAGAGGGCAGGACTCCCGTTGACGTAGAGATCAGCTAAACATCTGGGGCAATAGGATCTCGTCTATGTAAATAAGAGTATGGTCAAGAATTGGGTCATATATGCGGGTCATGGCTTTTTGAAATAGTGATGGGTACACGTATAAAACTGCCTTGTTACCTTAGTTGTGACCCTTGAGGTTGAGGAGGACTTTTGAAAAAGTGATTGGATAGCTCATTGTACAGATAGAAGAAATCCAGGACTTCCTTGATAGCCTTTTTGTATGATTTCTAAGATGCTTCTGAAGACTTTTTATGTTTTTCTATTAATTATTTAAACAATATTAAATTTCCCTATACAAAATTAGTGGAAAAATAGGAAATTTTTTTTTATAATAAGAAAAAGTCAAAATGAGAATATATTTATATAATAGCGCCATTACCGCTAGATACAGTGATATTATAAGAACATCATAACGTTGTGGGCTGCCGCTCTGCCAATTGGAGGAAGAAGGGTGGATATTGCCACTCTGTCCAAGTGAAAAGGATCCAAATGTTCCTTCTTTTTAATTTTCTTTGCGATTAATTAATGAATCAGGATCAAAATATTTGGGGTGTTAAATAGAAAATTCTAGTAAGGGTCATGACACTTGTCAGGATATATTAAGTCAAAGATCAATTTATGAATACCAACTCTATTTCTCTAATTTTAATTTGAGTATTAAATTGGTGTGTGAGTGATTATATATTTTTATAGTACATATTTTTAATTGATATAATGATTATATAAATGAAAAAATAACAACTCACATAATATATAAAGTGATATTTAAAAATTAAAATTAAAATTGATATTTCGAATATTTTTCTAATTATTGAAGCAGTCAGTATACTGGTTATCGTGTCTGTGAAGAAACAAAAAAAATAAAGATGTCTCACCTTTTTTTTTTTTTTAAATCTAATCTAAGAAGAAAATTAAATAAGAAGAAGAAGAAGAAGAAGAAGTAATTGTCACGGCCCTCATGGAAAGAATAAAATAAAGTTGAGCTACACGGTAACTAATGAACTGTCGAGGAATGAATTGGAAAAATGGAAATAGAAAGCCGCGTAGGTTTTTCTGGTTCTCAAGCCACCGCCGAACCAATCAACAAACAGAGCATAATCCAGCACTAGCAACTTTTTGGAAAAGATTTTAGTAACACAATACAGACATGCATATGTGTCCTAAAATATATAGGAATCTTATCATAAGATATGAAAGATTAATATGATTTATTTTTTTATCACAGTTTTATATAATTTTTTATTTTTTATATGATTTTTATCAGATTTAATGTCAAAAAAATACATTATGGGATTTGATCTTACTTTCCTAATATCATTATATTGTTAAATAAATATGATATTATACATTTTTTAATGTTACTCTTCTTGTTTCTGCATATAATATATTTAAACTATATAAGATTTGGATGACATACAAATACATACTCGGAGAAGTGGACATATTATATGATTTATTTTTAGAGTACCATGGTGAACATGTGATGTGCGAAATCAGCGGCCAATTACAAGTGCCTCGCACTCCCGCCAATCCATGAGCCACAATATGACACAAATGGATTTTGCCTATTGAATACCAACTTCCCACGAATATAATTGGGCTCCCACTGCTTCCCCGTTTGTGGTTTGGACTGGTCTGAAATGTGTACTGCTGGATCCATTTGGCACCCTTGAAAGATCCTCCTTCGTATTTCCTTCTCCACGAAACTGCGAAGCCGCTGTCCTTGTACTTTCTTAATTTATATACACACGCCACATATACAATAATCATATTAGGTAGATATTGTTTTCAAAAACATTATGATTATGAACTTCACGTCTGCAATTATGGGCAAGATGACTAATAAAACCTTGAGGCGTCATTTATTTTTAATATTGTATTTATATGATATTTAAATAGAATATAATTTTTAATTAAATATAAAAATATTAAATTTAAATATTAATTATATCATAATATAATCATTATTTATTATTTTATTATGTTTATTAATCACATCATATATTTTTTTTCGTACTTTTACTCATCACATCACATATTCATCAAAACACATATTATATTTAAATGTAATACAATACAATATAAATGCTTTTCCTTTAAATAAAAATTGTATTCAATGTATTACATTTGATTGTAAAACGTTTACTAAACAAAGTTTAATTTAGTTTTGATTTAGTTTAAATCAAACCAAAATAAGTATTTGGATCAAGTTTGAATATAATTCGATAAACTTTATTTTAATAACACTTAATCTTTATTTTTACTAATTTAACATAATTTTTAATATAAATTTAAACTAAATTTTTATATATTAAATATTTAATTTTAACTGTAACTTAATCTATTTCAAGATAAATCTAAGCTAAAGCGATTTTTTTTTTTTGGCTTGAAATGGTAGTAATTACTTGATATATATATTTTGATTAAGCAAAATTTATTGGTTTTGTATTAAAGAATTTGAAAATATCTAGAAAATTTATTGATTTTGTATTGAAGAGAGTCCTGCAAAAGAATCTACAGCATCAGTTGAGTTGCAAATTCTAACTTGAATGAGCTCAATTTAAACTAAAATAAACATATAGCCTAAACTGGATTTTAATTTAGATTAGTTTAAATTGAATTTTAACTTGGATTTAATTTAATAAATTCAACTTTAATAATTTTTTATTCTTATATTTATTATTTTAATATAATTTTTATATAAATTTAAATTAATATTTTACGTATTAAATATTTAATTTTAATTCTAATTTAATTTATTATAAAAAGTTAAACTGATCGCGGATGCCTAAGAAAGTAATTAAAAAAAAGGAAGCATCAAAGAAAAAGAATTCTATTATATCCTAGTCCCACTCCTCCCTCTTATTTATTTAATAGGACCACCCGACACATTTCCCCCAAAGCCAAAACCCCCCCCGCACACCAAAAGGAAATTCCCAAACCGAAGCTCTCTCTTTCTGGTTTACTCACTCTCTTGTCCACACACACAACTCCAACTCCAAAGTTAGAAACTTCACAAACTTTAATCGAAGAAGAAGAAGAATCAATGGATTCAATCAAGTCCTTCAAGGGCTACGGCAAGGTCGACGAGCTCGAACAGCAAGCCTTACACCGAAAGACCCGCCGGCGTCTCATCATCATCGTCGTCTCCTCCATAATCCTCTCCGCCGTCGTCATCGGCGCCGTCATCGGCTTCGTCTTCCACAAGCGGAACACTTCCTCTTCCTCGCAGGACAGTTCTTCCCCGGCCAGTGGGTTGACTCCGTCCGCTTCCCTCTCCGCTCTCTGCAGCGTGACTCGGTACCCGAGCTCCTGCTACTCCTCCCTCCGTGGCTCCAACACCTCCGACCCGGAGATACTCTTCAAGCTCTCTCTCCGCGTCGCCATCGACGAGCTCTCCCGGCTGTCGAGCTACCCCGACGAGCTCATCGCCAAGACGAACGACACGCGTGTGCGGAAGGCTCTCGACGTCTGCAAGGCCGTCTTCGACGACGCCATGGACAGGCTGAACGACTCCATCTCGTCGATGGAGGTGAAGATGGGAGAGAGGTGGTTGTCGTCGTCGAGGATCGACGACATCCAGACCTGGCTTAGCTCCACGATCACGGATCAGGAGACGTGTCTCGACGCTATGGACGAGCTGAATTCCACTCTCAGTCCTCAGTTGAGGACTCGGATGCAGAACTCGACTGAATTCGCCAGCAACAGCCTGGCGATCGTGGCTAAGATCCTGAGCGTGCTGGCGAAGCTTAACGTCCCGACTCACCGGAGGCTTTTGGGACTCCGGGATGGGTTTCCCGAATGGGTCAGCGCCGGCGACCGGAGGCTGCTTCAGGATGATCAGCAGCAGTACAACGACTCGTCGACGGTGCACGCGACGGTGGCGCAGGACGGGACGGGGGATTTCAAGACCATCAAGGAGGCGGTGAAAGCCGTCCCGAAGAAGAGCGAGACGAGATTCGTGATCAGAGTGAAGCAGGGGACTTATGCAGAGAATGTGGTTCTGGACAAGAGCAAGTGGAATGTGATGATGATCGGAGATGGCAAGACCAAGACCATTGTTTCCGGTAACTTGAACTTCGTCGACGGCACTCCCACTTTCGACACTGCCACTTTCGGTAACTATTTCTCTCTCTCTCTCTGCTATTTTTGTGGCAAATTACAGGCCTAATTCAGCTGCATTTTTAATGACCCAGTTTAGGAAATTTTATAGAATTTCAATACCAAGGCATGATGTTGGTGTTTTTTTTTTTTAGGTGGTATTCATTTCTTACAATTTTTCCAATCAGCTTTCTGATAATATAACAGAAATTCCATGTGCCTTGTGAAGCTTCTTACCGGGTCAATTAGGGAACCACATGGTTTATGTTTCGTGATTTGATTTTGATGTGTAAATCGCACCAAAGTAATCTTTAGCCCTTCTTACTTACTTTATTTATTCATTTATATTTTTGGGTTGGGGGTTTGATATCAGCCAAATATTGTTAGTTTAATTTGGATTACAATGCTGTCACCATCGTGGATGCCCACCATGTGCTAGTCTTATGTAAATTTTCCAAATATCTCAACTCACAGACGGTCCCATTTGTTGACACGTAAAACCAGACTGAGGCCTGCAACTGCTATTTAAATATTAGGAAAGACTTTTCTTAGATTAGTCAATGCATAAAAATTATATCATCTGAATTCTGGAGTCTTTCTTCGTCCCTGCCGCGTTTAGATTTTAATGAATGTATTTGCCAATTCTGATTTCGTGACGCATCGTCATTGAAAGAGGACCATTTCTACCACATGAAAAAAAGTCTCTCTCTCTCTCTCTCTCTCTCTCTTGTCCTCATGATCTCTGTGGACATTGAAAAGTTTAGAGACAGATCATGTGAAGTTATGCCCCACCATACAGCGGTACTTGATGTTGGCTGACAAGTGTACAACATTCTCAAATCCAAATAATTCCCAACTTGGTCTTTCTTTCACTCTTGTCGAATGGACTTGATGTCTTTCTACAATTAGGGCCTATAAAAAGTTTTTTTTTTTTTTAAGTCAACTTATTAGCACCATTGCTTGCGTATATGGCAGCACTCAAACTCGTTTAGTCTATAATTGCGGTTAGCATATGGGTTTGATATAATTTTCACATCAGACATAAGAAACCAATCTATTGATTGATGTTGTCTTTGCTTTCAGAAACTGATATGATTTTTCTTGCATCAATTCTGCATAAAGATTGACATATAAGATTATTTGAAGTCTCGGAGTTAACATGCGATTTTGTGAATTTGTGATTGGTTGAAATAGTCTAAATTGCTTGAAAAATATGACATTCTTGGATCACAACACTAACTGTGATCAACATTATCTACGTGAAAACCAGCTGTTGCGGGGAAAGGCTTCATAGCAAAAGACATAGGGTTCATCAACACAGCAGGGCCAGAGAAGCACCAGGCAGTGGCATTCAGGTCTGGCTCGGACGAGTCTGTCTACTACCGGTGCTCGTTCGACGCCTTCCAGGACACACTCTACGCCCACTCCAACCGCCAATTCTACCGCGACTGCGACATCACGGGCACCATAGACTTCATCTTTGGCAATGCCGCGGTGGTGTTCCAAAACTGCTACATCCAGCCACGCCAGTCGCTCCCCAACCAGTTCAACACCATCACAGCTCAGGGCAAGAATGACATCAACCAGAACACGGGCATTTCAATCCAGAAATGTACGTTCTCCCCCAGGGATACCAACCTCACTGCCCCTACTTTCCTTGGGAGGCCTTGGAAGGAGTACTCTACGACAGTGATTATGCAGTCTGAAATTGGCACGTTTTTGCATCCCGCGGGCTGGAAAGAATGGGTACCCAACGTTGACCCGCCCAGCTCCATATTCTATGGCGAGTACCAAAATACTGGGCCTGGATCCAGCGTGGAGAAGAGGGTCCAATGGGCTGGATATTGGCCCAGTCTTACGGCAGATGAGGCTGCCAAGTTCTCTGTGGCGTCATTCATCCATGGTGAGAAGTGGTTGCCTGCGACGGGTGTGGAATTTAAGGAGTCCTTGTGATTGGAAAATTTGGTTTAAAACTAGTGCTTTATTCAAGAGTACAGAAATATCAAATACTGAGAAACTAGAGAATGGTCAATGTCGTTTTTGGTTTACATTACACTACTCATGTTTTATTTATTTATTTATTTATTGTTTTCGTCTTTTAACCTGTATACACTCTTTCTTTCAACAATTTATTTTTTGTGTAAAGATGATATAAGTTAAGGAAATTGATGGCTTACTTTCCTGATAGGATGTGTTTTCCTGATTCTTTTGGTAGAAGATTTGTAAATCAGAAATATGTTATATATTCTCATTGCTATTCAAAACATACTCATCAAAACGAAGGGTTTTTTTTTTTTTTTTTGGTTTTTTCCAAATTTTTTTCCGCTAGGTGGGTTGTGAAGAAGTTGCTGGTAGTCGGTCGATTTAAAACCAACAATTATCTGACCGACATAGAGAGCAATTAACTCAATTAAATGAATGAGAAAGGGGAATCATTTGGGTCCATTTCATTAAGTGAGAAAACAACTAGTTAAGATTAAAGTCGATGGCTTTAGTTATGGACTTTTGTATGGCTTACGTCAAGACTCACACGGGGCGTTTGATTAGGGAACTGAAATTAAAAATGCATACCTGGAAGCACATCTCTATGCTGTGATTGAGCATGAGTGATGGAGACTGATCTAATCTAAGTTGTACTAAATGGAAGGATGAATCACGCTTTAGCTTTTGATTAAAAAAAAGAGAAGAAGATAACTCAAGATGAGTAAATATAATAATGCGACGCAAATTTAACTTCTAACACCGCGCGCATAGATTGTGATGTCCAACTCACATACATATATTACGATAATCCAATGAGCTAGTATTGTGGCTTCTAACATTTTCTATCCTATGTAAACGAAAGAAAACAATGTTGGCGAGCACTTGTGCATATCTAGAGTCTACAAACAAGACAGGCCTACGCTGATGCATTCACCACCCAAAAAGCCCATCAGAATGGTAAAATGGAAAGGGTAGTATTTTTTGATCACGACCCTTACCATGCCATTACCCAACAAATATAATATTATACATAATATAATTGAATACATTTTTTTTTTATTTGTTAGTGGATGAATACTTATATTATTTGTAGTTATGCATAAACATTTAAGTGGCGTTTGGTATTGTTTTTGAAATGTTTTCTGTTTTCAAAAAAATTGAAAATGAGAATGTTTTAAAAACTGTGTTAAGATCATTTCTGAAACTGTGTTTGATTATATTTTCTGAGTATATATTTTGAAAAACATAAAAATGAAACTTTATTTGATTATATTTTTTCAAAACCCATTTTATTTTCAAAAAATCCAAAAAACACAATATTTTTTGAAAATGAAAACAAAAAGTGAAAACAACCTTTTTTCGTTTTCAAAAAACCAAAAAAAACAACATAGTTGAAAATGGTGTTTTCGAAATGATTTTGAAAACGTTAAATAAACAAATGCTATTTTGAAACCGTTTTTATTTTCTGTATTTTTGAAAATGAAAAATCGTTCTCAAGAACAAAAACAAACACCTCCTTATGCATTCGATTTCCCGTACCACAAGTTTCTAATCAATTTGGCCAACAAGCATCTCTTCAAGAGTGTAAAATTTGCAAAGGAATATGATTCTTTAATTTCTGGCATCCGTCAAAGCATTCTCACCATTTTCTCACCCGTAACATTATGCACCACATTTCCATTTGGGCTTTTATTTAGGGGACGTTTGGTAAACGTATTGTATTTTGATTGTATTTGAATGAAATTTGTTTTTTGAATGTTGTATTTGGTTGAAAAGTATTTGTTTTGTATTTGAATGAAATGTGTGTTTGGATGAAAAGTATTTTAGAGTTGAAAAGTTGATGTGATTGATAAAAGTAGAGATAAATAGTGGAGTTGAAAAGTTGATGTGATTGTTTTAAAAATATTTTGAATAGTAATTGTTTTCGTAGCACTGTTACAAAATTTATGTTTGGTGTAAAATTGTATTGTATTTGAATAAAATTAAAGTAAAATTTGTTTGTCAAATATTGCCTTATTTATTTATATTTTGCAAAGAGTAAACACCGTCACATGACAGGTCCTCGAAGTTAGAGGCCTAGGCTACACTAAATGCTAAATTCTAATAAAACTTCTATTTTTTTAATCCTATCAAATGTACATGCATTTACACCTGTACATACACACATACATTGTCCGAGGTCAGAGATACTTTGTTGAGGGGCGGTTTGGTAAACGCATTGCATTTTGATTGTATTTGAATGAAATTTGTTTTTTGAATGTTGTATTTGGTTGAAAAGTATTTGTTTTGCATTTGAATGAAATGTGTGTTTGGATGAAAAGTATTTTAGAGTTGAAAAGTTGATGTGATTGGTAAAAGTAGAGATAAATAGTAGAGTTAAAAAGTTGATGTGATTGTTTTAAAAATATTTTAAATAGTAATTATTTTCGTAGCACTCTTGTAAAATTTATGTTTGGTATAAAATTGTATTATATTTAAATAAAGTTAAAATGAAATATTAGTAACAAATGACACCTGAGTCTTCCGAATTTACCACTTCTTCCGCTAGTAGTTTTGCCTCTCCCTGTTTTACCATACCAAAAGGAGTTGCAACAAAAATCTCAAAAACAGAAAGAAGGAAAAAAAAAAAAAAAGGGACAGTGAATCATATGTTATGTTTATTTACAGTTTAAATATAATATAACTTTTTATTTAAATATAATATTTTTTAATATTAACTCAAAATTTTAAAATATTTTAAAAATAATTTTTTAAATTTACATTATATTTTTTAATTTATTTTTATTAATTATATTAATTTTTAATTTTAAAATATAATTTAAATATTTTTTATTTAAACATATATTATTATATTCAAATATAAAACAAATGTTTTTTATTTAAATATAAAATATATTTAATATATCACATTTTAAACGTAATACAAATCTAATACGTTTATATCAAACACCTTATTAATGATATATTTTTAAAAATAAAATTTTTTTATTTTTAAAATATAAAAAAATTTAATATATAAAACAAATGTTTTTTATTTAAATATAAAATATATTTAATATATCACATTTTAAACGTAATACAAATCTAATACGTTTATATCAAACACCTTATTAATGATATATTTTTAAAAATAAAATTTTTTTATTTTTAAAATATAAAAAAATTTAATATAAAAATAAAAAATTATTTAAATAGATAAAAAATTTTAACTAAAAATAAAAATTTTTTATATTTATACATAAAAATTTAAAAATTTAATTTTTTAAATGAATATTTTTTTTATAAAACAGAAATAAACAGAGATTATAAACTGTAAAAAAAAAAAAAAAAAGAGAGAGAGAGAGTAAATCTGGACGGTGGGGGACTTTTTCGGATGACTCATAAATAGACCCATGCTTAGGAGAGAGAAAGGCAGGCTACAAGGAGAGAGAGAGAGAGAGAGAGAGAGATGCGAGTTCATATTCCGTGGGCGCCTGGAAGCTGCGGACTTTGAATGGGAAGCGTGGACAAATCTACCACGAACCAACCAAAGTCAGCTTCGGAGGGAACGCCCAAAAAGCGTAAATACAATTCCTAATAATAAAAAAAAAAGTTAATATTGAGAAAAAATTCGAGGCCTTGCCACATAAAAGCAGAAAGGACCCCAACGCGATGCGGAAATCCGTGGCCGGCAGGCTTAGAAACGCACTTGCGCTGTCTTTTCGGCAGAATCATCGGTTTCTTTCTTCTTCTCAATCACGTTCCTTCTCCTCCTCCACTTCCACTCCTCCTGTGCTTGATTCTGCGGCTTCTACTTCCATGGCTGACTCTTCCTCTTCTTCTCCCCCGCTCACTCGCCAGACCATCAATCCCAAGGTTTTTTTTTTTTTTTTTTTAGTTCCGAAGTTGGATTGGCCAGATCGGTTTTCTATATGGGTTTTGTGTGTTTTGCATGTTTGGTTTGGTATCTGATGAATTAACGATAGCGTCCTCCATTTGGTTCCGTTTGATACTCTCTCTTTAGTCTCAAAGTTTGCATTTTTAATGTGTTCGCTTGATTTTATTTATGGAATAGGCAGTTGATCTTTTGTTAAACCTCGTTTTCTCAGATTTTTACGAGGTTCTGTTTAAATATATATATTTAGTTCAAAAGAAATTGAACTTTAAAGTTGATAATAGTACCAGTGCCAGATGGGTTTTGCTAGATGAAGTTCTATTTGTTATTGGATTTCGCGTCATTTTCCTTATTCTCAGGTTTTCTGGTCATCTAGTAAAGCCATTTCTTGATTTGCACCAATGAAAAAATAAATAAAAATAAAAATTTAAAAGTGAAAGTATCTATTTCGTTAACTGGGATGCTGTTTTGGTATTTGGTGGGGGGTGTTATGCTAACCCGACCCCTGTTGAGTAAAATATTAATATTTTCTTCAATCCACAGAAGCCATGATGTTCTTGTATGCTTTTTTAAGTGAGTGCACCCGAATTTGACAAGAATACTTTGGTTCAAAATCGGTCTAAACAGCTCTCCCTCATACGTACAAAATGGAAAGATTAGGATCACACTATACATGTGTCTTTTTATTGAACAGATTGATTAATGTTTGCTATTACTGGTACTGTGAGATGGCCATTAACGGTTTCATTCTCAATTTTTTGGTTCTTAATTTTGAAAAATCTACCAAATTTGGTAATTTGTGTCAATGAAAAAAGTATTTCCTTATGTTCTTGTGATTTTATTGATTCCACAGTATTTTCATTAAGCTCTTTTTTTGCTAACTCCTCTGTTAGTGCCGTCAATTTTCAGGTTCTGAAGTGCGAGTATGCTGTACGTGGAGAAATTGTCACCCTTGCCCAGGTATATTTTATTCCGCGGAGCTCAAGCAAAATTATTGGCATAAGAACAACATTTTCACATGAAGAAAATTCTGAAAGATGATAAAACTATTAAATTGTGGAAGTTGACTTCTCTAGCAAAAAAAAAAGTTTATACATTACACACGGCATTGTGTCAAAGTGCTGCTTGTGCTTCTTCAAAATCATGAAGGGGCAACTTGAGAAAGATAAATTAATATATGTTCATCGTATATTTTTAAGTTTGATTTTTTTTCAAGTCAGCTTATCAAGGAGATGTGTATATATAAAGTCTCCATTAACTATATCTGAATTGCCCCTTCAATATGCACCTGTCACAGAGATTACAAGAAGAATTACAAAAAAACCCAGGTTCCCATCCCTTTGATGAGGTATGTTGTTGACATTCTTTTCCAAGTTGACCTTTTATTTTTTATTTTTTGGGTATGAATTGTATGGTAATATATATATGCTTTGTTTATAATAAATTTTCATTACAAACTTCAATTTTATTTGATATAAAATCAAAATATGTGATTGTTAAAATTTTATTAGAAGTTTGAAGAATGGTATCTGAAGTTGTTGTAGTAGAAGTTTCCTGGAAGAAAAATGTAGTTTAACTTTTAAAGAATGGTATCTGAAGTACCTCTAGTAGAAGTTACTATAGAAGAAAAAGTGTTTTTAATTTATGTTTTGTTTGGATCACTGGTTGGAATTGAAAATTTTAAGTTGGAGTTGAAATTTTTAGGTTCAAATTTGATTGACTTTTTAAAAAACTAGTTATAATTTTTGTTGACTTTTTAGATAAAGACAAAAACTGAAATAGATAAGTACAGTTTATTTGGAGTTAAAATGGTGACCAAACAAATGCTTAGTCTCTCACGGTATTCCCTCAAAATTATATTAGTCAAGACAAGAGTGTGCACTGATGCTCTTAAGGCAATCTTGCTTGAGTACTTCGATTGATCTTGTGCAGATACTTTACTGCAACATTGGAAATCCCCAGTCTCTTGGCCAGCAGCCAATTACGTTTTTCCGAGAGGTTGGTTTGCTAGACTTTAAAATGGAAATCAGGATTTTTATTTGAATTTGATGAGATTCTTAGTTATTGTTGTTGGTCTGTTAGGTTCTTGCACTATGTGATCATCCAGCCATTTTGGACAAAAGTGAAACACAGGGCTTATTCAGGTACCCAAAAAAAGTCAGTTGTTGAAAAACCTAGAGACTGTTAATGTGGTGCAAATCTTTGATATCATCTACATTGCATGTTATAATGCAAGCAGTATGGTAATTAATCAAATGGTTGTCTAATTTTGAATCCTTTGCAATTAAATAAGTAAGAGACGACATTCAGAAATCTTTCTTTAATCTCTTTCTTCGCTGATCATCTTCATGACCTGTCACAGTGCGGATGCAATAGAGCGAGCTTGGCAAATTCTTGATCAAATTCCTGGAAGAGCAACTGGTGCTTATAGTCACAGCCAGGTAATTATAGCCGATTCCACTTCAGATAACTGAAAACAGGCAAATCAGAAAATCTGGAGTTATCTGTACCAAGAACTTTAAGCTAAAGGCAATACACTATCATTATCTTCCTCTATTTCTCATATTTCTCTCTTTCTATGTCAGGGTATCAAGGGGCTACGTGATGCAATTGCTGCTGGAGTTGAAGCTCGTGATGGCTATCCTGCAAATCCAAATGATATTTTCTTAACAGATGGTGCAAGTCCTGCGGTAATTTTTTATGGGGCGTTTATTTTTTGTATTGCGTTTGCATTGCGTTTAAATGCCATGCAATTTTCATCTAAATGCAAAAGTTTTGTGTTCAAATACAAACTTTTCTATAGTACCTTAAATACATTTATTATTCCATAATTTTTTAAAAATAAATTTTTTAAAATCCATTCATATTATATTATTTCTTTATCTTATTTTTTCTATCTATTTTACTAATCACATCAACTTTTCAACTCTAAAATACAATTCAAATACTTTTCATCCAAACACACATTGCATTTAAATGTAAAGTAAATACTTTTCACTCAAATACAAAATGTATTCAATGCATTGCGTTCAAAGTAAATACTTTATCTTATTTTTTCTATCTTTTTACTAATCACATCAACTTTTCAACTTTAAAATACAATTCAAATACTTTTCATCCAAACACACATTGCATTTAAATGCAAAATAAATACTTTCATCCAAATATATTCAATGCATTGCGTTCAAAGGCAATGTGAACGCAATACATATACCAAACGTCCCATTAGTTTTCAGCCTTTCATTTTAAGTCATATTAATATGTTCTTAAATATAGCAAATTTCATCATCAAGGCATATATGAATTTTTTTTCCCCTTTATTTCTCTGAATATAGCAAATTTCATCATCAAGGCATATGTGAATTTTTTTCCCCTTTATTTCTCTCCCCAGGTCCACATGATGATGCAATTGCTTATTCGGTCAGAGCAGGACGGAATTCTCTGCCCCATTCCTCAGTACCCTTTATACTCTGCTTCTATTGCCCTCCACGGGGGCACTTTGGTATGTTTATATCACATAGAAATGTATTATACACAGAATGTTCCGTCTATTATTCAGTTCATAGTCCTCTCATATTCAACGGCTTTACCTGGCTGTGAATTTTGATTAAACTGGATTTATTAGCAAATTTTCTGAAATATGCAGTAGTAAGTAATTCCAATGGGCAACCTGGTAGTGTTTAGAAGTTGAAATAGGAATTCTGTTAATCACTTCAATGATCTTTTTCAGTGTTATGGGAAGCTAAAACCTGTGACCTGATTTTTTAGGTTCCTTACTATCTTGACGAGGCATCAGGATGGGGATTGGAAACTTCTGAACTTAAGAAGCAATTGGAGGTGGCCAAGTCTAAGGGAATCAGCGTGAGGGCCTTGGTAGTCATCAATCCAGGCAACCCAACAGGACAGGTGTGCTTTTATTAGCTATGACATATGCACATACTTGATAATAACGAAGGACCAAATTTCACGTCATGGTTTTTAAGTGTTTTGAAAAAAGACATTGCTCTTGAAGAAGATATTTGAATTCTTTAGAGTTGTAACCTAAATTTTGGAGTCTTTCCTGTAGGTTCTTGCTGAAGGCAACCAGCGGGAAATTGTGGAATTCTGCAAGCAAGAAGGTCTTGTTTTGCTGGCAGATGAGGTTGGTCTTGTTTATTTGATTCAGTTTATATTGGTGATCAAATAAGTCCCAATGTATTGTAGCTTCTGTTTTGGCCGCTGATACTACTGTCTGGCAAATGTACATGACACAGGTATATCAGGAAAATGTATATGTTCCTGACAAGAAGTTCCATTCCTTCAAGAAGGTTTCCCGGTCTATGGGGTACGGTGAGGAGGATATTGCCTTGGTATCCTTCCAGTCAGTCTCCAAAGGTGAACGCCTATGGATTTCAGTTTGATGTGATTAAGGGTTAAAGATAGGAGTTGGGCGTATTAATGAAGTAGGATGTAATTGATTTACAACTTTATTTATTGGTTTCAGGATACCATGGGGAGTGTGGAAAAAGAGGAGGTTACATGGAAGTTACTGGGTTTGGTGCTGATATAAGGGAACAAATATACAAAGTGGCTTCTGTAAATCTTTGCTCAAATATCTCTGGTCAAATTCTTGCGAGCCTTGTTATGAGTCCACCCAAGGTTAACATCTATTTTGCTCCTCATTGAAGAAATTTGATATCAGATTTATTCTGGTAGCTTGAGCTCATCGGATTAAGACCGATGACAAGAGCCTAGGCCTCCTTAATCAAAAGTGCTTTGACGTTGCTTTTGTCATGTGCATTGAGACTAAAGATGAACTAAATTTGTCTATATGCAGGTTGGAGATGAATCTTATGAATCATATTGTGCCGAGAGAGATGGAATTTTATCATCCCTGGCAAGGCGTGCCCAGGTTAGTAGAATAAAAAATTCAATTGCAAAG
Source organism: Antiaris toxicaria (assembly GCA_035233585.1). Classification (NCBI taxonomy): domain Eukaryota; kingdom Viridiplantae; phylum Streptophyta; class Magnoliopsida; order Rosales; family Moraceae; genus Antiaris; species Antiaris toxicaria. Next base: position 109,304,473 of record CP141154.1, on the reverse strand, counting down.
GAAAGTTACATGCATAGGCCGTCAATAGGACTAAGTTAGTGAGACTAGCGTGACTCCAAATTTCATATCTCAGTGTTGCCTTTTCATGTTGTATGCATGTGTTCAGGCTAACTGGAAGCTCTTACCGTTCTTCAAACTCAAACGCTAGTCTTTAACATTATTGTACTTGAAACTTACTCATTGTTAATACAGACCCTGGAAGATGCCTTTAACAAATTAGAGGGTATAACGTGCAACAAGGCAGAAGGAGCAATGTATCTCTTCCCGTGCATTAACCTGCCTCAGAAGGCAATAAAAGCGGCAGAGGCTGCAAAAACCGCACCTGACGCTTTCTACTGTCGCCGCCTTCTCAACGCAACCGGAATAGTTGTTGTTCCCGGTTCTGGCTTTGGGCAGGTTAGTTCTGATACATCATTTTGTGGGTTATTCTGTGTGACTATTAAAGTTGTTTCTAACTATAAATTGTGATGGGCGTGACAGGTCCCTGGCACCTGGCATTTTAGATGCACGATACTGCCGCAAGAGGACAAGATCCCGGCAATCGTCTCTCGGTTGACTGACTTCCACAAGGGATTCATGGACGAGTTTCGCGACTGAGAAATCCTGATTTTGTTTGCTTTCTTGAGGTATTTCAAAATAAGGTTTATCCATTCATACACAGGAGCATTGTTTTGGGAAACAAGTTGGACGTTTTGTTCGTTGTATTTCCTTTGTTTTTTGAGTGAAACATGTTGGAACTCTCTCTCTCTCTCTCTCGTATAAGGTAATCAACATTCAGAATTCAGTTGAAATTTAATATACTCTCATGGAAGTGAAAGTAACCTGTCAAGGACGACAAATTTTTATTTTTATTTTTATTTTTTGTTTTTCTATAAAACACAGTACCTAAAAACGGCAGCAATAAGAAAACAACATTGTGATATGGTTATAGACAAAACATGAGAGAACTTGGAAATAAATTAACGATAAAATACAAAAGCGACAACAGGTAAAAAAACAAGTACAACAAAACCAGGGACAGAGAGAGTGAAACGTCAACTACCATAAACGCTAAAAAAGTTGAAACGAGACAAAACTCAGAAATTTGAAAACGACGGCTGTAATGAGCCAAAAAAGATTATAATACATGAAAAAAAAAAATCAAAATATAATTATATAAATTTGGGGACAAAAAGGATGAAGTTAAACTACATTAAGAGGACGTTTGGTAAACATATTACATTATTTTGATTGTATTTGAATGAAATTTGTTTTTTAAATGTTGTATTTGGTTGAAAAGTATTTGTTTTATATTTGAATGAAATGTGTGTTTGGATGAAAAGTATTTTAGAGTTGAAAAGTTGATGTGATTGGTAAAAGTAGAGATAAATAGTAAAGTTAAAAAGTTGATGTGATTGTTTTAAAAATGTTTTAAATAGTAATTATTTTCGTAGCACTGTTGTAAAATTTGTATTTGAGTGAAGTTAAAATGAAATATTGTTGCCAAATGTCCCCTAAAACGGGAAAAAAAAATACAAAAAAAAATACAAAGCAGAAAACGACCACTATGATGAACGACATAAAGAGTTTAAAACGACAAAGGATGGCTTGCACACGACAAAATAAAGCTTATTAGCCATTCTCACGTGGGAGCCTGGTGGTTTCTCATTATTGTGATTCACGCCCATTCTTATGTGGGAACTTGTGTAACATTGTTAACTAGTTTATAGAGTGCTTGTCCGATGCAAATATAGATATGGAAAAGGGTGTGTTCGAGAAATATTTGGAGACGGTGAAGTAGGGCCAGTAATTTAGGTTACGACACGATAACACGATATAAAATCTGCACGAAATTAGAGGGTTTGAGTTTTTTTTAAATGGGTTTAGATCAAAAAGGGTCGAACCCGTCAACCCGCAATTGACATGAAATAACTTGTTTAACAAATTAATTATATATGAGTTGACCTGAATATGACTCATAAATTATTCATTTATAATCTTTAATATATTTATATTATTATATATATTATAATGTTTTACTATTATTAATTTTGAGTTTTTAAAATTCAAAATTCAAATAAAATATATATTTTATTTTATATATATTTAAAATTTTTCAACATAAAAAAGAAAATCTAGATTTTACTTTTTTTTTAGTCTTTCATTACTTTTACAGATCTGCTCACCACATCCAATCGCCCTCTCCTTCCTTCACTCCATCAACCTTCGCGATAACACGATCAGTCGTCCCTAACCTTGTCATCATTATTTTATTTATATTTAATTTAAACAGGTTAATTTGGGTCAACACGATTAATAAATGGGTTGGGTTTAGGTTTGAGATTTTGATACGAATATTAAATGGGTTGAATTTAAGTTTAGCTAATAATGTCAATTAAGGAGCAAAACACAACACGAACACGACACGATAACACGAATTACCAACCCTATGGTGAAGTAATGTTTAGATTGGAAACGGTTGTCTGGGTGAGGACTTTTGGAAATTAGTGATATAGAATGCAGTGCAAAAATTTGAAATGTATTCAAAGAAAAAAAAATGTAAATTAAATCTTATTTTATTCATTCATTGTTATGAATATTTTGATACAATAATCATTTTACTTCAATTTAAAATGAGAAATTTAGGTAGCGTTTGGTATTGTTTTTGAAATCTGTTGAGATTTCAAAAATGCTGAATTTGAGATCGTTTTGAAAACTGGTCTGAGATCGTTTCTGAAACTGCGTTTGGTTTTATTTTTTGAGCGTATGTTTTGAAAAATATAAAAATAAAACTGTGTTTGGTTATATTTTTGAAAACCAATTATTTCATAAGTATTTTATGAAAACTTTGAAAACCAATTATTTCTCATAAGTATTTTATAAATATATATTTATGTTTAATTTTTAAAAAATTATTGTAAATATCAAAAATTAAATTTTACTAATTAGTATGTCATTACTTTAATATTTTAAAACAACATTTTATTTTTATACATACCTGAATATTTCATGTATGTATTATAAAATTTTTGACATGACCTACCCTAAAATATGGACTGTCCAAAAACTCCAAAAGCTTAACCTGTAAAAAAACAAATTCCAATTCCCAGAACAGTTTCAAATACAATTTCAAAATCTAATATATTTAAAAATATTTATCAAAATCTATTATTATTATCATTTTCCTCATTCATGCCCTCTCTTTTCCGTTCTTATTTCCATTCCTTTTCCGTTCTGCATATTCACAGACACACACACATATATATTGCTTCTCAAGGGCACTCGGGCGGCGGTGTGAGATAGCAGGGGGTGTGGTGACTTGCAGAGGCTAGCGACGGCTGCGACGTCGTCTCGGGGACAGTGTCGTGGGTTGGATGGGATGGAGAGTGGTTTGACGTTCACGAGGCGAGGACTCGGGTTGGGCTCGCGAGGCTCGGTTGCGGCTGAGAAGGGGCGATTTGGTCACGGCGCAGTGGCTCGAGCTCGATCGGCGAGCTTTGGACCGGTCGAATGGCGATGGGTGAGGGAGGCCGCGAGCTCGGATGACTCGGGCTTGGCACTCACTAGGCGGTGGCCCGGCGACAGGGGTTTGCGAGGCTGGCGTGGCTTGGGCCTGTCGAATGACCTCCCGAGCTCCATGAACAGCCGCCGTCGTGAGCCCAACGCCACCGCCCCTCATTCGCCACTCACACACCCGAATAAAACCACGGCCTCCATCTCCACCGTGAGCCAAAGCAACCACGGCCTCCATCCATCGACCACCAGCGCCGCCCTCCTCTCCTGCTCCATCTTCGCCACGACGAACGGTCCGCCTCCTGTTGCTCCACCGACCGCGAGAACGAGAAAGAGAGAGAGAGAGTCGTCGGGAGAAAGAAGAAAATGAACCGGGAGGGGGGGTGGGTGTTTGAGAATGAAAGAAGAAAACGGGGGGGTTTGAGAATGAAAAAAAGAAAACGAAGAAAATGATGGGGAATCGTTTTCAAGTTTTACTGAAAAAATTTGAATTGATTTCAAATTCAATTTTCAAAACCAATCTAACCAAACACGTTTTCAATTTGATTTAGAAAACGATTTCCTATGGAATCGTGAAATTCATTTTGAAATCAAAAACAAACACGGCCTTAAGGTTTGAATTTTTTAAAAAATAAAAGACAAAAAAAGTGAGATGTTATCATGTGCCAAATTTTGAATTTAAAATTTACACATGAATATAAAAGATTTAGTTATTAGTATGCCAATAAATTTTATTTTGAGAGTTCAATTTAAAATTTTTAATATATTAAAACTATTAATTTGAGGATATTTTGTATATTTTTAACAAGTTTTGAAAATTTTACAATTTTACATCAATTTTTATAAAATAAAATAAATAAATAAATAATCACCAACAAACAAAACAAAACCCTATCTCTCACTCTCTATTATTTTTTTCTTTCTTTTCTTTTATTTTTCTTCTTCATAGCTTACGTCTCATATTCTCTCATGTCTCTTTCAAAAGTTTTCAAAATTTCATCTCTTTTTCTCTCTCCAACTCACTTTCCCACTCTCTCTCTTACACCAACCCTTTTCTCTCATCGATCTCTCTCTCCCTGTCGCCGATACCATCTGTCACGGAGCCCAACACCCCCAATGATATGAAAAACAGTGTAAAAATTAAAAATTGTGTTCAATAAAAATATACAAATTAAATCTTATTTTATTCATTTTATTAATACGAATATTTTGATATAATAATTATCTTACTTTGATTTAAAATAAAAAATTAAATATTTTTAAAATTTGAGTTTTTTTCTAATAATAAAAGACAGAAAAAGTGAGATTTAAAAATATTCTAACAGCCTGGAAATAAATTCCCAAACGGGCCCAACTTCTAATAAACGTTAAGTACAATTTGGAGTTTAAGGTTTTGGCCATTCAGGCATTGGAACTCTTGTTACATTAGTATATATCATGTTTCTGTAACAAATATTTTGTATGTATATATATATATATGAACGTCGTCTTGTGCATAATATAGGACGTGAGAATAACACTTTACCTTTTGTTTGTATGGAAGGTTTATTGTCAAATAGGAAAATTTTCATATTTTAAATGAGAGAGTCTTTTTAATTTTTAGAATAAAGTGATGTCTGAATGTGTATAAAATTTTTCATTTTATAAAAAAATTATTTAAAATTAGAAGAAATAATATTAAAAAATATGTATTACCAGATAATTCAAAAAGGATTCATTTTCATTTTCTAATGATTCGTTTTTACGGGGGTGGAGACGGAGGGAAGGAGAGGGACAAGGAGACTAATAAATCTCTTATTTGGTTGGAGGGAGGAGAGGAGAAAAAGGAGACACGAGGGATGAGCTTTCCACTAGAACCCGCAAAGGAGATCCTTCCACTAATAAAAGGGTAAACGAAACCCCTCACTTAAATTTAAAATACCTATTTTACTCTTTATAAAAAATTAACTAATAATAAAATGAAAAAAAACAGTAATTTTAGAATAATTATTAATCTATTCTTTCAATTCTCTTACTCTCTTACCAAACAACATAAATAATTTATATAATTCTCTCTTTCCTTTCATCTCTCTTCATCCTTCTAACTAAACATAACCTAAAAAAAATTTATAGAAGATAAGTTTAAAAAAATTATTTTTTTTTTCAGAATAAGAAAAATAATGAAAAAACTTAAAACAAATATTTTATATTTACAAATTTTTCTTTCTTTCCAAAAGTGAAGCGGAGCTCTACCAACTAAGTTATATCCCCCAGAGCCGAGGAGAGCATGCATGAAGAAGTCAAATGCTTCTTCTATTCTTTTTTTTAGTGCAGCTGGGTCATCCTGGTCTTGAACCTGAGACCTCACTCATGAAGTAAATCATCACACCTACGGTCCAACCAATTGGGAGAGAATTAATAGATTTAGTGCGTATAAGTATATATGTTTATTTTTCATCCTTTCTGGAGTGATTCTTTTACTAATGCGCCGCAGCCAACTCCATTTGTTAGAACATCTTCTATTGAGTCTCTGTACCTATCTTTTTTTATTATCGCCTTTTGAACTCTTGTTTGTTTTCAGAAAACCAGATTTGGCTTACGATTGCTCTTTTTTAATTCCAAGGTTTCTTTGAATTTGAAAACTATCACACCAATGGGACCCTCTAATAAATTTATTGGAATTGATTCTATATCAATGTAATCTCATCGTCCATACATAACGAATCAGTATGGTGTATTCATATCATAATATGTAAATAGTAAGACTTAACAGTCTTATTGAGATTAATGGAGCGTTTAGTAAACGTATTATATTTTAATTACATTTGAATATAATTCTTTTTTGAGTGTTGTATTTGGTTAAAAAATATTTGTTTTGTATTTGAATAAAATGTGTGTTTGGATGAAAAGTATTTTAAAGTTGAAAAATTGATATGATTAGCAAAAATAAAGATAAATAATTATAATTAAAAAATTGATGTGATTGTTTTAAAAAAAATTAAAATAATAATTGTTTTTGAAACATTGTTGAAAATAATTATATTTAAATATAAAATTTTATGTCTAATATAAAATTAATTTTTATAATATCAAAATTTATTTACTAAACGTAATATAAAACTCGTAGGGATTTCATCATTGAGGATTTGAATAAGACGACCCTCTCGGGTTTTTTTTTTGAAATCTCCGTCTATTCAACATTTGAGTTTATTAAGCGTACGACATAGGACAAATCTTTACGAGCCATTTATTAAAGCTGTGGAAGAGGTCAGGGGAATCATTAACAATTGATCTATTTTAACTCAATAACTCTGGACATCCGGAGCGGGTTTTCAACCCATCTTACGTGGCACACACTGACCCATGGGTCCCGTGGTCATGTCAATCTCCTTTGCTCAGTTTTTACTGATCTTTGCAGTGGGCTCATGATTTTATTTATTTATTTTTATGATTCACATAAACGGTCAAATTAGAGTGCAGCTTTGAAAAAAAATTAATAAAAACAAACGTAGTTACGAAATTGAACTAAAAAAATTTAAATCTATCGTATTATATCGATAAAAATATTTTTAATAGAAAGTTTGATAAATACATTAAGTTTTAAATATATTTAAATATAATTTATTTTTTAAGTGTTATATTTAATTAAAAAATATTTATTTTATATTTGAATAAAATGTATATTTGGATTAAAAGTATTTTAAAATTGAAAAGTTATGTGATTGATAAAAGTAAAGATAAAAAGTTAGAGTTAAAAAATTGATGTGATTGTTTTAAAAAACTTTTAAATAGTAATTATTTCCATAATACTATTGAGAATGATTGTATTTAAATATAAAATTTTATGTTTGGTATAAAATTGGTTTTCGTAATATCAAAAAATATTTTCCAAACGTGCCATAAATATAAGTTAAACAATTAAAAAAAATAACCACACTAATTTTAATTATTTATTTTTTTAATATTTTAAAATATAAATTAAAAAATCCTTAAAATAATCTCCATTCTTATGAATATATTTAACGTTTTTATCAATAAATTTTTTGTTATTGATATATTATATTTATTATTAATATCATATAGATAAGATCGATATATTATAATAAATTGACACTTTTTTTCGGTAAATAAGTTGTTTCTTTTCCTTTTCTTTTCTTTTTTATCACAATGATATAGCTAATAAGATAATGACCAGAAAAATAAAAAATTATTATTTTATTTATTTAATCTTTTTTTTTTATTTTCATTAATATTAAAATGAATCATACAAAGAGGAGAATAATGTTTAAAGCGAAACGCGCAATGGACCAACAAGAAGATCCTCTATTCTGAAGTGTTATGTATTGAAGATATCATATTAATAAGGTTGATATGTTATGAAGATCAATATCTAGTTTAACATATTTTGTTGTTTGTTATTGATTTGTTATATATTCAACATTAGTATCATATTGACAAAATTAATATGATATCAATATTTATTTGATAAATGTATCTTATTTTTGTTTAATGATAAAGTCAATTTGATAGTGATTTAATTTTTTTTTTTTTTGCATTTATTTTTAATTTAGCCTGAATATATGAGTTAATTTGATAAATGAATTTTGTCAATATAATTTATAAAAACTCTGACAATATGAAATCAAGCCATCAATATAATGTATTACATATTGATAATGACTTAATCAACATTAAAAATTAAACCACTAATATGAATATAATGTATATTTCACCACTAAATTTTTGATAAGTTGTTATTTGATTTTTCTAAGTTTTTAAACAAGTATTGCATATTGACGATGTCAATATCATATAGACATCTTTGATTTTAAAAAATTAAAAAAGCTAAGTTAAAAGGAATGTTACCGCTAGTAATATGCAACATTTTTTTTTTTAACTTCCTCCTTGTTAACGTGTTATATCTCTCTAAAAAAAATAACGTTATTGATTTACGTTAAAAAATCATATTAGTAAATCAAATGTTTTGAAAAAAAAAAAAGTGCATTAAATATGATGATTTACTCTTAAAAAAAGTCTCCTAAATGCAGGTTTTGGAGTGGAGTGTCACGAGTTACTATTTTTTTTTTAATGCAAAATGCAAATTATGGGGGGTATTTGTGGAACAAGAAAAATATTAAAATTCAAAATTCATTCAAATTTACAAATAAGTTAATTTATAGACATTCTTCAAAAGAGGTGTCAAAAACGATCATTTTGTGTAAATGCCTCTTTTGTTTTAAGTAAATTTTATCATTCTTCGTTTAAAAAGTGTTTTTTACTTAACCGATTTTTTTTTCCCTTGAATGTTTCTTTGCTGATATAAATAAAGACTTTTTACTTATGCAATTAAATATTTATTGAATTAGCTTAAAAAAATTAAATCAATATTATAGATTTATGTCAAACCACGTCGAATACCGTTAATTTAAAATATAATGTTTGCGTATAGAAAATTTGGTGTTATATACTCTAAATTTCATCTTTGTTTAATTTTTTCCTCAAAATTTGGAACCTTATTTAACGAAGCAAATACACATGGAGTAGAGAAAAGTCATGGAGAAAAAAAAAAAAAGAGCGGAGAAAAGCAACACATGAAAAAAAAAAAAAAAAAAAAAAAAAAAAAAAAAACTCTATTATACCAGGCTTCAATTTTGAGAAGGGTATCCTGATGGGGAAAAAAAAACATTACAGCATCAGTTTGCTTTTACTTTTTCCTATTTTTTTATTCTTTTCAAGTATCAAAGTTAAAAAAGGAAAAAAAAAAAAAAAAAAAAAAGCTTGGAGGCACGGCAATGTTATCATTATAAAAAGTAAATCTTTATAATTATAAGTAAATATTTATTAATTTTTAATTATAGGATTTATTTTTTATTAAGTTTCACTTAAATCACGATTTGAATTAGAAAATTTAAATTAAATTTATAATGAATTAAAATATAAAACGAAACCTTATATTTTATATTCAAATTTGAATTATATAATTTTATTTTGAGTGAAAAATATTTAAATGAAAGTATTTAAATAATAAAAATTAGATTTAAATTTATATTAAAAATTATGTTTCTTTGTATTTTTTCACGTGATTAGTATAAGTTTTTTGTGGTATAAGCAAAAATTTATAAATAACAATTTGAATCTAAAATATTATACAAATTATAAATTAAAAAAACCTTAAAAGAGACTAACAAACAAACACAAAATTGAGATGTTTTGTTTCTAGTATTACATTCGTATTACGTTTAAATGTAATATAATTTTCATGTAAATGTAAAAGTATTACATTCTAATGTTAATCACATTATATTTTAAATTTAATACAATCACTATTTATTATTTTAGTTTCTTATTATTTTTATTAATCATATTATATACACTTTTACTCTTTTTATTTTTGTCTTTATTTTTGTTCATCACATTACATATTAATTATTTAAATATAATTTAAATATTTTTTATCTAAATATATATTATATTTAAACATAATATAAATATTTTTATAAATATAAATTATATTTAATATATTATATTTATATAAATATAATGCGTTTATAAAAAAAAATCCGAGTTTGCTATCAAACGATCCCTTGACGTACGATGTCAACACACCAATGATATTTTATAACGATGCTCTGAAAAAAAAAAGCTCCCACTGGGGTCCACTTTTCTTACTTTTTCAACACGTGGAAATGCTTTTGATTTACGGAGTTGCTCATTTAACTCACCTTCATTTCTCTACCCGTTGTAGTTCGTACGGTGGGACTTTCCCAAAAAACCAAAAAAAAAAAGTTCGTACGGTGTACCGGAGTATACACGTGTCAAAGAGCTAGTTGAGCAATTTTTAGATCCACCCGTGATTGCCGCTATATATGGCTGATCATGTATAGTGATGTAGTTAAAACTGTAAAAAGAGGAAATAACAATTAACAGGCATCTTATTAAATTAGACATATTTTTTGATTTAACGGGACGTATGGAAAAAAATTTTATTTTAATTTTATTTAAATATAAAATAATTTTGTATCAAATATAAATTTTATAAGAGTGTTATGAAAATAATTATTATTTAAAATATTTTTAAAATAATCATATCAATTTTTTAACTTTACTATTTATTTCTACTTTTTCAATCATATTAATTTTTTAACTCTAAAACACTTTTCATCCAAATACACATTTCATTTAAATACAAAACAAATACTTTTCAACCAAATACAATATTCAAAAAACAAATTTTATTCAAATACAATCAAAATGCAATGTGTTTACCAAACGCCCCCTAAACCTTCCAACTTATAATAACATATAAAACTATAATTAAATTATACACATAATTATGTTTATATTTATTATTAAATTAGATATAAAATTATCATTAAATTATATATATCAAGATTATTATTAACAAATGAGATTAATTAATAACAAAAATATCCTTTGTTATTTAAACATTATTCGGCTTAAGCTATTAGTGTTTTGTTTTGTTTTTATTTTTATTTTTTCAATTTAGCTATTATTTTTTTGAACATCAATTTTTTTGCTAACTTAAAACAGAGGATTCAAACTTTGTTATTTATGGTGATTATTAGTAGATTATCCCTAAATTACTACTCAACTATTAAAACAGGGGGATTCAAACTTTGGTTCGTGGATCCAAATCATGTTCGGAGAACTCACGTGGGTTGTGGTTCGGTGGGTTGTGGGTAATCGAATAGGCTCATTTATTATTAATTAAAGTTAGTTTTTGATCCTACTTGGGGTTTTCAAATTAGATTTAGGTGTCTTTTAGCAAAAAAATTACATTTTAATTTTACTCAAATGCAATACAATTTTACACCAAACACAAATTTTACAACAGTGCTACGAAAACAATTACTATTCAAAATATTTTTAAAACAATCACATCAACTTTTCAACTCTAAAATACTTTTCATCCAAACACACATTTCATTCAAATACAAAACAAATACTTTTCAACCAAATACAACATTCAAAAACAAATTTCATTCAAATACAATCAAAATGCAATGCGTTTTCCAAACGTCCCCTTACTAAGATAAATGGGTGATGGAGAAATAGCCAAGAAAGCTCATTCCCTTGCATTAGGTTCTAAAATGAATTCAACATGAATATGTATATCCTAAAAATATCACAATCTCTCCATATTGACCCAAAAAACCTAAAAATGATTACCTTTAGAAACTTCCTACAATAGTCCCTCTAAAGACCAAGATGGTTTTCTTATTTTTTTTGACCATTTTTCAGAGTGTTACTTGTTCTGGCTCTAGATGCATAGTGTTTCTCTATATTTATTGTAGTTGCTTGCTTTGGATCGGTATTGGCAAGCGACCACTCCAGAGATGGAAGAGCAAGTACCATGCATGAAATAGCAACCTCCAAAGGCTTTTGAACTTCTGCAAAGCACTACAAATTTGACTGCTTTATCTGCTTTACCTCAAATTTTTATCATTCCTTGGAGCCTAATCAGACAACCATCATTCTTTAAATTCCAAAAGGGGATCGAGTGCATTGGAGGCTCTCTAAGGTCCAAGGCAGATTTATCCCAAGTAGCCTCCAAAATGGTTGAAAACTCCCTTATAAATAATCCCCCTTTCTCTAAAGAACAACAATGAAAATACAACCTCTCTTAACTCAGGCATGAGTATTCTTAGCTCTCTCTCTCTCCCCATTAGAAAATTCTTCAAAAACTCATCTTTTAGTATTAGAAACTTAAGAACTCCATTATATTCCTCAAGCTTCCTTATTTCTGGAAGTTTCTAGAAATCATCAAATTTCATCTTCAAACCAACCCGTGTTCGTCTCCAGAGCGATCTTGAGCCATATCTAGAAACACTCTAAAGACAATAGCCTATTTCTGGCTTATCTTACTAGAATCTTCATCAACTATTCAATAACTCCTCCCACAATTCTTTGATCTCACTGGTTTCTTTTAGTCAATTTTCTTGTGTTTTTGCAGATTCTCATGATGATTTAGCAATGAAGAACGTCCTGGGAGCCATCTTTGTTCGATTTCCTTTGAGTCTAATGGAACCTAAATCATGATGGAAGTACTATCTTAGTCTTTACTCTAGATCATCAACATCTCCAACCATGTTAAAACCATCACCATCCATTTAGAGATCACCAAGTCAATACCCATAACATGTCACCCATCGGATCTATTGACCCCATCAACAAGAGTTAATTTCTTTTAACACAAAAGATAACATAGTTGTTTTTTTTTTTTTTTAATTTCTGGTCATTATCGTGTCACAATTTTTTTAATGACTTTGTAATTACTAGCAGTCATAATAACTAATATTATCATTTGTAATAGTTATAATAATTATTTTGTTTAATTATTGATAAGAATAATCTAAATGGATGTTATTTTAAAAATACTATTTTCTATAGTGTTATACAAAAATTAGCCTATGAATAAATTCAAAACACATGATAATTTATGCAATTTTTTATTTTTAATTTATTGAGTATTAACAATAGGACATCTTATTTTGCATAATCAAATTTGTTGTTTTAATGATTAGACTAATTTTTCAATGATCTATTCATAATTAGAGTAATTTCGTGTCATGAGCCGTAAGTTTTTATAACGAACAAAAATAGACCATTAAAAAATTAATACAACAATTAAAAAAAAGCTGCTCATGTTGATTATGCAGAATATGGGAAGCTCCCTCATTTATTTACTTCAAGTTAAACTAAGATAAAGTTTTCCGGTCGTTTAAAAAAACCTAATTAAAATATCCTCATCCCAGTCCCCAATTTCAACCCAACAATTCTGCGTGCAATGCAAGTTTGTGGAAACCAAAACTCTTTTGATCAGCACGCGTGGTCATTCCTTCTTAGTAAGTCGTGGAAACCGGACACCACAGCCTCTTGGCTTACTTAAAAAAAAAGAAAAAAAAAGCAATTTCTTGTTTTCTCATTAGGCCAAAAAACAAATATACAAACGGCTTTACAGTAATCTAATCATCATTATCTTGATTTTTGTCCCATGACCTATAGTGAATTATTGCATGGAAAACAACCACAAGAGGCTTGGCTGGTGAAATGAGACTGATGCTTAGTCAACATCTTCTTGGCATGTTCCGCTGCCTTCTCAATCTGCTCCGTGTGTTGCTGCCTCGCCGCTACTCTCCACTCCTCGGCTTTCCTATGAACAACCGCCATCCTCTTCATCAACTTTTCCTCTAGATTCGATCTCATCTTTTGTATTTTCACCTTCAAATAAAAAAAAAATGAAGCTACTTGTTCAATTTGGATAGGAATCTAAACACGTGATGAGAATATTATGCCACGGTACACAGTCAAATCATTGAAATTATAACAAGCTGAGAAAAATGAAACTTGAAAAATATCAGACTGTCCACATATCATCGAATTCTCCGTAGACATAAACCGAAGTTCCAAGCAAGACAGGTGAAATTCCTATTCCCAACAGAAAAAATTCTAAATGTTAGAACTTCCCTCACATGGGGTTGGCAAATGTATGATATTGTTAATTGCCAAGAGGATGACTTTCTAAGAAGTTTCTAGTTTGCTTCAGTTGTATAAAAGCATGCACAAAAAGATTTTATACACACACACACACATTTTATATATTGAGGAAAACACTGTATAATGTATCAGACGTGGGACCAGACATCAGTAAAATAACAAGAGCGGGTGGCTCAAGAATGACTTTGCCAATAATAAACCTGCTAAGCCGATCCGAGTTGTTATAAAACAAACAGTTACCAAAGCATAAATCAGCTTTTTTTGACCGCCCCTTGGTGTATAGTATAATGTTTATGTTGGACTAAAATGTCATATCATATTATTTCACTGTTTTACTGGGTCAATTGCTGTTTGATCACGCATGGAGACAAAATTTAGCCAGCTATATTATTCTACAAATGGAACAAATAAATTACTAGTTTAAGAAAAAGGCCTACAATGGAATCTCAGTTTGCGATAAAGCTAGGAAATGAGAACTTAACTTCAGATTAGAAAGCTACAGGGAGATTATGATGGTATTTTATTTAATTACTTCCAAATTAATTACTCTGCTAATGATAACATGGTATATGACAAGTGCGTATAAGAAACAGATTCACACCTAAAATCTTATCGAAATGAACAACCAATCTTACTGTCCCATTTGGGTGCCTCTCGGCGGTAATTGACTAAACAACATAAGATTAAGAGGCTGATAATAAGTTGGAAATAGTCATAAACATGAAAGCAAGAGGTACCTCAAGCTTTCTTGATTGAGCTTCTGCTTTTGCACTTTGGAGATTGACCCAAGCTTGAATCTTTGCTTCTTCTCTCTGATACCTGAGAATCCCAAATCAAAACATATTTAATTCGTAAATCACAAAAAACAACAATTGAATGAAAAATGTAAAATGACCCCAAAATTACCGGAGACAGCATTTAGTCTTTTCTTCCTCTTCCCAAGCAGCTGCTCTCGAGTCAGGAGTGTTCTTATGGCATACATTGTCCGTCTCAAAATGTCTCAGGCTCTTCGATATCTCCTCTTCTTCCTCTTCCCTCGAACTCCAATTCGAAGTGACGGAGTCGTAATGTGTCCCGAGTTGAAGCTTGGCTAAATGGCACTCCTGCAACTGGGCAATATCAATGGTGCTGTTGGTACTGCTGGAGTACCCCAAACCCAACGGCCCCGACCTGCTTGCAGGCGTGTTGTGGCGCGCCGGGGACGAGCTCTTGAACGGCGTGTGGCACCTTGAGGTCGTCGAACTTCCGAGGGGTGTCATCTCCGTCCCGACGTCCCTATGTTGAACGTTGTGGACCACTTCCGTGCCCGCGTCCTTCATGGTCTCGCAGGGCGAGTTTTTGAATAGAAAGCCTTCTTTGTTTGGTTCTGACGCTCCGAAACTCGGCATTATCGGCTCTATGTCCTCCGTGAACTTGTCTGCATTAACAAACCCCACAAGGAAGTTGTCCGAAATAGAGATGTGATCATCTTTTAACTCAAATGTTTCCTCCATTAATACAAAAACAGACGTTTCATTGTATGATTTCCATTCACATCACACAAAATCCATTTGAATTGAATAGTTGAATTCAAAAAGAAAACACAAAAACAAAGAAATTAATCATTTTTAAATTATGTTCCTCCGGTTTCTAAGCAATCAATATTTATTGACATTGTTTGAAATACCAATCAGGAGCTACAGATAGTGAAACAGAACAAATCTACGTTTGTCAAAAAGCATAAGAACTTTAATTTGTCAACTCTAAACAGACAAGAGTGGCCAAAACAAAAAAAGCAAAAAAGAGAAAAAGAAAAAAAGAGAGATTAGATCTTTTTTTTTTTTTTCACCTTTAAGAAAGACATCCGTTGAACCCGAGACGCCATTAAAACTCACGACAGAGCTATGAAAGTTTGGGACCGAGACTTTTTCTTCAGTGACTCTGGACTTGTCGGAGAAGACATCCATTTGTTGCTTAACTGCGTCGCTTTGCCTGGCGGTTCTGACGGACTCCGACCACTTGACGGCGTGAGCCGGCGAGTTGTGGCAGGAGCTGTTGATGAGCCATTTCTCGGCGTCGTCCCACTTGGAAGGAAAGCTCTTTCTCGAGAAGTTTCCAGAGCTGAAAGTAAAGACCGGCCGACCGGGGGTCGAAGGAGCTTCCATGGCGGTTCTTCTGTGAATCACCGAGTTCACTCCTTCTCTTCTCGTCTGAGCTGACGAGGTTTCCAGAAAACCCCTGTTGGTCTCCGCGCCGTTGTTGACCGGCATTGGGAATGACTTCACGAACTCCGAGGTCTCCTTGAGATTAAGCTTGCAAAGCGGGTCTGGAAACGTCTCTGCAAATGGGTTGGTTTTGGTGATCATGGTTTTCCCGTAGAAGCTCCCGTTGTTGCTCTCCAAAGGCGGTTCCTGAAAGAAGGGAAAACAAAAAAAAAAACACAGAACAACATTAATTTAAAAAAAAAAAAAAGAAACCAAAATGTGGGAAATTCATTTTGCTTTGTTTTGTTTTGTTTTTTTTACCACTGTAGTAGTGTTTGAAAATGCAGAAGAAGTAGATTGAAAGTATCTGGGGCTTGAGAGATCCATGGCCGATCAAACTCAATTAAAAAATATCTATAATTAATATTTTTTTATTTTGAGAAAGAATATGAAATATGAAGAGAGTGAGGAGTGTGTTAAATGTGGGCTAGAGTAGCTATCTGCATCAGAAGGATTATATATAAAACAGTGAGTGGTGTCGAATTGGAAAGCTACTTAGGGGAAGCAGTTGAACAGTATTAAGCTGATGAAGGAAAGCATACAAAACATTGACTGGCTCGGGTTGAATTGAGTACTGTTTGCCAAAAACGACTCACATGGGATGGCCAGGCCTGGCCACTCCCCCCAAGCAACTAAGAAATAAATCAAGAAATCAAGAAATAAATGTCACGTTTGATATTTTTTTTAAAATATTTTTTATTTTTTAAAAAATAAAAAAAAAGAATGTTTTAAAATTATTTTAATATCGTTTCTGAAACTATATTTATGTTTTCTGAGTGTATATTTTAAGAAATATAAAAATAAATTTCTGTTCGATTATATTTTTAAAAACTAATTTTATAAGTAAATATTTTACGAAATTATATTTATATTTAATTTAAAAAAATAATAAAAAATAATGTATTAATCATAAACTTAAAAAAACCCTATTAATAGTGGGTTTTGTAATGAAGGATAAGGGTTGAAGACGTTGGTGGTCTGAACTCTAAATGACGGCGACGGCTAGATTTCAATCACGAGTCGATAGTTATCGTCGTTAGTCGTTAGTCGTCGTAGTGAGAAGGCTGTTGCTGTTGTCACCAGTTCATGATCATTGCCTTCGTTAGAGATAGAGGTCATCATCAAACATAGTCGTTGTCACCGATACTGTACAGGCAGAGTAAAAGAGAAAGGAAAAGGTTGGAGAAAATAAAAATAAAAAAGTAAAAATAATTTTTTTTATTTTCAAAAAACTTAAAAAAACAACATAATTAAAAATAATGTTTTCAAATATTAAATAAACAAACTGTATCTTAAGGTCATTTTTATTTTTTATATTTTTAAAAATGAAAAATCATTTTTAAAAATAAAAACAAACGTGTAAAAATAAATTGTCACTTTGAAAACAGGGATAATGTATGTTTTTAATAATTAAATGAACAACTAAAATAAATAAAGTATACAAGTACGAATAATTTATAGTATAATCCGAGCTACATCGATTTTTTTTTTCCTTCGGATCTTAGCGTGGAAATATCTAGTAATGAAATTAAAACCATATAGAAAATGACAGTAGCATTAGTCCTAGTGTCCTGCTCCAACAGACACCAATGCACAAGCCGACGAATCAGTACTTATAAAAAAGAGTTTGGGACTTGGGACTTTGGCTACGGAGAAAAAACGTCTGCAGACATTTTTTTGTCGAAGAAAAGGAAAATGATTGTTTATCTTTTATTTATTTATTTATTTATTTTTTTGTGAAGCTTCTTATTGGCTTTTAACCCTCTTTAGGTGTGCCGTAGAATGTCCATAGGCTCTTGTGTTGCGATGTGCTGTTTCACGCAAGACTAGGTGGAGTTTGGTCGCAATTTTGGAGATGTTTTTTTAGTTAGAAAAAGTTATTTTAAAAAATATGTTTAGAGAATAATTGTTTATCTTAAAAAATATATATAAAATTTTAAAAAAATAAAAAAAATCAATATATATTATTTTGTTTTCAGTGAAATTTTATGTAACTTAAAAAAAAAATCATCTGATTTAAATTTATATACATAAAGTTATAGATTTTTAAAGTTAAAGTTTATTGTAGTATTTTGAAAATATAAATAGTAAAAAAAAACGATAAAATAGAAAAAAATTATTTTAAAGGTGTTATTTTTAGTGTACCATGTGTCTTCTTTTTATTTTATTTTTATTTGTTTTCAAATAATTTCCCCTTTCCTTCGGCTTTTAAAGTTATGGGTTCATTTTCAAATTTGTTTCAGCTTTCCTGCAATTCTATTTTCGTGAATATTTTCGAACTGTTGCTTCTGTTTGACATCCCATTTTCAATCAATTTTAAAAAATTTTTTTTTTATAATATTTCATCTCATAAAAAATTGAATTTGCTATTTAAATTAAAGAGTTTACCCCTACGATACAATCACACAAACAGATGTACTCGCCAAAAAAAAAATCACACAAACAGATGTTGTATCCTCAATAAATAAATAAATAAATAAATAGTGTCTATTTGGATCATTAATTAAAATTAGTTAATTTTTTAAAAATTAGTTTTCTTTTTATTCATTGACTAAAAAAAAAAGATAAAAAGATAAAAATGTATATTTTATTTTGGATTCAAATAAAATTACAAACAAAACCTCATTTTATTTATTTTATTTAATTACCTTCGGTTAAATACATGGTTTGTCCATATTTTTGTCCATATTTTGGTCCGTTGTAGGAGGAAAGGGGACATGACAATACATAACCGGGCCCTTTTTTGGGTCAACTTAGATGTTGGGTCACTCTCTTGAATGAATAATTGAGATTCAAAGCATCA
Source organism: Antiaris toxicaria (assembly GCA_035233585.1). Taxonomy (NCBI): domain Eukaryota; kingdom Viridiplantae; phylum Streptophyta; class Magnoliopsida; order Rosales; family Moraceae; genus Antiaris; species Antiaris toxicaria. The sequence continues at coordinate 109,285,438 of CP141154.1, read as the reverse complement.
CAATTGCACCATCAGGTCACGATGTAAAGATAAAGGAAAGGAAGTAGTTGAAGAAATGGGATCAAATATGAACTAGTTTCATGAATGAGAAGAATCCCCAAACAAAAAAAAAATATATATATATATAGATAAAATGAGCACCTCCTAGAGGGAATATGATTACAGTGTAAGAACATGAACAATGAGATCTATAGAAGCTTACCTAAGACACAAGGCTATGAAGATCTAGGCGCGAAGCACCACCACACTGTCTTCCTAATATAAACCCCAGGATATGCTAAATTATCCTTTCTTTTTTTTTTGGGCCTAAAGGTTGATAATCTATGTAAGTATTGGTTAATGATAATTGTTGGGAAATAACAGGGTATTTACGCATTACGTTTTAATTGTGTTTGAATACAATTCATTTTTTAAGTATTGTATTTAGTTGAAAATTATTTATTTTGTATTTGAATGAAATGTGTGTTTGGATGAAAAGTATTTTAGAGTTGAAAAGTTGATGTGATTGGTAAAAGTAGAGATAAATAATATAGTTGAAAAATTGATATGATTGTTTTAAAAAACTTTTAAATAGTAATTGTTTTCGTAATACTGTTGAAAAAGATTGTATTTGAATGTAAAACTTTACGTTTGGTGTAAAATTACATTGTGTTTGAATATGATTAAAACGTAAAACTTTTATCAAACGCCCCAACGCCCCTTAAGATTAATCATAAATGATATCAATGATTAAATATAATTTACATTATTATTGATAAGGTATTACAGTGATTGCCGTGTTCTTTTCTTCTTCTCTTCTTTCTCAACATCAAACAAAAAGAAAATAAATGAGAGACATTATACTACATTGTCAATTTTCTTTGTTTATTCCATAAAAGTTGACTTAACATGATGTATGTTGCACATGACTAAATATTATGAGAAATTTTTTCAGATAACATCTTTTCTTATAAAGTCATCGGATAAGATCGTCTCTTCGGATAAATTAAACGCTTAAAATGAATAAACTCAACATGTCCTCATTATAAACGAAGAAAATGAGATGTAGGCAGTGAACGAGCCCAGGAAGGATTGCAGTGGTTTTTGGGGTTGCAAACACAGCTGCTAAATCAAAAGACACGGAATATTGGTCGCTTTCGACCAAAGGACAAGAAATGATGCATCATTCAAGCGCGGCAAAAGAGAGAAGAAGAGGAGACAAACAAAAATCGAATCTTTGCGTGAGAAAAGCAGGTTCATAGAAGAAAAACGACAATAAATACGGGCGTCGTTTTTTTTTTTGGGGCAGGTGAATTAATTCAGACACCAACAAGTTCTCTACTTGTTAGACAGAGACACCAAATTGCATTGTTATTTTGACTTTAGATTAAATTTCTTTCTTTTTTTTTTCCTTTGTAAACAAAAATGAAAAAAGAAATCTTTTATTTATTTATTTATTTTAACATTAGATTTCAGCTTTGGATGCTTCTCTGGTATCTATGAGCTGTTACTCCAGTAATACTCACAGTTAGCTATATATACAAGGTCAACCTAACCTTATCTTGCAAGGGCTTCATTGAGAAAGCATTTTTTGAGCTACTAAATCACTGTCCTATGCCCTGTAAAAGAAGGCCGTTGCTCCAGTTCTAGAGCTTTTCCCTACACTAAAGATGTTATAGGGAGCATAACAGCGTAGTTGATTTCTTTTTCTTTTACATAAATAGTTAAAAAAAAAAGAGCGAGAGAGAGAGAGAAAGAGAAGAAAAGAAAAGAAAGAGAATTCTATAAAAACACCGTTATGTTTCAAATTGCATAATTTTATGATAGCTGTAGAAATAAATAAATACATAAATAACAAAAACAGAACTTTGCATAAGGACCTAAAAACGGCAATTCAAATGGGACTGTATAAACAACAATTTCATGGAAACTTTATAAAAATGTCACAAAATTATGTATTAAATTAATTTATGTGATAGAGAAAAAAACTTTTATAGAAAACACTATTGATAAATATTTTATTCACCAATAAAAAGTATTCATTTACTATTTTATTAATAAATGAATAATTTATCAAATGTAAATATTTCTTTTTATCAATCTGCTTACGAGACCAGCATTGATGACTCAGGAAATCAGTCAGCATTGAAATTGGGAAGGTGACATTTGGTGCGGAAGCCGCTAGGCGACGTGTACAGAGAAAAGAGTGAGGGGAAGAACACGGTAAAAAGGGAGATAAAAAGGGCGGAGAAAGAGAAAAAAAGTTTTGAGAGAGAAAAATATAATTAAAAAATTTTTAACCTCTCTTTGTTGAAGCGGAGGAAGAGAAAAAAAGTTTTGAGAGAAAAATATAATTAAAAAATTTTTAACCTCTCTTTGTTGAGGTCTTGTGTTTGAATTTGAATGTAATGTATTGAATATAATTTATATTTAGATTAAAAATATTTATATTGTCTTTAAATATCATGTGTATTTAGATAAAAAGTAATTGAATTATGTTTTAACAATGAATATATAATATAATAGATAAAAATATAAAAAAGAAGAAGAAAAAAAAAAGAATATATAATATGATTAATAAAATTATAAAAAAAATAAAATAATGAATAATAATTATATTAAAATTAAAATATAATGTGATTTTAAATATTTTATGTTTGAATAAATATTATATTACATTTATAAATCATCTTTTGTATTTTTGTAAAAGTTTTTAAATTGTGAGAAAAATTATTCTACAATTATAAAGTACGGCATGTGGTCTAATTATCCCCCATTTTATGGTCTTTAAGCCTGAACAAGACGCACAAATCCTATGAAAACGACAACTCATGTGGCATTCAGAAACGACAGTAAATACCTTCTGGAAAACAACAATGCGTATTGCAGGTTGGACACGCTTAAACGTGGAGGTGGTGGGAGTCATATGTAATAACAAGTAGTTAAGAATTCAAGGTGAAATGGGTGCACATAAAAGTACACGTCGATTGGTTAAAACGTTTGAACCCCAAAAGAAAACCCGGTTGAAAATCCCAATTGAAACTCGACGAACGATGAACTACAATCCAAAGAGTAATACAAATCAATATCTCAAGAAAAAATGAAATTAGAAAAAACACCATGAAAATCCCTTAGCAGAAGCTATCTTGTATTGAATCAGAGTACCAAGAAAATGTACACCCTCTCTCCTCACGTCTCTCTCTCTCTAGAAAGAAACCCAGAAGAAATTCACTTTCTCTCTCTACGCTACTCTCCCTCTCTGGCACCTTTAAAACCCACTCTCTAACTATTACAGAAAAACGACGAGTACACTATTCTAAGCAAACTAATGTGTGTACAAGGTGCACTCACTGTGGCCCGTGTATTCTTTACGATCAGTATTATTGATTATATTTAAATTATGTTTAAATACAATATAATTTTTATTTAAATATAAAATTATTATATTTTAAATTTAATATAATTATTATTTATTTATTTATTATTTATATTAATCATATCATATATTTTCTTTTTTTCTCTCTTTTTCTTTTTATTTTACCCATCATATATTCATTATTCAAATACAATTTAAATACTTTTCATCCAAACATATATTATATTTAAATATATAAATACTTTTTATTTAAATACAAATTGTATTTCATATATTGTATTCAAATACAAATATAAACACTTTTTCTGTTAGTTTTACTAATTACATCATATACTCTCTTTTTCTTTTTTTTTCTTTCTACTTCTACTCATTATATCACATATTCATTATTTAAATATAATTTAAATATATTTCATCCAAACACATATTATATTCAAATACAATATAAATATTTTTCATTTAAATACAAATTATATTCAATATATTAGATTTAAGGTATTGTTTGGTAAGCGTATTGTATTTACATTATAATGTAAATACAGCTTACCAAACCATACCTAAGACTAATTCATAACGTCGGGTCACTCAATACATGAAACGACATACCACCTCATTAAAAACGACAGTCAACATAGCCAATGTTCAACACGTTTCATTTCCTGCATAGAAACGACTGCACTTTATAGCAAGGCACGTTACTTCGTAGCTTTCTGCTCATTAAACGGCACGTCCACACAACTTTTACTAAACTGCATGTCGGTTATTATATGGGTAAACGACACCAACGTTGATGTCATATCGTCCCAAAAAAGCATAAAGTCAACCAGACTTAAAAAAGTCATAATATTATTGCTCTTACTCTTATACACAAATACATGCATATGTACATTCACATTCATAATATAAATAAATAAAAATTACACGTGACATATGGTGGTGTCTTTTGACCAACCATTTCAAGTTAAAAAATTTCATTTCATTTTAAATTAAAAGCCCTTTTTTTTTAAATCAATACTATAATTATTTTTCTCTCTCTTAAATATCTGTTTATTTTAAATATCATTTCAAAATAAATTGATTTATTTTAAAACAACATACTACAGAGACTTTACATGGGTAATGCGTGTTAATTAGAATTAGCAATATAAATTAAAAAATAATCATAACTAAATTAACTTGATAGATTACAAATACTTAAAACTAAATGGTGTAAATTATCTAGAGTAAACGAGTCTCATCCAAGACAAATAAGTAGACAACATGAAAGGGAAAACAATTGGAGAAACAAAAAAAAAAAAAAATTCTAAGAACAAGATACTGTGACTAGCAAGTTGAACACAAAAGGTGGACATTGAGCCTTTCCAACAAAAGTAGCTTGACAAAACTACAACTAGGACCACGTCGTTCAGTGGCAATTAGCCACGATGGCAGGGTGGTAAAAACGACATGAGCATGAAGTACCCTTTTTTCAAAGCTAGTCAAACAAACGACAGCAAAGAGTCGGAAAATACCACGCCGTTTCAAGGGAAAGATGGTCGATCCACACGACAGCAATTAGCATGTCGTTTTGAAGTACTCCGTCAACTAGAAAACATGTAGGGAAGAACGACAGCAAAGACCTTGTCGTATGGATGCACGAGGCTGTGGAGCAAAGGTGCTCCGTTTTAAACTGTTGGGGATTTAAACTCCATAATATTTGATAGAGTTGTCAAATATGATACTAACATTATGGCTGTAACAACGATTGATTGTGGACGGGTTTTTATGTGGATACAATGTAGAAGACTCTTTTAAATTTAATTTAATTTTATATTCTACAGTCATATAATGTTGAAGATTTGATACCACTGAAATACAGTCTCAGCACTCAGTATTAAACCTAATCTCACATTCACATGTTGTATAGTCAATAAACGAACCAGTTGGTCTGCCCGGTTACAGTCATTCTTTTGGGTCCATTAATTTCTTGTAATTCAATTCATGTACATGTTTTCTCTCCATGCATTGAATTGGCATTTGGCCACTTTCTCAGCAATTTGCCAATGCTTCTTTTGCTCATGACATTCTGGATTAGTCGAAATTGGAACTTCCTATCACAAGATATTTTTCTCTAAAAGCCGGTCTACAATTACACAAAAATAAAGTAACATGTGAAATTGATTCATTATTAGTTTAAAACGGAGGCATATTAATAAGGGATTTTGTTAATCATTGTTGTAGAATATCTAGACGGTAATAAGTGATACGTGGGAAAATAGTCTATTTTAAAGTTTTTTTTTTTTTTTTAATCGGTGTCCCAAATTTGTTAAATAAAAAATAACAATAAAAATTTTTTTTTTACCAGAATTATGATTAACCATTTTATAGGTAGTCAATTTTAATCATAATTATTATGGTGGTTAGAGAATTGCTTAAAGGACACGATGCCCTAATCATAAATTATCCTTGCCCTAATTTTAATCATAAATTAGATAATTTATAATTTTTTAATTTAGGTGAAAATTTAATTTTATCCTTACTTTTCATTTTCGACTTGCGTGTAGATAAAAAGGCTAACAAGTTAACTAGTTATATCAAGTCAAAATTTTCAGAATAAAAAAAATGAGAAACTCTCTTTGATTGACAGGTATAAAGTTTTTCTTATGGGACCTATCTCATAAATAAGGGATCATAGAAGAATCTTTTTAAAATAAGTTTGTAACACTTACCTATCTACCTAAATTCTCTTTAATATCACAATTTTTGAAAAAAAAAAAAAAAAAAAAAAGAGAGGAGGCAAACGGGTCACACAAAATTATTTTTAACTGCAGAATCTGTGTGACATGGACATACCCTTTCATGGAAGATATAAGCACAAATGCATCAATACTGGCTGTGATTTTGGACCATATTCTGGAATATAAAATTCAACCATCTTTCTCCTTGTCATAATATCACACTTTCTGAAAACAAAAAGAAGGGAGACAAAAGGGTCGCACAATATATATATATAATATATATATATAACTGCACAATCTATGAGACATGTACTGATGTACATACCCTTTCATGGAAGATATAAGCATAAATGCATCAATACTAGTTGTGATTCTTGGATCATATTCTAGAATATAAATTCAACTATCTTTCCTTTGACGTCTTGAGTAATTCCATGTGATGATGATGCATCCACTCGAAAAAGTCAAAAAATTCGGTTTTGATGAAGGACAATCAGGTTCTTGCTGTGTTTTGATATTACCAACCTTTTTTAAAGTTTAGAATTGATAAGCAACTATGCAAATTGGAGATTGTGATAAGCCTGAGCTGAGCTGGGGAAAAATGTTTAAAATATATAGCTGGCAATAAAATTTTAAAACGGTATTTATTTTATAAAATTGTTTGACTTTGATTGATATTTGATAGACTACTACCCACAAAAACAATTTAATAAACATGAGTGGTATAAAATAACTCCTACGTATGCATAGCCAATAATAGTAGCTAGTTACAGTTAAGAAGCAACCAAATAGTACAATCAAGACAAAAAAACTAGTTTACTTCTCTCTCTCTCTCTCTCTCTCTCTCTATGTATATATATATATATTTATATGTATGTAACAATATAATATAAAGGAAATAAACTTTAAAACAGTTAAAAGTCGAGGGGACAAAGAAAACCCCGAACAATATTAATTTATGTTATAGATAAAGGCATAGTTTAAGATTCATTTAGTTCATAAATTAAATCTAAAATAAAATAAAACTTTTAAATTTAAATTAATTAATTTAATTTTAATATTTATTATTTTTTAAGAAAATTTAATCTAAAAATTTGAATTTAAATTTATAAATTAAACAAAATCTTAATATAAAAGTTTATCCTAAGATATAAAATTTAAACCTATATTTTAAGGCTAAAAAATATATAATAGATTCTTGGGCATAAAACGCCAAGCATTCTTTAAATATGTGTCTTGTTTCGTATTTCATTTGAGCAACTTTCCACATCCGTCATCATTTCTCTTTTTGGCGTGTTATCTTCTTCTTTAGTTCTATTAAAAATATTTTGGAAAGGAGTTGAATCTCATTTTTAGGCCACTCCTTTCTTTTCTGTCCTTTCCTTCCGTCGTTGAAAAACTTGAGCATTTTTTCTGCTTTCCTTTTCCCTTTTTTTTTTTTTCTTTTTTCTTAATGCTCACCGTTATTAGATTTTGTTGGATGTTTAATTCTTGGAAGGAAAATAATAAGTGAAGGGTTTTTATTATCAAGCAATAGTTTTTAACTATTGCAAATTTTTGTATAAAAACCAAAAAAAAAAGAAAGGAGTAAAAGTTCAGTAATGTGAAATTGTGAATAGACCCACTACCACTAACATGACTTGGTTTTCACCGGCATCAATAGGTATAAGATAAGCAATGTGGGTCCCTCTCCTATATAAGCAATATAATGGCATTTTGATATGACATAACCAATCAATAATTGAGTTTAAAATCTGTTTTATATTTCACAAATCTCGTGGTTAATGTTTGCTTCAAACAAAAACTTTTTAAATAACACAAACACAGACATGACAAGGCCATTTTTCTAATACTAAGTTAGGCCGAAGGTCCACCAAAAACAACCACAAACATCTTCTTCTTCTTCTCTTCTTCTCCTCCTCCTCCTCCTCCTCTTTCTCCTTTTTGCGGCATGAGATCAATGGCCTTAGCATGTCATTTTTCGACTCCGATCATATCGGCCGAAAAATCTAGTATACTTATAAAGCCTCTCAGCAAAGTTCTGAGGCTCAAACAGAGACATATCTCAGTCAAGAAAACAGTAATCGCACTCAAGATCAGATCATCCTTCAGAGAAAAGGTCAACAGTTTTTCATTTTTCCCCTATTATTTCTGCTTAACGTCTTCCAATACGTCTTATGTTCATGTTTCTTGCCATTGACTGTTTTCATGATTGTCTCCACTTGAACTAGATTGGGAACAGAAGGACATAAAGATTAGGATGAACAGTCATGTTTTTACTGATGTCTGATTTGTTTTTATGCAGGTTTTCGAGGATCGGTGCAACGGAATAATCTGCTATGCAGATGAAAGTGGTGAAATAGTCTGCGAAGGATACGATGAGGGTCCGCGATATCACGACCAGATTCCCAGAAAATCCTCTCATGCAAGGTTGGTAACTCTCTTGACATGATCAGGACAGTGGTACTACGATATGTGATCTATTTACAAGTACAGTTTCTTCTAGTTTTGAATCTGAATTATTATTTTTATTATCTGATTTCAGAGATACTGAGATATTAGATAAACTTCAGCAAAGATGGCTGAATTTTGTTAGAGGCGCAGAACTGAACCCTGCTGATCAGAAAGGTGTTGCTGTGCAAGGGGACATCAACTGCAACGGATCTAACTCGTTTCGCTGATTAACTATTGCCCGACTTGTGTCAATTGTAGAAACGTTTCGACTTTCGATGACAATTCGGCTTCGATTTTATTATCATGTACCTTGTGCTACAACAAAAAAGATCGTCTTCAGTTCACAGAATGTAAATGGCATGTATAAACGAGCCGTTCTTGAACATCAACCAGATGCTCTGGACTCAATGATCCACTTCTTTCAAGCTTCATTTTGTTTTTTGTGTTTTTTCGCAATTCCTAATTACCAACATTGGATTTTGCTCTTTTGTCATCTTGGTTTAAAAACAAACCTGGGAAAATAACTAGAGAAAAAGAAAAAAAGGAAACAACATAAACATCAGTCTAATGTACTAGCACAGACAATTGTCTCTGTATTGCTTAGCCAAACAAAAAATAGTGGTGTAAGTTGATGCTGAAAATGATGTTTTCCTTTTTGTTGTTCTGTGGCCAGTTATTGTCTGTGCATGCATATACGTATACATATATGCATGTACATACACACACACGCATATATATATACATATATATATAGAGAGAGAGAGAGAGAGAGACAGAGAGTGAGTGTGAGAGAGTTGAAGAATTGTGAATTAGCACAAAAATCTAATTTACAGATATACATGACAAAGAGACTACATATACATGTTGCAAAGCTAAATACATGAATAATTTCCTTTTCTTCCTACAAGGATTTCTTGGAGAGGTCGTCCAATACTCGTACCCCTGACAGAATTTCCTTGGCTTCAACAGCCTTCTTCAGCATCTTAAAACAAATAATCACAAATTCTCTTCTCGACCAAAAAAAAAAAAAAAACATATATATATATATGAAACTGCTATATCAAAGAATTGGTATATGGAAAAGAGGTAAAAAAATGAATGAGAAAAAAGAAAACCATCTGACGGAAGCTTTAATCCCGAAATAAACGCATGAATGTACAATCAAAGACTTGCAGCATCACTCCACCAACGTCCTGCCTTGCGAGTGGAAAGTCTCCTCACCTAAATCAGACTGAGATTTACTTTGGCTCATAGATGGAGGAGACCACTGATCCGGGACCATAAGAAAATAGGTTGTCATGGCTTTCCTGAATCTCTTCTTATATTGAATGGGTGAAATAACCGTTGGAGTCGAGTTCCTTGCCCCTCCAAGAATCCCTGAATTCTTCACCCAAGATTCAAGGTGCTTATCCCATGTGTACTGCCTCATGAAATCAATTATCCCAATAACTAATTCATGCCTCTCTTCGTCCAAACCAACCAGCAGTGAGTAATCCATTACATCAACGGACTGCACAGCAAACGCCAATTAGACATAACAACTTAGGATTTGTTTGGATTGTGAGTTCAAGCTAGAAAATTTAAGTTTGGAATGAGTTAAACAATAAAATGGACCTTGTGTTTGGCACTCAAGTTTGAACTAAAAAATTTTATCTTGAGCTAAAAGTGTTTTGATGATAAAAGTTAAGTTTATACTTGTATTGGAAATTGTGTTTCCCTTTACCTTTTCAGGTGATTGGTACAAAATTTTTTTTTTGGTAGTAAAAAAGATTTATAAATAGTATTTTTGAGTGTAAAATACTGTACACATCATGGACTAAAAAGCTTAAAACGGAAGAGCAAACCAAACATAGGATTGAATTCAAACTTAATTTTTTGAGTTCAAACCCGTGATCTAAACTAACCCTTAGTTCAAAATATTTTGTTTTGGAAAAGGTACTAAAGAAGTAGAAGTTGGAAAGTTCAATGATCTAGCCTTGCAAATTATAACAAAAGTGCATTCATGTCTATGCAAAGGGCAGGTATGCAGCTTTATCAAACACACTACTTGCATCATGTCATATGCAAAGGACTTTTGGGATCTCCAAGCAATATTAAACTGTTCCCGGAAATGGCTAAAAGGGATGCAAACTACTCGAATGCAGTTACATATAGTGTAAACTACTGCAATAAAACAGAGTTTCAGAACTTACTGCAAGAAAAGCTGTGTCATTCCAGACTGCTCTCTCTAGCAAGCGTTTTGCTTTAGTCCCCAGAAATATGGGAGATGTTGGCATTGCCTCAATCAGGTTTTGATCCAACAGAACTTTGTTTCTCCCACTAGAATCCGGATTGTACCTTGACCGAGAAGATCCCTTTAGATCGTACAGCCGTGTCACATTCCTTCCAAACAGAAGATTCTCCATGACCAGAACATCCATCTTTGATTCTCTCCCTCCTTTCAGATGCTTTGACGTAACCTATCGATAAAGCCAACAACAAGAACCTTAAGATACCAATATTGCTGATGATGGCTAAGTATCCAAAATTATAAAGTTTATCCATGAAGTGAGTGCTCAATGTAAATGATTTTTTTCCCCTTTAGTTCTTATAGCAATGTTTACGTTAAAATAAATCACAACCACAGGTTCAAGTTGTATCAACCAAAAATGCAGAGATCTGGACGGTCATTAAAAATGATACTAACATGTCAAGGTAGTTTCAGATTAGATCGTTATTTCCCTAGCTTATTCAAATCATTTAGCAGCTAGATGGTAAAGGAAAGCATCATGACCAGCAAAGCCGCCAGGTGACTTTGGATGTTATAATAAAGCCTAAGCATTCTTTGAGGACCAAAAAAAAAAAAAAAACCTGATAGATCCCAAGAATCCTTGCCAGGCATGTTGGACTTCCGGTGCTAATTGATTCAGACAGGTACTTGAAATACTCGGGAGCAAATTTCATAAAGGATTCAAGCTCTATCTTAGTGACTTGTTTGATAATAAACCTGTCATCCAAGGTTTTTGCGAAAAAGACATTGCTCTTGCCACCCTGGGCTCCCCACTTCTTACAACGGCTTAGAGACCTTATAAAATCAAGTTCAGGACAGCAGATTCTCCTTAAGGCATCAAACCGCTTTGCATAGTAACAAGTCACAGAATATTTCACCTTACCAAGTGGGCCATCTTCTCTGAAAGAAACTCTGGCATGCAAAGCCTTCGAATATGTAATTGGATCCAAACTACGAGATCCAGAAAAGGATAAAAAGCCTTCATCACTAGATCCATAACTTCTATGAGCTTCAGATGCCGTATCCTCGGAAGAATGGAATGAGCGAAAATTTGAGTCAGAGAATAACGACGACATGGAATCTCCACTATCTTTTGGCATTTCCCCCTCATCACTTACTTGGTGATGATATTCTGGTGAGGCTAGAGCAAAAGCGATAATACTTGCAGGCTCATCATCATACACTGGAATTACAGTGTCATTTACACCAACAGGAAGAAGCAGTCTGCCCCCTCCTTGGAGTTCTGACTCTCGAAAGGAGGTAATGTACACTGGATTATACTCACCTAATGGGCCGAGTTTTTGAGCGCTAGGAAAAAAGTTCTTGTTCAGTGAACGGTAGAAGTTTAGGAAGGGCGTTTTTAACCAGCTAACAGAGTCTTCCAGGTTCTCAGTGCTCTTTGTAACTGATGCTTGTGAAAAAGAATAAACACTCCTCAATTCTTCATGCTCATCTGTCTGATCTAAGTTCAATCTGTCTATAACACCAACGGAGGTGGAAGAATCTGCCGTGGCAGAATCAGAAATTGCATCCGTATCTTCTTTCCGGCTTCCCATAGTAGTGTTATTTTCGCCTGTCCACGCAGCATCAAAGGTCTCTGACAAATTTGTTCTGACAGGAAATTGTCCTTCTGAAAAAGCCCTACGAACGTTCAACTTGGATTCTGAAAGTTCAGACCGATCACAAATGTTTGTGGAAGCAGACAGATTGGCTCTCTCCTGTTTTTCACAACTTCGTTCTGGGCGATCAATTTCTAACTGATCAGTGTCGCTACTAACTTTCACAGGATAATCAGAGCTCTTATCAACTTTTGAATCCACAAGGAAGGAGTCACGACTATGATAGTCTTTTCCTGGGTTGATTGTAACATTCACCTCAGCAATATTTTCACTCTGGGAAATAGATTTCCCCTCCTGTTCAGAAATTGCACGGCTCAGATGACCCTGGAAGTTGTGATTATCCAAGCTGGCTGCAAAAATCAGGCGGTGGTCCCACATGTAAGATTGGAAAACAAGCTGCCTACGCAATCGATTGATTTCAAGGATGTCGATAGGAGGTTGACCCTTTTTTGCTTCCCTGTTCAAAGTTCTTAGGAGAGATTCCTGGAAAAGATGTGCAGAAAAATGTGAGAATACGGACATGACAGACAGCCATTGCATGTATATTTGATAAAAAAAATTTTAATATAAGAAATATAGAAAGTACCCAATATATGTACAGAGCCCTGCTATTTTTTCAAGCGAATACCAACTTATTTATATTTCTAATGCTTAGTCGTCCAGAATATTAGGTACTGAATTTTCATCAACGAGGGCATAACACATATCTCCAAAGTGTGAATATTTGTAAAATGTCACAGCAAATTGTGGCAAAACTCATACTAGAGGAAAGAAAATTTTAGATCAACCCGAATGGTTAGAAGGATGGTCAGAAGGATGGCTAGTGATAGTTCAACAATTATAGTCATTATAAATTATAATAATCATCGGTTTAGTACGCTTTCATCTCTTATTAAGCAGTTTTTATGAGCACTATCTAACTGTGCTGTAAAATTGGCCATCTGTAACCTGCAGCTTAAATATTAACTTATCTAATTAAAGCTTCAAATTTAACAGAAAAAATTGTAATGTATAGCCGAACCTCAAATTCTTCCTTTTCCTTTTGTAGAATCCCTTCCAATTCAACAATTTGACGCCTTGATTCAGGTGTTCTCATGCCACAATTAGATCTTTTCTCCTCAATTTGACTAAGAGCATTAAGAGCCTCCGAAAATAGAAGCTCCACTCGGTCAACAACCTAATTACCAGGTAAATTAAATTATTTACCAAGAGTAAAAATTAAATTCCAACATAAAATCTCAAAACTTTTAATCATTGTACCTTATTTGTTTCTTTTTGTATCCACTCTTGATTCTCATAATTAAAATCTAATTTGGGTGGTGGAAGATAGACAGAAAGAACGTTGATCGATGCATAACGGAAGCAAGCAACCATTTTGCCAAATCTGCATGCGTACCAGCAGTCAATGAATAAAATGATGGAGGGGACTTCTGTTCCCTTAAATCATATAGCTTGAATCGAAAATAGAAAGACCTTATTATAATGAGAGCATATGGAAAAATTGAAGATCATTACCCATAGAAACGTAAACAGTCTCTATGTAAAGAATGGCCACAGCTTGCCACCCTGCTTGCAGCTGCGTGATTCGAAAAACTGAGCTCCAAGAATTTCCCGAATGATAAACCCCAAGCAGCATCGGACATGACTATTCTCCGAGTTGCTGGAGGAAAGCCATTAGTTCTAGGACACCGAAGGCATCTATGCCACATCCAAATCTTTCCATCCCTCTCACCTGGTAACAGTATTTCTGGTAGCTTCTTGACAGATATAGTAAGGGTGCCCTGTCGATGAGTATAACAGTGGACATGTGCTTCGGATGGCATATCACAAGATGAGCACTGATAAGTCTGGAATATAATTGAGTTTCTCAGTCTCAGAAACTATACCTAGAGGTTCTCGTAAAAAGGGGAAGGCAAAAAAAAAAAAAAAAATTCCTGAAATGGAACTCACCTGATCAAATAAATGGTCTCGCAGAAACCTACCAAGAGGTTTATCAAAACTTCCATAATACTTTATTCGAAACAGATGGGACCTCTCACACACAGTTCCCTTCCAGACACACCGGGATGATAAGGATACCAAAATGCTCTGATTGTCAGAAGGTGATGGAGGAAACTCTTCCTTAAACGGTTCTGAAACTTCTTGCAAAACTCTTGGATCCTCCAAATGGCTTCTCGCATCTTGATGCAAGGATGACATGTCTGCACTGCCTGCCACATTCTGAGTTATCCCGCTTTGGTTGCTTTGGGTGTTGGACAAGTGTTGGCCCAAAGCTTCTAAAGAGCCCATGTTGTTAAGATAGAGATTGTCACACATCAAAGTCAGGCCATCGTTTGGTGGAGAAGGTTCAACACCATGTGCTTCTGTAGAACACGTTTCATTTTTCTCCCTGTATGTATGAAAATAAGAGATATTCTTTTGGTGAAAATCGTCACCACCTCTTTCAGCTGGGGCCGAGTGAAAAGTAGCAGAATTGGTAAAACTTGAAGTGGCGTTAGCAGGTACAGAGGCAGGACAGTAATTACAACACTCTGCATTACTCATGTATGAGGAAATATCTGGTGTGGGCACACTGTTGGATCTCGGTGGTTCACTGGCACCAAAACCAAGTACAGTTGAGATGGACCTGTCA
This sequence comes from Antiaris toxicaria, assembly GCA_035233585.1. NCBI lineage: Eukaryota > Viridiplantae > Streptophyta > Magnoliopsida > Rosales > Moraceae > Antiaris > Antiaris toxicaria. The sequence continues at coordinate 109,270,392 of CP141154.1, read as the reverse complement.
GCGCTTTTAGCTTTCTCTGGAAGTGCAACAGTTATCGGAGTGTTCAATGGGAGTTCTGGCAAAGATGCTCCTTCATCGGCAAGAAAAGATGTCTCCACAGCTAAGTGATAAGCGGCAAAAACTCCATACTGGATGACGTGTTTAACTTTTTTCAACTCATCCCCACTAGCACCTCTCAGCAAAATCTGACATAAAAACAAGAGGGCAAAATGAATTTCAGTAAAAACCAATCTAGCTTTGGAAAGCCTTAACTAACTAGTACACCATTCAATCCACTGTAAGATAAGCATTTTCCATGTTCTGTTAGCTTTGTGGACTTACCGTACAACCCAAAGGCTTTGGGCAGCCTTCAAAGTACATTAGCGTCTTCACCAATTTTTTCCCACCCTGCCCAGCAGTGCCTAAATTTTCTACGACCCTGTCTACATGAAATGACTCACAGAAGCCCAATTTCTGTGATGAGAGATGATCAGTTGAAGAGGCTATCTGAGCACCTGTGCAGCGGGCTATACGCTCTAAAAGTGGCCTCTTTACGTTAAGAACAAGTGATATGTCACTTGAAAGAAGGTATTCCTGAGCATGTCGAGAAACTGACTTCTCTACTAAAAGGACATCAGGCTGATGAGCTTCTATCTTTGCCACCGCCATCCTTAAGTGGTCCATTTCCTGTGCAAGGAATCAAACCTTATCAGAATCTTCATGACTAATGAAGACAACAAAAATCTGCAAACACACAATAGACTGGTAAGTGACAAATTAACAAGAGAAAACTCAGAGGATCATAACCTGCTGCAACAGAGTGTCAAAACTTGAAAGGTTGTTAGTAATCCGCTGGTATTCAAGAGCCCCACCAAGAAGCAGGAGGCGTGCTTTTTTAATATTTGAAGTCATTCGCCGGTGGGCCACATTTTTCTTGCAAACAACCCCTTTGATCACCGTACTAAAAGAAAAATGCCATAGCTTTAATGAGAAGACAAATAAGATGATGTAAAAGCTAAGATAGATACACGTACATGTGCCTACAATTGCAAGGAAGGATGGCATAAATTTTAATTAGTTCTATACATGATTTACTTCATGAATAGTTGATGTTAACAATTTCCTTGAATGTTTTAGTTTCACTGAAAATGCCTTGCTTTCTTTTATGCCTTGTTTCCAGATGCAACTTCATACCAGATTTATACCTATACTAGACTGACTATTTAGGCACATTGTTCCACATGTAAATCAAGACATTATATTTTGGAACTAATAGATGAAAATACTAAAAGAAAAACAAACATGAGCAAGAATGTGAAGCAGAGCAACATGACAGATTGTACTGACACACTGATTGAACAGTTCCAACATTTACCTCTCCCAGCGATGTCCAGAAGCTATGCATTTTACTTTGACATATCCACCTGGATCCATCCCTCCGCCTTTGCTCATATCTGGCTTTAATATTGTAGCAGCTTCCCATGATAGAGATGTGATTATGTCCAACCAACTCTCTTTATCATCTTCTTCATCAACAGGTAGGTTTTCAACCTGCAATAGTTGAGCCACCAAAGCCCTGAAGTGTCCATCAACTACATTCTTCATGGCCATCTTGTGCTCCTCACTTGAGCGATCCCTATTGCGAGTCTCCCCACTTCCAAAACTGCTTGAGGTCCGTAAATATCCCCATTCTCCCGGGGCATCATCTTCTTCATCATCAAGAAGAACAGTTTCCTTTTCATCTTCTTCGTCTTCTGGTTCAGGGGGGAGCCAGAGGAGTCCATTGCTCTCAAAATCTACTGGTTCAGCATCAACTTTAGTATCGGAGTAAAATGAGGAAGATGCTTCACATTCATAGCCCATATCATGTTCATCTTCTTTTCTCCCAAGGTGTGATTCGAAACCGTGATATTGTACTGGGGAGCTGCTCAAACTTTTTGCATCAATATTCTCTCTCTCAGGATGTACTTCATGTAATCTGTCATGATTGGTCATCTCTTCAAAATCAACTGGACTACAGTAGCTATTGACTGAATGATAATGCATCGCCTCAGAATCAATACGATACATGCCATGCCCATAATCCTCATCCTCACTCCTAATGCAACGGATAAAGGCTCAATTCTCATTTAAAAATAAAGGAAAAGGAGTCAAGCTATATAAATATAGTTGTGCATTACAATTCTCAAAAAGTAAGATTGGAATTAGAAGATACATTTCTATATGCTTAAAAATAATCAAATGTTAACATATAGCATGACATTATATCAGCAGATTTACGGAGTCTTTGCATGACTTGAATTTAAAAAAAAAAAAGCACTGGAAGAAAATAATATTAACCTGTTCCTGTTCATCGAAACTCCATGTTGAACTGAAGATAAATCCCCAACATCCGTCACAAGCTCATTGCTCCTTCCAGGTGACATATTGCTCGTCTCATTTGTGTTCGCTTCCACTAAAGATGATGTGAGAGGGCTGACGCCAGGACTATGTTGAGATTGCTGATACGGCCCAAACGTGTACGGCATCGACACAAAAGTAATGCTACTACTGTTACCAGTTACACTTGATCTAGTGCTGGCCAAACTTAATTCTGATGGTGAAGTACTAAGTCCTAAATTGGATACTCGGATCTCATTATCTACCATACCTTTCTCCCACTGCTTGTAACAATAATTACACACCCGGATCTTCTCCCTCTCTTCAAAGCTTGTCCCTGGATCATCACCAGATGATGAAGCGGGAACCGCCTTTGCTGTACACGTGCCACAGAAAACTCGGCCGCAAAGTCGACAATGGTGCCTCCGGTTAAACAACGTGAACTGAGAATCGCACTCGTAGCATACCCTACAGCTGTGATCGGGCATCCAAAAGTCCCTTGACACATTAGTTGGCTCAGATCTCCCCGAGATCCAAGACCTCATCATGCCAACAAGCTGATGAAATGTCTTGTAGGTGGTATCCATAGACAAACAATCCCACTTCTCCGGGCATTATGATATGCTCACTTGCCATTCCTAGCAAGCCATATCCCAACCAAAAGAAAATAACAATCTAATCACAACAACACCAAAGCAAGAACTATAAAAAGTCTCAACATTCTAAACAACAAATCAGTCTTCTTCTATTAGATACTAATTGAAACCAACAAGGGAAGTCTTTTTTCCCCATTTTCTAGCCCCAAAACAGCTTCTATTGCTGGAGCTCACAACAGTGGATTCACAGAAAACCCCAGGGCCTGAAATTGAAATCAACAAAGAGAAACAAACTCAAGAACCGGAAAGAGAGAGAGAGATTAAACCAATCTTCAATCACTACACACGCAAAAGAAAAATTAGAAATTAAAAGAAAAACATACGAAAGCAATTAAAACACCAACTGAAGAAAAACCGAAAATTGGTCCAACCCCTCCAAACAAAACAATCAAGAGTCTCAAGACAGCACTAAAAAACAAAAGAAGAATCCCAAAAACAGAGGCTTCTTTTGGGAAAAAAAAAATTCAAAATTACGATGTAGTACCAGTCAAAAGGAAAGGAAATCGCAATCAGATCTTCAACCAAGTGAGAGACAAAAATGGGCACTGTTTAGATTTCTGCCACGTGCCCACTGCAAACCGTGATACAAACCGAAAGTTCTCAGGAAGAGAGAGAAACAGGGTATAGGTGGAGAAAAGTTCGTGAAACAGCGGTTAACCCAGAAAGCGATTTTCGTTTGTCGATTCAAACCCAATTAAACACTTAATGATATTCTCTCGATCATCGTCGTCGATTTTTTTCGTTCGTGTTTTGTTTTTTGTTTTTTGTTTTCTATTTCTTCGCGGTTCCCGAGAGACCGTGACCCGACATTTATACAGAGAGAATCCTCAGACAAAAACGAAACAGCTACGAAACGTGTTGATCTCCGCACATATAATAATTGTAAAATCTGCTGTTGTTCTCTGCACTGTTTTTTTTTTTTTTTTCGTGTATACATTGAAAGCTGAAAACGAGGCACAAAGAGAAAGAACAAAATGATTGGCTTATTTATTAATTTATTTTTATATTATTAATGGTATTTTGAAGTTTAGGGGCCGTTTGGGTTGTTTTCCACCAAAAAATTTTTACTTTTTTCTAAAATTTTCATATTTTTTATTATTTATATCTTTAAAATATTATAGTAAATTTTAAATTTTAAAAATTTATATCTTTATGTATACAAGTTCAAATGAGATAATTTTTTTTAAATTATATAGAATTTTGAGAGAAACGAAATAATATCTATATTGATATTTTTTTTCTAAAAAAATTTTTAAAATTTTTTATTTTTTCACCTCAAACAATTTTTTCTCCTAAACACATTCTCAAAAATAAATTTTTTCCAATCAAAAAATAATATCTCCAACCCCTCCCCTGAACTCCTCTTATTTTCATTATTATTATTATTTTTTCTTTTTTCTTTTTTCCTTTTTTTTTTCGTGGCAGAGGAGATAGATCATTCCTCTCAACGGGATGCATTCTTGTGTTTTTTTTTTTTTTTTTTTTTTTGTGGCGTTAAGATCCTTGACATTAAAATCGCTGAAAGATTTTGAAATATAATGGAAATTTTTATGGCAGTGATAATTAAAAAATTTGTTACATTAAATATAAAAGGTTGTGTTAGTGTAAGATATTCTAATTGTAATTCATATCTTATTAATCATAAAATATAAAGTTTAAAAAATACATAAAACGATTATAATTACTTTTTAAAGGCCTGTTTAGTGTGTATGATTAAGAAAGATAGGATATGATTGAATTTTAATCTTTTATTTGGCGAGAAATTTAAAAAAATTGAATTGAATAAATTCATAATTTAATTTTTTATAAAGGGATATCCATTTCAAGAGAAAATGATTATTTAATCTTATAAATTCTAATTTAATCTCTTAATATTATCAATTCCAATATAGTCATGTTTTATACACTTAAGGAACTCTTAGTACTTAACAAAAATAAAGAGGTTATTTTTATTTTTTTAAAAATTTACATTATAGGCAAAACGTTTTATTTGTGCGTTTTTAACACAATTAAAGAGGATATTATTTGGCATTTGATATAATATTTCTGTATTTTTTCGTGTTACCACATAATTTATACATAATTATTTTTATTAAATTTCTGAAATTCGCCAATTTTAATATAAACAAAAATTCAAGTATACATAATACTAATAGATAATAAGCTAATAATGTTGATTAGCGCTCTCTTATTCACCAAAAAAAAAAGTTAATTAGTGATTACCCTTTTGTAATTTTTATCGTTTCTGAAAATTAAAAAGAAAAAAGAAAAAGAAAAAGAAAAAAAATTAATTAATTAATTTGACCCATAATTCTTCCAACCTGTCGTAAAACTGGAAACGGCGTCGGTTCGGTGGAAGCAAGGTCCACGCGGTTAGGGAGATTTAGAGAAATTTGAAATCCCCAAAGTGCCCTTGGCGAGCAAGGAATTTTGAGAGGGACGGGGACTTAGTGCGCGTGAGCAGAGGGTTTGACTATTGACCTTTTTCTGACAACCGTGAATGAACATTAACGCCTTGCGTGAGCACATTTTGGTAATTCTAGTAAGTCACGGCCAAAATATTTTAGCCCCAAAACGGTCTAAATAAGTAAAAGAACCAAAACACTTTTGCCCTTTTGTTCTAACCAAAGGATTCGCAAAACGTGTTGACTTTGGACCATATTATTACCCACCCTAGTTGTTCTCCTTTTGCTCTTTTCATGGCCAAGCAAACACCAAATCCAATATTTTAGCTTCTGCATTTCGTTGAGTCAGGAATTTTTTTGATAAGATATCTCATTTGAGACTATCCTCTTGAACAATTATATACGTTTCATGTAAATTTATAATATTAACATTTATAAATCATTTAATTTAAAAATTAAGGAATATTTGATAAATATATTGTATTTATATTACACTTGAATGTTATTTATATTTATATAAAAAATATTTACATTTTATTTAAATACAATATGTGTTTAGATAAAAAAAAGTATTTGAATTGTATTTAAATAATGAATATGTGATGTGATGTATAAAAGTAGAGAAAAAAAATAGGGAGAAAGAGAGAAAGTGATGTGATTACTAAAAATTAATAAAATACTAAATAGTGATTATATTAAATTTAAAATATAATGTAATTGATATTTGAAAGTAATATTTTTATATTTGAATAAAAATTGAATTATATTCAAACGTAATACGAATGTAATATTTTAAATAATGAGGTATTAGTTTAATAATTAAATAACAGTTTTTATTAATAATATATAATAATTCTTACGGTAGAAACTTCCTAATTTATTAATTTTTTTATATATTTAGACAAATTAAAAAATTGGTTAATAAAATTGTTCGTTGCCAAATTAGTGTCTTCCTTTTCTTTTTCCTGCTAAATTTGCAAAGTTTATGTCTATCCAATAAGTAGTGCTTATCATCTTTTAACAAAAAGAGAGAGAAAAAAAAAAGAAAAAATAAAAATATTCAACAATAATTTGATATATTAGAATCACTAGTTTTTAATATTACTTGATTTCCCATGGAATTTTTCACAATCACGTACATTTGAAAAACACTAATATTCATGCGCGTTGTTTTCTGTTAAGAAAGAAAAAAAGATGATTCAGATTTATTTGCACTGATTGAGTACTTTTTATCTAAAAATAATAATCTAGAAATAAATTCAAAACATAAAAAAGAAAAAAAAAATACAAACTAGATAGCTTCTAAAAAACTAATTAGCTAACTAAAAAAGAATTTATATAAATCCTAATGTTTAAAAAATTCAAACAATAATTTAAATATTATTTCTTTCGGTTCATTAGTCCTCAATTAATTTTGATTGTTTGGCTGTCTCACAACGCAGGATCTGCAGCCTCACGGCCCCACAGCTCGCATTATGCAAATTGGGGGGTGGATGACAATTAGGATTAATGAGATTGATAGTGATGGACTGATGGCGACTTAATCCCGAGTTTTATATTAATGCATCGTTTGAAATTCGTCAATAATATTAGCCAACAGCACTATGTTCAGCTAGCAATGAGAATTAATCCGACCAAATAATTGAATCCTACGGATGAGATTTACTTAGTCGGTCTTACCCAATGTGATTAATCGGGGTTCTGCCTGAACAGGTTGATTTTTTTTTTTTTTTTTTTTCATGTTCAACTTTGGACCGGTTGACACGGTTAAAAAAATAAAAAAAAAAAACTTCAAAACACCCTTTTTTTTTAATATTTTCTTTTTATTATTATTTTTTGGTATTTATAATTTTAAAAAATTATAATAAATTTTAAATTTGAAAAATTCATAACTTTACATATATAAGCTCATTTCAGATAATTTTTTTAAAAATTAGATAGAATTTAAAAAAAATAAAACAATATCCATAATAATTTTTTTTTCTAAATAAATTTTTAAAAGTTTTTATTTTTTATTCTAAATAGTGTTTTTTCTAAATATATTTTTTAAAACTATTTTTTTTCAGTAAAAAATATATATATCTAAAAAGACTTCCAAACTCACCTTTAATGTAATTTAACTGTAATTTTACAACCGTTTTTAATAAATAAAAATAAAAAAAATATGAGTTACATATTAGTATGAGATCTCATATATATACGGGACTCATTTTTTTATTATTTGAAAAAATAGAACAGCTTGGTGGTATTCCCCAAATCTAGGGGTATGATACAGTTATGAACTGCCTGATTTTCTTTGAGTTTTGTGATATTATCATTTTCTTTTTATAATTTAATATGATTCTTTTTTTTTTTTCTAATCGTTCATATATATATATATATCTTATTCGTAAATTATTTCTTTTTCATGTTCAGATTAAAAAAAAAAAGTATTTCCTTTTTCATTTCCGACTACAAAATTATTATTTTTCTCTACTGTGAAATTTGGGTTTGCTTGGTGTTGAAGACATATCACTAGATAAGATTAATAAAGTCAGCAGCTATCCTCATTTAATTTGTTTGATCATTTGCACTTAAACTATATTGATTCTAAAATTTGCTGGTCGGTAAATATTATATATATATATGTGGCTGCCGTTGTTACCTCACAGCAAATTATGCCTTAAATAAACTTTTGAATATTATATATATATATCAATTTGTCGCTTTGGGTAAAGCTAAATTACTTTTCTATGTCTATTTATCTTTCACAAACTGCTTTATTTTCTTTCCACGGTTTGATTTAATGAAAAACAATGTATTATTTTCCACTGCTTGACGGCTTAAGGTTATCTGAATGGACAGATCTGTGTGGCCGTAAATGACGATCACAGACGACTTTTAATATATATAATAGTCAACGGATATTTGTTGCCACAACTTTAAGAAGCAAAATGTGTACTAAAAGCATATATATTTAATATTTTTGCTGGAAGATAATATATTTTTATTTTTTTACATTTTATATATTTGTTTATATTTACATACGTATGCGCTAGGGGCACAAAAGTACTAATCTCTACAAATATATATATATTCATATGTAATTACTACTTTAGGATATTATTATATCGTTGAAATCATTTATTTTCTATTATTATTAATGATCACTTAATTAAACAACATAAATATGAAGAGAAGCCGTTGAATTTAAAAAAGTGTGAGTATATATGAAAAGAAATTACACGTCTTAAAAGTAAGAGGGTGTTTAAGGGAGATATTTGGAGATATTATTTTTGAGTTAGAAAAAAATTATTTTGAAAAATATGTTTGGGAGAAAAAACTTTTTAGGGTGAAAAAATAAAAATTTTAAAATTAAAAAAAAAATCAATATGGGTATTATTTCGTTCCTCTCAAAATTCTATGTAATTTAAAAAAAATTACCTCATTTGGACTTGTATACTCAGAGTTATAAACTTTTAAAGTTTGGAGTTTATTATAACATTTTAAATATGTAAATAGTAAAAAATGGTGAAATTTTAGAAAAAAAAAAGGTTTTAAATATCTCTAAAACAAGTTCCAAGCACCCCCTACGTTTGTCCCGCTATAACTATCTTAAACTAGTTAATTTCTCATTTTCCTTTTATCACTCTCATTTACTGGCTATTATTGGAATCGCTGAATACTATTTAATAGTAATTACACCATGCTTTTGAATACTATTTCTCTCTCTCTCCTTCTCTCTCTCTAGGATCAGAAAAAGAGAGAGAGAACTCAACTTTGTTTAGAACTCAACTTTGTTTAGAACTCAATGTAGCATTTTGCAATCTGAAATACAAGATCAAAGGATAAACCGTGTGGGGCTAACTCAGGTGAACAAAATCTACTAGATATCTTACATTTGAAAAAAAGAAAACTTTAAGATATCAACAAAGATAAAAATATATTTATTACTCAAACCATATTAGGAAATAGGCCAGTTATGTTCTGGAATCTCTCAGTGATATATATATATGTATTATATATATAAAACTTAGGCATAACTTCGGGGTGTCGAGCTGCAAAGTTTTGAGATGGGAAATATAAGCAAACTGTTTCATTAAAATCAAGTTCACACACAACAAAAGTTGTAAACAAACTTCCAGCCAAATAAAAAAAAAAAAAAGTTATAATAATGGTAACTTAATCAGATATGAGCTGTTAATGATCTCAAGTTGAGTTGGTGGTTCTTATCCAAATTTATCTAGGAGAAAAAAGTGCTAAAAGGAATTGAACGTGAAACACTTTTAACACCAAAGTTGTAATAATGATTCACTTAACCGCCAGAGAGGCTACAAGAAAAATCCAGGATTTACATGATAAGTTAACGACGACAGAGATAGCGACCTTAAACGAGAGGTTCTTAGGAATATTTACCATTAAATTATTTGACCTTGTTCCATCTCTACAAAACGCACATGCAAAACAACTACACAAAAAGCCAACCTGCATACGCGTGGTGAGAGGCATAATTTCCTCAGAGAACAGCTATCTAGGGCTTATTCGAGGAGTACTTAAACCTTTATGAAGATTAAAGATCCTTAAAATAATAAAAATTAATAATAAAAATTAGAAAAAAAAAATACTATAACAACCTATAAGGGTGGATTGGATTCCACCCACAAACAAGCCATATATTGCATTATCATTAAAAAAAATAATTAAATCATTTTTGTTTATGTTAACTCAAATTTATTGACGTTAAGATCTATAACTAAATATTATTAAAATAAAAAAATTTGAATTAACTTTATTATAAATATAAATTTGGATTAACATTGATTAAAAATAAAACTTTATGATCTTAATTAACAATTTATATACAAGTAAAGTGTCAATTTTCATTAAAAAAAATCAAAATTTTTTTATTAATGAGATGTAAATTGCCGCAAATTTATTGCTAAAATTAAAAGTTCATATTGCAATATTGTATATCCATCTATGAGGCAAGCTGACCTCTACTGAGATGTAGCAGTAAACATGGGAAAGAGATACTCGTCTGAGAACGTACGGACAAGTGACTAATCTCTAGTTTACAGCACGTACCGATGAGATAGCATATACATCTTGTTATTTTTAAGTTTTTATGGTAAACATATCTACGTAATCTGCTAGCCAAAACAAAGGCACCAAAAATCAGAGCTGAATTTCCACATTTTTTTCCAAGAAATTAAGTCCCCACATGACATAAGGCAAAGGAATCAGTTCTAATTGATATAAGGTTCAACTACGTTATTTTAATTGGCTAGTTTAAGAGAAATTAAACGAGATGGCAGTCTATGATCACATGTCATTCAATCAATGATCGTTAATATATAAATTAATATTCATCAATAGTTAATCAATAATAGCATATTTTTAAAAAAAGTTGTTTCATACTAAAGACAAAACGAATAAAGATTATAAAATAAATAAACCATTTTTAAGTATCTATAGTCTGCATTTGGTCAAGTAAATTCCAAAAATTCAAGCGTTGATTTCTATCTTTTGTGTCATTTGTTTATTGTTTAAGTTTCTTTTTTCCCTTTTCCTTCACTAAAGTAAGAGAGTTGATTATAAACAAGAATAAAGCGAGTTTGTACGCATGTGTGTAAATTCTGTAAGTGAGCTATACCTAATTTTTTTTAGGCTTATAAAAAGTTCTCTCTAGCAACTTTTTTCCCGTAAGAAAACTCCATATAGTTTTTCACCTTGACGGCCAAAGTTCACCCCGGGGCACCAAGTTCCACCGCTTCTTCTAGCTACTTGACTTCAAAGCAAGAGACCTTCACAATCTGGATGAAGTCTCTCGTACTGAATGGCAAGGGCTGTACCGTCTTCGACTCAAACGGCAAGATCGTGTTTCGCGTTGACAATTACAGCTGCAGCTGTAGAGATGTTTATCTCATGGATTCCAGGGGAGAAGTCCTCTTCACCATACTTAGAAAGGTAAGACTAATTAGTCATGTATAACAGAAGTTATGCGAATATATTATATGCTTTTCTATATAAGAAAAAGGAGATTGTTAGGTAGCATTTGGTATTGTTTTTGAAATCTGTTATGTTTTCAAATTCTCTGAATTTGAGATCGTTTTGAAAACAATTATGAGAACGTTTTTGAAATTGTGTTTGATTTTATTTTCTGAGTGTATGTTTTGAAAAACAAAAAAGTGAAACTGTGTTTGGTTATATTTTTGAAAACCAGTCATTTTATAAGTATTCTATAAAAATATATTTATGTTTGATTTAAAAAAAATTATTATGAATATCAAAAATTAAAAATTAATAAAATTTTTTAATTAAAAAATAAATTAAAAATTAATAACCATAATATTTAAGTAATTACTATAACAATTAAATCTTAATTAATTATAATAATTAAATCAGAGAAATGGGAAAAATGAAATCAGAAAAAACGACTTTTAGTCGTTTTCAATTTTACGTTGGGAGTAAAGGAGATTTTGGATTCGTTTTGAAATCTGTTTTCAAAAACAATACAAACCAAACACAATTTCACACCGATTTTGAAATCAATTTCTTAGGAAATCGTGAAATCTGTTTTGGAAACAAAACCAAACAAGCACTTAGTCTCTTCACATCCCTTGCTAAGGGTCATTGGTGAAATTTATTAGGATAATACATGAATTTATTAAAATCTTACATAAAATGAAAAATATTCTGACTTTAATTAAGCCTTCAACAACTATCAATTTAAACTCAAAAAATCCACTGATACATACTTTATGTTAAGAAACAAACTCTTAAGTGTGACATCTTACTAGATAATACTATATCATCATCACCAATGATTATATATATATAAATATAGATGTTATGTTGGCAAATTGAAAATTGCATTTTACAAATAGTTGAGCAATTCAAATTTTGCAGGAAAAGTTCAAGCTATTCAGGTTTTGGGAGGGATATAGGTCCGCAAGCGCGAAAAGGCCAGGTTTTCAAGTGAGGAAATTGTTTAGAATTTCGAGATACTATTATTCATCATGTGAAGTTGTTTTGGTGGGATTGGACAAGTATCAATCTTTTGGTTACAACATGGAAATTTGTAGGAATGGGGAATCACCGTGCAGGATATTAGACAAGTTTGGAATGTCCATCGCAGAGGTAGTATATTCACTCTTGACAATAAGATATAATTTGATTTCTAGTAATATGATCATATATATATATATAATTACATTTGACGGTGCTAATTTGGTTTGTTAAAAACAGGTAAAGAGAAAGTACTCAACGTGTGGTGTGCTTTTAGGAGACGACGTTTTGACAATGATCGTGGAGCCTTTCATCGATCACTGTCTCGTCATGGCCCTTTTTGTGGTGTACTGTCTCATCAACCGTAAGATGTAAACATATATATACATACATATATGATATATATATATGTATATGTATGTATATGTGTGTGTGTGTGTGTGTGTGCAGGTCTTCCTGAGGCCGCTCTCTGCAATAGCCGTGCTGATTATAACAAATGAATCATGGTAGCCTTTTGTAGCAAAAGAGAGGAAAGAAGCTTTGCTTATTAGCCAGAGTGTTACTTGTTGTATTAGAAATAAGTAGTTGTTGAAAGCTAATAAAATGAAAAGGTAAGATGCCACCATTGTTAGACTCTATTATTAATAAAGCGAATATTATCAATAGGTTTTAATTATGTTTTAAACCTATTTTCTATTGATGAGTAGTGTTTATAGATATTGGTTTTTTGGTATGGTTCAATTAATATATGTATAGTTTTAGTCAATATGTCGAAATATGAAGTTGTTTGAAAAAAAAAAAAGAGAGAGAGATAATAAAAGTTTTGGTTATGTTTCAATTGTCATATATATTTTGTTTATACCAGGCTAACGAACACCACTCTGGTTTTAACAGTAGTAATTTTGATATGCAGCTATACAAATGTGCTTGCATTAGATTAAGCACATGAAGATCTTGTTCAACTAACTAATCTATTATGTTGTTAAAATTCAAAAGATAATGTTTTAAGAAAATTTGATTCGGGCGATGCGTATTGAATTTGAGAATTTAAATCCTCAAAATTACAAAATTTCAAATTCTTAAAAATTCCTTTCAACTTATAATTTATAAACCGTTGAATTATCTAAATACAAAGCACACCAAAAATCACTTGTCAAAATCCCAAAAATTGAAAAAAAAAAAAATGTAAAAGGCTTCAAATCTAAGGCAAAGCGGTATAAGCTAAATAATTGCTACAGCCAGCAGAGATTTAAACGTTTACGTATTTGTTTGTTAAGAAATAACTTTTTTTTTTCCCCCTTTTTTATCCTGAGGAGGCCTTGTTGTGTAGCTGTGCTGGACTACCGTAAGGGACCATAATGTGTAGATTGCTGGAGTTAAGAGGAAACGACGACGTTTGCACTGTGGGCTCCAAATTTTGAATTTTTTTTTTGGTTTAGTTAATTGTAGTAATTACTTTGATCGACAAACATATTGTTTGTGATCCGCCTTCTTAATCTAATAAGTTCTTCTTCTTCTTTATTATTATTTTTTAATCTAAGACCAGGGGATTTGTAGAGTGTTCAAATAAAGGGTTGAAGTTTTATAAAATTCTGAAATTGATAATTTTTTAAAAATATCAATATTGATTGTCATATATATATATATTTCATTAATTAACCATGATCAATTACTAGTTGATTGTGGTTAATTATTAATTTACTATAATCAATTACTAAATAACAACTATTTTCTAAATAAAAAATTTTAGTCATTTATTTAAATAAAAAAATGTGTGGCTTATATTTTTGTCAATTAAACTGATTTTTGGGCTTTAATAGGACCTTTAAAAGAATTATATGTATAGATGTCTAAATTAGAAGTATTAAATTAAAAAATATTCATTTTTTCTTTGATTTACATAAAGGTCTAAAATAGTATTTTTAAATACAACGTTACCCTTTATAAAAAATTGAAAATAAATATAAAGAAATTATAAAAAAAAGAAACATAAAAATAGAAATAAAAAATGTTTAAATAAATAGCTGAAGATTTATTTCATGATATTGGTAATTAAAGGGAAAATTTGACTTGTCAGATAAGAAAACTTTTATGTCTAAATAATCATATTTTTTATTTTATAAGTATAGTACTTTTATAATAATATTATGAGTTTTATATTTTTTTATGGTTATGATAGATATGATATTTTGATAATTAAAATGTATTTGTTTTGGAATTGTCAATTCATTATGATAATTCCATGTTCTTATTTTTTTTAAAGGAAAATTTCGTGTTTTTTTTATGATAACTAAATATGAAAAAAATATAAATTATAATTAAATTATGTTTAGGTTTATTAAAAGTAATTTATATTTATCAGATAAAAAAAATCAACATTAATATCAAAAAACCGAAAAAGAAAAAATAAAGAATCTAAATAAAAGATGAATTACATCATTTATGGTAAAAAATAATATTTATGTAATATTATTAAAAAAATAAATATATTCTAATAATTTCGACTCTTGAAAAAAAAGGCTTGATTAGAAGCAAAAAAAGTTCAAGGGTCAGGGTGTAATGTTCAAGGTGGGTTTAGGGGTAAAATTTGCTGGCCTATCATGTTTTTACCCTTTTTGGTGGCTATTGTCATAATTTCCTTTTTGATCCTGAATGTAGGAATAAATTTCATTTGATATTTAACATTCTAAACATTCAATAACTGTGATTACAGTTTCTAAAAAAAAAAAAAAAAGAAAAATCTGTTATTATGGACATAATTTAATAATAATTTTATATTTATTTTAATTTTATTTTAAAAATTTCAATTATCATACTTCAAATTAAAATATATATATAATAACTAATCATTAATAAAATTGTCCTATTCAATCATTAAAAAGAATTGTCCTATTCAAATTTTCGTATATATAATTTTTTAAGTTAACATTTGCTAATCATTTGACATTTTAGTATTTAAAAATGATAATGGCACAACATGTTATTTTTCATCAATTTAAAATTCACAATGGGGCAAGTAATGGGATAATTTTAAAAATTAAGAACTAATTATAAAACATTTTGAATCTCAAGGATTAAAATGAAATTCACCATAATTTTCCAAGAAATAAAATTAACTTTTGCCCCCGTATCCACAAATTTTGGATCAATATCACATGTATTCCTCGAATTTGAGGAGAATTCTCAATTTTCTTTTTAAATTTTAAAAACTCCTGCTTTGTTCTTCTTTCTTTTTTTTTTTTTTTTCTTCTCAAAACTTTGTTCCCTAAATTTTAAATAAATAGAGTTTTTGTTAAAAACAGGCAAAAAAAAAAAAAAAAGAACTAATCAACCACTTAATTCTGTCTATTGAGATTTTCATTAAACCAAACACCATTTTACTCCCCATTATTCTGTACGTTTTTAACACAGATTCTAACCAAAAAAAGAAAAAAAAAAAGATTATTTAAGAAATGAACTGGAAGAGAATAATATAAAAATTTGAGGGGACGCGTGAATAATTGAGTAAACCCAAAGATAATAACTTAGTTTGGTATTAGTTGGAAAATAATCAAGGTTTGTGTGAAATTAATCTCCTTATCATTTTTGCTTAAGAGCGCTCACCGGAATATCCCCAATTTGAACGCCGACGGGGCACACTTTCGTTTAGGATTTCCGTGAAAACAGTTTTCCCGAGAAAGTTACAAAAACCCTTTTTCAAACAAATACATTTTAATGTGGCGGAGATCAGCTTCTTTCATTCTCGACAAACGGGAGCAAGGCAACGCTGCCGCCGCAGCCGCCGCCGCAGCCGCCGCTTCGTCATCAAAGCCCGAATCCATCTCTCTCTCCCCTCCCCAATCGTCTCCCATGGCCGACGCTTTCAAAAGCGCCAATTCTTCAAACCCTAAGGTCTCCGCCTACTACCAGACCAGAGCTGCCCACCACGGCGTCGTCACCAGCGACTGGCTCGCCCAGGCCGAGGCCGCCGTCGGCTGCCACCACCACGACCAGGCCCTGTCGGATCCCGCCGTCCCCGCCGCCGCCGAGCCGGGAAAGCCGTTCAGCGTCATCGACGAGTTCAACAACTGGCGGAAGCAGCCCGATTTGGCCGAGGCCGTAGCGGCGATTCGCGCCTTGGCGGCCGTCATCAGGTCCAGCGAGGCCACCACCATGATGGAGCTCGAAATCGAGCTTAAGAAGGCCTCCGACTCCCTCAAAGTCGGTCCATTTCTGCCCTCCCTGCTCTCTTTCTTTCATTTTTAGTTGGATTTTCTCGGAAAATTTAGCTGCTTTATAGGTTTAATCTACTTTGCAAGCACTCATTTTTGTTAGCGTTACAAATTCATTGTTTTGCAATTTGCACTGAGGAATTGAAACTTTTTGACTTTCTATGTGGATTTGGTAAAGAAAGCACACTGTTTCACCAATGCAACTGTTTGTTTTGAACCAAACAGGCTGTGAAACGTATTGCATTTTGTAGTTTGAAAATCCCCAAAGAACCTTGTAGGTTTTAATTCATGGGGGAAATTGATATACTCCTTGGGTTTCCTCTGGAAGAAGCCATTTCGAATTTCTTTTTGTCTCCCAAATGCATTGTAAATCTGTTTAAGAATCTTAGGCCATCGAGTAGATGCCGGTCAATATGTTTGAGCGAATAGTGATTGCCCGAAAACTCGTTGGGTGGATTTGATTGCTCTTTGCCTATGTGGACGATCGAGAAGAAATCCTTGGTTCATCGCTGTAGAAGATTACGCGAGTAAGATCAGATTTCGTATTTTAGAGTATAAAAAGAAGCCGGTTAACAAATTCACCGGGCGTATTAGTTTGAAGGGGATACTTTTAGTCTATGTGAACCTAGGATTGAGTTGTGAGATGACCTATAAAAAAGGGGGAAAAAGAGCATGGGATCAATCTGTACGGTAGATTACGGTTTCTATCGTAAGAATTTAGTCTCTCTTTTGTTCTAGGATGTGGAAAAGTGAGTTTACTTGTTGAAGGTCCATCTTTTTCTAAGCCATATTTGTTTCTTGGTGTGGTTTCCAGTCATGGGACACGACCTCTATCTCTTTGACAGCAGGCTGTGATCTTTTCATGAGATATGTAACTCGAACGTCAGCTCTAGAATATGAGGACTTCAATTCAGCCAAGTCTCGTTTGATTGAACGTGCGGAAAAGTTTGGGGAGATATCCTACAAGGTATATACATTAGCTTCAACTCTTTAAGGCAGTATTTTCATTGGAAAATCATTTAACATTTCGGTATAAGTTTTGTCCTGCATTGAATTTTCAGGCACGTAGAATCATTGCGATGCTTAGTCAAGACTTTATATTTGATGGCTGTACTATTTTGGTTCACGGTTTCTCAAGAGTTGTTTTCGAAGTTCTTAAGACCGCAGCACAGACCAAAAAACTCTTTCGAGTTTTATGCACAGGTTTTCTTCTTTAACACAGACTTGTTTATATTTGTTGGATCAAATTGTTAAACCATCAAAGTGGAAGCCAAGCTGCTTGGTCTGCAATATCATGTTTTCAACTTCGAACACTAACTTTTGATATCACTTTAAGTTGAAAGGCTATTGAAATGGCAAGGTCTTGATTGATGAACTCTTATATTATTTCTTGACGTTATATGAAGTAAAATCATCTGATAGAATCCCCTCAATGCCTAGAAGATAAAGTACATAAATATATGTTATGGGTTCTGGTTGGTTATCAGAAGAATGTGTCCTGGCTATCTTTTTCTTCAAAGAAGTAGACAGGCTATTTTGTATTATATTGTACTTTACCCACTGTCTGTCACTGTAATTCAACGTTTTTGCCCCATAAAAATGAAGAGGGTAGACCAGACAGATCAGGTTTACGGTTGTCAAATGAACTGGCGAAGCTTGATGTTCCTGTGAAGCTTCTGATAGACTCTGCAGTGGCGTATACCATGGATGAGGTTGACATGGTATTTGTAGGAGCGGATGGAGTGGTGGAAAGTGGAGGAATAATCAACATGATGGGAACATACCAAATTGCACTTGTGGCACACAGCATGAACAAACCCGTATATGTTGCTGCCGAAAGCTATAAGGTGTGCCAAAAGTTGTTTTTTTAACACTACGTTCTAAACAAATTATTTGTTATTTTCAGCATGCTCTTGTGATATATTAGATTAACAGACAACAATAGAGCACCAGTCAACCATTGTTTTCCCCCTCCAAAAACGTTTACGTATCCCGTTTATTTTGCTTTGCAGTTTGCGCGTCTTTACCCCTTGGACCAGAAAGACATGGCCCCAGCGTTACGCCCCATTGATTTTGGGGTACCTATCCCATCGAAGGTTGAGGTTGAAAGGTCTGCCAGGGATTATACCCCTCCTCAGTATCTAACTCTACTCTTTACAGATTTGGGTGTCCTCACTCCATCAGTGGTCAGTGATGAGCTCATCCAGCTATACTTGTAGACTCTTGAGAACACAAATTTTGCCTTCTCTTCCAAGTATAAATTCTCTCCGCTTCTCATAGATTATGTGTGGATGCTTCACTTGAATGTTATAACTTTTGACTCGAGTCACATGAATTTTCACCCTGGAACAATGTTAGCATAAAATTTGGAGTGCCTTCTGATGTATTCTTGCACGTGGTGCGAGTGTCTTTTTCTTGTAGCAACATGCACGGTGGTCTTTTCATGTTAGGTTCAAAGGTCGTTAGTTTTGGCTCCAAATTTGCCCAGCTATTTAGCATTTGATCCTTCGCTTTGTTTGTTGCTAGATTCATTGGTGAGTTAGGCACCCTTTGGTTTTAAAAATCGCGAAAAGTTCTGTTCAAGAGTGCAGAAAAAGAATATTGTTAGGAGCACAAATCCAATCTTTATTTTTTACTATAAATTTACATAACTTTTACATAACATATGAGTTGTTTATTTTTTAACCGATAGGTGTATAAATATTTTTTTACGTCAATCAAAAATAAAAGAAATAGATCTATCATGTAAAAGATGATAATTCATTTCCATATGTATTAAGTGCTGTTTGTTTTCAGTGTTGTATTTGCATCGCATTCAAATATAACACAATTTGTATCCAAACGTAAAAGTATTACATTTAAATGCTAATCATATTATATTTTGAATCTAATATAATCACTATTTATTATTTTAATTTTTCTATAATTTTTATTAATCACATTATATATTCTCTTTTTATGTTTCTTTTTTCTTGTTATTTTTATCCATTACATCATATGTTTATTATTTAAATATAATTTAAATACTTTTCATATAAACATACATTACATTCAAATGTAATATAAATATTTTTTCTTCAAATATAAATTATATTCAATGTATTGTATTCAAACACGATGTAAATGTAATATATTTATCAAATGGAGTCTTACTATTGAAAGTTAAAATTAGAGTTATAGTTATTAATATTATTTATAGAAAAAATGAGTTCCTAATGTCATGGTATGTCGTATAAAATATTGGAAAGATACTAGTATCTACAATTGCGCACAAGCTGATCCGAGAGATAAATTACATGTGAAATTAATTTATTCCCTTTTGGTAGTAAGTTTATATTAGAATATGCTCGGTCCATTTCAATGAAAGAATATGCTCATCCATACACCGTAGAAATAATTTGGAAAAAAAAAAAAATGAAGTCAATAACCTTGGGATTCATCATCCTCATTGGCAATGTTTTTTTGTAGTCTGTTACAATCTTTTTTGTTTTGTTTTGTTTTTTTCTTTTTTAATGAATTTTTTTACGCACATTTCAGTTACTATTCCACAAATAGAAAATTCTAAGGGAATAAAATTTTTAAAAATGCATGTCATCAACGAAAAAATCTATACAACTCATATAGAAATGTTAAGAAAAGAACTTTACATTAGGATTGGTAATTTGTATTATCATGTCATGTTTACATCGTGTTATATTTCTTAGTTGATATTATTATATTAAATTCAAATCCAATCCATTTAATATTCGTATTAAAATCTCAAATACAAACCTAATCTATTTATTAATCGTATTAATCATATAAATCTGAATTAATCTGCTTAAATTAATAATAAATAAAATAATGACTTATTTGATATGATTTTGATATTTTGATATATTTATTAATCAACATATTTTTTTTAATGAAAAATAAGTGAAATTTATTTATAAAGTTTTAAGAATCATATTATTTGTACTTTGTTAATTATGAAAACTCTTGTTTTAAATTATATATAATTTAATATAAAAAAACATATGTAGTTAATTGTATTAATTCGTGTTAAAAGATAAATCCAAACCTAATCTGTTTATTAATTATGTTAATCGTCTCAATTCATTTTTAATCTAAACCCATTTATAGAAATCTAAACCTTCGAATTTCGTATCGTGTTTGTGTCAATTTATTGCGTCGTGACTAAAATTATTAGCTCTATTTTTTATCTTAGTGTATTTATTTTTAATTTAGGAAATTTTTCGATTTTAATTTTTAGGGTATGAGAGTCCATTCACCATAATTTTTACTAATAAATTCAAAAAATCAGTCTATTTATAATCCTCGATTAGTTGGATTAATATATCCTCTGATTAAAAATGACAACCGAATGTATAGATTGTTGGAAGGAATTCGACTATAAATATACAAAGAGTATGCCTCCTAATCATTACCTTATTTCCTCCATTAGGAAATCGGAAAATAGACGTTCTTTTATTTGTTCCTAGTCGTGGATTATCTTCTCCTGTTAGACCTTTCTCTTTTCTTATTACTTTTTCTTAAAAATTAATTTATTATTATGTTTTTTCTTTTATCTTTAAAAAACAACTAAATAAGGAGAAAATAGAGGAGAAGAAATCTAGAAAATGGATAGTTTTTATTCCACAATGGGATTGAGGATGTGGTATACAGAAGGTAAATAACAGTACTTAATTAACTTAGAAATGGAGAGTTTGAACATAACGGTACTTAATTAACTCGATAATTAAGCCTCAAATGAGTATCAAAACTTAAGGAAAGGCTTTCTTAATCATCGGAATCCGTTCAACCCGTAGTTAAAGATGGTATTACCAAGTTTCTAATTCTACAGACGTTTGTGATTCTTGGGAAGCAGTTTCTCTCTCAGCTCTGCCACATCAACCTGAACATCACCAACAAAGTGAGTCTCTGGAACCCAGTTTCCCGTTTTCGGGTCTCTCATCCAAAATGTCTCCTCCTTCTTCGTCTTCGCCGCTGCCATCGTGTTAATGCTTGGCAGCGGCTCTTTTGCCTCCGCCGCCGCCGTCCTCATCGCCCCCGCCACTGGCTGCAAGTTTGCATTCTCTGCTGCAACCGCATATGGCCGCCTACTGCAAAAAAATAAAATTAAATTAAAAGCACATACTTTAGTTTTCTTAATCAAAAAAATTAAGTGCTTGAAAAAAAAAGTAATGAAGAAGAACAACCTGAGAAGGAGAAAAGTATTGATGGGAAGCTTAGCCATGATTTGAACAAAATAAAACTATATATATATATATATATGATAAGGAGAACTTTATACGTGATAGCTAGGGAACCACGAAGTGTATGTTTATATATAAGCTGCCGAGAGCGGAGTGTAAGAATCTAATGTCAACTTGTAATATTCTATTTAAAAGACGGAGACTAATTAAATAAAATTCATTTGGTGATTAGAATTTGGTTCCGAGATAAATATTGGTGTGAAATTGAATTTTCGAACGTGTTGGAAACCTCCATGCAGTCAAGTATTTAGATTCTGGTGATACAGATCAAGTGCATGTTCTCTTTCTCTCCATTTATTTATGATCGATTTTTATTTAGGAAAGTGTAGTTTGAACTCTTAAATGAAAAATTATCGTTAAATTATATTTATAACTACTTTACGCATACCTTCGTGTAGAATTACATTTTACAGATCTTCGACTTCAACAAAACAATTACATTTTTACGCAAAGCCATATATAATAATGTATATTTATCCGTATTCATTTTTAAAGAAGGAAATATCTTAATTTTAGTTGATTAATAGCCTTGGATAATTTATCCAATTCTATATTAATTATGTAACTTGTAATTATGTAAAGTTTATTCATAATGCTTCTTACATATACATCCCAAACTATCATGTTGAATTTTTATATATTTTTTTAGTATTTGATATGTAATGTATATAATACACACACATATATATATAGATATATAGATATCCTAGCTGGAAAAGAATCCTTACTTGTTAGTATTGTAGTAAACATTATCCCTGATATAGTATTATCACTGCTCACAGATAATATTCAGAATTACATTATTAGTGCTAAGCATTAAAAAGAAAAAAAGAAAAGAGTAGGTTTTTTATGGTCGCTACATGTATGTGATATATATAGCCGACTTAAACACTTTAATGTAGTAATTTGGATTTGTGTAATCACTTTGTGTATGTGTGTTTTGAGTTGGCGTTCTAAACAAAGAGAATCATATTCCAATGGCCAACCTCCTTTTTGCCAATTGATTGGGTTAGAGAATTTTCAACCGCTTTCCTTTCATAAATGTTGCATGCAGGCTAATTAGATTACTTTCACCTAAAAGAAAAATTGCATCTTATTCCCTAAAAGGGTTCACATCATGACCGAACTTCATATTGTTTTCTAAAATTTTATTTTTATTTTTGGCAAATTATCACGACCCTGGATGACGTCAAATGAATGCGTTAGACCAGTGACCATGCAGAATAACTCAAATGGACAATGCACAGGATTTGCAAGACTTTTTTTTACACGGATGCTATCTGAACATTTTGAATTAGGTAATTTAGTATCTAAATTTTATTTCTTAGCAATCAATCTCTTAAACTTATAATTTTTTACTAATTTAGTTATTTTTTACTCAAATCTATTAAAATTTAGACGATTCTTTGTAAGTAACTTGTACATTATAATCCAAAAAAAACACCATTAATCACTTTCATTTATTTCAAATATAATTTTTTTTTGAAATATTTAACTTAATTAAATTATACTCAAATTTAAATATAAACTTCAAAAAGAAATTTGTATTCATATTAAGTAAAAATGATTAACAATGCCTCTCTTGGATTTTAATACATAAGTTTTATGTTAAAAAATATCATAATTTTAATTAATTTAAATAAAAAGGATTGAATTATTAAAATTATAAGATTAAGGGTTGATCTAAAAAAAAAAATTTAAGAATTAAATTGTTAAATTTAAAAAGTACATGACACTTATGCAAGTAAATCGGATTTGTAACGTACATTAACAATACGCTGTTTTTCACACAAATGTAAATTATTTGAACCATATCATTAATTAGTGTAATAAAAAGCAATAGATTTCAAATCAAATTTGATGAGTTTGAATATTAATAATTTTCTTAAGTGAATATTGTATCATGTACTCCGGGGAGAGGTGAGAATGATAGACACCTGATGGTGTGAAAATATAATTTTCATTGAGAATGATAGATACCTGGTACTTTGGAAATATAATTTTGTTGATTGATATCTTGTACTAGCTGCACAGACAAGTAATAATAAGTTTCACATTCATAAATTTTTGGCTATACATAATGGTTGCGGACAAGGGATAATTTACATTTGACTCTGCTATATATATATATATATATATACATAAAGTGTTCAAAAACAAAAACAAAACAAATAAAATTAATTTGCTATAATCGTGTTGTTATTATTATTATTTTTCATTTTTCCGGCCTTTATATTTGCTTCAAGTAACGTGTTTTCAAAAACAATAAAATAATGTGTTTCAAAAGTTAATATTCCTCTATCAAGATTTATGAGGTCCGTTTACTTCAAATTTAAAAAAAAAAAAATATTTGCTAGAAAAAAATGTCATTATAGTCCGCTCTTTCCTATCTTTAAAAAATCTTTGCCAGAAAAGAAATGTTATTTAGTTCGCCCTTTCCTACCAAACAAAAAAACTTCAATATTGCAATAGTCATCCATTTGTAACTTAAAACTTATTAAATATTTAAAGGAAACCTCAAAACTAATCCCTTTAATACACCTACTTTGAATTTTTGTCCCGTTTAAGTATTGGTTTAAACAATTATCCTGTTTGACTAATTTTTCATTTGACTAGACAATCAAAAAGACATATTAACCCTCAAATCTTAAATATTAAACTTTTCTCCTCTCTTTTTCTCTCTCTCTTCCTCCACCTCTCTCTCATCTCTTCCTCTTTCTCTCTCCTCTCCCCCAAATCTCTTTCTCTTACCTCTTTAATGGAATCGCACTATTGTTGCAAATCCGGTAAGCCATCACCGCCATTGCAGATCTTTGCCTGATCTTGGCTTCTCTTTATCCCCTCTATCCTGTCTATTTTTTCCCCCTCTCGATAGTCACCATTGCTGACCATAATCAATGGGAAAATGCGATCTAGTTGCGATACATAATTGCTATCACGGGCGATCATGAGCCAAGATCCACATCGCCATCATGCCTAGATTTGGCTTGTAGGCAATCGCAGAGATCCACAAACTTTGCCCATGATCGACCTTGCCATGCCTCGATCTTAACATTGCGAATGCTGTTGTCGCCGAATCTCGGCATCATGCGATTTCTCATGTGTAATCTTTCTTCTCTCTTTTTCTCTCTCCCCCACGTTATTTCTTTCTCCTCCATCTTCCTTTTACTACAGCATCTCGAACTCCACTGCTGGTTACTACTATTTCTGTAGCCAAATCATCTCTGGGTTGTGGCCCCCCTGCCTACCACCCGGTGATATGTCAGTTCATCCTTTTGATATCCTATTTTAATGCCTTTAATAGTAATCAAAGTAGTCATATTTCGTGAAATTTTTTTTAACTAAAATCAATTAGATATTTGTAAAACTTTAAAACCATTATACTGTCATATTAAAATCATTTCATACTTACTTATACTTTATCACAAAATACTGTCTTATTTATATTTACAGTCAAACATAAAATTCAATCAACACAAAATATTTTCTTTTCTGCGAGGCGAACAAGTCGTGACAGGACCATAACTATATCTATAACACTAGCATCTTGTTTCACCAGTCTAACATCTTCATCGGTGCTCAAGTTATAAGCTATTTACTTTGATTACCTAAGCTAATGCTCAGTATATTTAAACATAATACTTAAGTTAATACCTTTCTAAAATACTATCACGTTACATATTTATTATGCTTAATTATTTATTCTTCTTATTCATTTCTAGTCTTTTTTGTTTTTTTATCTTTATGGGCCTATTTGGTCTTATCATGAGTGCTATCGACAGGAGCCAGGAAGCAATCTACTAGCTCATCTTCATCGGTTCATTATAAAATAACTTCATACCTTCAAAAGGTTGGTAGACTAAAATAACATATTCATATTACTTTCTTACTTACTTCCGATTATAGTAATGTTAAAAAACATCATATTCTTAAAAGGATACTTAAACACCTGTTAGTCAAAATTGCGTTACCATTTCATGAAAAATATGTGCGTTTTTTTTTTTAAAAAACGCATTAAAAAATAAATATAAATTTGTTCGTATACAGATAATTTAAATATCTGAACTTACAAAAATTGGACTAAGGTCAATTCTTTAAAATCTCCTCGATCCTCATCTTCTTTTCTCAAAAGTCGTCTTATAACAAAACAATTTAATATTAATCTAAATGCTTTTAGATTAGTTCAAGAATATTATAACATTTTTTTAAGTCCGGCGAAAGCTGTAGCCCTATTTTAATATTTTTAGTTGCATTTTTATCCTTTTTTTTTGTTTTCTAATATTACCTTTTTTTCCTTTTTATTTAACATCTCCCAAACCTATATAAAAATTGTTTAACACATTTTAAAACCTTGAAATCAATTTAAAAACCTTTAAGTCGATTATAATATGAAAATTTCAGCATTATAATGACGATCTTACCCACCACACCGAAACTTTGCAAAATTGCTTATTTAACACGATTTCTTTATTGTACCTGTCCAAACTCCTAATCAAAACATCAAAATATCAATTATATTTTTTTTATAATTTTTTAATATTATTTAAATTTCAACTTAACAATTCAAAATAGAACCCAAACTTCCAAAATCACCTCAAATTTTCACCTTTTTCCACATATACTCCTTCAATAACTTGAAGACTAAGCTTCCAAAAATTTTCCTCTAGGGTTTGATAATCCTATCTCATGTAAAATGTTGAAAGGAAACAAACAAATTCATAATTTTATTTAAATTTCACAAATCATCCCATAATTAAGCTAAAACTTGATTTTTTTGAGTTTAATTTGAGCAAAATTAACAAAATCATCACAAAATCCATTTTGGTCCACATGAATTTTTGCATGCAAATCCATGAAATTCACGATAAAAACAAGTTTTGAGAAGCTTACTTAGTTGCTTATATAAAAATCCACTTGGTTTTGAAGTTTTACCACTTTTTCTCACTATTTTTGGTGATTTTTTGAAACTTAGGAGCTTATAAACATTTATGGACATTTGACACAATTTTTCTATAGTTTTTTTTTTTCACTCCCATGAACGTATAAAATTAGATCCAAAAAGGTGGTAAATATCCATTGGGGTAAAAGTGTAATTTCTATAAGTTGTCCAGTTAAAATGTAATTTTTTGAGGAACCCTTTGGCAAAAGTTTAGGATAATTTCAGCTAATCTCCAGCTGGATTTCCAGCTACTTCCAAGGCCATATTCCACATGCATGGCTTCTTGTATAAGCAAATTTATTGCTCAATTTCTTTCCCTCATTGACTTTGATCAAAATTCCATAATAAAATTCCAAAAAGCCTCATCCATTGGATTAAAGTAAAATTAAATCTCATCCATTGAATTTGGATGATATCAAGCTAAATAATATTTGTCAATACTGTATAATTTAGATTTAATTACAGTTTACACTTTATTTGTCGAAAATTTGACTGAACAGTCAAACTAGTTAAATTTCGTGATTGGCTCCCCATAGTACGATGAGGCCTCCCAAATCATCAAAACTATCTAAATTGCTCAGTAAACTCTAAATAGTTCATTTTATTTGTCTAGGTTTTATGGTCAGTATATCTTTTGTTTCAATAATTTTTTTTTGATATCGAAAATGCATTATTTAAAGTATTTCGATCTAAAATTCATTACCGTAACTGTATTCTCATTTCAAAACTATTGTAAACCATTTATAAATTCTATTTAAATATTAGAAATATAATCAACATGTTTTTTTATCACACAAAGATATTATTTATTGATATTTTAATCCGAGAACCATAAAAATCTTGGCTTTCACATGGGTTGCCATGGAGCTCTTTCATTTTCTTTTCTTTTTATTTTTTATTTTTATTTTTGTAAATTTATGTGTTGTAATATTCTGAATTTTTTCTTTAATTTTTTTGTTAACGTTTTGATATAATATTATGATTATTAAAGCAAATATTTAATATTTTAATTTTTTTAATTGTTGTATTATTTTATTAATATAATATTGTAATTATTAAAATAATATATTGAATAAATGTATTTAAAAATTCAAAAAAATTTGAAATAATGTAAAAAATTTGCATAAAACAACAAAATATAATATATTAATATGTAGAATAACAAATGGTATTTTAGTAAATTATGGTATTCTGAAAAATTACCAAAATGTATGAATTGTTAAACAATATTTTGGCGAATTACCAATTGGTATTCCGGTGAATTACAAAATGATAATCCGTCGGATTATTAAATGATATTCTGTCGGATTACCAAACGGGTAGATTACCTTTTTAGTTAGTTGGGGTTAATTTTGAAAAAAAACATATTAGGTTGATATTTGATTTATATTAAAAAAGGAGACAAAAATCCCGGGGCTATCATAAGAGGGGCACAATTTTAGAGATGTGATATTTTTGGGGCATTCCTTCAAATTCCCTAAATAATTATGTGTTTGCAGCCCTATTCCTTGACAAAATTATTTAGGTAAATATTCAATAAAGTAAATTAAAATAAATACTAAATTAGGTGTGTGCTTATATTATAGTCTATTTTTTCAATAAATAAACCCTGAATTATAGAGCTATAATCAAGTTGACCTTTTTTTTTTTTTTTTAACTAGTCATTGTGTCTATTGATATATAAAAAATTGTTTAAAATGCCCCTTTCATTAAATTAAAAACCAAAGGGGGTATAAACAGAAGAGGGATTTTTAACGATTCACTATGTATCAAGGGGCATTTTGTTGGATTTCTAACAAAATAAGGGCTAATTTGAATAAAAATCTATAGCTTATGAGCTATTTATAAAAATAATCATCAATTAACTTTTCATGAAATTTAAATTTTGGTTACAATAATAAACATATATACACAAAAAGTTATTTTAAATAAATTTATATATATAAGAAGATATAATGATGGATTTTGAAAAGATATATAGAGATCAAGTTGAATAGAGTTGGCTATTTATAAAAATAATTTATCTATATATATAGGCTAAGGGATTCCCAAAAAGTTAATTAAAAGCTAGCTGATAGAAAGAAAGATTCTAATAACAAAGTTTGAAAGTGGCATATTTTCCATTAAAAAGAAATCATATTGTAGTCCAAAGAAAGTAAGAAAAGAAACATGTCTTTTTTTTTTCTCCCCTGGTTCGTACTCTTATTCCATATATTTGCAACTTGATGGTAGTGTCACTAATTTTTTGAATAATAATATTAGGGATATCAATTTTAATCTCAACTTTTAAGTATCAAAATTTATGTATCATATTTTTATTAGGAAATACAATTAATTAATATAACAATACTTTAAATGATTACTGATAAAGGAATAACAACTCATATGTCATATAAGTTGATATTTTAAAATTATGATTATACTTGATGTCTTTAGTTTTTTTTTTTCTTTTTTAAATTCACACATAACATATTCAATATAAGGCAAAAGCTTACATATTTAAGAAACTTAAAAAAAAAAAATTTTGAACAAGAATCCGGAAAGGGCACCCATGAAAAATGAAAGCTTTTATTGAGGCGGGCTAATTCTAAGGGAATTATATATACATGGGAATGCTTCATCTTCTGCGCAATGTAGTTTAATTTATAAGTGCATAACATCTACGATACACATGTCTATACATATATATATTAGGATAGATGAAATATTTGCGCCTGCAACAAGATAAGAGAAAATAGCTGAACTAGCTAAAGTTTATCCAACTATAAGTAAAGATGCAATTCTAACAGATAGGCATGGTATTTATTGACCAACCGTACTTGTACATAATACACTAACACAACAATGTATCCACGGTTTTTGGCCATGATCGTCTGATTATACACACACACACATATATATGGATAAAAGTTCACATGAGCGAAAAATAAAATAAAATCTTACCGAGAATATTTCACTATTGACTTGCTGGATAACTTGTAAAGATGAAGCTAATTAATATCTTTGGATGGAATCTTCGATTAAGTACACCATTATACATTATTAAGGGGTTGGTATATTATAAGAGTAAGGACGCCATTTTTTTCCCTCATTTTTTCAAGATATTTTCGTGTTTAAACTTACGATGATTAATTATGTGAAACTGAATTGAGTCAAATTTTTTTCACTTCATTGATGGATTTTGAGTTTTTTTTTTATATAGATAAAAGAGATACAAAATAAGATGACCGTAATGATCTCCCTTTGTAATTAGAATAATTAACAGCAATTGAACGATCTTTGATATCGTTTGTGAGAAAGATTAACTCTATACATATATTATGGAATCCGTAGAAACAAATTAGTTGATTTTCCCGTGTCCATGAATTCCCCACCTGCACGTACTGATCCCTGATTTGGTTGATCAAAGAGTTAACCCATAACAATACTTCTACTATTACTTCATTTGGTTGAGTGATTAGAAAGTAAGAAAGAAGAGAGTTGGAGGAATGGAAAATGTGAAAAATAAAGATGATTATATTATATCCCTTCGTATTGTTTGAAAGGATGGAGGAACAACTAAGAGGATATGCTAGTACTTCGTCCAATTATTATAATATCCTTTTTACTATAATTAAATAATTTTTTGAGGGATAAAATAATATTTTAAAATTTGAACGTGATGGATTTCTTGCTTCTTGAATTGCCTAATTATAAGAGCAGTTGTATTAATGCAAACACTACATGATATTCCACACACATCTTTAAATTTAAATAAAGAAGAGTATATTATGATATAATTACCGTCCCTTTAATTAATGGAAGGAGAAAATAATTTACTAGTGGAAGGATTCAATTTTAAATTTTTGCTTATTCGGAGGAAGACTTTCTCCTTTCACATCTTCCTTCCTTTATTTTCCCTTTTTTTTGTCCAAACAGTGGACTTACAAATAATATTTTACTCATATGCAAGAAAGCTTTTCTGATCAAACAATGTACTCGCAAACAAATTTTCACACTAAAATTAAATATATAACGCAATATTTCATTGGATAATATATAATTAGTGCTACTAATTTTATTGTAAACCGCAAAAGAAATAAAACTCTCTTCTGATTTCTCTAGCTAGGTTTTCATCAAAATTTTAATTTAATTTATTTGTTAAAAAAACACATGGAACCAGCCAAATATATGTTAATATTAAGATATTTTTCCTTTGGGTGTAGTCACATACATCAATTCATTCAGTGGGGTCTCTTATACTCTTTCTGTAAAGGACTATCGATGCAGTATGTGGTGATGGAAGGCTAGCCAAAAATCTCATAATTAATTCGGGGAAATGGATCGAGTTGTTGACTGTAAAAAGGTTGGGTGCCAATCAATTAATTTGGGAAAAATATTTATCATTTTATTATACCCTAGATAATAACCTTTTGTGTAATCTCGACGCCACAAGTTGGACCTATTTAGAACTCAATACACTTCTCTCTTGTATTTTCTCAACAGCATTAAAAAAAAAAAAAAAACTAAAGCTAAAACTAAAACTAAAACTAAAACTAAAACTAAAATTAACCTGTTTTCAGGTGTGATCAGTTCACTAATGTTTTTCAAGGCCTCAAGTTGGGGGCATATATATCCACTTAGTAGTTAGTACTTAATACCCGGCTTTTCTCTTTTATTTTCTTAAAATACATATATATATATATATCCTGCTTGTATGAACTTTCATGCACATATGCATTCTCCATTTTTCTGATCTCACCTTATATTCTGCAACCATCAGCACTATACCAAAAGGATATCGTAAACTATTATACCAAAATCTTTGTTGTATTAAAAGTCATGTAACTAACTTGGGATCCTATGACCAAGCCTTCGTCCAATTTTTTTATGTGATTTATTTTATACGTATACGTGACTACTAAAAGAAATGAGTTTAAAAACCCTTTGAACTTTTATCTATATAGTCAATATGATATTTTGTTCCAACAATTCCAAGCATTTGATTCTCGCATGATTTGTTATGTCTCTTCTTTCTTTTATCCTATGTTAAATCACACAATGCAGAAAGAATCTCTACGAGAATTCGACAGCAGTTTAAACGCACCTAATTTCAAAAAGTGTCTCACAATAATATATGTATACACTAATTGTAAGACACATGACACACCATATCAGAATATATCTATGTAATCGTGTAATGTATATACTCTTTATGACATTATCCCAATGACTACGATTTCCCAAAACCAAGACATGATAAATATTAGTGTCATTATTGAGTGCCAGCTATTTGTTGGGATACTCTCACCACAAAATGTCAAGGGTAGAGAGGGCAAGAAAATATGGACATATATGTGATATATATATATATATATCTATTATTATAATATAGAGGACAGCATAGATCACATACTTCCTTTCATTATCACCACGTTTTCCAGGTGTGGCCAAACTAAAGGCTAATGGTGGGGCCTAAAGCACAAAATGGCTATAAGTGTCCACGTGTACTTTATAATTGTGCGCATACACACAAATCCCAATATATTTAATGCACTCAAATGACCATAAGAAAAGCATGCAAACGCGGTAAATACTGGACAGTAGAAAGTAGAACAAGACAATTTTCAATGGCAGAAGGTCATTATTGATCAACAAATTAAACAAGGGAAAGTAAAACGTGTGTTTTTTCTTTTGTTGTATGTCACGTCCCCTTGTGTGGACAAGTTAGGTGGTTTTATATATCCCTGGTTCCATAACTTCACAATCCTCATCTCTCTACTCTTCACTTTCTTCTTCTTCTCTTTTCGGCTTCTAGATTTCAGTTTTTCATTAAAAAAATGCTCTTAAAATTTAGGAGCCCCTTCAAACTAAACGAGAAAAATGATCATGATCATCATGGTCATAAGCCTAGCAGATCATCATGTAACAAAACCAACCATGGCAATCATGAAATGAAGAATTCAACTGCTGTCGGGTTGCGAATCATCGTACAATCAGTTCCGGGACAAGGGGACCAAAATAATTCCAATGTCGTTGTGAAATCTGCCCTGAGATTGAACCAACCGGCAACCAAAAACTCGGCTCTTGATGAGTACTGCTTTCTAAAAATTTGTAACCTGTGCAACAAAGGACTAAGTCTTGACAAAGAGATCTACATGTACAGGTGTGTACGTAAATGTCACAGACAAATTTTGGTCACCCTTTTTTTAAAATCTGCTTAGTGTTTGTTTCTTTAGAAAGTTATACGGTTCCGTTAAATTAATGACTAATCTGTGTCACAATGTTAATTAATGCAGAGGGAATCAAGGATTTTGCAGCGTAGAATGTCGCCATCGACAGATTTTCCTCGACGAAACGAGAGAATTAGAGGCTTCTACCAAGAACATGGTTGCATCTTACAGGAGTTCCTGCAATCCTGCAACGAATGAAACTCGCTTAGAGGAGCTACGTCAAAGATATCATAAGCCAAACCCCAATCACCGTGGAAATCGCGCGGTTGTCATTCCCTAGCAAGCTAGTCTTCTGATCATGAATTATGAACAAATTTATCATTAGATATCCAGAGATCACTTTTATATATTGCTCAAAGAAATCAAAGAAGATAATTAATTTTGAGTGTTTGGAAGTTGTTTATAACCTTTTGTTACACAAATATTCAAGTAATAATACAATTATTCAATAATCTTTGGGCTAGTTCAGTATTATTTCAGATGTGTGTGTATATATATATATACACACATATGTATCTATCCTTTCGCTTTCTTTTTTATGTGCATCTAAAAACATATATAGGTTCATCGATTTAACTTAATCTAACTTATAAATTAAATTAAGTTATCCAAATTAATTCTAATTTAGTTTAATTTAATAGAGTCTATTTTAATAAATTTTTATCTCTACTTTTACTATTCTAACATAACTTCCAATATAAGTTATTTTTACTTTTATAATCTTCAATAAATTAAGTTAAATTAAATTAAAATAAAATATCTATCTAACTTAATTTTTAAATTAGATTAAGCTAAATTCATGAATCAAACACATATGCGTAGTATTATTTGTGGATCGAAGCTGCAGTACAGACAAGAAGATATACATTTGTGGATCGAAGCTGCAGTACAGACAAGAAGATGTACAGATTTGGATAACATATAGATATTTTGCCAGATTTGGATAATATATAGTATCTACATGTTATATATAATATATATATAACATATAGATATTTTTCACCCCATATATATATATAGATAAGTGCCTATTGGAGTAGGCTATTTGATGTTTAATGTATTTGAACAAAAGGTAGGTGTTCCACAATAAATTCACTCATTTTGGATCTAAAATTGTTGATATCATTCATGTGTTTCTACATCAATATATTATGCATAAATATATATATGTACGTTTTTCCCTATCTATATATAATCTATGTACATGGAGATAATGTTCTTTATTTGGTTTATCTTCTGGTAATTTGTCTGTTTTATAGATCATATCTTTGAGTTTCTTTCTATCAATATCCTCTCAGCAAAATGATATATATATATATATGGGGTGAAAAACACACACACAAATATTTGTTGTATATTTAATTTTCTCAGTTTGGAGAAAGAAAATTACTAGTATATTGAAGCCACAGTAGTTTTTTTTTTTGTTTTTTTGAGTTAGGTCGTACAATTACACAACCGTTGATCTCCTTACATCAGGCTTATCAGGATTTTGATGAATGGTAATGATAAGTGAACTACGTAAAAGAAAGGGTACATGAATTGAAAGGTTTAAAGTAATTACTTTACCTTTATAAAATTAGTCGTTCTGGCACTTTGCTTGCACCATTTTTTACGCAGTGAAATGGATTCTTCACGCCTACTCCTATTCCATCAGTAATTCCACTAGATTTTCACAGGGAGATAAACGGAGAACATGATGACGACATTATTGACCTCATTTTTATAAATAAAAAAGGAGTATATAATGGTTTTATTTGTGTCATGTATCATTTGAGTAGTTCAATTCTATACATATTTCAAAAAAAATTTATATATATGCATGATAAACACACACACACACACACACACGATATAGTTGCTTTTCGTTTTAGAAGAAACCACAAATGTATTATCCAATTTTACAATGTAGATAAAAAAAAAAAGGCTTTTATATTTTTGGTATTGGTATAAATTTATCATAAAATTATAATTTACAT
Organism: Antiaris toxicaria; assembly: GCA_035233585.1. Lineage (NCBI taxonomy): Eukaryota > Viridiplantae > Streptophyta > Magnoliopsida > Rosales > Moraceae > Antiaris > Antiaris toxicaria. The sequence continues at coordinate 109,235,393 of CP141154.1, read as the reverse complement.
TCTAAATTTTTAATTTTAACAATTTACAGTATAAACTTACAAATCTATTGTAATTTGGACCCTATTAGTTTACAATGTTGATTTTTTAATGAAAATCGACACTTCACTTACATATAAGTTATTGATTAAGAGTATAAAGTTTTTTTTTAATCAATGTTCCAAATTTATATTCATAACAAAGTTAATTTAAAATTTTCTATTTAGATAAAGCTTAATTAAAGATTTAAACCTCAATAAATTTGAGTTAATATAGACAAAAATGATTATTCATATCATGAATTAACAACTTATGTACAAATTACATGTCAATTTCCTTCAAAAGATTAATATTATTATCAATTAAGTGTAAATTACTATGCATTTATAAGTTTATAGTGTAAATTATTAAAATTAAAAATTTAGGGTGTAAATAGCAATTTTATGCAAAATTTAAGGTGTATTAATACAAAAAAAAAAAAAACCCTTAAAAAATGCCATCAAACTACATATATGCAATTGCTTTCTTAAACATGGTTTTATAATATGTCCCATCATTATAACTAATTTATGCTATGGGTTGATAACTGAAGGAAGGAGGAAAATAAACCAAAAAAAAAAGAATAAAAATAAATAAATTAAAAGTTTTGATTTAATAGTAAATAGTAGTGTTATGTGTAAGTTTGAATTTATATCTATTTGAAATCTTAAAAATACCCATTAATAATTTACACTGCAATTAAATCATTTACACTCAATTTACACAAAATTTACACTATCAATAGAAATATTTATACTCGATTTACATTTAATTTAATCCAACAAAACCTTAATCCCCAAAATACTCAACAATCATCCTCTATCTTCGACGGTAATTGGCCATAGGAGAAGCCATCGTCGTGATGAGGGGTGCAGTCCCACTGTTATTGTCCACTGAAGAAGTCACCATCATGGGGAATCACAATTGATGTCACTAGGGAATCACGATCGTGATATTACTAGAGAATCGCAATCGTTCAGATCTCACAAAGACGACATGATCTTTGCCATCATCATCAAATCGTAAATCGGATGCTACCACCATTGTCGAGCTCTCATTCAACATTGAGATAGCAATTGGAGAAGTCGTCCTTAAGCACAGAGAATTACCTCTAGTCGATCCTGCCGCGATCTCAACAATGAGAGATTGTGAGCTTTGATAGGGAAAAATGATGATGGAACCTGAAAAAAAAAAAAAAAAACCCAACAAACCTAAAGGAAAAAACGATCTAGCTTCTTTGGTGACAATCGTAATCAGATTTGCAATAGTAGTGGCGACTAGAGAAAACTATTGGTGCTAGGATGGTTCATCAGAGAGAGAAAGATGAAGAGAGAGAGAGCGAGGAAGATGAGAGACATGGAAGAAAGAGAAATGGTTTTAGGGAATCTAGAAAGAAAAAGAAAAGGACAGAAAACTTATTGTAGGAGTAAATGAGAATATTTTTATACTAAAATTAGATTATGTTATTGATTTTTATAATTTTAAACTTATGTTATTTACTGCACATCAAATATCAAAATATCAAAATGGTCTATAATGTACAATTTTCCAAATAAATAACTACTGCTTGCCATTAATGTTTCTAAACGCAGCTCTTGCTATGCAGTTTTATAATAATAATAATTATTATTATTATTATTAACTAAACTCAATAGGACACTGGTAAAACACAGTATTTGACAAGCAAAAAGGAAAAACGCAGCATTTAACACATCGTGCGCAAACAACTTGTTAGCAAGTCAAGCCTACCGCGATGGGTTGAAATTTGAATGACGTGTGGAGAAAGGAAAGTCAGCCGGTGGTTTGTTTGTTTGTTTTGTTTTTGTTTTTTTCTCTGAAGTCAGCCAGTAGGCTGTGGGTGCTTATGAAACGTTTAATTTTTACATAATATGTTTGGCGATGAAAATGTGATTTTAATTGGTAACTTGTTATATTAGTTTTCATTTTAATTCTCCACGTAAATAATTGTATTTTTAGAAAACTACATTGTATAATATTGAATATTTACATCTAATTGCAGGAGTGTCCATGATAAATGGACTTTCTCAGCAATAATATATATATATTTATATTTATATAGTATTTTTATTGGTGCATCTGAATATATTAATTTTTAACAGTTTGAACGGTAAATTTTTAATTTTAATATATGAGACTCTTATGGTGCATTTAGCATCTACATTACGTTTACATTCACATTGCATTTAAGGTAATGTAATTTTTATCTAAACGTAAAAATATTGCATTCAAATATTAATCATAATAACTATTTATTATTTCACTTTCTCTACTACTTTTATCAATCATATCACATAATCTCTCTCTTTCCCTTTTTCTTTTTACTTTTATTGATCGCATTATATATAATACAATTCAAATACTTTTCATCTAAATAAATATTACATTTGAATACAATACATATATTTTTTATCCAAATTCATATTATATTCAAATGTAATATGAATGTAATGCATTATTCAAACGCTCCTTTAATCTCAGCCTTGCAAGCTAGGAATGATGCTCTTCATTGGCTTTCTCCTAACTGATTTCAAAGTGGTCAATCTCAGCCTTACGAGATAGGAATGGTGCTCATTGGCTTCTCTCAAGTCTTTTCATATGAGTTAGGCACCCTTGTTGTTCTTTGTTCTGATTTAAGCTCTATTGTTAATTCTCATATTGATAATATTGCTATAGACCTGTTGTATAGACTAGATGTTCTTCTTTATCTGAGGGCTTTGTCCTAGGAAAGACACCCCTGATATGGTGATTGAAATTCATTTGGACTTTTCTGTTTCTAAATGAAAATGGATGTTTCTTAAACCAAAAAAAATCCATTATTGAGTGGACTATACGGTCAACAGTGGTCAACAATGGTTAAATTTAAGGTGCTAATTATCAATATCAAAGGTTTAGAATCCATTTTATGAATGACAAAAATGAAATTTGGATACCAATGTACGTCGTCATGTAGAGAGGGGTGGAGAGAACAATATTTAGTAGTTAGTTTTTATAATTTTTATAATTGTTTATATTTAAAGTGAACATTAGGTGAATTGGATGGATTTTTCTAATTGATTTAAAGTTTAAAATTAACTCATCCAATTTAAAAATTGAGTGAGTTGATCGGATTGAATATAATAAAAAAATAAAAAAAATAAATCTAGCTAATAATTCAACTAAAATAAGAAAAAAAATGCTAACTTTCATCATAATATTAATGTTATAAAGCTCTAAAATTGTCTTATAAGTTATAAACCAATATAAAAATAAAATATATGCAAAACAGATTTATATATAAAAGTTGTAAGTCAATAAACAAATAATAATAAAAACTCATACAATATGAAACATAACAGGTTATCAAGTAATTAATAAAAAATATATATTATGAAGTAGGAAAATATTCACTTATATATAAATAGATTGGGTGGGTTTGAGTTAAATTGGATTTAGAAAACCTTAATCCAAACCTACCTATTTAATAGTCAGTTAGGTTAATTTCTTGATCAAGTTGGTCAGGTTTTGGTCATAATGATTGAGTTGGGTGGGTTTATTAGATTCGTCGGGTTATCGGGTTTTTTTTCACCCCCATATATTATAATTTAACTTTGTTATACATCACCAAAAAAAAAAAAAAGGTTTTTAAGACAAAATGATAAACTCACAACATTTTTTAGGCTATATTTTGAAATAAAAAAAAAAAAGAACAATTGGAACAACAACCCTAATTCAACCTAACTTACCTCTTACACTAATTCAAACAATTATCAATAGTTGTAATACTCCATTCTATGATTTCTGTTGATTATTACAAGAACTATTTTTGATTATTATTCACGTATAATTAGAGTTGTAAGTATGAACCAGATTAGATGGATCAGCATATAAGTCATTCGGTCCGACTCATATAGACATTAGGATTGTATTGGTGTAGCCCAAATATTCAAACCATGTTTGATTGAGGTTTTAGGCCCATGGGTTGTCTCAGCCTCGGTTAGAATATGAACTTTTTAGTTTTTATTTATTTATTTATTTATTATGCATAAATATATTTAAGGGAGAAAAAAGAAAATATGTCAAATTGAAAGTTGAATAAAAATAAATAGCATAATAGTTTATGATAGGTAGTAAATTGCATATTGTTGGTAAACTCACATTTACACCATTACAGAAAGCCAAAAATGCCCTTTATAGTCCCGACAATCTCTTCCCCTCTCTCTCTTCTTCGCTTCTTTCTCTTTCTTACTAGAAGGCACTATTGTCACCAAATTCTCTATAATTGTGGTCTAGTTCCAACACTACTTCCTCCCAGTGTGGAGGAGATCCAGCACAATATGGTGTTTGATTCTCTACCCTCGACGATGATAAAGGATCTCAAACTTGGTCGCCTACATGGCTACATTCCCAGTAGAAATCGTGAGGTTCCAATCGTGGAAGGTCTTCGATGAGGCTCCTTTTTCACTACTGTGGTGATCGGATCTAAAGTGGATAAGGCCAACCTCGTGAATTTGTAAGTCTCTTTCTTCGTCGCAATCTCGACCATAAATCGAGATAAATGGTAGCGTTCTCCATTTTTGCCTCGGACTTGTGACGGTGACAATGGTCTTGTTTTGTGCAAACTGTCGATTGCCAATCGTGTGATTAGTCTTTCTCTTGTTCTTCAGCTAGTTGCGATCTTTGGCGTTTCAAAAATTAGATCTCGAGGATGACGAAACTGTGGCAGCAAGTTTGTTCTCCGAGGACGATGAAGCTATTGACTTCAGCTTTGACTTGCGATGATGAATAGTGATAATGGTGCGCTCTGACAATGACAATGCAAAGGTAATGGTGAGTATAAATATAGTACAAATTGAGTGTAAATTTAACATTTATATTATAAATTTTGATTTTTGATTTTTGTGTGGACTTTTGTTATAGTGTAAATTGAGTACAAATTTTGTATTTATAGTATAAATTTTGATCTCTAATATTTGAATGGACTTTTGTCAAAATACAAATTAAGTATAAATTTTACATTTATATTATAAATTTTGATTAATTAAATAAAGATAAAAAATGAATTATACATATTTTTAAATTTAATTATACTATTAATTTTTAATAATTTAAAATTATACTATTTACTTAAATCATAAATTAATTAGTCTATATAACATAATTTCCCTATATTAAAATCTGCATAAAGTTATAGGTTGGCTTAACCCGCTTGTGGACCACGAGGTGTAGGGTCGGGTTGGGTCGCCGCATTTCTTTTATTAGGGCGGCCTTGGAGTTGGGTCCAACTTGGCCCATATTTCCTTCCCAGTCGACAGGTCGAGTGGTCCGTATTTATGACACTACATATGACATCATGGCTATAAAAAGAAAATAATCAAAAATTAATATTCCATAAGATAAACACTTGCAAATAAGGAACTAATGTTTCATATGTTGTAATGTACTGCAATCCATGTATCCCAATTTGTTGTAATGTTAACGTCATAAAAGTTGAAAATTTTGGATCAGCTAATGGGAATGGCAACAAAACATCAAAGCCTACAAAGAAAAAAAAGTTCGACAGTACCGAACACTTCCTCACATAATATGAACTGTGTATTCAGAGCAGAAAAAGGAAAAGAAAAGAAAAGAAAAGAAAAAAACTAATATGAACCGTGTACCATGCTGTTCTTATTAAAAAAAAAAAAATCATGTATGTTTGTTTATCCTGATAGCCAATAGCTATTGTTTGACCTGTTAATCCAACTTATGCCACTAATATTACAGGATTTTTCCATTCCCTGTCAGGTTCAAGACTATATAAAAAAGTATGCATATAGTATATAAATATATATATATATGTGTGTGTAACTATATCACGTGAATCTAAAGCTTACTTAAATCCCACGCGAATGAGCATTAACAAGAGCTACAATTTTTTTACTTTTTTTTTTAAACTTAAATTGATCAGACAAAGACAATTGCGTGTGTCTCCAGGCGCAGGAGATGGTGATGAAGAGAAGACTGAGAAAAAAGAACCGGAAAAAAAAAAAGAAAATAAAAAGAATGAGCTTTCAGCTATGGAGAAATGGAGGAGAAATTATTGATAATCCCAAAACGCCATAAAGAAAAAGAAAACAAAGAAAATAATGATGAATTTTTGTTTGGAGCGCACGAGGAAGGAAGAACCGAAAACGATGTAAAATGTTTACCACCTTGGCTATTTCCGAATCTTGTGGGCAACTTATAATCAGAAAAAGGCCAAATTTTTCTTTACTATTTTCATGATTTGGATTTTTTGCTCCAAATCCCACGAAATTAACTTATTTATTTTGTTTTTATTATATAAGACTAAGGAAACTCATTTTCTTCTTTTTTTTTTTTTTTTTTGTTGTTGTTCTGTCACCAATCAGGAATGTTTCACCTTTTTATCTGTTCGTCAAAAAATATAAAAAAGGTTGGCTTTTTATAATTTAGTTTCTCAGTTTCAAATTCATTTTTGTTATGTTTGTTTGACCTGTGAAAAAATCTTAATATCTATTTTCCTGACACCTTACACCTCATTTATGTTAATTAAATTTAAATTAATTTTAAGTGACTGTGGGCATTTGATTTTTTTGAGTGTTTATTTCGGATAAGTGTTTGAGAGAAAACAGGAAAGATAATTAATAATAATTCTTATTGAGAAGAAGTATACGATTCTTTTTATACGGATTTTTCTTTTTTTTCTTTTTTTTTTTTGTTGGTGATTTTGATTTGGAGGGGCTAGGGTTTACTTTGTATACTTTACTCTTCTTATATTTTTGTTGCTTGTTTATGATTTTATCATATACGAGGTACGAACTGGCTTGTTGTGGGTCGTTGATCTTTCTTGATTTCCTCATCTTGGGTTCGTCAAAGTTCCTCTTTTTCTCATCTGGGTCGATGGTATTTTCATTTTCCCCTTTGTTTTTTCCCTTCTATTTCTCGCTCGATTCGTCGGATTTTCGAGGGTTTTGAGACCGAAAGTTCGAGGTTGTTCACCACTTTGATCCGTTAGTTTGCGAAATTTGGCTTTTTTTTTTTTCTATTTTTCTTTTTCGAGTTCTTCTTTCGAGATTTGTTCCTATTGTTTTGAGGGCATTCAGCGAAAGATTCCTGGGTTCTGCTTCGTGAATCGTTGCAGGCACTGTTTTGATCGTTTTCCTTCCTTGATGCTGAACAGAAGGTGAAGTTTGTGATTTTTCCAAAGAATTCTTTTGAGAAGGGAAATTAATCTAGTTGGGTGTGATGGTTTTTCCGTTCATAGTTCTTCTCTGAGGACGTTGACGACTTCCCACAGCAAAAGGAAGTTTTTTTGCATTCTGGGCAGTTGGACAATATACAATGTTTCATTCTCAGGGACCTTCAAAATATACTTGTAGCCTTCTAGCAGTCACTTGTGGGAAAGTCTCTGAATCTAAACGCAAAAAGGATGTGCCGGAGAATCGGCGTCAATATCCCTTTCCGGAGTTGATCTCTTCAGGGCGTTTGGAGGTGAAGAATTCAGTTATATATATATATATGTCTATATGTGTGTTTGTGTGTATTTGTTCCTTGTTTACAAGTTAAGTTAACATCTTGTATTCAATGTAATTTGTTTGTGTTTTTTTGGTGCTCGGAAATTGCATTAAGTTAGTTGCTGCTTGGAATGCAGATTCAAGCTCTGACCAGCCCAAGCAAAGAGGAGTTCTCTAAACTCCTTGAATCATATAAACCGAATCTTGTATACTTGCAAGGAGAACAGCTTGATAATGATGAGGTTGGGCCTCTTGTGTGGGGAGATGTTGATTTATCGACCACTGAATCTGTGTCCGAGCTCTTTGGCACCACATTGCCTACCACGGTCTGTAGATATCGATTTTGCGCTTTTAAAGTTTATTTTGCATTCTTGTTTGCATACATGACACGTTCTCTTTTGCAAATGGCGTGTCTGCATTTCGGTTCAGCCTATCGTCATATCGGAAAGCATAATGGTCCATTTAAGTGCTAAATTTAAGACTTTGTTACCGAATCATACTGTTCTAAAAGCCCGTGAAGCTGTAAATGTGACACTTTTAAGTTGCCCTTATTATTAGTTTGGACAAATGTTAAGGCTGAGGAAAGAAATGTAAGAACAAAGAGAGCATAACTTGGTGGAATTGCTATTTTCTTATTAACTATATGTAGTATGCAAAAAGTTGAAGTAACTAGAGTAGAGAGTAGCGTAATTCTGGTTGCAAGTATAAATTAAACCAGTTTTTGGGGGGCTAGTTGTGTGCAAACTTTTAAATTTTTTAAGATATTTTAGGATGTCAATGGTATTTTGAATGTTATTTGTGTTCTTTTTGTTTCCTTTGTTCTCTTTGATATATGTTTCTATTACTCTGTGCATTTGATTCAATCTATTCTATATTTTGATGCAGGTTTATTTGGAGATACCAGATGGTGAGGAGTTGGCGGAAGAGCTTCACTCGAAGGTCAGCTTCTTCTATCATTAACTTGCTTTTGAGTTGTTCATTTATTAACAACAATCACTGAGAAATAATAAGTGGTTTAAAGAGCCAAATAAATAAGCCCGTAAAACAAATGGTGTTGGTTTTTTGTTTATTGACTCAGGGTGCTTTATCCTGCAGGGAGTTCCTTATGTGATATATTGGAAGAACAGATTTTCTCGCCATGCTGCTTGCCATTTCCGTCATGCATTACTTTCAGTTGTAAAGAGGTCGGTAATCCTTTTAATCTTCTTCTCTGCATAAGTCAACTACAAGAAAGTTTGTTTCTTCAATTACTTTTTGCGTCTATGTGTGTGTAAATGTAGACCAAGGGAACTAAATAGAACAAACTCATTTGCCCTGCTGTAGATCATTAGTTTGGTATGTAGAGGTCATCCTTGCAATTCTGGATAGCACACGTTATCCAGGGCATCTGATATGACCAAGTTCTTTATTAGTTCAGCAGCAGCTTGAGGTGACAGTTCATGTTTATTTGTTTTGCTAATTGCAGTTCATCAACTCATACCTGGGATGCTTTCCAACTTGCATATGCTTCCTTTAGGCTTTACTGTCTACGAAACAATCGTGTCCTTCCTGCTGAGGACAGTGAAATTAGTGATGAGCAATGGCCATGTCTTATTGGGGAGCGTTTAAAAATAAACGTTGATCCTCCTGCAGCTGATGTAGATGACGATGAAGACAGTTCTTTAGATACTCTCCCGGCCATAAAGATCCATGATGACGATGTGAACTTGAGGTTTCTAGTTTGCGGTGTGCCATCCACGTTGGTAAGTTCAGCCATACTTTTCATTATACCCATTTTTTAATGTCATGTCTGAAGTTTTGTCATAAGAAATGTCCACATATTCCATCACAAACCTACCATTCATTTCTGGATAAAGTGGATACTCTGCTTATTTTTGTATCACCACTTCTTTTCAGGATGAAAGCGCATTAGAACCTTTGGAAGATGGTCTTAATGCCCTCTTGAACGTTGAAGTAAGTATGATACTTTGCTTGCCTGGATTTCCCTTTTTTATTTGCTCTGTTTTCATTTTCCATTTATAACTGCAGAAACTTGTCTTCATGAAAATTCTTCCTTAACGAGATATTTCATGCACCAAGTGAATGGTGTAATTTGAAGGAACAGTAGTTTTCTTAGGAGATTGAATCATATATTGGTTGGTCTTTTTCCTTTTGCCTCTCTAGGATCTTGGTGCAAAAGGTTCATACATACTGGTTTTCATTTCTCCTTTTCTTTTTTGTTATTTCAGATTCGTGGGGGAAGGCTTCATGGCAAGTTCAGGTATGTTGCATATTTGGGTGGTGTTTGATATTGTTTTTGAAATGTAATTTGTTTTCAAAAAAATTGAAAATGAGAATATTTTGAAAGCAATATTAAGACTATTTCTGAAACTGTATTTGGTTATGTTTTCTGAGTGAATGTTTAGAAAAACATAAAAATGAAATTTTGTTTGGTCATATTTTTGAAAAATCATTTTATAAGTAAGTATTTTATGAAAATATATTTATGTTTACTGCAAATCAAGTTCCAATTCCCCCTCGTACTTGAAATCTAAAAACCTTTTTTGTCATTTACAACAAAATTTGACAACAAACCAAATTTATACATCAAATCCAAATATTAGAGAGGGAAAAAAAAAACTGCATATCGGGTTAACAACAAATCAAGTTCCAATTCTCCCCAATATTTGGAACCTAAAAACGATTTTTTAGGTATTTACAACAAAATTTGACATTAGACCAAATTCGTACATCAGATCCAAATATCAGAGAGAGGTAAAAATAAAAAATAAAAAGGGCAGATGAACAAGACATAATCAACTTCAAAATCTAGACCCAAATGATTGGCGGAAGGAAACAAATCATCATTCCCAAATTTATGCTCAAATCTATTAAATAACTAGATCAACAGTCCAAAAAATATCGCAGTAGAAAATCGAGTGAGATGAGAAGCTACCTTGTGATGAAGACAAGCGAAAGAGAGGAGTGAGAGAGCGCGGGCTGATGGCGATGAAGGAGAAAGAGAGAGAGCAAAAGAGTCAAGCCCAGGGGAGGATAGAGAGTGCTCGGGGTGCTGGCGATGAAGGAGAAAGAGAGAGAGAGAGAGAGTGGCGGAGTTGAGCTCAAGGAAGGAGAGAGGGAGAGAGCTTGAGGGCAATGGCAGAGAGGTTGATGAGAGAAAGGAGGAGTTTGTAGGTTATGAGTGGAAATGAAAATAGAAAACGACTTTTTTGCATTTTCAAAGATCAAAGCTACGTGTAAAAAAGTGGAAATGATTTTTCCATTTTCAAGTTTTATTTTCAGAAATGATTCTAACCAAACAAGGTTTTGAAACCATTTAAAAATATTCACCTAGGGAATTGTGAAAACCATCTCAAAAATGACTCCAAACACCACCTTAATCTTTCCATTTCTAGTTGGTTGGTTCATTTATAAAGGTTATATTTTGGGCCTTGAATGTCTTTAGCGTGTTACTCTATTTTAGTGTCTAATTTTCTTACATGAAGAGAAGTTTTTTATTTATATATTTCTAAAAGATAAGTGGAGTTGTCTGCCTGCTTACGCTCTCAGTGAATCCTTTTATTCCATTAACACTGCCTCTATGATGTGGTCAGTGCTCCACCACCACCTCTTCAGGCTGGGACATTTTCTCGCGGTGTTGTGACTATGAGATGTGATTTATCAACTTGTAGTTGTGCACACATCTCACTTCTATTGTCAGGCAGTGCGCAAACTTGCTTTGATGATCAGGTAATCCCAAAGAATTTTGTGGAAAGATTGCTCTTTTGATGTCATTGGTGATTTACCTGTTGTATCTTTGTTCATTTTCAGTTATTGGAGAATCATATAAAGAATGAAATCATAGAAAACAGCCAACTGGTTCGTTCACTTCCCACGGCAAATGATGGTAATAAACTACCCGTGTCTGAACCTCGGAAATCTGCTTCCATTGCTTGTGGGGCAACTGTGTTTGAAGTATGCATGAAGGTTCCTGCCTGGGCTTCACAGGTTCATCAAATCCGCTCTCTGTCTCTCTGTGTGATTGTGATATAGGCTAATCATATTTCTTGCTGTAGTTAAATGGTTATTGTTTTTCTTTACTCTCTATTCATTTAGGAGCTTTGCAATTTTGATTGAGTAACCAAAATGTGTACCTTGTCAGCTTGAAGCAAACTTGGTTTGAGGACGAAAACCATTTCATTTTTTGATATTTAATGTAATTAATGTGTTTACTTTGGCTACACTTCCAGGTTTTGCGGCAGCTTGCCCCAGATGTTTCTTATCATTGTTTGGTGGCACTTGGAATTGCAAGCATTCAGGGAATACCAGTTGCTTCTTTTGAGAAAGAAGATGCGGAACGATTGCTTTTCTTCTGTTCAAGTCAGGGGAAAGACATTTCAAATGACTTGGTTTTCAGCAATCCTCCTGCATGGTTGAGACCACCTGCTCCTAGTAGGAAGAGGCCTCATGAATCAATCCTCAGCTTGCAGGATTGTTACAGGGTTTCAAACCAAGTCGTTTCTAAATTAGAGGAAGAGGACAAGGAGAGAGGACCAAGCAATGGAGTTGGCTTGCCTGGCTTGCCCTTACTTCCAGCGAGACAAAGATTGAAAGTTGCTGCCATGAGGCCTATTCCTCATGTTCGGCGCCCTAAAATGACACCGTTTTCTGGAATTTCTGAGGCAGATGGACATGATGGAGGCCAAGTTAAGGCTAACCTTCCAGTTGCTCCACCCACAAAGCTCAGTATTGTAGGACTAACTCCTACCACACAACGAAAATCATTTTCAAGCTCATCACAGGCTAAGCAAATTATTTCCTTGAATCCTTTGCCTTTGAAGAAACATGGATGTGGTAGGAGCCCAATACACGCTTGCTCAGAGGTTAGTAGTGTTCTTTTCAAATCTCGAAATCATTTTCTAGCCATTATATTAGGTGTAAAACATTTGGCTTGCAACTATGATTGTCATAGAAAATTTCTGAGAATGACTTTAGCTCTTTAAAAATTGTAGCCTTCATGCTTCCTTAGAATATGGAAGGAAAATATGAGATGCAATAATATTCTATGGCCCTCTTTTAAATGCACATGTCTCGAGATCAAGTTCCAAAGGAAACTTGGTCCTTGGAGAATCAGCCAACTATTATCAGTGCCATTGTATTTTTTCTTTAATAGCTATATTTCACGTGCAGGAGGAGTTTTTGAAGGATGTGATGCAATTTTTGATTCTTCGAGGACATACCCGTCTCATTCCTCAAAGTGGGCTTGTGGAATTTCCAGATGCCATACTCAACGGAAAGCGTCTTGATCTCTACAATTTGTATAAAGAGGTGACTGAGCTTTTGACCAGAATCTGGCTCCTACATTCTAGAGTTTTGACTGTAAGAACACCCGGATTGAATTTGTAACTGGTGTTTTCAGGTGGTTACGAGAGGTGGCTTTCATGTTGGTAATGGCATCAACTGGAAGGGGCAGATCTTCTCTAAGATGCGGAACTACACAATGACCAATAGAATGACTGTACGTCCATACCCTTGCTCTGGTTCGGACTTTTTTTTCTTCTCTTTTTATCTTTTGTGAGAATAGCAGAGGCAGAACAAAGGTGACTCCGGACCTTGGCTGGGGTGATATTAGGATAAGGAAATAAGTATGATGTAGACAAGATTACTTAACTGCAGAAAATTTGTTTGGTATGGGTTACTAAATTTATAGGGCGTTTGTTTACAGTTTTGCATTCACATTGTGTTTAAATGCAATATAATTTTCATCTAAATGCAAAAGTTTTACATTTAAATACAATGTTTTTCAATGATACCTATTCTCTCTCTATCTCACTTTTTCTATCTATTTTAACCAATCACATCAGTTTTTTAACTCTAAAATACAATTCAGATACTTTTTATCCAAATATAAAATGCATTCAATGCATTGTGTTCAAACATAATACATTTACCAAACGCCCCATTAGTAGTCTAATGCCCTAGTTCAAGTGTGGAAATGGTGCATTCTTCATATAATGTAGGGAGGAAAGTTTATCTCTTGCATTAGAAATTTGTTTAAAGACAATAGTCTCTCATGACTATATTTCTTGTCCCTTACAGGGTGTCGGAAATACGCTAAAGAGGCATTACGAAACTTACCTTTTAGAGTATGAATTAGCTCATGATGATGTGGATGGAGAATGCTGCTTATTGTGTCATAGGTTCGGATTTTATGCATCTTATTCTTTGCGATTAAATGCTCAGTATGGTCAACTATGATTTACTTGCAATTGCATGCCCGAAAAGAAAATATATAATAAAATAAAGACCAAAAAAAAAAAAAAAAAGGTCTGCTTACAACTGGACTTGCCTTTTGTTCTACAGTAGTGCAGCAGGGGATTGGGTAAACTGTGGAATATGCGGTGAGTGGGCCCATTTTGGTTGTGACAGAAGGCAGGGTCTTGGTGCTTTTAAGGTAATAATAATATCATATCTCACTTCATAACAACCTCCTTTGAACACCAAACTCTCTCTCTTTAGTTTTTGTGTAGTAGTATGTTACATGCTCTCACCATCATAATCTTGTCAATTATACGAGCCAACTGCATTTTGTAGATTGTTGTTGTTGTAAGCATATTTGTTCTTGGAATGCAGGATTATGCCAAAACAGATGGACTTGAATACATATGTCCACACTGCAGCGTCAGTAATTTCAAGAAGAAGTCGCAGAAAATTCCGAACGGGTTTGCTCAAGGACTAACCGTGTCACGGCCATTATGATTCAATTTTTGGTTCGGTTTTCATTATTTGGCTCTCCGAGGTTGCTTTCTCCCTACCTGCACGAGAAATTGTTAATTTTGTTGGAATAATGGAATGTGATATTCATTACACTTGAATGACTGTCACACTACTGCATTTGGAAGTATGATACTAGAAGAAGAAAGAAAAAGGGTGGTGGGGAAGAGAGGACAAGAAGTAGGCAAAGTATAGAGCATACTAATGTAGGCATATATTCATCCTAGTTGTAGGAAACTTCATTTTTGTTTTTTGTCTTTGTTTTTCTTATTTTTATTTTTTATTTTTTATTTTGGGGGTTGTGGTTTTTGTGGGGTTAGTAATCAATGATGTTATAGGAAACGGTGGTTGTAAAATATATATATATATGTATGTTTCCATTTCACAAATGGACGTCTATTACCACTCTAGTGTTTAATGAAATTATGAAGCCTATGATTACTTCTGTTGTTCAATCTATCATCTATATAATTGTGTTGATACAAGTTGAAATTAATACAGCAAAGAGATAAACGCTGCTCTCCTTATTTTGGAACTAGCAAAGAAACAAAAAGAACATAGGCATTTCCAAAGGTATGAAAGTCTTGTTTTTGTTTATAATTACACAAAAACCCCTCTAAACCCGTCAATGGGGGTGGTGTCTGGTTAGCATTTGTGATATTCTTCTTCCTGGACCTTGCGGCTGCAATTATTTTATTTTATTTTATTTTTTCAATTGTTTCATTTTGGTGTTACTTCAGATCAAGGGAAACAACTTCGAAAGTTCCTCTTCACTATACATTTTTGAGTTGTCCCGGTCCTACACATATGAGTTGGAGAAATCATTGGTATAAACATAACAAAGTATATAAAGACGTGAAATCAGTATTCTGTACTTCATTTCAACAATTCAAAAGAAAAATTAATATTTTTTGTTTATATATTATTTTAACATCTAATAATTTATTTATTCTTTTGTAATTATATATTATTTTAAGTTAGGTGTTTATTTATTTATTTTTAATTTTGTAATAAAGAATTTAAACTTTTTATATGATGAAGTTCGACGTAAAATTATTACTAGAGTACAAGATTACCTACCGGTAAGTTTAATAAAAGTTTGATTACTTTTCCGTTGTCTTCAAATCCTTCTTTTTAACAAATACGAGTTGGAAACATGTGCTTTACACGTCTAGAGCTTTATTACAACATTTTTGATATTTTAAGTTTATTACTTAGATACATGACGGACGTACTTTAAAACTAAACAACATAGTGTGTGTGTGTCTATATATACATATATTAAAAGGAGAGGTTTGGTTGTAACTTTTTTCAATATTATGGGGTTTTTAATAAAGTTTAGAAAATATTATGGATACATTTCATTATAATAAAAAATATAAAGACTTTTAAAAAAACTTTACTATAAAACAAAATAATTTATCTGAAAGTTTAAATATTGAATTGTGATAGAGTTAATAGTTAAAAAACTCTTGTTTTTAATATAGTTGTAGATAGATTATTTTGAGTGCCACTTTTTGAACACCAAATTTAATACATAGCCCAACTTTTTTTTTTTTTTATAATTTGGTTAAAAGGCTTAATGACCATTTTTTGGTCAATCAATCTATTTTATCTCTATGAAACTTTGTGATCTCTCTTACAATCGGTGGCCTTGCGATCAGACAGCAACAGTAGTGAAAATGTCAATGGCGATATATGTGGACCTCCAAGTACGAGGCCGGCAATGGATACTTGGTCTTTGACAGTGGAAACTTGGTTTGTAATTGCTAGGTGCCTGACATCATCTTCTTTCGTGGAATCGTGATTGTTGGCTCCTTAGACTTGTGTAAGTTTGGGCCATAAGAAAGAGAGATGGTTCATGGGTTTGAGTAGGTGGATTTAGGTTTAGATATTATTATATTATACTCAAATAATGATCGATGTTAATGGATGATTGACTATGAAAATTGCTTATATATATATAATGATAAGTTAGTGATGGTATAGATACAATTAATCATTGATTAATCAAATTAACTTTTTGACTAATTTTTAAAAAATTTTGATCATTAAAAACTTTTTTTTAAAAGACTATTTATATCTAAATTCCTTCTTTTTAATATATACATAAATATATATTTCATTCACAAAATAAAAGATTCTCTTGTCATTTAAAAGGGAAAACCTATTTATATATCCAACCACAGTTCATGGTAGGAATCATTTTTAGATCATTCAAATTTAATCTAACAGTTAAGAATTATTTGAATATGATAATAATAGTGCATCTTAACTCATAGTGTTAAGAAAAAAATTCAAGAAAAAAAAAAATCACCCCCACCTAACAGCCACTAACTCCTTTATCGAATTTCCATCGGTGATCCCTAGTGACCCCTTGGCAACCTATCACCAACACCCCTCCTACCTATGAAATCATCCCCTCCTCCCCACCTACTCCTTTGCCACCACTTTTCTCCTGCTCCTTATTCAAAAACATCGTTAGCCTCTATGCAGAGGCTAATCTTTTCTACTCTGCCACCTCCAAGAAATCCCTCGTCATCATTCTCATTGCCACCATCATTGTAGGATCTACCTCCGACTTCATCCTCCACCGCAAATAGCCTCCCAGATCATGCGATTTCTCCTTGGAGTCCTATAGTCAAACCTAACCCAATAAAATCACTTGGGAGGTGGGTTGCTGCAATTTCTTCTTAGATCATTATAGCCAAACCCAACCTAAGAAAATCACCATAAATCTCTTTTTTGTACTTTCTCTCTCTCTCTCTCTCTCCTTGATGGTGTAGATCAATAGCGTGGATGGCGATTGGGTGAAGAAAGCATTGACGGCGCTGATCTGGTCATCTTTGCACCAGAAGCGAAGGAGATTGGCGTTCCAACTAATTTTGAGTCATCTCTTAGTGATGTGTAAAGCTACTGACATGATACCTCCCCTAATAATGAAAAAGAAGAAAAAGACGGAGTTTTTTTTTTTTTTCAGCCTTATGAATCGATGTTTGTTTTAGTTATTATATACCTTTAATATCTCATTCATTTAAAATTTATCGAATGGTTTAAAAGTAAACTACATTGGTAAAATATATAATACCAGTTCTCTCACAAATTCCTCTCATTTAAAAGTAAAAAAAAACCAATAGCACAGACTGCATACACACGATCCCTACCCACTACTTGTATGTATGTGTGTGTGTGTGTGTGCGCGCGCGCGCGCACAGAGAGAGAGAGAGAGAGAGAGAGAGAGCAAAGTTTGCTCGCTGCCCAAGGTTTCAATTGAAGGAAGAAAAAAAAAAAGAAAAAAACTGGAGAAATGGGCGAAAGTTAAAGAGAGAAAGTGGGTTAGTGGGTTTTGGGCTCTTTCAACCACTAATTGGAAAGTCTTTGACTTTTTTTCGTCTTCGGCTCAAGTTTACTTGGTAATTAAGTCTTCACAAGAAGCTCTACGTTTGCCATCAGTTTTCATTTAGCTTTCCCATTTTTAAGGTATTCTCTTTCAATTTTCAACTTCCTTTTCTTTTTTAAATTCAAAAGTCTTACTTGTCTAATAATACATGCAGAATAAATGATCGTTTATAATTTACTGAATATTATTTTGATCCCAAAAATGTTTTTTTTTTTTTTTTTTTTTGGGTTGATGTATTTTACTGTTTTGATTTCTTAGACTTCCAATTAAACAAGTCCGACTATTTTTCTCAGGAAAACTGGTTGATTGCATAAATTTTTAGTTCTTGACAAGTAGAAATCTATAATTTTAAGTCCGATTTTCCTTTTCTTTTGCTAAATCTCTTCATAAGCCCTTTCTCTGACTCTTTGTTTTTTTGTTGTTCTATTATTATTTTTGGGTGCGTTTTTTTTCCCCCTAGATAATGCCAAAAAAAAATGTTGATGATCACTGAATCCTGATAAAATATATATATATATAAATATATCAATCCTAGATTCTCAAAAAAAGTAGTACAGAAAATGGGCAGTGAAAGAGTTTGTAATTATCCGAGGGGCCTAAATTTCGAGAGCGGCGAGTCCTCCGGAAGGAGGTTAGCGAGTCCAACGAGTAGTCAAGAAGCAACTATCCATGGCTCTAGTGCGAGAAGAAACAACAGAAAAAATCCCATTAAGAGGAAAAGAGAGAGTCGAAATTGGCCAGAGAGATCGCCGTACAATCGCATCGGGGAACAACCGGCTTCGCGAAAAAGGAAAAGGGAAGAGGGATCTAAGAGATTGTTGTTCTGTATAATATGTATGGACAGGAAAACTGAAGCAGAGATGTTTAAGACCAACAAGTGTTCTCACTCCTTCTGCGTTGTTTGTATTTCTAAACATCTGGCTGCTAAGTTAAGTGAAAATACTCTGAAGGTGAAGTGCCCTGATTTAGCCTGCAATGCACTCTTGGAACCTCAGGACTGCCGCGCAGTCTTGTCCCAAGGAGTGGTCGATAGATGGGAGGCTGTGCTGTGCGAGAGTGCTCTTGGATCGGAGAAGATTTATTGTCCCTTCAAGGACTGTTCTGCCCCAATGGTGGACGATGGAAGGCAATTTGTGACCACGGCGGAGTGCCCGCATTGCCACAGGCTGTTCTGTGCGCAGTGCATGGTCCCGTGGCACGCTGGTATCAAATGCAAGAATAAGGGTGACAAGATGGACAAGGAATTCATGAAGCTTGCCAAGGAGGAAAAGTGGCAGAAATGTCCTAATTGCAGATTCTACGTGCAGAGGACTCATGGTTGTGAATGCATTACATGCAGGTTATTTCTTCTCTTGATCTCTATCCATAATCTGTCTCCCTAATCTATCGATTTTTTGCTTAGATTCACTTTCATCGCCCTTGTTTAGCAGAGCTTATTGAAAGCTGCGTTTGACTTTTAGAGTCTAAAAATGGCTTCTGGAAAGTGCTTGTATGATCTATCATAAATGCTTTCGATCAAAAACACAAAATATGACTCCTACTAAAAGGAATATTTGTTAAAATGACAATCTCAAAAATTAAAATTAAAAAAATAATCTTCTTTCATTTTAACATAAGAATGACTATGGTCATTCTTGATCGGTCGTTTTACTAATAAAAATTTTTGGCAAATCATTTTACAAATTTAAAAAAAGTAAAAATGTTACGGTATTATACTTTTTAAACAAAGCTATGTCACCGGAGTCAACTAGTAAGGTTGTCACTTTGGCAAATTCCTCATATAGGGTACAATTGTGAACTAGCAATTCCTAGCACTCTCAAATTTTCACGAGAATTGGGTGTTTTATTTTGTTTTTAAGAATGATTTTTCAATTGTAAAAAACACTGAAAAATGAAAACAGTCCTAAAATAGTATTTGTTTTCAACGGTTTTAAAACCATTTCGAAAGCACCGTTTTTAACTATATTGTTTTTTTAGGTTTTTTTGAAAATAAAAAAAAGTTTTTACTTTTTTGTTTTCATTTTCTCCTTCCTTCTCTCTCTCTTTCTGCCTATGCAGCATCGATGACGATGACCATGTTTGACGTTGGCCTTCACCTTCAGCGAAGGAGGGAGGAATTGTGAACTAGCAAATTCCTAGCACTCTCAAATTTTCACGAGAATTAGGTATTTGGTTTTGTTTTTAAGAATGATTTTCCAATTGTAAAAAACACTGGAAAATGAAAACTGTCCCAAAATAGTATTTTTTTATTCAACGGTTTTAAAACCATTTCGAAAGCATCGTTTTTAACTATGTTGCTTTTTGGGGTTTTTTTGAAAATAAAAAAAGTTGTTTTTACTTTTTTGTTTTCATTTTCTCCCTCCTTCTCTCTCTCTCTCTTTGCCTGTGCAGTATCGGTGATAATAACCATGTCCGACAATAGCCTCCATCTTCGACAAAGGGCGATGATCACAGATTGGTGACAACAGTGATGGCCTCTCGCAATGTTGACCACCGATTGGTGGCAACTATCGATTTATGATCCAAATCTCACCGTCGCCATCATCTAAGATTTAAACCACCAATGTCTTCCACCCCTACCCCTCATTGTAAAACCTATAACCAAGGGTTTTTTTTTTTAATTATGACTAATAAATTATTTTTTGTAATTTTTTTAAAAAATTAAAAATAATTATGTTTTCATAAAATGCTTACTTGTGAAATAGATTTTTAAAAATATTATCAAAAAAAAGTTTTATTTTTATATTTCTTAGAATATACACTCAGAAAATATAATCACATACAGTTTCAGAAAAGTTCTCAATACAGTTTTTAAAACATTCTCATTTTTAGTTTTTTTGAAAATAGAAAACGTTTTAAAAACAATATTAAACACCACCCAAGTTTCCCAATTCCTTTATATGTCTTTGCTATTGTGAACTAGTAATTACCAGAATAAATATTCCATGTGATACTGGAGTTAGCTTTGTCTGGATTAACTAGAGCAGCTAATACTTTTTTTTTTTTTGAATTTGAGTGGATGATTAGAATACTACTGTGCCTTTAGATAGAGTTTATTATAATATTATCATTAGGTTTTATCTATAATCACAAAAAACCTTCTTAAAGTTAATTATGATATTATCATTAGGTTTTACCTATAATCAAAAAAAAAAGCTTCCCGTAATAGCGAAACTGAGTACATATTCTTAATAGAATTATGTCAGGTTTTTTCCATTATCGATGGAAGAACCATTGGTTTCTGGTTCTAATTTGTAAAGCAAAATCTTGTGAGACTTAAAAATGTACTAAAATGTCTTCTATCTCTTTTCTCTTTTGTCGTTAAGATTATGGTTGTTCTTTGTTTAGTTAATTTGTTTTTTACGAGTAGATTAAAAACTTCGCGGATTAATTTGTTTTTTATTTAATATTTATTTTCCTTTCCTTTCCTTTCCTTTTTTTTTTTTTTGGGCTCTTATTGCTGCGCAACTTTTTTTTTTTTCTTTGCAGGTGCGGTCATAAATTCTGTTACATATGTGGAAGGAAATGGCTATTTGGCCATTTATGTTAAACTGGGGTATGGAATGTTTAACCAATTAATTCACTTAAACTTTTAGGATTTTGGCCAGTTGATGATCAATCTCCGGTTTTGCTCATTACGGTTATGCTACATTTTTCCATAGTTTATTTTCTGTATAGCAGAAACATAGCAGTTTATCTGGTAAATTTCAGAATCTTAATAAATAGCTGGATTTAGTTATTTATTTCTAGATTATTTCTTAATACTTCCAGATTGTTAGACGAGTTCTTTGCATTACATTAATGGTATACGAAACTAAGCCTATGTTTGACACATAGCTTTGAAAAGTCAAATACAAAAAGATTGTAATTAAAATTTAGACTCTTCTTTTTCAAATTTAAAGATCAAATTCAATTTTCTCCTAATAAAACACCAATAAAAAAGATATGCTAAAAATACTCTAAATTTATGAGACGAGGGAAATATGTCAAAAATTAACTCCACTAAAATAAATAACATAAAAGTTTTAGACTTTTAATAAATAACATATTTTATGGTAAACCAATGACTTACACCATTTAAAATTTCAAAAAAATATCTTATGTGTGTAAATATTTGATTTATCAGTAAATTTTTTGTTTTTGTTATTATTCTTGTAACTCAAAAATTTACCAAGTAAATCCTTTCAAAAAAAAATTTTACCAAATAAATGTCATATTTACTACTAAAAAAAAAAATTTGCCTTGGTAAATAATATTCACCTAACAAATTTATTAGATAAATTATTTTTTACTCAATAAATCATTTGTTATTCGATAAATAATTTATTTGCTATATAAACAATAGTTATTTTTACTTTTATAAATTGTTGATTTTGTAAATTATTAACTTATTTGTGTAATTAGTTATATATTATTGATTTTATTTATGTAAATTATTGATTTTGTAAATAATTAGTTTAATGATTTTGGTAAATCATTTATTTATCAATTTTACAAATAATCCCAAATTAAACAAATCCTAACCCTCAAAATTGATCAAACCACTCCAAAATCCAATAAAAACCTGCTGCCATTGCCTCACTGTCGTTGTTGCATTCGTCATCGTTACCGGAGCACATTGTCATCACTGTCATCGTCATCTTTTGACAATGCCATTCGTCATTGATGCAATCCTGGAGGTTGGTAACCACCTCGTTCGAAGTTGCAAGGTCGGCGTCGCAACTACCAAACTAGATATGTCACCAGTCCCAAAGGAATTGGAGCCATGGATGGAGATTAGAGATTGGGAGTGCCGTACTTTGTGAGGTTGAATTGCGATAGAAAGACCATCCCTTTGTGGCATTGCTCCTTGTATTGATCTCCTTTTTGGACGCATTACGATGGTGCTCCATTGAGGTTGATAGGGGGAAAGAGAGAGCAGGAGGCAAAAGAGAGATGAACTAGTGGGATTTGAAGGAATAAAAAAAAAAGGGTCAAAAACCTATTTTAAAGGTAAAATAAGAATATTATCTATGCTAAAATTTGATTATATTATTGATTTTTAAGGTTTTAAAATTATACAATTTATCACAAACCAAGAAACAAAATGACCTATAATATGCAATTTCTCATTTTTTTTATCATCAATTTTAAAAAGGATGAAAGTTAAACTTACCTGACAATGCCAAAGGCTTTAGATTTTTGCAGCCGACCTTAGCAAAAGACAAGAGAAAGAGAAAATAAGAGTATGAGTTGGCAAGAGTTCTAGGACCGCTTTTAGGCGTGTCATTAGACTTCTGACCCTAAAAATTGGTTACAAGGCTCATAATGTTGTAGGCTTTTTGATGGTGGTTGTTGTGTTTGGCAAGGTGGCTTCATTGGGTTGGAACTGATTTCGTTTAGGGGCCAGAATCTAGATGGCTTTAAGGCGTTTTTTAGCACATTTTTTATTTGGTGATTGTCCTTTTTTCGATATTTTGTTCTAAATGGTGGTGGGCTTTTTGGGAGGTGGTGGTGTCGACACCAAATGTTGATGGTGGCCGTGTGTGTTTTCCACATTCTACATTTTGAAGGCCTCTCTATGGCCTCGCTACTTATCCCCCTAAGTATTATTCCTACTCTGATGGTCTTCTTATCGATCATACTTTCATTGAAGGCTTGCGTTGGTTGTACTTTAAGCTTTAGTTGTTTATGTTTTGGTCTAACAAAGGCATCGATTTTTCCGCCATGTAGTTTTAGTATTTTTTTTGTAACAATGAAAGTGGTAGAATCACCATTTAAGTTTGTTTTTAGTCTATCGGATTTAGGTTTTAGCTATTAAAAGTTCCACTAGCTATAAGTCAATGTGGATATATTGGTAGTCTTAGAGTTACATGGTACAGGCTTTCGATGGATTAAAAGCTTTCATTAATTGTAGTAGTTTCAAAAAAAGTCTTATGCGTATTCAAATTGATGTATTGAGGAATTTTTTTGATATTAGATCTCATTTTGTGTTGTTTTTCCTGTACTTCATCAGAATTTATTAGTGGAACTGGCTTTTATCAAGTGTTTTATATTGTGTATCACAGGGTCATCTGCATTATTTTGATATTTGTAAAATTTTTAGTTGAACGAAAATTTTACCTTAAAAAAAAATACTTATCTTGCAATGACAAAACTATTATGGGAAATGCAAATATTTGTGGAACTAATTTATTCATAGATTTAGCAAACAAAAATACTATTTCTTTCTCAAAAACGTTTATATTTTCTCTAACAAGAATTGTTTGTTTGTTTGTTTGTTTTTTTTTCCTTTTGTGAAACCTCTTGCAGAAAACAACTTTGCAATTAATAAGGGTGAGATGGATTAAGACGGAGTTCACTTCCTGGGGCTCAAATCTAGCCTTTTTTTTTTTTTTAATATATTATACAAAAAATGCTTCAAATTTTTAAAAATTAGTTAAAATATCATTTTTTTCTAAAATGATCAATTAGTAATTAACTATCATAATATAAATCATTAATTCTTGTAATTAATCTGTCTAGAAAATATGACAAACGGTTGTTTTATTAAATAAAAAAGTTTGTTCATCTATTAAATTAGGTGACAAAAATCAACTGTTCAATCTAATTTTCCTAAATAGAAGTTGTAAACTTTCTTTTCTTTTCTTTCCTAAGAAATTGAACGGGTAGCATCTCTCTCTCCCTCTCTAATTGAATGGGAATATTTTTGAACACAATATACACACCTACTTGAAACTAATTATCTTTTTTAATTTTTGTTGTGGATTTTTACAAGTGAACGAATCAAACAAGTAATAAAGTGATGAAAAAAATATCATTTTCATAAAATTAGTATTATTAAGTACTGAAATTGGTTAATTTTAATTTTATTTGAATGACCCAAAAGTGTTATAATTGAAAAAATAAATAAATTAAATTAAATTATAAAAATAAATAAATATAAATTAATAACATACAAACAAATTCACAAATGCTATGAATTATAGTTTCACTATAATTAATTAGATTTAATTTTATTTAAGTATGTTTCTATTATTTTGTGTTTATATTTGTTGATGGTCAATTATCATGTTTACTTTATATATTCTTTCTCAAATTATATATAAATTCTATATTTTTATACTTAATTTTACGTAAATAATTAGTAAATTAAAATTCATGATAAATAATACTATATATATGAATAGTATCATACATGTAAACTTTATTATATATGTGAACAGTGATAATACGAATCCGAATTCAACGATAAAATGTGTTCGTTGAGAAATCTGCATTAGTTAATTATATGATCATACAAAAACAAATAGATATCCTTATTTTATTTCAGATTTTATAGTATTTATTTTAGAGTTATGTCACAAAAATCTCCTCTTGATCTTATTTTGTTCATCAAATCATTCAAAGTTAGCCAAAAATTTAAAAACATTAAGTTTGAGAATAAATACGCTAACAAATATAACAATCATAACAATATGCTTAATTTGATTAAATCATCATAATTAGACCATGTTATAATTCTCAGCTGAAATTTATTTAAGTCATAAAGAAAAATAATATAATATAATAAAACAAATTAAACATAATGACAAAATAAAAATAAAATAAAATAGTCTTAAATGGTTACTGATATTTATGGTAACAGAACTTACAGAAACTCCTTCTTTTATTGATACTAAAATAAAACTAAACTAAAAATAATAATTTTTTTTAGCTTTACAAGAAACTTTTTTACACTATATCTCACTCTCTCCTTAGATCTCTTCTCAAATCTAATCTCATATTTTATATCTACCCCCTTATGCCTTTATCTACATAGCCTTTTATAGGCTTAATTTTTACACTATTCCACCAACTTCAATGTGAAAATGAGGAGAAAATTTTGGCTTACATCTTCAGCTGATACAGTGAATTTTTCCCTTCCCAACTCTTTTCTCAAAATCGAATTCTCAAGAAATATCTTCACCTCAATTTGATACTGCAGAATTTAACAAGGTACTAATTAGATATTTTCAAAATAAAATGTTATAGGTAAACTCATTGGAAACATTTAATTTTAAGCTTATTTAATATTCTATTACTACAAGAAAAAGATAAATTAAAATAAAGCAAAATTAACTAAAAACTTCATGAAATTTATAAAAAGTCTAAATTAAAATAAATAAAATAAAATAAATTAAAACAAATAAAATTCTCAAAGACAAATTAGTTTTTATGCATGAAGAAGTAGTAAAGTAATTCTCTTTTATAGAATTATCAATCTTTAATTTCAATTTCAAAAAAAAATCTTTTTAATTTTATTTAAAAGGAAAAAAAATCTAGAGAGTAATTGAATTTCAATGGGGATGGTGGTAACTAAATAAGAGAAAAAATCGTAATATAAAGCCAATTGTTGAAAGAAAAAATCGTATTATAAATCTAATTGTTGAAAAAAAAAATCGTATCATTTCAAATCAAATCTTTTTCCCAATATATATGCACCGGCCCTGTATATATATACAAATAATAATGATACGAGACTTTGCAGGGTGTTTGCGAAAATGGCACTGGGCAAGGATGAATCATCCGAAAGCTTTTGCAATTATGTCAAGAGAAAACTCAAGAACTGCCTCAAAATCATCCTTGATCAACTCTAATTAAAACCTGATCAAGAAGGGACTGACATTATTCCAGAGGGTGAGAGAGAATTCTGTGGAATCTGCCTTTCTACTAAAAGGAAATCGGCGATGTTCACCACCCGAAAGTGTAATTCTCACTCGTACTGCGGCGATTGTGTAGCTCTGTATGTGACTCTGAAGATCAAGGAAAAGAAAGCTTGGATTAAGTGCCCTCATTTTTCATGCAAGCAATTCCTGACACCCCAAAGACTGCTCAACAATTTTACCTCGTAGGTTACTTGAACGGTGGGAAGTCAACCTCGTTAGGGTTAAAAAGAAATCAAGGAGAGTGATTCGCTGCCCCTTCAACGACTGCTCCGCTCTCGTAATGGTGGTCTATGCTGGTGGCGGGCCTGAGGTTGAGGCTACTAATCGGAGATCGAGGGATAATTGCCCTGGATGTGGGCGGCGGATCTGCGAGGTGTGCTACAAGCCACGACACGAAGGTTCTAAGTGCGACATGGACAAAATGTTTCATGATCTTGCTCGAATAGAAAAGTGGAGGCCATGTCCTCATTGCTCCATCTACGTGGAGAGGAGTGGCGGCTGTTGCTTAATGAAATGCAGGTTAATTTTTCAATTCTTTAACCAATCTATGTTCTTTGTTGATTTCGATTTATCCCTAAGTAGTTTTAATTTTCAAGTCGCATGATTTTGGAATTAGGAACGATGTTATGTGCTACAAAATTGTGCTAAAAGTTTTTTTTGTCTCTCTCCCTTTTTGATTTTATTTTATTATTATTATTTTTTTAATTTTCTTAGGTTAGACGACTTATTTCTTTTGCAGGTGCGGCTTTGTAATGTGGATCCAAATGGGGTTTTTTCCATGCATGTCCATTCATGATTTAATAAAAAATTTACTAAGTTTCGATCAACGTTAGCTGGATTGGTGTCATATTAGTTATCAATTTTTCCAGTTTGCCTTGTCATAGAATATTTTGCTAACAGGATTTTGTTATACATAGTTTTAAGCTTTTTTTTTTTTTTTGGTGTGTGTTTGGGGGGGGGGGGGGGGGTGGGGTGTGGTGTTTATGGGGAACACGAATATTTATGTTTTCTTTGGATGCTCTTTGGTTTTATAAATACTAGTCATTTAATCAATTTTAAGTCAAGTTTATTAGGGTTATGATCTTCAATTAGGCTCTATCAAAATTAAAAATTTTGATTTTTGTTTTAAATACCAGTTTGGAATTAATTTGTTTAAAATAACAATTTGAGATAATATTGAATTTTAAAAGTCCTCATCTTAATATTAAAAAAAAAATCCATGTGCAAGTCTCATAGCAATTTCCATAAAATAAAAAATAGCACTGTTGTGATCGAGGTAATCTGATGCAAATTTATAAACTCAAAGTGCAATTGCCAAAATTTAAAATTTAAACGACAAATTGTAACCATGGGATAAGTTAAGGTAGACAACCATTAAAAAAAGGTAAAAGATAAATACAAAGATGATAACTCATTGTAACATGAGTCACTTGATTAGAGTTAGTATTCCTAAAAATTTATTACCTCATACTAATAAGAAGTTTTTTTTTTTTTATATATATATATATGTTTATGTTTAATGATATGCCGATTACCAGTTGCAAATATATTCTATTAGTCGTTACAGACTCGACTTTTTTGAAAATATATTGAGTCATACAAAATATTCTATTTTCTATCTTAACTTCCGAAAATTTTGTTAAAATACTCTTTGATCCGGCTTAAAGCTTAAAATATCTCTATCGCTTTATTTTTTATTTTTTATTTTTTATTTTCCAAAAAAGATAAAAGAAAAATGTTCAATTTTTGGTTTCTGAAAATCCAGGAGAGGTTTAACTCAATAAACTACCGCAAAATTGTTTTTGAGTAAATGACCTCCTTATACTTGTACTCTTTTTATTTTCTTTTCTTTTTCCTTGAATTGCTAATATGGCAGTCAAAATTACACATATACCTCTTGTTTTATTTCAAAATTTGAGCAGCAATTCCAAATAAAGAGAAAAATTAAAAAAAAAAAAAGGTCTTTTTCTATTTTGAACCTATGAAACCCACCCCTTTCCTTTTCTCCATCAGTTCTTGCCGTTGGCCAGCTCTGCAAATGTTGCTGCCAAAAGTTTAGAAGCAAAATCCACCAAAAAGTTTAGACTATTTAAGGTCATGGACCTTAAAAAAAATTTTCTCTAAGGTTATAAAACTAAAGCCACCTTCAATCCACTCTATGCCCTATGGCACTAGATTTTTAAAGATACCAAATTAACGAAGGTTACTTTTCCAAAATTATCATAATCTTTAGTTTTATGTATTCAAAAAAAAAAAAAAAGGTTTAATGATTTTGGCTCTTGTAATTACAAATCCAGATTTACAATTTTTCCTCATAAAAAAAAAAAAAAAAGGTTTACAGTGCTTGAGATTTGGCTCCACGTTCTCCAGTTCCAATTAAAATCTAGAATGGGGATTAAAGAAAAAAAAATTAGAAAGCATATCTATATTCCTTAAAAAAAATGGACATGCATATTAGAGAAAACGATTGTGTTTTAATCAGTAATTAGTTTCCTTTTTTAGAAAGTTTGTGTGTTGAATTAAGTTTTGAAGTTTGAACTCAAAGAGATTAGGAAACAATATAGAAAAGTTAAAAAAAAAAAAAAGTGTTAGGTTTCTCTTTCTCTCTCTCTTTCAAACTTTTTAAAAACTTCGGTTTCTCTTTGCGTAGGACTCCCATTGCCACTGTTGTCAATGAGAAGTTGGTTGGAGCATGTCAATGCAACATTGTTGGTGTCCTAGTCTAACGATGCCATGACTAGTGATGATGGTTGATTATTTGATGATTGGAAGTTTAATATTCAGCAAGGCATCAGTGATTGATAGTTGGTGTAGTGATATTTTACTTTCAATCAAGTCTGATCGATATCTTTTGAGTTGCAGCGTACGACGGAGTAGTTGTTATATATGGACGAGAATTTTATGGGCAATATTTTTATTCTGTTCATGCTTTATTTTTTATGTTTTTGCTATTGTTTTGTAATAAAGGAGATAGTTCTTGTACTTCTAATTTGTATATGTGTTTGAGTTTGTTTTCCAGTGGTATATGTCAATTAGTTTCATCATTATTATATCTATACAGAGTTTGTTAAAGCCTTTGTGCTGTAAATGACTATCTCTCGATCGGTTAAAATATTCCATCGATTATACATTTGTTTTTTAAAAAAACTTTGTATATGCTTGATTATAGGATTATCAAGGAATTTATAAAACTTTTCCATTATAGGACCCTGACTTATGTCTTTCATTGAGTTTTATCAAATTTTACTGATTGAATCAGTCTTAATTGAGAGTTATGTCTCTTAAACTAAGAGTTATTTTATCTTTAATATTGGTAATTATATCTAATTTTAATTTGAATAATCAAACATTTAAAAAAAAAAAAAAGGAGAGAGAGTAATCAGGAAACTTACTCTTTTTTCCTTAAATGTAGCTTACTCAAAGTTGAATATGGAAACTTACCAATATTCAACGAAAAAAATGCAATGAAATAACTTCCAAATCGTTGCTATTATTTTTTTTAAGATGATTTGGAAGTTACTTCATTGCATTAAAAAAAAAAAAAAAAAAATCTTATCAATCTATATGAAAAACCAAGTCTTTTAGAATTATTATTTGTATAAATCTATAGGGGGGAAAAAACTGCTCGTATCAAATATCTTGAACCGATTCAAACTCCTGAAAAATCTCCACCTAGATCTCTTCTTCCTCGGCTTCTCTAATATTATAACAACTTTAATCCGTAAAATTCTGAAAGTCTAGATAAATTCTGTGTAAAATACCTTAAATAATTACCGAGAAATCCTTTTCTACTGCTTGTCCAAATCAACACAGGGAAGAAAGCAACCTTGATAAAACCATAATGGAAAAACCTGCTGAAAAATACCGTTTTTGGTTTAATTGTAGAATTTGCTTGGAGAACAAAACTGTAGATGAGATGTTCAGACGAGCCAACTGTTGCCACAATTTATTCTTTTGTGCCGACTGTATGGGCAAATACGTAGCTGGTAAAGTCGGCGAAAACGTCCTCTACGTGAGGTGTCCTGCGCTTCACTGCGACGGGGACTTCATAAGACCTAAAGACTGCCAATCCTTCCTGCGTAAAGAAGTGATGGACCGATGGGAAGCCGCCATTTGCGAGTATCACATCACGTCAACGCATACGGTGGTTTATTGCCCCTTCAACGATTGCTCCGCTCCGCTTGTGGTGGACGGCGGGGGGAAGAAGGCTGTGGTGATCACGTCGGCGGAGTGTCCACACTGCCACAGGCTGTTCTGTGCGCGGTGCAAGGTTCCGTGGCACGCCGGTTCTAAATGCAAGAAGAATAAGAGCAATCGTAATGTTAAGAAGATGGACAAAAAGTTTAGGGGCCTTGTTAGGGTGAAGAATTGGAAGAGATGTCCTAGATGCAGCTTCTATGTGGAAAGGGACTCTGGCTGCGAGCACATTTCATGCAGGTTTAGTTATAATTTTTCTGCCTAAAACACTGGTTCTTTATATATATATATATATATAGGATTTATGTGAATCAATTAGTAAAATGACAAACAACCTTAATTTTACTAATCTCACTTTTCAAGGTTGTTAGTTTGGTAAATTTCTCCATGTAGATGTTCATCAAGGTTTTATTTGTAAGATTATTATCGGACAAAGAAGTAGTAGCACTTTTCTTTAAGAAAAAAAAATAAAAATAAATAGCACGTTTTAAAAATATTTAGAATAAATAATAATAAATTAATGTTGTATTTGGGCAACATTTTTTTTTGCATTGCATTTGAATGCAATGCAATTTTCTCCCAAATACAAAAACATTTCATTCAAATATCAATCACATCACATTTTAAATCCAACACAATCACTATTTATTATTTCATTTTTTTATTATTATTTTTAATTACATCATATATTCTTTCTCTCCTCTTTTTTTTCTCTCTACTTTTACCCAGCACATCACATATTCATTATTAAAATACAATTCAAATATTTTTCACTCAAACACACATTGCATTCAAATGCAATGCTAATGCTTTTCCTCCAAATACCAATTGCATTCAATACATTGCATTTAAACGCAATGCAAATACAATGCGTTCACCAAACAAATGCTAAGTATTTAATTTATAAGGTAAGTAATAAATTCACTTCAAGTTTTTTTTTTTTTTTTTGAAACATGTTATTAACTTCAACTATTTATTAAGAAATGCAATTTCTTACCTTTTCTGGATTATATTATGGGCCCACCTTTTAAATAGGTTTAAGTTTTGGAGAGAGTAGGTAAACTAATGGGATATCAAAGCAAAAGAACATGCGTTTGAATCCGTGTCAATTACAATTTCATAACATATCACGTATGGGCCAATTGTCTCCTTTAAGTGATTTGATCGTCTTCATTATCCCTCCTTTTTGATTGGCTGAAATTTGGTGCTAATTTGTTGGGAAAGGGTTTCAATGGATATTATTATTGGAGTTGGCTCGCTTCCTAAGAACTAAAATTTTTTAGAGAATTGACTCCAAATTGGAAGGTAACTGTATTATAATAGAATATTGTTTGAAAATTGAGAGGATTAAACCATGCATGGCTGTTTATCATTTATATTTTCATCAGTTAATTACACTCGTTCGTATTGTAGACATGACTGATTCTTATATATACAATTAATAGTTGTAGCATTATAGCTGCAATTATTGATTCACAATTGAGTAATTTTAATTTAGGGGTAAAGTAAAATATTACATCTGAATAAAAAATTTATGTACTAATACTCTTATGTTTTTGGCAGTAACTTTTCTTCCTTTTGCAGGTGCGGCCACGAATTCTGCTATATTTGTCGAAGAAGTTGGTCTTATGGTCATACATGTCCTCTTTCTTTTATAAGGAACACAATACGTAGAACGGAAATTGTAATAAACAACATCGCTATGAAATTAAAAGAAACCATAGCAAAGCTTTAAAATATTGGAAATAAATAGTATGTTTACTATAAATAATTTATTTACTCAATGAATTATTTACAGTAAATATGCTATTTATTTTAACTATTTTTTGAACCAGTTTACTTCAATAAATTACCATGAGAATGCTAATTACTTCTTTCTCTGAATAAAATTTAACCTATCGTGGGAAAACTCTATTTTCGTTTAATTTGTAAGATGATTTTGGTGTGTTCCTCAATTAGATGAGCCGATTATCATGAATGACATATTATTTATTCTAATAATTTTCTGTAAATATTCTCTTTCTAAATACAATTCCGTCTATCATCTGAAAAGTCGTGTGGTACTCTATATTTTTCTAATTTATAAGTTCAATGATCCTCTCAATTGTTATTACGAGAGTAAAGAATAACAACAAACATGCAAAGGGTTAACGTACTGATGCTAGTTTATTGCTCTGAAAGAAAATGTTAATGGAGATTCCATTGCCTTGATTTATAATCTTTACTTTTGCTTTAATTCTTTCGCTTCGCTTATATGGATGGAATGTGCTATATGTTTAATCGCGAAGCATTGCTAATCTCGAGTGCTGTAGATATATGCACATACATACGTACATACATACGTACATATAGAGATATAAATGCATGCTTTCTTAATCCATCTTTTATAGCAGATTAGTAAACTTAACCTTCAAAATTCTTAATTGGGAACGGAAAAATTTTGTTTAATTTTCTTAAACAAAACATTAATGAGAAGCGATCACAATAACCAAAAAGTCCAATTAATTAAGATTTCAAAACACTAGGAAAAGACTTCCCAAATCCCTGCACAAAGAGTGCATGGACATTTACATTAAAAGGCCAAGGACAGAATTGAGGCAAACAGGGTAAAAAAAAAAATGGCACAATCATCAACCTCTTCTCCTCTTCATCCCTTGGTTGACGATTTCTACTTTTCAGCTCTCTTCGACGTCGACGAAATATTCCCAATCTCCGATGAAAAATACGCCGAAGAGTTGGCTCTTCAAGAGGCCCTCATGTCAGCAACCAACTCTTCAACATCAAGAACAACAAGAAGAAATACTGGAATGTTAATCCCCAAAGGGGAGGTTACTCTGAAGGGAAAGACGAAACTAGAAACTGGTCAATCTTCTCAGGTACTAGCCTTCTGTGTCATCTGCATGGACGTCACACCAACTGAAGAAATGTTCGGGAACGACAACTGCGGTCACTCGTTCTGCGCCGATTGCATCGGGAAATATGTAGCCACAAAGATCCGGGAAAACATTTTGACGGTAAAATGTCCTGAACCCAAATGTGGAGGTGTTTTGGAGCCACAGCTCTGCCGTTCCATTGTCCCAAAAAATGTGTTTGAGAGATGGGAAAATGCTCTTTGCGAGTCCATGGTTCTTGGATCGCACAAGTTTTACTGTCCCTTTAAGGATTGTTCTGCTTTGTTAGAGGATGATGGCAGGGTTGTAGTGACCATGTCTGAGTGTCCTAATTGCCATAGGCTGTTCTGTGCTCAGTGCAATGTTGCGTGGCACGAGGGAAGTGAATGCAGGGCGTTTCAGGCAATGAAAATGAACGGATCGGAGAGGGAAGATAACATGGCGATTGGGCTCGCTGAGAAGAAGAATTGGAGAAGATGTCCCAGTTGCAAATTCTACGTTGAGAAAAGTGATGGTTGTATTCACATTACATGCAGGTCAGTTTTAGTTAGCTCAAGTAATTAAGCCTTTTGTCTTTCTCAATGTTTTTCCATCCTTATATGAGGGCACAATGAGTTGAATTCATTCAATGATTTTCCATCATTATACGAGGATACAAATAAAGAAATATATGAGTCGAATTTATTCTGTTGATGTTTGAACCTGAAAAGATATATAGTGGTGGTTGATCAAATTCTTGTTTCATCTCATTTATACTTGCGTTTTAATTATCCTCTTTCTTATCAGGTGCGGGAATGAATTTTGCTATGGCTGTGGATCCAACTGGAGTTCAAGTCATTCATGTGGATACATAAGAGAGCAGATTATGTAGTATTATTTGGAGAGAATTTTCTATCATCATCAAGTGAATGTTTGCCTACTGAAAATTACGTAAATTCGTATGGTCAACGCGTATTAGACTTTGCTTGTTTAATTTTTTATATTTGGTCAGTTTATTTTCAGAGTGCAGTTTCACTGTTAGCGTTTTTGCATATTTCTAGATAATTTTTGGACCTTATCCATGACAATTGGCAATTATTTCCTTGGCATATGCAATTTGCTAGCATTAACACTAGTATTTGTACGAAATTGAAATATATATACCACTTAGTGTGATGGTCTGGGTTCTAGCCCAAAAAAAATGATGGCATAATGGTAAAAAATTATCACAGTGGATATATAGTCAAAGGTTTAAGTGCTAAGAAGTTACTTTTAGAGTTTTAAATGTAAATGTTTATTTTAAATGTGAGGACTTTTTTTTACCTGTCAAATATTTGATATAAAATTCCAGTCAACATACGCCTAACAAGATAATACCGGTAGTCCTTTTCACTGTCTTTTCCTTTAGGAAAAAAAAAATGTTTACAGATGTAGTTCTCTTGCTAGAGACTATTAACATTGATTTAATTATAACCAAAGCGTTGTCTCGTTACTAAATTAAGTAGATATGTACTGATTAATTGTATAGTACAGAATGTTCTAGCAGGGATTTATATATATATATATCTCAGTTTTCTAACAGACAGCATGATCTTTAATAACTAATATTACATGAGTAGTAAAATCACCTTTTGAATTATCCATCCATTAATGAAGATCATTTCCTGTATGAATCTGCTTCACAAAGGCTGATAGGCGTACAAGGAACATATTAACATAGAGGGAAAACGAAGACAAGCACATGATATGTAAACTCATAAATATATAAATATATATATAACCATATTCAAGAAGTTAATCTCGTAATTGGTTTGTTAATTGTCATCACAATGAAAATTAACCCAACACCTTTGATTATACTCTTTCCTATGTATTGAATACAGTAGAATTTAAAAGAAATCAATCAACCAATTTATTTTTCAAGTCATCAGACTACTTAAACGACAAATTTATAATCAAAACCAATTCTAATACCAGACTCAAACCATAATTAATAATCAGATGAAATCAGAAACTAGATTTGCCTTGTCAGAAACTATTAATATATACAGATTAATCCCGTTATCAATTTTGAGTTTAGTTCGGCGACGACATGTCTTGCATCAGCCCATGTATAGCTTCACCACCGTCACCGATGAGCTGGTCCTCCATCCGAATTGAGATTTGTTGTCCTGAATTTCCTGTCTCATTAGTTGTCACACCTATATTACTTTGCCGTTTCATCTCCTGATCATGACTAAACCCCATTAGGTTTCCTCCATTCAACAGCTGCACTAATGGCGGTGTTTGTCTCATCATTGCCTCCGCTCTCTCCGCCACCTTTTTCCTCAGCTCCACCAGAGACTCCATGAACCGCTCCAGCTCCCCCTTCTCCATACTCTCAACCGGACGGTCCCACCAAAAACCTAATCCGTGGCCACCGCCGTCCACCATCGCCATCTCCATCATCTTGCATCGCTCTTTCTCCTCCTCAACGAGGCGCAACGCTTCCACCAGGCAATGCGCTTCCCGGCAGCAGGCGTCTTCCGGAGGTGCCGGGGATGGCTCGATGAGGGATTTCGCACCAGGAGTGCAAAAGGAATACGCCTTTCCGTGCCTAGAGAAGACGATGACGGCGACCTCGGCTCCGGTGAGAATGTTTAGCTCGGCAGCTTTGTTGAAGAGGCCCGTCCTCCTCTTGGAAAACGCCACATGACGCTTGTTTTCGTCTGCTATCAGCTTCATGTCAACCTTTTGACGGCCTCTGGTTTTCTTTTCCATTTTGCCAAAACCCAACCAATTGAATTGAATTGAATGGACTGAATTATAGAGAAGAGAGGACTTCCAAGGAGTGTGTGTGAACGTGAAAGTTGAAATATGACAATTAGTATTGATGATCCCTATGTTTATTACAATGAGCTTGTTCTGGTTTTTCTTTTTTTTTTTTAACGCATTGTGATATATGTGTTTGATGTACGGCTGAGATTAACTATATACGGTATTGAAAGGGATCAAATGCCGTTGATTAGGTTTTGGTAAACTTTTCTTTTATATCTTAAGGCAATCTCTAGAGATTGATTCTGTGTCTAATTAAGTCAATTAGGCCGGATAATTCGGGACTATTTGTTAGAAATTAGAAAATACTTAATAGATTTGTTAAAAATTTATGCTACTATTATTATCATTATTTAAATGTATCATCATCATCATCTCAATTTTTTTACACTTTTAACAGGTTTTTTTTTTTAATTTTTGGTATGGGCATCCCTTGAATTTCTCAATTTCTTTCCGATACTATTATGTGAATGCAAATGCAAATATTATAACAAGTAATAAAGTGTAATAAATATGAGTTGATCTCACAAAAACTGTACAAATTATTGCCAAAATTACTTTAATCCTAATTTTATTTAAACAACTAAAATTAACAACAATTAAAAAACTAAAACAATTAAGGCCTCGTTTGTCAATGGGATCTAAACTCAAATTTTTGAGCTCAAGTTTACCTTTTTTCTGAAAAATCAATAAAAATTATAATTAAGTTAACCAACTTAAACATAAAAATTTCATTTTATTTCAGACTCAACTCATGAACCAATCAAGGTTTAAGAGAAATTCAACAACCAATATACTAAAACTCTAGGGTTTTTGATTTTACCAAATCAATTCTATTTAAACATCTTTGTTCAACCAATCAGTGTTTATTCCCTATGTCACCAACAAATCTCATAAATATATCTATTAATCTTTCTCAAGCATTAATAAAAATACCACAATGTTTACTACACAAGCCTCATAACTATTTTTAGCTTATGACAAACTCATAATAAATTAAACAAGGTCTAATTTGAATATCACTTCTCAATCTCAAATCAAATCACAAATCATACAAAAGTTGGTCAAAAATTCACAAGCATTAATAAAAGAATAAAATATACAACATAGAATTAGAATAAATATCAATTAATTAAAAGATACTAAATATTCAAATATTCATGATCCAACCATATTGTAGTCCTAAAAAAGAAACTTTAAACATAATTGAAGAAAATAAACTCTTAATCAATGTCTTAAATATGATGAAAATCAAAGAAAGAAAAACGAGAATGACTGAAGTCAAATTTTTCTGTCTTTGTTCTCTATGTCTTATTTTCTATATTTTCACCCTCAAGATGTCCTCAATGTCTTTTATTTATATGCCTTGAATATAATGGCATAAGCTTGAAAAATCTTGGAAAAATTTGGCCAAAAACCTTTGAATTTCAAATTTTCTGCATCAGGGCCACGGCTCTACTTTTCAAGCGCCATGACCTCGGGACGAGTTCACACATGTGCTACAGCTGCTGTGTCTTTGAGCTGTAGCACGCACTGCCTCTTGTTTTTTTGGCGAGCTTTGCCTAGGCGCCAACTTCTTCTTTTCTTCAATGGCACTGTGGTGTCTTAGGGAGGGTGCTAAGGCCCTTCCCTCTCAGGTTTTTTGGCTTCAAAGGGCCATGGCATCCATCTTCCACTGCCTAGGCACCTCCACTCAATCTTTATCTCCCAAACTTGTTTAAAACATGCATTGAAGCCAATTCTTCCCCTATAGTACAAAATATAAACAAACACATAAAAATGCTCACATAACTCTCAAAAACTAACAAATTATCAAGTTAAAGATATCCAATTCATGAGTATAAAACTCACTCATCAAATACCTCCTCACAAAAATCCCAAACCGCATCCTCAAGTGATACATATATATTATTTTTATAGGAGCATTCTTCCTAAATAATGGGTTATATACGTTTACAATTGGGGGCACATTTGACATCTGGTTTTTATTTTTTATTTTTTGTTTTTTTCATCAATTCAAAACTACTTTTACTACTCAATATCCACATTTTTAAATGTTTATAATAAACTCAAATTTTAAATATCTATAATTCGAGGTTTTTTTTTAATTGTATAAAATTTTGAAAAGAGTGAAATAAGATGCATATCATTTCTTTTCCAAACATATTATAAGAATTTATACCATTTCGCTCCAAATAAATTTTTTTTTTTCTCTAAATACACATTTCTAAACTGCATGTCATTTTCAATCCAAAACACATCTTAAAAACCTCCCCAAATAGATCCTTAATTTCCAATTTCCAACTATAATTGGATTTCAATTTTTTTAAAGTGTACTCTCTACCTTTTTGCTCTAGTTAATTTCTATGTTGGAAAAGGAAAAATATGACAAATTGATGCGTGTATCATGCGTAGAAGATTTGAATGAGTACTTAGCTTCTTCAAATAATTGATCATAAATTTGATAAAGTGATTACAATGAATAACCTAATATTAAGGGCCTGTTTAAAGAGGTTTTGCATATGTGTTTTAGAGGTTGGAGAAAAATAAGTTTTGAAAATTCTATTTAGGGAAAAAAAATGTTTAGAGTGAAAAATCTTAAAAATTTATTCATAAAAAAATTATCAATTTATTCTCAAAATTCTATGTAATTTATTAAAAGAAATCATTTTATTTGAACTTGTATACTCAAAATTATGAATTTTTAAACTTTAAGTTTAGTTTAAAGTATTAGGTATTTGAATAATAAAAAAGCAGCTGTGAGATGGTATAAAAGTATCAAAAAGTGTCTAAAGTTTGTTTTCAAAACACCCCCAAACACCCCACACCACACCCCCCACAACAACCCACAACCCCCCCCCCAAAATACAAATCTGACTGCAGTGGTGTTGCACCACGAGATGTTCCCACACCTTCAAATTTTTACTAAGATAAATAAATAAAAATTTGATAATAAGAGATCCCTATTATTTTTTTATCCCAATTTCATCTTTTTTCTTTCTTGAAATTCAAGGCCTCGTATATGTGACAATGCTTTCAGATAATATTCTAGAAAAGAACGGGATATAATCAAATCT
This sequence comes from Antiaris toxicaria, assembly GCA_035233585.1. NCBI lineage: Eukaryota > Viridiplantae > Streptophyta > Magnoliopsida > Rosales > Moraceae > Antiaris > Antiaris toxicaria. The sequence continues at coordinate 109,196,065 of CP141154.1, read as the reverse complement.
TAGAGTCTGCTCTTGACATATTGCCATGTCAACAGTTATTAGTAGATAGAATTCCTCTATGAGCTTTGGAATTTATACTTGTCTACTACCATTATTTTCCAAGTTTAGAATCCATATTTTTTCCTTAAAAAAGAAAAAAGGTGTTCAACACCATTATTATTATTATGATTTCCTTTGGGCTAAAACAATTTTGACTCGCTTTCACCTAGAACCAACGACTGAAGTGTCTGGGCTTCATCACTGCCATTTAGCCCCTTTGGACCAACTTGAAACTAGGAAACAATTTGCAATAGCCTAATGTGAAGCGTACTTATGTTTACAGTCTTACAAAATTCGCTGCTTCTTCTTATTCTTCTTTTTCCCTTTCGTTTTTGGACTTTGATGAGTAATTGAAATAACAATCTATATACAAAAAATTAGTTTTTTTTTTCTTTTGAAAATACGAAATTTAGAAGTCTCATTTATTAAAATAAAAATAAAAACATTATCAAAATTCGAATTTAAAAGCTCCTCTGATCTGCTAAGCTTGCTCTATCTAGTTATTACTTAAACATCAGCAACATGTGGGTCAGCCATGCGTGATCTTTCAGTTCACCTTTGACCACATCTTATATGTGCGTGTATTATATATATATATATAAATTAAGTTTGACTACAGTTGTCTACACTCCCAACATATCCCTGGGTCCATGACATTTGGGATTTTCAGTCACTTGATAATGATAAACACAGAATATCTCGTATTTATCTTCAAGTACTATGGTATGCATTAATAAACATATATAGAAATACATATATATACACTAATTAAAAAGCAAACCCTCCTTTTTTAATAATTTGTGCGATTAATACATGCCAAAGTTCATAACTGATCGAGAAGCCTTACCGCCCGGGTAGACCTAATACTGCCATCCTGGATATGTTGATTTTAGAAGCTATATGGTCTTGCTTATTAATGATCATCTTCAACATTGTAAAGTATTATTTATACCTATAACTTCAAAAATATAATTTCCTATAATATCGTTATCAATACTAAACTATCAAAATCTATGGTCTAACGTATATCATGTCACTACTCACTTGAACATAAGAACAGTAAATTCAAAACCAAATCCAACAACTACAAATATATGTCTCGGAATTATTTCTCTTTTTTTTTTTTTTTTTTTTTTTGCAGGCCGGTATTTTTGCTGTCACTTTGGAAAATCTAGGGTTTTGCAAAAGTTATTAGTAACTAAAGATGATTACATGAAAATCATTATAATTCAAAGTAAAAGGAAGAAGGTGCAAGAACTTTCTTTTTTCAACCCTAGAACTTTTCCTTTCAAACGTGTTTAGATAAACATCAACCATCTTCAAAGCTTAATTTATTAATAGTGAATTACATGAAATGGCGGAAAAGAAAAAGGTTTCTCATCATAATGATCAAATATATATATATACACACACACACTCAATATATTAAAGGAAAATTATATATTTAAATATACGAAAGAAACGAAAAGCTTAGAATTGATTCAAAACCTAACCTAGCTAACGAGGAGGCCCATGCATGTCCTCTTCTCTTGCCACCACTACTGCGATATAGTAATTATAATCAAAGCCATAGCTCTCCAATAATTGCATGTGAACTGTAAATGACCCCACTTTCCTCACCCTTCACCTTCCCTCTCTGTAACCCATTTCTTCAGACTTTTGTTACACCACTTCAAATGGACCATCTTATTGGCCCACACTTTTGTTTTCTCATCCTTTACTTTCTTGCTTTTCCTACCTGCTACTTCTACCTGCATTTTTCACTCCATTACCCTGCTCTTAACTTTGGCTTTAATCCGGTACGGTGACGCAAATAAGACCAAATCTAATTACGGTCTCATATCGATAGCACGTTGCTAACTGTTGGATCTAATCAAAATCGTGTCGCAATAAGAATATATGTATAACAGACAATTTTTAACAGGGCACCATTGGTAATGTCCTTTTTTTTTTTTTTCAGGTCCCATCTTCTTATTATGCTTGTTAGTATTATTGTTTTCAACCTTATATAGGTTCATCTATTCTTTTCATCCTAATGGAAAACACTGATAAACAACGTTTTATAGGGTGTCGTTTTCAAATTCAAATACTACCGAGGACAATCAATTGCCATATTAAGATAGTCCTTCTTATTACGTCTAATATATAAGGGTTGATTTGGGACCCCACCTCTCGAAGGTGCTCTTTTTTTTTTTTTTTTTTCTTTTCTGAGATCCTATTGTTATATGGGCAAGTAAAACTGAGGACCAAGACTTTTGCAAGAAAAAATTCAAAGAAAATTATGATGGTGATCATTTCAATATATATTTTTCTAGCGTTTGTTTCTTCACAATGGTCCACACAACCCATTTATGTCTTCCTTCCAAAATATAAATGATGATAAATAGATGAAAGACAACTGTCCTAGCCAGCCATGCGCAGTGTTTGTAAAGCACCTTTATTTTAAATATTAAAAGAGTAAAATTCAAAAAAAAAAAAAAAGAAAAGGTTAATAATAAAATTTTAAAAATGACAAAAAATCACTACTTAGAATCTACCCGAAACAAGCTCATGGACTTCTTAGCTAGGCCAAATCCCAAATTTTATGCTATTGCTTATTCTACTGTTGCTTCAATTATTTTAACTTCATCTACACTTAATATACACTCACACATAATATAAGCATATATAAAGCTAGCTTTCTAATTACGTGGGCGCTGACCGTCCAAATACATAAAGCAAGGGCTAAAGTCCAAATGTTTTTATAACTTGTACCCAATGCAATACTCATGCTGCCGATAACTACTAGATTAAACGACATGTAGTAGGCTGCGGATTCCTTCTAGCATTCGATATTGCATTAAAAGACATATTTTAGGATGATTTATAGGAGTTTTTTTTTTTGTTTGTTTTGAAAGAACACATCTGTCTTATTACTCTAGTTATAATATATTTAGGCTTTTATAGGTTTTTTTTTTTTTTTTACGTATTGAGGTCCAAAAATATAAATAAATATTAAAAGAGAACAACAGATTTATTTTGAAGGGTTGTTTTCACGGTTTCCTCAATATGCTTATACTCTTGTTCAAATTAGTTATCCGAAGTTGCAAATTGCTTTGGTGTATTTAAAGAGGCCAGCTAATTTTTGAAATGCTGTTTTCATGTTAATTACAGTATTCTCATCTATAGTTTTTTTTTTTTTTAACTCTTCTTTGTATCACAAATTTCGATTGAATATAATTGGTACTGATGAAATTCCTTTTATGATTTTTAGTCAGCATTATAATGGAGGAATTTTTTACTTTTGCACAAATCAATTTCATGTGACTATGAAAAAAATCCAACACACAAGAATAAAGATAACCGCATAGCAAATAAAAATGATGCTCCAACATCACCCGCAAATCATGCATGTATTTACAAGCTAGATAAAGCAATAAATTTGACAGACAAGCATAGGAGAGAAAATGTGCCATGTGTTTTTTTTTTTTGACACAAAATCTTTAATATTTATGCTCCGTTTGGTGAACGCATTGCATTTGCATTGTATTTGAATGCAATGCATTGAATATAATTTGTATTTGGAGGAAAAGTATTAGTATTGTATTTGAATACAATGTGTGTTTGAGTCAAAAGTATTTGAATTATATTTTAGTAATAAATATGTGATGTGATGGGTAAAAGTATAGAGAAAAAAAAGAGATAAAGAGAATATATGATGTAATTAATAAAAGAAATAGAAAAAGTAAAATAATGAATAGTGATTGTATTGGATTTAAAATGTGATGTGATTGATATTTGAATGAAATGCTTTTGTATTTGAGAGAAAATTACATTATATTTAAACTGCATTACATTTAAATACAATACAAAAAAAACGTGTACCAAACACGCTATTAGTTTTCATTCATAAAAGAAAAAGAACGTCTCTATAGGAGTTCGAATATGTTATTCCCTTTTTTTAATTTTAATAATTATCTTTTTAATAATATTTTGATATCTTATGATTAATTTTTTAAAAATATTTAATATTTAGTATTTTTATCTGATTAAATTCTGAAATTTAATTTATATGGCTTAACAGGATTGAGGCATAGACCAAAAAAAAAAAAATCTATAACAACAGATGACTCTATAAGCGGTGCATCAGCTATTTTTTTCACCAACTTTCTTTATAAACAAGTCTCTTTCGAAAGCATAATACGCATGTTGTGTGCATGAATCAGCCTAGCATTGTTGACAAAAGCCTGTGAATATACATTGACAAACTTGCAGAATCAGCCTCAAAAACGACGACTCCCTGACACAAACCCAAACCATATCAAAATTCAATTTATTTAAAACCACATTGTTTAATATAAATTAAGGTACTGAATTTTGGTAAAATATTTTTTAAAAATAACGTCCCAAAAACTTTATTATGACTTTTACATTATTCGGGCAGTCCATTTCATGTCACGGACCAAATTACTACTTACTTGTAGCGAGAAAATGAAATAAAACATGATTAGAAGACGTCAAATGAGTCTTTTCAAAAAAAAAAGAAAAGAAAAAACAAAAAAAAACAAAACAAGAAGACGTGAAAGGAGTTTGTGTTTATAACACGTTAAATCTTGTTAAAATTATATCATGAATAAAAAGTAATGTAAGATCGATAATTTTTTATAGAGATTGATGGGACGGTATTTAAATTTATGTGATCTAGTATATAAAACTGAAAAGAGATTTGTATATAGCAGGGAGGTCAAAGATTGAGGCCAAAAGAAGTTATAATTTTGGCAGATACTTGGAATGTTGTATTCGGAATATTTGATACGTTACTGTAGACAGATCAATTACGTAAATTTTAATATCGTTTGTACAACATGAAATAATATTTTCTTATAAAAAAACATGATATAATATTATATACACCCATGTAATACTATGTTTGTATATATATTATTGGTTATCTTCCCTTTTTTTTCTTAGATTATCAACGGTTAATTTAGGTTATATGTCGTCTTCATAGATTCCATGTTGGATGTGGGTGCGATTGCACGACATGCAAACAAGGGCTTCACTTTAATTTTTCCTTTCTTTTTCTTTTTTGCTGGAAGATCTTCACTTGTCTATTGACTAGATGGATGTTTCTCTTTAATTTCTTGACTTATTTTATTCCCCAGCTTTAATTTTCCTGTCTTATAAAATAAATAAATAAAAAGCAATGTAATTGATAGACTATAGCATCATGTAACATAAATTTGATATTATTATAAGACACTTTTTCCCAAGTAAAATTAAAAGACAAAAGAAAAAACAAACTTTGTTTGATATTCGAGGAACATAATTTAATGACCAGTCGCAAATCTATTTAATGGTCCAACAGCAATAATAATTACGCCAATTAAAATAGTAATATTATCGACAATAATTCAACCGACGTCATTGAACGACACCACTACATTAATTTGAGTACGTGCCACTTGAAATTATGGGGTTAACTGTTGTTTTAGAGCAATGTTAAAGAAATATTAATAATATTAAAAACTATCTTTTAATAAAAAGTTGATGGGGGATGAAATTGATCTTTCACAAATATTATTATAATATATTAATAGTATTTAGTATCATTTATTAATATAAAATGAATCTCGTAACGTAAAATTTAGAGGGTGTTTGGTGAATAAATTTTGATGTTACAAATATCGATTTTACACCAAATATAAAGTTTTATATTTAAATATAATTATTTTTAACAATACTACGAAAACAATTACTATTTAAAATTTTTTTAAAATAATCACATCATCTTTTTAACTCCATTATTTATCTTTACTTTTACTAATCACATCAACTTTTTAACTATAAAATACTTTTCATCCAAACACATATTTTATTCAAATACAAAACAAATATTTTTCAATCAAATACAACACTCATAAAAAAATTATATTCAAACACAATTAAAATACAATGTATTTACCAAACGTCTTCTTATAAATAAGATTAACTTTCATTAATAACTATGCTTAACACCAATAATATTTTTAAATTTTTATCATATTATTGAAACTCATTTTTTATTAATAATAATATTAAATATCATTCAAAGTTTTTAATATTTGTCCTTGATTTATAAGGAGATTCTGAATCACAATCAAGCTTGCTAGGAAACCCTCCGACGGGATATAATTTGGGCAGCCATAGCCTTTTTTTTTTTTTAATGGCAAAGCAGGCACCCTAATCTTAGCTTATTGTACTATACTTTTGGAGTTACAATATTGCTTACTTAACTGCACTATTCCATTTTCCACTTGAGGCGTGAGCATGATTTGAACTTCACTATAGTGGATCATGACGTCTGAATGTAATGGAGTTTTGACGGTAGAATTTTGGATTTCTTAATTTGTATTATAAGTGGAAATTATTATTTTAGACATTAGATTAAAATTTTAAAATTTGATTGGTATTTAATTTTTATTTGACATCTTTTTTTAATATATTTTTTAAGTTTGAATTTGCTATTTGAATTATATGCTTAAATTATAATTTAAACGAATTCTTAATATTTATTTGGTTCAAGAATTTAACTTATAAATTAAGTTAGATTAATCATTTTGAGTCAATTTAGTTTAATTTGATAGGATTTATTTATCTTTTTTTATTTATATTTTTATTATTTTAACATAATTTTTTTTATACAAGTTCAAGTTAAACTAAGACTTCGTTTGGTGAACGTATTATATTTGCATTGCGTTTGAATGCAATACATTGAATGTAATTTATATTTGAAGGAAAAGCATTGGTATTGCATTTAAATGCAATGTGTGTTTGGATGAAAAGTATTTAAATTATATTTTAATAATAAATATGTGATGTGATGGGTAAAAGTAAAGAGAAAAAAAGGAGAGAGAGAGAATATATGATGTAATTAATAAAAATAATAGAAAAAGTGAAATAATAAATAGTGATTGTGTTAGATTTAAAATGTGATGTAATTGGTATTTGAATGAAATGCTTTTGTATTTGGGGAAAAATTGTATTGCATTTAAATGCAATGCAAAAAAAAAGCTTGTATCAAACGTCTACTAAAAACATATCTAATGCACTGTCAAATTAATGTGTCAATGGTCAACTTTGATATTTGAATGAAAAAATTACTTTCTATTGCAAATGTCATCTTTTATGCTACAAAGTATAGACGATACCAAATTTCACTTTTGATTCTTATTAATTATTGGTTGTTACCTTATGTAATTATTATAATAATTTTATTTTTTTATTTATTTAGATACTAAAATTTTACTTTCATAACTTTTAAAATATAATAACAATGATAAAAAATAAAAATAGTATTAAAAATAACATAATACATTAGATTATAAACTAAAATAATATTATTTTTACACTATTTTAAATAAATATAATATTAATATATATAAATATATTAAAAATGATATATTGAAATTATAAAATTAATTTAACTTAATTTTTAAATTAAATAAAATTAAAGTAGGGAATCAAATGAATATATAATGTTCGTTCGAAATTTATCAATATCTACCATATAAAGACCCGATAATAATACGATTTTGTCTGGAAGCATTCATTTTGGCTGAAGTGACCCAATTTTATGACCACTTAAACAAGCAAAGTTGCTTGGAGTAAAGTTTTGAAATCAAAGGGTAAAAGGAAAGAAGAAGGAGAAGGAGAAGAAGGAGAAGAAGAAGAAAGAAGCAGTGAGATGAAAATGGATTCTGCTTTTAAGGAAAGTGGCAAAGCAGACAGCTTAAACATTCCATCCAAAAAATAGTAAATAGAGGACAAGGCGGCATAATAATACATTATTAGTTTAGTTTTTTAGACACCCGTTTCGCTTTTTCAAAGTTCCCATTTTCAAATTTTTGCCAACTGCAAAGTCTTAAAAGCGCCCTCAAGAATATATACACGTCACTTCTGTTCCTTTTATCTAAAAGCTAGTACCCTTGACTGCACACACACACACACACACACACACACAACAAACCCACTTCTGCTCCCACTCTAACTCAAAAAATACAGTAAATTCTGTAGTTCTATACCGTCATTACTGAATCAAGATTCAAACTTTTCCATTCCAGATCCATGTAAAAAAAAAAGAAGGGAAAAAAATCTTAATATTTTTGCCCACTTCTTTTTAAAGGTTTTTTGCTTCACTCATTAGTGGCAGAGCAGACTAAAGTACACTCTAATGGCTTCCTCTTCTTCTCTTCTTCTCTTCCTCTCTCTTACTCTCTCGTTATGTTTAGCTTCTTCTTCTTCTTCATCTGTTACTGAAGATACAAAGACTTTCATAGTTCAAGTTCAGAGAGAAGCCAAGCCTTCCATTTTCTCAACCCACAAGAGCTGGTACGAGTCTTCTCTCTCCTCCATTTCTTCTTCTTCAAAGAAAACGACGGCGGTGTTGGAGACCTCCATCATCCACACCTACGACACCGTCTTCCACGGCTTCTCCGCTAAGCTCACACCTTTCGAGGCCCAGAAGCTCAGCTCTCTCCCCCACGTCCTCGCCGTCATTCCCGAGCAGGTGCGGCGGGTCCACACCACGCGTTCCCCGGAGTTCCTCGGCCTGAGAAAAACCGACGCCGCGGGGTTGCTGAAGGAGTCCGACTTTGGCTCCGACCTCGTCATCGGCGTCATCGACACCGGAATCTGGCCCGAGAGGCAGAGCTTCAACGACCGGGATTTGGGCCCCGTTCCTTCCAAGTGGAAGGGCCAATGCGTTGCCGGAAAGGACTTTCCGGCGACGTCCTGCAACCGTAAGCTCATCGGCGCTAGATTCTTCTGCGAGGGCTATGAGTCCACCAACGGTAAGATGAACGAGACCACAGAATATCGCTCCCCGAGAGACGCCGACGGCCATGGGACCCACACCGCCTCCATCGCCGCTGGCCGCTACGTCTTCCCGGCCTCCACCCTCGGCTACGCCCGCGGCGTCGCCTCCGGCATGGCCCCCAAGGCCCGTCTCGCAGCGTACAAGGTCTGCTGGAACGCCGGCTGCTACGACTCCGACATCCTGGCGGCCTTCGACGCCGCCGTCGCAGACGGCGTCGACGTCATCTCCCTCAGCGTCGGCGGCGTCGTCGTCCCCTATTACCTCGACTCCATCGCCATCGGCGCCTTTGGCGCCTCCGACAACGGCGTCTTCGTTTCCGCCTCCGCTGGCAACGGCGGGCCTGGCGGCCTCACCGTCACCAATGTCGCCCCCTGGGTCACCACCGTCGGCGCCGGAACCATTGACAGAGACTTCCCTGCCGACGTGAAGCTCGGAAACGGAAGAGTAATCCCTGGAGTGAGCGTCTATGGCGGGCCGGGTCTCACTCCGGGCAGGATGTACCGGCTGATATACGCCGGCAACGAAGGCAGCGACGGTTATTCGTCATCTTTGTGCTTGGAAGGTTCTTTGGATCCCAAAACAGTGAAGGGAAAGATCGTACTTTGTGATAGAGGGATAAATTCAAGAGCTGTGAAAGGCGAAGTAGTGAAGAGAGCTGGAGGAATCGGAATGATTCTAGCCAACGGCGTCTTCGACGGCGAAGGACTAGTAGCAGATTGCCACGTGTTGCCCGCGACAGCCGTTGGAGCATCCTCTGGCGACGAGATAAGGAAATACATCACCTCGGCGTCGAAATCGCGTTCGCCGCCTACCGCAACGATCGAGTTCAAGGGAACTAAGCTGGGGATAAGGCCTGCCCCGGTGGTGGCGTCATTTTCCGCCCGCGGGCCTAATCCGGAGTCCCCGGAGATTCTCAAGCCCGACGTGATCGCCCCGGGGCTGAATATCCTCGCGGCATGGCCCGATCGGGTTGGCCCGTCTGGAATTCCGTCTGATAAGCGGAGGACGGAGTTCAACATACTCTCGGGGACGTCGATGGCGTGCCCACACGTGTCCGGGTTGGCGGCACTGCTCAAGGCGGCGCACCCGGAGTGGAGCCCCGCGGCGATAAGGTCGGCACTCATGACCACTGCCTACACGTTGGACAACAGGGGCGAGACCATGTTGGATGAGTCCATAGGGAATAGCTCAACGGTGATGGATTTCGGGGCTGGTCATGTTCATCCTGAGAAAGCAATGGACCCCGGATTGATCTACGACATTGCTTCCTATGACTACGTTGATTTCTTGTGCAATTCCAATTACACCACCAAGAACATCAGAGTGATCACTCGGAAGTCAGCTGATTGCCGCGGCGCGAAGAAGGCCGGCCACGCCGCGAATCTCAACTACCCTTCGCTGTCCGCCGTGTTCCAGCAATACGGGAAGCACAAGATGTCGACACACTTCATCAGGACAGTGACCAATGTTGGCGACCCGAATTCGGTTTATGAGGTCACAATTAGTCCGCCGAGGGGGACGTTCGTGACGGTGAAGCCGGAGAAGCTGACGTTTAGGAGGGTCGGGCAGAGGCTAAACTTCCTTGTGAGGGTTGAAGCCACGGCGGTGAAGTTGTCCCCGGGAAGCTCAAATGTGAAGAGTGGGTCCATAGTTTGGTCGGATGGGAGGCACAAAGTCACAAGTCCCTTGGTTGTGACCATGCAACAACCTCTCTAGTTGGCTGTGGAGTTCTAGGATTTTGTGGGGTTGTGTTTTTTCTTTTTTTTTTTTTCCCCCTAGAAATTTTGAGTCTTCCTTAGTGCTTCTGTTATAGAAACCATAAGGTAATATCTCATCATATATCTCTCTCTATATATATGTATAATGAGAATGTGTTTTATTATTATTAATTTTTCTTTCTGGTTTTCTATATCAGAAAACTACTGGGGGGTTTAAATCCAAAAATCTTCTTCACGGTTTGTAAGATTAAGGATGAAGAATGTTTGTAGAAAAAAAAAAAGTTGTTTGTATGAAAGAAGAGACCAAGGATAATGCAAAGTTCATCTCTCGTTCCTTTAAAATCTGAATCTGTAACTTCGTCCGATTGTTTTAAGACTTTCTAGTCAATATTTGTTGAAGTCTGTCCGTGTGCTATCGTATCTGTACGTGAACCACGACATTGGAATGACGACAACGCTCAAAACAAGAACCATGTGGGGTTTATTTAGACGTTTTTGTTTTCTAACTAATTACTTAGGCGTTGTAGGTGAGTGGCTTAAATGGATTTAGTTTAATTTAACTTAAAATTAAATTAAGTTTCATTTTAGATTAATTTAATTTGTATTAGATATTATAAAACTAAAAATAAGTATTTTTTAAATTAAATTAAATTAGCATTAATTTAAACAATTTCGTTTGATATAAAAATGAAATTAATCTAGATTAACCAATTAAGCAAAACAGTTATTTGATTTCTAGTTTTTTTTTTTTTCTGTCTTGGACAGTGTGAGCATCTTCCCACATGGGAGAACAAACAACTGATTTAACCCTTACCATCGGGATAATTTGAGCCCTAATCACAACAACCTATTTTAGGAGCAAAGCTCTACCAATTGAGCAATAGCCCATAAAACCGAACGAAACATGTATAAAAAAACAAAAAGACAAATACTACATCTATTCTTTTCGTTGACGTAGCCGGGGACATCCTAGACTTGAATTAGAGACCATGCACATGAAATTAATCACCACTTGTACAGCCAAACCAACTCGGAGAGAATCAATACATGCATTTTTAGACGTGATTCATCCTTTCCAAATATAGCATACGACTCTTCGTTACACTCACTCTCCACTTGTGTTTGTTCTTTTCTTCTTTTATGCTCGCTCTCCACATGTGTTTGTTCTTTTTTTAGTTCGCGGATCATGACTAGTCATTGTTAAATAACCTTAATGAGGAGAATAAAGCAGCAGGAAAAATATTTTTACTCCATCGATAGGTATTATTATTTTAGTCATTGGAGTTGTTTTGTGTCACGTTCAGTAAATTTTTAACATGACACTTGTAGATTAGATCATTAGACAGTTAATCAAATAATTAAAATAACTGTATCTAGCAGTAGGGTAAAATTTAAGATTTCCTATTTATAAAGCAGTTTTGCGCAATAGAGCATTCCTAATAATAGGATACATTTCTAAATATTAATATATCTTGATCAAAATAAATTAAAAAGTCCAAAAATAAATGATTTCTGATACAATTATATTGGTTCAAAAAATTTATACGATATTCTTTTCGTCCTATCCTCCTGCTGTAAAAAGCTCTATTTAAAAGAGACAAGAATTTAAAAGTTCTTCGTGTGAATCATTGTCTAGCTTAGGCTAAATTAGCGGTTCACTCTTCAGGCTAAATTCACCTAGGTACACGTGAAATTTGGCAGTATACTTGTAGCAGGATTTAATCTACAAAATACATGTGAAATTAAACAACATGCATGGCCAATGGTTGTAAAAACAGCTGGTTCAAAAAATAGTGGTAAAAACAGGTTTGAGAAGTAGACTCAAAATGACGAAAAAAAAGAAGGAAAGAAAGAAAGAAAGAAAATGAATCCGATGACATGTCATGATTTTCTAGGACACATGGAGAGACCAACAATAAGCAATTGTCTGGTGTCATTAGTTTTTTTTTTAAACCATTAATTAGCTAAAAATTATAATTTTATAGGATCTATTTATGCATTTACTAGGGGGTGTTTGGTAAACACGTTACGTTTTAATTATGTTTGAATACATTTTTTTTTAGTGTTGTATTTGATTGAAAAGTATTTGTTTTGTATTTAAATAAAATGTGTGTTTGGATGAAAAGTATTTTAAAGTTAAAAAGTTGATGTAATTAGTAAAAGTAGAGATAAATAGTTAGGGTTGAAAAGTTGATGTGATTATTTTAAAAAACTTTTGAATAATAATTGTTTTCATAGTTCCGTTGAAAATGATTGTATTTGAATGTAAAACTTTGTATTTAATATAAAATTGGTTTTCGTAACACCAATTCTTTTTTAAGTGTTGTATTTGGTTGAAAAGTATTTGTTTTGTATTTCAATAAAATGTGTGTTTGGATGAAAAATATTTTAAAGTTAAAAAGTTGATGTAATTAGTAAAAGTAGAGATAAATAGTTATAGTTGAAAAGTTGGTATGATTGTTTTAAAAAACTTTTGAATAGTTATTGTTTTCGTAGTACGGTTGAAAATTATTATATTTGAATGTAAAACTTTACGTTTGGTATAAAATTAATTTTTGTAACACCAAAAAACATTTACCAAACGTGCTCTAAACTTTTGTTCGTTTGACTATTTTATTTTTAAAAAATGAAAAAAATACCTATTTTTTAAAAAGTTAGCATTTCTAAGTCCGTTTGGATGAGAGGTCCGTTTTTGGAAAATGAAAAATTTTTAAATATGAAAAATAAAAAGTTGTTTGTAATTTTTTTTAAAAGTGAAAAGTTGTTTGGGTGGATGAAAACTTTTTGTTTCTAGAGAGTTCTTTTTTCATTTTTCAAAAATAAAAAATTTTAGATATTCAGATACAGAAATTTAGGAAGGTTTATTTTTCTTGAAATGAAAATTTTTTCATTTTCCAAATTTGAAGGTGTCAAATAGACGATTTTTTTATAAGTTTTGGATATCAAAAAAGATTTTTCTTTTTAAAAAAGAAACTTCTTTTATTCATCTAAACTATTTTTCACTTTTAAATAAAAAATTTTTCATTTCAAAAATTAAAATTTTTCATTTTTAAAAAATGAACTCCTTATCCAAACATAGGCTAATCGCTTAGATGGAGGGTCCATGAAATAAATTATAAAAAAAGAAATGTCTTGTTTGAAGTTGAAAATTTTTTTTATTCAAAAATGAAAAGATGTTTAAATGGATAAAAAAAACTTTTATTTCTAGAAAGAAAGTCCTTTTTTATTTTCAAAAATAAAAGTTTTTTTATGTTAAAACACAAAAATTTAGAAAGTTTATCTTTTAAAAAATTAATATTTTTTATTTAAAAGTAAAAAATTTCTAAAAGTAAATATATGAAACAGACGAAAGCAAAATGTGTGCTCCTAAAAATCTTGTAATTGACCTATTATTCTTACTTTTGCTTTTGTATATACCTAAAAATAGAGAACAACAATCCCAAGTGATGCGATTTTTTATTTTAAGTGAAACCCAAGTGATGCCATTCGATCTTGTATTAGATATCATGATTTTTTTTTTTTTGGTCTTTTGTTTTTTTTTTTTCTTTTCACCAACACACTGACCATAATCAATGCCATTGATTGAAAAAAGGTGATTTAAATCCGTTAGTTGAAAGCAACATAGCTGGAAAAAAAAAAAAAAGCCATCTTAAGATGGAATTGCTTTGCAGTTTGAATAATAACCATAAGGTTTTTAGAGCTGCCCCATTTCTAGCTGTACCCAAAACAAGAAAAGAAAAAGGCTCAATTTTGCTTTAAAAAAATTTGAACAATGGAAAAAAAAAATTAAACAGGCTTTTATTGGTCATTTCTCTTTAGCATCTTCAAAATTTCAACCACTCAGGCAATGTAGCTGGGCTAGATTTCAGATAATATTACGTCTCCACTGTCATGCATTTTGTCAATAAGGATTCATTTGGATAGGAGTTCGAATTTAAACCTTATATTTGGTATATTAGTCTATTTTAAACTTTTTAATCCATAAGTTGCATAGTATTTTGACTAAAAAGTTATATTAACAAATTTTTTTTCATATTAAAAAAATTATACTAATCATATGAAAAAGTAAAAAAAATATAATTTTCAATATAAATTCAAACTTACATTTTATTATTTAAACATTTTTAACTCAAGATGAAATTCTCTAGTTCAAACTTAAATATCAAACACAGAGTTCATTTTATGATTCAACACATTCCAAACTTAATCTAAATTTTCTAACTTAAATTTATAATCCAAACGAACCCTTAATGTTATCTACCACTAGTCGCCAATAAATTTGATCCGAAGTTCCCAATTATCATCTTGTGATCTAATGTTGTTATTGTGAGAGTAAATTAGATTGAGATTTTGGTAATAATTTCACCGAATCATTGGATGAGTAACAAGATTGTTATTATTATTATTATTATTACTACTACTATTACTTTACTAAGTTATTATTATTATTATTATTATTATTATTATTATTATTACTTTACTAACTTGACGTCCATGTTTGTTTTGTATTATTGATTTTACGACTGTAAGTGCACTTATTGTTAATAAATAATAAAGCAATGAATAATAAATTCAAACATTTATAAATTACAAAAAATAAAAAGATAAAAAAAATAGAAAAAAAAAGATCTCTTCTAAAAGATGTCATAAGTATTCAAAATCTTCTCTTAAATTTTCTTCTCCTTCTCTTTTTGATCCTTTGATCTCTCTTTAATTTTTAGAAAACTAAACCTAAAACCGAGATTAAAAATAAAAATAAAATTCTAAAAACCTAATTCCTAATTCCTAATTCCTTTCTTCTTTTTTTTTTTAAATAAATTTTCATCACTTGGTTTCGGCGTTGATTGCAGGAGCCAAAAGAGACTGAGCACGGAGCCCGAAACCTGCTTTTGTATCCTCTCTAAGCCGCCGCCACAAGCCTTTTTCCCCCTGTTGTTTTATTTATGTTTATTATTATTTTTTTTTTTCTACTGCTGCGTCAGCTGACACAAGCAGTCGCACGACCCATTTTGTGGAGACTACTTGGTGCAATGCAGCTGGCGAATGGCTTATACGGGGACAGGTGGCACGATATCGTTGGCAGGAGCCCGATGTTGCCGGAGAGCTTGGCGGAATGCCCTGCACCAGATCCGAAAGCCTGTTGATGGACCCGACACGAGCACTGGGATGAGCGGGCTGGCGCGAGTGGCAGAAACTGGCGATCTGGGTTGCTAGCGTGCTGATCGCACGGCCATAATGGGCGAGTGTGAGCGTGTGTTGTTGTCCGCGAGTGGAAAAGGTTGGCTCCGAATTCAAAGGGTCCGAAAATTTCTCAATGTAAAAAAAAAAACAACTTTCCAAAATTTTTTATTTTTAAAAAATAAAAAAATTAACTCTCTAAATAAAAAAAAATTTTTATTCATCCAAATAATTTTTTACTTTTAAAAAAAATTTTAAACAACTTTTTATTTTTCATATCTAAAAATTTTTCATTTTTTAAAAATAAGGTGCCATTTGGCACTAATATTTCATTTTAACTTCATTCAAATACAATACAATTTTACACCAAACACAAATTTTGCAACAGTACTACGAAAACAATTACTATTTAAAACATTTTTAAAACAATCACATCAACTTTTCAACTCCACTATTTATCTCTACTTTTACCAATCACATCAACTTTTCAACTCTAAAATACTTTTCATCCAAACACACATTTCATTCAAATACAAAACAAATACTTTTCAACCAAATGCAACATTCAAAAAACAAATTTCATTCAAATACAATCAAAATACAATGCGTTTACCAAACGCCCCCTTAATCTTGTAATACAGGGGCACAAGTCTAATCACCTAAAAATGTGTAGAGAATTGTGGAAAGCATGTCATATGCAAAATGCTAAATCCCTAAAAGATAGTTATTTTTGCATTTTTAAATTTATAGTTTTGCTATAATCTTTGTATTTATTTAAAACAAACACAAATACAATACAATTTTACACCAAACACAAATTTTGCAACAGTGCTACGAAAACAATTACTATTTAAAACATTTTTAAAACAATCACATCAACTTTTCAACTCCACTATTTATCTCTACTTTTACCAATCACATCAACTTTTCAACTCTAAAATACTTTTCATCCAAACACACATTTCATTCAAATATAAAACAAATACTTTTCAACCAAATACAACATTCAAAAAACAAATTTCATTCAAATACAATCAAAATGCAATGCGTTTACCAAACGCCCCCTTAATCTTGTAATACAGGGGCACAAGTCTAATCACCTAAAAATGTGTAGAGAATTGTGGAAAGCATGTCATATGCAAAATGCTAAATCCCTAAAAGATAGTTATTTTTGCATTTTTAAATTTATAGTTTTGCTATAATCTTTGTATTTATTTAAAACAAACACAAATACAATACAATTTTACACCAAACACAAATTTTGCAACAGTGCTACGAAAACAATTACTATTTAAAACATTTTTAAAACAATCACATCAACTTTTCAACTCCACTATTTATCTTTACTTTTACCAATCACATCAACTTTTCAACTCTAAAATACTTTTCATCCAAACACACATTTCATTCAAATACAAAACAAATACTTTTCAACCAAATACAACATTCAAAAAACAAATTTCATTCAAATACAATCAAAATGCAATACGTTTACCAAACGCCTCCTAAACCTCCTATTCAAACGGAGAATAAATGTATTTTTGTTCCATTTAACCTTTAATTTTCTTTTCTCTTTTTTCATTTTCATCAAATTACCAACACAATTGAGGAAAGACCATACTTTAAAAAAGAAATTAAATAAATACAAAGATTATAGCAAAACTATAAATTTAAAAATGCAAAAATAACTATCTTTTAGGGATTTAGCATTTTGCATATGATATGCTTTCCACAATTCTCTACACATTTTTAGGTGATTAGACTTGTGCCCCTGTATTACAAGATTAAGGGGGCGTTTGGTAAACGCATTGCATTTTGATTGTATTTGAATGAAATTTGTTTTTTGAATGTTGTATTTGGTTGAAAAGTATTTGTTTTGTATTTGAATGAAATGTGTGTTTGGATGAAAAGTATTTTAGAGTTGAAAGTAGAGATAAATAGTGGAATTGAAAAGTTGATGTGATTGTTTTAAAAATATTTTAAATAGTAATCGTTTTCGTAGCACTGTTACAAAATTTGTGTTTGGTGTAAAATTGTATTGTATTTGAATGAAGTTAAAATGAAATATTTATCCAAATACCCCCTAACATTAGAATAATACTAAACGAAATGGATAATATTAAATACTATTCACTATTAAAATCACTTGCCAAGAGGAAACAATAGTTCCATTGTTAACATAGAAACTACACATTTCTTAATGTTGATGATACGTGGTTGTCATATTTTTCAACATTATTTTAAGAAAAATACTTAAAGCATTATTGATGCCAAGCCTCAACATTAACAAAAGGTGTGTCATATAAGTGGTTTCATGTCACGGGCAATGCCTTTTATTAGTAGATGACCTTAGGGTTTATTTAAGGGGCTTATGTTTCAATATGTTTTTTTGTTTTTTTCCCGTAAATTTTACTATTTACTTTTTAAAAATTTTTAAAATTTAAAAGTTTATAACTTTTTCATTTTAAATTAATATGAGATATATTTTTCTAAAATTACATAAAAAAGCAAAATAAGATCTATATTACTAATGTTTTTCTGAGCATATTTCAAATTATTACACTTTTTCACTTTAAATAGTTCATCTCCATCTATTACAAAATTCAACCTTTTCCAATTTTCAAAATAAAGGTTATATCCATAGCCAAAACAAGCCCTTATAATAGGGGTGTTCGTCGGGTGGGTTGGGTAGATTTTTGATATTTTTTAACCCACCCAATTTTGACATTTTTTAACCCACCCAATGAAGATTGGGTGGGTTGAAAAATTTTTTCACCCACCTAATTAACCCAATATATAAAATTGACCCACCCAATTAAAGTTTGGGTGGGTTTGGCGGGTTTTTCAGGTTCGTCGGGTTCGGCAATTTATAAAAATAAAATAATAAAGCATGACTTAAAAATTTAATCACAAATCAAAATACAAGCTTAAATATTCAAATAAAGAAGTCATATAAAGACAATAAGAACTAATTAAAACATGCTTTTAATGAATACTAAGAAATATCAACCACAAACAATCAAATCTATTTCACAAGAATAATCTCTAATTCCAATGTGTGTAGTAACAAGAACTAAAGTTAGGCAAATTGAAATGAACTTGAAATCTTGTTCTTAAATCCTAATAGAATGGAGGATCATGGGAGGCTAATGGCAAGTGGCGGCTAGGGTTGGGCAAGGACAAGGCACGAGACGAATACGGGCTTGGGGAGACAAAAATGAATACGTCGAGGGGTGACGGCCAATTGTCGAAGAAAGGGACGATTGGAAGAGGCTGGTGGGACATCGGGTTTGGTAAGGGCAAGGCACAAACTTTGGCTTAGGGGGAGGTATAAATGGGAAATGATAGTCGGATCAACAAAATTGGCTTAAGTTAATCATTATATTTTTTCTAAATATAAAAAAAAAAACACACACATTCATTGGATGGGTTGGGTTTTGATCGGGTTTTAGAATTCCAACTCGAACCCACCCAATTTGACATTGGGTTGGGTGGGTGAACCCGAATTCTTTTTGGGTCTGACGTGGACCCAACCCGTCGGGTTTTTCTTGGGTTGGTTGGGTGGGTTATTTGGGTTTTCGAATTTTTTTGTTCACCCCTACCTTATAATATTACTTGAAAATTAATAAACATTGAGGCCATTAGTGTAATTTTATTTGTTTGTATTTTTGTTAATTAAATGGCAGGTGTGAAACCTGATTTTTCATTAGGATGGACCTATGGGATGGTTGTTGGATCTAAAGTTTAGGAGTCCATGTCTGTTAAATACCCCAAAAGAAATCAGGCTTGAGGCCCTTTTAAGCTCTATGATTGCTTTTAAGCTCAGTGTTTAATTCATGTGATCCATCTAAATTAATTAGTTTCAGCAGTAAAGAAGTTGGGCTCATGTCTTTTCTCGTCTTCGCAAACTAGTTAACCTGCCACCCTAATCAACATTTATTAGGAGGGACCATGGGACTAGAATGGGCAATGGCTGTCTCAGTTGCACCTGTCCATTTTACACGTCTATGGCTATTAAAATATCCCACAAAGCTTCAAATCTGGAATTTGTATAAAGTCTCAACAAAATATAATAAACTTCATTCTCTCCCTCTCTCTCTCTTTCTCTCTTTTAATAACTCTTTCAAAAATATAATTACAAACAATTACTCAAAACTCATATATATATTTTTTGAATCTGTAGTAATAAATAGTAATTTTCAGAAGATAATTAAAGTAAATAGCATGTATTAAAAATATTTATAATAAATAGTTGATTCTTGCAGATATATATAAATTTTATCTGATAAATTATGTATTTATAAAACGTAAATAAATTATTTACTAGACAAAAAAATAATATATATCATTTATTTGATACGTAAATATATTGTTTACATGATAAATTTGAAATAAATGATAAATATATTATTTATTATAAGTATTTTAAAAATATTATATTTAATTTAATTATTTTTTAAAAATTATTATTTATTTCATTCTCTCTTATTTTTATCTATTTCTTTATCTTTATTCTATAAGCCTATAAACTATAAAAAAGCCAATAACTCTTTTAATCTCCCTCCATGGTTGTTACATGATAATTATGTTATTTACTATGTTCCAGTTTAAGGACCACGTGATTGTCCAATTAAAGTTAAATATTGTGTTTGATTGTCCACTTCAAATTAGATGATATATATGTATATATATTTTTTTGTCTTTATTTTATTTGTCGAATGCTATACAACTAATACTAAATAAAACTTAAAATCAAAACTCCATTAAGGGCACTTACAATGATCAATAAAGAATCCCACACAGCTTTTTTTTTTTTTTTTTTTTTGACAATTTCCATGCTTAGTAGAACATCAGTAGTTGTTTGAACATATGATTTTCCATGTTGTCTAATCAGATCCCATTTTCTTTGTTTCTTTTCTTGGCTGCTTCCTACTTTCCCTTGTCCATCAATCCCATAGTAATGGGTTAACTTCACCATGTCTCCATCCATCAAAACATATGGGACAATTTTCACCCCTTGCGTGTTTCTCAATTTCAATTTATAATATTCTCACTCCCTAAACTTTGACCCTTTTGCGAACTATTCTCATTAGTTAAATTTTATGATGAAAAAATAGACGTGATACTCGCTAGTAACATAAGTCTACATCTTAATAAGTAATTAAAAAATTACTCTTATAATTAAGATAAAAGATTAAATAATTGTTATTTTTTCCTTTTTTTTAATTAGTAACTCCATAATCTTAGGCCTTGTTTGGTGAATGCATTGCATTTACATTGCGTTTGAATGCAATGTATTGAATGTAATTTATACTTAGAGGAAAAGCATTAGCATTGTATTTGAATGCAATGTGTATTTGGTTGAAAAGTATTTGAACTATATTTTAATAATAAATATGTGATGTGATGGGTAAAAGTAGAAAGAAAAAAAAGAGAGAGAGAATAAATGATGTAATTAATAAAAGTAATAGAAAAAGTGAAATAATAAGTAGTGATTGTATTTGATTTAAAATGTTATGTGATTGGTATTTGAATGAAATGCTTTTGTATTTGGGGGAAAATTACATTGCATTTAAATGTAATATCAAAAAAATACGTTAACCAAACGCATGCTTATATTTGATGAAGACAACGAGTGTCACTTCATAATTTTATATTTAATACCCCAACTTATATTGTCACATGTATTTTTCAGTCAAAAATTTAATTGAAAGGGAAAATTTATAAACATTTAAAAGTTTAAGGGGAAAAGGTTATAAATTAAAATTTAGAGGATACTTTATGACAAAACTTAGGTGCCATTTGGCACTAATATTCATTTTAACTTCATTCAAATACAATACAATTTTACACCAAATACAAATTTTGCAACAGTGCTACGAAAACAATTACTATTTAAAACATTTTTAAAACAATCACATTAACTTTTCAACTCCACTATTTATCTCTACTTTTACCAATCACATCAACTTTTCAACTCTAAAATACTTTTCGTCCAAACACACATTTCATTCAAATACAAAACAAATACTTTTCAACCAAATACAACATTCAAAAAACAAATTTCATTCAAATACAATTAAAATACAATGCGTTTACTAAACGCCCCCTTTCTAAGAGAAAAGTAAAATTTATCCAAACTTTAAAAAAATCCAAGTGATTTCTCGTTTGAAAAGTTGTTTATGACTATAGGAGTTATGAGCCAAATCCTAACTAATTGTGAGGAGTCTGCAATGGGATGGCTTATATTTAAATTATATATAAAATCACAAATAGTGATTTCCTCCGGTGGTCTTTGATGCTACGTGATAATCATATGATGATCATATCAATATCATATCAATATTACATGATGTGTTTTAAATTATTATATAGTAATTGTTTATTTTATTTTACTTTGTCTCTTTTGTGCTTGTCAACTAGTAATATAATAAATTAACGGTGATATTTATGAAAGTGGTAAAATAATATTGATAAAAGAATTTTCTCACATCTATACGTGTCTTGTTTGGTTTAAATCTTAAGATTACAATTAATAACCCAATTAAATTTATTCAATATATATATATTCTTTTAATTCTATATTATTAGAGTCGAAGGTTCAAACTCTACACAAGTTCTCTAGATTATAAGCTGATTAATAACGTGTTTGTTTATTGATTAATTAATCTACAAGTTTCGAGGTTCGCGCAAATTCTAGACAGGATTGTGAGCCGAGTAAAGTGTGATCTGTGAAGATCAAATGGAAGCAAGAGTCACCAAAAGGACCAATCCCCAAGGTCACTGGAACAACTTGTTGTTTACTCGTATTACACATTTCTGTACCAAGAGATGACTATCTTGACGACCATAATGATACAATCTTTTAAAAAATCACCAGTTCTAATGTCGACATCATTCTAGTAAATTCACCCAAGGGAATCCGTAGTGAAATTGGACACAGCATATGGCAAATTTTCAACAAGAATATCTGTATGATTGTGTCATCAACGAGTGAAATGAACCTACTACCAAGAAAAGAGCAATAAGTGAAATGAACCAAAGTGGTCCTGATCCAAAATAAATAAATAATTATGATTATGTTTGGTTCGTTTATTAAAATGATTGCATTTCAAATGATAATATTTAAATAAAAAAATTTGAACAAAAATATTTAAATTGTATGTTTTAATAGATGTTCCAAACAGTTATTTGGGAGGAAACACCACACTAAAGTAATAGGCAGGGTTTTTACCCATTGGAATACCCTAAATGCCCAAAAGAAAAAAAAAAAAAAACTAATACCAAAGGAAAGCAAGAGGGCAAAAACAGAAAGACACCACACCAAGGGCAAAATCACTAATTCACCATATTCACAGCAGTAAATTTTTGCTTCACTTTAGTTATTTACAATGGATGTTGAGAAACCAATATACTCTTAAATGGTACCATAGCAAGCATATCCAAGTGGTTAAAATTTTAGAGAGGGTCCAATTCCAAATTTTGTAAAAAATGGTCATTTTTAACGTATTCACCATGCCCATCTAATTGCTGAGCCCTTTTTGGATTGCCAAACGGCAATTTAAACGACACATTCGAATGATGCCATCCAAATGTTTTAGAATGAGTGAAACCAACACTGCTTAATGCCTTTTTGTTAAACCTCATGCTACATCAGTATATAATGAAAGATGACTGGTTTCATCCTAAACAAATATAAAAAATAAAGATTTTAAGTGAGATCAAACTTAATATCTTGTCAAAATCGCCAAAATCTCAATCACTTCTCATTCCATTCTATTAGATCTAAAAGGCCTTATATGAAACATTAGTACGTTCATAAGGCCAAATCTCCAATTAAAATGGTCCTAAAAGTAACATTAGCAACTAGTTACCTTCCCTATATTACTCTATGAATTATTTATAATAACGTGTTTAGTAATTTTCCTTCAAATGTAAAAGTATTTCATATAAATACTAATTACATTACATTTTAAATCCAATACAATCACTATTCATTATTTCACTTTTTCTATTACTTTTATTAATTACATCATATATTCTCTCTCTTTTTTTTCTCACTACTTTTACCCATTACATCACATATTTATTATTAAAAATATAATTCAAATACTTTTTACCCAAATACACATTGCATTTAAATGTAATGCTAATATTTTTTCTCTAAATATAAATTATATTCAATGTATTACATTTATCAAATGGAGCATTAGTCACTCATGGACACGGGCCTCTCTTATCCTTTGTACTTTAGAATTAGGAAGAATAATTCAAGAATAGTGTCAATAGAAAATATTTTATTGCAACTAGGTTGCCAGTTTGTCTTCAAATACAAGAATATTGTCAATTTGCCAATTTCTAATTACATTTTCATTTCTCCAAGTTATAAATGTCTCCAAGTTGTGAGTTTTCTATTTAAACTTGCCTTTCATTTAGGTGTAGCCCCAAAGTATGCTCAAAATTCTTCAACTCTTTTAGCTTATCTGTATCCACACAATGATGTAATTTCTACAGCTACCCACCTAACCCATCAATTTCTACCACAATCAGGGGGTGGTGGGGGGGTGGTGGGGAAGGGGAGGGAAGAGGAAAGGATAGGGAATTTAAAAAAAAAAAAAAAAAAAAGGACTCAATGCTATCTGAAAACTAAGAAGTGAATGTTATGAGATTTCCACATGCTGCTCAATTGTAAATGTAATTTCAGAAAGACTTTAGAAGTTTTTCTCATTATTATTATTATTATTTTATTTAGTTGGATTTGTTAGCTTAAAATAGATTTAAGTATTTTGCAGGTAATGTTACATCGATTTTTCTGTCTATTTAATTTAATAAAGAGGATACATTTACTAACGTTTTGAAGATGGAGGAAGTTTTCTATATTCAATAAAAAAATAAAAAAAAATACTTAAATTCAGGATAAATTTCTGAAATTTGTCTTTAAGATTTTTCTCCTTCTTAGAAGGAATTAAATTCCAACTGTAGGAAAAAAAAAAAAAAAGGAATCTGTAATGTGTGGACCAGGTCCAGATTGAAATGTACACTTTTACTCCGCCCAAACAACTTTTCCCAGGTGCTTGTCTTTCAACAGAAGGCAAAATATACGTCGGCTGGTGGACCACTTCAAAGTTATATTTATTTGAAGTTAACCTAGTAGTAACGGATAGGCTTGTTGTTGTTGTTGTTATTATTATTATTATTTTTTTTAACAAGTAACCAAACCAAAAAAAAAAAAAGGGACAAGGGTTAGTCTTACTTTTAGCCTCTAATTTATAAGTTAAATTTTCTTTTGATACCCAACTTTCAATACATCTCAATGTGTCCTTAAAATATGAAATTGTCTTAGTTTAATTTTTTTTTGTTCATTCGATTGTTAAATTCTTGATGAAAAAAAGGATGAATTCATCCTTAACAATCGTGCTCTATTGTATAAAATTATAAAGTTCACCTTGATGACTAATTTAGGACATGTTTATAATTTGGAAATTAATTCTATAATTAAATTGAGATTTCCCGATAATTTGAGGATTAAAAAGAAATACGATTTGTTGCAAAAAAAAAAAAAAAGGAAATTTTTTTTACATGGCAAGTAAAAAGAATCAGTGGGTTGACATTATTGGGCTTTAAATTATTATTAATTATTAGTTATCAATTATTAATTATTATTATTACTATTTTGTTAAAGTAAATCCAGAAAACTTTTTTTTTTTAATTTTACCAAAGGGGCTACTCGACCTACTTATCAATAAGGAACGTGTCATCATATTCAGGGATACATAAAATCTGATCCTAAATAATCTAAATCAAATTCGAAACAAATCTTTATATTTAAGACCTCTTAAAAGAAACGTTAAATACTTAAATACTTGATTATTAATTTGTTATAACAATCTTTTATCGTCGCATCACGCATCAAATTTAATAATAAACGGTCCTGAAAATTTGTGAATAAACACCTTTTTCAAAATTTATGAAAAAAAAAAAAGAAAAAGAAAAATGAAGATATATCCTGCCGCAAAGCATGATCAGAAGGATGATCAATGCCGTAAGGACCAGAATTATGGGTGTGCTTTCATGATGGGTCAATATACACCTTGTCCGCTTGTCTCCCCAAAAAATAAAAAAAAAGGCAACTTGCCCGATTGATATTTATCCTAGATTATCATTCGTGTCGCCTTGTAGCAAAAGCCAGCTTGAAGAAAAATTTAAAGTAACAGTTTTGACTCAACAAGAAGCGTGTATGCCACGAACCTTTTGCCTCCTGGCCTCTCGTACTTACCCTACGTAGGACCCTCGTACACATTTCAAATACTCCCTTTTCAGAAAAAAAAAAAAAAAATCGATAAAAATCCAATTACCTATTTCTATTTCTCTTAACCAGACTTTATAAATATGTTGCTTTCAACAAAAAAAAAAAATTTGTGGTTTACCAAAAATATTTCCTAATGATAAAGAAAAATATGCTAAACGATTTTATTATGTATTTAAGAAATTATATAAAAGAGGGGCGTACTTTTATAAATTAAAAGAAATACGATTTTGAAAATTTTGAAGGAAAAAAAAAAGTCTAAATTCAAAATTGAAGTTAATGAATAATTATGTTTAGGTGGAAGGTTTATTTTTAAAAAATAAAAAAATTTTAAATTTAAAAAATAAAAAATTATTTAGTCTTATTTTTTTAAATAAAAAGTGAAAAGTTGTTTTAATTAACAAAAAAAATTATTTTTTTAGAAAAGACTCTTTTTTTATTTTTTAAAAATGAAACATTTCAAATATTTAAATATAAAAATTTAAGAAGATTTTAAAAGTAAAAATTTTTTATTTTTTAAAAATAGAACTCCCAACCATACATACGTTGATTATTCCAAGTGACATAACCTATGCACAGCTGATTAGTGGCTTCTGGTAACTTCATGATGATTGAAAAATCGAACACAAATCTGATTTTTTGAGGTTGATTATCATACACGATCTTGACTAATTTTGGACATAACTCTCTTGTAGATACTTCTTTCTTTCTTTTTCATATATATATATATATATATATTTTTTTTTGCTAAAATGATGTTTTTCTCTGGACAAAAGTCCATCAAGTTTTGCTCGATCAAACAGATGAGAAGATACAATAAATCCACAAATCCGATCAAAACCTATGTATACACTATATATCCAACAATTTACATGATTCGTTACTGGACATTCACCATTCCCTGATCTCATTTACGGACACAAAATCTTAAGATATCTTACCAGAAAGATAATACACCAAGCATGCGGCTGATATTATAAAGAATTAAAGAGCAATCTAATATATTTATTCAATTACGTGAAAGATTGTATATGCTAATTCGTCCCGGTGGTGCATTAATATGAATTACATGGATATATATATACATATATAATCACATAAATCTCATTCCAATAAATCTGATCACTCTCACGCATGAGATCTCACGCTTCATGAATATTGTTTTTTTTTTTTTTTCTCTAAGAAGATATGCATGTTTGTTTATCCTCAAATCAACAAAGTCCATTCACCTATTCATCTACCACCAACAGTGAAATGACATAACGTTTAGTTTTTAAGTCATTGAGTAGATAAGAGGTTTCCAACTCGAGACTTATAAAAAACGCTTGACACAATTTCTAAATTACGATGGGATTATAATGGTGCAACGCTAAAAAAAAAAAGTTTCTTTAATCACAACAATCGCCCCTTAAAAAAAATAATAAATAAACAAAAACGACGACTCTCAACATATACGACGTGAAGAACCCAATGCTAACAAACAAAACTGAGGGGAAAAATTCAAACGGGAAAAGAAGAAGAAGAAAACAAAAAACGTGGGCTGCTTTTGTTTTTATTTTTTAAAATGATTTTCCATTCTCAAAAACGTAAAAAATGAAAATGGTTTCAAAATAACGTTTGTTTATTTAACATTTTCAAAACCGTTTCGAAAACACCGTTCTCAATTATGTTGTTTTTTTGAGTTTTTTGAAAACGAAAAAAAATTGTTTTCACTTTCTGTTTTCATTTCCAAAAAATATTGTGTTTTTTGGATTTTTTTAAAAATGAAATGGGTTTTGAAAAAAATATAACTAAACAAAGTTTCATTTTTATATTTTTTAAAATATACACTTAGAAAACATAACCAAACACAGTTTCAGAAATAATCTTAACACAATTTTCAAAATATTCTCATTTTTAATTTTTTTAAAAACAGAAAATATTTCAAAAATAATACCAAACGCGACCATGGTGTCTCAAGCAGCTCAATCCCATCTTGCGCAATTGTGTTTTCTTTTGCTGCTTATGGCCCCCACACGTCCATTGTGTGTCCCGTGGAAAGCTTTTTCATTTATTTTATTTTATTTTTTTATACATTTTGTCGTTTTGCTTTTTCGGCATCCATCCCTATCTCTCCTCTGATTTGCGGGCCGACGGCATATTCTGGTGCATGAACCTCACCTTTCCTTTTTATTTTTTTAACAAACATTTTTTCATATTTAACTATTTAATATTTAATATTTTTAAACTCTATATTATATAATAAATACATTACATTTATATTTATATTATATGTAAATATAATATATATTTAATAAAAATATATATTAATATAATATATATTTATATAAAAAATATTTAAATCATATTTAAATAATAATAAATATGTAATATAATAAGTAAAAATAAAAAAATACATTATATGATTAATAAAAATAATAAATAATAAATATATTAAATTTAAAATATAATATAATTAATATTTTAATAAAATA
This sequence comes from Antiaris toxicaria, assembly GCA_035233585.1. NCBI lineage: Eukaryota > Viridiplantae > Streptophyta > Magnoliopsida > Rosales > Moraceae > Antiaris > Antiaris toxicaria. Next base: position 109,167,514 of record CP141154.1, on the reverse strand, counting down.
TTTTTATATTTAGATAAAAATTATATTATAATTAAATATAATATAAATATAATGCTCAAAATAAACAGGATATTAGATTCCCATTCCCTTGCAGTTTATTTCACGTCCACTTGTTGGATTCATCCTCGTCCCTTTTATGTTATTTTATTATAATATTATATTATATTATATTAATTAAAAAAACAAATTAACTATGAAAGATGAAAATACAAATATAAATAAAATATATATATATGATCTATCCCCACTTATTATCGTATTTCCTTTGTCTGGGCGGTAAATTAATAAGGAAGATTTTGGAATTTTCCATTTTCGCCCTTGATCTTGGTTTTAATTGAAAAAGAATGCCATTTTACGCTGAGAAACATCGACCTGCCACCAGTTTGCTCCGAGTCTTTGACAAAAAAACACGTGGCGGGAATGAGTATTTAAGTGCAAATTTACACATTTGTGTGCGACTAAAGAAAAAATGACAATCCCATCCCAAGTAACATTGTATAAGTAGCTATTCAAAACTACTGTTATTTTCAAAAGCAAAATCAAAGTCAAATAAAACCCTAATGCCACGCTCATTTATAATATTATATTTACATTATATATAATATAATTTTTATTTAAATTTAGAGTTATTACGTGTAAATATTATTCACATTATAATTTAAATTTAATATATTATTATTTATTGTTTTGATTATTTTTATGAATTATATCATATATTTTCTTTTTTTTCTTCTTTTTTTTAATTAATTTATATCATATAATTTTATAAAATACAATTTAAATACTTTTTTATCCAAATACACATTATATTTGAATATAATATAAATAGTTTTTATCTAGATACATATTACATTTAATACATTATATTCAAATACAATATTAATATATATCTCATTTGTTCATCACATTACATTCGTATTGTATTTGAATATAATATAATTTTCATTCAAATGCAAAAATATTACATTAAAATATTAATCATATAATATTTTAAATATAATATAATCATTATTTATCATTCCACTTTTTCTACTATTTTTACTAATCACATTACATACTCTCTTTCTCTCTCTTTTTTCTCTCTAGTTTCATCAATCACATCACATACAATACAATTCAAATACTTTTTACTCGAACTAACATTACATTTAAATACAATATAAATACTTTTCATCTAAACCTATATTATATTCAATATATTATATTTAAATATAATATGAATATAATGTGTTATCCAACCGCTCTAATAATGTTCTATCCAAATGCACTCTACATCAATCAAATTAATTTTCTTCAAACAAAAAGAAAATACATTAGTTTTCTTGTAATGAAACAAAGGCAGATAACTACGTGGTGGATGCATAACTTGTAGCATTGCAAAGCCTTTTGCCTTTTTCTTAAGAGGTCAAAATAGTGAAATTTTGGCACATGTCTGTTCAATTGTGCAACTAATATTAAAAAAGCTTGCCCCTCGTGGCACAAATTCTCTGTTCAAAAAGTCAAAAAGTTTGGCATTAGATTGGAGGGCGCTAGGCTAACACAGTCTAGATGTCACAAATCTCATTATTCATTTCATTATTTTATTTCTTTTTTACCCAAATCGTAGTAGTAATATATTTCTAGAACTCTCTTTTTAACCAATTTCGTTCCTTTAATTTATCTGCGAATTAAATCCCAAGTGTTACGGCCTTTACCTGTGAGCTAGGAGATAATTTTTGATGAATGAATATTAACTATGGAAACCAATACCAAACATATATCATAGAAAGTACGACGTGATCACATGCGTCCGCTTAGAGAGTTTCATAGGGACCAAAAATAAATATTCACTATAATAATTAATCACGTGGGATTAAACTTTAGGAGTTAATATTGTTAGAAAATGAAAACCTAGATTTGAATACTGAAAATCTAATTCATCCAAGATTCTTCACGTAAAATTATTGAGAAAATAAAAGCAGAAACATATTTTGATCCATATGAATAATATGATTGTAGCTTATTGATCTTGTAATTCAGTACGATTTTCCTAAAAAAAAATCTCTTTAATCTTTCTAATGATGGGATGTCAAAGAAAATGAAAATAAAAAATATGTATGATTATAAACCACAACCTAATATATAATTGCAGTAACTTATATTTCTTATGATTCTATTTTGATCCATCAAAAAATTAGAAATATAAAACTAGGTTTTTACACATAATTAACCAATAATATGTTTAATGTTCAAAACCCAATAACATTAACCTTAATTAGATCACTTTAAATTGGTTTAATTTTAAGATAGCTTTTTAAAATACATTTAATTACATATAATTGCTCACATGTTCAATTATTTTCCAATAAATATTTTAAAGATAAAAACGTTATGACATTTTCAATTTAACAATGATCTTAAAAGTTTAAAAGTTTAAGACTGGTTTGTGATATATAAATTTTGTTTTTTGGCATATAATAAGATGCATTCTACTAAAACTTCTATACTTTATATGTAGAACCTATCATTCTAGATGACTTTGTTTTTTTTTTTTTTTTTAAATATAATTGGGGACAAGGAACTTAAACTCTCCATCTTTTGTTAAAATCAAGTGTGAATGACTTAAACCTTCGTTTTAATTTAAAAAAATTTAACTAATTACAAATTTGATACAGCCATCAATATTCAAAATCAATTTAAAGAGAGTTATGAACATGGAACGAAGCTAGCTTGGAAGAAAAAAATTAAATTGTCTTTATTTTTTCTTTTTTAGTCCCCTTGATTTTTTTTTAAATTTTATTTCATTCAATATGTATTAAAAAATTATTCACATTCTTAGCTTCTATGTAAATTAACTCAAACCCCTCTAAGCCGAATTTCTGATTTCATCCTTGCTTGTAAATTATAGATCAATGGGGTTAATTTTATTTTGTCACGAGTAAAAATGACCAAAGAGCAAAGACTGGGTAACTTTAAACTTTAACATTGAAAACACTTGATTCAAAGGTTGAATTATCCTATCCGGTTGGAGGAAAAATATGGAAAGTTGAAAACGATTAAACAAATGAAGATGATATAAAGTTAGGATTCAGAAATGTGCACCATGTGGAAATGAATATTCAAGAAAAGTTAGGTGAAGCACAGGAACTTTTTGTGCAGTCAAATAAGGTGAAACCACTCCTTTGAGATTAGGTAAGACGTAGAGGGAGTGGACCATTAAGGATCATCGACTCATCATCACATAGACATTAATCAAGAAAATGCTACATAAATGTATAAATACTATTCCAAGTTCAAACCGCTTCTAACCTCGAAAATCCAATAATCCGGGCGAGCGTAACGATCAGATATGCAAGAGATTATGCAAATATAAAACAATGAAGAAGGAAGGAGAGAGAAAATGAGGTGGAGTATATTTGAACTTGAAAGATGATTTATGTGACTTGAACATTGAAGAAATGCATAAATCCATTTGTTGCATATGTATATGGATTCATAAGAAACTCTTTGAAATAAGAGTCCAAACAATCAGATAGTATTTGATATAGATTCTCGAATATATGATCTTAATAATGTTTAAAAGATTTGATTACATTTACTTCATAAATTATAACTTCTGGAATAAAAATAATTGCATAACTCGTACATCAATCCTATTCTATGAACAATGTAATAAAGTTTGATCATTCTACCGTTAATTACAAAAGAAAATCAAGAACTCTAATAAGATTTTTTTTTTAATTGAAGTTATGATCAGTTGTTGTTCGGAGAAAATTTAGAGACGTATAACATTTTATGATTGCGTTTATTATTTATAGCATTTTGTTACCTAATAAAATTATTTAAGGTCAAAGTCTCTCTTTGATCCAAAATTTATTTTGGAATACAGAAGTACAAAAGCATTTTTTCTTATCACCAAAAAAACAAGAGCACTTGGTTTTTTTTTTTTTTTTTGGTTCTAACTCTGTTTTAATTTAATTTAACCTAAAATAAATATTTAAGATTATTTTTATTTTATTTTATTTAAACTTATTTTACTACTTTAATATAATTTTCAATATAAATTTATCTCTATTTTTATTTTTTTAATATAATTTTAAATATAATTTTAAATTAAACTTTCAAATTAATTTAAAATATAAAATATCTAAATATAATTTAAATTTATTTTCAGTTAAACTAAATTTAAAATATAATCAATATGGATATTATTTCGTTATTCTCAAAATTTTATATAATTTAAAAAATAATAATTTTATTTAAATTTATATATACAAAATTATAGACTTTTAAAATTTAGAGATTATTATAATATTTTAAAAATATAAATAATAAAAGACGATGAAATGTTTAAAAAAATTAATTTTAAAAAAAAGTTTGTTCCGAAACTACCCCTTAGATTAAAATGGAAGGGCAAACAAGTTATAAATAATTTTGACCTGTGGAAATACTCAATGCGCGATAACAAGACTCGAGGACGCTCGGCAGCCAGATTTGCCCACACGATACTTCCAGGAGGTAAAAAGTTGCTACAGTAATCTTCTGCTACTGTGCAATCATACCCCTACGTTTCAGCCAAATATTTATTACATTTTCGTTGAAAAAAGAAAAAACAATTTAATGGATTATTAAATGGCTAGGTGGTTGAATATGTAATTAAAAATTTTGACTTTTTTTTTTATAAGTGAGCAAATTAAAAATTTTGAAATTTTTTGGTAAAAAATTTTGATTTTGATATTTACATATAGAAAAATGTCTCTTACTTCTATTTGGACACGTACTCACTTAATCCACAAAGAAGAGGATTTTCTAGGCTCCATTTTAATTTAAAAGAGATGTACATTGTTTATGTTAAAGTAACTTTTAAATGTAAATTTATATAATATGAAAGTTATTATTTTTTTATTAATAAATATTTAAAATATTAAAATATTAATTTATTATATTTATTAATAAAAGATTATATATAAATTAATATTTAAAAAATTAATATTAAAATTTATACCATTAACACGACTCTTTGCTGAATTAGCTAACCGTTGTGAATCATACATATATAATATATATATATATATATCTCCCTCGAGCTAGTAATTTCTCTCAATGCAAAAAAAAATAAAAATAAAAATAAAAATAAAAACAATTTCTATTTTTCTAACGAAAAAATTAAAAATTTTCGATTTGGCAGAAAATCCAAAAGTAATTGATAAATGACAGTGAGTGATGATGACTTGTACCCCGGATAAGTTCATTTAAATTAGATTTGTTTTAATTTGATCACCATTAAATGCACGAACAATTATGTGCACGCCATAAGTGCACAAAAGTAATTATCAAGTAAGAATCCTGTAATTCTATTCAATATTTTTTTTAATAGAAATTAATGTTACACAATAATAAAAACCAAATCGGAATTATTGATTTTATAACTAAACCATATAATTTTTGTAGTAAACTCAGGATCATGCGTAGATTACAAACTGTATGTATATGTTTATAAATCAGAAGATGTAAGTCAAAAGGGTTCACAGAACGATTTTTTTTTTTGAATAGAATATTAAAAAAATAAGAAAATACAAAAAGATTTCAGCCGTACAGATTTGAAAACTACTATTCCTTCTTTAATTGATAAGATTTTTTTTTTTTTTTTTGGGGCGGGCGGGTTGTGAATATTCCTAAAGACGGAAAAAAAAAAAAAAATCATCATTGGGTTCAGTCGTTTTTGGACGGTAAAGATTTCTACTAGATTGTGCTACACATAAGCTATAAATTATTATTACACGATGGTTATAAAAACGTGAAAACCACTTTTTATTTAATTTTTGTTTTTATGTTCTCTAATATTTGTTTAGGTTTTTAAACCTCTATATCTATATAATTAAAGATAAAAAAATTTAAGGTTTTGTTTTGATAACATGTTAGAGTTAAAATTTTTAGATTAGCGTTGATTAATTTACATTATAAGAAATTAGTTAGTAAACTTAATACATTATGTTATCATGCTTATGTAATTTACTGATTAAATAAATAATTAACATTTAGATGATGTGTTAATATTAACTATCCTAATCACTTAAATAAGTTAAGATTTATTAAAAAAATAATAAATAATTAAAAATATAAATAACATTAATAAATTATCTAATGTAAATCATTTATTATACGAGTGTATTATATAAGTATGATGATATGATATATCTGGTATATTAAATAATTTGTTCTTAAACTAATTTTAACTTTTGTTGATTTATTAAAAAAAAACCTAATTAAAAAAATATAAATTAATTAAACATAATATGACAAACTAATGCCTCATTTGTTTATCGCATTACATGTAATGTAATTTTTATCTAAACGTAAAAGTATTGTATTTAAATATCAATTACATCATATTTTAAATATAATATAATCAGTATTTATTATTTCACTTTTTCTATTATATTTAATAATCACATTACAATACTCTCTTTCTCTTACTTTTTTTTTCTCTTTACTTTTATCCAACACATCACATATTTATTATTTAAATATAATTTAAATATTTTTATCTAAACATATATTATATTTAAATATAATATAAATATTTTTTATCTAACTATAAATTATATATAATATATTATATTTAAATATAATAGGACGGTAATACCCTTATCAAAATATCCCCCGATGCAAACTAAAACTATTATGTCCACAACAATAATTACTGTAATATGACAATACACCTTTTGAGGCTGTGATAGTGTAATTCCAATATAATTCCCATAAGAGTTTTCTCTCACCAAAATAAAGAAAAAATTTGTAAAGAAAGAAATAGGAGGGGGGAAAAAAAAAAGTGGAACGGCAATATTCTTGGCGCGCGTGGTAAGACACGTGCATCGTGTTAAGAGGGCGTACGGTAACAGTGACCTGCAGATTCCGTTTCAACTGTAATTCAACACCCCAATTAAGGACATGGTGGTAAATTCATCTACCACGCTTTAACCCGACTCTCGTTTGCCGAAGCGGCAGTATATAAAGCCTTTTCATGCCACGGCGAAGGGGCCTTCATTTTTATTTATTCATTCATCAAACAAATCAATCTCTCTTCGATTTCCAAAACTCCCAAAAAAGGAAAAAAAAAAAAATCATTTCGTCTGAAAAATCTGAAAACTTTTTGGCAATTCTCTGGGGAAAAAAAATTTGTTACTTTTTTGGATCGGGTTGGTAGACAATGTGTGGAGGTGCTATTATTTCGGACTTCATCTCGACGCCTCCGTCCCGGCGTCTGACCGCCGACTACCTCGGGCTGGATCTGAAGAGGGGCGGCTCCGGCGGAAAGCGCTTCTCTAAGCCCCTGAGATCGGAAATCGTCGACATCGACGATGACTTCGAGGCCGATTTCCAGGATTTCAAGGATGACTCCGATGTTAACGACGACGACGTTGTTGATGTCAAGCCCTTTGCTTTCTCCGCTCGCAAGCCCACCTTCTCTCGTGGTAAACTTCCTTTTTTTTTTTATATAATTTTATAATTTTATTTTCTCCAGAAATGGTTCATTTTAAATCTTAATTAATTAATTTTATCATGTGGGTTTAGCCGATTAAATCTTCTATCAGCCGAGTTTTGATGTCTGAGATAAGATGGTTTTTACCGATCGATTCTGCTGATTTTATGTTGATTTGATTTTTTTTTAGATCGGATTTGTGTATTTAGTGGTAATATTCGGTAAAGAGTGTTTCTTTCTTTTTTATTTTTTGAAAGTGGAAAGAGCGTTTCAATTATTCTCTATAAATCGGTCGTCTTTCTATTTTTATTTTTAATATCTGTTCATCAAGCCGTCTTTTTTTTTTTTTAATTTTAGATATTTTCGATGATTGCGGAAATTTGATTCTCACTATTTTTGGGTCAAATCGTAACTTTTTTTCCTCCCATAGAGAATAAGCTCGTGAGATTTTTTCCCCCCCTAGATAGAAAAACATTATATATATTTTCTTTGCCTATGAAGTTTTAATAGTAGTATCATTTTTGGGTTGTTGGTATTTAATGATACCTTGGAGATTAATTGTATCTTTTCTATCAATTATGAGTTTAAAAAAAAAAAAAAAGAGTAATTTTGGGTTTGGTATTTTTTTTTGTTTTTTGTATAAGGGTATGAAGAATTAAAATTATATGCAAGCAAACGGATAATTTCTTGTCGCTCCTTTCAATTAACTATAGATTCCATGATTAGCAGAAAAAAAAAAAAGATTTTTTGTTGATAAATTCTGATGTTTAAACATCCGAAAACCATGGTTATCTTGTGTGTTTTTTTTTTTTTTTCCTCATTTGCTTGAACTTTAGAATTTTTTTTATTGTTTGCGTTCTAGGACTTGCAAAATTCTAACCATGAAATCAGATTTTTTTTTTCTTAATTACGTGATAAGGGAAAAAATTCAGAACTCCAGAAAACTCGTTTTTCTCTTTAAATCCTTTAGATTTCAGCGTGTGCTCCCTTATAATTTGGGCTCACCCTGGTTTTGTATATTTATTATTTATTATTCTTATTCTTATTATTATTGTTATTTTTATTATTGTTATTATTATCTTGATATTTGGTACGTGTTGTGTTTGATACTGGAATTGCATTTTGTTTTTAACTTCTTTTTGTAAGATTTAGTTTTCTGTTTTGTTCGACGCATTTTCTTGTTTTTGATTGAAGGCTCAACTGTGAAGTATACTGAATCTAATGGGCAAGCTGAGAAATCTGCAAAGAGAAAGAGGAAGAACCAGTACAGGGGAATTCGGCAGCGCCCATGGGGTAAGTGGGCTGCAGAGATCCGAGACCCTAGGAAAGGTGTGCGGGTCTGGCTCGGAACTTTCAACACTGCTGAAGAAGCTGCAAGGGCTTATGATGCTGAGGCACGGCGAATCCGTGGCAAGAAAGCCAAGGTGAATTTCCCGAATGAAACTCCTCGTGCTTCACCGAAACATCCGGTTAAGGTGAATCCTAAGAGATCACTGCCCAAGGAAAATTCAAACTCCTTTGAGTCGAATCTGAACCACCAAAGTCTCAGTTTTGTGAATAACTCTGATCAGGACTACTACAATGCCATGGGTTTCCTGGAAGAGAAACCACAGACCAATCAATATGAGTATAATATGGAGACTCTACCTGCTAAAGGGGATGTTGGATTCAAATCCGATGCTCCTGCTAATGCCACCACCCCACTGTATTTTAGTTCTGATCAGGGAAGCAATTCATTTGATTGTTCCGACTTTGGGCTGGGAGAACATGGCTCAAAGACTCCTGAAATCACTTCTGTTTTCTCAACCGCTTTAGAAAGCGATGATGCACTATTCCTGGAGGATAATAACCCAACAAAGAAGCTGAAGTCTGACTCAGGGAATGCTGTTCTTCCTGAAGAGAATCACGCGAAGACTCTGTCTGAGGAGCTTTCGGCTTTCGAGTCTCAGATGAAGTTCTTTCAGCTGTCATATCTTGAGGGAAGCTGGGATACACCACTGGAAACCTTTCTCGCCGGTGACCCAACTCAGGATGGTGGAAACTCAATCAACCTTTGGAGTTTTGACGACTTCTCTGCCATATCTGGGGAAGTCTTCTAAGCGAATTCTCCAGCTTACCTAGTAAATGTAAATAAGGCTACATGTTAGTGAGTGTCAGTCTCTTGTCAGCTTATTTTTTCTTCGTTTTACTGATTTTTAATCTAAGACGGAGATCTTTTTATACTATTTCTTGTTGTGGAAATCAATTTTGGTTTAATGTATTTGGTACTTGCAGGAATTGTTTATCTGCATAAGGACTACAACAAACAGTTGAGCATGGAAAAAGCCTTGTATTGAGAGTGACTCGAGGTGGCTATATTGGTGTATGGCGAGTATATAAGATATTAGGTTTCTTTACTTGTTACCCTTCAAGACCTTGAACTTGGGTTGCTAAATTTTATGTTTGTATCAATGACTGTGATCTGTGATGAATAGTATGACCTGGTGCTTTGTCATATTTGTTCTTCTTTATTGTGGTCCTTTTCTTCTATCCGAGGCCATTGCAATTTTTCCCATCTTTTAAATCTGTTTTATTGTTATTTTTTTTATTTTATCAAAGAAATCTTCTTATAGTTTTCGTATGTTTTGACCAATACACATTATTGAACTACAATTGTGACGCGCATTTTGCCTTGGTAGTGTTCGTGATTCTGGTTTGGTATGATGGTAGCTTAATGTGACATTTGGATTTACAAAAAAAAAAAAAAAAAAAAAAAAAAATTAATTGAAGTCGGATGGATTTGTTAGAAACGACAGGTCTCATATTGCATGCAGGAGAAGTAATTGATTTTGTTGTATTTATTACGAGTGAGATGAGTCAGCCATGTGAAGGTTTATTGTCGTTTACCTGCAACTTGCAGTAAAAATAAATGCAAATCCATTTGGCCAAGTATGTTTGTTTGACCCGGTACAAGGCGGGCAAAGACAAAGCCAAGGCCAAGGGCATGGGAGTGTGAGAAAAAAGGGCTCTCCCCAAGCCGTCGCCCAATTTTGGGCCACACCAAAGTAATAAGATCAGGCGGACCTCACCAGATCGTTGGGCACAGAAAAGGCTTTGGGAAAGCCAAAAAAAAAAAAAAAAATAATAAGGAAGGGAAAAAAACGTAGGAAGTTGGACCCCATTTTTCTCTGGTCTTCTGACATGATCTGCTCAAGGAAAAATTGACAGAGAAACGTGAGCGGGTCGGTGGTGTTTTGTGGTTTTGTGTGTCTGAATTATGATGGATTGATGGTGCTCGGTGACTGTAGTCCAACGTCGGCGATAGGCAAAGGCAGAAGGGGGGCCATGGAATCTATAGAGAGAAGGGGTCCCACTTGTTCTACTGTCTCGGGAGATGTGCCCTTCTTTCCAAAATTATCCTATTGCTATAAACATGGGCTTGCATTGCATGTCATGTGAATGCGAGAGAAAAAGGGGATAAGATAATGATTCTTTTGATGAAATGACAAGTGAGTCTTTGTTTGTTTGTTTGTTTTGCCTTGTAATAATAAGAGTTGGGATATGTTTAGAGTTTCTCTTAAACCCATATTTGGGATCTTTGGGCGGCTTAGAAAGAAGTTAGAAGTAGAAAGAGGGAATAAAGTTATTAAACTAATAAGCACCACACGTGGTTAGCCGCCTGGTTTGATGAAGATGGGCTACAAGAGTGCGTTCTCTACTAAACAAATTCCTCACGTTTTAATTTGGCTCGTGTTCCTAGATGCCATTAATGTGTAGTCATGTGTGACAATTAGGGATCACAACAAGATGGGTTACTCTTCCCTTCTATCCCGTTCGATCACTTGTTCGGAGAACCCTTGGATTACCTATTAACCCTTTTTTTTTTTTTTTTTTCAAACCTAGAAAAATAAGGACAATCACGCATTGTATAAATTGACAATCAAGATAAAAAAAATATAACAATCACATTATACATAACAAACGATCTCCAATTATAGAAGTTTTAAAACAAAGTATACGAAGATTATTATATGCACGTAATGCTTTAAAAATGCAGAAGTAGAGATGCATATAATTGGATTATTATATATATAGAAATTTGATATATTAGAGATGCTTTAGTACTATAAAAACTAGTAGAACGTTTTTTTTTTCCCTCCTTAATTTTGGCAAAAAAGAATTTTAGAGAGCACGGGAAATTTGTTGTTTTTGTTTACGTGAAGCTTTAAATACCAGGTGATTATCATTTGTCTCACGCATCCTCTTTTTGCCAAATATTGTCTTACTGACGTGGCACACAGTCATTGGCTGTCAAGGATTGAAATCCGGATTTGTTAATTAGTTTCTTAGGGTTAGGATTTGTTTAGAAGGTGAGTTTCTAGATTGAGTTTTGTAGACTTTTTGTGATTTTTTTTCTCCACTTCACAACTACCTTTACAATTTATATTTTTAAAACTCTACAATAAACTCAGAACTTTAAAAGTCTACAACTTTGCGAATATAAATCTAACTGAAATGATTTTTTTAAAATTACATAGAATTTTGAGAGGAACGAAATAAGATCAATATTGATAATTTTTTTTGAACAAAATTTTAAAGATTTTACAGTTTTTCACTTCGAACAGTTTTTTTTTCTAAACACATTTTTTAAAACTTATTTTTCTCAAACCTAAAAAATGTCTCCAAAACTCCCCCCCAAACGCGTCTTTAGCTTTTTTTGTTTTAGGTTGAAAATAAGCTTTTGTGTTTTGTTAGTTAGAGAGGTTCAATTTTGAAACTGAGAGTTAGAGAGAGAAAATTTAGAGTGAAGGAGTCTGGTATGAAGGAGAGAAACAATTTACCATAACATAACAAGGAAACTTCGTGTACATAGTGGGTTAAAGGTATGTAGATAGAGAATTTATGTGTGATGTGCATGCAGTGATTGGTTCCTTGAATAAAAAGTCTCAAAGGTTTTCTCATACATGTGTTTTGCTTTCTTTCTCATTGTTCATACATTCCATTGGTGTTCTTGGTGTCATTTGCAATTGGGATTAGAGTTGTGTTAACAAGTGGTATTAGAGCCACAATGATGGCAATGACAAAAGACGACATCGACAAATTCAATAGTAAGAGCAATTTCAGACTCTAGAGGTTGAAGATGAAGGCTCTTCTAATGCGGCAAGGCATCGAGGAGGCATTGGGAGGCAAAAAGAACCTGCCTAGTTCTCTTTTCAATAAAGAAAAGAAGGAGATGATGGACAAAGCCTATAGTTCTATTATCTTGTGCCTTGTAGATTGAGTTTTTAGGGAAGTCTCAAAAGAGAAGATTGGTACAGGAATTTGGGCGAAATTAAAGAACCTGTACATGATCAAATCTTTGGCCAATAAGTTGTATTTGAAAAGGAAGCTTCGCATGTTTCAGATAGCATTAGGAAAATCATTAGAAGATCATCTTGACGTGTTTAACAAGCTAATCTTGGATCTTAAAAATATTGAGATCACAGTGGATGATTAGAATCAAGCCATCATAGTTTTCAGTTCCTTGCCATCATCATACGAGAATTTTGTGGACATAATGACATATAATCGAGATAGCTTATTGATGGAAGAGGTTTAGGTGGCATTGAACTTGAAGGAATTGAATAAGAAGTGTGATTCTGTAGAGGGCTTAACCGTGAGAGGAAGACTTGAGGAATGTGAGTTCAAGAATACATCAATATTTGATTTTAAGGGCAGTAAGAAATGTTTTCTCTATCACAAGGAAGGTCATTTCAAAAGGGATTGTCTTGAAAAGAAGAAAAAGACCATTGAAAAGCATAATGAATTGGGAGATGCTAAAGTTTCTTCAAATGGGTACGAGAGCGCATAGGTCTTGATGTTGTTTGAAGGAAATTCTAATTAAAAATGGGTTCTTGATTCGAGTAGCTCCTTTCATATATGTCCTGATCAATTAAGGTTCTTTGACTACAAGAAGATTGATGGTGGGTAGGTATTCTTAGGCAACAACAAGGCTTGTTCTATAGTGGGACTTAGGTCAATAAAGTTCCAAATGAAGGATGGAACAACGAAAGTGTTGCAAAAAGTTAAGCATGTTTTGGAATTGAAAAGAAATTTAATCTCAATTGGTGTTATTGATGATAAGGGTTTTCTCTTCAAGACTGATAGTGGAAGCTTGAAGATAATCACGAGTCACGGGTGGTGATGGAAGGCTTAAAGAAGAATGGCCTATCTGTTTTTCAAAGAGGAGTTGTTTCTAGGAAATAACCACTGAGTAAAGAGAGTAGTGTGCTGAAGAATCAGCCACTGTGCAAACAAAATAGTGTGCTGAGGAATTTTCCATTATCCAGATAAATAGATGTGAAAAAGCAAAGCTATGGCATTAAAGGTTAGAGCACAAAAATAAAAGGGTTTTATGGGGTTATGCAAGAAAGGATTTCTTGAGAAGGAAAAGCTTAGAAAGCTCAGGGTTAATGGGTACTTTTTGTTTTGAAAGAGAGATAGAGTAAACTGTAGTGCAAGGAAACATATCATAGAAGGGATCTTGGACTTTATCAAGTTTGATCTATGGAAACCAATAAGAAGTCATTCTCAAGGTGGAGCATGTGACATTGAAGTTAGGGAAAGTTCATAAACTTTGGCTACTGATGGTAATGTTCAAATTAAGGTGGATCCTATGAGGTTAATCAAACGACCCGAGGGATTTAAATAGGTTGAATCAATTTCTTTTGTAGTAAAAGAAATTGAGAGATTTGAGTTATTTGCCCTTGATAAAGTTGTGAGGTCCATTGATGGTGATAAATGGAAGAAGGCTATGCAAGAGGTGTTTGGTTCACTCATGAAAATTCAAACTTGGAGCTTAGTGGAAAAGCAAAAAGTACAACAATTGGTTGTGTGTATATGGATATTTAAGAGAGATGTCAATCTTATAGGGCTAATTTACACGAGTTAACAAGGAGGATTAAAGGTCATAGGCAATGATGATCATGTTTGTCTTCTAGGGAAGTTACCACAAGTATGCAAGGGATATGATTTCCTTATGTTTCAAAAAAGCTTTAACATGGACAACTTTAAGGAGATTAAAGGCAAGGTGTTCATCTACTTGTTGTTGAATGTAGATGACGTACAAGTGTCGTGTCTAGATAGAGCAGGATTTGAAGATGTCAAGACAAAGCTTAACGGAGACATAATACAAGGTACATAATTCCTTTCTCATGGGAGTTTGGTGAGCAAATACTTGGCTAAACTAGGGAAAAACACAAAGAAGGAGTCAAGGGAACGTTGTTATGTTTGAGAGGAACATTGCTTGTGGGATTACTCTATGGAAAGCACAAATGTAGTCAACAATGGGTGGAACAATTGTTTAGAGCTGTTTATGTAGAAAATGCAAACTTAGGAGTTGAGGACAAAGTTGCAGGTTTAAGGAAGCATCAGTCTAAAGGTGGAGATTATTGAGAAATGAAATGAGAAGGCTTGATAGAAGTGTGCCAATGTGGAGATTGTTGCTGATGTGGCACACAATCATCGGTTATCAAGGATTAAAATCTAGAATTGTTAGTTTCTTAGAGTTAGTTTTTCTATTTTTGCCTGAGTGGTTCCTGTTAGGAATGTCCTAAGTAGGAAACACATTTTTTTTATTTCATTTATTTTTGAACTGATTAATAATATATTATAGGCTATTCATTATAATGTTATATGTCCTCATCCAATTTATATGTTAAAGTAAATGTAAACAAATATGACTAATTGATTGCTTGTTGTTAAACTGTTAGAATATTGCATACAATGACTTTTTGAATGCGAGAAGACGACATTCTAAAGTAAGTAATTTAAATCTATAATCCGTAGCCTATGGGGTTAGGGTGAGCATCTAACTCATGTTAAGACTATTATGTTGTCTAAAACCAATTAGAGAGACAGTTTGTCTTGGGCATTTGACTTTCAAGCAGAAATATAGATATGTTGCTTGGTGGTGATATATTGGATTATGACTAAAGTGAAATTAATTTACATAGTGTACTTAAGTGGATTAATTCACATTTGATATTTATTATGTAATAACCTTAATTCTGAGTAAGTGAATGGTTTTATATGTATGACTTGTATACTTTGATATTCCAAAGGTTAAAGTGTCCTTGAATTAGTAAGCTTATAGACTGGTTTGTACGGTATATGACTTGTATATGATGAATGGTTTGCTAATAAATATGGAATCATAACTCTAATAAGGAGTAAAAGTCATTTTTTTTAACAATATTATACTAGATGTGAAAATAGATAAAGTCTTGAGTTATTTACTTTGCAAATGATTTCTTATTTACAGTCTTGGGTTATTTGTTTTGCAAATGATTTCTTATTCACATATAGTGAATAATCATTTTCTTAGTCGGGTCTATGATGGATTTTTAAGATAGTATGATTAAATAAGTCAAACTAACTTTGAGCTAAGGTTGATCATGGATACCATATGAGGGTGTTGTACATATGACTAGGTTGTTAGATAATAGCTATTCACTGGTTTGCATTATTTGACATACAATTAGAAGTGTAGTTTTAGGTTTATAGTAACATGACTCTTAAACTAATAATTATGTAATGTGTTTATTCAGTATAGAATAATAATTACATAGATTATTAGAATTCATATTATATATGCCCAATAGATCCCTTTATTAGCTTTGCTTAATTTCTTAATGGATAGTAATTGATTAGAATATTCTTTATAACTTGTAATCTTGTATTTGGTGAAAAGAAAAATCCAGGTCACCATATATCCATGGTGCAGGCATTTTTCTATACAAGAGTAAAATTGTAATTTTGTTTTATTCAATTAATGAAATAAATATTTAATTTGTATAACTATTTATTTTGAAAGATAAGATTTGAAATTTGAAATAATTATATTTGTGTTTTAAAAGATAAATATGAGATTGATTTGAATTTTGAATAAATATATAATAATTAATTTAAATATCTAGATAATCTTATTTAAATAAATATTTTAAATTAAAAGATTATTTTATTTGAATTTGAATTGAACAAAATTTTATCATAGCATGTACATAGGTTGGCCTTTTTTTGGAGGACAAGGAAGAAAAGTTTTTCCCTTAATTTGATTTTGTTTTAGATAATTATTACATAATTTTTTAATTCAAATAAAATTGTTATAATTTTATTTTAAATTTAAATTGGAGTTATGTAACATCATCTGTGGAGATAAAATTACAAGATTTATAGAGTTTGAAATTTGAATCAAATTTCGAATCTCCCTAAATGTTAGGGACGAATTTTTTGGGCCAATCTCTTAAGGTAAAATTCGTCCACGCACAAGGGAGGAGAAAGAAAAAATTAATCAGGAGTCCTATTCAATTTTTGAAAGCCACCTCATGTAATTTTTTTAAATAGGACCCTTTGGGCTCCTTTTTTTTTTTTAGACTATAGATTCTTAGGTGAGTGAATTTATTATTATACATCTCATTCATAATAATAAATTAGTATTATAATAAATTCTCAGAGATCCAAGTGGTTAGAAGAAAACAAGCTATGTAAAATATCAATCGAGAAACCGAATGCCCACATACTCTACCATCCGGGAATTGTAGAATAGTAAAAAAGACTAGTTGATTGGAACTCTCTTAATTACATTCTCCGACAATCGTGGTGCTTTCTTCCAAATGTATAAAGATTGTTATATAATTTATTGTATATGGCAACACCAGTTATTACTATCTTTAGAAAATTTTTAAAATTCTGTTGTTTATGTTTTCTATTTTTCTTATAATTGGTATCAAAAACAGCTCATGATTATATGATATACGTATTGTTGGAACATATAAATAGACTTTTGTGTTTAGTTAGTTAGAGAAGTTCAATTCTTACATTGACAGTCAGGGAGAGGGAGCCTAGAGAGTGAGAGTCTAATATGAGGGAGAGAAACAATTGACTGTAAACAACAGGGAAGCTTTGTACATATAGTGGGTTAAAGGTGTGTTGTGAACACAATAATTGGTTTCTTGAATATAAAGTCTCTAAGGTTTTCTCATATTTGTGTTTTGCTTTCTTTCTCATTTTTCTTGGATTCCATTGGTGCTCTTGGTGTCGTTTGCAACTGAGATTGGAGTTGTGCTAATGGACTGAAAACCCGTCAAACAGTTATGACAAATACATTAAATGCCTTTTGGCTGCACTACTTAGTCCTTTTCTGGGCATTTGTACCGATTCAAGGATTCCGATCGCCACATCTCTATCCTTCATTGAAACTTCCTTTTTTCCTGTCTGTTTCCGACTCTTTTAAGTGATAAGAGTTGTTTACTCGTTCTATCAATATGATGGCCGCTCAAACCACTTGCCCCATTTTATACCAAAAAAAAAAAAAAACTAAAAAGGCGTTTTTGTACAATCTTATTTGACTATTTGCACATCTTGCCACACTTTTACATAAGTATACATATGTATGCATGTATTATGCATGTACGTATATACGTCCCGCCTTTCATCCCTTACGTCATTTTGAAAATCCAGGGTACATTAATAAAACAGAAAAACGCCAGTCTTCCAGTTTATTAAGGTTGTATACTAATTTTTTTTTTTTTTTAAATTGGGTTACTGCCTCCACTCAAATATACTTGCCTCCTCCACCACTGCCTATCGTGCAGTCAATGAAGCACAACATATTGGTTGGTAAGGGTCTTAAAGTAGGATCACTGAGAATCGAACCGTGGATGTATTCTT
This sequence comes from Antiaris toxicaria, assembly GCA_035233585.1. Taxonomy (NCBI): domain Eukaryota; kingdom Viridiplantae; phylum Streptophyta; class Magnoliopsida; order Rosales; family Moraceae; genus Antiaris; species Antiaris toxicaria. The sequence goes on along the minus strand of CP141154.1, from coordinate 109,149,363 downwards.
GAAGTTTGTTTGTCGTAACAAGTATTTCTCTCGGACGCCTTTTTTGTTAATCCTTTTTGAGAGGAGACTTTATTTGGAGTTCAGAACCAGCTTAAAAGCCTTGTTCTGAAAAGTTATTCCTTTGTCTCGATGTTTGGCCCTTTATGCATGTCACTTGGAAGTTTTGGTATCACTCTAGAAAGGAATAACGCACATGCTTCAGTCTAAAGAAAGACATCAAATTCCTCCTTTCCTGACAAAAAAAACAAAGTATATGGTCATTCAAGAATCACAATAAATATTAATAATATATACATAAAAACAGTAAAGTTTGATCGAACCCCAAACTCCAAAAAAAAAAAAAAAGAGAGAGAGAGAGAGAAAATGATCTTCTGTCATGGACGTTCCATCTCAAAATTCGGATAATTTCTGCCAACAGAAACTCTGCTGCACTCACGCACATTCTCTGAAGAGATCCTGTTTTTTTCTCTTCCTTTTGGTCCTCTTTATACTTGTTCTTTTAGGCATATTTGCATTAGTTATTGTCTTTGGTTTGAAGCCGAAAAGCCCCGTTTTCTCCCTTCAAACAGCAACAATAGATTTGTATGAGCTGAATTCTTATATGGATTCGGCCTTGTTTGTTTCATCCGTTATTACATTGACTGTCAATGCTCATAATCCTAACAAGCTTGGCATAAGGTACAGCCCTGCCCGGCTTCGCGTCTATTTCGAAGGGTTGCCTATAGGAACAATTCGAGTTCCCGGTTTTCTTCAGCATGCTCACAGCTACAACATGACCGTGCCAACACGGGTTTTGATCCCGTGTGTGAACGTTAGCCATGTCCTAGCTGAGGCCTCGAGATTGTCGCGAGACGAGTACACGAAAAGCGTAATTCCGATGAAAATATTAGGAGATGTCAAGGTTCAATTGTTGGCATATCATGTAACCCTGTTAAAGATTAAGGTTTGTTGCTTATCTGGTTGCGTAAACTAGCTTTACCTTCTAGTAAACTACTAGTTTTCCATATATAAGAATCAGAATGTAAAGTGTTTCTCTTGTTTGTTCCTGTTTTTGTAGGTTTCCTTGGAATGTGACATAAATATTGATGCTAAACAGCTTACAGTAAAAAATGAAATTTACAGTATAGTAAAAGATAACCAGGTAGGGAGTTCTCTCTAAGAATGTTGTTAGTTTTCACTTTTCTTGTTTTTCCTTCGATTCTTCGGTTAATGCGACACTTTGCAGGCTTCGTTTCCTACCATTTCTCAGACCATCTTCAGGAATTGCGCATTAGCATTCAACATATAAGGTGACAAAGTTTTGCTCTAATCAAACTGCGACATGAAATTCGATGTTGAAACTGGCATAGAATTCTTTATTCCTTGCTTGCGACTTCATCTACTGAACGATTATTTGGTGCACTGAGTGGAGGGAAAGTTCATTGTATTTGGATACCAAAGGTTGTAAAATGTGACATACAATTTTCTATTTGTGCTCTTCCTTTTTGACTTTTATGTAATGTTTGGTGCCACTGATCATGGCCTTAATTATGTGTATTAATTTGCCTTTGCAATGCCCCAAATTGGGCTATTTCTTTCACCTACTTTCTCCTTTAGTTGTCTAGCATATTGTCTACATTACGTATCACAAAGACAAGTCCATTACATACATACACATAAAAGATGTCAAATCACGTGCATAGCACATGCTTTAAGCTAGTACATGTGTGTGTTTGTGTATATATATATATATCTGAATAGGGTAAAATTAGAATAATAAATTAAAAGTAGACCAGAAAACCCGAAAAAAAAAAAAAGACAAAGGATCTGAAAATAAAAAAGAGGGTCATTAAAAAAATACCAAAAAGATAAAAGGATGAAAATGGAAAAAAATTGTTTAATATGAAAAAGGAAGGACTACATTGTAAAAAAGAAAAATCAAAGGGCCAAAATGAAAAGGCTAAATGGTAAATAAAATAAAAATTGGACCAAAAACCAAAAAAAAAAAAAAAGAAAAGAAAATCAAAGGACAAAAAAATAAATAAAAAGTTTTTCTCCAAAATGAATCGTTTTGGACGAAATGGGGGGTGAACGGTAGGATATGTTCTCCTTATATGCAAGTAATAAATTGCCTAGAGTGTAAAACACTTACATAAAAAAGAAAGAAAAAAGGGCATACACCTCAAAACAGTGAAAAGAAAAACTGGCATCTATAAAATGTGTTTTTTTTTTTGGCTAGAAATCTGCAAGATTTTTGGATTTGAAGAATATTTTCCACATGGTGCAACAGTGACTGCCAATACATGAACAATGTCGGGACAAAGCAGAGCCAAGAATTATGCTTTTCAGGTATTATATCAGGCTTGGAGTTGGCTACAATTTCTTTCTTTCTTTTTTCCTTTTTTGCTATATATATATATTTTATTCGATTATAAATTTGTTTATATCACTAAATTACCAAGTTGATACGTTGTTTATATGAAAATTAGACTTTCCCTTCTCTTGAATTAGTTTTTAGAGATGACTTTTATCGAAACATATATAACATAATATTATTATCAGATGATACAGTTAAGTTACTAAATTATTATAATATTTATATGTGGATTAAGTCTTCTTTCTCTTTCAGCTAGCTTATGGGATGAATTAAATATACACATATATGTATATATTTTCTCGAGGGCAATCAAGTTCAAGCTTGATGTATTGGTTGATAGGAGAGTTGGCGAATTGGGTTCAACATCTGTGCTTGTGGAGCTAGGCAATGTCAGTGTCTGAATAAACAGCACCAGCAAATATACATATCATATCAAAGTAATGAGCGCAGATTGACCACAGTAGCTCATTTGTCTGGGAAGATTAAGTCCCGATCTGGGTGAAAATCATGTAACTCCTAAGCATCTTTGAAACTTTATTTTCTTTGACCAACTTCATGTTTACCAAAATTTCCCCTTTTAACTTTCGCCACCAATGTATTCAACAAATGAATCATTTGCAATTTTCACATCAATTTTTATCTAGATTGAACATGGAAACTCCAACATAAGGCATGGAAAAAAAAAACCCATAATTTAAAATCTATTTTCTGATCGTCAAATCACATCATCATCTTATTAAATTAAAACAATATATCAATTAACAAAACTTAATAAAAAATGACGCTTTAGGTTTTTCTATTAATAGTAAGAGAGAAACCTCTTTTGGAGCATAACCTCACTTTTGTTGTTAGTGCCATAATGGGAGGCACACATCTTTATAAAACAATTCTAACTAAGTTGATGGTACAGCTTTCACTAGTACTAGAGCAAGATATAGGAACCAAACTGATTAGTTTAGTACAAAACAATTGTCATAACAACTCTTTTGAGATTTGGGTCATGTGGGAATTCTTTATGTTAACGGTTTACATTGTTTCATATTTTATACCCTACAAGTCAAATAGTCATACGTCTTTCATCATTCTTATTTATCATGTAGTGATTTTCTAGTTATTTGACGCATTATTATTTTATATAATATCCAATCAATTTCCTTAAAAAAAAAAAATCATATATCTCAATCAAATGGCCATTATATTATAAATTGAAATATATATCGACCGGCGACCGTGCATTGTCCTTTCACATGATAAGTATACAGATAGTGCACATTTTCTTCACCACTTCGCATGATATACGTGGAATAAAAATTTCCACTGCTGACAAATCAAATCGGCTTCACTTCTTACTCGAGCATGAAATGCATAATTTGTATATAGAAGTCTATTTATTGAACTATGAATAAGATAGCTTTAGGTTGCCAGGAAGGAAAAAAACAGTGATGAAACTGTTGGGACAATTTTCTGTGTAGGTCCCAATTAATAAATGCAGAACTTTATTTTTGATCTCCTGTGAGATTCTTCAATCTCCATGGTCGAACTATGCTCCTCCACTTCTAGCCCCGCTGGGGTTACCGCAGAGAAGGTAATGTAGAAATGAAAAATGATAGAGTTTGGCTAATGAAATTAAGAGAAGCGTACCTTTTTCCTTCTTATTTGCACTTATTTATAGACAAACAAATGGAAGGGAGATTATTTCTCATTCGAATTTCAAGTGTTCATTCTTTCGAGTCAATTCTGATCCTTAGATCTAATTTTGCTAGTTGTCATCGGTTTTAAGTCACTCTCAAGATCTAACTTCATAACGCTATAAAATAGAGTTATTTTATTAGTTTTTCATTAAAAAAAATAAACATTTTATTAGTTTTTCATTAAAAAAAAAACTCATCCTTGAGAGTTTTATTTATTTTTGATTTGTTTTAATTTTTTTTGTTTTGTTTACTTTAATTTCGATTTATTATAAATTTCGTGAGATTTTTATTTAATTTTACCTTATTTTAGTAATAGTATATTAAATAAACTTAAAATTAAATATTCATTACCTATAACATTTTATTTTGGAATTATCTAATTTTAGTACTTTGCTTATTTGTAATGTCAAATTATGAGAAAAAATTCATTATTGGAAGTGAGTCCTACTAGACGTCACTATTTATATTAGGAAACTATAAGCTTAACTAATCTTATTTGGTCATCTCAAATGAATTAATAAAGAGACAGTACACCTAAGACTAAATGAGCTCATTTTTTTTGATCCAATGATGACTCGACACGTGAGAGAGCCTAGAAAGGAACCAGTTAGAATATAATACATGACATTTTCTTAGTTTTAACAAATTAAAATTATGCTTATCAAGTACTCTATAGCACTAGATCTTTTCTAATCACATGTGCACCGATTACTGTAACTTACTATAATAAGTTTGAAAAATTATGCACTAACTACTGTATCTTACCGTAGTAAGTTTGAAAATTATGCTCTAACTACTGTAGTAAGTTTGAAACTATACACCAACTACTGCATCCTACTGTAGCAAAGCTGACTTTTCTCATATAATTACTGTATCTACTGTAGCAAGTTGACTTTTCTCAGTGTTTTCACTGTCGATTACTGACATTGGGGTTGGTGGAATAATTCAGAAATTTAACCTATAAAAGGCTACATAGATGAAGGCATGAGAAGATAGATCTAAAATATGAGATCAAATCTGAGGACCTTTGATAGGGAGTGAGAGTTAGAGTGTAGAAAAAAAGCTTCTTATGAAGCTAAAAAAAATATTTATTTCTTTTGTTTAGTTTTATTTTAGTATCAATAAAAGAAGGAGTTTTTGGAAGTTCTGCCAGTATAAATATCAGTAACCATTCTAGACTTTTTTCTTTTATTTTTATTTTATTATTATGTTTAATTTGTTTTATTGTGTTATATTATTTTTCTTTATGAATTAAATTAAGTTTTGCTGGAAACTATGATATAGTTTGATTATAATAATTTAATTATATTAAGTATGTTGTTATGATTGTTATATTTGTTGACGTATTTATTTTTAAACTTGTTGATTTCAAATTTCTGGCTAACTTTTGAATGATTTGAAGAATAAAATAAAACTGAGATGAGATTTTTGTGGCATGACTTTAGAATAAATACCATAAAATCTGAAATAGAATAGAATTATATCGTTTATTTTTGTGCTGTTATATTATTAATTACCACAAATTTCTCAAAGAATACTTTTTATAATTGAATTCAGATTCTTATTTTAATTGTTCATATATATGATACTATTCATATATACGATACTATTTACATGTATGGTACCGTTCACCGTAAATTTTAATTTACTAGTCTTTTATGTAAATTTAATTATAAAAATATAGAATTCATATATAATTTGAAAAAGAATACATAAAGCAAAAATTGTAGTTGACTACGGTGAAATCCTAATTATTAGTATTTGTGTATTTGTTTATATGTTATTAATTTATATTAATTTATTTTTATAATTTTATTTTATTTATTTAATTTTTTAATTGTGATATTTTTTGGTCGTTAAATAAAATTAAAATTTATTAATCTTGATATTTAATAATATTATTCTCGTGAGAATGATAATTTACTTATCACTTTATAGATTCGTGTGCTTGTAAAAATTCACAACACAACTTTTTACTGAATCTGTTGAATTGATTTTAAGTCTCTTGTTTCTTCCAAGTCAGATCTCTTATTACAATGAAGTCGATCTTCTCTGCATACCTTTCACATTAGACTAAGTTTCTTTAAATTAAGGCATTATTTTATATATGTTAATTATGTCAAAATGTTGCCGTTTTTATAATGAAGTACAGCTTCACACCGAGAGAAACTGTGTGATTTTTTTTATTTATTTCCAATTGCCACTTCATAATTTCTGTTATTCATCAAAATGAAAGACTATAAATAAATATATACATATTATTTATGTGAATCCTTACGTATCATGTGACAATACTAAATTATTACTGTTACATAAATACGATACTCTTAGTGCTTTTTAACCCCTTATTGAATATTCTTTAGAGGCCATTGGGAATTCTTGCAAGTTTCCTCAACATGGCGTGTTTCAACTCGGTCCAAATAACTTAAAATAATATTACTAATTATATACATAGTAATTCAGCATTGTTCGTATTTTATTTCACTAATTTCCAGCATAACCTTTTATTTAATATTAATTGCCTGTCTTTAGACCAATACAGAGTTGAATACTTTTTAAAAAAAATTTATTTATCTTTTTTTTTTCCCCCGCGGTCATCAAAAGAGACATATTTTGTTTTAAAGTTAAACTTTAATGAGCCAAATAAATTGACAAACGGACATGATACCAACTTCTCAAATGATTCTGACTTTCGCATCTCCAAACACGGTCGGACAAAAGAAAGAAGGTAATTTTTATTGTTTTCGCAGCCATAATATAATAGATTTCAAACACCTAATTATAATTAATTAAATCTTGTTCAGCTTGATCCAATCAATATCATTAATTATAAAACTCAAACCGACCGGACTAGTCCAAAAGGTGTAAGAATAGTATTCGTATCATTTAAAGCAGATAGATACAAAGGTTGCTCTATTTATATGTACTGATATATATATATTTATATATATATAATGTCAGACATTATTTGATTAATGCAAACAACTGAGAATAACAAAGTCAGTGATGGCCAGGATAAGCTCTTCCTTCCTTCCTATCTTCCTTCATGTGGTGGTGGTGGTACTCATCACATCCACTCCTGGTGAGAGTACGAGTCCTAAATCCAAGCATTACTCGCCGGAGAAATGTGCCGTCGCCCTCTTCGTTTTCGGGGACTCGTTCTTCGACGCCGGCAACAACAATTACATCAACACTACAACTCTTGACCAGGCAAACTTCTGGCCTTATGGAGAGACCTTCTTCAGTTTCCCAACGGGGAGATTCTCCGACGGACGCTTGATATCGGATTTCATCGGTGAGTTTTGCATTTCATTTTCGGGTTATTATAATTTCTTCTTGCTCTTACAAAATCCAGATCTTGTTTAACTAACTTGTATATCCTCTACCTACTTATAATAATTTAATCAGATAATCCCATATCTAACATATCTGTTTTATGTTATATAATGTTATACATGTGTAAGGTGTTTTATTTTATTTTATTTTTGGTAGCTGAATATGCCAATCTTCCATTGATTTCACCTTTTCTACAACCGGGTTTTCGCCATTATAATGATGGGGTGAACTTTGCATCTGCCGGAGCTGGTGCTCTGGTTGAAACTTTCAAAGGATCGGTAAGTTTTTCTTGTGTGTACGTTAATCTTTTTCGCCATCATATGAAAGAGAGAGTAAAAAAATTTTAACTTTTTTTTTTTTTTTTTAAATTTGTTAGTTTGCATAAATTTTAGATGCCGTTGGGGGACTACTACTAGGGAGACTAGCTAGCTAAGTGGTGACCGCATGCCAAAAGGGCAATAATTTCATGATGTTATATATGATGAATAGAAACAAAACTGGAAAAGGGTTTGTTGATGGATTCAGATATTTATATATATGTGTGTGTATGCGTGTGTGTATATATGTGCGTGTGTGTGATAAAGGATCTTGTGAGCAGGAGCAGCAATATTATTATTATTTATCATGTCTTTAGCTTCGGCCAATTCACTTTTTGGAAGTGTGGACGCAAAACCTAACGTTGGTCCTCCTGTCCACAAATTCGTGTAAAGTGGGCAGTTGCTTTGTCAACCATCAAAGTTTCAAACGAGGCTAATTAAAAAAAAAAAAAATACTACTTGACACACTGTCACGTGATGGCTGATGGGACCATTTAAAGTCAACAAGGATAAAAAGTTTGCTAGTTCCATCGTAATTTATAGAACTTTGTACAGTAAGAAACTAAGAAAACTGCTTGCATTTACAGAGTAGGCAGTTGAAAGATAAATAATCTAGCCATTAAAACGATAGTTTCTATCGGTATTTGATGGGGAAAAAAATTACATTTCTATTTTAGAAAAAATTCTGATAATATACATGTATGGATAGGGTTCTTTTTTATGGTATTTCTAGCAAAGATCTTTCTTATATAACATAAAATGAATAAGATGTAATAATTAGAAAAACGTCATAGAACACAAATGGAATACAAAATATCTGTATTATTAATGAATTCATATTTGTTACCCATCAACATGTAAAAAATTTTGAAATACAAATATTTCAAGTTTATCATTCGTTATATTATGTTTTTTTTTTTTTTCAATTGTTGTTGCCCCTTTTTACCCCTTTACCAACTATATATTTTTTCACTTCTACCAAAAAAAAAAATAACTGTTTTTTTTTTCTTTCGCTTTGGTTTTAGGTAATTGATCTGAAAACTCAGCTGAGGAACTACAAGATGGTTGAGGGCTGGTTGAGACAGAAGTTAGGGAGTGTTGGAGCTGAAGTGACGTTGTCAAAAGCTGTCTACTTGTTTAGCATTGGCACCAATGATTACATGAGCATTTTCTTAACCAATTCCACAGTGCTAAGCACCTACCCCAAATCACAATACGTTGAGATGGTGATTGGCAACTTGACAGCTGTAGTTAAAGTAAGCTTTCATATTTTTTCGTAACATGCGTATTATCATTTAAATACAATTATTTTTTTCAATTCATTTTTATTTTTATTTTTATTTTTTAAAAACATCCTCAATTTTACTATTTATAATTAATATATATGCATATATTCTTGATCGACAGCCAGGCATGTAACTTTTTTTATATGATATTGTAACTATTATTTAATTCTATTATAATACTTTTTAATGGAATTTGTTTTTTGCGTGAGGGTATTCCTCTATATATATATATATATGAAGACTTGTCAATTAGTTTACTTAAAATTTCTATCTTATGTTTTGAGCCTCCCTTGTGGGGAATATAACTTACATGCCCTTAAAAGTAAGTAATGTAAAATACACAGGAAATTTACACACTTGGCGGGAGGAAATTTGGGTTTATGAACCTGCCAGAATTTGGATGTTTCCCAGGGATCAGAATAACCAAACAAGACACAAATGGTAGTTGCATAAAAGAAGCTTTGTCTCTCACAAAGTTACACAACCAAGCTCTTTCCAAGCTTCTCATGAAACTAGGAAAGCAGTTGAAAGGTTTCAAGTACTCATTGTACGACCTGAACGGCAATTTGAGACAAAGAATGAGTCATCCCTCCAAATATGGTACGTACACTGCTACTCGCTTTTTTTTTTTTTTTTTTTAATTTTTACGATATATACATATTATCAACGTGAAGTCAGTCTTCTATTTTGACAGAGACATACCTTTTTTTTTCAAATTAAATTTAAAAACAAAAAAATAAAAGGGTGTTGAATTCATAATAAATTCAGACAGTCTAACCTGATATGGTCTTAACAGACACAATGGGAAAATTGGATTGGACCCATTCAATCTATAAAAATCTAAGCCTAATCTGATCTTAAAGCTCCACAGATTTAATTTAGACCGGCAAAATTTCAACTATTATTTTTTATTAGAAAAAATTAATATTTTATTTATATATTTCTATTAATTACATAACAATTGATTGATGGTACAAATATATTAAATAATATATTTAGGCCGATTAACGGATCAAATATCGAACAGCCTGATAAAATAGACAAATCAAATCGAGCTCAAAAGTAAAACCTAACCCACCCTTATGACTGCACCTGGGCATGCCATAAGGGCAAAACTGTGGACAACCCGATCCGACTTGTTTAGTCGACCTAAAATTATAGTTCTAAATTCAGTAAGAAATTACGTGAAAAAACTGAATCTTTAATAGGAGTTAGAAATAAATGAAAATCAGTAAATTATTTAAAACTTAATTAAAAACTAAAAAGGTCAGCGGGGGCTCGTCTCCAATGATTGTCAGCAACTATTATTTAGTTCTAATCATGTGATTGGTTGAAAGAATTGGCCATAATCATAAATTTGAGCCTTATACTTGGCAAGAAAATTATGATACATTCCACGCAGGTTATGATTGGGGAAAAAAAAATCCATCCAAAAAGAAAATTAAGTTTTTAGCTGAAAAAATTTTAAGGTTAAGATCGTTTCTTTTTCATCAATGCTTCTTCCATGTTTCAATATAGTTGACCTCCTTTATGCGTGTACTTTCTAATAATGAAATATATAATAAATATATAACATATTTACAATGGTTAAAATAAGTAAATATCATATATTGATAAATAAATGAAAAATAATATATTTTTAACTAGAGTTGACAAGATTTGAACTCTATATCTTAGAGTTAAATCAAGTGTAAAATTATTGTTAAATTATGTTTACAATTATATAAATAAATAACTATTTACTTAATAAATACAATAAATAACTATTGTTAAATATGTTATTTACTTCTTTTAGGGTTTATTTGGAGAACACATTCAATTTGCATTACATTGCAATGCAAGGGAATGCTTGCTTAGTTGAAAGGCATTATATATAAATATAAATTTTAAATTTAATATAATTATTATTTATCATTATATTTTTCTATATATTTTGATTAATCACAATATATACTCCCTCTCAATTTTTTCGGTCTATTTTTACTAATAACATATATGTTCTATTTCTTTCTAATAACAATCAAAACACATATTACATTTAACTTATCAAAATATATATTACATTTGGTGTATATTGTACTCCAATACAATACAATACAATGTAAATAGAATGTTATTTTAGCCACCCCCTTAGCTTCCACAAATACTTGATAGATGATGTTAGGTCATACTGTCGGATTAAAGCTCATCTACTTTTCTAGGCCCAAGCAGAAGTTGCATGGGCCCAGTTCTAACAGACCGGCCACTCTATTACTTTAAACTGAATTAGCCGTCTATTTATAGAAAAGACCTTTTGAAAATTAGGTAAAATTTTTATTGACTTAGGAAAAAAAAAAAAAACAAAGAAGAAGAAGAAAAAAAGAGGTGAAAAAGTCCAATCCAAACTGGTACACTAATCATATGCATTTGTTTTCTTCCTATAGTTGTACTTGCACCCTTTTATTTTTCCTTTTTTTTTTTTAAACTCTCTGAAATAAAAATTTAGAAAACATTATAAATATAATTTAATAGTAATTTTATATTTAATTTTACGTGTTATAAAGTTTGAATTTCCTATTCTCAAATTCAAAAAATAAAAAATCCTATCAAATAGCATATGTTTTTTATATCAAACCTGGTTAAAATCACATTAAAATAAAATATATATAAAAACAATAGAATTTTATATAAATCCGACGGTTCAAAAACAGATATTAAATGATAGTTTTTTTTTTTTATATCTTACTAGATAATTCTCAAATGATCTCCAACACAATGCAACATTTTTGTGGACGTATTTTTTCTATACCAAATCGCAATTAGCAATATTGTTGGTAATTTATTGTGTGAATTAAAATGATGACGGATTGCTGAGTGCATAAAATTGTTTTTGGATTGAAGGGTTCAAGGAAGGGAAAACAGCTTGCTGTGGAACAGGGAAGTTTAGAGGAGTGTTCAGCTGTGGAGGAAAAAGAACGGGGATGAAGGAGTACAATCTCTGCGATAATCCCAATGAATATGTGTTCTGGGACTCTTATCATCTCACTGAAAAGGTTAACAAACAAATCGCAGATCAAATGTGGACAGGGATAGGCATTTCCCACACTGTTGGTCCCTTCAACCTAAAAGCTCTCTTCCAGGGCCACTGAAAAACCCATTTTTGAGAGAAGCACTTTTTGGTAAATAATTAAAGCAGCAGATTTTTAAAATATTAGCGATACTGCTATTTGTCCAAGATATTCCAAGATTTCCTAATCCTGTTATTTATTTTAATTATCTACTAAAAACTGTTATTTACTACAAACAACCCCCCACCCCTCAACACTTTTTTTTTTTAATAAAAAGTCAAATATTGAAGGTAAAAAGAAAAAAAAAATCAGCATGGTGTGAGCTCTTGTTCTTGGGCAAAATCGTATATATATATATATATATATTATATGTATGCAAGTGCAAATCCTCTGCTCAGCCGCCTGATGATTTTGTTTTTTAATACCAAACTTTACATCTTGCTTGTTAAATTTTTAATCGTGGAATAATGGAATTAAATATATGTGGAAAGGGACCTTAACTTGTAAAAGATGGTTAAGTGCAAATTTATTGCTGAACCTAGTAGTGTACTACTATCACCAAAGTCAATTATATGTTGTTGTTACAGATATACATTATATATTATAGACATAGATATACATTATATATATGTATATATTTGCTGAATTAAAGCAATATAATTAGCATGTGGTGAAAATTGGTCATCTAGAGACCATGGCTAAGTCAATTAGATTTCTCCTCTTCTTTTCTTTAAGCCTTGTATTTCCGATAACCAAATGCTATGATCACACCCGGCTGTTGAGGAAGAAATCAGCCTTGTTCTTTTTTGGTGATTCAGCATTTGATGCTGGGAATAATAACTACATAAACACTAGTATTCAGGCTGATTATTTTCCATACGGTGAAACTTTCTTCAAGTTCCCAACTGGGAGATTTTCTGATGGCCGTCTTGTACCCGATTTCATTGGTAATTGAGGAATACATATATACAAACACATGTTTTTGTTGTTTTTGAGCATACACGGATCAGCAAAAATTGAATATGCTAACGTTGTTTTTTCGACAGCTGAATATGCAAAGTTACCGTTCATTCCACCGTATCTGCAGCTCGGTAACCGTGAGTTTACACATCATGGGGTGAACTTTGCTTCTGCTGGAGCTGGTGCTCTTGTTGAAACTCGCCAAGGAATGGTACGTTTGACAATGATTGTTTATAGTTTTGTGGTTTTCTTCTACATCGAGCTACATCGAGCCAGTTTATTTGATTGACTAGACCATTCTAATTTGACATTCTCTCAGGTGGTTGACCTACAAACTCAACTCAGTTATTTCAAGAATGTTGACCAGCTTTTGAGGCAGAAACTGGGGGATGCAGGGGCTACAGATTTGTTATCAGAGGCAGTTTACTTGTTTAGCGTCGGGGGCAACGATTATGCTTTTGTTTTCGAGACAAACTCCAGCGTCGTTCGATCCTTCTCTCCCCAACAATTCGTAGGGCTGGTGATAGGTAACATAACTTCAGTGATTCAGGTACAAAATATGTGATATTCAATACTTCACAAACATATATAGCATTGTGTTAGCAGTTGTCATAAATCATAATAAGTACTTACACCTAAAGTCTGATTATGGTTTTAGGATATATATAAGATTGGAGGAAGGAAGTTTGCGTTCCAAACTATATGGCCTTTAGCCTGTACTCCCTATTTAAGAGCATTATCAGCTGGAAACAAGGGTGTTTGTTTGGATCAAATCACACCATATTTACAACTACACAATAAGGAACTCTCAAAGCTCCTCCAAAAGCTACAGGGAGAGCTCAAGGGATTCAAATTTTCACTTTTGGAATTTTATGCATTCTTGGAAGAAAGAATGAACTACCCTTACAGATATGGTATATCTCCCTCTCTCTATTTTTTATTAGCCATTGTAGGGGTGACAATTTGTGTTAATAAATCATTTTTACGTCAATCAATTTATTAATCTTATCTAAAAACATCAATCCAAACACGACATATTTATTAACACGTTTATTAATCGTGTAAACCATTTATTAACCTAAATCCATTTAAAGTTTATTCAAACTTACTAACTCTGTATGCTTTCAAATCATAGTATTGTATCATAATTCAAATTACTACCTGTATGCTAGTACATAATCTATTCCCTCATTTCTTTGGGTAATTTAAGTTTTGTTTTGCTTATGTGTACTCTCTTGTTTGAAAGGTTTTAAAGAAGGCATGGTGGCTTGCTGTGGAAGTGGTCCCTACAGAGGAATTTTTAGCTGTGGTGGAAGGAGAGGAGTGAAAGAGTATTATCTTTGTGATAATGTCCATGACTACGTCTTCTTTGACGCTGCACATCCCACTGAAAGGGTTTACCACCAATTTGCCAAGCAAGCATGGAGTGGAAAGCCCACTTTCAAAGGGTCTTACAATCTCCAAGCTCTATTTAATTCCAAGTAAAACTTAGGTTTAAGAACTCTTAGTTCCAATAAATAATGTGGAGGAACTATTCCTCACAATTTATGGATCACAGAACCTTAATATGTCACTTTGCTACACCTACACCATATATACATATCTATGCGTATGTGCGCGTGTATATATATATAAATATCGTTTTGTTTAAATAATGTTCTGTATTTTGCTTTTATTACTTTCAATTTTGACCTTAAAAATATCCAAATACTACAAAAGAGAAAAGAAATAAAAAAACAAAAAAACAAAAAAAAAACTCTAGAAATTAAAAAGTCAACGGTTAGATTAAAGCAGGAATTTGTTCTAATTACTTATTTCAGAGGATTTGACTTTTGAATATTTCCCTTTTTTTATTTATTTATTTGGTGGTTAGATTTTTCAACTATTCACAATAAAGAACTCTGCAATCTCCTTCACGGCGTTACTTTTCCAACTTTTCGCACCGCATATTGGGCCCTTTTTATACGGCGCCTAGCATGTTGCAGTCTATATCAAATACACGTTGATTTTTACTCTTGGAAAATGGATGTGAAAGTGCAAATACGTATAATACAAAAAAAAAAAGAAAAGAAAAAGAAAAATGGATAACGAAACTAAATGACAGCAATAGATGGAACAAAAACAAATTATAAAACGACAACACAGGTGCAAAGCTAAGAATTGTCTTTAGAAGGACAATAAATAGAGAAAACGACAACAATAGAGGAAATTCTAATAAAAGGACAACGCACTTGGAAAACGACGGCAAAAGAAAGCCAAGAAGAACGATAACAAAAAGGCAACGACAATAAAGTAGACATGCAAAAAGATAACAGAAAAGGACAACAGATTTGTTGTAAAAATGCCCAGAATTTGCATAAATTGATCGACATGGAAAAACTCAATACTCAATATGAGAAATCAATATTAGAACAGAATTCAAACGGTACATGATAAATAAATAAGGTTCGGTCCAAATTGACCTACGTGCTACGTCCTTGGCTGCAGCAACTATCCGTAATAGCAACAATGAATAATATGATTAACTCTAGTTACAAGCCTATTAACAAGGCTCTTTACGCCACCCCGCTTTAAGCTTGGTTAATGGTCCGTTTGGTGAACGCATTTTATTTGCATTGCATTTAAATGAAATGTATTGAATGTAATTTGTGTTTGGAGAAAAAGTATTAACATTGCATTTGAATGCAATGTGTGTTTGGGTGAAAAGTATTTGAATTATATTTTAATAATAAATATGTGATGTGATAGATAGAAGTAGAGAGAAAAAAAAAGAGAGAGAAGAGAATATATGATGTAATTAATAAAAGTAATAGAAAAAGTGAAATAATGAATAGTAATTGTATTGGATTTAAAATGTGATGTGATTGGTATTTGAATAAAATGTTTTTGTATTTGGGGGAAAATTGCATTGCATTTAAATGCAATGCAGTTTGAATGTGTGTGCCAAACACATGCTAAGACTCAAATCTTCAACTGGAAAATTGATGACTATTCTAATACCATCTTCGATGTATTGTTAATATTATATTTGTTAGAAAAAAATATGAAGACAGTATATTTAAGACTTTATACTTTAATATATAATATTATTTCTAATGTTATAACTACTTTTTATCATCATTATTAAAATTTGAAATTCATAAAAATAAAATTTTAGATTTTGAAAAAAATTAAAATCAATAATAAAACTGTAATGATTAGATTGAAAAATTGAGACACCAACCAATAACAATCAAGTGTTGAATTTAACAGGGTTTTTGGAGAGGTTTTTTAGACCACATTTTCAAAATTTTTTTTTTGTTTTTTTCTTCAACTCAAAACTATTTTTCATTATTTATATTTTCAAACGATTGTTGTAAATTCAAACTTGATAAGTTTATAACTTTGTTATTTTAGTTTAAATGAGTTGATTTTTTTAATTGCATTGAATTTTAAGAGAAATAAAATAAGATCTATATCAATATATTTTTTTGAATATATATTTAAGATTTTACATATTTTTATTTTTTTTTTAACCAAACCTACTTTTTCGAAACTCAACTTATTTCCAATTCAAAACATCTCAAAAACCCTGTCTCTGATACCTTTCCCAAACAGACCTTAACATTTGTATACTCGGTGGGAGAATTTGCCACAAATTTAAGCATATATCGAATTTCACATCATATATAACACTCTATCATGGAACAATTTTATTTTCATTGGAATGTCAAAAAATTATCACTGGCACATTATGCTTTAGCCCTGTATTATTAGAGATGGTCTTATGTTAGCGAGCAATCCACAATTCCGTGTCCAAAACAGTTTGCCGTTTGCCTACGATGTCTTAGCTAATTGGTTATTTGTTAGGGTTGACTTTTGAATTTATGGAAACGTATGGCTATAATTTTCCTAGAAGGCAACCACGACATCAATTAGAAAAGTCTTCAAGCTACTTCTTTTTCTTCCCTTGCTTCTTTTTTTTTCTGCTCTGACGAATCAAAGTACTGTTATATGTATATAAAATTTCTTTGATCCCAAACAAAATGAAAGAGTCCACTAATGGCAAAATCAGCAGGCTTTGTCTTTATATTTTTCTTTATAACTACAATTAGCATCGTTATCCCAACCGAATGTCACGATCACCTAACAAGCTTCTTCATCTTCGGCGACTCGCTTTTCGATTCGGGAAACAATAACTACTTCAACACTACTGCTCGGGCGAATTTTTATCCTTATGGTAAAACCTTCTTCAAGCATCCAACAGGCAGATTCTCCGATGGCCGGCTTATCCCAGATTTCATTGGTAATTAGATCAACTTTTCGTCGTTTTAGTATCTGAATTATCACATCATTAAGGCCTCAACTGACTGTTTAACAAATCCTTAATGCAGCTGAATATGCCAAGTTGCCATATATTTTACCGTATTTACAGCCCGGAAATCATGAATTTAGATATGGTGTGAACTTTGCTTCTGCCGGGGCTGGTGCTCTCGTCGAAACTTTACGAGGATATGTATGTGATATGTTGTTGTTTTACTACTTATATAATTATGATTAGAGAGAGATTTGTGTAAGTAAGTGGAGACGAATAAGTGCTGATATATTCACGGAGCTAAAATAAGTAAATAGCATTTTTACGAAACTGAAAGATCAAAGCTGTTTTTCTTGTGATGAAATGCATTTTATTTCAGGTGAAAGACCTTAAAACTCAACTTGGTTATTTCAAGAATGTTAGCCGGGTACTGAGGCAGAAACTCGGGGAAAAGAATGCGAGAGCTTTGCTGTCAAGAGCTGTTTATTCGTTTAGCATTGGAAACAATGACTACTCATCTATTTTTCCCACAAACTCTACTGTCCTTCCTTCTGCCCAGCAGTTGGTGGGTCTGGTGATTGGCAACATAACTGAAGTTATTCAGGTACTTTATAATTTTATTCGTAAATTGCATCTAATTTCATCTACCTTATACTTCCGCTTTTCATCCCTAAGGAATCTATGATATACTTCCATTTGTATGCAGAAGTGGCTCTGAATTATGGGACTTTCATCGATCGGATTCAGTTATCTAAACATTCTTTCTTTTTTTGGGTTTATTTTAGGAGAATTTATTAATTTAGTGTGAAAAAATACCGTACTGGTCAGACAATCTTTTATTATAAACCTCACCATCACTTTTTACAGTTATATCTTCAAAATTCTATAATAAATTCTAAATTTTAAAATTCTACAAATTTACATATATAAGTCTAAATGGGATGTTTTTTTTTAATTATATAGAATTTTGATAGGAATGAAACAAGAAATATATTGATAATTTTTTTCTAAATAAATTTTTAAGATTTTATATATATATTTTTACTCCAAATAATTTTTTTTTTCAAACACATTTTTCAAAACTTACTTTTATCCAACAAAAAAAAAAAAAAGTTTCCAAATCTCCCTCCAAATGGCCCTTAGTTTGATATGATTTTGATTAGTTCGACAATTAATATTTATATCTAATTTGAGAATGAAAGTTAAAAACCTGTATCTTACTGTTAGGATATTTTTTCTTACTAGATCACAAAAATTCTTCTTTTGATTAACCTCTCTTCTCAAATTTCCATACATCCTTAACCAGTATATTGGCAATTATCTATCGAGCATGGTTTACAGACAACCTCAAATGGGAAAATAAAATGGAGCACCGAACAACATATCTTCACAAACCAAAAATTGTCAATTACATTTCTATTTGTTAATGTTCTCATGACGCACGCCAGGAAATACATGAGATTGGAGGAAGGAAATTTGTGTTCCAGACGTTGGGGAATCTAGACTGTACACCATATGCGAGAGCATTTGAAGGGACAAAACCCGGTGCCTGCTTAGACAAACTGGCACCGTATATAGAATTACACAACAAAGAAATCTCGAAGCTCTTAAAAAAGATGCAGATCGAGCTCAAGGGATTCAAATACTCTCTGGTTGATGTCTATTCACTTTTTGAAGAAATCAGAAACCAACCTTCGAAATTTGGTATGGAAATTTGCCTTTTTTTTTTCTCACTTTTCTTAAGCTCCTTTTTAATTAGACATATATAATCGACTTACGTGTACTTTTTTGGCCTTGAAAATTAAGGTTTCAAAGAAGCAAAAGTTGCATGCTGTGGCAGTGGTCCGTATAGAGGAATTCAAAGCTGTGGATGGGCAGACTATGAACTCTGTGATAATGTTGAAGACTATGTGTTCTTTGACTCTGGTCATCCCACAGAAAAGGCCAGCCAACTAACTGCCAAGCTAGCATGGAGTGGCAGTCCCAGCGCCGCGGGGTCATATAATTTGAAAGCATTATTTGGATCCAAGTAAATGATCTTGGGGCCTCTTTCTCTCTTTTTGCATTTTTTTTTTTGTTTTGTATTGGGGGGTTGGGGTGGGGGTTGGTGTTCTTTCCATTATGTGACTTTTTTGTTTGAATAATGTGCTTTTAGTACAACATGGAACTCTCCAATTTTACCGTAAATAAATAAAATAAAGAACTCTATGTCAAATGTGCTTTTGCAGAACTCATCTTCAAAAGTTGGCTCAAGGGAAGATGAAGTTAATTTTACATTTAAACATTTCAACAATGTCGTAATTTAACGATGTAAGACAAACACATTATTTAACACTCTCTATGATGCTTGGCATTGGCTAGGATCCAAGCTCCACTATTGCCTATTTGTTAAATGGGTTTGGATAGAACTTATCTCTAAAAGCTAACTCAAAAGAAAAGAGAGCTCGTTTCATATTTAAACATTATAGTAATAACGTAATTTAATAATATAAGAAAAATTCATAATCTAAGACTAAATTTTGATAGGAGGTACAATTGAAAACAAGAAAAAGTTTGGTAAACAAGTGTTTATTTCAAGTTTTTTTTTATTATTTTTCTTTCTAAAAAGGAAAGAGATTCTTTTTGTTCTAAACATATCTTCTATAGTAAAATTTTTGAAAAAAGAAAAGAATCTTTTTCAATTATCTCATAATACATATTTTTTAGTATTATTTCCTCTCATTTCAAAACAAATTTTTATTTTTAAAAAGAAATTTATTTTTACACATCTAAACACTATCTCATTTCCAAACACAAAAAGACTTTCTCATGTAAAATAAGATAATTTTCATTTTTAAAAATAAACTTTCTATTCAAACAGCGATAACTCTCTGATCCTCCAAGGCATTACTTTTACAACTTTTCACACAATATTAGGTTCTTTAATTTGCGTACGACACCAAACTTTGTACTGGCAATCAAGCGAAAACGACAACAGTTCCAATAAACGACGATGAAATAAAGAAACGACAACAGTAGGGGAAATACCAATAAAATGACAGCATTCTTGAACAGAAAAGGGAACGACACTAAAACACATAAGCGACAAGAAGACAGAAAACGAGCCTCGTTTGGTACCATTTCTCCGATAAAGTTATGTTTAGAAATGGCACCAAAACATTATTTTGTTTTATACCAAGTTATAAATAAAAAAACAAAAAAAATTTTATTTTCGTATTTTGTTAAGGAATAATAATAAACTTAAATAAAGTTGTTTTTCCATTTTTGTTTTCATTTTGAAAGACTTATACACTCTTTAAATATTTTCAAAAATATACATAAATGCAATTTTATTTTCTTATACTCAAACAAATATATATATATATTTAGAAACACATCAAATACAACTTAAATATATATAGATATATCAATATCATTTTCAAAATATTTTCATTTTTGTTTCATACTCCAATATAAAATTACTTTTAAAATGCTCCAAAACAGGCCTAATTAAGTCAACAAGCGATATTTAAACAGCAATTAACCTTGAAACCATACTAAAAAGAGACAAATTGCAAAATAAAAGAATACAACAAAAGAATTTTATTTTCCTCTTTCCCGTTAAAGATCTGTTGAGAATTAGGGTTCGTTTGGTGAACGCATTGCATTTGCATTGCGTTTGAATGCAATGCATTGAATGCAATTTATATTTGGAGGAAAAGCATTAGCATTGCATTTGAATACAATGTGTGTTTGGGGAAAAAGTATTTGAATTGTATTTTAATAATAAATATGTGATGTGATGGATAAAAGTAGAAAGAAAAAAAGGAGAGAGAGGGAATATATGATGTAATTAATAAAAATAATAGAAAAAGTAAAATAATAAATAGTGATTGTGTTAGATTTAAAATGTGATGTGATTGGTATTTGAATGAAATATTTTTGTATTTAGGGGAAAATTACATTGTATTTAAATGCAATGTTAAAAAAATACTAGTACGAAACGTGTGCTTAGTAAGATGAGTCATTAATTAGTTAGTAGATTTTGCTGGACAAATTAGTTGGTGGATTGTCAAATCCAAAT
Source organism: Antiaris toxicaria (assembly GCA_035233585.1). NCBI lineage: Eukaryota > Viridiplantae > Streptophyta > Magnoliopsida > Rosales > Moraceae > Antiaris > Antiaris toxicaria. The sequence goes on along the minus strand of CP141154.1, from coordinate 109,128,013 downwards.
CATTTTGCTTGGTGCTCAGCCTTCCGCTTTAGTGTTTCTTTCATTCTTCAACATCACTTCATAGTTTTGAAAAGTAAAAAAGTTTTTATTAATCTACATTATTTCTAATCAAAAGTGAAAAAATGTCTTCAAAACACAGTACCGTGTCCAAACAGTTTACCATTCGAATACGATGTTTGGCCAATTGGGGGGCAAATATTCATTTTTTTTTTAAAGGAAAATATTCAATTATAAAACCAGCTTTTTATCTATTATCTATTATCTATAGAGAGAACATCATGTCCCTTCTCTACGGTCGAAAGTGCTTTTATAAAGGGTTTTTTCCCCTCATCTTTGGTGCCTTATGTCTACATTGATAGACTCTGCATTCATTAATAATTGGTTTTGCCTTTTCAAAATGTGTTGGCTGCCGGCCAAAGAATATGATTACAATAATGGAATTTAAAAAAAAAAATCTTTAAAGGAGTTCAATGCATCCACATTGGGTTCAAATTTTCATTTTCTTTTTATTTTTCAGGGGAAGTGTCTTTAATATTGGGTTCTACCAATTGTTTTTAAAAACGTATCAATATTTTCTTTTTTGCAATTAAAAACATTATCAATAAGATTAAACATTAGAAATGTCTACTTTTCAATAGCTAAATAGGTCTTGTAGTTATAATATTTTATTTATTATTTTGTAATTACTAGTTAATTTATATATAATTTTTTATTTAAAATCTTATAAAATGGATATTTAAAACTATTAGTATAAAAGACAAATATCAATTGAAAAATATTGTATTAGAGTCGACTACCTGATTGTTACAATAATATAAAAAAAAAAAAAAGTTAAAAGTGTGGTTGCAAGAGTGTTGGATAAAAAAGTATACATATCTTATACTATTTGTTTTAATTATGTATCACCACATACATTTTCAATTCTATTTATTCTTATTATTTATGTTATATATACATATTTTTTAAAAGGACGCATAAATATTTATTATTGTTTTTTTGTTAATTTGTACGTTTTAATCATTGCTATTAAATTTACATAGATACATATTGTTATAAGATTTCACAGAGTACATGCTCCAACTAGTTTTCCTAAATGGCAATTGAGAGAAAAAAAAAATCAAGAAAGGTGTAAATTTCTTTACTTTATTATTATTATTTTATCTCTCTCTCTCTCGTGCGCATGCTCCAACTAATTTTCCTAAAAGGCAACTGAGAGAAGATCAAAAAAGGTGTAGATTACGTTTTTTTTTTTGTTTGTCCTTTCTTTTTCCTTTTCTTTTCTATGCTGTGAAGAATCAAAACACTATGTATAAATTTTCCCCGGCCTTAGACAAAACGAAAGGGGTCACTCATGGCAAAATCAGCAAGCTTTGTCTTTATATATTACTCTATAGTTATAATCAGCCTCGTTATTCCAACTAAATGTAAGAATCACCTAACAAGCTTGTTCATCTTTGGAGATTCATTTTTTGATTCTGGAAACAATAACTACATCAACACTAGAGCTAAGGCGAATTATTATCCGTATGGTGAAACCTTCTTTAAGCACCCGACCGGCAGATTCTCCGATGGCCGACTTCTCCCAGACTTCATCGGTACGTTTAACTTCACGTCGTTTAAGCACCTAAATTATCAAGCTATTATCGCCTTAGGTACTGACTGTTTAATAAATCTTTAATGCAGCTGAATATGCCAAGTTGCCATATATTCTACCATATTTACAGCCCGGAAATCATGAGTTTGGTTTTGGGGTGAACTTTGCTTCTGCTGGGGCTGGTGCTCTGCGTGAATCCCGCCAAGGACGGGTAAGAACATAAGATTGTAATGTTGGCCCACCTTCTAACGGCTTTAAACTAAACAAAAGATACAGAATTCAAACCCGTCTAATTTAAACTAACAGGAACTATAATTGCTTGTGTGAAAAACAATCTCACTACCTTGTGTTGATGCTTATAATATGAAGAAACTGTTACTTAAATATCTTACAATTTAAATCAAACAGCTTTTTTTTTTTAATTTTTTCCGTGACATGCATTTTATTTCAGGTGTTAGACCTTAAAACTCAACTCGATTATTTCAAGAATGCTAGCGGGGTGCTGAGGCAGAGAATTGGGGATAAGAATGCCAGAGCTCTGCTCTCAAGAGCTGTTTACTCTCTCAATATTGGAAGCAATGACTACTCAATTCCTTTTGAGATAAACTCTACTGTCCTTCCTTCCTACTCTGCTCAAGAGTTGGTGGGGCTGGTGATTGGCAACATAACTGAAGTTATTCAGGTAATATATATATATATTTATATATAGCATCCTATATCATATATAAAACATAACATAGCATTTTTCTTCTTTTTTGTTGGTTAAAATAGATGGTTACATTATTATAGAAAAATTATGTGACAGGTATTAAAAAAGCGACCTACTAGTCAACAAAAAAAAAGAAAAGCTCTCAGCTATAAGATTTTAATCAGTTTCTTTTGTATCTTAAATATGTTATGGTGTTGGGTATTTCCTACACTACACATGTAAATGAAATCATATGTTCCTTATGTGAACAATTTGTGTCAGGAAATATATGAGATTGGAGGAAGGAAATTTGGGTTCATAGGCTTGGGGCCTCTAGGCTGTGCACCATACATGAGAGCATTTGAAGGGACAATACCTGGTGCCTGCTTTGAAAAAATCACACCATTTTTAAAATTGCACAACAAAGAACTCTCCAAGCTCTTAAAAAAGTTGCAGTTCGAACTCGCGGGATTCAAATACTCTCTTGTGGATGTCTACTCACTTCTGGAAGAAATTATAGATCACCCTTCAAAATTTGGTATAGTTTTCATGTTTTCACCTTTTTTAACTTGTTTTTTTTTTGGTTGATTATGCAAGTATGATCGACTCTCGTGTTTTCGACGTCGAAAATTAAGGTTTCAAGGAAGGAAAAGCTGCATGCTGCGGCAGTGGTCCGTACAGAGGAATTTCGAACTGTGGAGGGAGAAGAGGATTGAAAGAGTATGAAGTATGTGATAATGTTAAAGAGTATGTCTACTTTGACTCGGGTCATCCCACAGAAAGGGTATACAAGCAACTTGCCAAGCTAGCATGGATTGGAAAGCCAAGTGTCTCCGGGCCCTACAATTTCAAAGCATTATTTGAATCAATGTAAAATGTTATTTTTCATGGAACCTTCTTTCAGTTCCTTTTTTCATTTTTCCCCCCCTTAACTTCCGAGGATTCTATGTTAGGGTGAAAAAAATACTCTAATGTCTGGACATGGTTAGATCAAATTAGGCACAATTCATTTGCTATTAGATTTATTAAATCAAAATCATTTCATATTAAATAAATTATGACAATTTGATGGGACCTGATAAAGATTTGACAGTTAAAAATTGTGTCTTATTATTATGTTATTTTTTTAAAATCCCATTACTAAATTTTGTCTCTGTCTCTGTCTCTCTCTCTTTTTTTTTTTTCCCTCTTATGTGACTCTGTATTTCTTGTTTGAATAAAGTTTATCGCAAGTTAAAAGCAATTTCTAAAGAGCTTTTTTAATTAGCACCATGGAAAATTTCTACAAGATTTTGCGGACAGTGGCTGGGAGAAATCAGCCATTAATCTAACCATATTTTCATATTCTTTCAAGACGATATTTCAAGTATAAGGAAGATGCCTCATATATACATACACATCAAACTCCTAAAGTATATTAAATGGAGTGATTGGTATCAAATTGTTTATTAAATTTTAGATATCAAATAATCCAGTGATTATCTTGTTAGAACACATTAGTTTAATGATATTTGAGTTAGTGTTTAACAATTAAATATAGACAACTTGGTATCCTAGCATACAATGTTGAGTTCTGGGACTCAATTATTTCCTTGACATAGAGATAGTATGCAGGTCAATTATATTATTAGAGATTGGTTGTCCTAGTTTCGATTGCCTTAGTTTTCTTTTATAAATAAAGGACGTTGTCACTATAATTTATGTAAAGAAAGGTTAGAAATAATAGTATAGCGTTTGGAGGTATGTGATTTCCTTTTGTGAACTTTTTCTTCATCTAATAAAATACTATAGCGGTTAAAAAAGCAAGCAATTGAGGTGAACCTCAATAAGTATTTATTTTCTTATACGTTTTTTATTGCTTTGATGATATAAAATTAATGCATTTAATTTTGAAAATACAACTGCTAAAAAAGTAAGGAAGTGGAAATGAAAAATGTATATTACTTTTTTCAACGACCCGCTTAAAATTAAATATACGAGAAATGAAGTTCGCTGAAGAAATTTCTACGAAGGTTATTGGTGAGGTTAGATTGTCAGCGACGGGTCTTCTCCTTTGGTTATTTTGTATTCAATCCCCAAATATTAGTCATGCACGTCTCTGAAAATGTGACATAAATAAATGTATAGTCAAATGATTACTTTTCCTTGGAATTATTTTTATAAAAATTTTATGTATGCACTTTGAAAAGTCAGAGACAAGAAAAAGGAAGTGCTTCCACAACTTATAGTCACTACTGAACCAAAACAAGGTGTGGAAGATAGTATAAGATCATAGCTAGAAAAGGTGATCTCTCATGGCAAAATCAAAAATTCAAAGTATTTTTCTCTTTATGTTCTGTATTTTACGCCTTTCGATTCACACAGAATGCAATACTACGCTTTTGTCGGAAAAGAAGACAGCATTGTTCGTCTTTGGAGCTTCGGCATTTGATGTTGGAAATAACAACTACATCAACACTACTGGAAGGGCAAATTATTTTCCATATGGAGAAACATTCTTTAAGTATCCGACTGGGAGGTTTTCAGATGGCCGTCTAATTCCTGATTTCATTGGTAAGACACCACAAGAATAGAATGTTTATTGTTTCTTTTGAGCTCATCATAATGATCATAATCAAGTGTTTAATTTTTTTTAATTACAGCTGAGTATGCTAAATTGCCATTGATTCCGCCATATTTAGCACCCGGTAATCATGCGTTTACGTATGGGGCGAACTTTGCTTCCGCCGGGGCCGGTGCTCTTCTTGAAACTCGCCGTGGATTGGTATGTGATAATTGCTATAAAGTTCTATTTCGTTTGCCCATACAAGCATCAAGCCAGACTGTCTTTTATTGATGAAAACATATTATAAATCTTATCTCAGGTGATAGACCTCAAAACTCAACTTGGTTACTTAAAGAATGTTAGACGGCTGTGGAGCCAGAAACTTGGGGATGAAAAGGCCACAGATTTGTTGTCAAGAGCTGTTTACTTGTTCAGTATCGGCGGCAACGACTACAATTTCATTTTCGAGACAAACTCCAGCGTGCTTCGATCCTTCTCGCATGAACAATTCGTGGGGCTAGTGATAGGCAACATATCTTCGGTGATTGAGGTATTCGAAATTTTTTTTCCATTACTACTTATGGTTTATCATCAATGGTAGTTTGTTGTTTTTATCCTTATCATGTGATAGGAAATATATAAGATTGGAGGACGGAAATTCGGTTTTAAAACCGTAAACCCTTATGCTTGTTTTCCATACGCAAGAATACTTGCTGGAGGGAAAAATGGTGAGTACTGCTTGGATCAAATCACTCCATATGTAGAGCTACACAACCAAGAACTCTCCAAGCTCTTACAAAAGCTACATAAAGAGCTTAAGGGATTCAAGTTTTCGCTTCTCGAGACTAGTCCATTTCTAGAAGAGAGAATGAATCACCCTTCTAAATATGGTAAATAAGAATCCCCACTCGCTTAATTTCAATAATCATTATATGAATTATCATGATTGATTGGTTAATTACCTAGTTAAGGGTACTAATTGAATCCGTTTTTGTTTTTGTTTTTGTTTTCAAGGTTTCAAGGAAGGGAGGGTGGCATGCTGCGGAAGTGGTCCCTATAGAGGAATTTTAAGCTGTGGAGGAAGGAGAGGAGTGGAAGAATATCATCTATGTGATAATGTCAGTGACTATGTCTTCTTTGACTCTGCACATCCCACTGAAAGGGTTTACCAGCAGTTTGCCAAGCAAGCATGGAGTGGAAAGCCCAAGCTCAAAGGGGCTTACAATCTTAAAGCACTATTCAAACCTAATATGTAGTAGAAGACATATAATATAATCATATATATTATAAAATAGATAACATATTCAGTGTTCGATATCTTTATAAAACGATATTTATAACATAAAATTGATAATATTAATATTAAAAATATTAATATGTAGCACCTTATATTGACACATGTTATTTGTATCAACTGAGCTAAACAGTATCAGATTACTTACAAAATTACTTTGATATAATAGAAAGCTACGTGAATTTGAAAATTTGAAAAATAAAAAAATTAATTTGCAGAATCTATATGGTTGTTATATAATCTTAGCTTTCACATTCCTACTTTTTTTTTTAAGAACAGTTTCACTTATCACAAGAAAATTAAAAACAATTAAAGTTTTGGGTGTGAATTGAATTAATATATATATATATAAGAATATTCTCTTATCCAATAGCCGATTGGATTTTATGGTTATAATTTTTCTAATAACAACTAACTGATTTATTTATAACATGATACTTTATAGAATTATTTATAACAACTAATTGATTTATTTATAATTTTATATAAAATTATATAACATGATACTTTTTAATAATTATTAATATGAAAAAAAAGTATTATTAAAAAAATAATATAATAAAATCAATTAATTATTATAATAATATAAAAAAATTATAAATCAGACCATAAAAAAATATGTATGTACATATAAACAATGTTTGGATATATATATTTTATTTGAAAAAAAAATCGTATTTTTTAATTTAGTAAAATATTCAATGACATCTTAATCCATTTGGCTCGTAAATGATTTATCGACAACTATATATTAGTATCAATTATTAAATATATTAGTATCAATTAATTAATAATTGATTATCTACAAAAGGATTGACCATTTAAAAAAAAAAACAATTGGTTTTCTAATTTTACAAAATTGAATACACATGTTAAAAAAAAATTAAAAAAAGTCCTTTTATCTACGAATACTTAAAATAAAAATCAAGAAAAGAGTGATTCTGATAAACTCCCTCCTCCCAATTCGAACTGGGTGAACATGAGAAAAACGTGTGCCTCATCTCATGAGACCAAGTAAGTGGAGCCCACAATCTTATCTTGTATGTGCCACGTCATAGAACGTTGTCATTCAGTGGCCTTGGAAACGTGTAACAGCCTCACCCTCTTGCCGACGAAACGTGTAAACATAAAAAAGGGCCACCGCAATGATAGACTCCAAATATTTATTGAGGGAGTGAAAATAAATCTTTATAAAATAATTGTATTTCGTTGAATAAAGTGATGATTATTAATAATTGTTGGAGATACTTTTTCATTCCATTTTACGTGGATTTCCAATCGTCGTCTCTAAATATGAGATATTAAGACCCGTTTGTTTATTAATTCGAATTTAAAATTAATTTTAATTTTATTTTATTTTAAAAAATTAATAAAAATTAGAATTACATTAATAAATTTTAATTTAAAATTTTATTTTATTCTTAACTCACCTAATAATCAAACATAATTAAAAAAAGAATAAAGAGAACAACGTCATTCTGTTAAATGCCAATCCAAGCAAATACATGACAAGACCGATCGAAGGGTTAAAATCAAACGGATGAGATTGAAATTGAATTATCTAGTACTCTTTTTTGTTTTTTTTTTTCTTTTAACAAAATATCGTTAAGATACCTTAAGTCATTTTTAAAATCAAAATGACAATTTTACCCTTTTAATTTAAAACTTAACTGAACTTAAAAAAAAAAAAGCCCCTATAAAATTCTAAAGAAAAAAGTAGAACGGAAACAGAAACAAGTTCATTATGATTTAAACCTGTTAAATCACAAACCAAAGAAATGAAATCAGAATAAAATTTTTTTTTCTTGATTAAAAGTGTTTAATCTGCAAGGGCAGAACTATCATTTTCTATCATAAAAAAAGACTTATGGTATCCAAATGCTACTTTCTCAAATATAACAAGATGCCTCAATCGGATCCGTTGAAGATAAAGTTACCAAATTGAGAAAATATTTATAAAACATAAGGTACAATTATTAAAATTTATTCGAGATAACTCAGTGAGTAAGAGAAGGAGGTAAAGGATTAGGTCTTCAAAATTCAAAGATTAAGCTTTGGCATGTGTAAAATATTTTGGTAGCGTTTGTGGGCGGGGACGGGTTTTGTGACGACCCCCCACGTACGTTACCATACCAACCAGTCGAGCTCTGACGCCGACCGCGATGGCTGGCAACCTCGTGGGTCGTCATCCTCTTACTTAACTTAACTTTCCATTCTTAACGTTCTCATCTTATAGCGGAAGTAATTTCTATAGCAAAATTTTTTTTTTTTTTTTACTTACATACTATACCTATCTCTATCATACTCTTATAATATATATTTCATAACTTTCTTTCTTTCTTTCGTCTTCCTTTTTGAACGCTCAGCGAAAGACTCATGGTAGTACCATACCCTCGCCCAGTCCCTTAGCACGTGCAGATCCGTCCGTTGTCCATCATATTACTTTAAATAAACACGTTGCTTACCTGCAACATATAAACAACTAATGAGCTAGATGCTCAGTAAGTTCAAACATACATTCATTAACTTATAAATACTAGTAATATATATTATTACTAGAATATATGTCATCACGTATATACACACCATATACATCATTTATACATATCCTCAAAACATAACATAAAATATGAGCTTCATCATGCTCGTTTATCTCTTCGTTCATCGTTCTTATCATTCTATCGATCATCTCTTATCATTCTAATCCAATCTTTTCATTTCTTTGCTTTTCATTCCTATCATTTCTTAACTTTCTATTTTAAACCTTTATAACTTTCTATCGCTTTATCATCGTCTCTTAACATTTCATATCTTAAAAACTAGTAACATACACACTATCATAACATCACGTAAAACGTGTCATTCCATACATATAACATCAAACACATCACGTCACATAAATAATTCTATCATGTTCTTTTAACTTCGTTTTATTATTTTTCATTGATTTCATTGTGTTGTTCTTTCATATCGTTCGTTTCTTTTCTTTTCTTTTCGTATCATTTTTTTTTCTTTTCTTTCCACTCTCTTTTTCCTTGTTTTTTTTTTCCTCACGCACTCTCTTTTCTTTTCTTTTCTTTTCACGCTCTTTTCCTTTCTTTTCTTTCTTCTCTTTTCCTTTCTTTTCTTTTCTTTTCCTTTCACTCTTCTTTCGTTTGTTTTCTTTCCACTTTCCTTTGGTTGGGCCCGTTGTTGGACGTACCTAGTTGCGCGCGGACAGTGGGAGGAGGGGGAGCGACCCACCAACCTACCTCACAGTCACATAAAAACCGCACCTTCGGGGTTGGTCCATCCTATAATCTACCGCACCTTCGGGGTAACGCCACATCTACGCGGAGGATATAGACCGGAAGTCTCGACCTTGTAGGGAGACCGGTACGCCAACAACTTAAGTTTTCAGTCTTATTATCTTGCAAGCTTTTATTTTTCTTATATTGATTTTTCGTTGAACATCTTTTTCTTTCAAAAACATAGAACATATAGCACATATTACTTATATAACATCACATCACATCACATCATAACAAACAAAAACATGTTTTGTTACGTGTAGACAATTATTCTTTGTTCGTCTTATCATTTGCATCATCCCATCAATCATAGCCTATCGATCATAGCCTATCGATCATAGCCTATCATTCTATTCCATCAATCACATCTTATCGTTATGTTCTAATCCTTTCGTCATACCTTTCATCATACCTTTCATCATAACCTATCATTGTTTTTCTTTCTTGTCTAACTCTTTGCTTTCATATCATTTTTCATAAAACATTCATCATACCTTTTATCATAACCTATCATTATTTTTCTTTTTTGCCTAACTCTTTGCTTTCATATCATTTTTCATAAAACATCTATTCTTTCGTCCTCATAAAACATCCATTTCTAAATTCTTTTCCTCACCGATCATAATTGCTCTATCAATCATAACTTAATTTCCATAAAACTTTTCATAAACACCTATTCTTTCCTTTCATATCTCATCTTTTTCCTATGCATTCTATCATAACATTCTTGTTCTTACTCTTTCCATTCTTCTATCCCTCTTTATCACATCGTTACTCTCATAAAACTTTTATAATACCTTTCCTTCATAATTCAATATATACATATATATACATATATATATATTTTTATAAATTATTTATTAAAACATAACTTTTAGCATCATCATAGTATTGCTATAGTATTACTATAGCATCATCATAATTCACATCATGACATTTGCATACAAAACATATAAACACGATAAACTTGTTCATAGTTGCAGACGGGTAAATGTCTGAACTTACTCATAGCGTGCTTATCATCTTCTTCGGATCCATCGACGTCCTTTATCGCGTCTGGATTGGGTTCCTACAGACAAACTTTGTCCGTTAATCACATTTTCATTCATAGCCCTTATTTTATTAAAAAGCTTGATTCTGATCTTATAATCCTTAATTATAGCCTTAGGACAGCTTTCTAAACCTTAATGACCCTTTTCGAATTTTTCTCCAACTTTTGAAAAATTACGATTTTACCCTTAACTTTTGATAAAATTACAATTTTACCCTTAACGTGATTTTTCAGAACTTAAACCTCAATTTTGACTTTTACAAACTTCATTAACCTATTCCGGGGTCATTGGGACTCTTTTCCCATAATTTGAGTATCTTTGGGCAAAATGACCATTTTGCCCCTGATGGGTCGTTTAACCATAACATTTTCATTTTCATGCTTAGACTGGATTTTCTAAACCCAAAATCATCAAATTAACTTTTTAAATCTTATCAGACCTTTTTCAGATCAATTCTTATCATTTTACCAATTTTTCACATTCCCGGCCCTCGGGAAGTACTATTCCGACCTAAGAGTCGGTTTCATGTTTTTCTTGCTTTCTAGGGTTTCGAAGGGTCGGTTTACTAATCGTACCTTACCCATTCCTTTTTCCTTGCCCTAATTCCTCGAGGGGGCTCGAGTTCCCTTCCCGATCATATTTTTACCCCTCGTTTCCCATATTACCCCTAGTGTCGTTTTTAGAAATTTCGACAGAGTTTCCCCTTAATTTTTGAGGTTCCAGCGTTTAGGAAACGCCTGAAAACCATCTATCCTGATCTAATTCTATCACGTACTATACCAGAGGCCTAGATTTTACGTAAAACTCATACTGTTTACGTAAAATCATTACATTATCACATATTTTTCTTTTTCTCCATTACAGCAATTTTCTTCTTTTTATATACATTCTTTTCCACATTTTTCATATCAAAAATCATAAAATCATATAACAGTCCCAAACAATTAAATTGCGGAGCATAAAAAGGTCAGGATTTATACCGAATTGCAGTCTGGTCTCGATGGCATAAACCCTAATTCTCCGTTCTTCATATTTGAGGTCCCGTCTTGCAAATCCGACTCCGCGGATGCGTCCGGAACGTCGAAAATAGGCCAACGAGCCAAACTTCAATTTTCGGTCAACGGTCGCCGTTGACCGGCGTTGACCGCCGTTGACCGGCAGTTGACCGGCGGCGACGGTGGCAAGTGGGTAGTCCATTTTGAAGATTTCGACGAGAGGAATCCATTGGTAGCCTCAATTTCACATTTGGAGGCCCCAATCGCCGGAAAATGCCCTCGAAAGTCTCGGCCACGGCGGCGACGGTGGAGCTCCGCCGTGCTGGACTTTTTCCCCGAAATTGATTGAGGGCTTTTGCTCCGCTCTTCACGGTGACCATTTCTGTACCGGTGGTGCAGCTCAACATCGCCGGAAACGATGGTTTCACGGCGGTGACGGCGATGGCGACGGGCGGAGTTGGGCGGCGCGATCCGGCGGCCGTTGAGGCGATCCACCACATGGGTTTTGTTCTACTCTTCACCACGAGTCTTTTGGGACCGGAATCACCTTGATCGGACGTCGGACGGCGAAGATATCGGCGATCGAAATTTCCGGTGGCCGGCAGCTTCGGGCGGCGCGTGCGCTCTCCTCCGGCGTCGGTTCTGTCGACTCGGCACACCGTTGAACTCAGCTCGGCGAGAGCTTTCCAACGGTGCCGGCGGTGTCGAAAACGGACACCGTTTCCGGTGGTCGGTTACTATTCATCAATGGGGGTAGAGAGAGAAAGAGAAGTGATGAGAGAGAGTACACACGGGTAAATGAGGCAATTCCACTTTTTCCCGTTCTTTATATACTTTTTCGCCCAAAATTTCAACACGGGCTATCTTGACTAATTTCGGCGTCCTGAATCCAAATATATCAGTTTTATTTTCATCTGAGGTCATTTCGACCAATTTCCAATACTGTGAATTTTTGGTCAAAAATTACCCTTGTGCTCAATTATCAAATTTGAGCGTGCTGATAGGCTATCTTGACTAATTTCGGTGTGCTGAACCCAGATTTATCAGTTTTATGTCAAGATAATATCATCTTGACCTACTTCCTGATACTGTGAGTGGCACACACGTGCACACACGTAATATCACTATTACTCATTTTTCATCCTTTAACATTGTTAGAACATTTTATTTTAGTTCTAAACAATATTAAATCACTTAATTTCACATTTTAACGCTTAAATTCATTGTGTAATTATTTTCCGAAAAATGTGAATTTTCCCGGTTGTTACAGGTTTGTCATGAGCCAAGTGGAAATTACAAAAATCCTTTTTCCTTTGTAATTTTGTTTCAAAAATTTACACTTTTCCTATTTTATCACTTCTGAGAATTTCTTATCCCAACTTTGACCTATTGAAACTTTTCCTTTTTAGTTTTATCGAATTACCCTAAAAAAATGGTGGATTCATGGATATGGTGAGATTCCGATTGCTAAGCAGGTGGCTTTCAAAGCTTGATATCTGGTGCCTTGGTAAACCCCCCCTTCTTTTTTTTTTTTGTGAAAAAACAAAAAAAACAAAACAAATGGTTCCATCACCAAAATGCATTTTTTTTTAACTTTTCTTCTTTTGGCATTTTTCTCAAAGGGTTAATAAGGAGAACAAATGAATGCACCATTATTATCTGCTTTGGAGTCAATTGCGTGTTGAGAATGGGTGGGTCTATTGATACTCTTCCTTCTACTCTTCTCACTATTTTTTAAAACCGTCCAACAAATTAATTTTAAGATTAATAATTTACTCCTTCCACCCCTTAATTTTCCTAAAAAGACCATATAAAAAATTATTATTTTTCTTTCTCCCGATCTACTCATTCTAAATCTCTATATAGTTTTTTTTTTTTACCTATCAAAAAAATATTTTATTTTATTTTTTTAAATTTTTTCATACGAGAAATTTGTTTAGTGAAGATTCCTTTGTTTTGTATATTATTATTCATCTCTTTCACTAGTTTTTGCATTCCTATTATATAACTAGTTTATTGTATTTTAAGAAATAATGATATTATTTCCAAGGCATGACTTGCGCATATGGGGACAATGTTACGATGAGGCTAGGAACATGCAAGGCGAGCTCAATGGTCTCAAAAGTACTCTTATTTTGAAGGAAAACTCATGTGCCTTTTATTTTCATTGCTTTGCTCATCAACTTTAGCTAGCTCTTGTAAAGATTTCATAGGATTAAAAGGCATTAGTGATCTTGCCCAAAAAATGGTTTGGACGAGAAAGAACAACGTATATCCATTGGCTTATCTATTGATTACTTTGGTACTGATTTTACCTGTTGCTACAGTAACTATAGAAAGAGTATTCTCTATTATAAATATTGTGAAGAATCAATAACAAAATTGAATTGGAGAACAACAGATGAATGATAATCTAGTTGTATGTATTGAAAAAGAATTTTTTAATTGTACAAAAAATGAAGACATTATGTAACGCTTTCAGAAAATAAAAACTTGTCGTTGCCCATTGTAATATGTTTTATAGCTTTGTAAAATCTCTTTTTGAGAGATGGTTTTGTGATATCTATATGTGTGTTTTTGGCACATTTGCAAAATATTTTGATCTACCATTTATATTTTGAATTTATTTGTTTTTTTATTTTTAATTTGGTGCATATCCCTACTAAACTAAATGGCTGGTCCGTCACTGTTTGTAGGTGTAGGTGTGAGTATTTACCAACAACAAAAAAAAGGTACAATTATTTATATTATATCGTATCAGTCCTCAGTCCTCCTCAACCTTTTTTTTTTTTTTTTTCCCGTCGAGAAAGTCCTCTACCCTTGAACAGACAAAAATGGATTTATATTTACCCTGAGATGCATTTAATTGGCCGGTCTAAGCTGGAATTTTTCCAACTTTTTTTTTTCCTGAAAAATAATTAATTTTTAATTAATTTTTAAAAAGTCATTTCACTTTAAATAGGTGCGCTCCCACTGCCCTTCTTTTCCAAGCTGTGTTTGTATGTACACAACAATAGCAATTCAGACAAAGAAAGAGAAGCTATAATAGAAAGTAAACTAGAGATTTTCCATAGTGGGCATCATGGCGGCAAAAAGGTTTACCTTATTCTTGTCCAGCATTTGTGCAATTCTGCTCAATCTTGTCTTCAGTTGTCAAGGCCACTTTCCAGTCCCTGAAAAACATGTGCCTTTGTTCGTCTTTGGCGATTCGACTTTTGATCCTGGCAACAACAACTACATCAACACAATTGCCCAGGCCAATTACTATCCGTACGGTGAAACTTTCTTCAAGTATCCAACCGGGAGATTCTCTGATGGTCGCCTTATCCCGGATTTCATCGGTAAGACCAAAGAGAATTCTCTTGTTGAGAGTTCTATTTAGCTGTCTATTAACACTAATTAGTGTTAAAATTAATGTTTGATGTAGCTGAGTATGCGAAATTGCCGTTGATTCCGCCATATCTAAAGCCTGGAGATCATGAGTTTTCGTATGGGGTGAACTTTGCATCTGCAGGGGGTGGTGCTTTTGCCGAGACTAACCAAGGGATGGTATGTGATATCTGTGTTGTATTGATCATATTTATATATGTTTATATTTTTCTGTTAGTACGGTCTTACAATTTGTTCATGAATGGATATTGTTTTAGACGATAGACCTTGGAACTCAGCTAAGATATTTCAAGAATGTTACCCGGGAGTTGAGGCAGAAACTAGGGGATGAAAAGGCAAAAGATTTGTTATCAAGAGCTGTCTACTTGTTTAGTATTGGAAGCAACGATTATGTGTTTCCCTTCACCATAAACTCCACTGTCCTTCGATCTTACTCGCACCAGGAATACGTAGGACTGGTGACGGGCAACATAACTTCGGTCATTCGGGTAAAATCTACGTACTTGACATTTGAAGTTTTTCTGATTCAAATTTTGTGCAAAATTGATTTGTTTTGCCGTGTTAAAAGTTAATCATGGTTATGATTTGTGATTGAAGTTTTGTTCTAATGTTGCTATGTTAGGAGATATATAACATCGGAGGAAGGAAATTTGGGTTCCTAAACTTGTGGCCTTTGGCCTGTGTACCATACTTGAGAGTGATTGATGTTCGGAACTACGGTGCCTGCTTGGATCAAATCACACCATATGTACAACTACACAACAAAGAAATTTCCAAGCTCCTTCCAAGGCTACGGAATGAGCTCAAGGGGTTCCGATATTCGCTTCTCGATATCTACTCATTTCTGAAAGCAAGATTGGATTATCCTTCAAAATACGGTATTATTATTTAAAGAAAAAATATTTGCATGTTATTGATTATATATATATATGTATAAATAAAATTTAAATTCACCGATTACATCTTAATCCGTAACTAATTCGTTAATCTTTTAATTTAATCCAATCTAGTAAATCGAATAGATTAATAGATTTAATAAACATTCTTGATTAAAATCATATAAAAAAGTATGTGATAGAATCTAACAATTTAAAATAGAATTTTAAAGCTAATTTCAGCTCTTTGCTAAGTCATCGTTAATATCGAATGGTTCAAAATGAATTAGGTTTCAAGGATGGGAAGATGGCATGTTGTGGCAGTGGTCCGTACAGAGGAATTCTAAGCTGTGGAGGGAAGAGAGGCGTGACGGAGTATTATCTGTGCCATAACCCCAGTGAATATATCTTCTTCGATTCCGGTCATCTCACTGAAAGAGCATACCGGCAATTTTCAGAGCAAGCTTGGAATGGGAAGGCCAGTTTGGCAGAACCTTACAATCTCAAAGCACTCTTTGAATCTAATTGTAATGTGGAATAGCTTGTTGGTTAGTTAAGCGAAGGGGACTTTGATTTATGGTGACGTGGATTGTGGAGGACAGCTGGTGGGGTAACGTTCATGTGAACGTCTTATCTCATCTCATCTACTTGAATAAATGATAAATTATTTCCTCTTTTTTTGTTGTTTTTTTTGAACTGAAAAGTAATGTATTATTTTCTAATAAATAAAAACTATATGTCAAAAATAATTGACATATACGTTCTGTCTTTCTTTTCGATAAAGCTGACATTTCAGAAACATACCAAATTAGGTCCACGTGCATTTTACTTTTTGCCTCTTGCCTGTAGTTTCTTTGATCATGGTGTTGATGGAGTCATGATATTTAGAAATCAATGTGATGTGAAATATTGAGTTTAACAGTTTGATCCACGAATGATAACAGTGTTGAAATATGTGTTATAACTTTTTAACATAAATTTCTACCAAAATATATATAACATATATATATATATATATAAAACATGATCACCCATAAAGCTGACCATTAAAAAATTTTAAAAAAAAGTATAGTTATTATCAGAGGTAGATTTACATTGAAATGAGTAGGGTTGAAAAATTTTCCTTTTAATTTTACCTGAAAAATTTTATAATTTATCTATTTATCTTTATTAAAAATAAAAAAAAATTTCACATAATCCCTGTTTTCATTAAAAATTCTCACGTAATCCTTGTAAATATTTATTTTACAGAAAAATTTTATGATTTTTCTGCTTTTTCCCTGCTAAATTTAAAAATTTTCATACCACGCTATTAAAATTAAAAATTCTTGTACAGTCTCATTAAAATTTTACCTTTTAATTTTTATACTTTAATATTATTTAGTATTTAAAAAAAATTTTGGTATACACCTCTAATTCCGTCTCCTGATTTATATTGACAGTGAAAAAGAATGATTTGTACTATAGAAATACACTAATCTACTTCAAACATTTAAGATTTATGTATTGATCAGCAAAAGTTTTGTATTTTAACCATATACAAATGCAATGCAATTTTATATTAAACATAAAGTTTCGCATTTAAATATAATTTTTTTCAAAGTACTATAAAAATAATTACTATTTATTTGTTTTTTAAAACAATCATATTAACTTTTCAACTCTAACTTTTTATCACTACTTTTATCAATCACATCAACTTTTTAACTCTAAAATACAATTTAAATACTTTTCATCCAAACACACATTTCATTCAAATACAAAACAAATACTTTTCAACTAAATATAATATTCAAAAGATGAATTGTATTTAAACATAATTAAAATGTAATACGTTTACCAAATGATCTATTATTAGATTGTGTTTTTTTTTTTCCTTTTTAAAATCAAATGAGCAGGGATTACAAGAAAACACAGAACTATAGATTGAAAATTTAGGGGGGGACCGTCTAGCACATTTTTCGGTTTAAATGAAAGTTCAATTAAGATCTCAACTCCATTATTGGTAATTGACTTTTTTCATCTTAAACCATCCAAGACTATCATAACGGGCGTTATGGCGATTACTGCGAGGTCTTCCGGCACGTTATTGTCGGCTGTTTGTCTCATCATTCTCAACACGGCAATCATCGAAGCCTCGGCCGCCCATTTCTATTCACCAGAAAAACATGTGGCGCTATTCGTCTTCGGCGACTCGCTGTATGATCCAGGAAACAACAACTACATCAACACCACCACTGAGTATCAAGCAAATTTCTGGCCTTATGGCGAAACCTTTTTCCGTTTTCCCACCGGGAGATTCTCCGATGGCCGACTAATTCCTGATTTCATCAGTAAGACAGTCCTATTACTAAACATATACAACGGGGTTATATAGATATTGTTGAGGTCTTTATGTTGTTTAATCGTAGGTGAGTATGCAAAATTACCACTGATTCCACCGTACTTAAAGCCCGGGGTTCGCAACTACGAATACGGGGTGAACTTTGCTTCTGGCGGGGCTGGTGCTCTTGTTCAAAGTCATCAAGGTTTTGTAAGTGATGATCTTTGAAATTTTTGAAATTAGTTATGATAATATAGTTAACATCCTCTGCTTTTGGTATTTTTATTAGTAAATTTTTTGTGTTTTAGGTGGTAGACCTTGAAACTCAGCTGAAATATTTCAAAAAAGTGGAGAGAAAATTAAGGAAGAAACTCGGTGTCCGAGAGGCTAAGGAGTTGATATCTTCAGCTGTCTACTTATTCAGTGTGGGAGGCAATGACTATCTTTCGCCTTTTACGTTTAACTCCAGTTTCTACAACAAGTATTCCAAGAAAGAATACGTCGGCATGGTGCTCGGAAATTTTAGCCACGTTCTCGAAGTAATAATTTGTTTCTTCTTTTTATATGGTCCATTTAACTTGTGATTTTTCTTATGCAAGTGGGTTTGATTTAGGGTAATGTGCATTTTTATGGGTGATCAGGGAATATACAAAATAGGAGGAAGGAAATTCGGGTTATTGAGTTTACTGCCTTTGGGTTGTCTTCCGGGGACTAAAATTCTTCAGCCGGGAAACACAGGTGCTTGTTTTAAGGAAGTTGATTCACTGATGAAACTACACAACAGAGCATTTCCTAAAGCCCTCCAAGCAATAAAGAGTCAGCTCAAAGGTTTCACCTATTCTAAGTATGATTTGTATACTTCTTTCAGTGAAAGATTGGCGAACCCGTCAAAATATGGTAAAGATTGGAACGCACAATTTTGTGTACTCCTCTTCTTTTATCTTATGTTCTTGGTTAAAGAATCGGGGTTGTTGAACGTTTTTTTTTTTTTTTGTTGAAGGTTTTAAGGAAGTAAACATGGCATGTTGCGGAACCGGTTCGCACAGAGAGGTTTATAGCTGTGGAGGGAAAAGAGCAGTGAAGGAGTTTGAATTATGTGATAGTGTGAGTGATTACTTCTTCTTCGACTCTTTTCATCCGACCGAGAAAGCCTACAAGCAACTTGCCAAGCTAATGTGGAGTGGAAACCCTGATATCACAGAACCTTTCAATCTCAAAACATTGTTTGAACTTTAAAAAAGTCATTTAGATGTTATCTTATTGGCAATATTTTGGATAAAACAGACGTTTTCTGCTGCATGAATGAGGAACTTTACGATGTTGTTAGTCTATCATCCACGAGATCATTGGAATTTCATTCTTTTTTTTTTTCATTAATTCGAGTGCAGGAGTATTCAAATTTTAAATCTTAGGGGGTGTTTAGAAGAGATGCTTAGAGACATTATTTTTAGGTTGGAAAAAAGTTATTTTAGAAAATATGTTTGGGAGAAAAAATTGTTTGGGGTGAAAAAATAAAAAATGTTAAAAATTTTTTTACAAAAAAAATCAATATGAATATTATTTCGTTTCTCTCGAAATTCTATGTAATTTAAAAAAAATTTATCTCATTTGAACTTGTATACATAAAATTATAAACTTTTAAAATTTAGAGTTTATTATAAAGTTTTGGAGATATAAATAGTGAAAAGTAGTGAAGTTTTAAAAAAAAATTAGTTTTGGATATTTTTAAAATATTAACCAAATATGCCCTTGTTTTCAAACGTGAGTGTAAATTTATGGGCCTGTTTGTCTGAGTTTTTTTGGAAGTTGCTTTTTGCTTTTTTAATTTCAAAGACTACTTCTTTCGTAAAGTTCAAATATTGTTTGGTAGTGTTCATGTGCTGGAAGTATCTTGAATACTCCAAAACTTTTACTGAGAATATACTAGTTTTATAAACTTAACGTGGGTAAACAAGATTTTGTTTTTAAATTATAAAATTATATAAAGACTTATTTACGTGGATGTCCTTAAATTTTTTTAATTTAATAATTTAGTTCCTAAACTTTTTTTTAAATAATCAATTCTTCTAAATTTATAATTTTTAATAATTTAGTCTTTTTTGCTTAAATCTATTAAATTTTGAGCGATTCTTTACATGTAATTTGCATATTATAATCCAAAATGAGTGCTTTTGTTTATTTCTAACACATTTTCGTTTGAAATCTTTAACATAATTAATTATACTCAAATTTATAATGAACTTTAAAAAAAAAATTTATATACAAACTAAGCAAAAATGATTAACAATATCTTTCTTGAATTATAATATGTAAGTTTTATACTAAAAATTATTTTAAATTTAATTGATTTAAGTAAAAAGGATTGAATTGTCAAAAGTTATAAGTTTAGGGGTTGATTGCTAAAAAAAAGATTAGAGACTAAAATATCAAATTCTAAAAGTTAAGGGACACCCATGCAAATAAGTCTAACTTAAATATTGCTTTTTTTTTTTTTTTTTTTTGTTTTTGTTTTGGGGGGGGGGGGTGGTGGTGGGTGGGGTGAGTGGAGAGGGCAGGATAAATTTGCATGTGTTACACTCTAACTAAACTTTAGTGCTTAGTTGAAATCAAGAGTGTTACAATTTAAGATAGGACTCCTCTTACACTTTATCTGATTAAGAAAGTGGGTGAAGGAGTAACTTCATTAACGACTTCGAGTTCTCAGAAGTCATTAAAACAATGGCTGGCTAAAGCCAAAAGAAAACTTGCGGCAATAAGTGTACGAGAATTGCCGATCAAATAAATCGAGCATATATATATATATATGCAAATAAAGGGGATTGTAAGAGGTTTTTTGTATGTTTGCATGTGGTCAATCACATGTACATTTTGCAGAGAGCTTCAAAATGTTTTCATAGAATTCAGCTGTGAAAATCCATTCTGTAGAGTTGTATTATGAAGATAGAAAGAGATCAAAAGATGAAGCATTGATTTTACCCATCTTCACAAGTAAATACCAAATGTACCTTTTTGAATGGGATATGGCCCTAATTTAGGTTGATTCTTCTTGATGATGCACCAGAGGACAATGTTGGGCTGATCTCCAGGCCTTGGTCAGCTCATTCCTGTTGGTTGAGCCTGTGTTCGAGTTGACACATGTAAGAGCGACGGCAATACAAAATTTAACCTCAACTGTTTTGAATATTAAGAGATTTGCTCGACTTCAACTGTTTGTAGATCAAAGCTATATGATTTTTGGAAGATGAGGTTCTGACACATGCTCTTATAAGATGTGCATCTGAGTTTGCCACACATAGAGAGTAGGCCTCAATTGTATTCCTCATAACCAGTATCAACCATGGCAAATCACAATTATAATCTGCTCTGCATAGTCTAACTTTGTTGTTAATTATTTCAGAAAGAAAAAATAAACAATTTTATTGTTGTTTATCAAAATAGTTTAATCCATATGTTGCCTCTTCTTTACTTTGCACCAATTTTGTTGTCAGTCGTTTGGCCGAGGAGCAAGAACAAGAAAAGGAGGAGGGAATATTGAATATGCCAAAAGTTGGTCCTGCAAATGTAAACATGAGGCTAGATGTTTCCACCTTGGAATGATAGAAACACATGTTTCCCACTAGTTTGTACCGCTGGACTTCTAAATTCTAATAAATATTTTCCTTTTTTATCAATTGGCGTGTGACTAATAAAACAAGGGGGGGAGAAAAGAGGGAGAATTTGCCTCAAAATGTTGCCCGACAAAAATAAAAGTCATATCCCACACTTTAAGATCTTAAAGATTTTTTTAGTAAACTTCGCACATGACACGAGGCAATAGATTATTCATTTTTTTTGTTTATTTTGAGAGAAACGAATTATTCAACATTTAGGTCCTTGTGTTGGATAGTTTTAAATCAAGTCGCCTGTTCTTCAGCCATATAAAAAGGTCTAGGCATGTGATTTTTGATGATATAGCTTAAAGAAGAAGTTTTCTTTAATTTTTTTTTTCCACCACTTAATATTTAGTCAATCTTTATAATCTGTCCTAAAGTGCTTTCTTAAACGGTTGGACAAAAGTAGGTCACCTATTTGTCCAAATGATGAGATAATAACCACAGTAAATTGGATAAAAATTGAGAAACATGGAAACAGTCATGTTTCCCATGTACTTGTGGGCCATTTCTACACTAATCCTTGTGATCATTGCAGGTAGTCACTCGCTCCTGGAAAAACCGCCGGCCTTGTTCCTCTTCGGCGACTCGCTTTTCGATTCCGGTAACAACAATTACATTAGAACTAGCCGTGGTTTCCAAGCTAATTACCGGCCTTATGGAGAGACCTTTTTTGCTTCCCCCACCGGTAGAGCTACCGATGGCCGTACCATCCCCGATTTGATCAGTAAGGATTTTTATACATACATGATAAGTATATCTATCTGTTTTAAGCATGTAACAAGGATTGGATTGTGTTTTAGGTGAGTACGCAAAATTGCCATTGATTCCACCATATATGCAACCCGGGATTCAAAACTATAATTACGGGGTAAATTTTGCATCAATCGGGGCCGGTGCTCTACTTGAAACTCATCAAGGTTTTGTAAGTAACAGTTTTTCTAATTAAAAAATAGCCATTTGAATATCATAAATTACCACTCGATCTGCTATGATCATTTGATGTATTAAATCTGTTTCACCTCAAGTAAGGTAGAAAAGCCGGAGACATATTTAGTATTATTGTTTATTTTGTTACAGGTTATAGATGTTAAGACTCAGCTGAATAATTTTAAGAAACTGGAGAAGCAATTGAGGCAAAAACTAGGTGGCGAAGAAAGCAAAGCATTGTTGTCCACGGCTATTTACTTGTTTAGCATTGGAGGCAACGACTATTTTGCGGCCTTCGCAGAAAATTCTAGTTTCCTTGTGTCGCAGGAAGAATATGTTGCTATGGTGATTGGCAATATAACAAATGCTATCCAAGTAATAATAAAATAGATTGTCGTTTTTTTGTTTTTACACAAGACAAGATAAGCAGATATAAAATGGTTTGTGTTTTGCAAGTGTGTTGATCAATAGTTATGTATGATTTTCATGAGTCAGGAAGTATACAAAATAGGAGGAAGGAAATTCGGTTTTCTAAATGTGTCGCCTATAGGTTGTCTTCCTTTTGTTAAAGCGCTTAATCCGGCAAGAACTGACAGCTGCAAGGAAGAACTCACAGAAGTGGCAAGGTTACACAACAGAGCACTTTCTCAAGCACTCCAAAAGCTAGAGATCCAGCTCACAGGCTTCAGATACTCGCTACACGATTTCTTCACTTCTTTAAATGAAATATCTGAGAATCCATCAAAATACGGTAATCGAGGAGGACGGGAAATTTGGCAATATGCTGCTCTTTCTATTCTTTTCTTTTGCTTTTGTCCTACATCTTAGGTTTGATTCATCTCTGTCCTTGAAGGTTTCAAGGAAGTGGAGATGGCGTGTTGCGGCAACGGTCCCTACAGAGGATTGTCTGGCTGTGGATTGCAGACGAGGGGTTATGAGTTATGTGAGAATCCAAGTGATTTCCTCTACTTTGACAATTTTCATCCTACTGAGAAAGCCAACAAGCAATTTGCCAAGCTATTTTGGAGTGGAAACTCTGATATCACTGGGCCTTTCAATCTCAAATCATTGTTTGAACTTGACAACAAATGCAGACCTAATCTCAGCAGCAGTTAGTTGCGATTTACAAAAGCATTATTTCCTCCATATTTAAAGAACTTGGAACAATGACTTGAGGCGTTCATTGCCCGCGTTCTGGGATCTCAAAAGCAGTCTTATTTGCATGCTTCTTTGTGGTTTGTCCTACGTTAATGTTTTTCTTGAATATCTTAAATTCTCCATGAACAGGATCAGACAGGCATCAACAAGTTTGAGAAACATTTCTGTTTTTACTTGATTTGGTTGTTCGTTGTTTAGTTTGTTCCATACAAATTTTGTTTGCATGCTTCTTTCTTCCGCTTTTGGTGATTGAAAACACACACACAGAGGGGCCTCTTCCGTCCATGCTAATCTAGCATAGAATGGCTTGGAGGAAGAATCGACGTACTTTGTCGTACTTGTGCTTGTTAAAACACCGTTACGTTGAAACAAAATGCAGTGAACTTTTTGTTTCTCCCATGAAGCAGAAAATGGCAGGCCTTTTAAGTAGAAATAGAGGAAATACCTTAGTTTGAGCAATAAATAAAAAGAACATAATTTGGTAAAATAAAATCGTCATTCGTTCCACATGTTTGCAAAACAGAAAAAGAATTAAAATCGGACGATTAGGACTTTAGACTTTGGCATTGAAAGTGAGTGGATTTTTGCACAAGGAAACCTTGATATTGTTAGTTCTATTATACGTTTAAAAGTGGTCTGGTTGGTCTTAGAACAAGTCCTTTCACAAATTACTGTATTCGAAAGACATAGAATATAGACCGTAGCAGTAGAACGGAGAAAACGACAATAAAACCAACAACCAAGTATCCGTACGTGGTTGTAGACAGGGAAATAATTAATGTACTAATACAGTCTGCAAAACAAGAACTAATAATGCTTTTCAAAAGAAACTAAAGCTTTGAATGGAGTCTCTCACGCTCAGTCATCACATGACTCCGAGTAATATCCCCAGTACTAGGACAACCCGAAAGGGCCATAGCAAGCTCAAGCTCATTCTTCAGCATTTCAATCACGGTTTTCACCCCATTTTCCCCCATAGCAGCCAGGCCGTAAACAACTGGCCTCCCAACCTGTAGTATTTCAAGTACGAAATTGAAGAGGTGGACAAGGAATCGAAAAAGCACAGAAATTGCAGCTTACTAGTCTATATAGTGTGAATTCAAGTTATAACCGATGATTTCCACATAGAACTAGAAAGAAAATTAAAGTGCAAAAGGAGGAGACCAAAAAGCTAGATTTTACTAAAACATGGAAGAGCATACAAGTACAGCTTGTGCGCCAAGGGCTAACGCCTTGAATACATCTGTTCCTCGCCGCACCCCGCCGTCGAGGAGAACTGGAACTTTCCCTCCAACCGCTTGAACCACCTGCAGTGATGACCCTCAGGTGTCATAGAACAGTAGCTCGATAAAGCCAAAAGAAAATTTGTAGCAATAAGAGTATAATTTATTGCGATACTCACCTCTTCTAGGACAGAGACAGTTGCAGGGCTATAATCTAGTTGGCGAGCTCCATGATTAGAGACGACAATCCCAGAAACACCTGCTTCAACAGCCTTGATTGCTGAAAGTGGTTGAACATCTTAATAGTGAGAATGACAGATCAAACAAATCAAGCTTATATGTACACCAAGTCAAGGGATTGTGAAGCGTTTTTTGTCTCTCGAATATAGTCAATCACAGTTTTCGATTCGTAGAATTTTGTTTTGCAATCCATACTGTAAAGTTATACTACGAAGATGATATCAGAAGATGGAGCCTTGATGTTACCATCTTCGCTAGTGAGTACCCCCTTGACCAGTATCGGCAAGTCTGTAATAGATCTTAACCATTGCAGGTCCTGCGGAGGTTATATTTATAATACACCAAATAAACTTGCAGGAAGAAGGAGATTCGAAGAGTAAATTATTCACAAAGGATGAATCGTGGAGCATGTGACACGGTCATAGCTAACTGATTAATACATTACCTCCCAACGTAGAGAATCATCAAGGGTCCTATTGGTAAAAGCTTCTAGGTTTGATCCATCATCCTGAAATATATATATTTTAAATTCTAATTGCACTTGTTTCACAAGAGATTTTTTATGACAGTAACACGTATACAATGAATATGTACGCATAAATAGTACAAACCAAATACATAATATGTGGACATGTAGATTCAAATAGATGCGAGTCTAAGACATCCAACTTGTCGGATGTCTTTTGTCAATTGGATTTAAAGCATTTCTTAAAACTAACATGTTTTTGTAAAGAATGTATGATTTTTGGATTTCCATATCATTGTTCTACATGTATCTTACAATCAAAACTTTAGTAGACAATTCCTTTTCATGTTCATAAGCTAACAATATTATGTGGTACATTTGTGGAAATGAACTAATCCACTCACAGCAATAACTTCAGTCGATATAAGGCCATGAAAATTCTTCACCTCAGGTGCAACCATTCTGCAGAAGTTATCAAAAGCACACTTCAAATGAGACTCATAACATTTAGCACTGGCATAGAAAGACTTGACGTCCATGAATTCAATAGAGTTGGACACTAAAAATTCATGTTTTTATAAAACGATAGTTTACTTGTTCCTTATGTCTGCTTCCCTTCGACCAAGTCTAGGAACATCAACAGTGAAGACAATAGCCTTGAATCCATTTCTTTCAGCTCTCTTAACGAATTGAGCTGATATATCCCGTCTCTTATAGACCTATATTTCACAAGATTCAATATTACAGCTTTACT
The DNA here is from genome assembly GCA_035233585.1 of Antiaris toxicaria. Classification (NCBI taxonomy): domain Eukaryota; kingdom Viridiplantae; phylum Streptophyta; class Magnoliopsida; order Rosales; family Moraceae; genus Antiaris; species Antiaris toxicaria. The sequence goes on along the minus strand of CP141154.1, from coordinate 109,101,546 downwards.
CAATTTCGGTCTCATGAAGAAAATACCAACATTGATAACAACTCTAACAAGGTGAAAATAAGAGAAGAGGTTAAATAGGACTGTGTACAGATAACTGTAAGAACCGAACGGCGTTGGAGCTGGAAGCAACCTCCTCCAAAGTGCAAGTAGACATAGTTGATAAAACCTTAAACATAAAAGTAAAAAGAGCTATGTTATGCATAAAAAAATATATGTTATAACGTCCAAAATTTAACTAACCGTAGACTATTAAATTATGTTAGATATTAATGAAGATAATGTAAGAATAAAATAATTAATTATTTTTAATGTTACATTTAGTTATTTTCACAAGTGATCGTGATGAGGACTTGAGATGCTATTGAAGATTTATACCAAAATTGTTCTTGAATGTTATGTGTTATATGATGATATATGTAATGCCTTAATAGAATATATATATAATTTAAATACTTATATTATATTATGGATTATGTTATAAGAATGTAATATGAAGTTTTAGATGTTTTATACCATATTAGATAAATATATACACACACATATAATTTAGGTTAAGTTAATATATAGTGAGAACATGTGTATATATTTTTATATATATATATATGCATGTATGTTAAGTAATTAATATATATTTAGATATATGTATATATATATGTTCACACAATTATTAGGCAAACCTCTTCCATTAAACAATTACCGCTCCTTTTCTTTAATCAATACAATATCACTCTCACTAAACAAATACAATTATTAGGCAAACCACTCCCACTAAACAAACACAATTATTTGTCTCTCCTTTTCTTTAAATGAAACAATTCATCCACTTTTTTTCAACCTTCCCATCTAGATCAAACATTTACCAAAAAAAAAAATCTTAAGAAATTTCATATATGATATTTTCAACCCTCCTTTTCATTCTCTTTTCCTCTTTTACCTAGCCACTATTATCATCATTTCTTTATTCCCTTCAAGCTTTTTTTTTTTCAAAACTGAAAAAGAAAATTTTAATAAAAAATGTATGTTTTACTATTGTTCCATAATGATGATTTCTTTGGTTTGTTGTTTTTGATGATTTTGTTGTCTCCTACAAAAGTTCTTTGTAATATTATAATGGGTTTCGAGGAATATTATTGGATGTTCACTTTGGTTGAAGAATGATGAGAGAGAAGGACATGAGCATGTTTTTGAGGAAGGTAATGTTATTGATTGATATTTATTTGAACTTGACAATATAGTTGTTTTTGTATATTGGTTAATTCTAGGTTTAGTACGTGGTCTATGCATATGTTTGGTGTTGATTTTATTCATATGTGAATTTTTAATATATATTTTCGGATTTTCATATTACTGGAAAATACTAGATTTTGTTTTCAAACTTTCACACTTTATTTAACGGTCTAAACGGATTCTGTTTTTAATAAATTTGGTATCACTAGAAATCCCTGGATTACTTTCTTTTAAGACTAATTTCAGATCGTTTGAAGTTCTGTAAGATCTTTTATGAATTTTTAGAGAAGTAGAGGTTTAATTGCTAGTTTTTATAAAGTTTTAGGATCAGATTTCAAAACTGTTTTTGAAAATCTAAATAGATTTCGTTTTTAGTGAATTAGGTATCATTGGAAAGCCCTAACTTTCTTTTGATACTAGTTTTAGGTCATTTAGAATTTTGTACAAATTTTTATAAATTTTCAAAGAGATAAAGGTCTAGCTGTCAATTTTTGTATGTTGTGAAATTATTATATTTTTATAATTCAACGTTATTAAATCATAAAATTAGCCTTTTTAGGTGTTGTTTTAAGTTGATGGATATGTTGATTGATTATTATGAATTTTTAGTAATTTATTATATTTATTATTTATGACATGAATGGTTCTAAAGGCGAGCACCCGAGAATTTCAATCGTCACGTTACCATTGGAAAATTTAAGAAGTTAAGGTATTTAAGTAAGTACACTCTCACCAACAATATAAATTAAAATATATATTTTGATGTTGATGATGATATTATGATATTTGAATACTTCTCTTATGATGACATTGTTAGAAAATACCCTAAGCATGAAAGACATTTTAATGTATTTTATTTATTTTGAACTGGATAACAAAATTATATTACTATTTGTCATAATTTTATTTATATGTTAAAGTAAATGTAAGTAAATATAACTCACTGACTGCTTGTGTTAAACTGTTAGTGTATGCAATGGACTTTTGTATGCGAGAAGACAATGTTCTAAAGTAAGCAGTCTAAATTAAGGTCCATAGTCTATGAGGATAGACAGAATATCTAACTCATGTTAAGACTATTATGTTGTCTAAAGCCATGATGGAGATGGTTTATCTTGATTGTCCGGAGCATAGACTCTCGAGTAGAGATATAGACATGTTGCTTGGTAATGACATATTAGACTGGGACTAAAGCATGATTGATCTGCGTAGTCCGTTATGAGTGGATCAATCTACTTTTGACGTTCATTATGCAATAATTTTAATCCTGAGTAGATGAACCACTTCATGTATATGACTTGTGTACTTTGATATTCTAATAGCTAAAGCGTTTCAGGGGTAGTAAGCTTATAGACCGGTTCATTGGGTGTGACTTGTATACGATGGAGGGTTTGTTTACAGATATTGGAATCATAGCTCTAATAAGGAGTTAAGAGTATTCCCTTAAAGGCATTATACTGGATGTGAAAATGGATAAGGTTTTGGATGGTTTGCTAGGCGGATGACTTCTTATTCACATATGATAAATAATTATTTTCTTATTCAGTAGTATTATGGAAGTTTAAGATAGTTTGATCAGTAGGTTGAACAGACTTTGACCTAAGACTAATCATGGATATCATATGAGAGTTTTGTATACATGATAAGGTCATTAGACAATAGCTTATCACAAGCTTTCATAATACGGTATATATTTGAGAGTTCAGTTTTAGGTTTATAGTGGTGTGACTATGAAATTAATGATCATATGAATTCATGAGAGCCCGATTATATATGTTCAAGTGATCCCTCAACTAGCTCCACATAATTTCTTAACGGATGACAAATTAATCGGGGTATACTTGTTGGCTTGTAGTCTTGCATGGATATAGGGTTGATGACAAGATTCTCTCCTAATTGAATTCGAATTTTGTTTTGGATAAGAGATTAAACAATTATTCGAATTCCAAATAAAGTTGTCATGATTTTATTTGAATTTGAATTGGAGTTGTGGAAAATTATCCATGAGGGCAAAATTTGAAATACAAGTTTTTTGTGGAGTTTGAAATTTGAATTTGAATTTGAATTTGAAATTTGAAATTTAAATTTTGAATTTGAAATTTAAATTTGATATTTGAATTTGAAATTTGAATTTAAAATTAAAATTTGAAATTTGTATTTGAAGTTTGAATTTTGAAAATTGAACTTTGAAATTTGAATTCAAATTTTGAATCACAAAATCAAGTTGTAACCAAATTTTTGTGGATAATTCCACAAGGCAAATTCAGTTTTTTTGTGAATAAGGTGAAATGAAATTCAAGTTAAGGTCCTGTTTGAATTTTGAAAAAAAAAATCTCCTTTGGATGGCCTAATCTAGACATGCTTCTTGGCCTAAGGGAAATCGGCTTTAGTGGATAAATAAGGAGATAAAATTCAAGTCGCAAAATCCTATTTGAATTTTGAATAGAATATCTTCCTAGTGTGGCCAAAATTGATCATGATCTTGGCCTAGGGAAGAGTTCAAATTTTGTATGGAAAAAGAGAAGAAAATCTTCTTTTGATCTAATTCAAAATTCAAGGGATCATGATCTATAAATAGGGGTCATACCACTTCAGTTCTCTCAGACTATAGACTCTCAGGTGAACAGGCTTATTGTTGTACAACCCATCGTGGCAATAAGTTCTTAAAAGATTTAGATGGTCGGAAGAAGACTAGTAGTACTAGTACACCGATTGAAGATCCGAGTGCCCACACACTTTGCCATCCAAGAATTGGAGAATAGTAGAGAAGGCTAGTTGGTTGAAGGCCTCCAGTCGTTTTCCTCCTACAGCTTTGGTGTCCTCTGAAGGTATAAGTTTATTGTTGTTAATTTATTATATATGACATTACGAGATATTTAACGATCTTTAAAAAATTTTTGTAATTTCACTATGTAATTTTTATTAATTTATCCTACAGACATTTGATTAAAAATAAGTATATATACTTTTATGTTTTGAAATAGCATTATACACCTTTGATTTGATAGTAACTGGAAAGTGGTCTTTTATCTAGTGAGCAGATTTATTGTCACAGTTAGTTTGGGAGTTGCTATCCTACTCTTTCTGTGACAAACGTGCTATGATGGTATAATGTTAAGCCCAATATGATGGTATTTTAAATTTATTTTTCAAAGATGTTTATATTTAAAATAACGTATATAAGATGATGATGATGATGATAAGGATAGTGATGGTGACGGTGATGAAAATAAATAAATATTTCTTTATTTAAGTTTTGAGATATAAGTGTCTTATTAATCATAGCTTATACAAGTTAATTCATGTTGCAGATAAAGGAAAAAGGTAAAATGCAATGACGAGTAAGTTTAGAGCAGAAGCGGAATGATGTGTAATGGGAAATGGGAGGAGCAATTTTGAATTGACTATGTTTAAGTTTTTAATACGTTTTTGGATGTTAATTATGGTTATTTTTTTTTATAGAAGATTATATTTGAATTTTTCTTAATTTTATCTCATTATGTAGATTTTACTATTTGTAATAAATATGAAGGTTATTTTGACAAGATAAAAATTATTTTAAAAAAATTTATCTATTTATTTTAATAAGTTAAGAATATTACTCAAATCTTGTTATTTTCTGTAAATTTTATGAAATATGAATGTCTAAAAAGCTAAGTCAATTGTAAAGTCTGTGAGGGGTTGTTATATATATATATATGTATAATATTTGCAACAATTTAAGAGCAATGTTAGGGTGTCCAACTCCAATCCTTACTTTTTAATACTAACTAATGTGTTAGTGAGCAGAGGCGGAGCCAGAAAGTGGTTTTAACGGAGGTGCTATAAATTTTTTTCCTCAAAAGAATGATGTAATTATATAAAATATAATAATTGAATGTGGGCACAATAAAAAGTTTATATACATATATTGGGTGTTTAACTAAACTTTACACATATTTTGGAAGTAAACATTAAAATCTCAAACACTAAGGGGGGGCATAGTTGTTATTTTTCTTATAAAATGAGGATATAATAGAAATTTTATTAAAATTTTTAGGGCTATATTTAATTTTAAAAAATATGAGTTTGGATTGATACAATCTTTAAAGTGATAATTTTTTTGAACACATATTAATAAAAAAAAAAATAAAAGCTTAGATACCAAGCAAGTTAGAATTAAAAATTTAAAACTACAGTTAGCATTCCTGATATTATTCATACCATGATGGTGTTGCAAGCAGCCGCTGCTCTGGCGGTGGCAGCCTCTCCTGTACTTGAACAAAGAGAAAGGCAAGTAAAGACTACTGAACTTCGAAACCAAAAATGCAAATACGGAAGATAAAGTTGGTGTAATGAATTTAGACCTTCAGGGTGAGCTAGTTTATGATAAGCAGTTGGAGCAATCATTATAGGTGCGGAGATTCTGAAACCCAACACAGTTGTTGCCATATCTATTCTGTTTACACCTACAAGAACTCTAGGCCGTAACCTGATATTCCATAGAAAAAAAATATTATAAATAAATTTTTTAAAAAATTGTTATACTAGGTTTTACAGGTAGGGCAAGATTGATTACTGGATTCTCTTATATGCCTCCTCATTTTCCTTCAAAGTGTATTGGTCCTCAGCTCCTCCAGCATAGTAATCATAGTACATTTTGGGGAGAACTTGCCTCGCCAATTCTTGGAAATCTTTCACGTTCACAGGTTCAGGTGCCATTATCATCCTGCAAACAAAATCATTTCTCAATCATATACAAATTTCTAGTGAGAGAGATGGGTTGTTTGGTTCTCACAAGAAAAAAGTCAGCTTTTGATAATATGTGCCATATTTCAATGAGAACTGAGAAATGATGAAAGAAGTAGAACTTGCGTGGTATATATTAAAGAAAACTTGCTTAAACTGAGACAAGCTGAACATACCAATGAGAAGTTTAAACGATAAGCCTTGGAAAGTCCGCCGTAGAAGTGCTGAGAGTGGTTCTCAAACTGTAACTTGCTTTTATGGTCAGTTTTTAGTCTCGTAAAGGTACGACCGTTACCGTGAGAAAAATGAGCTACAATATTATAATATTCTATGTGGGTACAGATATATCCTTCAACAGGTACGTATATTTGAATACGGTTACATTTAAATAAAATATAATTTTCTTTCGAATATAAAAATATTTCATTCAAATATCAATCATATCACATTTTAAATTCAATATAATCACTATTTATTATTTTATTTTTTCTATTATTTTTATTAATTACATCATATATTCTCTTTCTCTCTCTTTTTTTTTCATTATTTTTACCTATCACATCACATATTTATTATTAAAATATAATTTAAATACTTTTCCTGTAAACACACATTGTATTTAAATACAATACTAATACTTTTCCTCCAAACACAAATTGCATTCAATATATTACATTCAAACGTAATATAAATACAATGCATTCACCAAACGGATCAATAATCTTTTAAGTTTAAATGTCTTATTTGTCCCCATGCTGGTAGGCGGCTCATAAAAAAATCACTCTTTCTTTAAGGCCTTTTGATGTCCAAAACAATGAAGTTATAGGACAACGGCGTTTTCCGTCTCTAAGAAAGTGATATTTTAATGTCAACATATCACTGGCTCCTACCTTTAGGCTTTATCCATAGTTTTACATGCTAGGCTGCTATCAAAACAGTCCAAAACCACCCTTTTAGGGGAAAAAAAAAAAAAGAGGGAATTTTTTAAAGGAATGCTATGTTAAAACAATTCTCTTTTTCTCTCTTTTTAATGTCAACATAATCACACTGTAATTTTTTATTAATTACATCATATATTCTCTTTCTCTCTTTTTTTTCCCTCTATTTTTACCCATCACATCACATATTTATTATTAAAATATAATTCAAATACTTTTCATCCAAATACATATTGTATTCAAATGCAATGCTAATACTTTTTCTCCAAACACAAATTACATTCAATACATTGCATTCAAACGTAATATAAATGCAATGCATTCACCAAACGGACCAATAATCTTTTAAGTTTAAATCTGTTGTTTGTCCCCATGCTGGTAAGTGGCTCATAAAAGAATCACTCTTTCTTTAAGGTCTTTTGATGTCCAAAACAATGAAGTTCTAGGACAACGGCGTTTTCCGTCTCTAAGAAAGTGATATTTTAATGTCAACATATCACTGGCTCCTACCTTTAGGCTTTATCCATAGTTTTACATGCGAGGCTGCTGTCAAAATAGTCCAAAACCACCCTTTTAGGGGGGGGGGGGGGGGGGGGGAAGGGAGGGGACAATTCTGTCTCTTTCTTTTTAATGTCAACATAATCACACTGTAATTTTTTATTAATTACATCCTATATTCTCTTTTTCATTATTAAAATACAATTCAAATACTTTTCATCCAAACGGACCAATAATCTTTTAAGTTTAAATGTCTTATTTGTCCTCATGCTGGTAGGCGGCTCATAAAAGAATCACTCTTTCTTTAAGGTCTTTTCCTGTCCAAAACAATGAAGTTCTAGGACAACGGTGTTTTTCATGTCTAAGAAAGTGATATTTTAATGTCAACATATCACTGGCTTCTACCTTTAGGCTTTATCCATAGTTTTACATGCTCGGCTACTGTCAAAACGGTCCAAAACCACCCTTTTAGAGGGGGGAGGGGGAAAAAGAGGGAATTTTTTTAAGGAATGCTTGTGATAACTCTGTTATCATAGCTATTTTTAAGACTAAAAGTGTGCTTGGTCCAATGAGTTTTTAGTGATTTATTAGTTTTCTATAGCATTTCTAGTATCATATGCAAAATTTTATTTTAGATTGTTGAATTTAGATTTTCAAGTAAGTTTTTAATGTTTTGAAGTATTTTATAGATTTGAAATGTTAAAGGCTTTTTGAAAAAGAAAATTCATGCTTTGGGTAAGAAGGAAATGCAAGATTGGAGCAAAATAGGAAGGATGCTTGATTTCAGGTGATGCTGCAGCATTACAGGAGCAACTGGGCAGAGTTTAATAAACCAGGTTGACAAGTCGAAGCACAGCTAGCAGTATATTTAGTTGCTGACCTGAGGCAGAAAAAGACAAGTAAGTGAGCTGTCTCTCACTAAAGAAACCAAGCAAAATCTCAGCCTTTGAATTGGAGACACATATCCATTCCTCTTTTACCCTAACATTTACAAAGGACATTTTGCCTTTAGTTGGAGGAGGTGATGGCAGACAAACAGCATGTGAATCGAAAAAAGCAGAGAAAAAAGGACAGGTTCAAAGAAGGAAAGAGTACACGGAAAAAGGAGGGGGATCTTCAGCCATTTCCGGAAGGGGTAGCTAGAAGTACCACGATCAACACGTGTGCTTGACAACTCTGTTTGTTGCCTTTTCCAATTTATTTTTGGTTATATTTTCACCCTTTCCCTTCTTGAACAATGTCTAGATTCGTTTAGTTTTTCTGTGGACAAACAGCCATGAACTAAATTTACTTTTTCCTGGGATGATAAAGTACCCGAACTTGTAATTAAGAAGTGAATGCTTAACTTGCTATTTTAATGTTAATCAGTTCATTCAATATTAATTTACTTGTTTATTTTGTGTTCATTGATTGGCCATCTCGAGTATAAAACTGAGATTTTAATCGGTTGGAAAACTGATTGGAATTGGACAGCTATTGAATGATGTGTGTTTGGTTAGTTTTGTGAAAAAAACTAACTAGATTTTGCAAGTTAAGCAGGAATTCATATTTGCCTCACATAACCAATCATGAACGTGATTTTAATTTAACCTCATATTTTATTTTGCCATAGGAATATGTTAAATATAAAGGAAAGAGGTAGAAGCATAAGTAATTCGAAAGAATCTTGTGAAATATTGAATTCTAGGTTAACTAAGGAACATTGCAGTAGCGTTGCTGTAGCATACATTGACAGATTACAAGGGAGGGGAAATTGATTATTAGTCAATTCATTTCAGCTTGGTTGTTAATCTGTTCTTTTTGATACACACGTTGTTTGCATATTTTTATTTCCTGGTATCGCGTTAGTTATATTTTGATTATAGCTCATTATTAAATTTTGTAATTACTTGGTTTAACTTTTCTTTAAGATTTTTAGTGATAACAGTCTCTGTGGGATGATATTCTACTCATTCACTGTATTACTTGAGCGAACTGTGTATTTGCAGAAAATTCCCATCAAGAATGCTATAAAAAAACACATTTTTAAAATATTAATTCATGTGTAATAATTTTAAGATTTTTTATTCTCTTAAATGTCAAATGAAAAGTGATTTTATGGGGAAAAAAATCTAATCATAAAGCAAAAATACTATATTAAAAAGGTTATTTTTACAATTTTATAAAACGAAAAGGTTTTTTGAGAAATGCCCTGGAAAGAACACTTCTCTAATATATTTGTCTCATATATATAATTTTAAGATTTTTACCCTCTTAAAATATTAGATAAAAAGTGATTTTAGGGAAAAAAAAATTTGGGGCCTATTTCAATCCAATGCTTAGAGACTTTTTTGGGTTAGAAAAAAGCTATTTTAAAATAAATGTTTGGGAGATAAAACTGTTTGATAGGAAAAACAATATAAAATTTTAAAAAAAATCAATATGGATATTGTTTTGTTCTTCTCGAAATTTTATGTAATTTAAAAAAAATCATCTCATTTGGACTTGTATACGTAAGTTTATGAACTTTTAAAGTTTGAAATTTATTATAATATTTTTTATATATAAATAGTAAAAAGTGATGAAGTGTTAAAAAAAAGGTACTTTGGAGACATGCGTTTTGACCCCCCAAATGGGCCCTTGATCAAGAGCAAAAATTCCTTAACATGTATACAAAAATGTTATTTTCATAATTTTCTAAAAAAAAAGGTTTTTTGAGAAATGTCTAGAAAGAACACTTCTTTAATATATTTGTCTCATATATATAATTTTAAGATTTTTACCCTCTTAAAATATTAGATAAAAAGTGATTTTAGGGAAAAAAAAATTTGGGCCCTATTTCAATCCAATGCTTAGAGACTTTTTTGGGTTGAAAAAAAGTTATTTTCAAAAAAAAAATGTTTGGGGGATAAAACTGTTTGATAGAAAAAACAATATAAAATTTTTTAAAAAAATCAATATGGATATTGTTTTGTTCTTCTCGAAATTTTATGTAATTTAAAAAAATCATCTCATTTGGACTTGTATACGTAAGTTTATGAACTTTTAAAGTTTGAAATTTATTATAATATTTTTTATATATAAATAGTAAAAAGTGATGAAGTGTTAAAAAAAAGGTACTTTGGAGACATGCGTTTTGACCCCCCAAATGGACCCTTGATCAAGAGCAAAAATTCCTTAACATGTATACAAAAAGGTTATTTTCATAATTTTCTAAAAAAAAAAAAGGTTTTTTGAGAAATGTGTAGAAAGAACACTTCTCTAATACATTTGTCTCATTTGTAATAATTTTAGAATTTTTTTCCTCTTACAATGTCAAATCAACGATAGTTTCTAGGTAAAAATTTGAATTATAGAACAGAAATCCTAAACATGAACACTATAGACACTATTTCCATAATTTTCTATATAAAAAAAAAAGATTTTGAAGAATGCTCAAACAAGCACGTCTTTGAAATATTGTTTCATATACAATAATTTCAATATTTTTGTCCTCTTACAACATTAAATAAAAAGTGAAGTAAAAAACAGAATTATGAGGAAAAAAAAATCCTAAACATTTGTATTAAAGGGCTATTCTCACAGTTTTGTTAAAAAAAAAAAAACTAAAATGATGATAAGTCGCTTGAGAAAAATTACCCTAGAAAATCTACTGAATAAAGAATAAATAAAATTACGATTTGGTACCTTATTTAATCAAATCTCAAATTACCTTATAACCTCAAAACAAGAAGATATGGGATTCATCTGGTTTGTATGTTTTTTTTTTTTTTTAAATAGAAAGGATAAGGAAAATAGGTCAAAAGTTAGAGGGAATAAAAATAAATAGACCAAAAGTTTTACTTTAGTAGTAAATAGCATATTCAAGTATAAATTTAAATTTACACATATTCGAAATCTCAAAAATAATTCTATTAATTTATTGTGTAAATACAAAATTTATACTTAACTTACACTCAATTTACACTATAATATTTATACTTAATTTACACTCAATTTACATAGTAAATATAACATTTACACTGAATTTACAAAAAAATCCATGGTATCACTATGCCAATTTCCCAAAATTCTAAGCCATAAAATCAAAGGAAATTACACCGATGGCAAGCTCTAGTGGCCAGCGACTAACAACACCACCAAACTCGTTAATTTGATGACAAATCATTAGCCTCTCAATGATCTGACAATGGAGAAAACCTCACAGATCTCTCAACGCCTGGTAGCCTCGCTATCTTTTCGATGATGGCCTTGCGATCTTCTCGATAGTGATTTTTATGATGATATGAGGTGGTGTCGATTTTGCTGGATTTTGTTAGTGGAGACATCAATTGAATCCAGGGAATCAAGATCTAAATCGCAAGGTCCGTCAATCGTGAATTTCCATCATAATCTACTACCCGAACTTGACAATACAATTGCAGCGAAAATCACGTCAAAGATATGCTAGATGGCGACGTTACATCGGGATGGTGATTTGCAATTCCAAAGAGATGAAGGAGAAAGAGAGAAGAGTGAGAAAGAATGTGGAGGGAGAAAGAAACAAACAGAAGGAGAAAAAAAAAAGGAAAAGAAAAAAATATAGAGTTGTAAAAATAGAATATTATATAAATATAAATTAGACTATGTTATTAATTTTTAAAGTTTTTAAATTATATTATTTATTTTTAAACCATGTTATTTATTTTTAAACCATAAACTAATTGGCCTATATCATATAATTCCCCTTTTTTTATATTGAGAAGTCACTTAAATAAGGAAAAAAAGAATTTGGATATGCATCTTTTAATAGAGTAAGATTGCAATAGAGATCTTTTTATATAATTTATCATAGTTTATGAAGGAAATTACTTTTAAACCGTTCAAATTTAACCAATAGACAAGATTGTTGTTTATTATAACTATAGTGTACTTTAGTTAGTATAAAAAAGTTAAAAAAATTGAAGCCAAAAAAAAAAAACCAACCTTCTAGTGTCCCCTAGCCAACTTCCATCGGCGACAGCACCGGCTGACCTTCCACTGGCGGCCCCCTGGCGACTTGACACTGGCACCCCCTGCCATCGTCGACGTCGCCTCGACCTTCCACCCTTTCTCTCTCTCTTTCTCTCTCCGTTTGGGATCACCCTTGCGCAAGCGACGAAGGTCCACGGACAATGAACCATGAAGATGACCTCGAAGATCGACGATGGCCCTTCTCTCTCTCTCTCTCTCTCTCTCTCTCTCTCTCTCTCTCTCTCTCTCTCAGTCTCAGTTGGCAGTGATGACAAGGACAGACCTCGCCATTTGAAGGTTGCCATCATGTTTGCCATTTTTCCTAGTGGGGAAGGTGTTCGCGAAGTCACTAGATGAGGACGGAATTCAACAGATCCAGAATCTTCCATCGGCGACCTCCCCGGACCTTCCACCAGCAACCCGCTTCTCTGTATCTTTCTCTCCCTCCTTCTTGGTCCCAGTCAGCAGCAATGGCGCGTCGGCGACGAAAGTAACTACTCTGGAACCACTGGTTGTGTTAGGGTAGCTTAAGGAAGGGAGATGCGAGAAGATTGACGAAGATGACCTCGTCGGAGAGGAGAAGAGAAGCACCGGTGGACCTTTTTTTTCAGAATTTTTTTTTTGATTTCTCACTTTATTATAATACGAGCTAGTACATTCTATAGTTATCTTTACACAATCATATTTCTAATATTTTAGCCCTTAAATAACATTTAGACAGTTTAAAAAAAAAAGCCATATCGTTTCATAATATAAAAGAATCTCTACCATAGTTTTATCTTTTTTTGTAATAATGAAAAATGTGAAATTTCTTGAAACGCATTTGGATAAATATTAGAAAAAATCATTTTAAAATTAATTTTTAATAAATCTAATAAATCTTATTATATTTTAATAGAATTTATGTAAATTCGTTCCTCTATTTAATATGAACATATTACAAAAATCGACCGGAGAATAAATGGAAAAGTTATGAAATTTTAAACCTTAAAATAGAGGAGAAAAATTTTCGAATATAGAAGTGTTGTTGTTTAAAATGAAATTTTTTGTTTTGAAATTAAAATTCAAATGAATGGATGTTTGGGAAAAGAAAAAAAATGAGTGTGATGTAGTTTTTACAAAGGTGAAAAGTGAATTTGAATTTAAAATTAGCTTTTTGGATTTGAAATAATGTTCGAAACATATCATTAGTTGTTGATTATATAAAAAATAATAATTATCCCTATGTTCCTCTTCTTTCTTTGCACCAATTTTGTTACAAGTAATTTGGCGAACGAACAAGAACAAGAGATAAAAAAAAAAAATGCATCAAGAGAAAGAGGATGGAATATTGAATATGGCAGAAGTTCTTACGGATCTTAGATATTCAAGTACGAGGCAGCGATGTAAATAATTACACAAATTATTTATTTTTATGATCTTATGTGTCTGGTTTTTAATAATATTATACAAACATCTATTTTTAAATAAAAAATCGCATGTAATATTCATTTTCCGTTTTTATATTTAACATCATTTTCCTTATTATGATTCAAATTTTTTTCTTGCTTTTTTTAATTATTGTTTTATCTTTATCTTTAATTATCAATTTTTTATTATAATGATTATTTGTTAGTATAATTTAGGTTTTTAATAAACATATATCTTAAGATGATTTAGGTTTCTTATAAACCAATTTTTTTAGCATGATTTAGGTTTTTTATGATAATTATAGTGTTATCATGGTAATATCTTCTTTCTATTGTTATTGGTTTTGTTTTAGTAGTTAGTTTCTAAAGTTTAAATGTGGTATGAATTTACTTATTTCTCCATGATAATTACTTATCATTACAATGTTTTTTTTTAATATGGTATGATATTTCTTTTTCTTATCATTATGATGTCTTTTTTTAGGTTTTAAACCGTTTTCTTTTTCTTTTTTTTTTAACAATAGCTATTTAATTTTTTTATATATTTGTTATGAATTTTAACTTAATGACCATTTATTCATTATGATAATAGTTTTCACATACCAGACAACTTATACATGCTATAATCCTTATTTCTTTAAAATATATACAGTAATATGATCTTTCTCTCCCCCACACCAACAACCCCACCCCACCCCACCCCACACACACCACCCCCCACCCCCCCCCCCCCCCAAACATTTTATAAAAGATTTTCCTTGATCTGACATGATCATTTGATGTATCAGATACGTTTGATCACCTCAAGTAAGGCAGAAAAGCAAGCGAAATATTAATTATTTTTGTTTATTTTGCCACAGTTTATGGATATTAAAACTCAGCTGAGTAACTTTAAGAAAGTGGAGAAGCAATTGGGACACAAACTAGGTGGTGAAGAATGCAAAGCAATGTTATCCACGGGTGTTTACTTATTAGCATCGGTGGCAACAATTATTTTGCGGCCTTTCCAGAAAATTCTGGTTTCCATGTGTCTCGGGAAGAATCTGTTGCCATGGTGATTGGCAATATAAAAAATGCTATCCAAGTAATTATTATATAGATTGTCTTTTTTTTTTTAACACATGACAAGATTTGCACATATATAATGAGTGTGTTTTGCAAGTGTGGTGATCAACAGTTATGTTTGATTTTCATCAGTCAGAAAGTATACAACATAGGAGGAAGGAAATTCGGTTTTCTGAACGTGTCGCCTATAGGTTGTCAAAGCACTTGATTCGGCAAGAAAGGGCGGCTGCAAGAAAGAACTCACAGAAGTGGCACATAAATGGCAAGGCTACACAACATAGCACTTTCTCAAGCCCTCCAAAAGCTAGAGATCACATGCTTCAAAAACTCGTTGCACAATTTCTTCGCTTCTTTAAATGAAATATCGGAGAATCCATCAAAATACGGTAATTGAAGAGGACGGGAACTTTAGCTGTTTGCTGTTCTATCTATTCTTTTCTTTTGCTTTTGTCCTACATCATAGGTTTGATTCATCTGTCCTTGAAGGTTTCGGGGAAGTGGAGATGGCGTGTTGCGGTGACAGTCCCTATAGAGGATTGTCTGGCTGTTGATCGCAAACAAGGGGTTACGAGTCATGTGAGAATCCAACTGATTTCCTCATTCTACTGAGAAGGCCAACAAGCAATTTGCCAAGCTATTTTGGAGTGGAAACTCTGATACTGCTGGGCCTTAAAATCTCAAATCATTGTTTGAACTTGACAAAAAATGCAGACCTAATCTCAGCAGCAGTTAGTCACAAAAGCATTATTTCCTGCATCTGCATATATAAAGGACTTGGAATAAGGACTTGAGGCGCTCATTGCCAGCGTTCTTGGATCTCATAAGCTGTCCTATAAAAATGCCAAATTGTTTTTGCATGCTTCTTCGTACTTTGTCCTACGTTAATATTTTCTTGAATATCTCAATTTCCCAACGAACAGCTAGCCTCTACAACTTTGATAAACATTTCTGTTTTTACTAGGTCTATTCGTTCATTGATGTTTTCTTAAATATCTGCTGCTTTAGAATGGAAAAAACGACAACATCTAAAACAAGGATAACACGATAAATAACATAAGCCAAAACCAAGTATCCTTATGTACTTGTAGACAGAGAAATAGATAGTTTACTATATAGTCCTTATCTGTCCGCAACATATGAAATAATAATGCTATTCAAAAGAAACTAAAGCTTTGAATGGAGTCTGTCATGCTCTGTCATCACATGACTCCGAGTAATATACTTAATACTAGGACAACCCGAAAGGGCCATAGTGAGCTCAAGCTCATTCTTCAGCATTTCAATCACGCTTTTCACCCCATTTTCCCCCATTGCTGCTAGGCCGTAGATGATTGGCCTCCCAACCTGCAGTGTTTCAACTATGAAATTGAAGAGATGTACAAGCAATCTAAGAGGCACAGAAATTTCGATTTACTAGTCTATATAGGGTGAGAATAACCAATGATTTCCGCCTAGGACTAGAAAGAAAATTAAACTGCAAAAGGAGGAGACCAAAACGCTAGATTATACTAAAACGTGGAAGAGCTTACAAGTACAGCTTGCGCGCCAAGGGCTAACGCTTTGAATACATCTGTTCCTCGCCGCACTCCACCGTCGAGAAGAACTGGAATTTTCCCTCCAACAACTTGAACCACCTGCAGTAATGACACTCAGAAGTAAGACTCACTAAAGCCAAAAGAAAATTTGCAGCAATAAGAGTATAATCTATTGCGATACTCACCTCTTCCAAGACAGAGAGAGTTGCAGGACTATAATCTAGTTGGCGAGCTCCATGATTAGAGACAACAATTCCGGAAACACCAGTTTCAACAGCCTTGATTGCTGAAAGGGGTGGAACATCTTAACAGTGAGAATGGCAGATCAAATAAATCAAGCATATATTGTAAGACCTTTTTTGGTTGCTTGATTATAGCCATTCACAGATATATTTGCAGAGAGTTCCAAAATTTTTATTGCTTCAATTTTGTTATGCAATCCGTACGGTAGAGTTATATTACGACGATACACAGATATCAGAAGATGGAGCAGTGATGTTACCATCCTCGCCAGTGAGTACCCCCTTGATCAGTATTGGCAAGTTTGTAATAGATCTTAACCATTGCAAGTCCTGCGGAGGTTATAGGTTATAATACACTAAATAAGCAGGCAGGGAGAAGAAGATTCAAAATGTAAATTATTCGCAAAAGATATTTGCTGTAGAATGTGACAAGGTCATAGCTAAATGATTCATGCATTACCTCCCAACATAGAGAATCATCAAGGATCCCTTTGGCAAAAGCTCCTAGGTTTGAGCCATCATCCTGAAAATATACATTTTTCTAAACTATAAATGTACTAGTTTAATTAGAGTATTTTAAAGACAGTAAGGTGTTTACTATGAATATGTACGCATATATATTGTGTAAATCATATACATGAACATGTAGATGCAAATAGATGAGAGTCTAAGACATCCAACTAGTCAGATGTCTTTTGTCATTGAATTTAAGGCATTTCTTAAAACTAACATGTCTTTGAACAGACTTAGTGATTTGTGGATTTCCAAATAATTATCCTACAATTCCTTATCATGTTCCTAAGCTAACAAAATTATGTGGTACATTTGAGGAAATGAACTGCTCCACTCACACCAACAACTTCAGTCGAGATAAGGCCTTCGAAATTCTTCAACCGAGGTGCAACCATTCTGCATAAGTTGTCAGAGGCACGTTTCAAATGAGAAACATATAGCAACGACATAAAAAGACTTGACATCAATTAATTCAATAGAGTCGGACACTATAAATTCATGTTCATATAAAAAGACTAATTACTTGTTTCTTATGTCTGCCTCCCTTCGACCAAGTCTCGGAGCATCAACAGTCAAGACAATAGCCTTGAATCCATTTCTTTCAGCTCTCTTCACTAACTGAGCTGATACATCCCGTCTCTTATAGACCTACTCTTTATAAGATTCAACATTGCAGCTTTAATTATTGTTGATCTCACGAAGAAAATAACAACATTAATAGCAACCTTAACAAGCTGAAGATAAGAGAAGAGGTTGAGAAGGACAGCATACGGATAACTGTAAGAACCGAACGGCATTGCAGCTGGAAGCAACCTCCTCCACAGTGCAAGTAGACATGGTTGATAAAACCTAAAACATAAGAGTAAAACGAGCTATACATTAAGAGCAGTGTTAGGAAGCCCAACTCCAATCCGTACTTCTTAGTACCAACTCATGCACTAGTGAGTTGTCATCTTTTCATCGGTTGATCCGATCTTTAAATAGTAATTAATGTAATAATTTTTTGAGCACCTACTAGCAGAAAAAATGACAACCAAAATACCATGCAAGTCAAAATAAAAAATTTAGGACTAGAGTTAGCACTCCTAGCATTATTCTTACCATGATGGTGTTGCATGCAGCCGCTGCTCTGGCGGTAGCAGCCTCTCCTGCACTCAAACAAAGAGAAAGGCAAGTAAATACTACTAAACTCTGAAATCAAAAGAGCAAATACGGAAAATAAACTAATAAAGTTAGTCTGTTGAATTTAGACCATCAGGGTGAGCTAATTGATGATAAGCAGTCGGAGCAATCATTATAGGCGCGGAGATTCTGAAACCCAACACAGTTGTTGCCATATCTATTCTGCGTACACATGCAAGAACTCTCGGCCGTAACCTGAAATTCCATAGAAAAAATATTATAAATAAATCTAAAAAAAACTTGTTATTACTAAGTATTACAGGTTGGGCAAGATTGATTACGGGATTTTTTGAAACGCCTCCTCATTTTCCTTCAAAGTGTATTGGTCCTCGGCTCCTCCAGCATAGTACTCATAGTACATTTTGGGGAGAACTTGCCTCGCCAATTCTTGGAAATCTTTCACGTTCACAGGTTTAGGTGCCATTATCATCCTGCAAACAAAATCATTTCTCAATCATATACAAATTTCTAGAGAAAGAGAAGAATGGTTTGTTTTTCACAAGAAAAAAGTTTTTGATAACATGCACCGTATACTAATGAGAACCGAGAAATGATGAAAGAAGAACAGAAAGATTTAAGACTAGAGAGAGGCACTAGAACTTGCATGATACAAAAGAAAAACTAAATTAAACAGAGACAAGCTAAACATACCTATGAGAAGTTGGATCTGATCAAGCCTAGGAAAGTCCGCTGTAGAAGTGCTGAGGCCTGAGAGTAGAATTAATCTGTAACTTGTTTTTATAGTCAGTTCTTAGTTTTGTAACAGTCTGACCGTTACAGGTCTTTAGTGAGAGAAAGGAGTTATAATATTATAATTATCTATGTGGCGTCCAGAGAAATGGTATTTTTGTTTAAATGTCTTCTTTGCCCCCAACATTGGATGGCAACTTATAAGGTTAATAATTTAAATCAAGACACTATATTTTGGTACAAAATGAACGGGTTTAGATTTTCGATAAATAAGTTTTGGTAAAAAAACAGATTCATACAATTAGTACTATTAATGAACAGGTCAGGTTTAAATTTATCTTCTATCACATATTGACATAAATTGATCCGATTAACTATATATATTATATTTTACGTAATTATATATGATATAAAATAAAAATCTTCTTATTTAATAAAATATACATAATATGAATTTTAAAATTTTATAAGTAAATTTCATTTATTTTTTACTAAAAAAAAGATATACTTATTAATAAATTTGTCAAAATATCATAATTATATTGAATAAATCATTATTTTATTTATTATTAATTTAAATTGATTAATTTAGACGGATAAAATTAACACAATTAATAAATATGTTGGGTTTGAATTTGATATTTTAACATGTATATTAAATGAGTCGAGTTTAAAATTAATGTAATAATATCAATTGAATAGTATAACATGATACAAATATGATATAATAACACCAATTATCAGCGTTTGTGGCTGGTGAATGAATCACCCTTTCGTTAAGGTCATTTGCTGTCCTAAACAATTCAGTTTTTGGTTTAGTTGGACAACGGCGTTTTTGTTGCCCCAGAAGCTGATATTCCGACGGCAAAATCTCACTGGGCTAATACTATCAGCCCGTAGTTTTGCATGTTTAGCTGCAGTCAAAGAGTCCAAAACCACACCTTTTTTTCGTTATTAAAACAAAAAAAAGACACAACTACGACAACTAGAATGATGACAATTAGCTTGAGAAAAATGACACCCACAAAATCCACTGAATAAGGGACAAGAAAATTACAAACCTCACAACCTCGAAACAAGGAAAAAATATTCCCATGCTGCAAAGTGCCAAGGAATCAAATCATTTACTAACTTGAAAATCACCAGAACTAATAATGTACTAATACAGTCTGCAAAACAAGAACTAATAATGCTTTTCAAAAGAAACTAAAGCTTGGAATGGAGTCTCTCACGCTCAGTCATCACATGATTCCGGGTAATATCCTTAATACTAGGACAACCCGAAAGGGCCATAGTGAGCTCAAGCTCATTCTTCAGCATTTCAATCACGCTTTTCACCCCATTTTCCCCCATTGCTGCCAGGCCATAGACAACTGGCCTCCCAACCTGCAGTATTTCAGCAATGAAATTGGAGAGATGTACGAGCGATCTAAAAAGCAAATATATTTCAGTTTACCAGTCTATAGAGTGTGAATTCAAGTTATAACCGATGATTTCCACCTAGAACTAGAAAGAAAATTAAGTGCGAAAGAAGGAGACCAAAAAGCTAAGATTTTACTAAAACGTTAAGAGCTTACAAGTACAGCTTGCGCACCAAAGGCTAAGGCCTTGAATACATCTGTTCCTTGCCGAACCCCACCATCGAGAAGAACTGGAATTTTCCCTCCAACCGCTTGAACCACCTGTAGTGATGACAATCAGAAGTTGTTAAAACCGTAGCTCGCTAAAGCCAAGAGAAAACTAGCAGCAATAAGAGTATAATCAATTGCAACACTTAACCTCTTCTAGGACAGAGATAGTTGCGGGCCTATAGTCTAATTGGCGAGCTCCATGGTTAGATACAACAATCCCGGAAACACCAGTTTCAACAGCCTTTATTGCTGAAAGTGGTGGAACATCTTAATAATGAGAATGGCAGGTCAAATAAATCGTGCATATCAAAGTGATAAAGAGGATCGTAAGAGGTTTTTTGTTGCTTGCAAATAGTCAATCACACATATATTTGCATAAGATACCAAGATTTCGATTCATAAAATTTGGCTTTGCAGTCCATACAATAGCTTTATCCTACAAAGTGACACAAGTATCAAAAGATGGAGTCTTCCTGTTACCATCTTCGCAAGTAAGTACCCCCTTGATCAG
The DNA here is from genome assembly GCA_035233585.1 of Antiaris toxicaria. Lineage (NCBI taxonomy): Eukaryota > Viridiplantae > Streptophyta > Magnoliopsida > Rosales > Moraceae > Antiaris > Antiaris toxicaria. Next base: position 109,080,406 of record CP141154.1, on the reverse strand, counting down.
TATTGGCAAGTTTGTAATAGATTTTAACCATTGCAAGTCCTGCAGAGTGTGGAATGCACTAAATAAGCTTACGGGAAGAAGGAGATTCAGAGCATAAAATATTCAAAAAAAACATATTTCCTTGAGCATGTGATAAGGTCATAACTAACTGATTCAGACATTACCTCCCAACACAGAGACTCATCAAAGGTCGTTTTGGCAAAAGCTTCTAGGTTTGAGCCATCATCCTGAAAAGATAACATTTAAAAAAAAAATTATAAATGCATTTGTTCTAGAATTTCTTAAAGACAGCAACATGTGTGCCATGTACATATATATTAACGTATAAATACATATTGTACAAATTATAACTGTGAATATGTGGATCAAATTGATGCGAGTCAAAGTCATTGAATTTAAAGCATTTCTTAAAACGAACATGTTTTTGAGCAGAATGAATGATTTGTGGATTTCCATACTATTGTTCTACATGCATCTTAAGATCGAACCTTTAGTAGAAATGCTTTTTCATATTCCTAAGCTTTAACAAAAAAAAAAAAAAAAAAGTATATTTGAGGAAATGAACTACTCCACTCACATCAATAACTTCAGTCGATATAAGGCCTTCAAAATTCTTCAACTGAGGCGCAACCATTCTGCAGAGCATGAGAGTCATGTTTCTATTGGGAATTGGACAAATTCCAATTCCCTTTCAGGATCTTACTTGTGTGAAAAAATAAAAAACTGACACTAAGAATGTTATCCTGTGGAAAACCTTTCAATTTAGTAAAGAAAAACCATGACACACACAGAGAAAAACTTTCACTATAAAAATGAGTATACAACAAACTCTTAACTTTTAGTAGTAATTTGAGGAACACTCTCAACAAAAACTCTCTTACACTCACAAGTGTGGTAATCTAACTATTTTCTCTACAAAGTAAAACTGTCGTAGGTATACAAAACTCTCTGTTAGTAGCTTTATTTTTGCTACTAAAATACCTCTCAGCAGACCTCTCTTACTGTCCTCTTCTGCTTTTGTTGTAGCTTCTTTTTCTCTCTGCAGCTTTTGCAGCTTGCTCTCTGCGCTGAAGTAAGAAGGGCTCTTAGAGCCCCAAAGATGCATTTTATGCGTTTTCCTTCCACCCTCTTTTAGGTGTGGCCCCACCAAAATTGTTTAAAAAAAAAAAGGCAAAAGCATGGGTACCGAAAACGACGCCCACAGTAAAGAAAAAGAAAAAAAAAAGAAGAAGAAGAAGAAGAAAGACAACAAATGTAGGCGTCGAAATTTGGCGCCCACAAATGTGTTTTCATTGCATTGGGGCTCTATAAATAGAGCCCTCCTCCCTTCAGTCATTCAAAAAAGCTTCAACAAAAAAAAGCGAGTTGCAGCAGAAAAAAAAAAAAAAAAAAAAAGGGAAGCAATAACAGAAATCTGCATAGAAATTCCACTAGCAAAATTATGCTATTGAGAGAGAGTTTTGTGTACATACAAAGTGTTTTATTTTGTAGAGAAAATAGTGAGATTCACTATTTTCTCTACAAAGTAAAATTTTTGTAATAAAACTCTCTCATAGTAACTTTATTTTTGCTACTAGAATATCTCTCAATAGATCTCTCTTTATGTACTCTTCTACTTTTATTGCAACTTCTTTTTCTCTCTGTAGCTTTTGCAGCTTGCTCGCTATGCTGAAGTGAGAGGGGCTCTATATAGAGTCCCGAAAACGCGTTTTACGCATTTTCCTTCCACCCCCCATTTTTTCTTTGCTGTGAGTGCCATTTTCGACCTCTATATTTTTCTGTCTTTCTCTTCTCTTTTTTTTTTTTTTTCCTTTTCTTTTGTTGTAGACGCTGTTTTCGACACCCACACTTTTGTCTTTTTTTTTTTTTTATATATATACAATTGTGGTGGGGCCACACCTAAAGAAAAAAGAAAAGCTAACAATTTTAAATGAGACACATAGCATTTAGCTCCAACAAGAAAGACTTGACATCAATGAATTCGATAGAGTTAGATACTAAAAATTCGTGTTCATATGAAACAATAATTTACTTGTTCTTTATGTCTGCTTCCCTTCGACCAAGTCTAGGAGCATCAACAGTCAAGACAATAGCCTTGAATCCGTTTCTTTCAGCTCTCTTCACTAGCTGAGCTGATACATCCCGTCTCTTATAGACCTGTTCTTCATAAGATTCAATATTACAGCTTTAACTATTTTCAGTCTCATGAAGAAAATAACAATATTAATAGCAACACCAACAAGCTGAAAATTAGAGGACCAGTTAAGGAGGACAGCTTACGTATAACTGTAAGAACCGAACAGCGTTGCAGCTGGACGCAACTTCCTCCAAAGTGCAAGTAGACATAGTTGATAATACCTAAACCATAAATTAAAAATAGCTGTCTTATGCAGGAAAAGAAAAGGCAAACTATGCTAACGGAGCAGTGCTAGAGAGCCAACCTCTAATCACAATTTTTTAATACTAACTCATATGTTGGTGAATTATTATATTTTCACCTGCAAATTAAATCTTCTAATATTGATTGACGTGACAAGTTTTTGAACACGTACCAATAGCAAAAATGACAACTTATACATAATGTAAGTGGGGTTAAAAAGTTAGACTAGAGTACTCTAGCATTATTCATACCATGATGGTGTTGCAAGCAGCCGCTGCTCTGGCTGTGGCAACCTCTCCTGTACTCGAACAAAGAGAAAGGCAAGTAAAGACTACTAAACTCTGAAACCAAAAGAACAAATATGGAAAATAAACCAATAAAGTTAGTCTGTTGAATTTAGACCTTCAGGATGAGCTAATTGATGATAAGCAGTCGGAGCAATCATTATAGGCGCGGAGATTCTGAAACCCAACACAGTTGTTGCCATATCTATTCTGCTTACACCTGCAAGAACTCTCGGCCGTAACCTGAAATTCCATAGACAAAATATTATAAATAAATTTAAAAAGAAAAAAAAAAGTGTTATTACTAAGTGTTACAGGTAGGGCAAAATTGATTACTGGATTCTTTGAAATGCCTCCTCATTTTCCTTCAAAGTGTATTGGTCCTCAGCTCCACCAGCAAAGTAATCATAATACATTTTGGGGAGAACTTGCCTCGCCAATTCTGGGAAATCTTTCACGTTCACAGGTTCTGGTGCCATTATCATCCTGCAAACAAAATCATTTCTCAATCATATACAAATTTCTAGAGAGAGAGAGAGAGAGAGAGAGAGAGAGAGAGAGGGAGGGAGAGAGATGAGTTGTTTGGTTGTCCAAAGAAAAAAGTTTTAGTTAAAGAGTGCCGCATATATTTGACGAAAGAAGAAGAAGAAGAAGAAGAAGAAGAGAGAAAGGCACAAGATGTTGCATGAAATATCAAAGAAAACTGGGTTAAACTGAGACAAGCTAATCATACCAATGAGAAGTTGGATCTGAGCAAGCCTTGGAAAGTCCGATGTAGAAGCACTGCTGAGCGTTGAAAAAATCTACGATGTCCTATGGAAGAACTTTCGAGTAAGAGTTTTTTTTTTTTATAGTGAAGGTCACTTTCAGTTCGAAAGCCTTAAGGGAAAAAAAGGGTAATATATATATATATATGTATATATATATATTCAACCAAAAAAAAAAAGGAAAAGGGAAAAAATAACATAAGAATAATTATGTGGGTACAGAGAGACAGAGCCCTTTTTTTGTTTAATTGTCTTCTTTGCCCCCATGTTGGTTGGCGGCCACGAATGAATCACCCTTTCTGAAGGGTCATTTTTCGTCTAAAATAATGAAGTTTTAGGACGACCTTTTGCTTTTTTTTTTTTAATTTTTGGTAAATGAAAAAAAAAATTTTTGTTTGGTCTAAATGCTGATTTGTGGATGCATTTGTCAAATGTTTGCATTCTAATATAAAAGTTAAATTGTGTATTTAAATAAAAAGTGTATTTAAATAAATTTTATTAAATATAATATTTAAATAGTTTAAAAATAGGAAACTGATCGTAGTATAAATTTGTAAAATGTGAAAATTTATATTTAGATTTAAATTGAATTAAATTGTTGTAAATAATTGAAAACATTCAAATTGTTTCAATTTCTTTTTCTTTTAATCAACAAATATATAATAGATTGCCTTGCAATAATAACTGCTCCAAAGGTTCGTTCAAACACGGCCTAATGTGAATTTGATGCAATATCTCACTGGGCTACCACTTCTAGCCCATAGCTTTACATGTTTGACTACAGTCAAAGAGTCCAAAACAACGCCCTCAAGCCCAAAAAAGAAAAATTAAAAAAATGCAGTGCTCTTCTTTGTTTCAGCCCAAAAAGGTTTAAAGAAAAAAGAGGTAAAAAAAAAAAGTATCCACTGTGTGAAGAATGAGGAAAATTTCCATTTGGTGCCTCATTTGAATCAAATGCAAAGAACCACACAACCCAAAAACGAGGAAAAAAATTCCCATGCTGCAAATTGCCAAGGAAACCAAAGTCGTTTCCTCTGATTACCAAAAACTTCATTCTTTCTACTACAATGTAAGAAACGAAAAGACATGCCGGCATTCTGCCAATATTTGTTTTATGGCCACATTTATTCCCTCCTTTGGCCACACTCCTCTCTCATACTATGAGAATATTTACATCTGTCTCCATAATAACACCTGCCTTGAGCATAATATCGGCACAAGTTTTGTTGTATACTGTGGTGTCTCCAAGATGGACTCACGAAACGATAATCGTTCGTGCTTCTCAATGGCTGTCTGTGAGTAGTCCTCTCTGGGAATTCCCTTGTCCAATTCGCATGCTCGCTCAAATAGAAGTTAGGCCATTTGTGGTTTGAATGAGGCTGAGAACCCATATGCTGAACTTCATGAATGTCAGGGGCTATTCGCTCTCTGTTACACGGGAATTCCTTTGTCCAATTCATATGCTCACTGAAATAGGAGTTAGGCCCTCTGTGGTTCCAATGGGCCCGAGAATTCATGAGCTGAACTTCATGAATGTCAGCGCTTATCCTCTCTCCGTCACTTAAGCTGCTACTCCCAACCAGGTTCTGAGTGGCTCGATACTTGTCTTGTATTGTATTCATCACCAGTCCACATTTAGTAGTCACTTTGTCGTTTTCAACACGTAAGCCTGAGTTTTGAGCTTCAGGCTGAGGTTGATTTGCCATTTTCGTGAAATTAGCAGATGAGCCTGATTGTTGAGCCTCAGTTGCTGGTTTGCTGGAAACCATAGAAAATCCCAACTGCTGATGTCCAATTGCTTGTTTTTCTGTGTTTAATGAATTAATTGATATGCCCAAAGTTTGTGGTTGAAGTGAGGGTTTTGGTACCAAGGTAGAGTCAGAATGAGACTGGTTTCTGTTTACCTCCTTTCTTGAGATCCTGAAGCACAGAAAATTTGATCATTAATGGTACAAAGAGAAGAAATGATCTGTTTTAACTGGACAGGTATGAACAACATAAACAAATACTTCCCATATGGTTTATATTGACTACCTATTTGCCTTTAGCATTTTTCTCTTTTCCTTCTCTTGGATCCTCACTTCTCTATCAGATCTGGCAAGAGATCCCCTTGAATGCTTTTCTGCCAGAATTTTCTGCCTCTCCCCTTCATCTTCCCATCTCTAAAATTTACATTAGAATGATTTAATTACTAACACACATAATCAACTCTCAAGAAAGAGGAAGAAAAATCATTAAAATAAGGGACCTGTCTCAAAGTTTTTAGTCGGTAAAGATTTCGTCCCTTGATAAGTAGGGGATGAAGTGGGGGGAGTGGTCTCTCCCCTTTGCTCCATAGCACTTCAATCTGGTGAAAATAGCAAAGAAGCTGCATTTAACAACTTTAATAAAGAATTGAGATTACCACCCAAAAAAGAAGTAACGAAGTGTGCGTACTTAAAAATCATAGAAAACTCAATCATATGTTCAATGCACTAGCAATGATGGTCTACAATTGCACCTACCTATGCATATTATTATATCTACCATCTCATCAATGATTCAGTGACATCTAATATTCAGTTCATCCGAAAAAAGTTAAAAAAGAACAAAAGCCATTAGCACTTGTTAATCTATTTCTTTACATTCCACTTTCTACCCAACTCACCGTAAATGTATGTTGTTGTTTGGCTGCACCATAGCTTTCTTTCACAACACGGCCTGCAACAATCCTTGTACCACAAGGACCCCCACTAGAACTCCGCGATGCTATATTGAACCTGCATTGAGTAGTCCCAAGCAAATATGACGCAGCACTGTGTATTAGTGAGGTTGCATAAACATTATGTATTCGTCAAAAGTCATAGCTCGACCACTTCAATTACATTCCAAATAACATTATGCAATTGTAAAAGAAGAACACTGCACCTTTCTCATCTAGTTTTCATACAAATGAAACAAGGAATCACATATTTATTTTCTAGTACAAGAAAAAGAAAAGATTACATGTCGTAAACATTTTGCTCAAACAGAACTACATCGCCAGCACAAGCATCGCCTGCATTAAAAAAGACCTATTCTTAGCGTGCCTAAGGCAAATGAGAAACTATAATTACACATAAGAACATGTGCATCTAGTCCATACCTTTACAACTCAATTCAAAGCTAGACGCAGGGTACTTCTTCTCCCCACCACCATTCAAAATCCTTAAAAACACGAATAAACAACAACATTAACAGCTTCAAACCAATTTTTTCCTACAGCAGCCAAAACATAGTCAATAAAAATTACTCTTGGTACTCCTTAATGCGCTGAATGAGTGTGCCTTTGTTGCCTGTCAGTCGCAATCCATTCTTCCTCAAGTAAACCTTACATTGGTCCACTTTCAACTTCTCAATCTGGCCCGCTGCCGCCAAATATATATACATATATAAAATATATAATGAACAAAATTTTATGCAGCAATAGTAGTTCATGATTTCGCATGTTAAATCTAGTTAAAATCACATAAAAAGATAAGTAAAATTGACAAAATCTAATAAAAATATAATGGTTCAAAACGGCGTCTTACCGGCTCATAATTTTATACTAACTATACCATTAAACCCAAAAAGATATTACTCATCCTATACTATTCACGAACAAGCAAATAAAACAATAAACATAGAGAAAGGAATAAAATTTAGTACCAAAAATTCAATCTTTACACGACTTAAAAGAATGGATAAGAAAAGGAGAAAACTTTCATAAGCCAAACCTCCGATCATTCGTTCAACTTGGTGAAAACTTTTCTCGTCAGCCTCATCAAGTTCAGGCAAATCCGAGTCCGCCTCGTTGGCGAGATCAACAGCTTCAACCAAACTGAAAAATGCAAAATACCCATTACTCTGATTAACCTCAAAATCAAAATAATGAAAAGCCTCCATTTAATCGGACACTAACCGGGCCTTAGCTTTCTTTGTCTTCTTGTTGTTGTTGATTGAGAGCTTGGAAAGCTTGGAATGGGTTTGTTCAAGAATGGTGTGAGTCGAGTCATTGTCGGAATCGTTCGAGCTGTACTCGCCGGAGCCTGATTCTGTACTTGCAGATAAATCTTCATCTTCTATTCCGATTTCCATGGATGGATTTCAATTCAAAAAACACAATCAACCGGTGTTCTTAGCATGAAAGGGCGATTTGCCCTCTTAAACCCAAGTTCAAAATTGAAAAACCTCAATAGAAATGGGACCAATTCTAGACGTTCGAACTTCGAAGTCAAATGGATCTTTTGGTTGATCATGCTTCTTATGGGCCGAAGTAGAAAAATGGGAATTGCTGTGAAGACGAAATTGGAACGGCAGAATAAACAGGATATTACTGACTTTAAAAATTTTTAATTTTGATAATTTATCTTTATAAACTTGTTTAATTATTATAAATAATCTTATATAAATTAATTTTTCATAAAATTAGTTATGAAAAGTTTTAATAAGTATAATACAAAGACAATCCCTTCACACACGACCATTAACTTATGATTTAAATTTTACAAAAACAACCATCGTGGTAGTCTTTATTTTTGACAAAAGAATAATGATTACAAATTGACGACGACGATGACGACAACAAACTTACAACTCAGATCCTGTAAAGATGACACCCAAGAAACCCCACTATGACAGCCTCCATCTCTAACAGCAACAAAGACCATCACGTTACGTGTTTAGAGGTCGTCATTGGCACTAAAATTTCATGTTTTTGGAGTTATCACCGCAATCACATCTACTCCAGAACAATGTCACCGCCACCAATCCAGGTTGTTGTCATCGCTGTTACCTAAGACTCAGACCGTCAATATCTTCTACCCCTATTCGTCATAACAAAACCCACCACTTTTTTTTAATTATGATTAATAATTTATTTTTATTTTTTTAATTAAACATAAATATGTTTTCATAAAATACGTACTTATTAAATGGATTTTTAAAAATATAACCAAACAAAGTTTCATTTTTGTGTTTCTTAGAATATACACTTAAAAAACATAACCAAACATCGTTTAAAAAATGATCTCAGCATAATTTTTAAAACATTCTCATTTTTAGTGTTTTTGAAAATAGAAAACATTTAAAACAAAAAAATCAAATGCCACCTATATCTTTCAAACACAATTTAAAAAAAGGCCTTATCACAGTTTTCAAAACATTTTCATTTTTTGTTAATTTAAAAACAGAAAACATTTAAAAAAAAAAAACCAAACACCACGTATATCTTTCAAATTCGTATGATCATCAAACTGTAGACTAATTTATTTATGCAAGAAATCATGGTGCTTTTTTCCCCAAAAAGTGCTTTAAGTTATTTAATAAGAAGATTTACATGGCAATAAATATGGGTTTTTTTTTTTTTTGCTATTATATATGTATTAAAAACTATCTATTATGTATATATTTTTTTTATTTTAATGTAATTTTAACCAAATTTAATAATTTGATATCATAACATATGGAATTTATTGTTAACATGCTAACTTCTATATGAAATGCTCACATTTATAAAAAAAAAAAGAATAATTCGAATATTATATATTAATATAATTGAAATCATTCTTAAAATCCTTCTCCTCGGAGAAGGTTTTATTGAAAACCTGAGGGAGCACAAGGAAAGCAACAGCCTTTTTTTGGTTTTAACCATTAGGAAAGGAACAGTTTTTTATTTGACCAAATTTTAACCAAATTTAATAATTAAAAACGTATGTTTATGACCAAAGTTTCTGCTTTTTATTTTAATTCTACTTTCCATTTTCTTTGCCATAAAATAAAATGGTATCTTTTTGTTTTTATAATTTACAAATCTTTTTTATAACATGACAACTTGAAATTTGATTGGCTCATATATCTTTTTATTGGTATCATATATAAGTTATGTTTCTTTGATAATATCATACTAAATTAAGATAAAATATTATGTTAATATAACGTTGTATTATTTACAAAAATAGAGTATTATTTATATATATATAGAATTTTAATTGATGTGATGTAATATAATTGAAAGAGCATATAAAAAGGAATATAACGTGCCAATTTAGCTCATTGGGTGAACATATTTTCCGTTGAATCATTTTTCTGGACGTAGTTACTCTACTTCCTTTATTCATGGAGACTCAGAAATGCTTATTGTATGAAGAGGAAATTTTCGTGTGAAGAGAGAATTAAGGGACTGTCATATAAGATTTTGCCTACACGGTTCAGACACCAGAAAGTTCCGCATATAAAACTATTTCACTATTTCCCTTTATCACTTACATTACGACTTCACATTTTCCCTCCAAATTCAATGTCATTTCTCTTCTTGGTCTCTTCTATTCTCACTCTCGGTCATTTTGTTTATTTGTGTAATAGCCTGATTCTTTTTCAGCCTCAGAACTGTGTTTAGTGCCTAATTTACCTTATTTTTTACGCCTGTTGCTTCTTCATTCTTGTCTTTGCCTTTGTCAATTCGGTTAATCTCGTTTCACCAATGGCGGCTACTTCTATAGCCTGTCCTATACACACATTGCTAGTTGTTTCTTCTACATCTGCTTCTTGCGAGAAAGACCATCGAATGATGTCCTCTTTGTTCCAATTATCGAAGAGACCGAGTAATTGGGCGCGAAGAACAACACTCGTTCCAAAACATAGCAAACACGAAGAGTACCATTACAAATTCAAAGGACTGCGTGCAACTTTAGCCGTCTTTCGCGATAATGCATCGTCACTTTTTGGCTCAGAGACTGCCTCAATCACTACAAGGCCTAATAGTCTCATGAACTGTGATGCCAACTCTGGTATTTTCCTCTGCAAGATTCGATATATGCATGTATGTGTATGTGGGTAGTAGTAGAGTTGTCATTATTAGTCTGACAATTTGAAAGCTTAGGATTGGGTTCAATTATTTTTTAGGCAAAAGTGTGGCTGCTGTTGAGAAGTCTACAGAGGAAGAAGAGGTGAAACATCCAACAAAGCAAAGGAAGGTTGTTGTGACAGGTTTGGGTGTGGTGACCCCCATTGGTCATGATCCGGATATCTTCTACAATAATCTTCTCGAAGGTGTCAGCGGTATAAGTCGGATAGAGGCTTTTGATTGCTCTCAATTTTCCACGGTACACGTAATTTCCCTTTTGCTAAGTAGTCTCACGGTGACAAGTGCTCACTAAATTTGAGAATTCACTCCTGGTTTTCTAATTTTCTTACAGAGAATTGGTGGAGAAATCAAGTCATTCTCCGCCGATGGACTCATGTCACGAAAGGTTTCTAGGAGAGCAGACAAATCCACGCTTTTCTTGCTCAGAGCAGGCAAGAAGGCATTGATAGATGGCGGGGTTACAGAAGAAGTAATCAGAGAGCTTGACAAAAAGAGATGTGGTGTCTTAATTGGCTCAGCACTCGGAGGCATGTCAGTTAAGTCTAGAGCTTAATCCCATTACTCGTTTTAATTCCAAATTATGGATTTTGTACTACTTTCTTCCCACTTTATTGACATTTTCATGATCAGGTGGCAACTGAAGCAATAGAAGCACTAAGAATTTCTTACAAGAAGATGCATCCGTTCAGCGTACCTTTCGCAACCACCAGTATGGGTTCCGCCATACTAGCAATTGACTTGGTAAGTCAGAAGCAAGTGCTGCTTTAATGCATATAAGACTTTGCCGCATTATGATTAAAATTATCGAGATTTTCAGGGATGGATGGGCCCAAACTACTCGATATCCACAGCTTGCGCAACAAGCAATTATTGTATACTGAATGCAGCCTACCATATTATCAGGGATGATGCAGTAAGTTTGACTAGAATATCTCTTACCACTGAGAATCCATTTTAAATCCTCTAATTAAAAATGACAAATATATATATATATATTTCAGGATGTAATGCTTTGTGGTGGATCTGATGCGGGAATTATACCAATAGGTATGAAGACCACTCATTTTCATTGCTGGTGTGATTCGGTTTTATAATATTTGTGATCTAACATGTTCTCGAGTTTGCAGCCATGGGAGGTTTTATGTCATGCAAATTACTTTCGCGAAGGAACGGCGAACCAACTAAAGCTTCACGCCCTTGGGATATTGTATAATATTCTTTTATCTTCGCTTGCTCGATCTTAAACTGTACTGCACTTGAAATGCGCGCTTTTATTTGCAGAATCGGGATGGATGTGTTGTGGGAGAAGGAGCTGGAGTTCTGCTCTTGGAAGAGCTAGAACATGCCAAGGTTTATGTTTAATAAATCAATGTTCTCTGTTACTTTTGATGACCAAGTTTTTTGCAGCTTAAATTATGCTCTTTGCTTTCTTAGAAGAGAGATGCCAGGATTTATGCAGAGTTTCTCGGGGGAAGCTTCACTTGTAATACTAACATATACTCCGAACCTCATTCTGATGGTAAATAACTAACTACGTAAAAGCTTTCTTTTGTTAACGGTTTTGTTCTTCGACAATTAAATCTGTCTCTAAACCAGGGACAAGCATTGCTCTTTGCATAGAAAAGGCCTTAGCTCTATCCGGGGTAGCCCGAGAAGATGTCAACTACATAAACGCACACGCTGCTTCAACACCATCTGCTGATCTCAAAGAATACCAAGCTATAACCCACTGTTTTGGTGATAATCCAAATGTAAGGCCAAGATGCAGGTTATCCAGGCATATTTCTTTAGTTGTTGTAACAGTCGGATTTTCACTTTGTGGTGATTGGTTTGGTTTCATTTTTTTAGCTAAGAGTGAACTCTACTAAATCCATGATCGGTCACCTTCTCGGAGCCTCAGGCGCTGTCGAAGCCGTTGCAACAGTTAAGGTTGGTTTTCTATTTTAGTCATATGGCTAGAGCATTTAGGTCCCCTTTTTGCCATTTTGAATTTTGGTTTTGGTTTTCTTCCTACATGTCATTCCTGGGTCTATTGAATTTTCACTCTCAAATATAGGCAATACAGACTGGGTGGGTGCATCCAAACATCAATCTTGAGAATCCTGATGAAGGCGTGGTAAGTTTCCTATATGTGTGTGTGTGTGTGTTTCTAATTGTACATGTTCAGCAACCTTGAATCATACTTTGGAGTAGTTGTTTGAAGTATTTCAATTTATTTCACCAACTTTTTACTTTGATCAGGACAAGAATGTTCTTGTGGGCACCAAGAAGGAGCATTTGGACATAAAGATAGCATTGTCCAACTCATTTGCCTTCGGGGGACAGAACTCAACCATTGTATTTGCACCTCACGGTACAACTGAATCTGCTTTGCAAGCCTAAACGCAGTGTAAAACAAATAGAAAATGACGAAAATGTTTGATTGAAATCAGTAGAAAATCAGGCATCATTTCATTGCTGTCGAAAACGACGTGTAGCTTCTCTGTACGTAGCTTACAGACGACACGTCGGTTTCACTTAGAAGTTCCTGCCCTTTCAGAAATGCACGTATCGTTGGACTTTTTACATTAGAAAACTACACATTGTTAGACTGTTGTTTCATTGAAACCGTGCGTCGTTTTCTTTTTTCGTTTACTTGAAATGTGAGGCTAACGAAATAAGAAGGCGTTTTCCATATTTAGCTCAAAAATAAAAAAAAATAAACACCCACACACACACGCACGCAAACATAAGTTACCTATCCTCCTCTCAACAGTCTTCTGCTCAATAGCCATACTCTTAAAGGCGAAAACTAAAAATGAAAACGAAAATGAAAAAAATTGGAAAATTCTTTTCGTTTTCAATAGTAATAATAGTATCATGGTACAGCAAGATGACTACTCTTTGCTTAAATCTGATAACAAGGGTCCATCTCGTAATTCAGTGACAAGTTATCTCAACAAATTCAGCTATCAACTAAGATGAGACTTTGTAACAGCATCACGTAATTCTTCACGAGGCAGATTTTGTAACAGCATCACATAATTCTTCACGAGACTCAAAATCCCGATTCTGAACTCCGAAAGTTTTCACGTCTGGGACAAGTACTCCAGAAAAAAGTCATGGGCAAGGACAAGAAGCCTGGCGGAAGTGAAATGATTTCCAAAACAACGATAAGGCAGTTGGGTCACCACAGCTTGGTCTTGACCCAGAAGAGTAGAAAGACAACTCCAAGAACGATGGCAACCGGTGCCCACTTCCGAATCAAAGCCTAAAATGTGAAGAAAGAGGGGCTAAAAGTGAAATTCCAAATACAATGCTGAAAGCAATTCCAAATACACCATATATTTAACTTAGATCTAACAATGATTGGACTCGTGAGCGTTATCATCAACTAGTATGTCTGATAAAACTGACCTGTCGATTCAGATCTCTTGCCTTATCAGCATATATGCGTGATTCTGATGTTAAGCGACTGGACATTTGACTGACCTCTGCAGAATTGGAAATTGAAAGAAATTGTCATTTATTTATAGAACTAAATTCATTAAGAGGAAAAGAATGCAATCTTTCAAGTTAATTGGCACACAATATGTTATATCATATATCAAACTTAGATATCACTTCTCAGAATAAATGAAATGATCAGGAAACGAAATAATTCTTCAAATACTGAAAAATATCTTACGATCCAACTTTTCACCAACGCCAAGAACTTCCTGCACATTTCGAGTCATTATTTGATGGACTTCATAAAGCTCGTCATTCAACTTTGCAATGTTCCGCTGAGTATGGGTATCCTGGTACAATTTTTTTGTTTTCTGTATGAACGTATCTAAACAAAAGAGAAAAGAAAAAAAATAATAATAAGACCTACAAAATCACCAAAAGAGATAAAATATAAACACAGAAAAGAACAATAACAACAATAAACTTACCAAACTTGATGAAAGCGTAAGGTCTAGCTGCAGTTTCAATTTGTGTCCCATTAACACGTTCAAATTCGTTCTTGAGGTCCTCAAGGTATTGAAATGCAAGTTTTTTTGGATAAGCACGGTCACACATTGTCAAGTAACAAACACGCCCTTCTATTATATAACTAAGAAAATTGGTCAAGGACAACATCCAGAACTGGCTGCTACTCATAAACAAAGCAAACACATAACAGAGGACACAAATTTGTAAAACCGTAAAAGTCAGCTCACATTCATGCATGTATATCATATTTATACGCCATAGTGTGAGAAAATATAACGCCTACATTGTACGTTACTGGTGCAGATAGGTCAAAGATAGATTGAAATTATTTCCGAAACATTAACAAAACAAAGGTTTCAACTAGAATGATTCAATGTTGCTCTTAAAAAGGCTATTATAAGTTGTGGAACAAATCTAGGACACAAACATCTAAAGCATGAACAACATCAGAAAACTAATTAACTAAAGCAACTTCAGCTTCGCAGAGCTGAGATACTGCTTGCTATTAGAACACTACTTGAGTTAGAAAGCTAACACGTTTTTTTTTTAACAAAAAGTTTAGAAGCAACCCCTAGACATTCGATATCTTATGTCAATTCTGTATAGAAGTCGATACAACTGCAGCCATTAACATGATACATACCTATGGCTTCTCGTTTGTGTAACAAAAATTTAGGAAAAAAAAATTAGTATTATAATAATGAAATAAAAAACAAGTGAAAACAGACACACAAGGATACTGGAAAACATAAGGTCCAGATTCGACCGACATCCTTGAAGCCTCATTTTGGCCTCTAGAGAGGTTCTTAAACAAAGCCTTGACTTGCTGTTTGTAGAACTCCGAGTCCTTAATATCACGGCCATCGTCGAGCCCCTCCGCTAGTGGAAGACCATCGGTAACACGAGCAATCATTGTTAGCTTCACCATCTTCGATTCCCAACTTCCCAGCTATCAAAAGTTAGCTGCAAACACAATGCATATAAATGTTGACTAGCAATTGAAGAACTTCTCATTGCATTTTAGTTTCTCTGATAACTATGCGTTCGATTCCGCACGAAATGCACGATACGGTTTAAGTTCAACTAGTTTTACTGAATTCTGTCCAACAAAACAAACATAATAACAAAACCCTTTTCCTTGGATTTCGAAAATTTGAACATTTGAACAGATCGAAACTAAAGAAAATATACATTTAATAAACAATAAAATGCCCAAATTCCAATTCTACGATTTTAAGATAAGCAAATCATTCCTATATATCCAATTTCAAGAATTTCAACAAAAAAATCTTGATCGAAGACGACATGCTTATCGAAATTGCAATGATCTATTAGAAGGAAACAGAGATCAAGCGAAAACGCTTTGAGCCACAAAATCAGCATCGGGAAAATACCCATTAAATCATTTGAACATGGGTTTTGATTTTCCCTTCAAAATTCCAAAATTGAAGAAAAGTAAGCGAAATGGGCAATACTAGCTGAAAATTTCGACCAAAAAAAGTAGGAAAAATGTGAGAGGGAGAGCAGGATTACCTGGTTATGGCACTGAATTGAGAGACAGGGACGGTGATGGTGGACTCAGAGCGACGAGGAGAGAGAGAGATTTTTTTTTTTTCTGAATTTTTGGGGTTGAAGATCCACTTGTACGTTTTTTTTTTTAATGTTTTATTTATTTATTTATTTATTCAAATATGGATCCCCCACTTATACGTCGAGACTTTTTACGAGGCGGACATTACAAAAATAAAATAAAAATAAAAATAAAAGGCATCTGAATTTTTTTAATTAAATAATTTAGTTCTTTTTTTTTCCTCCCCGGGACGAGCAATCGCTAAAACTTCCGTTTGGATGGGGTGTTTGTTTTTGGAAAATAAAAAATTTTTAGATATGAAAAATAAAAAGTTGTTTAGAATTTTTTTTAAAAGTGAAAAGTTGTTTGGGTGGATGAAAACTTTTTATTTCTATAGAGCTCTTTTTTCATTTTTCAAAAATGAAAAATGTTGGATGTTCAGATATGGAAATTTAGGAATGTTATTTTTCTTGAAATGAAAAATTTTTCATTTACCAAATTTGAACGTGTCAAACAGACGGAGGGTTATTTATAATATTGTCAATATTTCTTACTCAATTTCTTTTTTTTATGTAGCTTTTTACGCATGTCTGCCGTATTGTAATTTAAGTGAGGTATTTCTTTTTTATCATTTCTACTTAATTTCATTTTAATACAAATTTATTTTGAAGTTTAATTTTTTGATAGGTTTAGTTGTCTATTTTAACTTTGATTTAGTTTAAATTAAATTAAATTATTATTTTTTAAAATCTTGAATTTAATTTAATAGGTTTCATTGTAATAATTTTTTTTATTATTATTTCAACATAATTTTTAATATAAATTTAAATTTAATTTTTACATACTGAATATCTAATTTTATCTCTGACTTAACTTATTTTAAATTAAATTAAAACTAAACTAGTCATTCACATGGACATCAAGTTCAAGTTATAATTAAATTAGATATAAAATAAAAATAAAAAATTCTAGTTATAAATCAAACTATTAGATTTAATCAGACGAAAACTATAGTTCTTATTAGTAATGTCAAATAAAAAATCAAATCATATAAAGTTCCCTAATTATTCACAAAATAATTTTAATTATTTGCCTTTTTAATTAAAAGGATAATTTCTATTATAGTCAAAAGATTCTTTTATATAAAATTATTATTTAAATGATTAGATTAATTTTTTAACAATTTAATTTATGAATATTTACATTAAAATATTAAAATTTTATAACATGTGATATAAATAACTCTCAAAATATAAATCAAATTATTAAAAAATTCATATATAACTAAAACAACAATTTTTAATAGTGATGCAAAATACTTTCACCATTACAATATTTCCAATAAGGAAAAGGGTAAATCGCGGATAAAAATTAAGGAAGGATAATTTTAAGATTGATCATAGCACAATATATAGAATAATCCATTCAAATAAGACCTGTCTTATTTAAGTAAATTTTTTTTTTGAATATATCTTTATTTCCATGATTTCCAATCATTTTATTGCCCTTTTTATTGATTAAAAGTTGTTGGTTTTTTTATTTATTTTTTTTTTTTGCATTAAGTGCTGTCCTGACTTTTGGACTGGATAAGATTTTATAGTCAAGCTAATTTTCCTTTTTTTTTTTTTGAAAATTTTCTTTTCAATTGATAGAAATCAAGCAAATATTGTAGTTAATTAATTTACAGTAAAATAAGGAGATTCTTACAGTAAGAATTATCATTTGTCATTAAATCACTTTCTAACGTTGTCATTCTATTTCTTCATTTTTACTATGGTTATACATTCCAGTACCTAAAACGTTAGGATTTAAATCGTTTATCTAAAAATTAATATATCAAATAATATCAAAAAAATAGTGTTATGTAATATTATTCTAAAAAATTTAAAATACTTTATAAATATTTTTTATATCCCAATATTTAACTTCTTTTAATAATGTATTATATGATTGATTCGACACAATTTGAGATATCAAAATTAAATAGAGGATTTCAGTTAAAAAGAACCCAATAATTAATTATAGTTCATAAAAATAGTGGAAAAAACAGTTTTTCCCTTTCTTTTGACAGACTCGTTTTTATAAAATAGAAATTGTTTCACTTTTGAAAAATGAACCACTTTAAAGTTTTATATCTGATTATCAAAACATCTTTACTTTTAAACATCAAAAAAGGAGTTTCTTTCTAACAATAAATTTTTTTTTACCTATCTAAATAATTTTATACTGTTAGACAAAAAAGTTTTACTATTTTTGCATTCCAAAATAAAAAAACGTAGACACCTAATCCAAATAGAAGCTTAAAACTCCCTAAAATTAAAAGAAAAAAAATTAAAAAAGAGAAATTAGGTAGGATGACCGGTATTAGTCATCCTTTTTAAAAATGGTAGATTTTTTATAATTAAAAAATGGCTAGTGACCATTAAATAGTTCATGTGATCAATCAATTTTGAGCTATTGACAGCTAAATCAGATTGTTTAATCAATATTTTTTTGACTAATCAATGGTTAACTACTAATGATCAATCATTCAAACACTTATTGACCATTTTAAGGGTTCGTTTGGTAAACGCATTGCATTTGCATTGCGTTTGAATACAATGCATTAAATGCAATTTGTATTTGGAGGAAAAGCATTAGCATTGCATTTGAATGCAATGTGTGTTTGTGAGAAAAGTATTTGAATTGTATTTTAATAATAAATATGTGATGTGATGGGTAAAAGTAGAGAGAAAAAAAGGAGGGAGAGGGAATATATGATGTAATTAATAAAAATAATAGAAAAAGTGAAATAATAAATAGTGATTGTGTTAGATTTAAAATGTGATGTGATTGGTATTTGAATGAAATGTTTTTGTATTTGGGGAAAAATTGCATTGCATTTAAATGCAATGCCAAAAAAAAGCTTGTCCCAAACGCCACATAAGGGTTCGTTTGGTGAACGCATTGCATTTGCATTGTATTTGAATGCAATGTATTGAATGCAATTTGTATTTGGAGGAAAAGCATTAGCATTGCATTTGAATGCAATGTGTGTTTGGGGGAAAAGTATTTGAATTGTATTTTAATAATAAATATGTGATGTGATAGGTAAAAGTAGAGAGAGAAAAAAGAGGGAGAGAGAATATATGATGTAATTAATAAAAATAATAGAAAAAGTGAAATAATAAATAGTGATTATGTTAGATTTAAAATGTGATGTGATTGGTATTTGAATGAAATATTTTTATATTTAGGGGAAAATTACATTGCATTTAAATACAATGCCAAAAAAATTTGTGTCCCAAACGCCTACTAAGACAACGACCATTTTATTTATTTAACGAGGTATGAGACATTATTGAAATAATGCCTTAAAAAGGTTTTTTATTTTTATTTTTCAAATCCTCCTTAAAAAAAGAGTGGTAAATTACATATTTATAAATGCTAAAAGAAGTACATAGCTTAATTACAATGTTGTCAAAGTAAATAATTTTATTTTTCAGGAATAGATAAAATTATTTATCTAGTAAATTACTAGGTTAATATTGTATTTACTAATAAATATACTATTTATGTTAATAGGTTCATAAATATGCTATTTACTTATTTTAGTGTCCATAAATATGCTAATTGCTATAATTTTTTTAACCTAAATTAGGGTCATAAATGTTAAAAAAAAGGTTTTGGTATAAATTGTCATCATCAAAGAAAAGTTTCAAATGCATATTATTTTTGGAATTTAGAATTTGAAAGTGGGGGAATTCAAACTATTTATCTAACGATGAAATTAAATATGAAATTCCCCTTAAGATACGTGTACATCCACGTTTTGAATGCATCTTGTGCATATATTAACTATAGAACCACCATTATAACGGATTTTTAAATTTAAAGTGTTTATCTTTTATCTTTATCTTCACTATATTAAAGAACCAAGTACTTAACATGTATCATTTTCTTTACTATGTTTTGCAATACCTTCTCCACTGTTTGTGCCATTTCTTCTTATTTTCTTTTTCTTTTTCCTTCTTTCATCATTTTTTTTCCATTCGTCCCTTTTTTTTTTTTTTGCCATCGTTGAAATTATTTGTCTCAAATACATCCCTGTCTAAACATTTTTCCTATAACCCTTTAAATTACTATCTTCTTATAATATCTCATAAAACATTTACTCTTTTTTTTTTTTTTGCATGGCGTGCTCGCCGCTAATTCAGATGGCACAAGTACGAAGAACCCTTGATGTTTAGTAAATATATTATATTTATATTATATTTAAATACAATGTATTGAATGTAATTTATATTTGAATGAAAAGTTCATCTTTGATATGTCCTTGAGTCCAATGAGGCTAAAGAGTGAGAAGTCTTAGACTTAAAGAGTTGCAATGCATGTCTAGTCTAATTGATAGGTTTCCGCTCAGTGCCGCTATTGGTGCGAGTTGTAAGGAGTCTTGGTCTAGAGTCAAGCTGGGGTGTCATTTCATTCTCGTAACGGGAGTGAGTGCACCGCAAGTTACTCCCTCACCTCGCAACAGCAACATCTGTCTTTTTTTTAAGTTAAGTCATTTCCTAAGATGGCTCCTCTTATTCTACGATAATCCAAGCAGCAGCTCCACGAGTTCGCTCGGAACCAGTTGAGTATTTAAATTGTATTTGAATGTAATGTGTGTTTGGATGAAAAGTAATTAAATTATATTTTAATAATAACTATATAATATGATGGATAAAAATAGACAGAAGAAAAGAAGAGAAAAAGAGAATATATTATATGATTAGTAAAAATAATAAAAAAATAAAATAATAAATAATTATTATATTAAATTTAAAATGTAATGTGATTGGTATTTAAATATAATGCTATATATTTAAATAAAAATTATATTATATTTAAATACAATACAAATGTAATACGATAAAAATAAGTGGACATTTAATGCTACTCTTGTTTCTAATTGTGTTTTTTTTTTGGGAGAAGGGGTGTAATGGCATTTTAAACTAATGGGTATGAAATTAGTAACATAAATTAAAATAATAGGAGTAAATAGCATAATTAAGCAAAAAAACTAACCCAAAATACCGAAACTACCCCGAGACACATCCCTTACACACGCCCCTGCCTACCCGTCCCGTTTCGGATTTGTTTTTTCACAAACTCTACCCACCGAAAACTCAGCCCCTAAATTCTAAAAATTTTCGTCTTCTACATCACATCTGATTTCTGTAAAAAAAATCAGACTCTCTAATAAATTTTCCGAGCAAAATCAACGATTTTCGGAAGATATCCAGAAGATTTCCACTGATTTCCGGAAGATATCCACAAGATTTCCACCGATTTCGAGAAGATATTCATAAAGATTTCCACCGACTTCTAACAACGATCGATTGGAGAAATTTTGAAAGAGAAAACTCAGGTATAATTTTTCGTATATGTTCACAACTCACGTTTTAGTATTGTTTTTCTCTTGGTACTGGACTGGAAGTCAGGTTGGGTTCAAGTCACAAGCACATGAATCTGCTCACTGAAAAGATGGTTCGGATATGTCTTTATTAGTTTCAACATTTTCTTTTTCGTTATAGAGTTGTTATTTTCCTTGTTCAATTTTGGAGTTCTAGAAATGGTAAATGTTATGTCGGCCTGTTGACCCCTGCTTTGATTCTTCATATATAATATATATGTACACACACATAGAGACAGGCAGACACACTTACACATATATATATAAATACTAATGAAAATATTTTTGAGCTGTTCACATCTTTGAGCATTTAAAAATGCAGTGTCTATGTTAAGTTTTAGCATTGAAAATGTTTGTGCCTTTTGAATAGAATATAACATCCATACGAAGGTGCATTTGGGTTTTTTTGTCATCAATTTAATGATATGATTTCCCATTTTTCTATAACTCGGTTAAGGGGGACCTCTAGGAAGGAAATACAAATATTTCTTAGGAAATCCATATATTTCGTAAAGAATGTTGGGCATGTGGCTATGAGGAGTGGCTTATAATTGAGTGAATGTGTATCTGTATCTGGTTTGGATTATACTTTAAAATCTCATCATCAAATCTTGTCGTTTTTGTTGTTTCTGTTGAGGGATTTCTCAAAATGCTAAGTCCAGAGAACACAAAACTTTAGACCTATTAAACACTTCACAAACTACAGCTGAGTTTTATACTTTTGTTTTTTTAATGTAATATTTGGGCTAACTATCTTCGTGAAGAAATTTACTATTTGTAATTTTGTTGCCTGGCTGAGTTTTATGTTGGCTTCTTTGTTCTTTTATGTGGACTAAAAAAACCTTAGTTGGACACTTATAAGGACCACTTCTTGTAGACTCCATTCCTTTTTGATACTGATGGGAATCTCACCGTGGTCCTCTTGATGTGTATTTGACACTTAATGTTATGATTCAGTTTCACTCTAGGTAGAAAAAAATACAAGTATTTCCTAGGAAATCCATATATTTCCTAGGAAATAAGAATCTCACTGTGTTATAATTCAGTTTCACTCTAGGTAGGAAAAATACAAGTATTTTCTAATAAATCCATATATTTTCTAAAGAATCTTACCGTGTTTAATTCAGTTTAACTCTAGGTAGGAAAAATACAAATATTTCCTAAGAAATCCATATATTTCCTAAAGGATGTTGAACAATACCTGCAAACGCTTTGACATTAAGTTGAATAAATATATGTATTTCCATGTTGAAAATGTTGTATCTTTGAAAAGAAACACACATTAGTATTTGATTTATTTATAGTGCATCACTCTAACTGTTTCTAATTCTAAAAATCTATGTATTTTCACTGTAATATAATTATTTTCTTTGTAAAAGCTTACAATAGTCTTAGTTTTTTGAAATGCCATATATTTTCATGTTAATATTGTTGTTTGCTTGCAGAAAAACAGAAGGCTAAAAAGAAAAAACTAGTTGCAACATAATAGAATCAAAAGGAAAAGAACCAGCAACAGAAACACATAAGAAGAATAATACTATACCAACAAGATCAACTGTAGAGAAAGGATCATCCAGCAAATCAGCAACAAAAAAACAACAAACTTCTACACGTAAACAGGTAAAACATAAAAAAAAAAATTATCTGATAAATTAATTTACTTGCAAAAATACAACAAAGTTTATAACCAAAAATTTCTTTATCATGAAATACAGGAATTGAAATTTGAAAAACCAAGGACAGAATAGGATCCCTCTAGAAAGATTGTAAATAATTGCCTACTAAAAGTAATAGGAGATATTAAGAAGAGACTATCTCCAACACAATTGGAGCTTTTCAAACAAGGACCATTTGGGAAGTTCCTACAGTTGAAATTCAATGATAAATTCCCCACCAAATTTTCCCTACAGCTTATTTGCAAGCAAATAAAACATGATAATACGTCAGAGCTTGCATTCAAGTTTGGGACAAAGAAAATGGTGATGGGCATACAGGATTTTGCCTTAATAACAGGGCTTCATTGTTGACCGATGTCTTATGTAATACTACAAGATAGGCCAAAGGTCACATTCTTGGAAAAATATTTTGAGAAGCAGCCTGTCACATGTGGGGACCTTGCATACATTTTTGAAGAAGGAGAGGAAATACTAGCACAAGCACCTGACGATGAAGTTGTAAAAATGGCAAATTTATGCTGTGTTGAGAAGTTGATTGTCTCTGAACAAAACAAACAAAAAGTCAGTGAAAAATATCTCAAACCAGTCTACAATGACGAGGCATTCAATAAATATCCATGAGGGACTGCATCATATGAGAAGACACTACATGGATTCAAATAAGGGGTTAGCAGCACATCAACGAAAGGGTTTGGATTCTACGGATTTCCATATGCAGTTTTGGTTTGGGTGTGTGAAACACTACCATTAATGGTAGAAAAAGATATTGCAACCCGTCGTAGTGAAAATGCTACACCAAGAATGTTGAAGTGGGAGTTGACATCTTAACCAAAATGGAACGAGCTCAACAAGCTTTTTGACGTTAAAAAGGTAAATAATACTAACTATTTATATTATTTAAATATTTTTGAGTTATACATACTAACTATTTTTAGCTTATTTTCTAACAACTCTAGTTCTGAAAAATCAATATTTTTTCATGATAATATTGTTATTTTCTTGAAAAAATAATCTTTTACTTAGTTTCAAATAATAACTAATATTGCTTTTATTGTCTTATAAAAATCAGGTTGATATAACTCCCATACAACTACTGGAGAAAGAAAAACAGAAAAGTTACATGCAATATTTTATGGAAGCAGATCAAACAAAAAAGGAAGGGCAAGATAGTAAAAAAAAACAAGCTGAAAACATCCAAATTGAGGATTCAGATGATTATTTTGTGAACCCTCCCCCATGTTCAAGATCAGATATCAAGTCTTTGGAAACAAAAATACAAAAGCTAGAAAAGGCTCAAGAAGATATAAAAAATGAGCTGAAAGCATGTCACACGACAGTGAACGACATATTACAATACGTTAAAGAGATACGCAGCAGATTGCAGCCACAAAAAGACATGCATACTGAAGATTTGCCCATGGAAGATGAAAGAAGACAAAACAAAGACAATGATAGCCAGCAACAAAACAACGTTGGTGATGCAACAGATATGGAGCATGACAACTGGGAAAATGTAGAGCACACGGACATGGAGGACAAATGGGAGAATGAAGAAGACATTAATTTAGAGGTTGATCCTGATAAGATTGTCAGTGATGCAACAATGGAAGAGGTAAATATATGTTTATCCATTTATCAAGAAACTCTAACACCAGAGGTAACAACCACAACTTTATGTGAACAATATTTAAACTTGAAATATTTTGATTTTCATGGAAATATTTTGATTTTCTTATTTTAACAGACAGAAAACGTAGTAATGAGTGAAGGCACTGCTAGCGAGCAGATAAAGGAGACAGGGAAAAAATACAATAAAAATGAAGAGACAGCTAAACCAACAACCAAAATTCTGAGAAAGAAAGTAATGGCAAAGAAGCCATTGACAACAAAGAATAAAGAAAAAGCTAGTGAACGAAGAAATGAGGTAGAAAAAGAAGGTGATAAACCAAAAGACACACAGGTAAATTTTTTTTAAACTAAAACATAGTACAATTCAAAAACAAAAAAAAACAAGTACAATATAGTTATTTACAGTGAAAAAAACATGCAGGAGCCTGAAGTAACTAGAGATAGTCCAAGAAAGAAGACATTGACAAAAGAGAAAGGGAAGAAAAAAGTTGAAATTATTGAACCAATTGACGTTGAGCTAAAGAAGAGAGTATCAAAACAAGGACCACAACTTAGAAGCCCATTCACAGAAAAATTTGGTTCAGCAGAAGATCAAAGTCCAAGGAAGAAAAAAAAGCAAAAAATTGAAACAGATGACAGTGTGTCAAGCTTCAAGCTCCATCCGAACTTCGATTCACCGGAAGAAACACCACCTGCCTCAGAGCCACTCAACATCATGCCACTTGCTACACTACCACCCTATCACCAATTTTGATTACCAAGATGTGATCTGTTTTTTGATTTGTAATAACTTTGATTTGGACAACTCTTTTAACAATGAGGATGACATGATAGATTTACGAGTGGTTGACCAACTATACAAATATTGAAATGTTGGCTTTTGACATGAAATTTTTTGAAGATGCACCAATATATTGTGAACATGTGCTTAGGAGAATTATTTTTTACTTTGGTAATTGTTTTCTGTAAACAGCTGGTTAAGAATGAATGCTTTTGCATTTTATTATTACTGTTCAAGACATATGGTAAATCCATATATTATAAATAGCATATATATATGGTCCATGTTAATATTATTGTATAGATTTTTTTATGAAATTTTTTTATGTTAGAAGGCATGAATATATTGGGATCCATATTATCAATCAAATGCATATTCCAAAAAAAAAAATACAAGTATTTCCAAGGAAATCCATATATTTTCTAAACGAAAAAAAATATCTACATTTTTGTTTACAAGAAAATCGTTTGGGTAAACAAATATGTTGGGATCCACATGTTTGTGATTATGTTTGTGTAAACAAAACTAAACAATCAAAATGCATATTCCAAAAGAAAAAAAATACAAATATTTCCTAAACCACATACCAATCAAAAAATGTATATTTCAAAAAAAAAATACAGGTATTTCTTAGGAAATCCATGTATTTCCTAAACGAAAAAATAAAAAAATCACATTATAACGTCTAAAAATATTCAACTATATATCTAGTTTAGATTCTGTCAATAAGATTTCATCTTCTTATAAGATGATTCAACCATAACACTACAAAACGTGATTCTTACAAGTACGTTTATTGTGACCAAAATTTCTACATCTAGAACGCCTCAATCGAGATCGTTCTTCTCCAGCAGAAGGTATCCTATGCATCTTGGGCCTGCCTGCAGGACGCCTATTAGCTGGTGCAGACACATCAATACTCAACAAATCTTCAGAAACATTCCAACCAGATTTATCCTCCAACGGATACACTACACCATTGTAAGTCTCCCTAAAAACACTATTTTTGAAATAAACAGTAGCAAAATCAGCCGGATCCAACTTTCACCTCCAAATGGCCGCAACTGCATGAGAACATGGAAATTCATCGCTTTGCCACAGAAGACAAGTGCATGTCCTATTAATCAAATATACATTGTTGTTTAACTCCCCTTCAACAACCTGATACTTATTAACATCTATTGGGTAAACCTGAAAAGAATGATCAAAAACAAATATTTACAAGAAAATCTAATTACTAAAAGTTTGGAAATAAAAATATTATCTAAGAAATCCATTTATTTACAAAAATAAAAACACAAATAAAACTTACACTCATGGAACGTGCTATTGCCTCAGCATCTCGCAATCGAAGATCAGCTCTCACAGTAAGAAGTGTGGTGGTCTTATCAGCAAGATTTCTGCGCTCATAAAACCATCTCTGTAATAAACTATGAAATGACTCAACCAACGAGAAAACTAGATATTCTCTTGCCTCTAGTAACATAGCATTTATAGACTCAGATATGTTGGTTGTCATAATATCATATCTCCTCTGTCTAAAAAAAGCACGAGCCCACTTCTCATACCCAACGTCATAAAGGTATTACCGAATCTTTGGCCTAATAGCTTCCATTCGCCGCATGAAATATTCAAAATCTTGAACAACATATGCCTTTGCACATCAATAAAACAAACCATCCACTTTTAAACCCTTAAATCTTGCATTCATATTCCTCAAAAGATGTTGAATGCATATTCCATGCTCAGCTGTTGGGTAAATTTTCTCCACAGCTTTGGGGATGCAAAAATTCCACTCATATACTATAACCAACCCGTCACGATCACCAACGGCCTGCCTTAAGTTGATAAAAAACCACTCCCAGGAGTTCTCATTCTCAGAGTCAACAATAGCAAAAGCTAAAGGAAAAATATGATTATTACCATCTAGTGCAACAGCTATAAGCATAGTACCACCAAATTCAGACTTCAAAAATGACCCATTAACAGAAATGACAGGTCTATAGTGACACCACTCATTAATCGAAGCTCCTAGACACATGAAAAAATACAAAAACCTGCCCATGGAATCCAGCTCATACGAACAAAAAGACCCTGGAAATAAAATGAAATATACATATTAACAATCAAATATATATTTTCAAATAAAATACATGTATTCGCATGAGTAAATAAAAATAGTTACCTGGATTTTTTTCCTTTAAAACAGCACACAAGGCAGGAATATGAGAATAAGATCGCTCAGCAGTACCTCTGATAGCATTTAAAGCAAAAGATCGAGCTTTCCGAGCTACATAATAGCTAATTTCAATCCCATGTTTACCACGCATTAAAGCCACCACATCTCTCAGACGAGCTCTATCATATATACCCCTACTAAAATCCCCCTTCAATGGTTCAGCAACAAATTGACTACTGGCTTGACGATCTTCATTACTAACAATATCGCGAGGACAAGTATGTTCAGAACAGTACTTTCGAACAACCCAAATATCCCTCCCAGATATCCTCGATGCACGCATCATCCAACTACACCCATCAACAATACAACTTAAAATATAGAAATCTGCGTTAGACCTATCAACCTTAAACTCAAAATTTCCTCTAACAGCAATCAAATGCAAAAACTTCTTCAATACAGATTTACATTGAAAATGATTTCCTTCCTTAATATCAAAAGACAACGGAAGCTTCCCAACATCACAATCCTCAACCAAAAACCAATCTGAAGGAGTATTAATGTCAACATCACCAGACCAAGAGGGACCTCCAACATCTAGACAAGACTCATTCTACCCTTTTAAAACATTGCTTGAATGACCAAACAACTTGTCAACACCATCAAAAAAATCAACAACTAAAGGAAATGTTTCTAATCCCTTATCAAATCTAACAAGCTTAAAAAACCATTACTAATTGTTTTTTCAAAGTCAGAGCCCACAACTAATCTTAGAGAATAAATATTACTAACAAAACCAATCAATTCTAAATGCAATTCTCGTACCAAAAACTCTTCAAAAGACTTAAAGTCAACACCGTCATCAACTTTAACTGCTTGAAAAGCAAAGTTTGAAAACAAATTATTGGAATCCCATCTCCCCCTATAGGCAGCAATAAAAGAAACATGCGGCATCCCTGTAAATACAGATATTTTCAATACAATATATAGATTAACATTTAAAAAAAAAAACAAACTCTATATAAAACTTTAGGAAAGTACCGGGGGGGGGGGGGGGGGGGGGCCAACCCCCCCGGAAAAAAAAACATAATTAAAAATAGTAAAACAAAACAAGCTCTAAAAGTATCATTACCAAACAAGTAAATATTAAAAAACACAATGTAACCACCAATAAAAGAGAAAATTATCAAACAAACTCTGTAAAAAATAAAATAAAATTACAGTATAACGTGGAAGTAAATAAAGTTGGAATTAGAGATTTAAAACTTTTAATTTGTTTTTTCAATGCCAAACTAGTTATTTGACATGGTTGCTATTAAGTGGTAGCGTTGAAAAAATATGACAGTAGACAATAAAACCAACAATAAATCAAAACTAAAAAGAAAGGAAAACAAAAGACAGTGTAGGCATTCTCAAAAAAACTTGAGGAAAGAATGAAAAGAAGCCACAAAATAGTTTAATCGAATAATCCACAAATCTTGTAAAAAACTTGCAAATAATGAAGATGACAATCAACCTTAAACATTGACATAACCTACACTCCTAAAAAACTCTTAAACCCAGACCTCACGATTCTTCAGACGAAGTATCAATAATGGAGCTCGAAAAAAAAAGGAAAAAGATGATCGAAAGGAAAAAAAATGAAAAACAAAAAAAAAAAACAAAAAATAAAAAACATAAACTCATACCTTGCAATTCTTTAACGGAGCGTCAACAATTGAGCGGCAACAATGGAGAGTGGAAACAAATCTGAGAAAGAGTAAACGAACTATCAATAATGGAGCTCAAAATACAGAGAAACAGATGATCGAAAAGGAAAAAAATTAAAAACAAAAAAAATCGAAAAACATAATCAGAACTTACAATTCTGTAATGGAGCATCAACAATGGAGCGGCAACAATGGAGATTGCAACAAATCTGAGAAAGAGTAAAAATAGTTTTGGTTGGAGCGGCAGCAAAATCAGAACGCGGAACAATCGGAAAAAATAGTTTTGGTTGGAGAAAAACAAACGAAGAGGAATACAAATATAAAGAGAACAAGATTACCAAAAAACAGAACAAAGGAAATCTATTAAAAAGGGAAAGGGTAAAAAAAGAATTTAAAATAACTAAAATTTAAAAATATGTTATAATTTAACAATATAATTAACATATGCTATATAATTAATGAAGGTGTTAGAAAACTGTCATTTAATATGATTTCCCTTTTTTTTTTCCCCTTTTCTTTTTATATGAAAATTATTTTTAAAAAATAAAAGTTAACCAGCTTTTTTTTTTTTTTAGTACGGTCAATAGCATATTCACAAAAACTCACGTAAACATACACTATATTTACCAGTGGGTATAGTTTACTTTTTTTAAGAGTAAATAAATCCGATAAATTATTACCTCGAAAATATTACGAATAAATACGATATTCCCAGGAAGAAAACGTCTTTTGGGTTCTTCAATCAAGGTGACGTCGAATATGAAATACCGCACGATGCGGGCATTCCACTTCCAGTATTTATTGAAGAATCCAAAAGGCATCTTCTTTAGCTTTTGCATTGTCTAGAAGAACCACCTCAAAACTCCTGAAATTCCATTGGCTTCATCTTCACTTCATCCTCACTATATTCACTTCTTCTTCTTCTTCTTCTTCTTATTCTTCTTCTTCTTCAACTTCCCGCATTTATGGAATCATGGATCGAAGTCGAGGTCGAGGAAACCCACGAAGCAATCCGAGCCGTTCAGGTGGACGACAATTTGTGGGCTCCGGCGTTCAATCCCACCGTCGTTATGATCTTGTAATCGTATCTTCCTTATTTATTTGTTTATTCAATATGTTTCCCTTTTTTTTTTTTTTGTAGGATTTGTAATATCAATCGTACGACAAAAGATGTGTGTGTGTGTGGGCGTGTTTTTTATTGGCAGGTTAGATTGTTTTGTTGGAGTGTAAGACAAAAGACTGATATTTTTTTTTTTGGTTGTGAATTATTCAAGCAATTTTAAATCCATTATTCTGTCTCACGAATTACTCAAAACTCAATACGTTTAGTTCCAATCACACCAATTAAATTAAAACTCAGTAGCACAAATGGAATTCCATATCACCTTTTTTATTGTTTAATATGCGTGCAGCAACCAGGAGGGTCTTCACGTGGAAGACGATAAAAATTTGTGTATGTTCCACAACATCGGGAAAGTCAAAATTTATCGGACGCAATATATGGTGTTTCAGAAGAAGTTAATTCTGCTATTGCTTCTGATTCTCCATTTTCTTCACCTCATAGCTCTTCATCGCATATGGGAGAAGAAAAAACTCGGATCGGGCAAACTTCTATAGAGATTGAATGTG
Organism: Antiaris toxicaria; assembly: GCA_035233585.1. Classification (NCBI taxonomy): domain Eukaryota; kingdom Viridiplantae; phylum Streptophyta; class Magnoliopsida; order Rosales; family Moraceae; genus Antiaris; species Antiaris toxicaria. The sequence goes on along the minus strand of CP141154.1, from coordinate 109,049,543 downwards.
ATTATATGACATTGACGAGTTCATTTCAATCAAGTTAGATATTTCATGCCAACAAGTTGAGAATAATCTGCCTAGGAATCATGTATTAGAATCACTAAAAATCAGTGATTGAGAGAAAATTGAGGATCACTGGGAATCAGTGATTGAGAGGAAATTGGGGATTTGATCAATGTAATTAAGAGTTTCCCACTATATATTTGTATAAGTGTGTTGTAAATGTATGTGAATGAAATATTCAAAAGTTTTTAACTTGGTATCAGAGCCATTTTTTTCCAGAAAAACATTCACAAATCAGAATATCGTGATCATTCGATATTCTTGAGCCACCGGAGGAAAACTCCAGCCGCAACTTTCCGATATCCACCAAAACAATTTTAATCTTGTAATCTAGTATATTTGATTTCAACTCACAGAAAAAAAAAGGGAAAAAAAAATCTAACCTTTCACCTCCACCGATTCGCCCCCACCAATTCGCCTCCACCAAAACAACCGATCCACCAAAACAACTGAGCCACGTCGACCAGATCTCCCCGCCTACCACCGAAGACCACAAACATCTGTGCTCACTACCACGTGACGCCGTGCCACCAATCGGCCAATCCCGTTGCTCCTTGCCCAAAGCCGTTGTGTCTTCCTCGCAAGCCTAGCTGAACCGAGATTCATCCGCTGCGTCGAGCTCCATCCGCTGCGAAGCCCGTGACTCAGCCCTTCAGACGCCGCTGCCCAGATCCTCAGACGCCATCTCCAATGAACTGCTGCTCGCCCCATCAGACGCCGTCGCCACTGCTCGCGCGAATCTCCTCAGACGCCAATCTCCGTCCGCTGCTCGCTGCTCACGACGAAACCAGAACGCCGCCGGCGGAAGAGACTTGCCAGAGTTTTTTTTTTTTTTTTTCGGTCGGACTCGGATTTTCATTTCCGAGAAGCGAAAGAAACACAGAGAGAGGGAAGTCTGAGCGAGAGAAAAAAAAAAAAGAGATATTGCGTCTGCCTTTTTTTTTTTGGGCGTAAAGGAAACCAAAAAAAAAAAGGGAAAAAAGCGAAAAAAAAAAACAAAAAAACAAAAAAATTTTATTTAAAAAAAAATGACAACTGAAAAATCAGTTCCAGTTATTAAATGTTCAGGTGTGGATAAATCAAATCTTAAATGTTCTTATTGTAATAAAACAGGTCACACCAAGAGCCGTTGCTTCGAACTAGTAGGATATCCTGAGTGATGGGACCATAATCGCGAGCAGCGTAAGAAGGACTCAAAGAAGATTCCCACAGCAGCTGTTGTTGAGAACAAGATAGAGGAAAAGGAGGTAGAGACAACCACTGCACTCATTGCCACTTCGAATCATGGTAAGGTTTTTAATATTTCTGCACCTATTAGAAATAGTGAGTGGATAATTGATTCTGGTACAACTGATCATATGACTTTTGATTCTAGACAATTCTCATCCCTTAAACCAACCTCACAAAAATTTGTCTCCACCGTTAATGGCAATTCAACTCCGGTCATTGGGGAGGGATTCGTAATCTTTACTGATACTTTAAATTTGGACTCTGTTTTGGTGGTTCCATCCTTAGATTATAATCTTTTGTCGGTCTCCCAAATTACTAATGCTTTGTCTTGTGTTGTAATTTTCTGGCCTGATCACTGTGTTTTTAAGGACATTCAAACGAGACAAACAATTGGTTATTGTGTTAAGCAAGGGAATCTGTATTACCTAGACATGCAATCAACAGATTCAACTAAACTGAAGCAGGCGCTGATAGCAGACGTGTCTCAGAGGGAAAGGAAGAGATCAGAGATTTGGTTGCAACATCGACGATTGGGACATGCATCATTTGGTTATTTAAAGAAGTTGCTTCCTAGTTTGTTTGAAAAATGTGATATTTCTAGTTTTCATTGTGAAATATGTGAACTTGCTAAAAGCCATCGTGCTTTATTTCCTTTGACTTTGAATAAAAGCTTACTTCCTTTTATGGTTATTCATTCTGATGTTTGGGGACCATCCAAAGTCCCAACCCTAAGTGGATATCGATGGTTTGTTACTTTTATTGATGATTGCAGTAGAATGACTTGGCTTTGCTTGATGAAATCTAAAGATGAAGTAAACTTGTTGTTTCAAAAATTTCATACAACAATTGGGACCCAATATGATGTCAAGATTCGGGTTCTTCACAGCGACAACGGTGGAGAATATCAAAGCACTAGTCTGAAGCAATATTTGGAGAGGGGTATGGAATTATGCATCAAACAACTTGTACCAATACTCCCCAACAAAACGGTGTGGCTGAACGGAAGAATCGACATTTGCTAGAAATTGTTCGAGCATCATTGATTGCAGCACATATGCCTATATCCTACTGGGGAGAAGCTATTATTACTGCTGCCTACTTAATCAATCGAGTACCCTCCAGCTCAATTGGTTTTCGAACCCCACTCCAAGCACTGACTGAGGGTGTTGTTTCTCCACCTGTCTCCAATTTACCTCCACGGGTGTTCGGTTGTGTGGCATTTGTGCATTTACATAAGCACCAACGAAACAAATTAGCTCCTCGGGCACTACGACGCATATTTGTTGGATATGCTACACATCAAAAAGGATATCGATGCTATCATCCTCCGACTCGTCGAATGTTTGTAACAATAGATGTCGTATTCCATGAAGACACAATGTATTTCTCTTCCGAGTCTGAACTTCAAGGGGAGTATTACCAAGAAATTCAGACTCTTGATTATGACTACTGGGTTTCTGAAGAACTGAAGAAGAAAATCCTATCTCAGAAAACCAGGAGATTGGAAGAGAAGAAGTAGTACATCATGAGGTGAGAGATCTGCATTCAAACGAGCCAACAGAAGAAAAGGAAATTGCTCAAGCACCACCAACACCTGAAAGGCTAGAGTCTGAAGATGAAATTGCTAATACACCATACCAATCTTCGTCAAATGAAAATGTCCTTGAACCAGTGAGGAAACAGTTACCACATCGTCACACTAGAGGTTTACCGAAACTTACATATGAGCCTGACCTTACTAGTAAAGCTAGGTATCCTATGAGTAACTATGTGTCTGAACATTGGTTGTCTAAATCAAATAAGTCATTTGTGAATCAATTATCTTCTGTAGCTATTCCTAACAGTGTGCAGGAAGCCTTATCTGATCCAAGGTGGAAAGCAGCCATGAATGAAGAGATGAGATCCTTGCAGAAGAACGAGACATGGGAGCTTGTGAACTTACCACCAGGAAAGAAGTCAGTTGGGTGCCGATGGGTCTATACAGTCAAGTACAAGGCAGATGGAAGCATAGAACGATTTAAAGCACGACTTGTGGCCAAAGGATATACACAGACGTATGGGATAGATTACACAGAGACATTTGCACCGGTAGCCAAGATCAACACAGTACGCGTGTTATTATTTTTAGCTGCAAATCTTGATTGGCCATTGCAATAGTTCGATGTGAAGAATGCCTTTCTACACGATGAACTGACAGAAGAAGTATACATGGACCTTCCACCAGGATGTATGGCAACGGAACAACAATGTCACAAGGTGTGCAGATTAAAGAAGTCCTTGTACGGGTTGAAACAGTCTCCTAGAGTTTGGTTTGGAAGATTCACTAAGGCAATGAAAGCCTTTGGTTACAGTCAAAGCAACTCAGATCACACACTTTTTCTAAAGAAACAACAGGGTAAGATTACTGCCCTAATTGTGTATGTTGATGACATGGTGGTGACAGGAAATGATTCTGAGGAAAGGAAAGCTCTACAAGAATACCTGTCCAGGGAATTCGAAATGAAAGATCTAGGTCCTTTGAAATATTTTCTTGGGATAGAAGTTTCTCGATCAAAAGTGGGAATTTTTCTATCTCAAAGAAAGTATACCTTAGATCTTTTACATGAGACAGGAATGTCGAGATGTCAACTTATCGATACACCAATGGAAGAAGGGCTAAAGTTGCAACTAGAACTAGATCAGACACCTGTTGATAAAGGGAGATATCAGCGACTTATGGAAAGATTAATGTATTTAGCTCACACAAGGCCTGATCTTGCTTATGCAGTAAGTGTGGTTAGTCAGTATATGCATAATCCTGGAGAGCAATATATGAACGCTGTCATGCACATTCTCAGATATCTGAAAGGTGCCCCAGGGAGAGGAATTCTATTCAAGAAGAACTCAAAATGCGAAAGCATAGATACATACACTGATGCTGACTGGGCAGGTTCTATTGATGACAGGAGATCTACCTCAGGATACTTCACTTTTGTAGGGGATAATCTTCTAACATGGAGAAGTAAAAAACAAAATGTTGTTGCCTGCTCAAGTGCTGAAGCTGAATTTAGAAGTATGGCACTTGGCCTTTGTGAGGTGTTATGGCTGAGATTTCTTTTACAGGATTTAGGTTAGCCACCAACAGAACCAATTCAATTATTTTGTGACAATAAAGCAATTTGTGACATCGCTCATAATCCAGTACAACATGACCGTACAAAACATGTTGAAGTGGACAGATTCTTTATCAAGGAAAAACTGGATAACAAGGCAGTGGAGTTACCCAAGATTCGAACAGAAAATCAGTTGGCCGACATTTTAACTAAAGCCGTCTCAAGACAGGTATTCTCCAGATTCTTAGACAAGTTGGGCATGTGTGACATCTATGCACCAACTTGAGAGGGAGTATTAGAATCATTAGAAATCAGTGATTGAGAGAAAATTGAGGATCACTGGGAATCAGTGATTGAGAGGAAATTAGGGATTTAATCAATGTAATTAAGGAAAGTTTCCCACTAAATATTTGTATAAGTGTATTGTAAATGTATGTGAATGAAATATTCAAAAGTTTTTAACTTCATGGTGATAATGATGAGGATGAGCATTTATTTATGAAGGGTCCTGAAACTCCGGCGAGAAACCAAAAGTCTGAGGTCTCTAAAAGATCTTCCGCCTTTGTTCCTCTTGATATATACCCCCCCAAAGCCAGCGGTGTCAAGCTTAAACCTTCTCTGTTTGTTAAGGGTAGAGAATGACAGAATGAAAGAAGACGAAGCGTACAAGGTTTAGATGGAAGGTCGTTAAAACCGGACATGCTTCTTCTCAAGATTTGCATTTCTCTAAGTGATCAGGTACTGCTTTTTGCTCTTTCTCACAACACACACACACTAATCATACGACCTTATGCATAAGGTACTGTCCTCTCTCGGACTCACACTTTCAAAGATTTCTATCGCATCCCCAGTTCGACCCTTTGACCTCTCCTTTAAAAGGTTCTTATTAAGAATTGAAGAATATAAAATAGTTGGTGCTCAAATCTGATCCTGGCGTTAATTGTTAACCATGTTCTTGTTAGTGCTGGTGTTAAGAGTATGTAGATCTTTGGTTGGTATATGATTTTTCTGCGGTTATTTACATCTTTTGTGTCCTTCAATGCTATTTTATAGATCAAGATCGTGAAGCGATGCAGTGACTTGGGGTTAGGCCCTGGGGATTTCTACAAACCTGGCTACCGTAACGGAGCGTAACTGCATTTAAATATGATGTGCCTTGGTAAAATTTGGGACCCTCAAACACACAAATACGATGATTATTACGGGCCAACCGATGGGGCTAAACCACCCGCTATTCCTGACGAGATCTATGAGTTGGTTGAGAAAGCAATCCAGGACTCCCATGTCCTTGTAAGGAAAGAATATGAAGCTGGTAAACCAGAAGAGCTACTTCCCTGGATGACACCAGACATTTGAATGGTAAACTTTTATTCAACAAATGGGCGATTAGGCCTTCATCAGGTGTGTAGTGAGATTTGTTCTTCATATTATCAGGGTGGTCAAATGTATAGCCTATGTTTTGTCTTTTTCATTTCATTTTTTTCCTTTCAGGTCAACAAAAATTCAAAACCGGTATGCCAAACTTACGCTTAATATTCGCTTTGCTTTCCTGGCTGTGAGATTAACAGAATTGACCCGGGATCTTTGTATCAACTCTTAAAAATACAAGGAAACCGATAGGGGGGTTTTTAAGGAAGAGGGTTGAGCTTGCAACAAATGTTCCAGTTATTTGCATGAATTTCCATACAATTCTGTTGCATCTCATGACCTTGCCTTCTGTACAACAGGGTCGTGATGAAACTCCTGAAAGTTCACGATAAGGATTACCTGTTGTCTCCTTTTCCATTGGAAATGCTGCAGAATTTAAGTACGGTGATCGAAAGGATGCCGACTTGGCCGAGGATATTTTGCTGGAATCAAGAGATGTGTTAATATTTGGTGGGGAATCTAGAAATGTTTTTCACGGTGTAACTGCTATCTGCATAAACACTGCTCCGACGTCCCTATTGGAGGAAACAAATCTCCGCCCTGGATGGTTGAATCTTACTTTCAAACAGTACTGAAAATCCATGTCTTGTTGTTAGCACTTCTTTTTAGTTAAGCTTCAATGCAGGTTAGTTGATGAAAATGGTTCAATAGAAAAAGACATGTTTTAAATCCGTGTTTTTGTTGATTTTTATATATAAAAACTTATAAAATAGCATATTTTTAAATATCCATTTATAAATTAGATGGTGTTCAATTGTTTGGAAAAGTGCTCCAAGCGAATCTGAAAGATTTTTGAGGCTATTAATGAGTTATTTTGTTGAGTGGAGGGTAAGTACGAGTCACCCATTTTGTGAAAACAATAAATATATATGATACAATTTTTAAATTAAAAATACAATAGTTATCTTAAACAAATATATGATACTAATAAAAATATAATCGTCGTACTAAAAAGAAATGGGAAAAAAAAAAAAGCCAATTAGAAACAAGAGCAACAGGGAAATGTATAAAGGATTCTTTGTACTAAGTGCATTATGAATTTATTAGCCTTTATAACGTGAATTTTGAACTTTATTGTGAATTTACTAGCATTTTAATGTCAATTAATTAATTATCACTAAATTATGATAGAGTCAAACTAAAATCTTCTATACAAATTTGATGTTTCAATTTATACCTAACTAATTATATTATAACATATCATTAAAAAAAGTTAGATATTAAAATATAAACAAATCAATTATAAAGCATTTTAAGTTTTTTAAAATGATGTTATATAATATTATTGATTAAACATTATTTAAGGCATCAATTTTAGACATAAGATTTGAATCCGATGGAGTTAAAATCGTTTATGTTCATTAATCAAATGATTTATAGGAAAATGACATTTTTGAAGTATTTTTCTATAAATGTCGCAAGTTTTCTTAATTTGGGAGAATGACCTTTGAAAAATGATCAAATTGATGAACTACTTGATATTTCATCACTGATGTACTTGGTGTTCAATTACTAATGGATCACAATAAAACCTAATGAAAAAGTCTTTTTAACTATAAAAAAAATTTCGTGATTTTTATTTAGGATGACCAAAACTGAACACCTAATCTAAGTACACGTTTGGGACAAGCATTTTTTTGGCATTGCATTTAAATGCAATGCAATTTTCCCCCAAATACAAAACATTTCATTCAAATATCAATCACATCACATTTTAAATCAAACACAATCACTATTTATTATTTCACTTTTTCTATTATTTTTATTAATTACATCATATATTCCCTCTCCCTCCTTTTTTTCTTTCTACTTTTATCCATCACATTACATATTTATTATTAAAATACAATTCAAATACTTTTCCCCCAAACACACATTGCATTCAAATGCAATGCTAATGTTTTTCCTCCAAATACAAATTGCATTCAATGCATTGCATTCAAACGTAATGCAAATGCAATGCGTTCACCAAACGAACCCTTTTCTTTATTAATTAACTTTCATTTAGCATGGATGAACTACATTACTAAATTACCAAATTCAGAAAGTATAACAAGTTTAAGATTTAACATCTAAAAACTAAAAAATTTAGCATGATTTGGATCATTATTTCAAATTCAAAATTCAAAATTTTTGCTATAGTACTTTCTCCAACAAAAACTTAAATTTTATATATTTAAACCTAAAACAAAGAACCATATACATTAGTACAAAATGGTGTAAGATATTGACTTTGCATCTCTCTCTTTCTCTCTCCCTCATTAGGATTTGCACCGTTTATATTTTCCTCTTAAGGCAAGCATCCAACGCCTCCTCTTAGTTAGCCACCAGACTCTCGACCCTATAAAAGATGCTTTGCGCTTTATGGTGATGGCTTTAGTGGAGAGGATGGCTTTATGGTCGAAGGGGGCGCATTTGGGCCTCTTTGATCATGTTAATTGGCTTATCACCAAAGGTAATTTTGCATGTTTGTGATAGTTGTTTGTTTAAAATATTGTTTTTGCAAGTGTTGTATTTAGTTATTATATTTTTGTTTTTATTTTAAAATAACAAAAATGGTTTCTTTACACTCTCGTATTGGTTGTATGTCAAATCCACTAGAGCTATTTTTATACAGTATTGGTGATGATCTTTTTATTATAGATCTGTTGGTCTGGAGTTTTCCAAAGTGTAGTTGTATTGTTGAAAGAGCCATATGTGTGCCCAATATTTAGTGTGCTTTTTATTTACCCTTATTAGAATAAAGGTGCATGTGTTTACCTTCATGTGCGCTTCATTAATATTTAATTATGGAACTGATTTATAATTTGGGTTAAATTTTCTTGCATTATGAGTTATTCGAGTCAATATTCATTTATTTGTATTTTCTTGATTCAAAATACAATTATGCTTTTCCTAATTAAAAAAATGCGAGATAAAAGGTGAAGATAAACTTTTGAAAAAGAATTTAGGATTATTTTCATCTATATTCTCTGAACTTTGAATAGCCCTCGTTTAACCTGTTTCATTAAAATTTCATATAAAAATATACATGACAAAGTGAGTTAAATGCATTCATGTGGTATTTTTCCATTTGTTTTTCAATAAAAATTTTGACAGGATGAGTTTACTAATATTAATATTCTTATTTTTCCATATGTTTTTAATCAAAATTCTATGTAACAGCGGTGAGTAAGATAAATTCAATAAATAAAGTAAAAATGATTTTAAAATTCCATTCCAACCAACAACAATGATTTAATTTTCAACCCAAAGGTCTTTAATATAAATAATATAAGAAATTAACTTCATTCTACAAGTATCTCAGTATTTAAAGGTGGGTTTGTTTGATTTGTATGTCCAAATCTGGATATATTCCAAAAATATATCAAAAATTGTTTAGCTAACTCGATGAGAAGTCTATTTTGAAAAAGAAAATTTTTTTTATTTTGAATGCGAAAATGTTTTTGTTTTTGGAAATAATATGGAGTTTGGATGTGTTAAAAAATTTTCTTTTTAAAATCAAAAGATTATTTAAAATGAATAAAAATAATATTGGGAAACATGTATTGTAAAAACATAAAAAAGATTCCTTTTATTGTTTACAATTTTATTATAGAAGACATATTTAGAGAAAAAAAGATTTCTAGAAAAAGAAAAATTATTAGAAAAACTTGAAACAAATACTTGTTTGTAAAATTTTCCATTCAAATACTAGCTAAAATTTGCTCTTCTTTGTTTCTGTGTTAGATATCAAAATCTTTTCATCTTTTCTCCTCTTGAATCTTGTTGAATGAAATTTGATCTAAATTTAAAACAATTTTTCCATTTCTATTCACTTTTCTCATCTCATATTTAAAATAGATTCAATTTTATTAAATAATTTTTTTATTTTAAAAAAAAAAATTTATTCATCAAAATATTATTTTATTTTTAAGTGTTTGTTTACAGTTTTGCATTTGTATTGTGTTTAAACACAATATTGTTTAAACGCAATGTAATTTTCATCTAAACGAAAAAGTTTTACGTTTACATACAATATTTTTTAACAGTGTCCCAAATACATTTATTATTTCAAAATATTTTGAAAATAAAATTTTTTTCATTCACATCATATTCTCTCTATCTCATTCTTTCTATTTATTTTTGTCAATCATATCAACTTTTCAACTCTAAAATACAATTCAAATACTTTTCATTTAAATACTGTAATAATCGAGAAAATCCACTATACTCGGAAATATGTATATTGTATTTAATACAATAATTTTAATGTTTAAAAATAAAAAATGAATGATTTAATAATGTTATGAATGCAGGAAAATGTTATAACAGTGTTAAAAGTTAGGAAATTGAGAATAGAAATTATTACCAAACCAAATATGTGAGGAACAGTGCCAAATCGACGTCGAAAACCCTAGGAAGTGCAAGAAATTACACTAAAAGATGAAAACGTTTGATTGAGATTATTGGCCAAACAGAAGAAAAATAAGGCAACCGACTATACCGAAGGTCTCAGGAACTCGCCGAGGCGATTCTGGTGAAATTTATTCGGTTTGACTTTTTGGTCAAAATGAGGATTTAATTAATATAAATAGTGAATAAACAATATTAATATGTGATTAAGTTGAATTATATCAAAATTATGACATCAAATTTATTTTTTTAAAAAGGGTAGAGAAAGTATTAGGAATCTAAAGAATAAGATTTGATCTTATCTTAATCCAAAGGCTAAGATTAAACCAAAATTTGTTTTAATTATATTTTTGGAAAACTTGAAAGATTTAGGGGGGTGTTAGGTGTCAACTTTTTTATGGATGAAAAGGGATTAATTAGTTTGATTAATTAAAAAGGGAGTATCGGTTTTTGGAATAGAAAAACTGAAAGAAAAAGAAAAAGAAGAGAGAGAGAAGAGCCGGAAAAAGAAGAAAGAAGAAGAAACAAAGAGAGAGAGAGAGAAAGAGGATTGTAGCCAAGATTTTTCTTCAAGATTTTTACACCAAACTTTAACCATAACCTCCTAGGAGTGAGAAAATTTCTTTGGTGATAAGGTAAGTTTAAATTTCTTATTTATTGTGAATTTTGAATTGAAATTTATGATTTTTAAGTATATGATGGATAATGAAATATTGAAATGAAATTTGGAAATTTTGGTTGATAAGTAGTAAAAGGTTGATTGTGAAAATATATGTAGTGTATGGATGGTGGAAATTATTGAGTCATATTGTTGTTAGTATTGATTCAAGAAAAAAAAAATTTTGGCATGTGGAATTGTTAGGATAGATGGTTTGGAGGCGTTTTCCTAAACGCCGGAAACTTAGAAAATTAGCGGAAATGCTGCCGAAAATTTTAAGGATTATACCAAAAAAGTATTTTGGAAAGTGTTGAGAAACAAAAAGGTTGACGTTAAAACCGAGCCCTTAGTACTCTAAATTGAGGAAAAAGAACAAAAAGGGGCTAGGAATGTTATAGAAAGGTTTAAATAAGTTTTAAGAGTCAAAATTTAGGTTTTTAAAGCTAGAAATCAAGTTTTATATAGTACACGGGTGTGTACCCTGTGTACACGGGCGTGTAATAAGAAAAAATAAATTCCAGAGAGGTACATGATTAGAGACACACCTGTGTATCAGGCCGTGTACATGTGACGTCTAGTCTACACGGGCAATTTGCCACGGTCGTGTATCGAGAAGATAAATTCTAGAGGATTAAATGGCCGTGTATTAGGCTGTGTACATGCACGGTGCAGGTTACACGGGTAGTTTACATGGTCATGTTGGGGAAAATAAAAACATAGAGAGGTACACGGTCATGAACACGACCGTGTACCAGATCGTGTACATATAAGGCACAGTTTACACGGCCATGTTATACGGCCATGTTAGGGGAAATAAAAATTTTAGAGATGTACAAGGTCAAAGACACGGCCGTGTACCATACCGTGTACATATAATGTACAATTCACACGGCTGTGCTACAGTTAAATAAACAGAGAGGTACACGGTCATGGACACGGTCGTGTACCGGACCATGTTTAAAAAAAAATCACACAACACATATAGTTTTTTTTAAGAAGAATAAAGGTAATTTAAGAAAAGGAATTAATCGATAATATTATTACTTGTACGGAACACGATGAAAGATAAGGACGATATTTCAAACGACCCAAGGACGATCACATTAGAGCAAGTTCTGTAAGTACTGATATTTAATTATCTACCCACAAACTAACTCTTGATTGACTAACTTCTTGTAGAAATATTTCTATAAGCTCTTAGAAGATTGCTTGAGGAAATATATATGAACATAAGGTGAGTTAGTGGAATTGTAATAAAAGAAAGAAAGATAATAAAATTGAAAATTTAAGTGTTTGGCATATCGGCCTCCCATAAGTGAGGTTTAAAGTTATAAATTACACTACAATTAAATGCTACCTTCCAAAAGTGTGAGGTTAATAGTTTACAGTAGAACGTTACTTCCCAAAAGTGTGAGGTTAATAGTTAAAAGTTAAAGATTTGCCATGTGGTAGGCTGGTGGGTCGCTCCCCCTTCCTTCCACTGGTTCGCGTGTAAGACAGTACGTCCAACACAGGACCCACCAGTGAAAGTAAAAAGAAGAGAAAAACAAAGATGCAAACAAGGAAAGAAAAGAAATAAAGAACCTAGAATGACAGAAAATGGATATGATCTAAAGAACAATTAAGATGATTTTAAGTATCATGATGAAACTAACCCTAGTTACCTCATACCTAAGTGATTTTGTATGTATATTTGTATTTACTGAGCTCTAACTCATAAGTTTGTTTGTGGTGTAGGTAATAAGAGTAAGCAGCAGTCAAAATGAAGTGAAGGTACATGATGGACTGGCGGGTAGATTCCTAAGATGTCATGGATAAGGAAGTGGACCCGTTATGTTTTCCGACTGCTTAAAGAGTATATGTTTTGTAAAGAGTTGATACAGTATGAATGTAAATGTATGTATAAAGTATTTTATGGACCAAGGAAAAATGAATTATTTTGAAATGATATATGTTTAAAAATATATATATCCTCAGTTTTTACTAAACAGATTATTAAATTAAAATGTGAACTTTTAAACATGTTTCCACATTTTAAAAAATGAAAGTATAATATATAAGAGTAAGAAGGAAAGAAAGTGGACGACGGCCTGGGCGAGTCGGGTCGGCGCGTCCACAAATACATATTACATTTAAATGCAAAGTAAATACATTTCATTCAAATATAAAAAACATTCAATGGATTACGTTCAAACGTAATGCGAACATAATATATTTATCAAATATCACATAAAAAGGATTTTTAATATTAAACAAAATTTTTTTCTTTCTAAAAATATATTCTATTCAAATACTTTTCATCTAAATATATATTATATTTAAATATAAATAAATATATTTTATTTAAATATAAAATATATTAAATAGATGAGATTTAACCGTAATATGAATATAATATGTTTATTAAATATCTCATAAAAATAATTTTTTAATTTTAAATAAAAGATTTTTTTTTCTAAAAAGATATTCCATTCGAATAAAGGGTAAATTAGCTGTATTCTACGAGTATTCCAATGAAGAACACAAAAGGCGTTTACTTTTTTTTTTTTTTTTTTTAAGCTTTTTAGCTTTGCTTTGTTTGGAAGAAAAACCGCAAAAACTGTTGAATTTCCATTGGCGTCGGCTGTACATTACTCTCTCTCCCCCTCTTCTTCAAGTCTTCACCTTTCTCACTGTTCACTACTGCTTCTTCTTCTTCTTCCTCCCGCCAAATTTATCTGCTACTTCGCGCATCCCTGGAACCATGGATCATGGTCGAGATCGAGGTCGAGGTCGAGGACGGGGAAACCCACGACACAGTCAGAGCCGTTCAGGTGGACGACATTTTGTGGTCTCCGGATCTCAATCCCGCCGTCCTCATGATTTTGTAAATTTATTTTTTTCCCTTTTTTATTTGTTTATCCAATGTGTAACCCTTTTTTCTGTTTTTTTGTTTTTTAATTTTGTGTTTATATAGTATTTTTCATATCATCATTATTAATGGGTTTGGTTCATTAGTTCTTATTCTGCTGAGGAATTGGGATTTAGATACTTTGTAGTTTAGGTTGTTTTGTTTGCGTTTACGGCAAAAAATATATAATTTTTGTTTTTGTTTTATGAATTATTTAAGTAATTTTAAATCCTTTGTTCTGTTTCAATTACTTAAAAATGTTGGTTCCAATACCAGCATTTAAAACTCACAAATCCGAATCCAAACTCAAAAGCCCAAATGGAATATCACCTTTTTAATAACAGTTCTAAGTCATCTTGTTGATCCTTGATGATGCTTGCAGCAATCGGGAGGGTCTTCACGTGGAGGAAGAGAGAAATTTGTGTATGTTCCAAAACATCAGGAAGGTCCGGGTTCACCCGAGGCCGAAGCAATTACTTGTGTTTCGGAAGAAGTTAGTTCTGTGATTGGTTCTGATTTTTCTTCTCCGCAAGGCCCTTCATTGCATATGGAAGAAGAAAAAACCCATGTTGGGCAAATTTCTGAAGAGGTGAAAGGCGATAATATGGCATCAGCGAATGATTTCTCAAACAAGTCGGATATTTCATACCCACAAATTGAGAATAGTCTGCCTTTGAAACATGGTGATGAGGATGAGACTGGGTTTAAAACTCCGGAAAGTTACAGAATGTCTGAGAACTCTGAGAGCTCAGCAGCCTCTGTTCCTTTTGATATATGCCCGCCCAAAACCAGCGGTGTCAAGCTAAAGCCTTCTCTGTTTGTCAAAAATAGAGAAAATCGGAATGAAGTAAAACGAACCACAGAAGGCCTAGATGGAAAGTCATTAAGATCTGGCATGGTTATTCTAAAGAGATACTTTTCTCTAAGTGATCAGGTGCTGCTTTCTCACAACACACACACACATTCCCATTTTTTGAGAAGATATCTATACGACTTTGGATAAAGAACTGAAGAATCAGGCTATTTGTTAATCAATTAATTGTTAACCGTGTTCTTATTGGTTTAGGAGTTCGTATATTTAGATCATTGGATGGTACATGATCTTTCTGTGTTTATTTACTTCTTTTATATCCTTCAATGCTATTGTAGATCAAAATAGTGAAGCAATGCCGTGACTTGGGAGTAGGCTATGGAGGTTTCTACCAACCTGGTTACCGGGATGGAGGAAAACTGCATTTAAAAATGATGTGCCTTGGTAAAAATTGGGTCCCCGAGACAAGCAAATACGATGACCACCGGCCAACCGATGGTGCTAAGCCACCCGCTATTCCCAGAGACTTCTATAGTTTGGTTGCGAAAGCAATCCAGGATTCTCATTCCCTTTTAAGGAAAGAATCTGAAGCTAATAACCCAGAAAAGCTACTTCCCTGGATGAGACCAGATATTTGTATAGTAAACTTTTATTCAGCAGAGGGGCGACTAGGCCTTCATCAGGTGTGTAGTGAGACCTTTTTATTCATGTTGTCAGGGTGGTCAAAAGTTTAATAATTGCTTTAGGCACACGCACGCGCGCGCGCGCACACACACACACACACACACACGCTAATAGCATTGGTCAGAGGTCTTTGTATCAGCTTTTAAAGAATAGTAGGAAACCAAGAAGGTTTTTAGGAAGAGGGCTGAGCAACACTAGTTTCAGTTATTTGCATGAATTTAAATACAATTCTGATGCATCTCATGACCTTTTCTCCTCTAAAGGATCGTGATGAAAGTCCTGAGAGTATACGACAAGGATTGCCTGTTGTCTCCTTCTCCATTGGAGATACTGCAAAATTTAAGTACAGTGATCAAAGGGATGCCGATCAGGCGGAGGATGTTCTGCTGGAATCAGGAGATGTATTAATATTTGGTGGGGACTCTAGAAATGTTTTTCATGGTGTAACTGCTATCTGCCCAAACTCTGCTCCGAAGTCCCTTCTGGAGGAAACAAATCTCCGCCCTGGCCGGCTGAATCTTACCTTCAGACAGTATTAAAAATCAATGTCTTGTTGTTGGTACTTTTTTGTAGTTATGCTTGAAAGCAGGTTAGTAAGATTGAAAGGGTTCGGTAGAACCGTTTTTTATAATTTTTGTACGGGTCTAGTTTTTCTTCATTCCCAATTGCGTGACTGATAGTTTATGTTCATATTAAGACGGGATTGTTTTTTAGCCTATACCTGTCTAAAGAATGTATTGTTCTTATTTTTTTTTTAATCTTTTTAAACAAGGATTAGGAGTGTTACATGCTTTTTGTTTATTACTAGTTAGAAAGTATAATCAAGCAAGTTGAATTCATTTATTCTTTTGGTTCCTACAGTGGTTAACAAAAATAGTTTCTATAATTTCAAGTTCAAATTGTAGTATGTTTGAGATTCGAGTTGCTCCTCCATAGGGAAACCCTACGAAAAAAAATTACTCAAAGAAAATTTCCTAATGAAATTAAGAATCTAATGCACGTATAAGTATAGATTTCGAGGGACTCTTAGAGCGGCAATATTCCGATCTCTACTATAGCTTCTGGCAAATTTATGTTTGATGTTTGGTACAAGTACAACCTCATTTTCCACGAACTTTCCATGGCCATCTTCTGCTCCATCCACTTCCTGAGATTCCTCCCTTCTTGCCAGCCAAACTTCAACAGTCTCTGTTGGTTCAACGGTGCCGATTGTTTTTCCTTAAGCAACAAGTAGAAAACATGCTTATTTTACATGCTAGCCCACGAGACCGACCACCCTTCCCCCAACAAAATGATTGCCAATAGGTGGGTTCCATGTAAACTTATCGGCCAGCCTAGAGCCGCATTGGTCATGACCCATATAAGTACTATTTTCTTTTAACATAGTCCCACTTACAAATCACTATAACTGCATCAAACTATTTTTAACCGCGTTATGTGAAGTTTAGAAATTTTTCTTACCCTTTTCAACGGTGGTTGAGTTCTCTGTGCATATTTATTTATTGCAGAACCAAAACTAACAACAGTGTGAGTGACTAGGCAACATAAAGGGTGACAGGGATAAAGCAATAAACAGGCATCACTATCAAAATATGTATATATTTGTATATAAAAAGTACTGCAAAGTTCCACCTCTTACGGTAGTTGTAGAACTGCAATATTTTCACTTTTTCCTACACGTTCATTGCGTTGCTGCAGGATTCAAACCAAGAAAAGATATGGACCTTAGATTAAATTTATTTATCTTTTACGCAATCAATACACGAGTACGTTATACTTGTCGAATGTATTAGATAGGTATGTCCAGCTCAAATCAGGCTTCATAAGTAATTAGCATCACGTTAAGTGTGATAACTTATTCATAAATATCAGAAGAAAAGTTGCGAAAAGAAATTCCATTTTTCTTAGTCAACCACGATCAGATCTGTTCTCGAGGGCAGATGCGGCAGACTCCACGTGATTAAGCAAACACGAATATATTTTTTGTTTCAATCGATCAACAGTCTCTGAAAATTCCTCATTCTCCGAGCTTGAGTTGCTATTAAGTTTGTCCAACCACTCATTGGCACTCTTAAGCTGTGATAGTGTGATGGCAATGTGGTTGTTAGGCTCAGTTCCCCGTCCTGCGCTGTTCTTACTACCTTTCCTCTCCTGGCTATTTAGGCGAAAACCAGCATCCAAAGCTGCCTCCAAGAACTTTAGAAACCAAGATCTTGTTTCGTTCAAGAGAAGTTCTCTCAGTTCTTTTATCTCTTTCACACCATCACCCTTAGCCCATTCGAGTTTCTCACTTCCACTTACCTCCACAGGATTCTTTCCTGCCTTCAATGTACTTTTACGATTAACTGAACCTGTCTTCTTGGTAGGTTTTTCAACATTTGGAGGGGAAGAGATTGTAGTTAAAGGAAGTGATTTATTCTTCAATGGACTGGTATCATTTGATTGATGGATAATCTGGATAAGTGTGAAGAATGTGGTGAAAGCGAGGTGTGGATTCTCCGGTGAAGCAGATGAGCAAAGATCGGCAAACATGCTGAAAAGATACAGAAGTATGAACCTTTGAAAAAAAAAAAAAATTTGCTAGAAGGGAAAAGTGAATTGTTTACTTGGTGCAAAAGGAAAAGGAAAAAAAAAAATCAGTATAGCTCAAAGCAATTATATACCCCAAGTGATGAAATCTCTTTAGAGGCATTCCTTCGCCGGCCTATATAATTACCTGAGACACTTGACAAGATTTGCAGCCCGAGATGCCTCTTTGTGAGCTTCTGTTGCAACCAGAGAAGCTAAATTCCTCCTCCTAAGCATTCCCTTGTAAGAGTACGACAAAAGATGCAAAGTAAGAATCATAACGCAATGTTATCATTAAGAATCATAACGCAATGTTATCATTGATGCAAGAATTTAAGAGATCCTTAAATTTTCAAAATGTTGAGCCTAACGTCATCTTAATTCAACGAAGCGCTTTTCACTTTTTGGAAGAATTGAAATGATTCTTTAATTGCTAGTTAATAAATGCATTGAAAATTTTGTCATGATATACTTATAATGCAAATGAAAGAAGATTGGTTCACAACTCAGCATCAACAGATTATTAAAACAGTAACTCCCACAAAAGTACAAAATGTAAACTAGGAAAACTACCTTTCCTGGCTTTACAAGGTTAGCAGGCAAAGAAGACCAGCGAAGCGCCTCCAGTGAGGTTTGTTTTTCTTTGTTGCTCGATGATAAGTTCAAGTTCAAATTTTCCTGCTTACTTGACGTACGTTTTGCAGAAGTGCTCTTAGAAGGTATAACAGTCTCTTTGGTGCTAGGTATGGAGAACTCTGGCCTTGATGAGAGTGAATGTTCAGGTCGATTCCTGGAAGGAGTCACTGGGCATGCCTGGATCAATGCTAGCAGAAATGACCATGTGACAAAACTTTGTAACTAAAATCAGTGTTTTATTGAAGAATCATTTTATTCATTGCAGCGTTTCTGTTGTAATCGGTCCAAGAATCACTCCTTTGTACTGTGAAAGTGGAATGTTTTGTTAGCAAGAAGCGTACCTGACCGTTAAGCTCATGTTGCTTTCCTTTCACGAAGCCGGTCTTTCTACTGCCACTCTCATTGTCATTGCTCTTCGCAACTGGTCCATTACTCTCTTGCCCGCTAGCTTTTGAAATGGATGAGGTAACACCTTGCATGTACCTAGATGCAACAACCGCCTTTTCCTCTTTGATGACAATCTTTTGTCTGCTGTTTTCCTCTTTCACTTCCCCTATCTCCTTAGTTTTTGAACCATTGCTTCCTTCGTGATGATCAGCCTGAACCGGGCTCTCTGACGGTTCCAATATCTGCATCAAATCCTTGGGGCTCCCCACAAAAGCGTGCCGCCCAGGGACTGGTCTGACCCCAACAAGAATAGGAACTGGCCTTCCTGCCTCCACCCTATCAACATAGAAAAATTGGCCTAGCTGCAATTTATTGTTCAATATAAGCTCATTGTCTTCCTTCGAAATTGAGACATAAGTCGAATGGGAGGAATCAGAGACTTTAAGGAAGAAACCATGGTCAGGAAATAGTTCTAAGCCAGTTATGGCAGGCACAATGCTGATCACTTGCAAAAGGACTGACCGGTAGTCTCCTCGAACCTTTACATTGGAGTTCATGCACTGAAGGAGCTTTAGCAGTACTCCCGGTGTAAGGGATGCCATTTTTATTATCCAATTATCCAAATCTGCAGAAATAAGTTTCCCGAATCGACACATTAGAAGCACGATTTTCGTCTTTAGTAACATGTATCATAAACAGTATACCATAACAAAAAAAACCAAATGCGTTGACACAAAACAGAAAGATGATATATACCTGAAAAAGAGGGAGCATAAAGATCCAAAGAGAGAATTCAAAAGAGTTCTTCTGAAGTAAACGAAAAGAAATCGAAGCGCCTACGGAGATGAACAGTTTTTTGCTTCAAAACTTTACTATGCCAGAAAATGGTTCCACACCATTGGCTAGACCACAAATATTACTTTGCATGCCAGGCACGTAAACATCAGCTTCCCTTGGCTTTAAAGCAAAGCCAAGGGGTAAAAACAATGTCCTATTACAATCTTTTTGCAGTTTTTGTGAGATGTAGAATTAAAAGATTATGGCTCACCTTTCTAATGATATATTTAAGTTTGGTTGTGAGTCTTTTTCTTTTCAGTTAGAGGAAGTGGAGCTATTGAGAAAGGTAGAAGAGCATGGCGGATTAAATAATATCATTAAAAGCAGTCCCTACTTGACCAAATTTCTGTACAGATGAAACATATACAATACAAGAAATCATAATAAGTATCTTTTTTTTTTTAAGTAAAAGATTTGAACTCTACACTTTATGATGCAGTTAGATATAAAATTACTATTAGGTTATTTCACTAATCATAATTTATAATTTATAATAAATATAACATTCCTATTTTCTATATTCCTATCTATTGTAGTTATTGTTTGTACTAGTATTTGATTAATAAGCCAATCCCATTTTTTTGATAAACTTGATCCATCACTCTAATTAAGAATTGGAAAGTTCACCAAATCTTTAAATATATAAACAAAGCTGGCTCTTTTTATGGAAAATTCACCTTTTAATTCTTGCAGATAAGACATGTGACTCTCCCTTCAGTATAATGCTTGGTCCACATTAGTATTTTTCTCTCTCTTTTTTTTTTTATTAATGTTTTAATTATTTTCTTTTGTATTATATAGTTAATAATTGTATTAAGTAATTATATAGTTACTATAAGTATAAAAACTAGATGAATTTGATAAGACAGTGACACGAAAGAAAATAATTAAAATTAAAAATATTCTTGAAATACATGTTTATCTCCCTTTAACCACGTCTAAGTGGATCAAATAATCATGAAATTAAAGCATATCTCTTATTTTCTCTACAAGCAAAAACCAAAGATTCTCCCACGAGGAAGTTTCAGTGAGGAGCCAACTTTACAAAGTTACATATAATGATCAAGAAAATGCATTGGCTTCAGTTTCAGCACGAACCAAGCTGGCGTACACGCCACTGGGATGGGAAGCCATGAGTGTGTCATGGCTTCCGTACTCGGTGACCGTGCCATTGCTCACAACTGCAATCATGTCAGCCTCTCTGATGGTCGAAAGCCGATGGGCGACGACAATGGTCGTTGCTCGCTTGGAAACCTTTCTGAGGGCATCTTGGACATGCCTTTCAGATTCCAGGTCCAATGCGCTGCTTGCTTCATCTAGGAGTAGCACCCTTGCTTTCTTCAGTATGGCCCTTGCTATGGCTATTCTTTGCTTCTGACCACCCGACAGCTGAACCCCACTCTCTCCAACCTATCATAGAGAGGAAAAAAAAAAAAGGCAAAAATTTTGAGAAATGAACTGTCTTATTTTTTTGTTTTTGCTTGGAAAATGAAAAATCTGATTGTCACTATGTCACAAGATAAACATGTTACGTAACGAAAATTAATCTATCAAAATCATATCACATATAGAATCTTTGTTACAACTCAACAATTTAGAAACATTTGCTTTCGCATTCAATCTCAAAACGAAAATTTGTTATTGGCATGGATTTTTGCAGTATACTCTAATAATAGGATTATTCTTATCCATGTCCTCTAAACTTAAAGGGTCATTCCCCCTTTGTTTATAAACTTTAAAAACTCATGCTTTGCTCCATTAATTTTGAATTTGCCTCACTCTTTTACTAGAATTTTGGTTAAAACAGACTCAAAAATTAGGAAACTAGTTCTTATTAAAACCCTTTTTTTAGGATTTCTATTAAAAGCATAAGATAAAAGACTACATGATTACACTTAACTCAATTTTTTTCAGTCTTTTTTTAACTGAAATCCTAATAGAAGGGGTTAAAAGGGGCTAATTCAAAATTTAGGGGATAAAGTGAGAACGTTTAATGTATAGGGTCAAGTGGAAACGACCATGCATAAAGCTAAAGCTAAGAAACATAGATGAAGATAATCCTATGATTTTTCATGTACCAAATAAAAGAGTCAATAATATGCACAATTTGGAGCATACCTGAGTTTCATAGCCCTGAGGAAGGCCACTAATAAACTTGTGAATGTAGGCTTCCCTTGCAGCATCCTCAATCTCAGCCCATGAAGCATTCGGGTTCCCAATTGCAATGTTCTCTCTAATACTCCCAGAAAACAATGCTGGCTCTTGTCCCACCAAAGCTGTTTGCCTCCTCAACCATTTCACATCAACCTCCCTCAAATCAACACCCCCAATCATCACCTTCCCTTGGTTTGGATCATAAAACCTTTGTACCAACCATATTACCGTCGATTTACCCGACCCACTTCCTCCAACCAATGCCACCATACCACCTCCTTTGACCTTTAAATTAAAGCCCCTCAATACAATCACCTCAGGCCTAGCTGGGTATGCAAATGCGACCCTTTTGAGCTCAATGTCCCATGGTTTCAAGTTCAACCGTTCAATCTTCCTACCTTTTTCTCTATCACTGCCGATCAACGGCCTCCGGTTGATAACATCAAACACTGCTGGAATTGCCGTTGCAGCCATGGAAGTGTCTGGCGCGAGACCAGCTAATTGTCCCACGGAAAATGAGCCCAGAACAAGAATGAGGAAAATCTTGTACACGTCACCGAAGCTTGTTTTGCCTTCCTTCATAAGATATGCGCCGAACCAAAGAGTCAAGGTATATGCTCCATACATGGCAAATTGAGAGAATCCAAGTGTCAGTCCTAGAATCTGCGACCTCCTTATCGATTTTATCTTCGGCTCTGATAAAGCATGATCAAAGGACCTAACTAATTGTTCTTGAGCTGAAAATGTTGTGACTGTCCTTATGTTTGACACTGCCCCAGAAGCAATATTGCTAGCTTTGGCATACGCATTGTTGTCAAGTCTTGACCCGATATTTATGATCAAACTTATGTAACTCGCGCCAAGGGTCAAAGGCGTAAGAGCAGCAGCCAAAAGGGTCAGTCTCCAATCGATCAAGAAACTCACTACAAGGCCAACCATAGCTGAGCTCAACCCCATCAACAAGACCGAAAACCGATCACCAAGGACTGATCGAAAGCTTAGGCAATCAACGGACAGCCTAGACACAAGTACTCCTGTGGAGTTCTCCTCAAAGTCAAACCAACCAGGCTCTTGCTTCAATATAGACCTGAACAAGAGGTCTCTGACCCTCACAGTGAGCTTTGTTCCGGCCCAACCACACAAACCTTGTTGTCCGGTCATGGAGAGTATACACCCGAAACCAAGCCCAACGAGCACCAGACAAAGCCTCCCAACTTGTGTATTGATCTTGGAATTGTCCTTAAAGTAGATTTCAAGGGCTTCGCCAAGAACTAAAGGGAAAGCAGATAAAATTGCACCCGCGTGCATGCCCAAGATGAATCCCAACATGAGTATTGCAAGCTCTGGTCTTTGTAACTTCCATATCTCTGAAAGCTTAAACTTTCTTACTTTTGGAACCTTTTGTTCTTCATCATCAGCTTGTTTTTCCTCTTGTGTTGACTTGAAGTACTTTGACCTCGACATGTCATACGTGTACTTTGACCTTGACACGTCATATGCTGAATATCTCTCATAAGTAGACGAATGAACAACCTCTAGAACATCTTTTTGCGTTGAAGTTTTTGAGACTGCTTCAGAAGCAAGTTTGATGAGGTTATAGTAGGCTCCACATTTTTCCATTAGCTGACGATGGCTGCCAATCTCAACGACAGAGCCTCGGTCAAGAACAGCAATGGCGTCGGAATTTCTCACAGTTGCTAGTCTATGAGCAATGACGATCGTTGTTCTGCCGGAGGAAATCTTGTCAATGGCTTTTTGGACTACAGACTCAGACTCAGGATCCAGAGCGCTGGTAGGTTCATCTAAGAGAAGGATTTTTGGGTCCTTGATCATGGCTCTAGCCAATGCTATACGTTGCTTCTGACCACCCGAGAGCTGGGTTCCTCTATCTCCAAGCTGCAACAAAGTGCATTTTGCGTAAGGGAAAAAATTTCTTTTGAAAAAAAGAAAGAGAGAGAGAGAGAGAGAATCTTAAGTAGATCCCATATCTTTGTCTTCTTTGAAAAAGTGGACTCTTCCAGTTTAATGAGAGAAAAAAAATAATAAGTTACTGCCATGAGAAGAACTAAGAATGTGCGTTTTCGAACCTGTGTGTCGTAGCCTTGTGGAAGAGTCGAGATGAAGCTATGAGCATTGGCGGCTATGCAGGCAGCAATTGCATCTTTCTTGGTGCCATTCTCCTTTCCCATCATCACATTTTCCAGTATGGTTGTGCCAAAGAGAACCGGCTCTTGCCCAACCATGCCTATCTGATCTCTAAGCCACTTTACTCGCAGTGTCTTCAAGTCATGACCATCCAGGGTAATTATACCTGCCGTTACATTTGAAATTCATAGCACTTGAGTTCTCAAATATACTATTCCGCCATGTAATTCTTTTCTTTTCTGGTCTAGAAAGCAGTATAAGACCGGAGAATGAAGATAAGTTTACCTTTGTTAGGATCATAGAACCTCTCAATAAGAGCAAAAATGGTTGACTTGCCACCTCCACTAGCACCAACCAATGCAAAAGTCTTGGAAGAAGGGATCACCAGGTTAAAGGACTGGAGAACTTGAGCATCAGGGCGTGATGGGTATGTAAAGCTAACGCTTTTAAACTCGATCCTTCCTCTAACATTGGAGAGGGCTCTTCCCACTGGACTGTATGGATCTATCTCTGGAACTCTCTCTATAACTTCAAAAACCCGGCTGGCTGCCACAGTACCTTGCGCAAACTGCGCAAAGTATGACAGTGACAGTGCCAAGCCCCTGCAAGTTACAAACTTCTTTAGGCAACTACAAGGATGGAAGACAATTTCTTAAGGTTGAAAAGACGGGTATTGTTTACCTTCCTCCAACATTGACACCGAAGAAGCAAGCAATGGCATCGCCTCCGGTTATCTCTTTTCTAGCAACCAATATGGCGCCATACCAAAAAGCCAAAGCCCATGTTGAATAAGTAACCAAATAGATTACTCCCATGCCTGCACCTTTAGCAAATCCTATCTTCGCTCCGAAAGGGATAGATTTCGCTAATAATTCAGCGTATCTAGCAGACAAATGGTCCTCTGCTACAAATGAAAATACAGTTCTAATCGAACCGATAGCCTGTTCTGCTACACTACCGGCTCTTCTGTATATAACCTTAAAGAGAGAACAAAAACAGGAAATGAAAAAAATGATAACATTTGGAGAAAAACATGATTGAGATTTTAATATGTTTTTCCTTGTCTCAAATTTTACCTCTTCTTTTGATGTTAAGCCAACATAAACAGCCTTGTAGGCAATACCACAGAACATCATCAACGGGATGACTGAGAAGACTACCAGGGACACTTTCCAAGACCTTCGAAACCCAACTGTGTATCCACAGATGAAGGTGAATACATGGTGAATGAAATGTGCCATCTGCACGTAAAAGATCCCAAATGCATCAATGCTTATAGAACTCGACTTTTCTACTTTTGGCTAAAAAGTGAAAGAGAAATAGTTTTAGGACATTATTTGGAAATGGGTTCGTTAACCTTCTCTCCCATAACTTCTTGGATTTGAGCAACATCACTGGAAATTCCATGCATAATATCACCAGTACTGATTTGTGTATCGAAAAATCCAATATCTTGTCGTAAAACTGCTCTGAGGTACTCAGTTCTTATTCTTTGAGCTGATCTTTCCCCCACCAATCTCCAACAAGTGATCTCTGCCAATTTAGTTATCAGCTGAAAAACTCATAACAGTATTATTTGAAAGAATGCAATGCGTGTTTCACATGTTAAGCCCAAAGAGGGAACAAAATGAAAAATTCCCCTTACCCATGTATGCTCCAATCAACACTATTGCAGCTAGTCCAGACATTAACTGACATACCTGAAAACAAAAAATCGATAGTAAACGAACGGAAATCAGGCTTATTCAAAATAAATAAATAGTCAAAAACGAGCTGAAGGTAGAGAGTTTTTTTTGCTCAGATGAAAAAAAAAAAAAAAGAAAAGGGATTAGTGCTATTTTCACGCTCCCACCAACACCACTTATCAGTCCGCACTCTATTCAACGTTCTCCAGGGGTCCATGCTATAAACGATAAAGAATGGTGATGAATACTGTTTTGTTTTTATTGATCAATTTACAAGGAGTTATATACACGTACAAAGAGTGATATTTTTGGTAACTATAATCCTAGAAATCAGGCAATATACAAAAAAAGGTAACACAGCTATATTGAGCTGTAATCCCTTAATTTAGGAAATTCTTATAGCTTTCCAACACTCCCCCTCAAGCTGGTGAATGTATATCAATCATTCCCAGCTTGCCTACATTCAATTCAAACATCGTTCTCAGTAGCGCCTTAGTAAGAATGTCTGCCTCTTGAGACTCAGTAGGTACATAGCTCAAGCTGATCTTCCCACTATCTACCTCGGACTTGATGAAATTTCTATCAATCCGAACATGTTTCATACAATCATGCTGTATGGGGTTGTGGACAATTGCAATTGCTGACTTACTATCACTGTAAAGCTTCATGGATCGCTTCAAAGGAATGTTTAAATCTAACAATAGCCTTTCTAGCCAAATTAACTCACAAATTCCTTGTGCTATTGCCCTGTACTCTGCTTCAGCACTACTTCTAGCCACAACAGTTTGCTTTTTACTCCGCCATGTAACAAGATTTCCCCAGAGTTTCGTACAATACCCAGTAGTAGACTTTGTGTCTTCAACTGAACCAGCCCAATCTGCATCTGCAAATCCTTCAATTTCCCTGTTACAGTTCTTCCTAAACAACAACCCTTTCCCTGGCGTGCCTTTTAAGTACCTGAGGATCTGGTCAACTGCATCTTGGTGTCTTTTAGTGGGTGCGTGCATAAACTGACTGACTACACTAACACTATAGGTAATATCAGGCCTAGTGAGTGACAGATAGATCAGTTTTCCAACAACTCGTTGATACCTCTCCTTGTTGACCGGTGGATCATTCTCAGAAATTTTTTGCTTCCAATTCTTCTCTAGAGGCGTTCCAGCAGGTCGACACCCCAATTTTCCAGTTTCCTTCAATAGATCTAGGCTGTATTTCTTCTGAGATATGAAAATGCCCTGTTTACTCCTGGCTATTTCCATTCCGAGAAAATAATGAAGATTCCCAAGATCCTTAACTCTAAATTCTGACTGCAACATCCTCTTCAGATTCACTATCTCCTCTTTGTCATCACCTGTGATTACCATGTCATCAACATACACAATTAGAATGGACTTCTTACTACTTTTAGACTCTTTTGTGAATAGAGTATGATCAGCTTGTCCTTGCTTGTAGCCGAACTTCTTCATTGTCATATTGAATCGTGTGAACCAAGCTCTTGGAGACTGTTTTAATCCATAGAGAGATTTTTTCAACTTACATACAGAGTTGCCTATTCCCTCCTCTTCAAACCCAGGAGGCAGTCTCATGTAGACTTCTTTTTTGAGCTTTCCATTCAAGAAAGCATTCGACACATCCATTTGGTGTAGTTCCCAATCTAGGTTAGCTGCCAAGGATAGGAGAAATCGAATAGAGTTCAGTTTTGCCACTGGTGCAAACGTTTCTTCGTAATCAAGACCATAAGTTTGTGTGTATCCTTGAGCAACCAAACGAGCCTTGTACCTTTCAACTTGTCCTTCTGAACCAACCTTCACAGTGAAAATCCACTTGCAACCCACCAACTTCTTCCCTTCAGGCATTTCAACAATCTCCCATGTCTCATTATCTTTTAAGGCATTCATATCTTCCATGACTGCATTCTTCCATTTCGGATCCTTGAAAGCTTCATGGATGTTTCCTGGGATTTGTACTCCATCAAGTTGAGATAAGAAAGCCCTGTACTTGTCAGATAATCAACAATATGACAAATATTTCGAGACTGAATGTTTAGACCTTACTCCTTTTCTAAGAGCAATGGGAAGGTCTAGGTCATCTATTGTAATAGTACCTTGAGGCGGATCTTGGTTTTGTGGTGTTGGATCCTCCTCTGGTTCAGATGATTGGCTCTGCTGATCAACTCGTGGTCTCCTGGAGTAAACATGTATGTCACCTTGTAATCGAGTTAGGTCTCCTCCTTGAACTGAGTCACCTGTAAACTCATTTTGATTGGATGGTGAAAGGAACATAGGAGGTTGTGTAGAGTGTATGGGAGACAGAGATAATGGAGGCAGATTTTGTAGCACAGACGTAGGAGCAATGGATGGCACAGATGTAGGAATAGATGGGTCCCAATGGTTCTTGTCACCTATATTCTCCCCCTGAAGAGAAGCACCAGAGTAGAATGGCTGCTCTTCCAAAAAGGTGACATCGTAGGACACGAAAAATTTTTTTGAGTGAGGGTGATAACATTTGTAGCCTTTTTGAGTAGGTGAATATCCAATGAATATACATTTTATGGCTTTTGGATCAAGTTTTCCCCGGGTAGGACTTGTATTATGGACGAAGGCAGTGCACCCGAAGACTTTCGGAGGAAGATTGGTAAACAATCTAACGTGAGGGAAGAAGTCTTTGAGTGTATTGAGAGGGGTTCGAAAGTTTAGAGGTTTGGATGGAAGTCTGTTAATCAAATATGAAGCGGTTAAAACAGACTCTCCCCAATATTGGTGTGGCACAGAATTTTCAATCATGATTGACCGGGCAACTTCTAATAGGTGGCGATTTTTCCTTTCTGCTACCCCGTTTTGTTGAGGGGTATCATTGCATGTGCTTTGATGAAGAATTCCATTATTAGTCAAATAGTTGCCCAGAATGTGTGCAAAGTACTCTCCCCCATTATCTGTTCGGAATATGTTGATATTGGATTGGAAAATGTTTTTTACCATTTTATGGAATTGTTGAAAGACAGACTCAGCTTCGGATTTTTGTTTTAGGAGATAAACCCAACAAGCCCGAGTGTGGTCATCAATGAAGGTAATGAACCATTTTTTTCCAGTTAGATCACTAATCCGAGATGCCCCCCAAATATCACTGTGAATAAGATGGAAGGGTTTTGACATTCTATAATCATGAGCTGGATAACTTTTCCTGGGTTGCTTGGCCAGAATACATGATTCACAAGAAAATAAGGTAGGATATTTATTGATGAATAACTTTGGATATAAATGTTTCATATATGAAAAACTAGGATGGCCTAAACGTTTATGCAACAAAACTAACTCAGAATTAGACGAACAAGACACTGATAAAGAAGTAGAAACTTTCGGTGTTGGAGGAGATCTGGGAAAATAGTATAGACCACTTTGTTCTTCAGCATTGCCAATCATCTTCCCCGAAGATAGATCCTGAAAAATATAATGATCACGTCGAAAGGTTACAGCACAATTTTGATCTTTAGTTAACTTGCTAACAGAAAGAAGATTATGTCTCAAACTAGGAACATAAAGAACTGAATTTAAACACAATCCACTGCAAATAACATCGCCCACTCCTGCTACTACTGAAGTATTCCCATTAGCCACAGATACTTTCATACCATCAACACATTTTTTATAGTTTGAAAAAAACATCAAGTGAACCCGTCATATGATCCGATGCCCCAGTATCCACAATCCACCTATCTGACACACTTTCCTGTGATAAGCAAGAGGATAAGATAATACCTCGCTGAACCATGGCTGCTTGCGGTGTGGATGAGGAGGGGTTTGGTTGATTAAGTAAAGTTCGTAGAATCTCCATCTGTTCAGGCGTGAAAGCAGTAGTGCTTGGTTTTCTGGTTTCTGTCACAGTCTCAGCTACGTGTGCTGTAGGATTTGTCCTTCTTTGACTCCGTGGCTTCCAATCTGCTGGTTTCCCATGGATTTCCCAGCAAGTCTCCTTTGTGTGGAAGGGCTTCTTGCAATGATCACACCACAATTTGTTTTCCTTTGGCTTCGGACCCTGTTGGTTTGTTCGATTAGTGACAAGGGCTGACCTCTGTGGTTGTTCTTCAATGACTGGCTGCAGAGTGGTGTTCATCATCACCTTTTTCCTACTCTCTTCACATCTTACTTCAGAAAAAGCTTCACGAAGCGAATGCAGCGGTTTAGTCCCAAGAATTCTCCCTCGTACTTCATCTAAGTCTTTGTTTAATCCTTGAAGAAAATCAAAAACTCTGTCCTTTTCAAGCACTCAGTTGTAGAGGACTCCATCATCTGTGCACTTCCATGGAATGGAGTAGAACAAGTCCATCTCTTGCCACAGCTCAATCAACTTGTTGTAGTATTCAGTCACAGTCATTGTCCCTTGATTAGTATTCCGAAGAACTGATCGAATTTCGAAACACTGGGAAGTGTTTTCGAAATCGGAGTACATCTCCTGTGCGGCCTTCCAAATCTCGTGGGCTGTCCTATAGAACAAGTATGTGCGTCCAATTTTAGGCTCCATGGAATTCACCAACCAGGCCATGACAATTGAATTTTCAACTTCCCATGTCTTGTAGCTGGCGTCGGTCTTCGCTGGAGAAGAAATTTCACCGGTCAAGTAACCTTCTTTCCTTTTTCCTCAAATGACTAATAGCACCGATTGAAACCATTCACGAAAGTTAGACCCATTCAATTTGTGAAGGGTAATTTGCAATGAATGATTCAAGTCATTTGAGGTGAGGGAGGTAAGTCCTCCATTATTTCCTGGATTGACATTGCTAGAGTCTGCAGTTGAAACTCCGGACATATTTGCAGTGCGGTAGTGGTTGAATCTGAGTCTCACGGCTCGTTTGCTACGTTGCGTGATCCCGGCGTGATGTGGTGCAGGTCGGCGTGGGCTCGTCTGCTACGGCACGTTGTTGGGTCACGACGTTTGGCGCGGTGTGGCTCGTCTGCGACCTGGAGCAGTACAGCAGCGTGGTCTGGTGCGTCTCGTCTTCGGGACTGAGGTAGAGAAGCGGTTCGTCTTCTGGTTTTTCTTTGGTGATGAACAGTGAAGGTTTTTTTTCTTTTTTTATTTTGGTTCCACCAGGATTGGTGGCTCTGATACCATATAAACGATAAAGAATGGTGATGAATACTGAGGAAATTGAGAATTGGAATTATATTCTCATTCACTTTTCTGAAGAAGCAGTATACAAATAAATAGAAAGGAAAGAGAGAATCTCTTCCTACAATCAAGGAACACAAAAACAGAAAGATAGCTAATTAGGGAATCGGTAACATAATACCAATATCCCCTTTATTCTAGGAAACAAATCAAACTAATTTACAGCAACTAATTCCTAGAGATTAAGTAATAAATCGTGAATTTCTACACTCCCCCTCAAGCTAGGTTGTAGATGTTGAGTAAACCTAGCTTGGAATCAAGATCTTCAAATGTCTTCTTAGGCACAGCCTTAGTTAGGATGTCTGCAATCTGTCGGTTGGTTGGGATATATTGGAGTGATATCATGTCTGCCTCTATCTTTTCCTTGACAAAGTGTCTATCAATTTCAACGTGCTTTGTCTTATCATGATGCACCGGATTCTTTGCTATGCTGATTGCGGACTGATTATCACAGAACAATTTCATAGAACCTGCAATTGGAATTCGTAGCTCACAAAGTACCCGCTTTAGCCATATTCCTTCACATATGCCGAGTGCAAGTGCTCTAAATTCTGCTTCCGCACTGCTTCGAGACACAACTGATTGCTTTTTACTTCGCCAAGTGACTAGATTTCCCCAGACATACGTGCAATAACCCGAAGTCGACCGTCTGTCCATCACAGATCCAGCCCAATCTGCATCAGTGAATATCTCGATCTCCTTTTTCTCCGCCCTTTTGAAAAACAAACCTTTGCCCGGTGTCATCTTTAGGTATCTCAAGATCCTATAGACAGCTTCCATGTGCTCTTCTAATGGGTTGTTCATGAATTGACTTACCACACTAACTGCAAAGCTAATGTCAGGCCTGGTATGTGCCAAATAAATGAGTTTCCCAACCAATCTTTGATACCTCCCTTTGTCAACTGGTGCACTATCATTTTTGCTTCCAAGTTTAGAGTTGGAATCCATAGGAGTGTCTGCTGGCTTGCAACCCAGCATCCCTGTTTCCTTCAATAAGTCTAACACATACTTCCGCTGTGAAACTGAAATTCCTCTTTTTGATCGTGCTACCTCCATACCAAGAAAGTACTTGAGATTGCCTAGGTCTTTGATCTCGAATTCCTTTGCTAGCAAGCGTTTGAGTTGGAGTATCTCCTCATCATAGTCGCCTGTTAGAATGATGTCATCGACATACACAATGAGAATTGCCATTTTTCCCGTGGATGAGTGCTTGACAAACATCGTGTGATCTGTCTGACATTGGTTATACCCAACCTTCTTAACCACTTTGGTGAACCTATCAAACCAAGCTCTTGGTGATTGCTTGAGCCCATATAAAGATTTCCTGAGTTTGCAGACCTTGTTGGTGGTGGCTGGAGTGTCCATGCCAGGTGGTATCTCCATGTAGACTTCTTCTTCCAAATCCCCGTTGAGAAAAGCATTTTTCACGTCCAACTGATATAATGGCCAGTCTAGGTTGGAGGCAAGTGAGAGTAACACTCGAACTGTATTAAGTTTTGCTACGGGGGCGAAGGTCTCTTGGTAGTCAATTCCGTAGGATTGTGTGAACCCTTTAGCTACAAGTCGTGCCTTAAATCTGTTGACACTACCATCTGCATTATGTTTGATAGTGAAAATCCACTTGCATCCAACAGGATGTTTCCCTGAGGGTAACTCAGATATCACCCAAGTCCCATTCTTTTCTAGAGCATTGATTTCATCCCAGACAGCTGCCTTCCACTCCGGTACTTTAAGGGCTTCATGTATTGAACTTGGAACCTGTACTTTGTCAAGACTACTAACAAAAGCACGGTAACTCGGAGACAATCCACCATATGAGATAAAATTGTAAATGGGATGATCAGTGCAAGACCTTTTGCCCTTTCTTATGGCAATGGGTCTATCATCAACCGGTGAATTGACAGGAGCAGAAGCAGAACTAGTGTTACCTGGTGAACTTTGAGGTTCCAGATTCGGATTGGATTCATGGTTCTGATCAGGTGGCTGCGTTTCTTTCCCTTCTTGAGGTCTGTTTCTCCTAGAGTAAACACGTAACTCACTGGATGCTGCAGGTTGTGTTTGAATGACAGGCTGGGATGACTCGGGTTGGATGACAGGAGACTCGGACTCGGGTTGGATGACAGAAAATGGGCTGGATGACTCTGATGACTCCAGATTAGGAGAGAAAGATGAGTCCAATCTATCAATATCCCAAAGCTGGTATTCTTGAGTAAAGTTCTTCCCCTGAATATCAGGTTTGTAATAGGGTTGTTGCTCGAAGAAGGAGACATCCATGGAGTTGTAGAATTTTCTTGTGATTGGAAAGTAACATTTATACCCTTTTTGATTTGAGGAGTACCCGACAAAAATGCACTTGTGAGCTTTTGGATCAAGTTTACCTCTATGTTGGGCATGTATATGGACAAACACGGTGCAACCAAAGACTCTCATGGGTAAAGTGGAAAGGATATGATTATTGGGAAATGAGTGAGAGAAAACTTGACACGGTGTTTGGAAGTTTAAGACTCGAGAAGGCATCCTGTTTATTAAATAGGCTGCTGTTAAAACTGCCTCACCCCAAAAAAATTTGGGAACATGTGTTGTGAACATGAGGGACCGACCAACTTCTAGAAGGTGTCTGTTTTTTCTTTCTGCAATCCCATTTTGTTGAGGTGTGTCAACACATGAACTTTGATGTACAATTCCCTGACTCTCAAGATATCCCCCCAAAAATGTCTCAAAATACTCCTTTGCATTGCCGGTTTTTAACACTTGTATTTTTGTTTGGAATTGAGTTTGGACCATAGTGTTAAAGTTTCTGAAAATTTGACCGACTTCTGACTTTTCTTTCATAAGAAACAACCATGTGATCCTAGTATGATCATCCACGAATGATACAAACCACCTAGTGCCAGTAACATTTTTAATTCTCGATGGCCCCCACACATCACTATGGATCATTGAAAACGGATGAGATGCCTTATAGGGTAGACTATGATAAGAATTGCGAACATGCTTTGAAAATTGACAAACTTCGCATTGAAAATTTTTTGGATTTCTATTCTTGAATAAGGACGGGAACAATTTATCAAGGTACAAAAAATTAGGATGACCTAGACGATAGTGCCATAACATGATAGCACTATCCTTATTTTCAAATGAAACTTGACTTTTATTGGACTGACTTTTTGACTCAACACGTGCTGCATTATGAGTTTGTCTTCTAGGAGATTCATCAACTTTCAGAAGAAAAAGTCCCGAGCACATTTTAGCATTGCCAATCGTCCTCCCCGAATCCAAATCCTGAAATTCACACATATTCGAGGAAAATTTAGCAACACAATTATGTTCTTGAGTGAGCTTGCTAACTGATAAAAGATTGCAATCCAAATTAGGAACATGAAGCACAGATGTAATGGTTAGGTCTTTTGAAATAACAATAGAACCTGTTCCAACCACTCTAGAGAGGGACCCATCAGCAATTTTCACTGTAAGATTTTCTTGGCATGGATTATATGTGTGA
Organism: Antiaris toxicaria; assembly: GCA_035233585.1. Lineage (NCBI taxonomy): Eukaryota > Viridiplantae > Streptophyta > Magnoliopsida > Rosales > Moraceae > Antiaris > Antiaris toxicaria. The sequence continues at coordinate 109,015,218 of CP141154.1, read as the reverse complement.
AATAACGTGGCATCTCCTGTCATATGATCGGACGCACCTGAATCTACAATCCATGGACCAGTTTTTCCTGATTTTACAGTGAGGGCACTCAAGTAATTACCTTTATGTGCTATAGTTCCTGTTCCAATTGTATTGCTGGCCAGACTTTGCTGTGAAAACATCTTTTGCAGGACTTCTAGTTGTTCCTTGCTGAACGGGTTGGAGTCGGTGGAAAGAGACCCTTCATCAACAGAGGCATGATTTCCACGACTTTCTTTGTCAGGTGCAGATCTTGATGGCTTCCAATCCGCAGGTTTGCCGTGAATTTTCCAGCAATTGTCTCGTGTATGGCCTGTTTTCCGACAATGGTCACACCATGGTTTTCCTTTCTTTTGTCGATTGTCGCCATTGTTGTACTGGACTCCTTGGGCAGCTAGAGCAGAATTTTCTGTAGCAGGAACAGCAGGGAATTCTCCTAGCATCACCTTCTTCCGACTTTCTTCTCGGCGAACCTCAGAGAACACTTCTCGGATGTTCGGCAACGGCTTCATACCCAGTATACGACCTCGAACCTCATCGAGACTCTTGTTGAGTCCCATTAAGAATTTGAAAATTCTTTTCTTCTCAACAATTTCTCTATACCTCATCGCATCCCCTGTACAGCCCCATTGATGTTCTTCAAAAACATCCAATCGCTGCCATTGACGGGTAAGAAGGCTGTAGTATTGGGTGACGGAAGAATCTCCTTGTCGAATATCATGGAGGTTAGTTTCGATCTCAAAAATCTCGGAGGTATTTTCCTTGCTTGAGTAAAATTCTCTCGCAGCCTCCCAGATTTCATGGGCGGTGCTGTAAAGCAAGAAATTCTCACCGATTTCGTTCGTCATCGAGTTGACCAGCCACGACATAACCATGTTATTTTCGATCTTCCAGGTTTTGAATTTCGGATCTCCGGCCTTTGGAGGAACGACTTCGTCGGTGAGGTAATCATCCTTCCCTTTTCCACGTACATACATCAAAACTGATTGTGACCATTGAAGATAATTATTCCCATTCAACCTGTGTCCTGTAATCTGGAGAGGAACACCATCTGTCCCGCCATGGTTGTTGGAGACGACAGTTTCAGAACTTGAGATCACCTCTTGTGAGGATGAAGTTTGCTTTTCCGTGGCCATTCCGTATTTGGTCATCGGAAAAAATTTAGAGGTTCAGAGGTGGCTCTGATACCATGAGGAAATTGAGAATTGGAATTATATTCTCATTCACTTTTCTGAAGAAGCAGTATACAAATAAATAGAAAGGAAAGAGAGAATCTCTTCCTACAATCAAGGAACACAAAAACAGAAAGATAGCTAATTAGGGAATCGGTAACATAATACCAATATCCCCTTTATTTTAGGAAACAAATCAAACTAATTTACAGCAACTAATTCCTAGAGATTAAGTAATAAATCGTGAATTTCTACAAATACTGTTCTGTTTTTATTGATCAATTTACAAGGAGTTATATACACGTACAAAGAGTGATATTTTTGGTAACTATAATCCTAGAAATCAGGCAATATACAAAAAAAGGTAACACAGCTATATTGAGTTGTAATCCCTTAATTTAGGAAATTCTTATAGCTTTCCAACATGCATGTTAAACACACTATTTCACTCTCTTAGAGGACTAAGCTTGAACACAAAAAACCAAACCTATGATGCTGGAAGAGAGAACCATGGAGCACTCATCCCTTTACTCTGCGACCGAGGAAAGTATTTTCTATCTCATTAAACACTAAAAGTAGAAACAAAAATAGATAAATACATAAAAACATGACATACCTGCTCTACATCTTTCATCATCTTGTTCATATCAGAGCGGGAAAAATCAGTAGCAATCTTGTTGACAAACTGTCCAAAGAGATAAGAATACCACGGAAGAGAACCTCCATTTATGAAAGCCCCTATACACCCCAAAAATATAAGAACCAAATCCCACTTGGCTGAATACTTAAACAAGCTGAGCAGCCCAACCGACTTTGCCGGTCCTTCGTCTTCCTCACCATCATCATCCTCCTCCTCACCGCTATCAGAACCTCGATCCACGTCATGGTACTGATCACTGCCGCCGTAATAACGACTATTATAACCATGATGATCATGTCCATAATGATGATGATCTTCATCTATTATCCTAGGCTCATCTTTGTTGGCCAAAGGTTCTTCTTTGTTAACCAACCTCTGTAGGCCGTGATGAGAATGAAAATTCCTGAGAAAAGAGCTCTCGTTCTCTCTGGCAACATAGCTTTGGAGCTCAATCCTTCCTTGGTTTTTGACTCCATAGCTTGAGTGCTGATCATAATACGGATTGTTAAAGGTTCGAAAACGTGCATTACTCGCGCGAGAAAGATAGTGATCACTGGCCAAACGGTTACTCGCAGATGGAGTAGCGGTTGTCCATGGACTTAAGACTGCACCCAGGTTGCGGCTTTCTTGCCACCCGGAGGGCTCAAACTGCCATGACACCTCATCCTGCCATGAGACATCATGGTCAGAGGCGAAAGGCATGTCTGCTGGAGTTCCCGGGAGGCGACGTCTTCTCCTGGGGCTGTATTGAAAGCTCAATTGTGTGAAAGAGGCTGAAGGGTAGTTTGATGTGGCGGGGGTCGGGTGGTGCCGATGATGATGATGGCGGTGGCTAGAAGCGTGAGAAGTGTGGTGAAGCTCAAAGGAGGAGTCAGCCATTGAAGGGAACAATGGAAGTTGGTAGTTTTGGGAAAGAGAGGAAGGATTGGAAGGCGAAATGGTTTATGGCCTACAAGGGGTTAAAGGGAAGAGAACAAGGTTCATCTTTGTTTGATCAGTTGTCCAAAAGCATATTGGTTTTTAAGGAGTAAGAGAGCTTTGCTCAATCCGCCATTTTAACGTGCTGTTAAGATGCTAGCGGCTAATTAGAACTATGACTTATACTACTCCAGGAGAGAGGGTGTGCCTATTAATTCACATGTAAACACCGAACATCATAACAACTTAGCACGTGTCATGCAATTGGATTGAGGTTTAAACCCATCATATGTGTGCAAAGTATGCTCTGATATCATGTTGAATGGACTTGAGTAGAACTCATTCTCTAAAGTCAATTCAAAATAAAAAGGTGTATAATTTCGTATAAATATCATAACAATCCAGTAACTAATAAGGGGTAAATTCACTATCCTAACAATTTTATGCAAGATTATGTGTTTTTGGTTCAAGGCAGGTTGTTCTGATTACAACAAATGTACATATTCAGAAGACACCAAAAATATATTATCTGTTGCTTTATCAGATTTTAACACTTTAATCTATTCATGTATGCCGGCAACGAGGCCAGCTAATGGACTATTTATATATATATATATTTATATTTTCTATGGGAACAGAAAAGTGCTTTGTAATTTGTATATTTTAGCAAGTTGACTTGCAATTGTAGGCTTGGATATCATATTTTTTTCCTAGTGATTTCTTGTTAAGTTGGCATTTTATAAGCACAAATAACAAACTCAAGCAATTTTACTCCATTTGTCATCAGATCATTGAATCAAACTTGTTATGCCATAAGTTTAGCCGTCATTCTCTAAGCTGAACCATACAAGCGGCAAAAACGTCATGTTTTTCGAGCAAGTCAAAGTAAGAAACAAAAAACTTTCCAACTAAGAGAGAGAGAGAGAGAGAGAGAGAGAGAGAGCGATCCAAGTACAAAGGAAGAAACGTATTTTTAGTTTATAGCTCGAAAATATAATGTCCAAATTTGGGACTGATTGTTTAATATTACATGGTTTTTTGTTCTTTACGAGTCAGAACCCAAAGGTCAACCCAAATGCCTTGCACAAAAGCCAAATAATATTTTAGTGGATCCGGCAGCCATACAATAGTGTGTGTTGAATACAACCGATATCCTTTTAACATTAGATTTCAAGTCCTTAGAGAGAGGACTTGTCGAGTGCTTTAATAATCCTAGAGCATTGAAAGTTTCCTCTCTCGCTACTAGCACATATTTGACTACGTACAGCCGTCCTACTCGTGCACACAACCGGAAAAACCAGAAAATACAAACCAAATCAAATAATCACCACTACTTTCCCAACTATTTTGTCCAATCCAAAAAGGTACAACCAATAAACCAACACTAGAAACAACTTGGTGCCACCAATCTGTATTACTCACAAATGCATCACTTTCGTTTGGTATACACGCAAGCTGACCGCTCACAAAAATTTGAAAGGCCACCTAAGTTTTTATAAGTAGACAATTGAATGTTCATAGATACCTATCCGAGTCTTTTTAACTGTAACACGGAAACAAAGTGGGGCAAGTGGAAATGAAGCGAAATCGCCGCTATCGAAACAGCGGCATGCAATGGCAAAGATGAAATGATGGAATAAAAGGTAGTTCCAAGTTATACAATCTATTATTCCGCATAAGCACATCACTCATTCTTAAAATGTCAACAATGCTGATTTTTTAACTAATAGAGTCGGATATACGTCACACAGGACAGCACCGAGAGGAAGAAGAAAAGAATGCCTCTGAACTACCAAAAATCACAATTACATTACGCCAATAAGCGACTCATTGTTCAGAAAAATATACACCATATCTCAACACCAACTATTAGATATGACTAACTAAATGGTGAGGAAGGCCGCGTGAAATCCGACAAGATATACATTAAACCCATCGAGGTAGAGGATCCTATACCGATGGATGGCCGTGTCATGCCTACCTCAAGCCTGTATATCATCCTTTACACCCTATGTCGAAGATAATCCCAAGCAGTTGCTCTACTTTTTTATGGTAATTATCTGAACTTTGAGTCACCTCCCTTGCTTCGGAATGAGGAGAGTGAAAAGAAGGATCGCGGAGCTGAAACATTGTATTGAGCATTTACTGTCAAAATACGCTTGGCAGCCAAATAGTAATAATAATAAAAATTAAAATCCGTTCACGTCTTGCTAAGATGATTGTTACACAGCAAAGGAGACCCATCTGCTCTAAACGACGAGAATGTACAACTAGGAAAAGTATCTGAAAGTTTGACCTTGTCAGTTTACCCTTCTTTTTTTTTTTTTTTTATCTTTTCCAAAATTACTTGCGAAAAAAATGATTCAAAATTACTAAAAGGTTACCTTTTAATGAGCTTCCCGACATATGATCGTCCCTTAGTCTGAAATTTACTGGAGGTGCCGGGATGGAGCTTTGCAACGATTGAACTGCAAGAATAGATGACCATTTATCTCAAGTAAGGTGACAGATCATAGCTGAACGAAAAGACAGACCATGATGCTAATTTAGAAAAAGTAAGAAATTTTAAAGTTGTGAAATGAAATAACCAAAGACTTGGGAAAATATAGATTACCATGTTCATTGAACTCGCTTTCATTGAAACTGTCATCAGACGGCCCCTGAAAGAATCCCATTCTCGACTTCCTCAAGTCTTCTAATGAGCGGTTGGCAGGATCTCTTCCATCTTCTGTATCATCATCTCCTTCAGAAGTTGTAGCAGAGATCCAATCAACTAAACTCTCAGTCCCACGATTCTTTCTTCCGAACTTTAATAACCGCTTAAATCCTTTTGTCATGTCCTTGCGGGACTGATTATGGGATGAATTAGAAGCAAGAATAGGCTTCTGTGCACTTCCCCATTTTTTCCTCATTCTAGCTGCATCTGCATCTGTTTGGGCAAGGCCATGAGAATTCCAAAAAGCAGGGCTCCCAATTGGAGAGTCCACAGAAGCATCAATATCCGAGGTTTCATGTGGGTAAGAAAACGGATGGTGAATGTGAGAATTCCATGACACAGGGCTTTCTCCTGGCGAGTCATGGAGAGCCCCTATTGCACGAAATGTTGAAGGCATGGCCGCAGGTAATTCAGCAACTGAAGCAGGATCCACTTGAGAAAGATATCTTGTGGAATCACCATTGTCAGACACAGAGTTTCCTGATTTATCAGACTCGTGACTCAGCCTTGATTTTCCATTATCCATGTTAGCAAAATCTTCATTTGCCATGGCTTCGAGTTCTTCCCCTTCTTCTTCCTCCTTGGCCGCATTCACAAAATCATCTTCCTCGAACCCCAATTCATCAAATTCATCATTTTGCAAAGTCTCCAATGCCACAGAAGCTTTCAACTTGGCAATACCAGCTCCAGAACCTGGACCTATGCCATTACCCTTCCTAAGGAAAGACTTCGTCTCCGCGTTTTTTGGAAACTTTTCATCTAGACTATGTTCGGTTTGTTCTTTATCATGTTTCAGCGGTGCCAAAACAATGCCATCAGGGTTCAAAGTAGAAAAATCTGAAAACTCTACAGGATTAGCTGAGCTTTTCCTCAAGGAATGAGCTCGCCATGACTTATCTTCTTTGACATTTGGTGTCTCTTCGCTAGTACTCTTGCTACGGGCATAGCTTCGTACCTGTGAGCGCAACGCTGTTTTGCCAACTCCAGAGGTAGGCTTTGTGTTTTCTTTTCTGAAATCAGAAAAGTTTGGAACTGACTGCGCCAGAGGATTTTCTGATTGTGTTTTTCGCCTCCCTGAATTGGAGATCGAGAGTTTGGTTGATGACCTTGGAACTGGTGCCACTGTGGTCCGAGGGGTGGATGAAGACAAATTTCTGTTGGGCAAAAGTTTCTTGTTTTGAGTGGGTCTAGAAGTTCCATCTCCTGAAGACGCCTCACTATGAAATCTATCTTGTACATGAAACTTCTGTCCCAGAAATTCAGAAAGATCTTCATCCTCTTCGCTTGCAATTGAATCAATTGACTGTAATCCAGAGGAAAACTTTATATAGTTAGATTCATCAACTAGAAATCAGGGACTAATATGTATCTCTTGAGAATTCCAAAGTCTAAAGGGAGAGGAGAGAGAGAGGGAGAGTGTAAATTCTACTAGCTGTCAGTTTTGTCTCAAGTTTCCTCGAATGGAAGTAGGAATACCTGCTGCCTCTTTATACCAGAACGTAAATTAAAAGATCTGAGTTTCTCGGCACGCCAACGAGCATTAGATGCAGAATCCTGTCTGTCAGCTGACCCTGAAAACTTAGCCTTCAACTCAGCTCTACTTCGCTCAAGGCTTTCCTGCATGGCCTTTAACTTGGCTTCTTTCTCTGCCCTATTAGAACCCCATTCTTCCCTTAGTTTTGCATCCCTTTTTTGCATGTATCTCTCATAGAACTTTCCCCTCGAGTCATCTGAAAAACTGAGCTCAGAGAAATTCTGCCTCAGACCATCACCAGAATCCTGGTTACCTGCCATTTTTTTCACCAAAGGAGTACTGAAGTTTGCCATGTTACTAGATCCACTGGGTGAATCCATCTCCAAGCACTTTTCAGGTAATTGTGAAGGAGGAATCTCCTCTGGTGCCCGTCTTTTGTACTGTGAACTTGCTCCTCCTTCGACCTGCATGTCAGCTGGTTTATTTCTCCGGGCCACACTAGACTGATCTCCAGGAACACGAAGCTTGTGCTCTGCAAAAAGCTTTTCAAGTTCATTTGCCTTCATCTTGAGCTCATCGTTGAGCTCCTGATTTCCCTTTGTTTGCCTTATTCTCTGAACCTGCTCAACTGGCGGCTTTGACATTGTAGCTAAGCTCTCTTGATTTGCTGAAACCTTTTTAGCATTAAAATCAATCTTGCTATCTGCGTTTGCCACATTGCTTTCATCCCTCCTGGTTTGTGACTTCTTAAACTGCTCACGAGTGGAAGAAACCGGCTTCTGGAATTTCATTTTTGGGATTCCGGAATCTTCTGCTTTCACTTGTTGCTTACCAGATGATGCTAAGTCAACTTCACCCCCATCAAGTCCTCCCATAGAGTATTTCCATTGAGGATGAGGAGGCTGTTGATCACCCTCGACCAGTTGTGACTGCACTAAGGAGGCTTCCTTTAGTTTTTGTCCACCACCAAATTCAAACTGCCCTGATGAAGATCGGGAATGACTCTGAAAACTCCTGGGACGTGATTGAGTTACTGGCTGATCAACCTGTTCAAAATCCTCCCCTTTATTCACAAATCCACCATCCAGTGAAACATCTCCAGCCTTGGTCACAAGACTTCTGGTTTTCGTAGCCTGAAATTTAGCTCCGGTGATCTCTACCTTATCCAAAAAGCCTCTGGATTGTGTTGGAGAACTTGCTTGATCTTTAATCCCACTACTTCTATCTTCGCTGTTCAAAGACTCTTTCTCTTCCTGAGAAACCTTCGAATCATTTGGGCTAACTTGTTCAGCTGCTCTTGAATTGGAAAACTTGAATTGGATCAGCGAAGCTGCTTGCTCCTTCCGATTATTCCACAGCTTCGATGCCAACTCCTCGTCTTTACCAGAAGAAATCACAACCTGGGCCTGCCCCTCAGCTTGATCTTTCAAGCCACCATCACCAACCTGTACAGAACCACTCCTGGTCACAGCCTTGGATGAAAAGTTCGAATCATCCAATCCCTTCTGATCCTTACCCTCGGAGCCACTCACTACTATGTTACTAGACTTGGCCTGAGAAGCAGAAGAAACAGAAGAGGGCGTACACAAGGGGCTCTCTGTATCCTTCTTCTCAGCGCTCAAATCGATACTCATATCGCTTGCGCCGCTCCATCTTCGCAGAACGGCCTTCTCGACCCCGATTGGAGCTGACGACACATCCGAGGAGAGCCTCCTAAGCTCCACTGACTTGGCAACAACAGGTTTCCCACCACTGCCAGCGCTGGATTGCTCCTTCTGCTTGTTTTCGAAAAGGTTGATTCGGTCCTGGACACTGAGCCGCCTTGAGGGTGGACCTGCTGGAGTCGAAGAACCAGTCAGAGGCTCCTCCTTCTTCTCCTTCTCTGATGCTTCTTTGGTGGTGGTCTCTTCTTCCTTCACAGCGTTTCTTCCGTTCACGTTGCGCGGCGTGAGGGACTTTGGCTGCTGAAAAGTGGAGAGTTTTGATTGGTCGAGGTGAATTTGTGATTGGTGGTCCGGCTGATACTCACGTTTGTTTTGGGGCCTGAGGTGGGGTCCAGATGAGTCTTCTGTGGGGTCATCGATGGACATGTCAGATCCATAAGATGATCGGATGGCTCCATCGTCGACACCTGGCTTCCATTGGCTGATCAGGTCCGGTCTTCTTTGACAAAGTGATGTAAATTTGGTGCAAGCCTCGCTGCATAAAATAACGGGAAATAAATAAAAACTAACACTAAGGATAATATCAAAACAAATGAAAACAATTTTTTTTTTTTAAGTTGAAAAATATTTAGGCGAGAACTACAAGGAAAGGATCTCTTCAACTGCCGTGCCTGCGGTATTTTGATAGGTAACCTTATCTTTCATCTTCTGTTCCTTTTTTTTTTTAATTTTAATATACGAATAAATGGTGTTTTCTTAAGAAATTGTTTAATAAAATTTCCCCTTTTAAAAAAAAAATGATTAATTTCTGATTAATTGATTTATAATAATCAATCTTGACCAATATTAATATATATTTTTCACACATTAATTGACTGTAATCTATCACTTTACCAAATAAATGTCATATTTATATTTTTTTCACATAAAAGATTTATTTACTTCTTATAAATATATCATTTACTTAGTAAAATTTATATTAACTTTATATATACTTCAGTTATTTTCTGATAACTACTATTTACTATGATTTCCTTTCGGGGGGTCCTTCGATAGACTTAGGCCACGTAGCCATCAATACTCAATACTCCTTCGGGTCCAACAATAACGAGGATCAATCGGGCCCAGGCTTCAGAATATCACGCCTAAATATACGGCCAAGATTTAAAATATAAACAAACTTCATTTGAATCCCACTTTGAAGAAAATGGTACCATGGGACATTCATACGAACCTGGAGTATCTTTACACGGATCCTTCCAACTAGTGTTGAAAACTATAGCACATCGTATTATAACAGCACACTTTCATCACTATCAATCTGTCGGATAAGCTTATAAGATTTGTATATTGACACAAATTACACGTTTTCAAGAAGGTAATACGTCCAAAGGTCTGCAACAAGTCTTAATCTTATCAAGCGCGTTAGCTAATGCGTAGACGTTGCGGGTTAAATCACTGAAGTATTGCATCTACGACAGAACAACAGTTCACAATAACCCATTTAATAGAAAGGTTTCCTAGATATTGCTATTTAATCAGACCAACCATTCCTTCACTAGTAATAATACTAAAATATGCAGACATGAGCACATGCCAGCTAGCGCATGGAAAACACATCATATATATGCAAATGAATGTGCAAAATGATGAGGAGAAATGAGGGTAGGGGCTTAAAAATAAGATTTATTTGAAGAGAGATTCAATAGAGCTCTTACTTCAAGCGGTGGGCCCCAAATCGATCTGCAAAGACATGGAGGTCAGAGATGGTAGAGGGATTGAAGCCAGCAGCAGATGCACGAGCATAAGCTGTGGTTAAGTCCTGCCTAACTGCACCTAGCCGTACATCAATAGCTCTCAAAAGCTCCTTCCTGTGTGAATGATAAATTAGCCTATCAGAGTGGAAAAGAATATGAGAAGTAACTTGATAGAAAGAACAGGTGGAGATATGAAGCCCCCAAAGAGGGAAGTTTAAGCACAATCAATGATCTGAATAATAAAAATGTAGAAAGACTTACTTCGTCGCATCTGCAGCTGCTGTGATTGCAGCTCCATCCCCTCCTGAGGTAAAACATATAAAATCTCATTATCTTTCTTATGAAGTCAAGCATCAATCTTATGAAAATCTAATCACAAACACCCAACTTAGAATAAGCAAAATAGCCAGACCATTAAAAAGTTTGCAAGCCCCTTAAGATGTCTCAAAAAGTAATTTACTGAAAACAACTACAAATTCAGGAGCCGTTCAATAGTATATGCCAACAATCAAGATATAGACTTTTAGTTTATTTTAGCCATCCAAACCCACATGGCTGATATAGTGAATGTCCGAACAAATATTTTCCCCATGCTAAAATCTACAACAAATATCGTCCGAATAACATTCTTGCATATATCCTTAAGCAAAGCTTGCAAATAGTTCTCCTAGCTGTAATCATTGCAGTAATTGACAATCTAATTTCAGTTTCACATGGATTCTATATAACAAGAAAACTTAAATGACTAATCATATAGAAGCAGGATCTTATAAGCAACAAATCGAATAAAATAAACACTCAAAAACCAGACTCCAGACATGACATGAAACCAATGCCTACTTAAATCTTTATGAGCCACCCAAACACATACCGATAGTCTCCAAACAAAAAGAAACCTATAATTTGTCAATTGACACGTTTAAACCAGCACAACAGATTTCCTAAAACAAGAAAAATCAAGATCAACCACTCCAGAGTTCACAACATATAATTGAGCAGCAGCGAAGAGGACGATGACCAAGAAATCCAAGGAAGACGCTTCATATTAATGCTCATTCTGACCCTGATGGTATGTCTCAAATGGAGTTTTTCTGCACGGTTATTTGCCAAATTTCTAAGTGTCTGTAATCAAGAAACCAATATTATTTTTTGTATCTCTTAGAAAAACCTTAATTGCCACCCCATAGGCCACCCAGCAATAAGTATCAAACTGAAAAACCCAACACGGATGCTCCCTGTTTTCAATCCACGGCCATGATGTGTAACAAATAATACATTTCTAAGTTAAGTTGTTTTCTTTGCTTGCTAGTATGTAATACATGCTGGTGAGGGAAAATGCATGGACCAAATCATGAAACCTAAATGTTGGACTGCTTATCTCCACAGCACATATTCTGAAGACAACATTTCAGAAAGCTATCGGATGTGACCTGAAACTCAAAGTCCTTGTATATCCACAGAAATCCAATAAACCTACTTTGATCTTTGTGGCCACCAGCCGATCTTGAAGAAGAGAAGATATCCAAAGATACATTAAAAGCCACTTGTCACCATTTTCAACAAGAACCTTACTAGCTCCAAACCACTTTCACCAATTCCGAAACCGATAGCAAAGGCGTACCACTCCCTAGTGATGTCATCCAGTAAGAAGAACACTTGAAATACAACTTGCGTTCCTCCACTGCCAAAAATAAAAATTGTGTTCTTCTGCTTCTTCCAGAAAGTGGAAAAGTATGGCCTTCTCTTTACCTTTCTATGCATTCAAGCACAAAGATATACATGACGATTGCAATTATTGGTTACATAGCATGTCAAAAGAAAATTCTATGGCTTGCCTATTCTCCTATTGCTAAATATAAGGTATTATTTTATATTTCTCATATATTCATCTGACCATCCCAAGAAAAGCTAGATTTTGCATTTTACAGCATGGAAGTTATCGAAATGCCCTTTTTTTTTTTTAGGTAAACTAAAGTCAAAAGTGCAATCAACTAGTTAAATTTAAATAAGTAAATATAAAACATACCTAATGCTCCTGGAGGCTGTTCTCCCATTCCCTGTTACAAAAAGTTTTAAGTTCAGCCCCAGTAGAGAAAAGAAGAAAAAAAGAAGGTAACATATTTCTAGCGATTATAAATTTCTTATATAGACCGACAACAATCACCTGAGAATATATTTTCCGAGCTGCTTCCAACTGAGACATTTCTGCATCAAATGTATTAACCAGTTCCAAGACCTCTGGTGTACTGACAAAACGCACGAACCTGGAAAAATATGGGCGCAAACCAAGGTGAAAAAAAATGAAAACCAGAATGGTACTAAATAGTACATAATTGGCAACAATAATGGAAGCGGAAATATTGTGTAAATCCAAAATTCTTAGAACCTTTCAAGCGTTCCTTTTGTGAACCATGTCTCAGCATTTCTAGACTTCTCAATTTCGAGTTTAATTGACTGAACCGCAAGTGCAACCTGCTCTTCTGCAACCTTTAAATGAGTCACAAATGGCTTAACTGACCCTGATGCAAGTTTCTCAGTGTTTCCATTACTGGAGACCAACAATTCACATCTGCAAGAAAGTAAAGGATAGTATGATAGTCTCTATAAACAAATGTCATCGGGGTAACATAAGAACTTAAATCTCCTAGGATTTTTGCTCTCACCGTGATCGCTTTGGTGACAACTGGAATACAGCATAATCAAGAGGCGTTTCAGATTTCATTTTCCTTTTTTCAACTGCTGTTCTTATATATCTTCTATGCCCTCTTCATCACCCAACTGTAATTTCGGACGCCAATACCGATTAATCAACCCAAATGCCGATTCTAGACGTTAAGAAGAACAACAATAAAAGAAGCTCAAAACGATCATCTTTTTCCCAAGTCAACAAAACTACATAACCCGCAAGTTATTTGAAAGCCACACTCGAGTAATCCACATTCTTCCGAACGAAACTCGAAATTATTTGGTAAAAAATTAATCACAAATTTAAGAAATGTAGATGCCCAAGTAGCTAAAACTTACTAGTTTGGGATCAAAATGCTTCATCAATAATAAACCACTGGATCTCAATACTAAAACCCTTCTCAATCACAAAATGCCAACCAAATTCAAGAACTTGTTCTAAAAATAGAAACTTATAATTAACGAAATGCAAAATCAAAAATGTTCCAGATCTGATTAAATAGAATCCTAACCCAAATACCAAATCAAAACCCCAACTAGAAAAATGCACCTGAAGACCCACCAAAACCAAATTCAAAATGTCAAATTTCAAAAATAAAAATATCGACAATAACGCGCATTTACATGCACGAAAGCAAAGAAAGTTGCATACAATAAATTTCAAAAAAAAGAAGAAGAAGAAGAAGAAGCAGAAAAGGAAAAACCCTAACGAATCACACCCAAATTGGAGACAAATGTGAAACCGATCGTGAATGAGTAACCTACCTGAGAGCTAAATCTCCGAGATCTTCGATTGCTTAACCAGAAAATCTGATTCTCGTTTCAAATTTGTACCAGCATTTCACTCTCACTTTCTCTCTCTACATATACATGCATATATAAAAATATATATCTCTCTCTCTATATATATATAGATATAATCCTTTTTCAGGTTCTGGGTCTCGTAGATTAACTTTGTTCTTTCGAAATTTTCCTAGTGGAAATTTGAAGTTTGCTTTTTTTTTTTTTTTTTTGGCAAGTTAATTTTGAACTATTGCTCTACAAGAGGCCTAAAACAATGACAAGATGGTTTTTGCTTTACTCATTCCTCAAATGTATGTCACTTTTTCTGTTCCTTTTTTTTTTTTTTTTTCCTCTTTGCTTTCTTTCTCTACACTCTCTCTCTCTGTCTAAAAAAATACAGTGAAGAGGGAAGAGGAGAGAGAGAGAGAGAGAGAGAGAGAGAGTGGCTTGTGTGTTGTTTGGGCTCCAGACAATTTTTTGTCTGTAAATTTTGTAAAATCATTAAAACCAAGGATATGAGCCGAAAGACTCTTTAGTGGTGGTGATGTTGATTTTACTAAAATGGGCTTCACTATGTTTGACTCCCAAATTACCATATCGTCCATTCCATGTTTGACATAAATAGTTCTAATCATGGAAATAAAAGAATTTATCAAATTTTGTTTACCGTATTTGTGCTTCCTCGCTCGTTTTCATGATACATTGTTGTGTCTGTCAATTTATTACTTTATCTTACTCTCTTAGTTTTTTTTTTTTTTCCCTCTAATGACATAATGTTTTTATTCATTAGAAAGATAGATAATAGGATAGAGAGTTTCCTTGTATTAAAATTATTGTTTTAAATATATAAATCATCACTTAAAAATGATAGATTCGAATTTTTTAGCTTACAATAAATTTAAATGCAGACTTATCATTGAGATATACCTATAACCACAATAATTTCTTCATAAAGCATTGAGCTTCATATCACTTGACTATTAAAGAAAATATATACATATTTATTCCTCTATTTAATATTTCGGTTCAATATTTATACTTTATCAGTAAAACCATTGGTATTTTCAAATAACATAAAACAGATTTGCATTATTATTTTTTTTTTTCTTTTATGTGTTATGTTTAGATTTGTTAGTAATAAAAACCATATTCTCTCCTAAAAAAAAAAAAATCTAAAGCCATAACCTGATAGGCTTATAATAATTTAAAGTTCAGATAAAGGCAGACTTCAAAAATTTTTAGTTAATTAAGATATATGAATTTACCTCTTTTATCTTTTGGACTAGTTTCATTTTCGAAATTATATAAATTAGTTGAAATTCATAATGGATGTCAAAAACATCTCATTTCACATATATATATATATTTTCATCTTTCTCACTTCGGTAACTAGAATAAACTATATTGACATTTTCTGTATTTTTTCAAAATTACATAGATATCCTCTTAATCAAAACTAAAAACACCAAAACATCATTTCTTTAACTTTGTTAAATTTAAGTTTAAAATAACTAAAATACCCCCAATAAATCTCAACTATTGATTTAACTAAACTAAATCATAGCCATTCATTTATTTTTTTAATTTAATCTTTTATTTGTTTTGATTTAGTTAAAAATAAAATAGAATTTATCAAAATAAATAAATAATATCTCTTTTTTATTAATAAGATGTTGACTGATAAGTAGTATTTTGTCATTAATTATAAATATTTTATCAAAAATATGTTAATAGTTCTTTATTATGATAATAATTTGTTTTAAATAATAACTATACTGTTGTTTTATTATCATAATTATATTTGCTTTCTAATAACAAGTTATATTAATCATCAAAATTAAAAAGAGATTTTCCAAAAAAAAAAAGAAAATAAGTATATATATAATAAAACATTTTCATTAAAATGTGAATTATGATTATAAATATTTAAAATCAATAAAAATATTGTTTTTATTATTAAATAAGGGTAAAAATATTATTTTATGCCTTCATATATATAGTTAAAGATTTTTTTATGCAATAAGAGGCATTTCGAGTATTTTAAGTATAATCAATAATTAAACTCATAATTAACTAAACGAGGGAATGTCTATATAATTTTTTAAAACAATAAGAAAGATTTACATTATTAGTTTTACTTAAAAGGGTGTGTTTACAATTTTGAAAAACAAATAGGCGTTATATGACTCAAATGATGTTTGGGAAAAGAATTTCATTTTAATTTTACACTAAATATAAATTTTATAACAGTGTTACGAAAATAATTACTATTTAAAATATTTTTAAAACAATTACATCAACTTTTTAACTCCATTATTTATCTCTATTTTTATCAATCACATCAACTTTTCAACTCTAAAATATTTTTCATCCAAACATACATTTTATTCAAATATAAAACAAATACTTTTCAACTAAAAATACAATATTCAAAAAATAAATTTCATTCAAATAATACGTTTACCAAACGTATCCTAATTTCACAATTTGAAATGTCTTCTAGAAAGGGCATTGCGGTCCAATGACTTTATTTCACTGGGAAACAGGCTTGGACAAAATGATGGTCCACGGCAATGAAACGAGGGTATTATTGAAATTACATGCTCAACTAAAGCCATTGTGGTCTACTGTTCACATATACGCTCTGGCTGAGTAACCCACCCAGGCTGATTCTAAAATTTAACGGTTCCTTTAAAATTAGTACAAGTTTGAAAATGAAAGTGGAAGTACTTTACCAAATTACCCTTCAAAGAAAACCATCACCAAACAAACATAATTCATTCTTCTTGTATTTTATTATGCACTGGCATTTTTTTAATAATATATATATATATTTATATAAATCTCCACCAACTAGCCCCCAAAAAAAGTTAAATGCATCACGCAATTTTATACCTCATAGGCAGCGATTTTTTTTTTCTTTTTTCTATTTCATTCTTTTTTTGGACTTTTCACTGGCTGTCCCGTATCTTTTCAAACTGAAGGATTATTTTCGTAAATAATGTTTAAATTATAAAAATCCATTGCAGTTAGTATTTATTTATTATAAATACTTAAAATTAATTATTGTATTTTTTGATATATAAAAATTAGAAAATAATTTAAAATATATATTTTATATAAATTTATTTATAATTTTAATAAAAGTTTTAAATTTTATAAAAAAAATTTAATAGAGGAACTATTTTTGTAAATAGTTCATGAATTATAAAATTATATTCAAGTTGGTTTATATTTTGCTTGAAATTGTTCAAAATATTCTTTTCATCTATGCTCCTTTCACTTTTAATTTAATGAAAAGGATATTTTAAACGATTTTCTATATATCAAAAACAAAATGATTGGTTTCAAACAAACATAGACTAACTTGATTGGATGTATATAATTCAGAGGTTATTTATTAAAATAATCCAAAACTTAATTATACAATGTCCCCTTGGTTTTTTTTTTTTTAATTCCCCTAATAACCAGCAATTTAAATATCAAACAATGATGATCGTATACTATAATCACATTATTAACTTTTTTTGCCAAGCGTTTACTTTTAGTTAATAAAAATTATGATTTTTTAGTAAATATTCAGAATTATATTTTAAGAAAAGCTGAATAAGTCATAAATAATTTTACTATTTCATATTAAACAATAAAAATACTAGAATAAAGCTAATAATATTATCTTGTTGATACTTTAATACAAGTTTTAAAATTTATTACAAAGTGTGTTCTTTTAAGTCATATTTTTATACTTTTGACTAGAAAAAAAAAATTTTTTTGGGGGGTAATCATCTAAATACTTTTATAAATAACTTTTAGAATCAAAAAAGCAAATAGCTTCAAGTATACTTTGTTAAACAAGTCTTATGACCCAAAAATAATAGGGTACTACGACACTCAGAAATGGAACTAGTATTCTATTTAGTGGTAACACACACTAATTATTTTTCAAAATTAGAGAAATAAAAAAAAATAAAAAAAATGAAAAATTAATCAGGGTCGTGCATGTAAGATCTTTATGTTATGGAGGATCAAAATATTAATTAAAAATTTCTTAGAGCTTACTTTAAAAATAATATATATATGTATATTATATCAACGAGAATGGTTGTCTCCAATTCCCACTCTATCTCAAATGACTCCGCTACAAACTACACTGATGTAGTTGTATCACTACAATAATTCAGTGGCCGTTCATTGTTTTTACTTGATCCCAGATGATATACATAGAGCCCACTTATTTTATTTATATGTAAATGTGTTTTCCTTGTATATATTTCTTGGGAAGGTTGTGGAATGATTCTTAGAATAGTATCAATGATAAATACTGTTTTTTAAATTGTTCAAATGTAATTAAACGATTGATATTTGTTTATTATAATACATTATACTCCATAAAATCATAAATTAATAAATTCAAAAAAAAAAAAAAAGTAAAAGTAAAAACCTGTGGAACCGGGGAGGTCGTTAGTTGAACAAGTGAGTTTTTTTAATTAATTATTCAGATTTTTTAAAATTTATTATTTTATAATATTATATATTAAGATATATTATAATCATTATAAATAAATAAATCTCAATCATTTAATTATATCGTAACGGTTTTATAAAGAATATTTTTCATGGATATTATTTTGAGATTCTTATTATAATTTTTTTCTATATTTTGTTTCTCACCAAAAACTCTGTATTTCTTTTTGTTTTATTTTTTCTCAGGGAATATGGACTTTACTCATTCTGCAAGTTAATTTATTTACCGCTCAAGTTTTGCACTTTTAAGTGAAATCATGTACTTTTTAGCTACGAGCCTGATACTTTCGGTAAAGATCAACAAGCTAATTGGGGGAGTTTAAAGTGAATGCAATTATCTAATTGAATCTGTCAATATCAAACCATTCTATTTGCTTTGCTTTTCAAGTGGTCAAAGGTATAAAAGAGGAGCAATACTTTCACCCAAAAAAAAAAAAAGAAAAAAAAAGGAGGAGCAAATTGTTCTTTGATCGCTTGGTTCTCTTTTTGGATTTTTTTTTTAAATATCCAAAAATGTTTTTTAAAATCTTTCATTTTTATGCATATATGAGATGTTGATTCTCTTTAGCCAGTAAATTACATGCCCTTTTTTTCAGCAAAAAAAAAAAAAAAAAAGCCCATTTTTTGGAACTATTTACTTTTCACTGCAGCGTCCTTTCTTAATTTGTGACACTTTTTGTACTTTTGCTTCTCTTTTGCTTATATATTTACCAAACGCAAAACACATGCCATTTTATTTAGACAAAATGGTCATATGGATTCAACCAAAAAAAGAAAGAAATGGTCATGAGGAAGTTGGTATTTGGTTAAAATTTTTTGCCTTTTTACTAATGTCAGATGCATGGTCTCTGCATCATATTTCCTAAAGTTGGGTTATTATAATGATATTGCAACAACTCGTTTGTTGGTGTTAATAGATGCAATATGTAACAATATATATTCTCATAACTTGACCAAACTGACCCCAGTGACCACAAAATTGGGCTCCATATATTTACTCTTTTTTGTTTTGCTAATGAATTCAGGCTACCTAGTTTACTTTTAGTAGATATAATAAATAAAGAAAAGGCATGGTATTCACACAATAAGAAGAGATAGTTCTATGGAAATATGATACTTTTGCCCTATTTTTCTCCGACGAGTTCATATAAATTGCTCTTGTTTTGATGCCAAAAAGTGCGGAGAAAAAACTGTAAGTTGTAAATCCAAAGTAAATCCAAAGAACTCTACATTACGAAACACTGCACTCGCAATGATTACTAACATGGAAGATTATAACATGTGGCATAATATCAAAAACTAACAAAAATTGAATCAGTTGTTTGGAAAAAGTCTCAAATGCTTATTATGAAATTCAAACAAGAAATGTCTCATCCATCAAAACCTGGCCTCACTAAACCACCACCTTAATATCACATTTTGTTTTGTTTCGATAGGTATGAAGTCTTCCTTATTGAAGCACTATATAACAAAGATGTGATGTGGCACTCTCCCTTTCATAAATTTACACACACACACACATATATATATATACAACCTTTGTAATTACATTTTTAGGTGGCAAAAGCTTGAATATGATGCTTGGAAAACTCATAAACCAGGAAAACTCATAAACCAAGAAAGAAGGCGGTTTCAACAGTGCCACAACACATAGATGTCCTCGCTTTTCTTTTATTAACGAACATAATATGTCTTGATCAAATTGTCAGTCTGTCAAGTCCTTATTTATATGAGGATGTCATTGATGAAAGATATTCATAAAGGGGTTGGAAAAGCAGTGCAAGGGTCTTTAACTTTCCAATCATAGAGATAAAATGCTTATAGCTTTCAAAAAAAAAAAATTTAAAACTAAAGATGTGGCCCTTGTTGAAGAAATATTCTCAATCCTCCGGTCGAAGTTATGACAGTCCTGATTGCTACTCTGTGCAACCTCCAACTAACGCTTTTGAAACTATATATATATGATACAAATATATATACATATATTCATACATTGAACTTTTAGAATAAATGATTCCAACCCTTTATCTTATTATATTAGCCAGAACAACCGTTAAATTATTTTTACAACCTAGACTTCTGGAACTGTTACTAAAGACATTGCTGCTAATCCACTGGAAATGGTATAGAATCTCCTAATTCCCATAAGCAGCTTAGAACTGCGATTAC
Organism: Antiaris toxicaria; assembly: GCA_035233585.1. Lineage (NCBI taxonomy): Eukaryota > Viridiplantae > Streptophyta > Magnoliopsida > Rosales > Moraceae > Antiaris > Antiaris toxicaria. The sequence continues at coordinate 108,994,698 of CP141154.1, read as the reverse complement.
AACCCACTACTGCATGAAAAGAAGGGTACATTACGTGGCCCAAAATAAAATAATATCAAAAGACACAAGAATATATCTATTGTCCTTGTGACATTGAATAATGTCAATTCACTTTGTATCTACGCTGCATATTAAAAAAAACAAACAATAGATTATGAATAATGATTTTTTTTTCATTGCTCTCAAGTTATTATATGATAATTTTATTATCATCACCTAACACTTTTATTACCTATTATAAATCGTCATATGACTTATTTATACTCTACTTCGTTTTAAACATGTGGAATACGTTATATTATTAGTATATCTCAAATGTTTGTGATGAAGAAATATATCCTAGTCATTTGATTCCGCAACACTATTGGGGGACAGAAATTGTTTTGATTGCTGTAGTTAGACACTTGCAGTGCAGAAACAACCGAGAGCCAAATTTATTTATTTATTCATTTTATTTTTGGGCAACTATGTGCCACTTAAAATAAAGACCTGCAACTTTCGTTGTTGTTGGGTAACGTTTTTGAACTTTCATTTTCAACCAATTGGCTATCGTGGATCCAAACACACCCCAAATCCTGAGCGGGACCCAGCGAATATGATCAGCCCCGGTTGTTGCCAAATTTTGCCTCACCAATGGCTCTTTGACACGTTTCACCATCAAACTTTGAGGACCTTTTCCCTTTTAATCATCATGCCACGTGTACTACGACAAGAAATCTTAGGTTATATGTTTTTTTGCACCCCCTGAGAAGCCTAGGTTTTTGACTTTTACCCCCCTCATTTTTAACCAATAATCTGTAATTATGGTATGATTACTAGCTTAATTACCACCTGATTGGATTTATTATTGAAAAGGAAATATAGGGAAAGTGACCCCCTCTTACATGATTTTGAGGCTAACCCAAAAAAAAAAAAAAAAAGTGTGAAACTAACATATGTGAGCAATGGCATGCATAACAGTGTCAAGCTCACCAGGCAAGTTAGGCCGGTGTGTGGGCCCCACAGATGCGGTCAACGTGGGAATTTTGTTGGGACATTGAAAGTCATTGATGTCAAGGGTCCTAGTTCCATACGAGAGTTGGACTTCTTGGTCCAATTGCCTGATGAATTTCAGCCTCAGGGATGATAGTGGTACACCATTTCAAAGAGTCGGTGCATTGGTGGAGAGAACATGCATGGTATTACGGTCCTTGATTTTGAAGAGCCATGCCCACATTTTATTTTATTTTTATTTTTATTTTTATTTTTTATTTTTGATTTTTCTGTGTATAATCCCCAAATTCAAAGCCAACTATACGCCACTTGGAACTGATGTTATTGTAGTTCAAATAATTGTCCTGGAATATTGCCTATCGCATGCCGTCAAAGGTGCTGATTAACCCATGTGATCTTTAGAATCAACGATTTTAGAGACAAAAACATTGTACATCACGTTTGATTAAAAATGAGCACACGTACAGGTAAAAATGTGTCAGCAAAGTACTTGTGAGTAATTATTCAACAGATAATCTGTTCACACATGTGTAGAATTTCATGACATTTTGACAAAGGTGCATCTATATTCGATCATATATATATATATATATATTGAATGGAAGACTAGAGTTGTCTGAATTTTATAATTTTTTTTCTATAGAGTTAAATATGATATTATTATTAATTTATATTTATGATTATACATTCTTATTCATTTCAGATAAGAAAGAATCAGAAATAATAATGGTATGATCTTTAATCTCAAATTATAACTCATGATAGAGATCATATTTCTTTTGATAATAGAGGGTTTGGAACTGTATTAATAATCATGTAGTGTACATACATAAAAAATGTATTAAACCCAGTAGTCGAATATGTCTAATAGTTGTAACAATTTATTTAAAATCTTGTAACTATTAGTTAATTTATATGTAACTTTTTATTTATAATTTTATAATTATACTAGTTAGAACTATTAGTATAAAGGATAAATGTAATTAAAAAATATTATACTGGAATTAATTTGTTATTATACATAAAAAAGCTGCAAGTACCCTTTTTTAAAAGTGTTGAGATAACCCATAGTTCTATGTCTATATTTAGATCTACTATTCACATTTATACTACTTTTAAGGCTCATATTGAAGGGGGACTAGAACTTTTATTTTAAAAGTTGGAGATAGTTGAAATAGTAAAATTGGAGAAAGATTATTAGGGCACGTTTGGATTAAGGTTTCAAGTTAAAAAATTGAACTTGAACTCAATCCTATATTTAGTTGGCTCTTTCGTTTCAAGTTTTTTAATTCATGACTTACACAGTATTTTAGACTAAAAAACACTATTCACAAATATTTTCTCATACAAAAAAAAATCAATCACATGAAAAAATAAAGAGAAGCACGATCAATACAAGTTTAAATTTAACTTTGATTATCCAAACACTTTTAGTTCAAGATAAAATTCTTTAACTCAAACTTTATACCAAACACAGTTTATTTTATAATCTAACTCATTCCAAATTTAAGTTTTTTTTTTTTAGGTTAAAATCTCAAATCAAATGAGCCCTTAGTAAAAGTTAGAGAAAAAAAAAAAAACAACCCATTGGATGGATTGAAATCGATGTCTCAAATGAATCATTAAAAAGAGTGAATGATACTTTCTATAACATCATTTCATTTCTCTTCTCAACCCATCACCCAATATGGGGTCCAACACCCATCATGTGATAATTTTATTTATTTATTTTATTTTTGTTTGCCTATCATATTCTACCTAACTTGTATATATTTGGATATATCTCTATATACATAACTACCTTGAAAAGAAACTTCGTTAAAATCACTGTTCAAAAATGTATTTATCTTATTTTGTCTTTTTGTGATGATATATATATATATATTATTTTTTCTTGAAACATTGTTGCTTTTATGTTTACTTCTTGGTACTCTTTCTTTTTTCATTAATTTTTTTTTTAATTTTATCTTTTTCTATTATATTATCTTTAAATTACTTTCTTAATCTAAGCTATCCCTGTAAAATATATAATTTTAAAGTGCTCCATACGCTCGATTTCTAGCAGTATATATATTAAAGATTTAGAATGAACCAATCTTATGGGCTTGGATGTGTGCATATGATTTGAGGCAGTCTCTGCTGCTTGTAAATGTTGTAACCTCTTACTGTTTGTCGTTAATGGATCCCAGTTCTAGTAAATACAATTGAGTAGAAATTTTGACGCCAGTCCAAGCAAGCTGCAAAAGGGAATAAGAACACACGCCTCGATTGAGTTGCTGCCAAGAAATCATGATTTCTCTGTATCTTCTCCAGCTTTCCAATTCCAAATCACTCAACTTGGACATTTCACATCTGGGGATTTTGACCCCTTTTTTTTTCTTTTTTTCTTTTTCTCTTTTCTCCGCGTGTCTTTTTTTATACCATAGCTAGACCTGTGAGGAAGGGACTTTTTTTTTGTGTTTCTTAAATTCCAGATAAATCTTCTTCCCGCTTTTGATGCTTTGAATGCAAGAAACTTATGATACGCATGATAGTGTTTGAATATGTAAATCAAAATCTGTTGAATGAGTATTCAAACAAGTTACCACATGTCAAGGATAATAGAATCCATGGCCATCCTTTTTTTTTTTTTGCCCCCCAATGCTTTTGGCCACCTTGACTATTTTTGCTCTTGGGAAGCAATACTTTATCACCATTCATAATTGGTCTGGTTTTGTATCCCAAACACAGGAAGTAAACATTTTTTATTTTGAAGCATCAAATTCAACAATGTCTATCGATCAATTGATAAATATAGCTTATATTTTTAATTTTAAAATATCATATTCAACTTCATTGGACAACTATTTGATAAAATCATATAGTTTATTATAATTTCATTCTCAAAAAATTATTATTATTTTCTAAGAAGGTTTTTAGTATAAGAACTGTCTTTTTTAAGCTATCGATAGAAATTGTAATAATTTTTAACGATGATGATCTATAAATGAGAGCGTGAAACATTTTTCATCATGCAATATAAATCTGCGATGCAATCACTCATCAATCAAACTATTAAATAATTGATCTAATAACTAAAACTACAATTCTTACTAATAGGCACAGATTTTACCTTAACCCCTTTTTCTTTTTTTTTTATTAGGCTGCAGAAAAGATTAAATTATGGTTCTTTTCGGCGGTATAAGCAAGTGCAGCATCATGGTACACACAGGCTGCTATCTCATCTGTAACTCTACTCAACTGAAACTTGTTCTCCACGTAATTCCTCTCGGAAAGAGATTTGATTCTTTTCCTTTATTGGATTAGATTTCAATCAAGAGGCAGGTTTCTATTCCAACTTTTACTAGTCATCTTTTCCTTTACCCAACAGGAATATATACCCTTCAGTTTTGGAGAATGTTTGCAGCACTACGTAATGGACAGACAAAATGTCTGCTTATTTATGTCTGCCCATGAAGTTATAGCGTTAGGCACAATGGCACATCCTTAAAGATTCCATCTTTTATTCACTTATTTTGCAGTGCCAAAAAATAAAAGCCTGTATAAACAAATAGATTATAATCCATATAATATAGATTAAGATGAATTAAAATAAAAAAAAACTGAAAGTAAATATTAACAAAAAAAAGATAAAAAAATATTATAATAATTAATGTAAAATAACTTAGAATCCATCTTTAAAATAAGCCTTAAAATAAGGGTTCTTTTTACTACCAAAGAATATATATATATATATATATATGTGTGTGTCTCTTTTATCACTTCGCAAATGTTTAGATATAAGTGCAAACTAAAGTTTTCAACTAGATTTGTTTCTTTATAAAAAAAAAATTAATTAAAAATTTAACCAATTTTCAAAAAGTAAATAAAATCTGACTTTAAAAATCTATTTCAAACTTTGTTCCAAACACAAGTTTGGTTTTAAACTCACTAGTCAAACTTTTTTTAAAACATATTTTATGCGTTTGATCACAAAATGCACCAATAATATAGGAACACTTCAATTCAGAAATGAAAAATGCAAAAATGATTGGCAGTGCATATATAAGCCAAGCGGTTCATGCCACATCAAACAATCGTCGGTGTATTCTAATATCCCACAAACATAAATTTTTCGCCAAAAAGAAAAAGAGAGAGAAAAGGAGAGGAGACAATCAAATTGTTGATTAAATTAGGGATAAGAGGCAAATACATTCGGATCCTCCAGTTAAGATACAAATATCTCCAACATGGATGTTTTCTTTCTTTCTTTCTTTCTTTCTTTTTTTTTTTTTGGTTCTACCATGAAGATCACATTAAAGAAACCAAACCCCAATCAGCAAGTTCTCTAAAAAACAACCTAGTTGCTGCTATCACTGTTATTGTTATTGTTGTTACTGTGATGGTTACTGGCATTCCCGATCCCACCCCCTCCTCCTCCTCTTCTCCCATGCTTGAGCTGCGAAATCTCCAACTGTGTCTTCATGAAGAACTGCATTCTCTGCAGCTCCAACTCCTTGGCAAACTTCATCCTCTGCTTCTCCATCTCCACCACCTGCTGCAACTTCGAGCTCTCCGCCTGCTCGTACGCCTCCCCGAACTTCAATATCGCCTGCGTCAACTCCTTCACAGCATTCCCCCACCCTTTCTTCTCCCTTCCACCTACTCTCCCTGCCGGTGTCGAATTTGAATTCGAATTCATGTTCATGTTCATGTTCATGCTCATGTTCATACCCATATTCATCTCCCTCGCCGTCCTCGGCCGCTTCCTCTCCCTCTCGTAAACATCGAGCGGGAAGCTATCCGTCGACGCTGGCGACGCCTCCCTCGACGATCCCGAATCCACCTGCCCACCCCTTCTCTTGATCTGTATCTTCTGGTTCTTCAACTGCACTTGTGGCTTCAGCTCCCGCTGCTGTCCATGAAACGGACTCGCCCCGCGAACTCCGACCGGGATTCCCAACGGAACCTTCTGCGACTGGTGCTGAGAAGACGCGTTGGCTAAGGCTGCAGCGGCCACGGCGTGGCTTCCTGAGATCTTCGCGGTGGGGCCGATTAGGTGATCGAGCCTCTCGTAGAAAGGCCACTTGCTGGGCCCTCCTCCGGCGGCGATCTTCGCCTTCTCGAGCTTGTACTTCTTCTTGACAGTGTCGATTCGGTTCTTGCACTGAATATCCGTCTTGGGGGTCTTTCTATAGTCCTCTCTGCTACTCACAATATCCGCCACTTCCTTCCAGTGCTTCTGCTTCAGATTCCCTCGGCTGAGGTCCAAGTACCGCTCTCCCCACGCCTCAATCAGCACAGCCGTCGCGCCTTCGCTCCAGCAATCCTCTCTCCCCCCACCACCACCGCCACCACCGCCGCCGCCGCCGCCGTTCCTCGCCTGTTGGATTGGGAGGGCAAGAGTGAGAGTATTCTGAGCCGTAGGCTGCTGCTGCGGCGGCGACAGCTGTTGCAGAGGCGCCGCCGCCGCCACCGTCACAGTTATACGCCCGACGGGCCTCGGGGACGCCGGAGAACCGCTCCCCGGAGACATTTGTAACTGGATCTCGTCATCTTCTTCCATGGAATTACCTCCGATCTAAGGCAAAAAATATAAAAAAGGTCGAAACTTTTTCATGTATATCAATCCATTAAAACAGAACATCACCGATCTGTAAACTGCGGGTGAGGATTAAGGTTTCGGTGAGCCGCCGGAGGCTTGACCGAGATAATAACTCTCAGATCGGTTAAATTGTGTCCGTAAAAGTGCTTAGAAATAGATCCAGATTCGATTTAAAATATAAAAAAAAAGTCAGCAGCTTTACAAACAACAAAAACCCAGATCTAAAAACCAAATCAAAACCCAAAAAAAAAAAAAAAAACCAGAAATGCAAACCAAATTCAAATCAAAGTACGGCAGTACTGGGGATAAAAAAAGTACATACAGATACGCAAAACACAAACTTAGTATGTGTATATCAACCAAAAACCGCGTCAAGAAAACAAGAATCAGAAACGTACCAACAAAGCCGAATCCGAGAGATGGGGATTAGAATGGCGAAAATCGGAATCTCAGAACGGGGGTTTGAAAAGAGGGACCGGCATTTTAGGTCTATTATTTTCTTTTTTTTCTAATGAAAGTGTCGTTTAGTGTGGGTTTCGGTGGTTCTTTAATTTTGTATTCTCGGTTGACGGAAAAAACAGAGAAGGGTGGGTGGGTGGGGTTTGACGGCTACCGTCGAAGTGGGTACGAAACGAGGGCCGAATAGGGATGGAACTGGTGAGGTGGCAGCCTCTGATTGGGCATCGCAGAGTACCCATCTTCACCGGCGTCACGGGGCACGTTGGTCTTTTTTGACGCAAAACTCCACGCTCTTTCCCTGTAATTACCCGCCGTACTTTTTTCCTCTGCCCCTTCAATATTCTCCTCTTCCTGCCACACTCGGCCGTTTTATTATCTCTCTCTCTGTCTCTCTCTCCCCGACTTTTACTTCCCTTATTCCATTTTTTTTATTTAACGTATTGATATTATTATTTTTTCCACCATATTATATGAAATAAACCAAATAAGAAGAATTAAAAAATAACAAAAAAAAAATAAAAAATTTTTTCTCATAAATTTTCTCGGTGTATGATTGGGGCAGTAAGGTAATTTAGGACGGACGTGGAAGGACAACTGAAACAAAGCACCTAAAAAGGGAGGGGGGCAAGAACGTGTTCGTCGGGGAGTTGGTCAAGCTTTCGTCCACAGTAATACTTACGTTTTTTTTTTTTTTTAATTTATAAAAAATTGTCATATAAAAATATAAGTAACCAAAGTCAGGCGAGGTTAAACCGACAGTTGGCTGTGGGATTTGATTGGGGACGAAAGCAACGGAATTGTACAGTTAGGGGGTGGTGCTAATTGCTAAATACCAGATTAGAAGTTGACGTGTACGGAAAAGGTGTGTAAGTGCCAATAAACTGTCATTGTGGCGTAAGCTCCCCAGAAAAAAAAAGAAAAAGAAAAAAAGGGGTCATAATTAAATTAATTATCAGCAAAATATGTGTGTGAAGTGAGTGGTTGGGCTCGAGAATTATAAGGTGGGCACATAAACACAAGCTATGGGGCTGGGACAAACAAGTGCGAAACTATAAAGTAAAAAAGCCAGGTTTGGGACTACATTCCGTTTCCCAATAATTTTTGGGAACGGGGGACACACCACTCAAGGAGAGAAGTCGAAGTAAATGTGCTTGAAAAAAGGGAGTGGTGGAGATGCGGGGTATCGAACCCCGTACGTCTCGCATGCAAAGCGAGCGCTCTACCGTTTGAGCTACATCCCGGATCGGCTGTTGGTGGACAATTTTTTATTTTCAGTGTAACCATACTAAAAACACTACTTAACAATCTTAAGTTATCAAGCGTGATTGCGGCGGTAGCTTTTTTTTTTTTTTTTTTCCTCTCTAAATAATAATTTTTTTTAAAGGAAAAATAGAAAATTTTATTAATACCATGGAAGGACAAGAATTAAAAAAAGAGGGACACAGCCTCAAAACATTTCAAAATATTGTTTTTAGAAATCTATGATAAAAATTATACTTATGTTTTTAACAAGTATTATTGGTGAGTTCTGACTCAATTTTGTCGACTTCAAAAATGAAATAAGGAAATTTGGCTTAATAAAGTTCTTACAAATACTTATTAAATATTATTTAGTTAGAGATCACCAACTTCAATAATTACAGATCCTAGAAATACAAATATCACGAAGGATGCTGAACAAACACTATCAGGTAATTTGAAACGTAATACCAGAGAAGATTATTACAACTTAATTGATTATAGAGCAGAAGAATGTAGAGATTGGCTGTTGAGACCTGGTCAATCAGGAAGATGCCGACAATCTCGACTATGTGATACCAGGAAACAATTTTCAAATTCAAACTTCAAGAGGTTCGAGATTTTCAGATGTTAAGAAAAGGTCGAAAAGTTGACTCCGGTATATCAAGCACTAAGAAGATATCAGGTGGCTAAATTAAAGGATACGTGACAAGAGTGGAAGAGAAGAGAATCTTATTTTAGTATTTTTAAATCATTACTATTCAAATTTCAAATAAGATAAGTAGTAGATTATAAAAGAATTTATGTATCCTATAAAAACCCTAGATATCATCTTTTGCACTTGAGAGATCATCAAGCACTCGAGAGCATTCATTATACTCTTATGAAAACTAATGAAATCATTTTCATGGAAGCTCTCCACAAAGGATGTACTCTTTATATTAATAGCAAACTTCTATAAAAATTCTTGTGTCATTTACATTTTAGCATCCATTTACATTATTTTCCTGCATTTTAATCATTTAATAGTTTCATATTCGACTCTAATTTTATTAGGCAAGTTTTTACTATCAACAAGTATTATTATTATTTTATTTATTATATCATCTTTTTACATTATAAGGTTTTAATATGAATGCTTAAAGATATCACAGTTAAAAATTAATCTAATAGCTAAAATAACAGTATTTATAAGTAAGATGAAAGTGTATTTCCTGTACCATAAGTTTTTGCCGTCAATTTAATCGGGTTCTCAGAGTTGGTTTTTAGTTACTAAACTGGCAAAATTTTAATGTAAGGATAGCTGGGGATGCCGAGTGATGGACTATGCTTTCTAGGCATTTGCACAAAAAGGACACTTTAAAACATGGGACGACCCGCTCAACACAAGGGTCCAAATGGGCAGGTCCTTGGTATAATCGAACAAACTATAAGCAAGTTTATATATGATCATTCAAGCTACATCTTCCTCTAATCACAACATCAACTTTAACAAAAACTTTTGTGTCTCATTCAAGATTTTCTCCTCCGTTCTAACTAATGGCTTCTTTTGTTTCAACTTCCCCAATTCCCATAGCTACAATTTCTTGCAATAATGCTCGCAGAAGCACAATATGCCAACTTAGCAACACTTTATCTTCCTCTAACGTAAGTCCCACCCTCTTTTTTCCCAAAATTATTTTAATTCTTTTTTTGCAGGTAAAGAACAAATAAAAACAGTCAGATATATAAACTTAAAAAAATATGAAAAACTGCTTTTATTTTTCAGATGGTTGGTGGGATAGGACTTGCTCCTAAGATCAAACTCACAAGAGCAACTCCCACACTCCCAGCTAGTGGCTTCAAGACCAGTAGAATTTCATGCTCCGTTGTGAGTATTCTAGATTATCCTAATCATAAGGGAGAGAAAAAATAAAACACATCAGTTTTATTAATTATATAGGTAACGAACAAACATCATGGTATTAAGCATGTGTTTGTTTCATCCACTTTCACAAATTGAGAAATGAGAACTATTTTATTTACATACAAATCCATATATGTGTTTTTATTTTTCTTATTAAAAATGCTTCATCTATGTGCTTAATTTTCAATTTTTTGTCTTTTTATATATAATCAAACTTGATTTTACTACTTACAGTTATCATTATAACTATGTAATTCAAACTTAAAATTCCATAATGTTACATATACAAGTTCAAGTAAGATGATTTTTTTTAAATTTAAATTATATAAAATTTTGAGACAAACGAAACAAACTTTATAATGATATTTTTTAAACATATTTCAAGCTTTTTTTTTTGCTCTTTGACATCAATCATTCAAAATTTTCACCAATAATTTAAACATAAATTCAAAATATTTTCATCCAAATATTCTTTTCTAAATATAAACATCCAAACATCTATTCAAATGACAATTTAAATGCTTTCATTCCAAATATTGCTATCTAAATGTTTTCACCCAATTTAAATGTCTCTCTAAACAGTGGCTTATAGAGTGTTTAGATAATATATTGTATTCGTATTATTTCTGAATGTAATATATTGAATACAATATGAGTTTGGATGAAAAGTATTTTTATTGCATTCAAATGCAATGTTTGTTCAGATGAAAAGTATTTGAATTGTATTGTATGTGATATGATTGATAAAAATAGAGAGAAAAAAGGGGAGTGAGAAAGAGAGTTTATGATGTGATTAGTAAAATTAGTAGAAAAAGTAAAATAGTAAATAGTGATTATATTAGATGTAAAATATAATGTATTTTACATTTGAACGTAATATTTTTGTGTTTAGATAAAAATTGCATTGCGTTCAAACGTAATGTAAATACAATGAGATAAACAAACGAGGCATTAATATTTATGAGTCTGCAGGCTCACCAAGAAACTCTAAAGACAGTGCAGAGCACAATTGCCAAGCAGCTGTCCATAGATGAAAATTCCGTCACACCCTCAACCAAGTTCGCCGAGTTAGGGGCTGATTCCCTTGACACTGTGAGTCTCTTAGGTGATTCGTAGGATTTCACTTCAAAACGAATATCTCCAGATTATTGTGTAAATTATAATAATTTTTGTTAATTCTAATTAGATAAATATAGAGTGATAAAAATTTAAGTAAAAGGAAAAAATATATATATATAAACATAAATTGTGTAATCAGGTGTGACTTTAATGTGATTTGATAGTAAAATAAATTGTGTAATGAGAATATACAAGTTGTATATACCATTTGGCTGAATTTGATTGATTTATTTTATCACATGCAAATTAGTTTCTGATTGTACATGTTCAAAATTTGGTAGGTTGAGATCATGATGGCTTTGGAAGAGAAGTTTGGGGTTTCAATAGGAGAAGAGGGAGCTGAGAACATCTCGACCGTCCAAGACGCAGCTGATCTTATTGAGAAAGTGAAGGCAGCTGCTTTATAGGCCAAATTGCTTAATCACTCCAAATAACAAGTTTTTATTAAGCCACCAAAAAGTGTGCTCTATATATGACCAAGGGATTTTCCAACATTTGCTTCTACGTTATTTTGCTTTTCTTTTTTTCCCTTGTTCACCTGAGATTGTTGTGACTGGATTCAGTCGAAAAATATGCATTACGAGCTGGTTTTAATTTTCTTTTTTAAAATAAGATCTGTGGAGATTTTCACATAGAATTCTCTTTAAATAAAGGTTCACAAGTGCTATGAAACGAGACCTTTTCACATATATATTATATATATACTTATCTAAATATTGTTGACTGTCCCTTGTAATTTCCCTGTTAATTACACATATATGTATATTTTTTTATTTGATATATATATATATTTGAGACAGAAAAACAATAATGCCACATTTATAAACACCTGTGTTACTGTTTTTTTTTTTTTTTTCGCTAACCATAACATATTTACTTTTAAAGCTCTCTGACGTCGAAACCCTTTAAAAATTGGGCGGACGTTTCCTTTTGACCAACATTATAATGAAATCAATAATCCAAGAATTAATTTGTTGCAATGATAAATCAGCATTCAAAGTGTCACTTAGTTAGTAAGCCTCCGTTTGTTTACTGTATTACATTTATATTATATTTAAATATAATATAATTTTTATCCAAACATAAAAATATTTCATTTAAATATTAATCACATCACATTTTAAATATAATATAATTACTATTTATTATTTTATTTTTTTTATTATTTTTATTAATAATATCACATATTTTCTATCCTTTTTTTTTCTTTTTACTTTTTTACCTATTACATCACATATTTATTATTTAAATACAATTCAAATACTTTTCATCCAAACGCATATTACATACAAATGCAATACACATATTTTTCCCTAAAATATAAATTATATTTAATACATTTCATTCAAATATAATACAAATATAATATATTTACCAAACTGAGCCTAAATAATTTAGCAAATTTCATTGACAAAGGATTCAACTCACAACCCCATATATATTAAAAACACACACACACACACATATATATAAGCAAAACAAAAGGACACAAAAACCTGTAGTGGTATGTACAAGGGAAAAAAATTAAAGAACGCAACTCCATTTCACACAACAAGGAACTTAGAAACCCACATACATGTACATCTCCAAAACTCCAAGAAGCATACATGGTTCCTTTATGTTTCGTACGTTGTCATGGTTGGAACTGTAATTTTATTATACAGTAATTAACATATAAACGCTTAATTATATTGCTAACGATGCTGCATACCAACAGCATGTACAAAATATTATAACTGACGACTGGCCGGCATTTGGTGTTGATGCTTTCGAAACAAATTCGATCATCATATCTCTGATCATGATCATCATCTCTCAACGATCCAAAGAGCTAAGCACTATCCTGCAAGGGACGTGTGTATTAGAAACGTATAGAAATCCTTCAAATTAACTAAATAATAATTATTTTGCAGGAGTTAAGCTAATTATTTAATAAACATTTCCCTAATTAGAAACTTTAATCATTGTGCATATTTCTCGATGAGGGTCATTTTCTTCAACTTATAATTTAGAATAATTTGTACGTGCATGGCCGGCAAATCCAATGTGCAAGATTTATAATTGTCCCTGTAACGATCATTTTCTAATTAATGAACTGTTTGCCTTTTTTCAAACGTAATTTTTTTTTTTTTTGTTCTCTTAAATATTTAAGGTCCAACATGATAATGTAGAGAACATATTTGTGGAAACAAAAAAGAATTAACAAACCAATCGTAAGAAGCTCGACTTCTCTGCTTCGGATCTTGTTCTACAGATGAAGTGGTACCGGCGCCTACCGATTTTGTCTTAGTCCATGATCTCTTGAAATTTTCCGCCGGAGTCCCCGCTTCATGATCATCAAAACCCCGTACAACGTCAACCAACTAAACTATAAGCAAAACGCTAACAAATCCATGTATGTATATATACGTGGAAAAAATATGATTATAGTACTATTGTTTTAACCATTTTACAGTTCGATATATGATGTTCGGAAAATCTCATCGTGGTATCATATTATTTAAGACAATATCATATGGTTATTTACGTCTTTGAGTTTTGAAAATAACGATTTTATTCTTTTAGTTTGTACATATTTATGTGTATCTTGCTACCGAGAAATGTAAACATGTTACTTTGTTTTGTTTTTGTTTTTTTGTTTTTAATTAGATTTGTAGAGTGAAAGGGCATAAAGGGCAATTTATGTCTCAAAAAACAGATTCAAGATGCTGATTAATATTTTAAAAATAACAAGCTGGTCCTTATTAGGATTTTTATCAAATAGCATGGTACCAAATTAAAAGACATATACAAAAGAATAAAACACAGATACTAAAAGGATATTTTCTTAGATATGTTCAATACTTGCATTTCTTAAACTGGAAAAACAAGAACAAGAGAAAATTTTCTTTTAATAACTTAACCGGCCTTGTTTGCCCTACATCGTGTATATATATATATATATAAATATACATGTATGTATGTATGTATATTACATATATATAAATATATCTCCCATACTCAACTTCTTTGAACTTTCTCTAAAATACATAGACAGAAAACGTAGACCAATCAGATTTCTCCCCATGCATATAGCTAATCAGGCATGTATATTTATCCTCTTTATTTATTTACTTAACACAATAATTAGTTAGGAAACCCCATCTTTGCATGCTTATATTACTTCGCTGTCTCTTTGGTTCTGATTCTGAAAAAGCTGTATATATACATATATATTATCTTACTTTATTCTTACTAAATACGAGAGATCTATAACTCTTACTTTATTTTTACTTACTAAATATAAGTAAAAACATTCTAAATTTCGAATCTAAAATTCCTACTCAAATCTCTCTCTTCCTGCTAAGCAGGCATGGGTACCTAACCCAAAGTTTCTTAAATTAATATTCTCATCTTTCTGTTTGTTATACATATACTAACCAACTTACGAAAGACTAAACTTATGATATTCCATCCTAAACTAATAACAATCATGTCATCATGAACAAAAAAAGCAAAAGTCACGTATAGTTATCGTTTGGATCGCTATCTATTTGAAGATTGTTTAAATAAATAATCTATATAGTAACTTTTCTTACACAAATTTAAATTTACTTTTTAAAATCATGATCTAAACAGATTTAATTTTCATGTGTTTAGACACTTCATTTTTTAAAAATAAAAAAATATATTTATAAAAAATAAAATTCCTAATTTTTCATAAATAAATATAAAAATTTTTTCATTTTTAAATAATAAAAAATACTTTTACTTTTGAAATAGAAAATTTTTTTATTTATCCAAATAATTTAAAATAGAAAATTTTTTAATTTCATCAAAACTGAAGTTAAAAATTTCCACACAGCAGTTATGACTAGATATCAGAAAGAAGTAGAAATAAGAACTTACGAGTTACCGGAGTCCGCGGAGTGGAGCTAGCCGGAGAGTCCGGTTCGGAGCCCGGGACGTCAATGGACAAGCTCCGGACGAGAGGGTTTGGATTATTCCTGAGAATTGTGATGCTCCGCGTAACCTGCATATCATGATCAACACAATCAGTCCCGGCGGCCACCTGGCTAGGCGCCAGAGGCAGCGAAGGCGGCGGCGGCGTGGAGCGTGTGCCAGAGAAGGAGTTGTACTTGCGGAGCTTGGAGAGCCCCGTGTCCGGCATAGGCCCGGCAAGAGTTTCGTCCCAGAGCTTGTTCAAAAATCCCATGTTTTACGTTCTAATAATATATATATATATGAACAGCTTGTGATCAGTGTTTTAATAGGAAAAGGTCTGCGACGACCTGCTCATACGACTGTTACCGGAATTACGAAACGAAGGAGAGAGAAGATTCAGTATTGTTTATATTTATGTGCGAACAAAGTGGCTGGTTCTCTGGGAAGACTTGGCATACAAATACAATAATTGGGGTTTTTATAGACAAAACGAAGCTTGATAAGGATAAGGGCATTGTAAAGAACTAAAAATGAATGACGGCTAATTTGGCTCACTGGCGTACCGGCCAACTGGCTTCATTTGAAGCCAATCAGATTCTCGTCAAAAAAAAAAAAATTTTTTTTTTCCATACAATAATGTATTATTAATAATATTAGGAGCTCATTTTGCGGACTCAAACTTTTGTTAGAGAAATTAAAAAAAAAATTGGATTAGTAAAAATTAAAAAAAAAAAAAGGACAAAGCCCTATTGTGAATCCAAATTTTTTATATTGATTCGTGTGGCATGTAATTCAGTTTCTTTTATATTACTAATAGGTGTTATTCATTAGTAATAGCCGTTTAGAAAAATTATAATGATTTCACCCAAGATTTAGAATATATATAATCATATTCTTATTAAAACAAAAAATTTATATATAATTTCCTTTTATAATGCCCTCATTAAAAATTTTTACGGGCTTTGGCTATGTGAAGACGGGATAATTTCGATCACGTAGGGATAGACCGCGTAAAAATGGATTTTGGTAAAAATTAACACAGTTAACCCAAAAGAAAAAAAAAAAACAGTACAAAAAAAATAAATAATTTTTAGTCATAATACTTTTGTATAAGATTTTTAATCATAATATCTTTGTGTAACTAAATGTCATTTTTGTCACAACCTTGTAATTAATATTGATATTTAGTCACCTAAATTTATTATGACTAAAAATGTTATAAAAAGAGTTAGTGACTAAAATGTTTTTTAATTTTAAGTGAAAAATCATACCGTGAACTTAATTTGATGCCAATAGGACCATAAGATGTATAAACTCCAAAGAAAAGGCTTATACACATAAATATGCAAACTCAACTGTTGTTTGACATGCAGTTTCGAAATTCTAATTTTCTTAAAAATAAATAATTTAAAATGTGAAATATTTAGAATTGAGAAAAAAGAACAAGTTTGATGTGGATTTTAAATACGGAAAACTTTAAGTCAAATTTGAGTTTTTTCTTTAAAGTAGTTAGATTAAAATATTATGTGCCAAATAAGGATTAGTTTTTTTTTTTTTAATATACATTGGAACACTTTAAACTTATCATTAAGTTGCACCTTGAATCTTAAATTTTTAATTTTAATAATTTACAATCTAAATTTATAAATATGTAATAATTTACATCTCATTGATAATAATATTAATTTTTTAAAAGAAATTGATAAATAATTTATAGTAAAGCTGTTAATTTATAAAATAAATAATCATTTTTTTATGTTAATCTAAATTTATTTAGGCTAAGAACTGTAATTAAATTTTATTAAAATAGAATAATTTAGAATTAACATTGTTTTAAAAATTAAATTTAAATTAACATTGATTAAAAAAGTTTATGCTCTTAATTAATAATCTATATATAAATAAAGAGTTAATTTTTATTAAAAATTATTATTTATTAATAAAGTACAAATTATTATAAATTTATAAAGTAAAAATACAAAATGTTAAAATTAAAAATTTGAACTGTAAATTACAATTTTACCATATACCAAAAAGTATGTCAAAGTTGAGTCCTATTGAAGTCGAAGTCGGAGCCGGAGCCCGAAACTCAGCCTATTGAAGCTCGAAAAATATTGGAAGTCATGAGAGGCCGGTATCATACAAATGGGCCCCACCATTAATGTACATATCGTTTTCCACGTCATCGGATAAGATTTTCAGGCAATTTAATCATCTAACGCCTTCCACGCAGGGGGTGGTTGATTCCTGATGGGGTCCACATCTGTCACGTGACAAGGATGGTGCATCATTCCAAGGGCAGAGCACTCGGTTCGTGTCTGCATATCAGATAAATAAATAAATAAATAGATGAAAAGCATTCCGTTACATGTACTTGTACTCCATGGCATCACAAATTAGAGCAATATTGTCTTAGAGAGAGAGAGAGAGAGAGCAATAGTAGAGACGTCATGGGTGTTTACCATTTATACATTAACTAAAAAAAAAAGTTCATTTAGGTTCATTTTTTTAATTAGTTATAAAGGTTATGATAGTCGATAAGATACTCTACAATACTTTAATAATTTTAAGTGTTCATAGATATTTATTGAATAAACGGAATTAAAATAACTTTTTAAAATTATGAACGGATTCTTATGTAATAAAATTACTCATTCCTCTAAAAGGGTCATGCTTGACTAATTCAACGTGACATAATTACGTTAATTTCACTGGTAATAAGAGACATTTGAATCACACAATTGTTAGCCAAATAGCAAAACAAAATATAATCAAATGACCACATCAAAATTATTGGGCATGGGACTTGTTAGGAGGATAAATTAACACAATGTATGTATGTATGTATGTTTGTTTGTGCATGTCTTGTTTTTCCTAGAAGAGCAAATGCTGTTTGATGTAACGTGGATCTAAAGTCAATCAACTAGTCTTTCATTTTCATGAATCAAATTTAGGTCCCTAATAGAAAACAAGCTTCTTGTTCCTTTCTTATGGGAGGAAAAAGAAAAAAAAAATTGGTTTCTTGTAATTTTTCTTCCATTGGGTATCTTGTTGCTATCACATCGGTCCTACCAAATTGTCACTTTCCACATTTAATTTTAATAATAATTGTTGTCCACAAAACAATAGGTAACCAAGACCCCACGAAGACTTTCTTTCCAAGTCTGTTTAAGGCCTTTCAAGCAGACGTATTTGTGGTGGTAACTAAGGGTGAATTATATATTGACAACAATAATTCATTTGGTTAGGTAAAGTGATAATTCTTAGACAAAACAATCATATCGTTTTCCAAAAGAGACCCACAAGATTTTTTTTTTTTTTTTTTTCAAATGAAACTTGGAAGATTAACATTATCTTGTTTTAGCTTTTCTTTTTCCCTTGTCCTTTTATCTTTCTTTGCTTTTCATAAGGTGAACGCATGATAAGCCCTTGTTTTCATTCACCATTTCGTTTCATTGTTGGTTTTTGACGTCTTAGCTGCCAAAGCACATCTTCCATTTCCTTTTGGTAATTTGTCGATCGCTAATAAGTCAAACAACATTAATGATAATCACACAATGAGCTACACATACACAAAAGTCTTATATTGCCTTAAAAATCTGCCTTAACTGCTTTAGGAATGACTGAGAGCTGCGGTTGGAAATCTGGGATTCAGCTCTTAAATATTTTTATTCATGTTATATTTATATTTTTCTATAATATATCAATTAAAATATAATTAAATAATACAATCACATTTATCAAAATATTATGTTAATTAAATATAAGGTATGATATTATGCTGATATCAAATGTCTTATATAGTATAATTACAAAGATGATAATTGGATTTATAAGTCCTTATATCCCTTCTCTTGACAAATCGATTTTATAAGAATGAGCTTTATCTAATGAGTTCCTAACAATTGATATTAGAGTTAGTCCACCATGTTGAATTTTAAACAATTGCATTTTATGATGGATGAAAATGCAGTGGTGGACTTGTCAAAGTATCGAATATTGATAGATGAGTGAAGCTATCAAAAAGAGGAAAAGACTATCGTTGGTTCAGTGGATATGTACCGTTGATTTGGCCAAAACGTGATGAATTTTTACAAACCACCATGTCCAGTATGAAATCGGACACAGTATGTGCTTGGTTCTATGATCATTGTTGTGGATGGGGCAAGTTGGGGAGAGTTTCTATTTGATAGAAGGCATGATATGCAAAGTCACTAGATAGGAAGATGGGCAACCATAGATGGTGTCAGACAGAGCGTGGTGGAATGTTAGATATCAAATGGCTCATATGAAACAATAGTAAGCCCTTGTGTCCCTTCCCTTTCAAGCCAATTTGTAAGGCATGAGTTCTACCAAATTGATTCCTAATATATTATTAGAGAGATGTGAAAAAAGATATAAAAAAAGAGGCATATGGGGCGAATTTAGAAATCTAGAGGAATGCTGGTTGAGGGATTGAGGGGTGTGAGATTTTTGCACTCATCTTCTCTCATTATGTATCAACCTGAGAATAACATAATTTGAAGAAAGTAATACAAAATCCTTTTCTTGTATTAATGATTGGGAAAACAAATAATCCCTCTTAGAATAGAATGCTTTCTTCCTCTTATTCTTTTTTTTTTAAATACTTTAGTTTATACTCTTGTTTAGTATTTAGATAACTTTTATTCTGCTATATTAAAATATAAAATGATTGGCTTATATTTTAATCTTTAAATCCAAAAATGCTGACATGATCATACCACTACCATACAAATAGAGAAGAGGACTAGTGCTTTACAAACTTGTCAAACTGTCTACAAAAATTAACTTGAGCCCAGTGAATTTATGTCACGACCCAAAATCGGATATGGTGACGTGGAGAGATTTAATTAAAATAGACACAAAATTAATAATAAATAAAACTAGTTGAATTTCAAAATTTAGCCCAAAATTTTCAAGAATGTCTTTTTGGCCAGTTTTCATAAAATGTGTCAAATTCAATCCATTTGAATGGGTCCTATGTCTACTAATTTTAAATTTCTAAATACTACCAACTAGCTTTTTAAATCACATAGTGGGAAATTATGAAATACTAAGTTTTTTTTTTTTAACACTTGAATTGGTTTTTAACATTCAGTATCATTACGGTTCAATAGACCCAACATACAAAATAAAATCCACAGGAAAATAAAAGACAAGATAGATATTAAGCCCAGTTTAGATGGAGAGTTAGTTATACATGCCTGAAAATAAATAATAAATTGAAATACAAATACAAACAAATCATCACTGAATTATAATGGTTTTGAAGCTGAATGTCTAGTCAGCACTATTAGCACTTCCTAGAAGGAGGAAAAACACTAAAATGTGAACTAGTAGCTTAGTAGGATATTCGAACTCATTTAAAATAAATAGCATTAAATTAATTTCAAATGGGAAGATGGTAATTTTGAAAGGAATATATCATAGATGAAATAAAATAATAATATAAATAACTGAAAATTAAAATAATATAACTCACTGTTGCACAAACCAATATTAACACAACTTCAGTGGATACTAGTATAAAGTCACCTTTGTGGACACCAATATAAATGCCACCTTAGTAGACCAATCAATAACAAGACATTCTCTTGGAATCTAAACACGGCATACAAGGCAAAACTATCAACTACCGGAGTCTATTTTGACAATGTTTACAATCTCATTTAAACCACTTAGATAAATATAATCTAAGTCTCAAATCACCTCACTTAAGTTTCTCAAAATAATATATCTATATATATTATTTTGACCGAAAAGCATTTATATATATAACTATATATACTCTCCATTTAATATACTTTTATAAATCATTTTATATCAAAAATAATTTTTAAAATAAACACATGTAAAGAGTGACAATTATTTAATAACAAAAGAATAACGTATCCCCACCTTTTTCGGTGAATAAATTTGCTAATAATTTCTAGTATGAATTTTCAAGCCAATCCTCTTTACCAGCTTTAAATTGAAAAATACCTAAAACACGATCATAAATAACTTAATTATCTGTTCAAAACTCCATAATTTTAATTATGATAAATTTAATTAATTAATGTACCATTTAATTTAAATTTTAAAAATAATATTTGATTTTAAAATTCATAAAATTTCTAGAAAATTTTGACATAACTCACCCTAAAAGATTATCTACTCAAATTTTAAAAAATGAGTCTAAACCTACGCAAAAGTATTTTCAATCCTGAGAACAGTTCAAATACATTTTCTAAACCAATTCCAAATTCCATATGTACATACATGCATATATACACAAATATATTTTTATTTCTTATTATTTATTTATTTTTAGTAAATATTCATATATATTTATATATATATACACAACATATATACTTTTTTTTTTTTCAATTCTGATATTTATTTACACTTACATATATATATATATCTCCATAAGGAAAAATCGGAGCTCAGGGCCGAGGAAGCGACACGGCTGGGCTTCGGCTTGCTTGGCGACGCAGGAGGTTTGACCGGTGCTGAGTTGCGGCGGAGGAGGCGCGACGGGGTTGGGTTGTCAAGCTCTAACTGCTAGGTCCACGGCGTCGTGAGCTTGGCAACAACAGGTTGGGCGATTTTAGGGAGGTGATGGTGAGCTCAGTGAGACTAGCAAAAGGATGAGCTGGGGCCAAAGGCAATGGAGAGGGAGAGAGAGAGAGAGAGAGAGAGTTGAGAAATAGAGAAAGGGATCGAGGGAGAGGTGAGGAAAAGAGAGTGGGAAAGAGCTGAGTAAGAATCGGAGGGAATGGGAGAGAGATATCGAGGGAAACAGAGAGAGCTGAGAGAAAAAGGGAGTGAAGGAGAGAGAGAAAACAAATGAAATGAAAAAGATTGAATGATAGTTTTTTATAGAAAGATTGCCCTTAGCTGAGGGTTTAGTTGTTGTAGAGGTTTTGAAAGGTATGATTTCGTAGTTCAAGGGGGAAAAGAAAAAAGGTTGTTGTAAAAGGACGGTTAAACGGTGATGACATAGATTAGAAATTTTAAAAAGCTAAAGAGGAAAAAATACAATTTTATAAAAATTAAAAGATAAAAATGTAAATTTATAAAAAAAAATATTTTCATCTTTTAAATTATAAAACTTAAATACAGACTTATCATTTGAATCAAATTTTTAACACATTAATCAATCAAATTTTAGCATAATTAAATGTAATTAATTATAACGGACAATACAACATAAGTCCTAGGAGCCGTACCAAATGTAGGTTGTTCAAATGCCTCTCACTTTGTAGGCCGTATTCAGCAACAGTATTTGTTCTTCAACCCAACTAGTATATATGGCTCGACTTCTCAATGTCCCACGTGACAAAATAACAGTGGACATACATCGCCTGAAACAAAATATGAGATCTGTAGCTCTATCTTATGATTAGTTTTAGAGTGTATTTGATTCAAGGTCTTAATTTAATTTAATTTAATTTATAAATTAAATTAAGTTAATTATTTTAATTTAATTTAATTTATATTAGAGATAATGAAAATGAAAATAATTTATATTGAAATTATACTTAAATAGTAAAAATTAATATAATTAATAGTGAAAATAGACCTTATTAAATTAAATTAAATTAGACTAAAATCAATTTAACAAATTTAACTTAACTTATAAATTAAATTAAACTAAATATTAGAACTAATCGAATCCTTAATTTCTTTCCACAGTCTTTTAGTGAAGCAACATGACATTTGTTATATATAATAATGACTTTGAACAAAAAATATATATATAATGACCAGTTTAAGATAACTGAATTTCCTATCTTTATGTATTTTTTAAATCAGTGCTATATAAAATAAATATCTTTATTAAACGTTAATTTTTACACGCTATATAAGTATGGATGTTTGGTTACACTTTAATCTTTAAATGTATTATACTGTTGAAAAGTTTATATAATTTTTATTGAGGACTTTAAAAAACACCACAAAATCATACTTTAAATTGATTTTTATCATAAAAAAAATCTCTTACAAAAATATTCATTTACTATCCTTTTGATAAATAATTTATATTTTAAATGATTTATTTATCAATAATAAACAATTCATTTATTAGAGTAAAAGTTCCATTCATTTAGCCTTCCTTTACCGTTATTAATTTTAAGATCTCTCTCTCTCTCTTAACTCCATACTCCGCCACCAATTTCGCCACCGCCACGGGCCATCGTCGTCGGAGTTGCAGAACGGCGATCTTGTCTGTCGCAAAGGAAGCCCAAGCCTTGCGACTATGATCTCCTCTCCTTACTATCACTAACCAACATTTTCTCTCTGCCAGGTTTTTCTTCGTGCCTTGGTTTGCAATGTATCCAATCTCCATCAACAGGAGATTAAGAGAATGGAATCCTCTTGGGATCTAGTTCCCATGGTGAACTCGTAATCGGAGTTGCAATAACATGGTGGTCGTTGCCTTTAATCGCTGTTTGTCACTTTTGGTGGGCAAGAAAGTGCCATGAAAGAGAAACGAGAGAGAGAGGGAAGATAGAGAGAGACGCGTGATACAAAAGGAGAGGGGGGGGGGGGGGGGGGGGGGGGGGGGGGGAGGGGGGAGGTGGGGGAGATTGGGAGGAGATGTTTTTTGTAATCTTCAACGATAGCTTCAGTGATCTTCGTGTTGCGATTTCAGCTGGTGCAACCTCGCTTGCTACAATGTCGGAGTTGCTATGGTGACGAGAGTGAAGGGATGGTTGTCTGAAAATCATTCAGGAGAGAAAGGGAGAAGAGAGATGGTGAATTTGCAGGAGTGAGAGAAAGCACAAAATTTTTTCATTTACTAATTGTAAATGATTTTATAGCTTTTTTCTAAAACTTTTTAATCAAAAATCAATCCACTCTCCAGTTTTTATAACATCCTCCGATTATCTCAAGCTTCTAGTTACGCCATTCCTGACAGCTTTTTTTTTTTTTTTTTCTTTATGGTCTGTCTAAAAAAGTAGATTAAATTTTCATTTTGCCTAATCACACTTCACTAGAGAACAAATCATTAGAGAGGCCCTTACAAAACCGAAGTAGGTGAACCATACCCGAAAGAGTTCCATTTCTTGCCTGTGGAAAACCTTTTCTTTTGTCTTGGAGTGGAGCTCTGGGCTACAGCTTTGGGCTTTCAATAGAGTAGAAGTCTGGTTAAAATTCGAGCGAGTCAGTTGAAAATCCGACAATAAATAATAGGGAAATGATAGGAAATAACTGTTTTGAAAAAATAACTAAAATAAATAATAGATTTTCAAAATATTTATAATAAATAATTTATTTATATCAAATTTAAGAAATAAATAATTTATTTATTTATTATAAATATATTATTTATGTCAAATTTACTAGGTAAATATTTTATTCACTTTTCATGAATACGCATTTATTTTATAAATTTTTCATTTACATGATAAATCTGTTATTTATTATAAATATTTCAAAAATCACCTACTTACTTTAATCATTTTCGGAAAACTGCTATCCACTTCTTTTCTATCTTAATTAATCCATTGATTATAGCAGAATCTCACTTCAATTCCTTATTTAAAAATTTTTCTAATCTGTTATCTTAAATTAATCCTTATATATGCACTATAAAAATCTCAACAAAAAAAAATGATACACGAGAACTATGCATGTTTAGGGAGGTTAATTTTTTTTTATAATTTTACAAGTTAAGCAATGACTATTTGGAATGAAGGTGTGCATTTTTCCCTCGAGACTTTTTACATTAGCCAAAGGATTAATCTAGGTTAAACTTTTTTGATTGAGTACTTGTTATGAGATGATTTCAAAATCAGAGATTAACTTAAGTACAAAAATGAAATCAACCCTTACAAGTTTTATTCGATAAATCGAATTTAAATTTCAAATAACTGACGTCAAAAGATGCAGGTTTTGCATTCATGTCTTGAAGCACATTTGCAAAGAGTCACTTTATGCTATCATGATTAATCACCCATTAAATAATTAATTTCAGTTTAGAGATAAACCAATGCAACATGTTTAGTAATGAAATAAATTAAAGCAACATTTTGGTTTGGCGAGTGGAAATTTATTATAAATAGTTTAGACTGAAATTGGTTTTGAAGGGAGCTAGGAAGATGAATCTAGCTAGCTGGCTTTTAAGGGACTGCAAGAACCCTTTTTTTTTTCTTTTTTTTTTTTTAATTCAAAGAAGATGAATCGGTGATGCTATATCATGCTTCCCATCTAGTGAACTAAATGATCTCATGTAACAATGTCAACTAAAACTACCGATGTGATGGTTAAAAATCTTAATCTTAGACCTTCAACAGCTATCAAATCTAGATTTATAGAAATTATTAATATAAAATCATTACCATAAAATAAACTTTTAACCTGTAATATTTCTCAAATTTTTAACCGAATAAAATATAAGTAAAGACTTTAAATAGGATCTTCTCAAACCGACGCCATTATCACTGGTGATACTCTATTTTAATTATCCAATATGCTCAACTTGTTTGTCACCAACCCCATATAAAACACCAACTCTTGCTGAACTAAACATTATTTTACCATCAACTTGGCGCCTTTCTTGAACTTTCTGTGGCACTCCAAGTCCCAATGTCTCTCAACTTGTCCAGTTCCAACTTCCAAGTTCAAAAAAAGTTTTTTCGTTCTTGTTTGCAGAAGTCCTAACGTATCACATGCGTATTTTTGAGACAAAAACACAAATTTTACTCGACTTCTGATATATGTTGCAAAGAATTAATATTAATCTTTTCGATTGTTGGCGTAAGAATCTAGAACACGAATGTTAATCATCAGCAGCAATTATCGCCACAAACATTTCAATTATGTTATGACCATAAATGTGATTGCAGTGAAAATCATTGGTTTTAATTTTTGTGAATTTCTATTATCGAATCTCTTGATAACTGAGTTTTTCTGAACTTTTACGTCTTAATTATTAAACCCTAACTTATTATCCGCCCTTGATTTGATATCTTGAAAATTGAGTAACATTCCTTTGTCTTTTTCCACAAAAGGCTGCAATGTATGCATGAATAACAAAATAACAAAATTAGTACCTTTAAATTTTTTTTCTTTATTTTATTTTATTAAATTTGGAATTAGATAGTGTTTGAACGTGAATTTGTCTAACATTCTTAAATTATTAGAATATTGTAGTGTTTACATATAGATTAGACACTATTTCTTTTTAAACTAGCTTTTGAAAAAAAAAAAAACTCTATTTAAGTACATCTAATAAATAATTTAATCAATGTGTAAAAGAATGAGACAATTAGATATATCTAGTTGAACACATGTAAAGATCCAATCCCCATAAAAAATTAGGGCAATTAAAAGTACTCAAAACCTTTCCGGAGACTGTCTACCAATCGATGAAAAGGAGGAAAACCATTTGATAAAATCATTGCGTCTTGCTCTCCTCAAATGCCTCTAGAATTGGTTAACGTGAATATGTTGAAATTCAATTTGTAGACTTCAGTCTCTTTCAATATAATAGAGTGGTACTCATATATATTACTTTGTGTTAATCTCACCTTCCCCCCCAAACTTACTAGTGAATCTTATTTTGACGTTTTATAGTAGTTCCAAATCTATAAAATTATCCAATTGAACTCCTTTGGTTAATATTCCATTAAAAGAAATTGATGAAAAGCAACATATGATAATCATTGAAAATGGATATTAAAGTTGTATAACATGACTATCACAGGTCATTTTATATTCATATTTTAATGGATTTCAAAGGACTTTAATAATATAATTCTTTAAATGAAGCACCATGCATAAAATGTTTTAGATGTTAGACGCGTTTTCTTACTATTCAGCAAACAAAAATGAAATCAATCTTTTTACTTTTTATCATATGACATTTTTCCTGATAAGCACGTGGCAAGGTAACAGTAGTGATGAATAAGTATGCTTTTGATTATCAGTTCAACTAGTAAGGTTGTAGATAAGAAGAACCATGGCAAGTTGTAGGGTTGTGCAAGACTCGAACAAGAAGGTCAAGCCGCCCAACTTGCTGAAGACAATCTGTGAAGATGAGGGAAAAATGTCCAAAGAAAGGGGAGGACCCCCCACCCCCACAATTTTTGAATGTTTTTGGATTGACAAGTTGCGATAAGTGGGGTCCCAAGCTTTCAACACCAAAAGTGGATGGCATTGGTAGCTGTTGTGCTGTATTGATTTTGGGTCCAACAGAACCATGATCATTGTAATCCATACTTTTCATCTAAAATTTCTTATTTTAAATTATATCTAATCACTTATATTATGTAACGTTTATATTATGTCACTTTATAAGATAAAAAATAAATATAATTTTATTTATGATATGATATAATATAAGTGATTAAATACATAAATTCCGAATATTGCATCCCTTATCCATCTCCGCCACTTCTCTACTTTAAAAGCAGACGAATTTAGACTTTTTTTGTTTTGTTTAAATCTTGCCTCCAACGGCCGCCACGTGTGGGGTCTTTCCCACGTGCTGTAGGTCCCCCAAAGCCAAAGGCAAAAATACTCTGCCCGCGGCTTCGCTTACTTCCCTCTTGAAAATCGTCGGATTGAATCCCCATTACTCACATTAATTATGTCCCATCATTAGTTTCATTTATAGGAGCTATTATATTGTAAATAACCAAAAGTATTGAATTTTATCGCTCCTCTCTTTTTGTTCATGTGTTTTGTCCATGGACAACTCCCGTTACTCATATTAATTAAGTCCCATCAGGTGAATTTCACTTGTAAGACCCGCTATTTTGGAAATAAGCAAAAATATCAAGCTTCTTACTCTTTCTTTTTCTCGACATGTTTCATTTGACATTTTGTCGGTACCTTAAGGCCAAACTACTAAATAATATTTAAATATCAATAGAACAAAAAGCAGTCGCTACAACCAAAAGCTCTTAAGGCCAAACTACCATTACAAAAACCACAGCACGCACAGGAAATTTTCCAATGACGCCTCAAAACTCTTGCCCCGGCTGCCAATCCTGTAAACATTCCAACACTTCAGTAAAGGTTGGCACACAATGATTTTGTTTCTTCAACCCTCATTTGGTGTCAACATTCTTTATTTGTATCCTCCAACCGCTGGATCCGTCGAAAGGATCAAGTCTAAGCCTGGTGTTTTGCGCTCTATTTGCACGAAAAATGGACGGGGTTGGCAACCGCCGTCAATGAAATCAAGCTGCCGAAATACCATTGTAATTGATCGAAGAAATATCAAAGCCAGCCAAAACCTTTTGTTTCCCGTCACGTCTTCTATCGCTTGTTCCTCCTAGAACTTCTCCTCTTACTCCCTCCCCCTCCCTCGTACCCCGCCGATGCTCCACCTGTCTTCATTGATTGAAAAAGAAAACAATCTCTTAGCATATGAACCTCTTGCAACTAAAAATCCTACTCCAATGCTCAAACCAAGTGATTAAAAAGGCTAAAATCGAGTGCTACTAACCCCAACACAAAAGCCCTGAAAGTGGTCGGCGAAACTGGAAGAATTGTTACCGTTTGTATTCTCGTTGATATCATTATTCAGTTCAGAGGAACTGCGCTTGTTGTTGGAACTGGAACTTTCAGAATAATATGAACACGACGATGCCGAACTTTCGTAACAAGAACTTCCAGATCCAAATGTCTCGGTGTCGCCTTGAAACATGTCTTCGAATAGCTGCTGTAGCTCTTCAAAGGTCTCTTCCTCACCTTCCTGTCAAATATTATATGCCTGCTACTTAGCAAATCTATCGTCATTGCAATACGTCTGTTTTCTGGGACAATTTATTACAAAATGTTCACCTCTATTTTTCTATGAATAACAGAACAAAATATGCTTTTTGATAGCTCTGAAATATCTCCTTATTTAACTAATGGGGAAAAAAAAAAAAAAAAGGGGTATCATTCAATCGTCACATGCCAAATAGTTTGCAGTTGAGCAAACAAATTTGCCAGACAATGGTTAGTTGGGCCCACTTTTTTTGTTCTCTGAAAAAATAGGAGATTATTGGCGTTATCTCTACTTCTCTACTCTTTTTGTAATTTTGAAATGTCTTCAAGATTCATTGACAAGATGAAAAACCCAACTCAATTCTACTCGATAATGAACTAGGCTTTTACTTTCTATAACCAACATTCAACACCGTGAAATTTATTGATGACAAGGTTATGAAGTATCAATGATTTCGATATCCAACATTAATAGACTATTAGTTCTATAGTGTAGGATCTATAAGTAAGTTCTACTCTTTATTAATATGACACCACTATACTCTAAGGATTTTTTTTTAATTGAAATCTACTCTTTATTAATATAACAATATAACACCACTATACTTTAAGGTTTTTTTTTTAATTGAAGTCTACTCTTTATTAATATAACACCACTATACTCTAAGGCTTTTTTTTTTTTTTAAATTGAAAAAACCAGCTGGTGGTAGGACTCAATTATTTGTTAGCTACAACGTAGGGGCCGTTTGAGGGGGTGATTTTGGAGATCAAAACAACTTTTTTATTATTATTTTTTTTATATCATTATCATTTTTTATTATTTATATTTTTAAAATTTTATAATAAATTTCAAATTTTAAAAATCTATAACTTTATATAAATTCAAATAACATAATTTTTTTTTAAATTACAAAAAATTTTAAAAAAAGTAAAATAAATTCATATGATAATTTTTTTTTTCTGAAATAACGATTTTTTCTTTAAATATATTTTTTAAAATTTATTATTATTTTTTTAAAAATATATCTCCAAAACTCGTGCGTAGACTCATAGACTGCATCCCAAAGGGAGTGCAGAAAATGGTCTGTTGTTGGCTTGGATCAAGCATTCAGAATGGGCCCTACAGAAACAGACTTCCTAGTATCCGAACACAGACGATCACGTCACCATTAAAAAATAAAAAAAAATCGAGCCTTGTATAATATCTATTAAAAAAATAGGATTTCACGACCATATGCTGGCCCATCCAGAATTCCTTAGGGAGCAGAGCCATTCATGATTCCTCTCTCAAAGGTGAAGGCACAAAGACCTAAAATGTGAACCCCAAAAAAATAAAAAAAAAGTCTACAACATAGGACTTTTCAAAGAGGGCCACCCATTTCTTAAAAAAAAAATCCTTAGAATGCCTCACAATTAAAAATAAAAATAAAAACATGTTTGCAGATCATGATATCCACTTTTTTTATTTTATTTTATTCATGTTTTGTTGGTGTTCCGACCCTTTAAAATTCTTCCTCCGTCCGCTAGAAACATTACCAAAATCTTCTTTTTTTTTTTTTTTTTTTTTTTTCAAAATTCATATATTGGAAATATTTCAAAAACAAATTCATAGGAAGGAAATGACAATGAACTCACATTAGGCTTTGTTTGGCTCATCATAGCTGCCATCTCGTTTAAAAAATCACCCATTCCCTGCATTGCACAATATCACAATAAGCTCATTTTCATCCATTTGAAATATAAATTATACCCTTTTTTTTTTTTTAATTTTGTTGTTCCATTATAAGGCTAATGCTTCTAACGTAGTTGGAATCCAAAGAACAAAATAGGTTGAAAAGCAATATTATCAATCTACCATTCCAAAAAATAATTTAACAAATAAAAACTGCCTGTAACATAAGCGTCCCTAAGAATAGAATTTGACTATAATTCTATGACAATTTTTATGAAATATAATACTTCTACATGTAAATAAAAAAATATTTTTCATAAAATTAAATATTTAATTAATATTAAATTAAAAAATCATAATATAAAATAAATATACAGATGCAATGGCTAAATAGTAAAACTTTATAAAATTGTGAAATTGTAAATTTAATTAGTGTTGATAAAAAATTAGAAAAAAAAAAGAGAGAGAATTATGAAGTCCGGCATGGTGTGGTGATCGGATGGAATAGGGTCCATCATAACCTCCAAGAGACGACCAGATTCGATTATCAACCCTTATGAGAGGAAAGCAAGAGGAAAAGTCAACACGTCGTACGCCAATCAGATTACAGAAAAACGAAAAAAAAAAAAAAGACAAAAAACAAAAAGGCTTACATTATTTTCGTCGTCATCACTATCATAGACACCGACGTCGTACAGAAGCCTCTTGTTCTCGTCTGATAAAACTGTGCACGGATAAAATAAAAAATAAAAATAAAAAACATAATTTGCACAAAACTCCTCTGAATCCAAATAATTAACGATTAAACCCCAATTAAAAGTTTTTTTTTTTTTGTTTGTTTTTTAATTTTTACCAGAATAGGCTTGTTGAATAGCCTGGAATTTCTTCTTGGCTTCTTCCACGCACTTTGAATTTCCTGATGCCGAACACCGATCTGGGTGCCATCTCTATTATTCCAATAAAAGAAAACATGTAATTTTTTTTTTTTTTTTTTGCAAATCAAAACTATTTTTGGGATTTCCAAAAGACCCATTTGATTAATTCAATCACGTAAAAATCAAACATTTATTTTTTAAATTTTACGTGGCAAAAATAAGAGGGGCTGAAAGAACAGAGAGGTTTTAGGAAAACAAGGAAAATAAATAAAAAAAGGGCACAAACCAGTGCAAGTTTCTTATAAGCATTCCTGAGCTCCGAAGCAGTGCATTCCTTTCTCAACCCCAAAACCTCATAAAAATCACTGCTTTTCTCTCCCCCATTTGCCATTTACGCCAACTTCTCCAATCAAACCACACACAAATATATATGTATGTATACTACACCAACGAATCCAAACAAACCCAACAACTAAATTACCCCCCTCTTTAATTTTCCTGTCGACGAATTACAGAACCCAGAAGCCTAAACACATAACCAACCCAAGTATATATTTTTATATATATGTATATATAGAGGAAGGATAAACATATCAGAAAAGCTGGATTAGGACTACATCTTCGTGATAATTGACACGGAAACAGAGTATAATTTGGTTTCCTTGAGGAGAAAGGGAAAAGGGGGAAGAGGGCAAAGGGCGGAAAAATAGGATCAGCACTCTCCTCCCCCTAAACGCTAAGCCTCAGGAACTCTCCAGAAACCAGCCCACTTTTATACCCCCCTTATTTTTCTTTAATATATGCATATTGATGCATATATGTATTTATCATATTTGTCAAATTATAAATGATATAAATAAAGTAATTATTGTATACTAGTGATTCGTTTAATGGGTAAATGGGATTATTTAATTGGGTGTGAGATGAGGGTGGATCAAGATGGACGGTTGGGATTGCATGGGAGTTGTAGATATTTTGCGGACTGTGTCTCCAGAAGGTTCTGTATTTCACTGTTATCTCTGGTCTTGTCTGACGGCCAAAACTTCCGTGAGGGTAGAGATTAACGAGTCATAGGTTAATATATTACATTTTAATTACAGTTAGTGTCATCAGTGTTGTATTTATTTAAAAAATATTTATTTTATATTTGAATAAAATATGTATTTAGATGAAAAGTATTTTAAAATTAAAAAGTCGATGTGATTGATAAAAATAAAGATAAATAATGAAA
This sequence comes from Antiaris toxicaria, assembly GCA_035233585.1. Classification (NCBI taxonomy): domain Eukaryota; kingdom Viridiplantae; phylum Streptophyta; class Magnoliopsida; order Rosales; family Moraceae; genus Antiaris; species Antiaris toxicaria. The sequence goes on along the minus strand of CP141154.1, from coordinate 108,961,959 downwards.
TTAAAAAACTTAATGTCATTATTTTAAAAAACTTTTGAATACTAATTATTTTCGTAGTACTATTAAAAAGGATTGTATTTAAATAAAAAATTTTATGTTTTGTATAAAATTATATTATATTTAAATATAATTAAAATGAAAAACTTTTACCAAATATCCCTAAAGGGGAGTTTGGAGGAGACACTTGAAGATGTTTTTTTTGTTAAAAGAATTGTTTAGAAAAATATGTTTCGAAAAAAAAAAGTTTGGAATGAAAAAAAAAAAAAAAAATTAAAAAAACTTTTTTGAAATAAAATATTAATACAAATATTATTAAAATATTAATATGAATATTATTTTATTTTTTTTTTAATTTTATGTAATTTAAAAAATAATTTATTTTAAATTTATATATATAATTATAAATTTTTAAAATTTAAAATTTATTATAATATTTTAAAAATATAAATAATAAAATAGGATTAAAAAAATAAAAAGATATCAGACACCAAAACACCCCAAAACGCACCCTAAACCCAAGCTTTGGGCCCCACCACAGCTTTTCTTTTGCTTTTCTCTTCATTTTCTTTAACTTACAAAAATTGAAAATATATCTCAATTGGGACTCAGGAAATGTCTTAGCTGCCTACGTTCAAAATTCTTTTTCACATGTATAAAGTTGATGCTTGACAGTTTATGAAAATGGGTTTACATTTTTAATAAATTTACAATATTGTCTCTGCGTTTGATTTTTTTTTTTTTTTCATTTTTGTGTCAAATAAGATGAATCTGTAATGAGAATTTTATAATAAGATATAAAAATATATCTTGTTGATTCAATATTGTTTTCGACCATAAATATGTATCAATATATATATTTTATGAAAGGCTACTATATGGTCCGTTTTATAAGCTAGTTTTTTAAGCTGTTAAATACGATTGTATAGCTAAAATATCATATATATATATATATGGTAATTATGATATATACTAATTCACAAGATTAGAGACTATAAAAAATTAAAAAAAATCAAAAAAATCAAAAAATTAAAAACCAACTTCACGAACATCATTGACCACCCCTCAACGACCTCTACCAATCCCTCTCTCTCTCTCTCGGTCAAAAACAAAAGCAATTGACGGGCTCCTGAGATTTGTCGGCATTTGAGTTTCACAGGAGAAGGAGGCACGCATGAGATTTGCCATGAAAGTAGCTCAACAGGCAAAAGAATTGTTGATTTAGGGGAGGGGAGCCAAGGTGGGTTGTAGTTATGTCGAGGATGAGATGGTTTTGGGTGGGGTGAGGGACATTTTGAAGGTCACGATGGCCTGGTGTCAAGGTGTCATAGGTCGGCAAGATCGTGGAAGGTTTTAGATAGGGAGGGTGGGCGAGTATTTCGTAGGTCACGACGGTCGGTAGAAGGGAGGTGGGGTTTCAAAGAATTGTTTAAGGGGGAGACAATTTCACAGGTCACGGCAACAAAGGACGAGTGGTTACCAGAGTTGGAGAAGATGAGTTAAAGGCTCAGCCTACTTTTTTATTTTTTTATTTTTTTTTTGGCTTTTCTTTTTAAATTTTTTTGTGTATATTATGATTAAAGTGCACGATAATTATTATAAACAAACAAACTTTAACTGTTTAATTATATTTAAATGGTTAAAAAATGAACCTATCAAAAGTTGTGGTAAAGTCTACCATAGCCTTTAAAAAAAATACATATATATTTTTCAAATTTATATACCATAGTAATGCATTGTACTTGACTATCTGACCAGATCAACTTTCAACCACTACTTGGTTTATTCATTCTATAATTGTTTAAATTGAATTTGATGTTAAGAAATGTAATACTAATATACAAAAAAATCTATAATTTAATTTTAACAACCACATATTGAAAAGATTATACAAATTTAATGTGTAAATAATATTGTTTGTCCTTAAATTTATTAATATTTTCACTTTTCACCTTAAAATTTTAATTTTGACAAATTAATCCTCAAACCTTTTTTTTTTTTTTTTTTTCAGTTTTGAGTCCTAGCATTAAAATTGACGAGAAAATTTTAAAATCTAATAGAGATTACTACATTGTCGGTATAATAGTTTAAATTTTTAAAGAAATAGTTACATTATGTGCAAGATGTTAGAATTTTTTTTTTGTTTTTAACAAAAATAAAAGAATTTTAAATTTAATGTGATTGTATTTGTAAACATTCATGATATTGCGTAATTAAAACACGATTATCTCAGTTAAATGACTAATTTTTTAAAGCTAAAATCAGGAAATTATAGTTTAGAAACTAACAATGTCATAGCGGACCAATACCCCATCCCTTGACACAAGGACTCATTAATTTCTTCCCCCGACTAGAATAATTTTTTTACAATTTTTTCTTTGGTTTGCTTTAGGTATGATTTTTTGAAAAATTTCAAGTGTAACCCGTATTCCGAATTCTAAGCATTGTAGATTAGAGGATTTATTTGGATCAATTTTTTTATACCGTATTTTATTATTTAATCTAAAAACTCTTAATTTTATATTTCACCTTCTCTCTTTTCCATTTTCAAAAAGTTTAAATTTTAAAAGTTATGGCACCGTTTGGTATTATTTTTAAAATCTGTTATGTTTTCAAATTCTCTGAATTTGAGATCGTTTTGAAAACAATTCTAAGAACGTTTCTGAAATTTTGTTTGGTTTTATTTTCTGAATGTATGTTTTGAGAAATAAAAAAGTGAAACTGTATTTGGTTATATTTTTGAAAACCAGTCATTTTATAAGTATTCTATAAAAACATATTTATGTTTGATTTAAAAAAAATTTATTATAAATACCAAAAATTAAAAATTAAGAAAATTTTTAATTGAAAAATGAATTAAAAATTAATAACCATAATATTTAAGTAATTACTATATTAATTAAATCTTAATTAACCATAATAATTAAATCAGAGAAATGGGAGAAATGGGAAAAATGAAATCAGGGAAAACAACTTTTAGTCGTTTTCAATTTTACGTTGGGAGCAAAGGAGATTTTGGATTCGTTTTGAAATCTGTTTTCAAAAACAATACAAATTAAACATAATTTCACATCGATTTTGAAATCGATTTCCTAGGGAATCGTGAAATTTGTTTTGGAAACAAAACCAAACACACACTATAATTTTCTCATTTCAAATCGAATGAAATAATTCTTGTATAAAAAATGTTCATTATAATAAGACAAACAAAGTAATATCCACTTTACATAATTTTTTCTGATCACATTTTAAACTGTTACACTATTTTTTATTACATAATTTTTTTAAAAGTCCTCTTTTAAATATATATTTCTAGTTCAATCTCTAAAACTTTATTTTTAAAAATCCCTCGAACGATCTTAGATTTCAAATCTAAAAATAAACCAGAAACAGTGGCAACACCATAGAAGTTCACAACTTTGTGGATGGTATACTTTAAAGTGAATCAAACTCAATGATAAGCTTTGTTCATTTGGAAATTTTTTTTAGAAAATGTATAAAAATATTTAGAAACGATAGTTGTCTTGTTATTTCAGTTTAAAATTTTTAAATTTTGATTTAATTAAAAAAAAAGGAAAAAATTCATAACTTTTAATGCGAATAATTTCCTTAAAAATACACATAAAATTTGGAATGTTCGAAATTGAGCAAGGGAAAATTGAAAGAAATGTGAAAAAAAATGGCAATTAATACTAAAAATAACTTTTGAAGTTATCTTTCAACCAAAATAAAATTGAAAGTTAAAAATTAAAAATAGGCAAGTGCTGGTGACCGCCGAAGAGATGTATGCGCAAATTATTTTTGTTTAACAACCAAGGACGGCTGTGACGTGCCATTAACGTATATATACATTGTATTATGTACATTTATAAAAATATATATACATTGTATATATACATTGTATTATGTACATTTATAAGTATTGGAGCAGAAAATTATCCCCTCTTCAATAGCTGTTACCACGCTTGATTCAGTCCTATATTATTAATGCATTTTTAATCATGTTCTGCATTTTGTATTATTACTTGATACACCCTGAATCGTCTCCCAGTGCCATTGTTTACCGACTTTTCATGTTAAGCTAACTTCTCAAGTCTACTTCATTATTACTAAACATGCTCGGAGGAAACCTTTTTTAGGATTCCTTTAGAGAACTTATGGAGACGGAGTTTTAGAGATTAGGTTAGGAATATATGTTAAAGTAGGAGTTTTGAAAAAGTTTTGTGATATAAAAAATAATGTAAAAATTTAAAATGTGTTGAAAAAAATAAAAATAGATATTGTTTTATCCGTTTTATCGTTGTGAGTATTTTAGTATAAAAATAATCTCATTTCAATTTGATTGAGAATTTTATACACTTTTAAGGTTTGAATTTTTTGAAAATGAGATTGAAAGAGAGAAAAAAAAAAAAAAAAGAGAGAGAGTGATGTAGAAGGAGTTTGAATTAAACAGCAAAATTACAATTTGAAAAAGTTGCCTCAAGCTAAAACACGTTATACATCTTAAATACATTTTTTCAAAAGCAATTCCCCAAATCGTTTTTTTAATCATAATTAAACGCAATTTTTAACATATTTTTGTATCGTATCTTAAAAAATTTATATTTTTATTTTTATTTTTAAAACAAAATTATTCCAATACTATCAAATTTTATGTTTTCACCCCACATTAAAGCCCCTTCAACATGCAGATTGTCTTGCCCTCATGTCATTTGTGCATTATTTTAGAAGAAATTGGATTAATACGGTTCATCTTTTCCAATTATATACACACACAAGCACGCGGGCGTATACCTTTTGAGCTTAATTTATATTATCTATTCTAGCAAAATATTTATATTTTCTGTTCGAATCATGTCTTTCTCATCATTTTGCCTTTTCCATCACGGTCTTGCTTTAGGTACGAGAAGGTGACATCAAGCTAACCCCTTTTATTTTCTTAAATATCATATCGTAATGAAATTGTCTCAATTACAATTTCAGCCTCTTTTTTCACTTGCTTCTAAGTCTTTATTTGGAACTCCATTTGAGTTTCAATTAAATAATACTTTTATTATCGGATTTTTTCCTCTTATTAAATTATAACCTAAAAATTTTAACCCTAAACGAGGATTTGGAAGTTAAAGTTTTTTATATTCTTTGCTAATACATGCAATAGTTCATTATTAATTGATGTAATAAATTATACTAATAAAAAATAATAATTCTAAATTAATATAAAGATCTTTATCATAAATAACTTCATCCGGATGGTAAATCCACTCATCTCTCGTACAAGTGAGAATATGTGAAGTTGTGCATTTAAACTGAGAAATTACGTTGGTATATGAACAAATCACAACGATAGGAAATAATATATATTACATAGGATGTCTTGTTTCCATGGGATCTGAATACACCACTCTCTACTCCGTAATTTTTTTTTATTTTTTGCTTCTTTTTTATCAAATAAAAATAGAGGGGCGATGAAGATCTTTGTAAACAGAACAAGAATCAGGGCCACAAGAAGAGAAGAAGCACATTATTCTTGCAAAGAACGTGTGGTCCAACACCAAAGGACAAACATACCCACGTGAAGTTCAGCCAAGTCAGATTGGAAGTCACTGGAATTCACGTGCTTTCATGTATTAACCAAGTCCTTTCAGCCTCTCAATGTAATATCTGAGGACAAAGACAATAAATCTACAAACTACATGTTATAAACTGGCAGATACCATGATAATCAGAGTAGAAAGGAAAATCTTTAATGTTCTTTCCCTCTGTAGTCTATTTTTTTGGGAAAAAGAAAGATGCCCCATTATTTATGATGAAGAAAATTTTGCCCATTAAAAAGTTGTCAAAGCTTGTCCACATTGGTCTCTATAATATTCTCTTTGTACATCATTGTGGTGGCAACTAATTAAATCATTGAATTGGCTTTATGCACTGATTCTCTGTATAATTCATATCACAAAGGTAATGTTTTCTCAAGATATTTAGCTATTTATTTTTGGCTTGAAATAATAGTAGCCTAGTTAGGTAATAGGGGGGGTGTTAAAAAGTTGTGACCCAAAATTCTATCAAGGGAATAGTGGAGAAGGGCGGTGTGGTCCTACTTTCCTGAGGAAGTTTGGAGAAGCAACATGTGGGTTTTTCCTTCCATTCTCAGACAACATTTGTTGTTTCATCAATCTTCGAGGATGTATCATATCGAGATAGAGAGAGAAAGGAAGGCTCTTATGCAACTTATTCAAATTGTTTTTTTTTTATTTTAATTTCAAATGATATCTAATATATCATTTAATAAAATCAAATATTAAAACACATAAAAGTATTGAGTAGTCTTTTTATAAATGTGACAAAATATATATATTTTGCCATCCGCTAGAATTTGAATCCAATACTCATTACATCAAAAACAACTTGTGCATATATACTCACTAACAGAGAAAAGGAAAAAAAAAAAAAAGTTTTAATTGCCATGAGATGACAATATTAGTTGACATAATTTAGGACATTCATATTAAGTAGTAGATATGTGAGTCTTCGGGACTCATTCATTTACGTTATCACATCACCACTCACGGGGAGAAGGTGAGAAATAGAACAAAATTAAAATTGAATAAAAATAAATAATAGAAAAGTTCTAGACCTTTAATATAAATAGTATATTTTTAATAAATAATGATTTATCATAATTAAAATTCTAAAAATATCCCTTATATGTAAATCTTAGTAAATTTATTTGAAAATCATTTTTTACTTGGTAAATCATTTATTTATGTATATTTTTGATAAATAGCATATTTTTGATAAATAGCATATTTATGTATATTATTTGGACATTTAATAAATAACATATTTTTGATAAATAATGATTTATCATAATTAAAATTCTAAAAATACCCATTATGTGTAAATCTTAGTAAATTTATTTGGAATTCATTTTTTACTTGGTAAATCATTTATTTATGTATGTAAATCATTCATTTACCAATTCTCTACCCAGAATTTTCTCAGAAATCAAGCAAATAGCTTTAAAATTTTACTGGTAAATCATTTATTTACGTATATAAATCATTGATTTACCAATTCTCCACTCAAAATTTTCTCAAGAAACAAGCAAATAATTCCTCAGAAAAAACAAAAACGAGAAGTTTAGCCCCAACAAAAGTTCGCCGAAGAAAAAGAAAGGGAAAGGGAAAGAGAGCGAAATAAAATCTAGAAATAAATATGGGTATAATTGTAAAATTATTTGATTCTTAAATCAAAATTACTATTTATTTTTTAAGTTAAGTAAATATATTATTTACTTTTATTGACTAAAACAATTGGCCTATTTATTACAATTTCCCAACTCACGTTGCAAAATTTTCCCCCAAAAAAAGAAAAGCTTGTCTTAGGGCTGTTCATAAAGACTATGGTTATTGACTGCGTGCTACACGGTCACGGTCAGGATACTAAGGAAAACTGAAAACAATCGATGAAGATCAATTGAAAAACCAACCTCACATTTCCCTGTACGGTTCCATACTCAGTTTTAGGTTATAAAAATTAACATTTTCGGTTTGAAATGGAAAAACGGACATGTCGTCTAATTAAGTGTACGTACACAACCAAAGCTTTCCCTCTTTTCCTTTGAAGCAAACAAACCCCATATCCTGTTCCGATCTCCTGGTCACCTTTGGGGCCCAAGTGACAAGTCCCTTTTCCATTTTCCAATGTCAACTTTACAATTTACAAGCACCAACATTTTCAGCTATACGTGTTGTGTGCTGCATTTGCCTTTTCTGTCTCGATCTTGATCTCCTAAATATACATTTTCTGTATATAATATATATATATATACACGTGTGTGTGTGTGTGACAGATATATATAGATACAAATTTATATAATGTAAGCTTTGTAGCATGTGATAAATACAGTACTGCCAACACAACTTGTCCAACTTGCTCTCAGACAATAACAGTGAATAGATACAATTGATCACACTAGGCATAATATAGTTGAAAATCAATTTGCCCTTGACAATGATAGTGAATAAGAATTAATCACACAGGGAAACAGTACCTTTGATGAGGAAAATTTGGCCTGTAGGGACGAATATTGCTGGCAGGGATACAACTATTGAAGATCCAGAGGGTCATTCTCATTTTTTCCCCAAAGGGATACAACTATTCAAATTCTCCTTCAAGTTGATGTTATAATAGCAAAAGAAAAGCGGAAAAAGATGGGCAGAGGGAAAGAATGCAAAGGAAAAAGCCGAGTGCAACTTGCAAGTGGAGGATAGTTAACTGTCATATGGTAGTTATACGTTAAAGATGGACCTTTTTGAGATTGTGAAAGGTCCATTTGAAAGAAAATTTCGTGGAGTTCAGAAGCAAATTCTTTAAAAAGATTATGAATGAACATTTTCCAATTTACCCTTTACATTGTTGGCTATATATATATATGTATATGTATATGTATGTAGTATATATTTTTCAATTAAGCATTCTTAGCCTTTACTATTGCAAGAAAATCACAAAAAACAACTAAAAACACAGAGAACAGACAAAAATAAAGCATACAAAATATTTGTAGCTGTTTCACTCTCATTAAAGAGCCACCTCAGTTTCCAACTGCTATAGTAATTTACCGTAATGAAGAAGAAAATTATAAGAGAAAAATACACACCTCCTAGATTTTCTATGTTTTTTTTCCCCTCCAATTTCTCTTTAACCTCAAAATAACACTCCCCCTCAATATAAAGAAAAATTATACGTATAAAATCCCTCAAAATACTCTTAATATCCGCACACTATATTTTTTTTTTTCTTTTTCTTTTTTCATCGAGACAATAATTAGACACTACACACTCTGCGTATTATTCATTTGTTATTTTGAAGCTTGAATATTTGTAGTTACTTTGGGGTAAAGTAGAATCAAAAGCTTATTAATAAGGCATTTGTTTTCCATATTGCGTTCGCATTACATTTAAACATAATGTAATTTTCATTCAAACATAAAACTTTTATGTTCAAATACAATGCTTTTCTATAATACTTCAAATATATTTATTATTTTAAAATATTTTAAAAATAATTTTTTTTATTCACATCATATTCCCACTCTATCTTATTTTTTCTATCTATTTTTACCAATCACATTAACTTTTTAACTCTAAAATATAATTCAAATACTTTTCATCTAAATACGCATTATATTTAAATATAATGCAATTTTCATTCAAACGTAAAAATTTTACATTTAAATACAGTACTTTTCTACAATGTCTCAAATACATTTACTATTTTAAAATATTTTAAAAATAATTTTTTTTCATTCACATCATATTCTCTCTATATCTTACTTTTTTTTTTTATATATTTTTACTAATCACATTAACTTTTTAACTCTAAAATACAATTCAAATACTTTTCATCTAAATACACATTATATTTAATCATAATGTAATTTTCATTCAAACGTAAAAATTTTACATTTAAATACAATACTTTTCTACAATGTCTCAAATACATTTACTATTCTAAAATATTTTAAAAATAATTTTTTTTTCTATTCACATCATATCATCTCTCCATCTTACTTTTTTTTATTTATTTTTATCAATCATATCAACTTTTTAACTTTAAAATATAATTTAAATACTTTTCACCTAAATACATATTATATTCAAATACAAAATAAATATTTTTATTTACATATAAAATATATTCAATATATTTCGTTAATACACCATAAATGCAGTCGTGGTGAGGTCTCCTGTTCGTAGCAAAAACCACGTCAAAGCTGGAAGAGGGCAAATTTCTACATGGTCAGAGTCTGCTTTTCAGTTGTCACCAACATGATTATGACGGCTTCTTAGTCTCTCACATCAAATCCCATTCTCAAGTAAAACAAAAACCCTTCACAATTCACCATGAACTGACTGTTTGCAGTGTAAAATGACCTAAGATTTGTCGTACGAATGAAGCCATAAGCTATTCCATTTATGACATCAACATCAAAAAAACCATCAACAATTCAATTCAGTGTGTGTGCGCACGCGCGCATAATCTTCAGAATCTTGCCAACTTCATAGAAAGTCTCAAAAGGAATGCTTAACGTCGCAAACGTACAAGATAGCGGACTCTTCTTCAACCTATTGAACTCCAACCACCACATGAATATCAAGATGAGATGTACCAATTTTGGGAGCCCAAAAAAAAAAAAAGGAGCCTTGGATGAAAGTTAATGGTCAGGCTATCATATTGGAACTTGACAGCATAAAATAAAATAAAATAAAACCTTGTTACTATGACATGAAAATCAAGGTTTTTATGCAACTTGAAACTTTCACTACTCATATTTTGCTATATATCAGTAAATCACTGTGTTCTCAAGGCCTTGATCCAATCAACCTCAAATCTGAAGTCACCTGGTCCAGACCTGGCACCAGGGACTCCACCTTCGGCATTCACCGACAGAGACATTCCAACAACCCGAGAGGGATTCATTTCCAGCTTTGCGTCTATGACATTTCCTCTCCACGTCGGTAGATAATGCGCTAAAGGAATCTGAAACACCATTGAAAATATATATATATATATATCACCAGCTAGATCATCTGTTCATGCCTATTTATTAACAACAGATGTTGGCGCAACAAATGCACAAACAAAAGTATCCTTCCCACCGAAGTAAGACATAAATTATAGAGCATAATATAGAAGGGGAATACACAAGATAAATAAAACTATTTGATGAACGATTTTGTCATTTGTAGAAACATTTGCTTCTATTAGAGCCAAATTAAGCTTCAAGTAAATGGAACTTGCCTTTGTGATATACCAGTTGTCTTTAGGTACAAATACAAAAGCCTGCCATGAGTTATCCTCCAATTGCCCAGGGGAATTAACCCAATTTTCTGTATAGATCTGCATAAGCAAGTCTTTTATTATTTAGGATGATTGCGAAAATGCAATGAACACCTGAAAGAAAATCCTTGAATTTCAAAACTATTTCCAATTGTCCAAACAGAATACTCACCGTTGATATGTAGCATCTTCCATCTCCTTTTATCTTTAGTGCTATTGTATCAAACGGGTCCAAATCAACGAATCCGTCAAACTGCTTGGGAAACAAACACATTAAGGAAATTTTTCCTGGCCTGCTACAACTTGTTCATGATGAGAATAAAAGAGCCGGATTTTTCATGGTATCAATTTGACTAAGTATCATCTCACTCCATGGGGCCTTCGAGGCATACAGAGTAAAGAATGTTCATTAAGATTGTCTTTTGAAATTAACCTCCTTATCAGGTTCCAAAAACCACCACTGTAAAGGACATGATTAGACAACAACTATCACACAGTTTTCACAAAAACTACCTGACTTCATTTTGCCCCAGTGTTTTTGTGAAGCTAAAATCTTAAACTAACAACCAGTTCCTCAATCAGCATGCTGATGCTAGCTAAGAACATTACTTAAAAATGAAAAAGATCCAAGTATCATTAGAAGTTGAACTTCCCTTAATCAGTCCCAACTTCATATCTAAAAAAAAATCCTTAAACCTTTTTGAAATAAATTTACCTTCTTTGACCTCATTCCACAGAATCCACCCCGAGACATGTTCCATTTTGAATCCTCAGCAACATCGAGGGAAAGGTTGCCAGAGAAAACTCCTACCACAGAAATAAAAATTGACAATAAGAGTGGAAATCTTGACACCCAGTAAGAGGTATTCGATTTTTCAAAAATGAAGTTCAGTTTCACAATCACATAAGATGAAAGAACAGGTGGTACTGGAGCCCCCAAACAAAAAAAAAAAAAAAAAAAAAAGAAAAGAAAAGAAAAGAAAAGGAAGAAAGAAAGAAACTTGCTATGAGAGCTCGATAGAACCACTTTAAAGCTATAATATACCACTCAGTCCGCTTCCTGCATCGGTGATTTCCAAAGATGCTGAGGACAGGCCTGCAGCATATACAAGGTGGATCCTGCTGTTAGAATCCGCCTATTTGATTACTGACATAGACACTCAAAATCCAGAATCTGCATATTTGATTATCAATTATGTAAAGGAAAAAAATTATTGCATGTAAAAGTTTCATTTATAAACTGAGATTCACGCCCCACATATACATACTATTTCTAACTGGTGTTAACTTGAGATACAGATATGAAAAAAATACAAAAATAAATAAATGAAAAAGATACAAGAAGAAAACAAGAAACTCTAAGTAGTTATATACCTCCATATTCAGAATCTGAATATAAATGCCACTTCTTGAGCTCTTCTTTCGAATTGAAGCTGAAAATACATCTTTCCGTTGGAGGAATCAGATCTTCAACATTCCAGGTAAGAGCTATAGTTTGAGATCAGAAACAAAATAACTTTAAAAACCAGGCAAGTACCGGCAGACAATACCGATGGAAAACTGTATTGAGCCCCTTGCTCATCTTCCCTAATAAATGCAAAGCCCACCCGCATTTCAATGCTTAAAATGCATGTTTAAGTTTAAGATGCTACATTAAGAACACAAAAAACACATAATCAAGTGCAACAACCGATAAGGTTCAATTTCTTGCGGACCTTATGCCACGCCAAAACACACAACAAAGAAAATGGAAATGCAATGTTCAATTATACTCCCCATCCTTGAGCAAGATCAGGGCAACACAAAATAAGGTCCATAACCAATCGTTAATGCAACATCGCTAGATAATAGGTCGGACAATCCAAAACTTAAGATACATAGCACATTCTTTTCTCCATCTTCAGATAAAGGAATATAAACACGTAATAGTAGCGGCACCTTTCTTTGTTGCGTTTAAGGAAGCTTGCCATAGAGCTCGGAACCTCGACATTTCTGTTCCCTGCTTCAAGGTTCCTACATTTATGAAAAATTAATCCCTACAATGTTCAGGGAAGCAATATACAACTTCAAAATGCCAAGTATTTTCTTCTCCCTATTTCTTTAAAGCAAAATCCCCTTGTAATTAGCAAACTCTTTAACTAAATTATCTAAAGAGTCTCAAAACATTTAAATTAATCAATATTAATCCGATTTTTTTTTTTTATATTAAAAACAAATAAAGTCTATTAATTGGGCTTCCTCCAGTTTGATTCTACAATTTTCAGAACAAACAAGAAAATCATCAAGGAAAAATTCAATAGGCCCCTTTCTAAGTACCGAGAAATCAAAATGACAAAAGAGATTTCATCACAATTAGAATTGAAGTCTAAGAAGGAAACACCATTTGAATAGGGATATTTCAGATTTAAGGATATTCAAGAAAGAAAACCCTAACCTCAAAATTTCACCTTTTGCTCCAAAAAGTTTCTTTCACTGCAGAAATTAGCCTTCTCTTCTACTCGGAAGAACGCTCAGCGGTGAAGCCAACGACAGAAAATATGCTTCTGTTGAACTTGAGGGGAAGAGAGAGGAAACGGCAGAAAAAAAAAACAAAGAAAAAGAGGAAAAACGGGAGAGAGGGAAGGAAAACGACAGATGAGAAAAATTCATACATGGGGGTACATATGCAAATTTTAGAAGTTCTGAGGGACAAAACAAAATTTTGACAACTTTAGTTCAACGATTAGCTTGTATTTTTTTTTTAAATATTATTGATTTAATTTATAATTATTGAGTAAATACATTTAACTTTTTGTTTCTATAATTTAAAAAAATTAAGTTCTATAACTGGTCATAATTGTACACTTCACAATTTTTTCTTTTCCTTTACGAAGGGCTTTCAAAACAATATAAAATAATAGATCCGTCTTTAAATATTTTACTTTGAATTTGTTCTATTTTTTTCTCTTCACTACTATATTATCTTATGATTATGATATTTACTTTTTACAAGAATTTAATTGTGTTAAAATTTGTTTTATCTGTTATTAAAAAAAATCTATTTCACCTATATTTTAAATATATATTAGTTAACGAGCAGTTTATATGAAATAAATAAATAAAAAAAAGTAAAAATTAAAATTTTTTTTAAAGTATCACGGTGCAATTTATAAGGGCTCATTTGGTAAAAGTTTTACATTTTAATTATATTCAAACGTAATAAAATTTTATATCAAATATAAAGTTTTGCATTCAAATGCAATCTTTTTCAACAGTGTTACGAAAACAATTACTATTCAAAAGTTTTTCAAAAAATCATATCAACTTTTCAACTCTACTACTTATCTCTACTTTTACTAATCACATCAAATTTTTAACTCTAAAATACTTTTTATCCAAACACACATTTCATTCAAATATAATAAATACTTTTCAATCAAATACAACACTCAAAAAATAAATTATGTTTAAATATAATTAAAATATAATGCATTTATCAAACATCTCATGACTCCTTACTTGATGAGTGACTAGACTGCTACCTATATCTGTATACACCATATAAACAAGCGTCAGCTGAGAGTAATGACGAAAAATAGTATTCATCATTTGTTCTTTTTATGATTTGTTAAAAGATTAAGGATATTTTTATATACGCATCTCATAAGATGTGAATTTTAGGCTTAGCCAGCCGAAAGACAAACGGATTCAAACATAATCATTGAGAGAAGCAAGAGCAGATTATATATGTTATATTTAGATTCCTTATGCTTTTACTTTGCTCTTACATAATGAATACTATATTTGGACTATCTTTGATATTAATCCTTAAAAAAATAATTAAAAAAAAAAGACAAACACAAAAGCATCGTTAAAAAACGATTGTTTGTCAAGAACACAAAAATCGTAAGGAAAAAAAATGTTAGAACAACTAAATTCCCACATCGTATAGGGAAAAGCATGATTTCAAATGCTTCTTTTTATTTCAAATGCTTTAAAAAAAAAAAAAAGGAAGAAGAAAGTGTAGAAATATTCGACAAAAACTCACATATTGTTTTTCTAATAATTTATCGTTTACTTTGCATAATTTTGCCAAGGCTTCTCAATTTTTTTGAGCCGTCTCTGTTTGTATCCGCTTGAGTCCTTGATTTTCAAGTATTACTTGAAGCAAATCTTCATTGTATATCTTTTCTTAATTTTCTATCAAGCTAACGGTAGAAAAACTCATATAACAAATAACAAAAAATAATACGTGCGAAGCAATTAGAGAGAATGATTTCAACTAATATATAAATAAGAGAGAATAAAGTTATATCAACATATTACGTGATTAGATTATATATATATTTTTACTTCGATCATTTTTTTTGTTGATATATATATTGTACTTCCATTGTTTTTTTTTTTTTTTAATTTAAAGCGAATTTGATATTTACATTGATGCGTGACATCTGTTTTCTTACTACCCTGATGGGCCATGCTTATCCTGGCGGTGGCTAATTTGATATTTGGACTTGATTTAACAGGAAGTCTTATCTACTCTCTTTTTTTTTTTTTAAATAAAAATAAATAAAAGGAGGCTTAACTGAGTTGTCTTATATGACTTTTGACTTATAGTTTGTGTAGATGTGAAATTTATTTTTGAATAATAAAAATTTTTTAAATTTAAAAAATAAAAAATTGTTTGGATTTTTTTTAAACGTAAAAAGTTGTTTAAATAAATTTTTTTTTTTGTTTACAGAAAATTTTTATTTTATTTTTTAAAAATAAAAAATTTTGGACGTTAAAATATAAAAATTTATGAAGATTTGTTTTCTTAAAGTGAAAAATTTTTATTTTTTTAAATAGATATGTCAAACAAGCATACCCTTAATAAACTATTAACCTTTTAGTAACAAACACTTACTTTGAAGTTTACTTTTGTCTAAGTCATTTCTGTGTTTTTAGTTAAAAAATAGAAAAGGAATAAGTCACGCTTGGACCCTCTATTCCCATTGAAGTCAAGGAGCTTAGACGAATATGGCGTAAAGCAATTTTCCACTTGGTACAAAGTCGTCCTTGAAGTGGTACTTATTATTATTATTTTTATTTGCTGATCAAAAAGGATGAAAAGGAAAAGTCATTTTTATGAGTAGACCTAAAAAACGAGGATTTGAGGATTCAAATTTCAGTATTAATAATGAAAAGGACCTAATAATAACATTTTTATAATTACTATATCGTCACCACCTTATTTTTTGTATGTAATTAATGTGAATAACAGCAATTTAAAAAAACCTTGTGTAATTTCTTGACAAAAGGATTGGCGGGTAAAAATTTGTAATGATCTGCCTTCAATTTGAAGAACAATATAATGCTGCCGAATATATTGAAAAAAAAAAAAAATTAGGTCATTGTCAACTTGGTGGTCACGGAATGGTGAAGTGAAATTAAGAAAAGAAAAGATAAAAAATAAAAACAATTATCATTGGTGCATAGTTAATAGGACAAAGAATATTTGCCGTATAGCAAGGACAGTGTGGTACATACGGCCTTAATAAATGTGTTGTTTTAGGAACTTCAAAGCAAAAACTAAAAACCAACAAAAAAAAGATATAGTAAGAGATAAGAGTTTGGAAATGGGAGTGAGAGCCAGCAAGTTGGGAAGGCTTGTAGGAGGTAGAGGAATTACCAAGCGACTGAGTCTGAGAGGGCCACCATTGACGCCTAGAGGTTATGTGCCTGTCTGTGTTGGACTGGAGGATGACAGTACGAGGCGGTTTATGATTCGAACAACGTTGCTCGGCGATGCAGATTTCTCGGAGCTACTCCATAGATCAGCCGAGGAATATGGCTTCTGCAATGAAGGTATTTTGAGGATTCCTTGTGGAGCTAAGGATTTTGAGGAGTGGATGACCAGACGCGCTAAGCCAAAAGTTTTTAAGGTCAAACCTATTTAGCCATATATATATATATGTCTATTATTGGCGTAGTTGGGGGTTTTGTGTTGCATATTTGTGTCTGGGGTAAATATGTAATTCGCAAGTCACTGGCAATACGTGGTTTTACCAAAAAAATTAAAAATTAAAAAAAAATTAAAAAAAATTAAAAACAAAAATTGTCGTTCATAAGTCATTTGCAATATTTTTAGAATTTGGGGAATCGGTGAGATGGTCTGAAGTATAACAACAATTATTTGTTTGTGAAATATAGATTTTTATTTTTATTTTTTTGTATATTTCCTAAGAAGTATCTGATCAATGAATTATTGATTCAATTTCACTCTTGGTCTCAAATGAAGAATAGCTTTAATCTGACTTTTATCCTTGATGTTTTGATTTTTATTGAAAACGCTTACTGTTACAAAATTGGTCTTTCTCTTTGTGAAGCGTTAAAATGGATGAAAAACATGTGCGTTGAAGCTCACTCGTGCGTTTTTAATTGGTATTTTGGTAATATATACAGACTTGTCTCAACTCATGCGACAACATTACAGCAAAGTCGAATAATATGTTACTAAATAAAAAAAATTCGAATAATATGTTACTAAAAAAATCCGAATAATATGACTGTTCAGATATCAACATGATTTGTGACTCTATTGTTAATTGGGCTTTCGTTGTCTAAAAAAAGTCTAAAAATTAGTCCATGTTCTAAAATACTCTTTTGTGAATTGTAGAAACATATTCTAGTGATCCTTAAGAAAATATAGAAGAATAATAATTGACTTTTATAATAGAAGATATGAGAAAATTCAAGAGAGTTTACTGTAACCACTAATTTAAAATTGTGTTGGTATAATCCAAACCATTAATTAAGGAGGAACCTCTAATATAAATAGAGATTATGTTTTTGAGTTTGTACTAAACAAAAAAAAAAAAAAAGTGAGAAATAAAACAAGTAACCTCTATCATAAAAAAAATATCTAGTTTCTCTCATTTTCTTAGCCTTCGCCAAGTCTTGAAAGCTTCTTCATTTCAATAAAGTGGTATTAGAGCCTAAAGATCCTTCTTAGAGAGAGAGATGGCAAATAGTCGTATAGTTTCCTTCCAACTCCTAATGCTCAAGACGAGCAACTACAACAATTAGCGCATCAAGATGAAAGCACTCTTTGGACATATGATGTTTGGGAGGTTTTGGAAAAAGGCTATGATGAGCCAAGAGATTCAATGCAAAAGGATAGCTTAAAGGACTCAAGAAAAAGTGACAAGAAGGAATTCTTCCTGATCTATCGAGTTTTAGATGATGATGGTTTTGAGAAGATCTCACGTGCTACTTCCACCAAGCAAGCATAGAAGAAGCTCCAAGTCTTGTATAAGGGAGAAGAAAAAGTTAAAAAGATACAATTTCAAATGCTAAGAAGCTAATTTGATGCTTTTATATGACTCTAATTACATTTCTAGAATCTTAATCATTTCCAATCAACTAAAGAGAAATTGTGAGAAGTTTGAAGATGTGACTATCATAGAAAAGATTCTTTGATTGTTAGAATCAAGATTTGAAAGTATCACAACCATTATCGAAGAGACCAAGGATCTAGAAGCCATGATGATAGAGCAACTATTGGGTTCGTTACAAGCCTATGAAGAAAAGAAAAAATGAATCAAGGGATTACTAAACAACTCCTTAAGACGGATCTCTAATCGACTAAGAAAGATGAAAGCTTCAACAATAATAGAAGCCAATGTGGAAGAAGTTGTGGTCGTGGTAGTTTATGAGGATAGGGTTCCAAAAACAATGTCAACTTCTCCAACAACAACAAGAACTATGAGAGAGGAAAAAGCTCTACAAGAGGGCATGGTAGATGATATTCAAACTTGAGGTATGATAAATCTCAAGTTAAGTGCTACAATTGTGACAAGTTGGGGCATTATGCAAGATAAGGCAGAGCACTCAAGAGCAAAGTTGATGAGAGAGTTAACTATATAGAAATAAAGGAAAAAAGAAGATGGCTCTCTACTACTAGCATATAAGGACAATAAACGAGGCAAAGATAATACATAATACCTAGACACTGGTGCAAACAACCATATGTTTGGAAAAATAAGCGTGCTTGTAGAGCTTGATGAATTGGTAAGTGGCAATGTATTTTTTGAAGATAAGTCCAAGATACAAGTAAAAGGCAAATGTAACATTCTCATCCAATTGAAGAATAAGAAGCATTAATTTATTTCCAATTTTTATTATGTGTTGAATATGAAGAGTAAAACATTGAGTTTGGGACAACTCTTGGAGGAAGGATATGATATCCACTTGAAAGAAAATACTCTCTTCTAAAAAGACAATATTGGTAACTTGATTGCTAAGGAGCCAATTAGAAGAAATAGAATGTTCATGCTCAACATTCAAAATGATGTTGCCAAGTGTCTCATGGCTTGTTATAAAGATGCTTTTTGGCTCTAGTATCTTCAATTTAGGCATCTCAATTTCAGAGGACTAGAGATGCTTTCAAAAAAGGAGATGATGAAAGGATTACTTTGCATTAAACATCCTGACCAATTATAGGAAGGATGTCTACTCGAAGCAATCCAAGCACATTCAAAAATTCAAGAAAGCAATGCCAAAAGAGTCCAAGATGACCGAGATTGGGATTATGGAAACCTTGGCATTGAAGTTAAGCAAAAGAGACAGGATTTTTATCTTATAAGAAGGCTATACAAAGGAGATCCTTAAAAAATTCAAGATGAATAATTGTAAGCTGATAAGCACATCGGTAGAGTGCGGAGTCAAATTATTTAAAGATGATGTAGTAGAAAAAGTGGATCCCATACTTTTTTACGAGCTTAGTTGGAAGCTTATGCTATTTGACTTGCACTAGGCTCGACATTCGGTATGCAACTAGACTCATGAATTGCTACATGCAAACTCCAACAGCCACATATTTTAAGGCTGTAAAAAGAATTCTACATTACTTAAAAGGTACGATCAATTTTAGTTTGTTCTATTCAGTTTCCCATGATCACAAGCTTGTTGGATGCAATGATAACGATTGGGTCGGAGACATAGATGATTGAAATAACACAAGTAGTTTTATGTTTTTTAAGGGAGACACCGTTTTCACTTGGATGCCAAAGAAAGAACCGATTGTTACTTTCTTAAAATTTGAAGTGAAGTATGTTGCTGCTACCTCATGTGTTTGTCATGCAATTTGGCTCTAAGATTTGATAAAGGAGTTAGGTTTGCCACAAGAAAAGCCAACTAATATATGCATAGAAAATAATTCAGCTATAACCTTACCAAAAAATCCTGTTTTTCATTATTAAAATAAACACATTACACGCACTATCACTACATTAGAGAGTGAATCGTAAAAAAGGATAAGCATTTGGAGTACGTGAAATCTCATGAGCAAATAGCTGATATCTTCACCAAGCTTTTGTTAAGCTTTTGTTGTCTAACAAATCATGGGATAACAAATCAATTTTGGGGGAGGAGAGAAAAACATGATTTGTGGCCCATATTTTAATTAAGCTTTTGTTGTCTAAAAAGAGTTTAAAAATCAGTCCATGTTCTAGAATTGTCTTTTATGAAGTCTAAAAACACATTCTAGAATGGTCCTTAGAAAAATCTAGAGTAGCAGTAATTGACTTTTATAATAGAAGATACAAGAAAGTTTTAAAGAGTTAATTGTAGCCACTAGATTAAAAATGTGTTATCATAATCCCAACAATTGGTTAAGGAGGTGTCACCAATATAAATAGGGGGGATGTCTTTCAGTTTATATCAAGCAAAAAAAAAAAAAAAAGTGAGAAATAAAACAAGTAGCCTCTTCTATAAAAAAATATTTAGGTAGCCTTTGGTATTATTTTTAAAATCTTTTCTATTTTCAAAAAAACTAAAAATGAGAACATTTTGAAAACTGTGCTGAGATCGTTTCTGAAACTATGTTTAGTTATATTTTCTGAGTGTATGTTTTGAGAAACAAAAAAAAAAAAAAAGAAACTGTGTTTGGTTATATTTTTGAAAATCAGTCATTTCATAAGTATTTTATGAAAATATATTTATGTTTATTTTTGAAAAAATTATTATGAATACCAAAAATTAAAAATTAATAAAACTTTTTAATTAAAAAATGAATTGAAAATTAATAATCATAATATTTAAATAATTGTTATATCAATTAAAATTTAATAAATCATAATAATTAGTTACAAGTACATCACAAAGTAGTTCTTAATAGTAGAAGTAACATTTAACCCAAAAATTACTAATTCTATCTACCATAACAATTACGATATATATTGTTCCTACATTACTTGCGCTATTTGGTCCCTAAATTCGCTCATACATTATTGGTTCCTATGAGTGGAACCAACATTAGAAGATGATTTAGATTCATGGTAATTTGTACGTTGTTCATTTCATCTTTACCTCTCAATATTTTCCATAGGCTCATCAACGTCATAATCTCTAAATAAATCATTATTTGCATTATACATCTTAATACAATTATGAATAACAAAATATGTAATTACTATTTGAGCTTGCTTCTGCAAAGAAAAATTGGACATATTCTTCAAAATACCAAATCATGCTTTAAGAACACCAAACACCTCTCTATGCAATTACGCAATGACGAATGCTTGTAATTAAATAATTCGATAGGTCCAGTTGGTTATCAATTATTTCTAAATTTTGATGGATGGTATCTTTGACTTTGGTACAGCGTAAGGAATCCTGACATGTTACTATATCCAGAATCAGTAACATAATATTTAGGTCATGTGGCCTAAAAAATTGGTTATTCTGATCTTGTAATACATGCACTAACACTCTAGAGTCTGTAGCTGAACCTTTCTATCTACTATCAACATAGGTAAATCTCATATCAAAACTGCATGCTGCCATTATATTCTAAGTACAAGTATATCTTCTTCCCCAATAAACTCTCTGCTTGGCCACGGGGACAATAGCCATCACATGTATGTCTCAATAGCTCTGATGCAGTTCTTATATAAGTAACGAACCAAAACTTTATTAAACCCTATTATGAAAGTAAAAACCACCTATTTCAAACTTTGAAAATAATATCAATTTTACCTTAAACCACAGCCAATACTTTTTACTATTTTGAACCTCCGAAAGCATGGTGTTTGGGTCTGGTTGGCGGATAAATTCTAGGGCTAATGCATAAATGGCATTAAGAACACTATCGAAATGTTGACTCACTGTTTCTCCAGAATGACAAAATCTATCTTGTATGACTCTATTGTAGTTGGAATGACCAATGATCTTTAAGAACATTATTAACCGTTCTTCTACTGATAGTCGACTTTTACGTAATAATTGACGTTGTCCAAGTTGCCTAGTTAATGTCAAAAAAGGCCCTATACGTACAAAACATTTTATAGAATACTTCAGTATACCCTTCCAACATATTTAACATATATTATCGTCCTGTTAGTTCATCATTATGCCGAGGTTGCCTAGAAATAATTAGTACAAGATCTAGTAATAACTGTAAGATCTTTTCTTCATCATCAAATGACTCAAGTGACTAAAAAAAAAGCCAACTCCTCATCAATATTTGAACTATCTGATTCTATAATAGCCTACACTAGATAATCAAACCAGTTCATACTCATTTGCCGTTAATAATAATAGCACAATGAAACAAATATCTTATAATTAACATAACTCAACAAACCAGTCATTATATAAGAGTTCAATAAACTAAAATTATGAAAGCAAACAACATAAAGTGGATCAAATTCAACAAACCAGTCACTACATAAGAGTTCAACATGCTAAAATCATGAAAGTAAACAACGTAAAGTAATCTAACTCAACAAACCAATCATTAGATAATAGTGCAACAAATTGAAAGAGTTCAACAAACTCAAAGAGTTTAAGAAACTGAAATCAATCATTAACTAATGACTACTCCACTAAGCTGAGGATGAAATCAGGACAACACTTAGGTTTAATCTTTACAAATGACCTCCTAAAGTCCTTGTCCTTTGACAATGTTTTAATTGCCATCTGTGTATGTCTTGTCATCCAAGTCTTCCATTTCATCCAACAACTTAATACAAATTTCAATGCCATTGAGATCTTCAGCCGAGGTCTTAGCCTTACTTATGTTCCCAAGACGTGCTCGCTTCGCCGCTAGTTATTGCTGTAAGTCATTAGTGCGCTGCACTGACGCCTCACTTCGCAGACTCACAGACTTTGCCAATAACTCTACTGTTGACTCTATTGTAATTTTTATCTTCTTCTTGGAATGCCCACTGCTGACCTTAGCATTTTGAAAACGATTGCGATCTTTTTGAACTTCCTACGAGTTTCCCGTAACTTCTTCTTCAGCTTCGAGATTCACAAAAACTGGTAGTGCTGCATATGGCACATTGGCAGCTGTTTGCGGACCCATGCTATTATGGCCTGTTACAATAGTCCCATCAAAGATCTCCTTTCGGAGAGAAAAATTTGCTAGACCTTTTTTTTTGATACTTTTTAGCTTTTGGATTTTATTACACAATGAAAAAAAAATTAGTCAAGGCAATGATTAGAAACTTATGTAGATAAATTTGAGTGTCATTAAATAATAGGTACATTACCTGTACGTAGGAATCCCACACTTCTTCTGAGGCTGTGATAGTGTTGCTTCAGAATCCTATCCAAATCCAGTAGTTTGAACTAAGTTTTTAAACTCTCTAGTATTGCATCTAAGCCTATTTCATTTGGTTTCAAGTTGTGTCACTGTAAGTCGTTTATTGAACTTATTATGTATTTCATTTGAAATTTTCATCCAAGTTTTTTTATCTAAAGTAGATGTTTAAATTCCTTTTTGTGCCTCTTCATATAGCAACTTGATAAAAAAGGATTTCAAATTTTCATCCCATGTGGCATTTTCCTTAATAGTATTATTCTCATTGACATCTATAATTTAATTTTACTATCCTTATATCACATATCAATCAAATAGTAAGGATTGTCAACATAACTAATCAAACAGATGAAAACAGCTAGTACATCGCACATATATTTTTTTTTTTCAAGTATTAGATATAGTAAACACTAATATGGTAGTGTAGTGTAAAAATGTTTTTCACTTTTCTCTTTCTTACTTCGATATTTGATAATGTCAATACAAAAAGTCTTTGTTTTTTTGATATGCTCAATGGCAATGGTAGACCTGTGTTCTTTGTGAAGCTGGACCCACTAGTTGATTAGAAATTATGTGTAGTTCTTTTTTATTTCATTGATAAATTCTAAGATTTCTTCTATAAACTATAAGATTAAAATATGAGACGGCACAAGCGAGTCAAAAAAATATATATCATGAACTTACCGTGTGTTTTTTTCCCCCTGCTATAAAGGGTATCGAGTGGTTTAAACTTTATGGATCCACACATAACCATGTAATGATAATAGTTTAGTTCATATGCATGATCATGAACCATTCACATGTCAATGTGGTGGACACAAAACTATTGGGTACGCAACATCTAAGCCTCTCTCGTAGCAAATAAATCTTTCCTATAAAGGAAACAGTAAAGCAAAAAGAAAAAGTGGCCAAAATGATTTGTATAGCACAAGACAGAGATCTACCATAACTTCTAGTATATTCCTAATGTCCCGACATTTCCACCACACGCAAGAAAAGAAAAGAAAAGGCTGAGTGAAGGTAATACTTCCAACTAATGATCTCAAACAAAAAAGAATATCAAAAATCATCACTTCAAATTAATTGGACACAATAAGCTCAAACATTACACAAGTGTATTACTAATCCGTATATGGTTAAGGTAGCTAAATGCATATTACTAAATACTTGCTATCATTGTAATTATATGAAGCTCAGGGCACCGACAATTCTTTCAAGGTAATTACAGTCCTTGTAGTTCCAAAAAACCAAACCAAATGAAAAGAATCAGTGTTAAAAAGGAAACTAGTTCAACAAGTACAAATATTGGTGAAGCAATCCCAACAGATCCTATAAGTTGGAGCAATAACATGTAAAGTAGAGCTTAGTTTTGCTTTTGGGTTTTGGGTTTTGGTTTTTTTTGTTTTAAATGAAAAATGCTTGGCATTGAGTATGGTAATTTATGATCCAACCCAACAACAACCAAATCCTAAAACTCAAAATTCTATCATCTGTTTGAAGCTTTCACGTCCTCTGGCTTTGGCGGCAATGAATGAGAAAGATATGTACGTTGCATGAAGGCCAAGTGAGTGTCAATGTTAAAAGATCGGCTCTTCATTCTCACCATAACAGCAAACCTATATGATGTGCAAGTGTGTGTATACCTGCATACACGTATAAATACTAACACACAGTGATATATATGTGGCTCATACTTCCATAGGCTCAAAGTAGTAAAACTGAAGAGGTTGAATTTGAATGAATGAAGGCCACAATGGTTAATGGGGTGGCTTATGGGTACCAAGGCTACTTGTTATAACTTGACAAAACCCATTGATAATGAATTTTAATGTCGATTTGTAGACCAATACAAAGCCCACATCACAAACTCAAATTCCACACCAAAATGCTCATAATGCACATAAGCATCTATAATCGACATGAACTACACAGAAAGGTAGACTAAAACCATTATAAACCAAACCTAAAATCTGAAGAACGACCAAGTTTCATTTAAGCGACATTGCTTAACCAAACAAAAACCAGAGAGCAAACAGCAAAATGAGAAACGACAACAAAAAATCATCAACCATGCCAGTAAAAATGTAAGACAAAAATTGAACTAACAATTTTGTTATGCACTTACAACAAACCCAGAGATCAAAACTCAGGTAATCGACAGTAGGAAAAAATATCAATTTCTAGGTCAGATCAGAGATCCATTATCAGCAATCCTAAAAACTGGTAAATCCCATATCGAGTGAGACGAGGAGCTTACCTTGGCAATAAAAACCACCAAAAGAGAAGATAGAGATAGCGTTGATGACGACGCCAATGGAGGAGAATGAGAACGCTACAAAGACCACTGAACGAAAGGAGACAAACCTCGGGACGACAGCGATGAAGGAGAAAGAGACAGAATAAAGTTGAGCCCAGGGGAGAAGAGAAAGGTCGGGCTAATGGCGATGAAGGAGAAAGAAAGAAAGACTAGTGGAGTCGAGGGCAGGGGCTGAAAGAGGGGTAGCAAACAAAGAATGGTGATTCAAGGGGAATACGGGGAAAACAAAGAGTGAAAATAGGTTTTCGATGTTTTTAAAGCTAAGCCAAAAAAAAAATGAAAATGGGATTGTCATTTTCAAGATTTTTTTTTTAAAACTATAACTAACCAGGCGGTGATTTCAAATCAATTTGGAAAACAGTTGCCTAGGGAAATGGGAAGACCATTTCAAAACTAAAAACAAACACAACCTTAGTTTCTCTTATTTTCTTAGCTTTTGCCTAGTTCTAAAAGCTTCTCCATTCTAACAACGACAACTTCAATGGTTAATCCTAGTTTTTTTTTCTTTTTTAATAGTAAAAATTAGATCTAAATTTATTGTTAGATTATGACAATAACTAGATGAAGTAAAAATTTGCAATACTGAACATGTTTCTTTTTATTTACATTTAGGCTATTTTTGGTATGAATAAGAGAAAAGTGAAAGAAAGAAGTACAACATCACTTAGGTAAGGACGATGAGGAATGAAAGATAGAGAGATCATTTTTTTCATGATATTTGGTATAACAAGCAAACAAAAAATCATCTTTCTTATTTGATATAAAGATGTAAAGGAAATGAAATAATAGATTTTATTTATAAAATAATAATTTTATCCTTTATTATTTTATATGTTATCTTCTTATTATCCTTTTAACTAAGAAAAAAAAATCTTTATTATTAATGAGAATATTATTATAATTTTAGTTCATAATTAATAAGATAAATTGATTTTTTTTAAAATCTTTTTAATTTAAAAAAATTAAAATTATAATTTTTTAAAAGAATAAGAATTCCTCCACTGACCTTTTCAATTTTCTTTCTTCTCCTTTCAAATAATCATAGAGGTATAATTTTTTTTTAGAAATCTCTCGATATCTTTGCTTCCTTTCTCTCTTTTTTCTCCTACTTATCATGTACATGAGCACAAAAGTACAAAGCCAACTGTTATCCCCATCAGCAAATGATAAGCACCAGCTCCGCTACTCACTGTGGCTGGGCCAAATACTTCGGTGGGATCCAGCCTCTCCAAGCACCGCGCCAAAATGTCATTTTCTAATTTGTCTTATTTTCCTATTTACCATACTTTCTTTTTGTAAGTAATTTACGATAGTAGTTACAACTTGCTTCCGGATACTTCTGCTGTGTGGGCCAAACGGGTCAAGCTGTGTTCTTCTGTTTCTTCCATTTTGGATTCGTCCTCAAAAATTTTCAATATCTTTTGCTTTCAACTCCTTAAATGTTCTTCCAACATGTCTTGCAGCATTCAATAAATTCAAATACACACACTCACACATAACATATAATACTTATATATACATATTATTTACTAAGCAATTAAAAGAAAAAAAAATGGAGCCAACTTTATTCAGTGGGCAAGACCAATGGTAAGAGCACACCGTTTATGACCTACACTGGCTATATAATGCTTTGAGCCACTGATGATATAGGATCAGGATTGTTTCATATCCATATGTAGTGTGTGTGTGTGTGTGTGTGTAAATGTATACAAAAATTATTTATATACAACAATTGTCTAGTGAATATTACGATTTATTTACTTCATGATCTTAGTAACAACAATATATATATATAGTTTAAAGAATAATGATGATTATTCTAATTAATTAAGCTTTCCTTTCAAAATTAGCTAATGTAATTGCTGTAATTAGTGGATGCTGCTGGCATTGACAACATTTTGACATGATCTAATTAGGCCACGGTTGTTTTCACAACCATAATGTTGTTTTGTTATAATTTTCCATTTTTATTAGTTTCCTTCTTATTACATGACATTCTTGGAAACATTATTAAGTCTTGCGCGGTACGCAAAATTTGCTTGGTCTTGAACAATGACAGTCCTCTAACTAAATTATTATGATTACTTATAACAACACTATATAATATAATATTTCAAGAAATAAAATCGTCCTTCAGTGCTTGGTTGGTCCAAAACATCCGGCCTAACTGCCTAATCATTTGCAGATAAAACAATGTGAACCCCAGTCAAGTATAATCTTCTTCGATATCTAATTCTTTTGGTTCCTTTTTTGACAGCTAAGTTTTCGTTTTAAAACTTGCCACCCAAAATTCTATCTATAAATTATAATACGTGTCTCTCTCTATCTGGTCGTATATGTGTATATATCCCTTTGTTGTTTTTCTATGTCCAAACTAATATATTCAAAAGCATATATAGCACATTTAATTGTAATTTCAAAAACCATAATTCGGTAACACAATGAGTATATAAAGGACAAAAAAAGAGCACCTTTACATTGCAAAAGTCTTATGCACCAAACTGGCATGGCCTCCCTATGATAAGCGTTTTCCTCAAAGTCATAGAAATTCAATTAATTATGTCTATAATTTTGAAAAGCTAGGATGTTAAACCATACAACCTTTTCTACTGGTTTATGAAATAGGCAACTCTAAGGGGGAAACAGTCAACTTATCCAAGTAGTAAGATCAAATTTTTATTTAAAAAAAAAAAATAAAAGTAGCAAAAAGATCAAAAGTGCAGGAAGTGACTGGTGTAAAGTGTAATGTACACTGAGCAAGATATATTTTGACAATCACTCTCATGAAGCTGGTTGCAATTTTTTTTTTTTTCCTCCTTTTTTTCTTTTTTGGGTTGACAAGATTTGTTAATTTTTTTGTTTGAGTATTGCAACAAATTGGTTAAATGGCTGTTTTGTCTTGCAAGTTTTCAGATAGCTGACGTTGAACATTGGACGTTATTCTTATAGCTTAAAAAAACTCAAATTTAAAATCTTTTTCTTACAGTATTCTCTTTTATCTCTTATCAAAATATAAATTTTCTATTCAACCTTAATGTTCGTATGAACCAAACGAAATAATTACAAACGTCTTGTAGAATTTGTTCAAATCACGTTTTTGGTGGGTTTGTTGCATTTGTTTTGTGCAACTACAAACAACTAATTAATAAGATCAACTGTCACAACGAAAAACTCGGCATTAAAGAGGAGGAGGAGGAGGAGGAGGAGGAGGAGGAGGAGGAGGAGAAGAAGAATTCTAATTATATAGCTTTCTTGATTGACATATAAAATCATAATAGTCCGCGTTACTACTACTGAAAATTAAAGAAACTGATTAATCCTCATCAGTGTCGCAAACGAGACACAAATCTGGCACCACAATTATTCAAAAAAGAAAAAAAAAAAACCTACAATAAATATCTATACAATCATAACTTCATTCCTCTCTCTCTCGCTCTCTAGCTTGTTCATCTTACAATAACAATAATTAGCTTAAAAAAAAAAAAACCATATTTTGCTTCGTTGGTCAGCGACTGATAATAAACCATAATCATGATCATCATGATGATCAGGAAGGATGATCATGATGGGCAAGTGTAGAACCCGACAAGGTCGTCGGTGGACCCCAGCTGGGCCTCGGCGTTATTCTCGAGCATCCACAGCAAGTGCTCGAACAGAACCACCTCGCACGCCACCGAAACGGCGTCGTCTTCGCCGCCGACGCCGACCGACTTGTCGACCAGCCGCTGAAACACCGGGTGCTCCACCACCTCGGAGCTCAAGAGGTACCGCCGCCGAGCCTTCCCCACGTACACGGCTCGAAGAACGACACCGTTCTCGGCAGCCGCGGCAGCCACCTTGTTGCTCATCTCCGGCGAGTAGCTCGCGGCGGCGGTGGCTGCGCCGGAGGAGGTCGAGCTGGTGGTGCGGCTGAACTTGGTGAAAGAAGGCCATCTCTTTATGGCGGACTTGAGCTTCGTTAGCTTCCCAACTTTGGCCATGAAAATCTCTCTTTCCTTGATGGGTTTTGTCCCTCTATGATCTCGGTGAACTAATGAGAAAATACACAAGGAAGGTTCATGTATATTTATATATAAATATATATATTGATGTGTAAAGAGGAGTTTAATGGAGGGGAAAACAGAAACAGTCGTGCGTGGCCCACTGTTTCATAACAGCTAATAATGAGATTTTTAGTGCCAAATTCCAAAAAAAATTTGAAAAATAAAGAAATAAAGGAATTAAAAAAAAAAAAGAAGCTTGAGTACACATCATCAGTGTGAGCTTTATTTGTAAATTCTATATTTTATTAGTTGATAATATTATGTCTTATAACAACGCTTAAAAATAAAATAAAATAAAAAAAGGCGCCTCTTGGGCAATTTGGCGTGGGCTTAGCTTAGCTAATGATAACTGATCTTCTTTTTTTCTTTTTTCTGTTTGGAATTACCAAAACACCCCTTTTCTTTTCCAATTCATGTTATTCTTTAGTTTTTCGGGTTTTTGTGGGAACAAATATTGACTTAAAAATAAGTTTAAAGTATATTCTTTTGCAATATCTTTTGTTCATTATTTCAAGAGAAGAGAGAGAGAGAGAGAGAGAGAGAGAGAGAGAGCAAGATTAATGCGAGAAACCAGGAGTTGCGGCTATTAGTTACACAAGAGAAGCAGGTGCCTTCCACGTATCAATTGATACGCCTCAAATCAAAAAAAAAAAAAAGAAAAAAAGAAAAAATTGAATTTAGCACAAGATTAGGCACCAATCACATTTTGTCATGGACTTATATTAATTTGCCAGCTGTATGCATACTTTTATATGTATATTGTTGCAAGGCAAGAATTGGACATAACCGTTTGGAAATTAAGACTAAATATATAGTTTAGGTATAGAAACTCTCAGATTTAAATCTAAAAGTAGTATTCATTTTTCTTATAAAAAAAAGGGCATACCATATAAATTTCTTTCTAAATGATCAATATTTCCTTTGGCTAATCTTAGTGCATACCAAACATCCTTTATATGGTAAATTCTAATTTGCAATATAGTTTTAGTATTGAGAAGATCACAATTTCTTTGATTATTCCCAGGTTTCTCTCTTTAGAAAGAGAGAGAGAGAGAGAGAGAGAGAGAGAAAGAAAGAGAGAGATTCTTTAAACCAAAATCATGAATAGGTGGAAGGGTAAGTATGTAAAATAAATCCAATTGGTTGTTGGCTATCTTCTTCATGTTGTTCGCGGCACCAAAACAACAGCAACAAGAACAAATACAAAAACAAAGCTGTTGGTTGGTAAGCAGTCCACCAGTTTTCAAGTTGGTTTTTGTTTGGAAATTCACAACAGCCAAACACCATCCACGAGCATCTTGTGTCTTCCCTTTTTTATTTTTATTTTTTGTACTGGCTTTTGTCTTTACCTACTTCTTCGTGCGTTACCATCTTCATATCTTCTCTTTCTGGCGGATAAACCTATGCAAGAGGTGAATTCTTTCCGTGCATGAAAATTAATAAATTAATAAATAATGAGACTTTAAATCTGTTTTGCGGGAAAATGTCTTTTTAATGACCCATGATTAACCTTAACTTGCTCTTTAGATAGAAATATATATGTTATGATCAAAATCATTTATCCCACATTATTTTATTGAATCTTTTAGATATTTTCATATTTCAAAGAAAAAAGTCCAAAATTTTATTAAATAAGAAAAAATATTTATTATAATTAATATTATGTAGTCGATTTCAATAGGTAATTGACTATGTAGACATTCACAATTAAGTATTATCAAGAAGATTAAAATGAATGAATATAGATTAACGATAATTTCATACCTAACTCCACTGTAAAATATAGAGTTCAAACATTTTTCCACGAGAAAAATGATGATCACAGCCTAACAGCGGATAGCTTTATAAGTCCATTTACACATTACCAAAAAGAAAGAAAAAAAAAAAACCATGATAATTATCATATTTGGCAGCCTTCATTTAGAAGATTGTAGTATTTTTTCCCCTTCAAAAACTGGAAAAAGAGAGAGGGAGAGTGATTGTGACAGAGCTTCTATTGGAAGCAGACAATGGTACGGCTATTAATGGGACACCAAACTGATCTGGTACAGGCCAAACGGAAGAATAAAACTAAAGGTCCCAAAGCTTCAGATGCGGACAATGTTTTTGTGGTCCTTTGTATTATTATCATGGGTACTTAGTTAGGTGGGGGATGGTTTTTAATTCCGGTCACGTATAGATCCGACATTATAATATTTTGAATAATATTGATATATAAAATTAATTCTATAATAAGAGTTCTAAATAAATAACATATCAAAATATAAAAATTATATAAACAAAACATATAAATTAATTAAAAGTTATATAAACGTTAAAAAAATTATATTTATCGTGATATGATCATTAATCTTTATATTATGTACAAAGAGTAGGCCAGAATTGAAGACAAATTTACTTGGAAAAAGTTCACAATATTTCAATCAATAGTGATCCAATATATTGTCAACTCCTTTCGCGCTTTGCTTTCTTATGCCGATTTTGTTTTCCTTTTGTGGGTATTTGAAAATAGCACTGTTATGCGAGGTTAAAAAGAGTCAAAAATTGATGATGTTCCAAAGCAATAATCTTACAACAGAATAATCTGTTTCCTTTTTCCTTGTTTTGGTGGAACAAATGGGAATAACTATTCAGTTCTCTTTTGAACAATTCTCACTGAATAACTTTTCAACTAAGATTTATTTATTTATTTTTTCCGGAATTTCATATTTGGAGATTAATATATTACTTTTAAATTATTAGTTTTGGAGGATAATGAAGAAATTTATACGATAAAAAAGACTCTCACACTCTTCCTCAAACTGAACTGTCTGGCCTCATCAGAAATAAAAATTTTCAGAACATATCTGTCTGTGGAAAATGGTTGTCTTCAAAGCATGTGGTTAAGGCTTGGATCATTAAAAGAGTTGTTATTATTATTATTATTATTATTATTATTAAAGATTATAGATTGTAAAACGAAGGATTTGTATATAATTGTAGATTTGCAGGGCAAAATATTCATGTGCCAAAAATTACAGGATTTCAATCGTTTTGAGCTCACCCACGATTAGCTTAATTCAATATTGGGAATCAGAAATTAAAATGCATGATTTTAATGCTGCTCGAGAACTGCTTTGACAGACACAATCCCAAAGTAGTGCTTTTTTTGGTAAATAATTCCAAAGCAGTACTTACACATGGCGATTTTGACGTTCCACGTTGTAGTAGCTCTTTTCTTTATGGTCCTTTCAGGCGGCAGTCGCAATTAAAACATGCTGTATAGCCGGTCCTACATTTTACCACAACAAAAAAGGTCTGCCATGGGTGTTTTATCGATATTTCTTAGAGTGTATATATATTATGTGTACGATTTAGGGGTGTTTGGGGGAGGTTTTAGAGATGTGGTTTTAGGTTTGGAAAAAAGTTGGTTTTGGAGAATGTGTTTGAGAGAAAAAAACTGTTTGGAATGAAAAAATATAAAATTTTAAAAATATTTTTAGAAAAAAAATATCAATATGGATCTTATTTTGTTCCTCTCAAAATTCTATGCAATTTTAAAAAAAATAATCTCATTTGGACTTGTATACACAAAGTTATGGATTTTTAAAATTTTGAATGTATTGTAGTATTTTAAAAATGTAAATAGTAAAAAGTGATAAAATTTTGAAAAAAAGATAAAATTTTTGGTCCGTAAAACAATGACCAAACGGCCCTTAATAGTATTGGCAGTAATAATGCAAAAACAAAAAGGAAATTTAATGGTACAGAAAATTTCGTTGATATTTAGATTTAAGAATATTCTTCTTATACTTTTTGCATATATATATATATGTAAAGGTTCTTATACGATACATCTCTCATATATTATTTATATTAATCTAATAATTTAAATATAATATTTTTTAATGATATTTATCTTTTATATTTATATATGATACGATATTAGATAAAAATTATATATAAATTAATTACTTATTTTAAGTTTTTAAATAGAAAATTATAAATATTTTATAAGATATTTGTTATGTATATATATAAATATATGTATGCATATGTGGATGTGTAAAAAAGAAGAATCAACAACGTCCATATTTTCGTTGATTGGGATCACATAATCTAATCTTGGAGGCATCTTGAGCCTCCAATCATCAAGTCTAGATCTATAGATTAGGATGCTACCAACGTGGAGTCAATATCTAAAGATGAACTTTTTGTGTGCACAATTATTCTTGTTCTTTCATCAGCTATCCAATCCATGAATTAGAAGCCGCTTACACAACATGCGACATCTTATAACTCGAATTTTAAAATTTAAAATAAGCAAAAGCTTTAAATACAATCTCCTCAACCACCATGTCCTGGTTTTGCAATGCATGGCCGAGCTGTGTAATACTGTATGGAGGAGCAGGAAAAATGCAGAAACCCCATGCACTGTATTCTCGAATGTGGCCATGATAGTTATTGTTGCTCAATAAAATCTTACAGCAGATCTTAGTATGAGGCAGACAGTAGGGCCAAGTGGATAGACCCCGGTTTTAGACAGCTCACCAATCTTTATACGGGAGGCTAAACGACATCTTTTATATATGCGCGCGTATATATGTGTAGATACAATACGTATGCATGGATGTTTTTTGTTTTCCTTTTTGTTAACAATTGTAATGGTAAAGCTTAGCATTTTACTCATCTACAATACCATACACCGTATGATTATTATTATTGTTATTTTTTAAAATTAAAAATATAAAAATATAAAAAATTAATAAAATCAAATATAAAATTACTGTTAAATTATACATTCAATTATTATTATGTCATATGTTTTTATTTCATAAGAATTTGTACATATACACTGTTATGAGTTTAAAATGTGTAAAAATTGCCCAAAGTTATCGAGATAGTCTTAGATCTTTCGGCAAAATATGTTTTACACATGTGAGATATAAACATTGAAAGTATCGAAGCAATGAGACATGAAAGAGTTTAAATAAAGAATCAAGGTAGATCTTATATTCATATAAATGTGTCTATACGGACTTATACGAGTGCATATATGTGTATATGTATATATCCCTCCATGCAGAAACTGTCTCTTAAAGTACAATCCCAGTGAGACGAAAGTAACTGACTTGTAATTTTCACCTAGCCACACAATATGTTGTTTATTGAGGTAAACGAACAACGTGACGATTTATTACCAGTGACAGATTCTGAAATACGATGATGATGATGATGATGATGATGATGATGATGATGATGATGATGATGATAATAAAGAACAAAAAATTGACATGTATTTTTTTTTTTTTGCTGGTAAAATGATTTGTCATTTGATAAGTAAAAGACGTGACATTTAATTTATATAAACGACTCATCAAAAAAAATG
Organism: Antiaris toxicaria; assembly: GCA_035233585.1. Classification (NCBI taxonomy): domain Eukaryota; kingdom Viridiplantae; phylum Streptophyta; class Magnoliopsida; order Rosales; family Moraceae; genus Antiaris; species Antiaris toxicaria. Next base: position 108,926,830 of record CP141154.1, on the reverse strand, counting down.
TCATATTCACTTTCAAAGACATATAGTTGATTAAAAGAAACGACAACATACTTTACATATGACTTTTTACTAACCTAAATGAGAACGGGTTAGAAAGTGATTTCACTATATTATGTCACTTCTTTCGTATTAGATCTTGTGAAGTTTTTTTGGCGTTGGTGCCTGGTTTGGCTTTACTGTAGTTTCACACATTTACGGAGAAGACAATAAAGCTAAAAATTTTTTAGTGCCTCTTACTTTAAGTATTTGTTTCCCCTACTTAGTGGTGGTCGGTTTCTAATTTTATTTTCTCTTTTATTGCAAATCATTTTAGTAGTAAGCTATAATATAGGTTCTCTTGATGATTTTTATTTTTTTCCTATGGGATTGTATCATAGCAAATATAAACACTCTTTTTCTCTTCCTAGATTTTTCTCATTAGGTTTTACTAATAAAGTTTTTAATGAGGTGTATTGACTGTGAAAATTTGACTAACAAAACTGGAGTTGAATATGTGAATCATGAAAATAATCTATCGCAATAAAATAAGAAATCAAGTGTAAAAGTAAAGAAGACAAAATTTTTTATAAAGGTTCTCTTTCAATTCGAAAGGCACATCCTCTTTAGAGCTGGAGTAAAAGTTTTCACTATTTGTTAGAAAAGTACAAGATTCTCTCTCTAGCGCTCAGTGATTTTTAGGGTGCAAAATAACATATAAGGTTTCTATAGGGCATACACACTCTTTTATACTTTTTAGTTATTCTCCTTTAAAACTTAAAATATAATTATTGAAAATACAGATATAAGATTCTCCTTACTCTTTGTATTTGCCGCATAACTTTTGAATCACTTCACATTAACTACCATGGTGCTTGATATCTTGGAAACAGCTACTCGGTGCTCTACATGATTTTCAACTTTTTTGGCCCCCATGATTGACTGGATCATAATAACCTTCCATGGTGTCACGTAGCAGAATTCTTAGCACCTTCCATGACCTCCATGTTTGTCGGTCCCCTTGATTGATCAGGTCTCAATGGCCAATCTCCTCATTCTCCTACCTCTTTCATTAACTGGATTTCAGCGGCCTATCATAGTGCCGTGTGACGAATTTCTTGACAGAGCCTTTTTGGCACCTTTTATGATATCTGTATTTTTCCAACCTATTATCATTGAAGTTGTCACCTTTTAATTGAATGATATTTAACTTTATTAAGCGAAATCTTCTTGATTCATTTTTGAGATAGAGAACATTAACTTAAAACCCAATCAACAAGGTGTTTTAGAGATTCTGAATGTTTAAAATTGTAGTTTCAAATATATTTTCTAGTATCATAATTTGCTTTGTTATGTTTTCAATCTGCATTTACTTTTTATTTGTTTTACCTTTTGTGATTATTTTATATTACATCGGATTGAAGTTTTGTTATTTTTTTCTTATTTTTAATAAAATGCTATAGATAAATAAATAATAAAAATACAAAAAAAGTGTTGATCTAACTAAGATGTCTCCATTTATCTATTAATTTTTGTTTGCTAGCAAATTTATATATAAAAATTTTAAAATACAACATTAGAGCTCACACATATATGCTATCATTAATTTTCCAAAAAAAAAAAAGAAACGACAAGAAAATTTGCAAATGGAACCACATGCCGTTGCATCTCCCTCTCTCTCTCTCTCTCTCTAAATTTCTCTTAGTATTCCATTTATCCGTTTTTTGATGACTCCAAATCTCCACAGGAAGCCACGTACATAGCAAGCAGACAGCTAGAGCTTTCCACGGCATGGTCGATTGGACACGTGTACGCATATAGCCCCACTCCAACTCCCGCGAGCTTTCCAGGCCTTTCCCCACCACCCTACCGTAGCCTACTTTATTTTTTCTCGAACTTTCCCCTCTACACTTAAATCTCCCCACAATTTTTCTCGGCAACCAAACATTGACCGTACTCTGTTACTTTCGAAAGCAAGTCTCTCTTTTCTATTACTTCTGTTCTTCACTTTCCTCGGCTAATTGTCATTTGTAATCTTAGAGAGCGGTTTGTTTGGGACCTGGGAAAATGAGCTGGGCTGTGGACTCGAGAGTGTTCAACGGGGAATTGACGTCGGCCGTGAATCAAATCTTCCATTTCCAAGACGTCATCGAGAAGCTCATATTTCCTTCTCGGCCTCACGAGACCCGACACAAAAAAGGTTTCTCCACCATCCCTGTCGACATTTTGGACGCTCCCAAGGAGTACGTTTTTTACATGGACGTCCCTGGCTTGTCGAAGTCTGATATTCAGGTACCTTAACAATTAAAAATATTTTATTAATCAGAGCAAAAAATCTCGAAACTCTTAGGATCTGGAGTTTTCCGCATATTATTGTCAGTGTTTTGAATGCTAACGGTGGTTGTGAATGTGGACGCAGGTAACGGTTGAAGACGAGAGCACTCTGGTGGTTCGGAGTGGTGGGAAGAGGAAACGTGAAGAAGGTGAGGAGGAAGGCTGCAAGTTCCTCAGGCTTCAGAGAAGGGCACCTCAGAAGCTGCTGAGGAAATTCCGGTTGCCGGATAATGCCAACGTCTCCGCCATAACTGCGAAATGCGAAAACGGTGTTCTCACTTTGGTTGTGGAGAAGCTTCCTCCGCCTCCCAAGCCTAAAACAGTTGAGATTGCCATCTCTTAGGAGACGGGTCGATGGGGAACGGTTTTTTTTTTTTTTTTTTTTTTTTTTTTTTTTGTGGGAAGGCTGTTTTTGTATTCTGCTTTTGCTTAGCCAGAAATTTTGTAGGTTAGTTTAGGAAGCAGAGTTGGCTGTTAGAATTGTCAATTGTAATTGTAATGAATCTCTGTTTGGATTTTAAATGTTCTGCTAAAATTGCTTTCCAGAAGTCTTCACCTTTCTGTTTTTTAATGCTTCTGTCCTGTTATACGTGGTTTTCACGGTATAGTGGTGGCCGTGGCTTCAGCTAAAATTTTAGGAAAAAAGAAGTGAAAAAAAAAAAAAAAAATCGGCTTTATAAATCACAATAAGAAAAGTAGAAGCACGAGCATAGTTCTGAAGGTGCACCGCCGTACCTATGTCGAGGGATCCCTTTTTTTTTTTTTTTTTTTTACCATGAAGAAACTCAAATGGTACAAAAATTAAAGTTATAAATTTAGAGCTACAAAATTGATGGACAAGCATGATTAACAAACAAGTTGACAAGCAGAGCCCTCCGAGGTGTGAATAAACGGAGCCTGAAATGGTTTCTAAAATGTTTTCCGGAAAGAAAAAGCCGTTTTGGAGTTAGTCCGATGACTTTTTCTGCCGTCGTGACTTGGACTTTTTAGATTTCTTTCTTGCGGGTTCCTTTTCTGCAGGATCATCCTCAATCAATAGATGCTCGTAGTCATCCAAGCTAGCGAAAGGAGACGCCCCGGACTTGCCTGGTTTTCGCTTTCTTTTCCTTTGTTCGAAGCTGTCGTCATCGTCATTTCCACCCTCGCCAAGACCATCACCATCGTCTGCATCTCCAATATTGATAATGTCGTCATCGTCTTCGTCATCATTGCTTTGACTTTCATTTGCAATAGAGTCAAAATCTTCTTCCTCGGCAGTGGATGGTATGTCTGCATCTTCTATATCGCTGACATTACCGACCAAGTCTTCATCGTCATCTTCGGCAACTCGGTCAAGATCATCATAATCATAGTCACCATCTGCATCCGCATAAAGATTACCAGAGTCCAAAATGTTCTCAATCTCTTCGTTGTCGCTTTCATCGTCACCACCATCGCCAAACAATTCTTCATCAGCCTCATTGTCGGCTCCTCTCTTCTTCTTCTTCTTCTTCTTCGGTTTCTTTGAGGAGCTCATTTTGTTGACATAGAACTTGTGGAAGACAAGATCTTCAGGAGGCACATCCTCGTCGGCCAATGATAGAATCTCCGGCCCAATCAAATGGTGGTTCATTTCAAGCTGGAATAACAGAAAATTATTCAGCAACATCACAGATTGAACGTCTGTTGCTTGATTGTTGGGAACATAAATGAGTTGAAGAAAGACCAAATGGAGACAATAAGCAGATATTCTTTGTTCGGCTTACCTTCCTGGCAGGTTCGATTTGTGAACCACCGTGCCATGTACTGGGCTTGGGTTTCTTCTCCATAAATTTATCTAGAAAAGCGGTAAGCGAGAGGTCGTGTAACGGATTTCCGTCGTAAATAATGTCGCTCCCCTTGAGAAGTCTGTTTGCCATGTTCGAAACCGAGGGGTGCACATGTGAAGCAAGTGCCGTCAGCTCCCACCAGCTTACACGATCAGCCTTACTGTTGGTCAAGGAAAACAAAATGAAAACCAAGTAATATACAAGGAAAAAAAATGAAAAAAAAGGAAAAAAAATGAAAAAAAAAAAAATCTTGGAAGATATAACCTACCAGTAAGAGGGTTCTCTGTGGCGAGGATCGTAACCTCCGGGCAGCGAAGGCCTCTCAGAGAATACTTGAGATTGCCTCCCACTAGACCCTGATCTGGTTGTGGATTTATTGATGTACTCTGGATCATCTCTTACGAGAAACTCATCTGCTTCATCTGAAACTTCGTCTTTGGAGGCAGAGACTGGAGTTTCATCTTCATCTTCTGTAGAATCATCGTCAGCCGCAGCAGTACCACCATTCTCAATGGATCCGGCACCATTCTCTTGGTCATCCGATGCAGATGTTGGTCTTTCGTCAGTCTCTTCTAGAATGTCTTTAAAATGTTCGTCTTCATCATCAGCTAACTCGCTCTGAAGCACCATCTTTCTGCATAATAGGAGCCAGCACACAATGATGTTAAAAAATAATAATAAAATGAATAGAAAACTATGTGAATAAAAATTTTTATGAATGGAACAGCCTTACCCTAAGGGCGGTCTCGCCTTGAGAACTTCAGAGAGCAAAAATAGGCATCCGCAGGCATATTGAGGTGGCTGCTGAAGGGCTACCTGAAGTTCAGAACACCGTTTTAGGACAGGAAAAACACCCGCTATGTATTTATTTATTTTCTTTTACTCAGAATGCCCGCCGCCCCCCCTCCTCTCTCTCTCTCTCTCTCTCTCTCTCTCTCTCTCTCTCTCTCTCTCTCTCTCTCTCTCTCTCTCTCTCTCTCTCTCTCTCTCTGCTTCAAAAAAAAAAAACAAAAACAAAAAAAAAAAGGAAAGAAGGCTCAATGGATGCCTTGTATAAACAAAGCTATAGCACGAAGAAATACTTTGTGAGGGAAAAAAAAAATCACAGCTACAGTCATAATAACCTGCATCACACGCTTTGCAAAAGCAGCCACACGCTTCAAATTCATATCACTTTTCATCGCTTTGAGAAGTAGGCCAATGAACATTTCTGCCTGAAATATCCAAAATCTTTGTTTTCACCAAGATAAAACATTTGCTGACTTGAGACTGGAAACAAATCATATATCACTTGCCTTGGAAGAATTCAAGGCAGCCGGGAGCAATAGTTTTGCATACAAGGCTCGATAAAATCTGTCACTAACAACCTGATTCTTTGAGGAGATCTTATAAAGAAGCATTAACGCTTGAATTCCTACATTAAAATTGTCCGAATGAACCTGCACCACAAAAGAGTCTCAATTAACATAGATATAAACAAAGAGACATAACACATTACTACACAAAGCCCTCCTCGTATTTTTTTGTGGTAAACTAATATATGAAGGTTACCATTTGGAAGAGCATTGGCGTTTGGACTTCTATGATGTCGTCAGCCTCACTGGTCGAGACATATGGAAATGCTCTATTAATTCCCTGTGCCAACAGAACATTTGCAAAGAAATTAGCAAAACGTCGAGAACTCCAAGCCTAAGCTGAGGTACAGTTGACAGTTAGGAAAATGGCCAAGGAATTGCCATCCATGATGGACTAGAAACAACGAAGACCCCAGGGTAACCAAGCTACAGTGTTGCATAAGCTGGAAATTATGCTATTTATACATAGTAGCTTTATTATATGCTTAAGATATGACTGTACCGACCGTTAGAAGAACTGATAGCAAACGAGAATCCAATTCAACATGAGATTCTGATGAATTCTTCGCTTCACCATGCTTAACAGATCTGTTAGCCTTGCCATCCCCTCGTTTGTCACTTTTATCCTTCTCCTGACTACCTTCTGCCTCCGTTATCAGTACCTGAAATTTTGGATGGTGAAAACCTCTCCTTCTTTTTTTTCCCATTTAAATATTTTCTGTTTTTTCATCTTTTTTTTTCTATCATTTACATTGATAGTAGCTTAAGTACCACAATAATGCAATTACAAATCAAATAAAGAATTTCATTTGATGTTTAACCTTTAAAACCAATTACATGAAATTATAAATAAAGGCGAAATAACCTAGAATATGTCCTGTTGCATATAAATTCACAGCCTGCAAACATGTTTATTATTAAAGACATAAAAAGAAAAGAAAATAGAGGCTACTGTACCTTGAAAAGTGCAAAGTATACATCTATTAAACGCTTTGCCACATTTGGTCCGTCTCCTTTGTGATACAGACGGATTTTGCTCAAAAAGTTAATCTGAATAGCATAGAGATGTGTGAATAATGTTGACAGGTATATCTAGCATTCAGGTTATTGTATAGTTTAATCTTACAAAGACACTGAAAGTCAATAAAATGCTGAAAAAAATAAGAACACTGATAGCTCAATCCAAATTGACTAGTAGAGATTCAATTATGCGGGTGGAACATATAGCACGTACAGCATGATACTTTGCTCGTACTCCCAAATGAGGTCGAAAGAGAAAAGAGTCCACCTCGTCAATCACTACAGCCTGTAAAAAACGAGCTTTTATGACAATATCATGTGCAAAACAACCAAAGAAGTATCTAACATCCACACATAGAACATGAGAAATAAGAAGTTATTATTCTTTCTTTCAAGACTGTAATTGACATCACATGGCATGAAGTACACATAAAAAATCTACTAACTATATCATAGCAGGATCCAGCTACAGCAGAAGAAAACTCTCCTAAAAAATATAGGCACAGTTCCCTAGTAGTAATGGGAATTTCCAAAAAGGTGGTGGTTTTGAGGGGGGACCACGTTTCAAGATCAGTTTATATCATATATGTATCACATCTGCAAATTAGCAGATCATGTTGTATTCCAATCCTAGTGTCTCACTTTCTCCCTTACATTAGTTGAAGTGAAGCAATTAACCGAACACATATGCCCAAAATATAAAGAAGATTAGCGTAGTTGTGCCAGACCGTCATATTTGGATGGTCTTTCAAAAGCTCTGACAAGTGAAAATCAGCATTGGAAGCACTCTTATTTTCTGGATCTCCAAGCTGTAAGTAATCGAACCAAAAAGTAAATCAGAGGTTAAATCAGGCTTATAACCAAGAAATATATGGTAGCAGTATTTTCCTCATCAGTTCAAAATTCGAAAGCAACCTACTTTGTTAACCAGGGCAGAAAGTAGTCTGCGCTCTTGCTCTGATTTACTCTTTAGTAGTGTTTCAATAATCTGAATACAACCAAAAAGGTGCTTAGTACAGATGAAAATTTTAATGTAAGCAACACAAAGGCTAATTTGCAATTACAAAAGAATAAAAAATCCATAATATATTTTAGATTTAAATGTTCTACATATACACACAATTTCTGCATAATCATCATGCACATCCACATAAGTCGCAAAATTCATTACATTCAATGTCAACAATGATGAATAAAAATGGGAAAGAAGTCATGCTAATTGGGACGAAGAAAAGGAATTAGAAGTGCAAAGAGCATATAACATAGCTAACCTTCACTGCCTTGTTTTTTAGGACGGGTAACATATCTCTCGATGCTTCCTCAAGAGCATAAACAAAACGCTCATACCTGAGACATGAGGTTTACTCATGAATACTAAAAGCAAAATACCAGTCTTTAACTAAGATCCCATGAACTTTCTTCCCTTTGAATATAAAACCAGTTGCACAAATTTAGCCACGAAGGGAATAGCAGGAAGAAGGCTGATTACAGTTACCTCAGTTTCAAGCATTCTTCCCAATACCAAAAGAGCAAGAGGGAGTAGCCATCTTTTGTCTCAGGTAGATAATTCAACGGCCGCTGCAACAGGCCCTTAAGCATACGATCTGGCAATAAACTGGAAGAGGAACCATAAATGGAATAGAAAGTCAGTGAAAAATATAAATATAGAACTGAAAAATGTTCGAGTCAGAGTTGTAACTAATCTAGCCAGTTGATTATTGTTTGCCGTTCTCTGATGTCTAAACAAGAGGTTAGTTTTTTTTCCCCCCTCTTCTACTTTTTGTAAATAAGGTTTTCTTTGATCTTGTTTTCACTTTTGTTTTTGCTTAACCTTGCAAAAAGAAAAACAATAGAAGAAAAGATACCGACCTTGAAATAAACAACTCTTTTAGCGCTTCAAAACCTGTCAATGCATGTCGTTTTCCAACTTTGGATGTTACCATTCCTGCAAGAGTTTAAACAAAAGCTATCTCAATACATTAAAAAAAAAAAAAGTTACGGACATTCAGTTCCTAATAGACTGAAACATAGTTAACTTCGAACAATAATTAAAGAATGAAACTAACTTCTGCACATTGCCCCTAAAATGAAATTTCGTTTTTTGGAGAAGAGCATAGTAACCAATGATTTTTTTGTTTCTAACTTCTAAAACCAACACTTTTAAGCATCGAAATCAGTCCCAAACACGAGAAAGATGGAGAATTTACCCAGAAGAGCATCAAGCGACCTCAAATTAGCAATGGGATTGTCTCCAACCAAGACCGAAAACGCCGAAACCTTATCGCTCACCGTCCCCGACCTCTGTGTAGCATACAGCATCTTAATATCCCCACTCTGCCCTCTGGAAGACTCGTAATCCTTCGCGTATTGTGCCATTAATCTCTCTCCAAGCTCCCTCTTTTTCTCCACAAAACTCTTCCACTCGTTCAAATCCCTCGCCTCCACCTTCTTCTTCTCCTTCCCCACCACCTTCGCCTCCAGTTCCTCCTGATCGGCGTACCACACTCCGAGAGCGCTGGCTTTCATCAGCGGGAGCTTCGGCAAGTTCTTGAATTTCTCAAACCCTACGGGCTTGTTTTCGCCGCCGCCATTTCCGTTCTGAAGCTCGAGAACAGGGGGTTTAGGTTTAGGCTTGGGCTTGGGCTTCTCCTTCCAGCTTGCTCCGAGATTATTATCCTGGGCGGAATTGGATTTCGGAGGCGGATTTTGCTTGCTCTGGGGGGGTTTGGTTAGCCGGAGAAGACCGGTTTTGCGGAAATCGACGTCGTTGAAGCCGGAAGAGGAAGAGGGAAGGGAGGAGGATAGGCCGAGAGTGGAAGCGAAAGAGGCGACGTCCGTCTTGAGAAGCTCGAGGTCTTCTGGGTAGCGATTGTTGAAGGATTTCTTGGTTTTCGAGACCGCCATTGGTGCGAATGATGGAAAGCTCCGACGAGCACAGAGAGAGTTACGCGGGCTAAAACCCCTCCGTTCACTTCACTTCTTTGGTTAGGGTTTAATTGCGGGAAAATGGGCCTGAGTCACTGCGCCTGAATGCTGGGCCATTGGTTTGTGGCCTACGTCCGTTAGTTGCTAAAGGGATCAATGTTGGGTTTCAAGCCCTTTCCTGAGTGATTGTGAAAATAATCCTTCTAAATAGACACACACACACACACACACACATATATATATATATTATATAATTTGAAGTTAGAGATTCTACTCTATGTTTTGTTTTGCAGTAAAATTAGATATAAAGTTATTATTAAATTATGTTTGAACATGTTTTACATCAAAAAAGAACAAAAACTATCATATATGGGATAATAATTTCATTTCTTTTTGAGAAACATTTTTATATGTCAAAAAAAGAAAAGATTTTATATTGTAGAAATAAGTTTAGAAAATTATATTATATAATCAAAAATAAAAACCACATCATTATCATAATTATTACGTAATTTTAGAGTATAAATTGTGATTCAATTTTTTAAAACGATATGTGATTTAATTATTTTTTGAAAAAAAATAAATGTGATTTATTTAAGGGAGAAGGAGAGAAATAGGTTAAAATTAAAATTAACTAAAAATAAATAGCACAAAAGTTTTGAACCTTTAATGTGGCGACCCCCCACGTACGTTACCATACCAACCAGTCAAGCTCTGACGCCGACCGCGATGGCTGGCAACCTCGTGGGTCGTCATCCTCTTACTTAACTTAACTTTCCATTCTTAACGTTCTCATCTTATAGCGGAAGCAATTTCTATAGCAATTTTTTTTTTCTTTTTTTTTTTAACTTACATACTATACCTATCTGTATCATACTCTTATAATACATATTTCATAACTTTCTTTCTTTCTTTCGTCTTCCTTTTTGAACGCTCAGCGAAAGACTCATGGTAGTACCATACCCTCGCCCAGTCCCTTGGCACATGCAGATCCGTCCGTTGTCCATCATATTACTTTAAATAAACACGTTGCTTACCTGCAACATATAGACAACTAATGAGCTAGATGCTCAGTAAGTTCAAACATACATTCATTAACTTATAAATACTAGTAATATATATTATTACTAGAATATATATCATCACGTATATACACACCATCATTCATACATATCCTCAAAACATAACATAAAATAGGAGCTTCATCATGCTCGTTTATCTCTTCGTTCATCGTTCTTATCATTCAATCGATCATCTCTTATCATTCTAATCCAATCTTTTCATTTCTTTGCTTTTCATTCCTATCATTTCTTAACTTTCTGTTCTAAACCTTTATAACTTTTGTATCGCTTCATCATCTCCTAACATTTCATATCTTAAAGCTAGTAACATATACACTAGCACAACATCACGTAAAAACGTGTCATTCCATACATATAACATCAAACACATCACATCACATATATAATTCTATCATGTTCTTTTAACTTCGTTTTATTATTTTTCATTGATTTCATTGTGTTGTTCTTTCATATCGTTCGTTTCTTTTCTTTTCTTTTCGTATCATTTCATTTTTTTTTTTCTTTCCACTCTCTTTTTCCTTGTTTTTTTTTTTCCTCACGCACTCTCTTTTCTTTCCTTTTCACGCTCTTTTCTTTTCTTTTCTTTTCACGCACTCTCTTTTCTCTTTTTTTTTTTCACGCTCTTTTCCTTTCTTTTCTTTTCACGCTCTTTTCTTTTCTTTTCTTTTCTTCTCTTTTCCTTTCTTTTCCTTTCTTTTCTTTTCTTTTCACTCTTCTTTCGTTTGTTTTCTTTCCACTTTCCATTGGTTGGGCCCGTTGTTGGACGTACCTAGTTGCGCGCGGACAGTGGAAGGAGGGGGAGCGACCCACCAACCTACCTCACAGTCACATAAAAACCGCACCTTCGGGGTTGGTCCATCCTATAATCTACCGCACCTTCGGGGTAGCGCCACATCTACGCGGAGGATATAGACCGGAAGTCTCGACCTTGTAGGGAGACCGGTACGCCAACAACTTAAGTTTTCAGTCTTATTATCTTGTAGGCTTTTATTTTTCTTATATTGATTTTTCGTTGAACATCTTTTTCTTTCAAAAACATGACACATATAGCACATATTACTTATATAACATCACATCACATCACATCAAACAAAAACATGTTTTGTTACGGGTAGACAATTATTCTTTGTTCATCTTATCATTTGCATCATTCCATCAATCATAGCCTATCGATCATAGCCTATCGTTCTATTCCATCAATCACATCTTATCGTTATATTCTAATCCTTTCATCATACTTTTCATCATAACCTATCATTGTTTTTCTTTCTTGTCTAACTCTTTGCTTTCATATCATTTTCCATAAAACATTCATCATACCTTTTATCATAACCTATCATTGTTTTTCTTTCTTGTCTAACTCTTTACTTTCATATCATTTTTCATAAAACATTTATCCTTTCGTCCTCATAAAACATCCCTTTCTTAATTCTTTTCATCACCGATCATCATTGCTCTATCAATCATAACTTAATTTCCATAAAACTTTTCATAAACACCTATTCTTTCCTTTCATATCTCATCTCTTTCTTATGCATTCTATCATAACATTCTTGTTCTTACTCTTTCCATTCTTTTATCCCTCTTTATCACATCGTTACTCTCATAAAACTTTTATAATACCTTTCCTTCATAATTCAATATATACATATATATACATATATATATATTTTTTATAAATTATTTATTAAAACATAACTTTTAGCATCATCATAGTATTGCTATAGTATTACTATAGCATCATCATAATTCACATCATGACATTTGCATACAAAACATATAAACACAATAAACTTGTTCATAGTTGCAGACGGGTAAATGTCTGAACTTACTCATAGCGTGCTTATCCTTTTCTTGGAATCCATAGACGTCCTTTGTCGCTTCTGGATTAGGTTCCTACAGACAAACTTTGTCCGTTAATCACATTTTCATCTATAGCTTTTATTTTATTAAAAAGCTTGATTCTGATCTTATAACCCTTAATTATATCCTTATGACAGCTTTTTAAACCTTAATGGCCGTTTTCGAATTTTTTCTCCAACTTTTGAAAAATTACGATTTTACCCCTAACTTTTGACAAAATTACAATTTTACCCTTGACGTGATTTTTCATAACTTAAATCTCAATTTTGGCTTTTACAAACTTCATTCACCTATTTCAGGGTCATTGTGGCTCTTTTCCCATAATTTGAGTATCTTTGGGCAAAATGACCATTTTGCCCCTGATGGGTCGTTTAAACCTAACATTTTCATTTTCATACTTAGGTTGGATTTTCTAAACCCAAAATCATTTAATTAACTTTCTAAATCTTATCAGACCTTTTCCGGATCAATTCTTATCATTTTACCAATTTTTCACATTCCCGGCCCTCGGGAAGTACTATTCCGACCTAAGTGTCAGTTTCATATTTTTCCTTACGTTCTAGGGTTTTGAAGGGTCGGTTTACTAGTCGTACCTTACCCATTCCTTTTTCCATGCCTTAATTCCTCGAGGGGGCTCGGGTTCCCTTCCCGATCATATTTTTACCCCTCGTTTCCCATATTACCCCTGGTGTCATTTTTAGAAATTTCGGCAGAGTTTCCCCTTAATTTTTGAGGTTCCAGCGTTTAGGAAACGCCTGAAAACCATCTATCATAATCTAATTCTATCACGTACTATACCAGAGGCCTAGATTTTACGTAAAACTTATACTGTTTACGTAAAATCGTTACATTATCACATATTTTTCTTTTTCTCCATTACAGCCATTTTCTTCTTTTTACATACATTCTTTTCCATATTTTTCATACCAAAAGTTATAAAATTATATAACAGTTCCAAACAATTAAATTTCGGAACGTAAAAAGGTCGGGATTTATACCGAATTGCAGTCCGGTCTCGACGGCATAAACCCTAATTCCTCGTTCTTCATATTTGAGGTCCCGTCTTGCAATTCCGACTCCGCGGATGCGTCCGGAACGTCGAAAATAGGCCAACGGGCCAAACTTGCATTTTCGGTCGACGGTCGCCGTTGACCGCCGTTGACCGGCCGTTGACCGGCGTTGACCGGCGACGGCGGCGGCGACGATGGAAAATGAGTAGCCCATCTTGAAGATCTCGACATGAGGAACTCGTTGGTAGCCTCAATTTCACATTTGGAGGCCCCAATCGCCGGAAAATCACCCCGAAAGTCACGGCCACGGCGGCGGTGGTGGAACTCCGCCGTGCCGGACTTTTTTCCCGAAATTGATTGAGGGCTTTTGCTCCCCTCTTCACGGCGACCATTTCTGTACCGACGGCGTGCTTCAACTCCGCCGGAATCGGCGGTTTCGACGGCGGCTCCACGGCGGCGTTTCGCCGGATTTTTCCGAAGCTCGGGCGGCGCGATTCCGCCGGTGTTGAGGTGATCCATCACATGGGTTTTGTAGTACTCTTCACCACGAATCTTTTGGGACCGGTTTCGTGGCAAATGGTGGCCGGACGGCGGAGAAATCTCGCCGGGAAGATTTCGGCTCCGGCGACCTTCAGGCGGCGCGTGCGGCTTGCTCCGGCGGCTGCTCCGTCGCGTCGACCCACCATCGGACTCAGCTCGGCGAGAGCTTTCCGATGACACCGGCGGTGTCGAAAACGGACACCGTTTCCGATGGTCGGTTACTGTACATATTCGGCTAGAGAGAGAAAGAGAAGGAGGAGAGAGAGTGTGTGTAGATAAATGAGAAAATTCCACTTTTTCCCGCTCTTTATATACTTTTTCACCCAAAATTCCAACACGGGCTATCCTGACTAATTTCGGCGTCCTGAATCCAAATATATCAGTTTTATTTTCATCTGAGGTCATTTCGACCAATTTCCGATACTGCCAATTTTCGGTCAAAATTTACCCTTGTGCTCAATTATCATATTTGAGCGTACTGATAGGCTATCCTTACTAATTTCGGAGTGCTGAACCCAAATTTATCAGTTTTATGTCAAGAAAATATCATCTTGACCTACTTCCTGATACTGTGAGTGGCATACACGTGCACACACATAATATCACTATTACTCATTTTTCATCCTTTAATATTGTTAGAACATTTTATTTAATTCTAAACAATATTACATCACTTAATTTCACATTTTAATGCTTAAATTCATTGTGCATTTATTTTCCAAAAAATGTGAATTTTCCCGGTTGTTACATTTAATAAATAACATATTTTTGGTAAATAATGATTTACTATAACTAAAATCCTAAAAAAATCCCTTATGTGTAAATCTTAGTAAATTTATTTGAAAATCATTTTTTACTTAGCAAATCATTTATTTACATGTATAAATCATTAATTTACCAATTCTCTACCCAGAATTTTCTCAGGAAACAAGCAGATAACTTTAAAATTTTATTGGTAAATTATTTATTTACGTGTGTAAATCATTGATTTACCAATTCTCTACCTAAAATTTTCTCAAGAAACAAATAGTAAACAGTAAAAACAGATGTTCATTACATGATCATGGCATGATATTTGTGCTTGGATATTTGATTGTGAACGATGACATAGAGAAAAAAAGGGAAAGAGAGAGAAATAAAATCTAAAAAAAAATATGGGTACAATTGTAAAATTACATGACTCTTAAATCAAAATTGCTATTTATTTTCTAAGTTAGATAAATATGTTATTTCCTTTTATTGACTAAAAAAATTGATCTATTTATTATAATTTTCCTTTATTTAATATGGAATATGTATTGGAAATATTATTTAAAGACAGTAATATTTTAATTATATGCAATGTTGTTTATTATTTTTATATTTAAAAGACTTATTTGTCCAGTGATGTTCAATTTATAATCTGTTGACGCTGATTTTTTTAATTATTATATTTTTATATTCTTTTACTCACGATTAATAATCCCCTCAACATAAAAAATACGATTAACTTCATGATAAAGAATTGAAAATTTATTTTCTTTTTTTGAAATTGGAGACACTTATTCTTAGTAATCTTTTTATTTTTTTTTTCGTGAATTATTTTCATTAGCAATCTAGTTGTTTAAGCTTCATAAACAAACATGTTATTTTAAATTACACATACATTTAAAGCATTGTTCATCCTTAAAAAATAACACTTTTTTCCCTATAAAAAATAACACTTTTCCCATGTGTTTTTGAGCTAAACCTTGGGGTGTAATCCTAAAACAAATACTTCACAAATAGTATACCATACATGTACTGATAAATAGAAATTATTTAGCAGCTATTTTGCATCTATAAATTAAAGACGCGTTTGGTAAACGTATTATATTTTAATTACGTTTGAATACAATTTTTTTTTAAGTGTTGTATTTGGTTGAAAAATATTTATTTTGTATTTAAATAAAATGTGTGTTTGGATAAAAAGTATTTTAGAATTGAAAAGTTGATATGATTGATAAAAATAAAAATAAAAAGTTAAAGTTAATGTGATTGTTTTAAAAAACTTTTAAATAATAATTATTTTTATAATACAGTTGAAAATAATTATATTTAAATATAAAACTTTACGTTTAATATAAAATTAATTTTCTTAACGTCAAAAGCGTTCTATACCTTAAAAAAATGTTGGCTTTTTTTTTCAAATAGTGGGAAAATAGGAAAATGTATTTCGGAATTAAGTAATTAAAAAACAAAAATAATAAAATAAAATGGAGTTAGCTAGGGTTTCGAATGGGCGCCGATATAAATGGAAAACAAGACCGCAGAATTTCATCTCTCGATTGCACTCCTTTGCGGACCAGAAGGAAGAACCTCAAGATTGAAAGAGGCTCCTCTCCAATTCACAGAGCGCAATCTTCTCAGTCATGGCGAACCCCAATGCCGCAGCGCCGTCGCGCCAGCTTTCTCAGAAGGAGGCCGACATCCAGATGATGTTGGCCGCCGAGGTCCATCTGGGCACCAAGAACTGTGACTTCCAGATGGAGCGTTACGTCTTCAAGCGCCGAAATGACGGTACCTGTTTTTTTTCACTCTTTCGGAACTGTTTCTCTGTTGTTCTTGGTGTTTGTAATTATGGGTGTTGCCTGTTTCGTCCTGATATAGGGTAAAGCTGATTTTTTTATGCGTTTTTATGTTAATGAGTTTGTTGTGGAACGATTTGTATATCATGTATATTCTAGATCTTTTTTGAGATATTGTTTATGTGGGATCTGAGTGACTGGAAGTTTATGACTTTCCAGAGTTTCGTTATAGGATCTACAAGTAGTGAATTTTTATTTATTTTTTATTTTATTTTGTTTTGATTGGATGAGAGTGAGTCGATTAGTAAATTGACTCAATCACTTTCTCTTATTTGTCAAGCAATCTTCCGAAAATTTGTATTAGCAAAATGACTTCAGACCGACCGAGAAGAACCCTTTCTTGGTCAGTCGTTCCAGTGTTAAAATGAAAGAATGTTATTTTAGTAATTTCAATTTTTAAGGTTGTCACTTTGGCAAAGTTCCTCATGAGGAAGACGGGTGTTTATGATGCTTAGGGATTTACATTATCAACCTTGGAAAGACATGGGAGAAGCTTCAGCTTGCTGCCAGGGTTATTGTTGCCATAGAGAACCCGCAGGACATAATTGTCCAGTCTGCTAGGCCTTACGGTCAAAGAGCAGTCCTTAAGTTTGCTCAGTACACCGGCGCTCATGCTATTGCTGGACGGCACACTCCTGGTACCTTCACCAATCAGCTCCAGACCTCTTTCAATGAGCCTCGTCTGCTAATTCTTACTGACCCGAGAACCGATCACCAGGTGAACATTGTTTTCCTTTTTGTGCATTGGGCATATTCTCTTTTTAGGAATTATTTGGTTGTATGATTGTAGTGATTTATACTGGACTATTGTGATTTGCGTGCAGCCGATCAAGGAAGCTGCTCTTGGTAACATCCCTACCATTGCCTTCTGCGACACTGATTCCCCTATGCGGTATGTTGACATTGGCATCCCCGCCAATAACAAGGGCAAGCACAGTATTGGGTGCCTCTTTTGGCTGTTGGCAAGGATGGTTTTGCAAATGCGTGGCACCATTCGTGCTGGGCACAAATGGGATGTGATGGTAAGGACTAAACATTTCTGTATTTACTGGATTCGAGATTTATGGTTGATTTAAGAGTGCTTTGTTGTGTAGCAACTAGCAATGATCGTGTTGGATGTGTCTTTGCCATGAACATGTTCTGTCTTTCTATCTGCAGGTGGACTTGTTCTTCTATAGGGAGCCTGAGGAGGCAAAACAACAGGAGGAGGAAGAAGCTGTCGCCGCTGCAGACTATGGAATTACTGATTATGCTGCTGCTGGTGTTGGTGGCCTTGGTGCTGATCAATGGTCTAACCAAATATCTGATGCTCCTTGGCCTTCAGATGCTCCACAGCCTATTCCTGCTGCAGTCAACTGGGGTGGGGAAGGAGGTTAGTACTAAGCTACTGCTGCTGATGTCCTTTCTTTATGTTACCTAAACTTGTGCTCGACAGTATGCCAAAGTACACATGATAAGAACATTCTATTTACTTTCCTGCATCATTTGTTCTAATATATTGTTTTCTATTATCATGGTTCTTTTGTTCATCAGTAGCAGCTCCTTTGGCCTCTGATGGTTGGGATGCCGCCTTGCCGCCAACTCAAGTACCCTCTGGAGTAGAAGGTGGTGTTGCGCCTACAGGCTGGGAATAAGAGATGTCTTGGATATTAAGTTAGGCAAAATTTTTTTTTTTTTTTTTTTTCATCTCAATGTCGCTGAAGCTATAGTTGAGTTAGATGATGATTTTGCTTTTAGTTTTTAATGTTGTCCCATGAGAAAAAAATTTAATCCTTCCATTTTGGAAACGAATTTTTTTGGTGTCGAAGTTTTGGTTTAGAGTTTTGGATGTTTATTGACATGATATTTTAAGGTCCTTTTATTTTTTTAACCCCCGGAATTGTTATCTGAATCAAGATCAACGGACTGAATCTATAAAACGAGGAAGTTTTTCTGAAAACTTGAAAACTGTTCTTGAATATGGTTACCAAAATCACGCTTTGAACGTTGCAAGGTAGAATGGTTAAGAGATAAATAATAAAATGTTTCTGTTAGGGTTGTTGGTTCTACTCAGGCTTCAACCAGCTTGCAAAAGCACTCATTTGAGACCTGTAGTGACTTCTTCATCGCATTTGACCATGTTATTGTTATTTTTGTTATTAACAGATTTTTAAGGCTTAAATGAATGTGTATTAATCATATATATACAAAAGATTGTAACACTAAATTAGGAAACTACTAATTACTCTTAATTGTAATATCTAAACTTATGAGATTTACATATACACGTTTTTTCACATTCCCCCTCAAGCTGGTGAATGGAAATTTTCCATTCTCAACTTGGATACAATTCTCTCAAACGTTAAATTATTTAGCCCTTTGGTGAGGATGTCGGTAAGTTGTCCATATGTTGATACATAAGGAGTACAAATTAGGTCACTATTCAATTTTTTCTTGATGAAATGTCTATCAATCTTGGTATGCTTTGTTCGATCATGTTGAACTGAGTTATGAACTATGCTTATTGTCGATTTATTGTCACAATAGAGTTTCATAGGCCCATCATAGTTAATCTTTAGATCTTCTAGGATGATCTTTAGTCAGAGTAATTCACATACGCCTTGTGCCATTGCATGAAACTCTGCTTCAGCACTAGACCGTGCTACAACGCTCTGCTTCTTGCTTCTCCATATCATAAGATTCCCTCCAAGAAACGTACAATACCCGGTTATTGATCTCCTGTCCACAATTGATCCTGTATAGTTAGCATCAGTGTAAGTTTCAAGTGTCATACTTCCATTCCTCTCAAACAAAATTCCTCTTCTTAGTGTCCTCTTAAGATATTGCAAAATTCAATATGCAACTTGCAAATGAACCTCTCTTAGACTATGCATGAACTGGCTGATTAAGCTTACTGCATAAGCTATATCCGGTCTGGTATGCGACAAGTAGATAAGTAGTCTTACGAGGCGTTGATACATCTCTCTATCTACCGTGACATCTTCCTCTGCATTTCCCAATTTATGATTTAGATCTATGGGAGTTCTTACGGGTTTACATGCAGCTTGACCTGTCTCCTTGAGTAAATCAATAACATACTTCTGTTGGGATATAAAGGGGGCGTTTGGTAAACACATTGCATTTTGATTGTATTTGAATGAAATTTGTTTTTTGAATGTTGTATTTGGTTGAAAAGTATTTGTTTTGTATTTGAATGAAATGTGTGTTTGGATGAAAAGTATTTTAGAATTGAAAAGTTGATGTGATTGATAAAAGTAGAGATAAATAGTGAAATTGAAAAGTTGATGTGATTGTTTTAAAAATGTTTTGAATAGTAATTGTTTTCGTAGCACTGTTGCAAAATTTGTGTTTGGTGTAAAATTGTATTGTATTTGAGTAAAATTAAAATTGAATATTTCACCAAATGCCCCCAAAAATTCCTTTTCTAGAGTGTGCAACTTCAATTCCCAGAAAATACTTCAATCTTCCCAAAATCTTGATCTCAAACTCCTTAGCTAGGCATTGACTCAAGATGTGTTTTTCCCTTTCATCATCTCCTATTACAATAATATCATCCACATATACAAGCAAGACTGTTACTCCCTTTGAAGTCGAGTGCTTAATAAACAATATATAATCTCTTTGACTTTGTTTGTATCTCATAGTCAACATAACTCTAGCAAATCTCCCAAACTATGCCCGAGGCGATTACTTCAAACCATACAAAGCTTTGTTCAGCTTATATACTGTATTGACCCTTATATTCTTTCTATAGTCTAGTGAAACCTCCATATAAATTTCCTCCTCAAGCTCTCCGTGCAGGAACGCATTCTTTACATCAAATTGTTGCAATTCCCAACTCAAGTTGGCAGCTAGGGATAGAACAACCCTCACTGTATTCATCTTTGTAATTGGAGCAAACGTCTGTAAATAGTCAATCCCATAAGTCTGTGTAAATCCTTTGGCTACCAACCTCACTTTACATCTCTCAATCGATCCATCAGCCCTATACTTCACAGTATAGACCCACTTGCAACCTACGGGCCTTTTTCCTGCTGGCAACTCAACCAACTCCCACATTTTGTTCTTCTCTAGAGCCTCCATTCCACGTCCATGGCTTGCTTCCATTCTTCATCAGACAATGCCTCAGATAATGTGGTTGGAATGGTAATGGTATTACGGTTAACAAGGAAGGCTTTATAGGTAGGCGAGAATTTTTTAAAGGATAAGTAGTGTGATAGGGGATATAGTGGTTGTTTAGTGCATTTTCTTATCCCTTTCCTTAGTGCAATTGGAAGGTCCTGATCGTTCTCATTACTTGGAGGTTTGGCTTCATTCTGCAAAACTGGAGAATCAGAAATTGTTACCTCATTTAAAAGACTAGGATTAGATTCTTGAACCTACACAGATCCTGGAATGTTCTTTTTTTGCCTTAAGTACATCAAGTTTTTACCAAATCTCACGTTTTCTAAATCAGACTCCGGAGGATTAGAAATAATTTCTGGATTAGTGATAACTAGAAATTCGGGTTGAGACGATGGTGAAAGGTTGGGTAACTCAAGAAGAAAACCTTCCAAACTAACCTTATCTTCCCTAAGACTCTCCCCCAGAAGATAAGGTTAGGTAAAGTAGGCTTCTCGCTCATTAAAGGTGACATCTCTTGACACATAAAATTTCTTGGTTGGAGAATGATAGCACTTATACCCTTTCTGAGTTGAAGAATACCCTATAAATACACATTTAAGAGCTCAAGGATCTAGTTTCCCCCTGTCTTGGCTATGGACATGAACAAAAGAGACACACCCAAAGATACAACGTACAAGGTTGTTGGTGGTGGACAGGTTTAGGTACAATGAAGAAAGCACATCCATCGGACTTTTGAATCCCAGAACACGAGTAGGAAGTCTATTGATGAGGTGAGTGGCTGTAAGAACGGCTTCCCCCTAGAAATTTTTAGGCACATGCCTCTGAAATAACAATACTCGGGTTTGGTCTAAAAGATGTCCATTTTTCCTCTCGATTACTCCATTTTGTTGGGGAATTTTAACACATGAGGACTCATGAATTATTCCTTCCTTTTGACAATAGAGCGTAAGGGTTTGATTGAAATAGTCTCTGGCATTGTCTGATCTTAGTCTCTTAACACTTACACCAAACTGGTTTTTTGCCATTGAGAAGAAATTTGGAAACACAGAGCTCACATCAGATTTGTGTTTAAGCAAGAAAACCCAGGTGACTCAGGTACAATCGTCAATAAAAGTCACAAACCATCGTGCCCCAAACACATTAGAAACAGTAGCGGGATTCCAAATATCTGTATGAACAAGGTAAAATAGAAAAAGACTTCTTTTATTACTAATTGGAAAAGGTACACGCTTGTGTTTAGTAAGTTCACATACTTCACAATGAAGACTTTCAACATTAAGTTTCGTAAATAAAGAGGGAAACAAAGCTCTAACAATGTTAAACGATGGATACCCTAACCGAAAATGGTAAAGAATGACTTTTTCTTTATTGGATAACATAAACTCAGATATGAAAAAATTAGGAGATCTGGTTTTGAACACGTTTGATCTGGTTAGTTCCTCAAGGTAGTAAAGACTATCCCGCTCTCTAACATGTCCAATCGTCCTCCTCGAATCCTTTTCTTGAAATACACAATAACTGTTATAAAAAACCACATTACAGAGTACATCTTGTGTGAGTTTCTGTATAGAGACAAGGTTAGTGGATAATTTAGGAACATAGAAGACATTTTTTAAAGTTATAGATGGGTTGATTTGGACATCTCTTGTACCGGCTACAATTGTTAAGGATCTATCTACTGTGGCAATTTTCTTATTACTTGGATATGGTGAGTATGTGGAAAAAAATTTGAATGAATGGGTCATGTGGTCGGTGGCTCCTGAATCCATGATCCAAGAGTGCTTAAAGGGTATTTCCGAGGCATTTAATCCAAATGAATAAGGATGCTCACCTGAATACACCAAAGAACAAGTACCTATAGGTTTCTCCAGATTACTAAGGAATGATCTCACCCTTTCCACCTCCTCTTGGTTAAGACCCCTTGGTTCCTGCTTGGCCTATCCTTGTGTTGCCTCAGTAGCAGCATGAGCTTGTCCATTACCCCGTGGTGCACCACCTTTCTACCCTACTCACGACTAGGAGGCTTCCCGTGCAATTTCCAGCATTTCTCTCGAGTGTGACGCACCTTTTTGCAGTAGGTGCACCATAATTCATCATAACTTTGGGTCTTGGACTGACCATTCTTTCCACCTTCGAAAGTAGCCTTCCTTTTTAATCCTGCTGAATCAGTTTTGACACTTCCAACCACCATAGTTGAGCTATCTGTAGGAGACTCAAGCATCAGAGTCCTACTTTCTTCACTTCTGATAATGGCCACCACTTCATTGAAACATGGAACCTCCTGTTTTCCCAGAATTTGAATCCTGACTTGATCAAACTATAGATTTAAACCCACAAGGAAATCATAAACTCTATCTCGTTCAATAAA
Organism: Antiaris toxicaria; assembly: GCA_035233585.1. Taxonomy (NCBI): domain Eukaryota; kingdom Viridiplantae; phylum Streptophyta; class Magnoliopsida; order Rosales; family Moraceae; genus Antiaris; species Antiaris toxicaria. The sequence goes on along the minus strand of CP141154.1, from coordinate 108,903,818 downwards.
GTCCTTGAGTATTGCAATATCATCCGGACACTTAGTCTGAATCACCTTATAGTGATCAAGCTCTTGTCATAAGGATGTCAGTTGATGGGCATACCCAGTCATAGTCCTGCTTCCTTGTTTCGCAGCCATAGTTTTAACTTTTACTTCATACACCTGAGTCGCATCTCTAGCCTTAGAGTATGTCTATTGGATTGCATCCCAAATGTCTTTGGCTGTAACCATGAACATAACTATATCACTTATCTCTGGTATCATTGAACCCCATAACCATGCCATGATCATGGAATCCTCTTCGTCCCACACTTCAAACCCCGACTCACCTGGCTTCGGCCCCGTCCCCAACAAATGATCGATCTTCCCTTTACCTTTCAGAATCGTACGAACAAGTTGGGACCACTTAAGGTAATTATTCCCATCCAATCTGTAAGCAGCTTGAATGGCTTGCAATTCTCCTAATGGTTGGGTTCTATCTTCGTCGTGTAACAAAATTACTGAGTTTTTACCTTCTGACATTCTTCTCCTTTTTTTTTCCCCCCAAAACGACCTGTTAGGACCTGTAGTTTTCCTCTCCAGACCAAAAAATGACATGTCGTTTAGCTGATTAAAAAAAAAACGATGACTTGCATTTATTTCGTTTCTCTGTTTCTCCTTCTTCAACTCTGAAATCTTCACGAGAACTCCGGCACACCAAAAAACGCAGAAACTCAGGTGACCCTCGGCAGCGGTAGCGGCGACAGTGACCTTGAAATTGCAACCAGTTTTTTTTGTCGGGCTCTAGTCGCGTATAGATGCGAGGGTGGAGACGAGGAGGCTCTGCGATTTCGGCAATCAAGGGTAAACGACTGAAAAAAAAAAATTTTTTCTAGGCGATGAAGATCGTTGGGTAGAAGAAAAATGTTTTCTGGTGATGAAAACCAAGGGCGGCGGTGGCAATGAAGGCCAAGGAGGGGTACGGCGATGAAGGCCAGAAGAAAATGCAATGAAGGCTAATGACTGTAAGGAAAAAAATGCTCTGTTTTGATAGCAGGAAACAGAGTAAAACAGAGCCGGTTGCAATTTCCAGAAAAAAAAATCCTAAAGTTCTGATACCATAACAGATTTTTAGGGCTTAAATAAATGTGTATTGATCAGCTAATAGACTATATATATATACAAAAGATTATAGCACCAAATTAGAAAATTACTAACTACTCCTAACTGTAATCCCTAAACTTATGGGATTTACATATACACATGTTTTTCCACAGTTATTTGTTATGAAAAACCTGGAATGACTTCTCTAACGTATTTGATTATGTTACTGTTATTTTGTTTATTTGTTATGAAGAAGAATGAAAAATAACATTATTTTACTTTATATTCTAATGTGTAAGGTTATTTTCACTTTAACCTTATTTCTACCTCTTTTTTCATGTAATTGTTATGTTGTAAAAGTGAATTTTTAATATTCTAATGCATAAGGTTATTTTTACTTTTTGTCATATAATTGTTATGTTGTAAAAGTAAATTTTTATAATTTAAAAAAAGTGAAGTTTTAATAGTTAAATAAATTAAAAATTGTAATAATCAAATGATAAAATCAAAATAACAATCAAAATAATCAATTTTAAATTTAGCACTAGTTATATTTAATGTTAAATTTGTCATAAAAGTTTATTATTGTTTACATCAAAATGTTAAAATTTATAATTGATAGCATTTTAGTAAAGGTATTTGTAGTTCATGAACTTTTAATATTGTGCAACTTAGTCATTGAAAAAATTTTGATCAAATAGTTTAGGTTTCATGCCTTCGAAAATGTCTTCATGATATTTTCGCTATAAAGGAGAACTTTGTTGTAAAGCCACGGGCTAGGTGCAAATTACCAGCACGACATGGAAAAGTACGCTTTATTTGTGGAAATGAAAATTGCTCAAAAGTGGGAACTTTTTTTTTTTTTTTTTCAAGTAAAGTGGGAACTTCAATTTTATAACAGGTCACAAAATTTAGTACAAATGCGACATGGTAGATTTGGATTTTTGATTTGAGTAACACGAAAGATATTAAATCTAATTTTAACCTTAAATTATAAATATGATAAATTATTACCTGTTTTATAAATAAACGTAATTAATTAATAAGGTTATGTCTAAAAATTTACAATTAATAATTACCCCAGCATTATTCTTTTCGATTTCGCAACTTATTAGTGGATTTTGAGCATGGTGGATCTCTGTAATCTCCCAAATTAGCCATTGACATCCACTTGGGAACAGTATTATTATTATTAGTATTTTTTTTTCAGCGCAAGTTTATGGACGTGCAAGGTTGCTAAAATTTTGACTGGGGTAAAACTCCATCCTTGTATGGTCTATAGCCAATTAACTGACCCATCTCCACAGAACTAAACATGTAACGATGAAAAAACTGAAATTGAAATCTAAAGCTGTCAATGAAGAACCATTCCTCACGGCTCTACATATATATCAAATATTTACAAGGTCAAAAACTTCCGAGTTTACTCCCAGAAGAAGAGGCTAAGTAAGACTAGATGGCAACTGAAAGAATTGTAGAATTGAGGTCAATGTATATATACACTCTGGTACTCCTAATTAAAAAATGAAAGAACCGTCGTGATCGAATCAAAGCCCCAGAACCTCATGTGAATTGAAACTAAAATTTCCGGTCAGGACAGCGCTTATCGGGAAAGTCCAATTACTCCTAAAAGTAAAGTTGTTTATTTTCTGTACAGGAACCCCATCCTTCGGATGAGGGTGAATCAGATGATGTGGGAATAATTGTTAAATAAGGGACCCTTCTAGTTTACTTCAACGAAAGATCAAACCTCCATCATATACCCAGTTTACAAAGCTCTCCGAAAATTCAGGTAAGCCGCCATCGTGACCGAGCTCGGGATTTGTTTCCTCCATTCCCTGCTAAATCATATGAGAGAAAAGTCCACAACCATACAAGTCAAGATTATGCCAATGAAATATTTTACCACAGTGAAATTGTTTCTTTGGTCATGAGCAAACAACATATTAAAAGAGAGAGAAGTGGATTTTGAAATTCCAGTAAAAGAGTGGTTTTGCACAAATCAAGTAATACTCTTTTACAATGGGGGAGTAAATAGTGAAGTCAGCAATTCTTTTGTCAGCACAGACAACTAACAGGGACATTACAGCCTGAACTGCTAAAAGAAAATGCTCACCTGCGCAACGGAGCCACTTGTACTTGCAGTTCTAGTAAGCTCAATTTTTGTTCCCATCACAACATTTTCTGACGAAAGGCAGGCAGGAGACCTGTAGCCGTACAAAAGTGGAATTAGACATTTGAAAATAATGAAATTCCACACGACTAGATTTTTTTTTTTTTTTTTTGTGCTGGAAAATTCCACATGACTAAATGAGAATGAAGAAAACATTGCTGTTTTTATGTGTGTCAAAGTGTATGCAACCTAAATGAATCACGAGATTACCTGTCACATGTTTCTTCTTCACAAGAATTTCCGGACGTTGATAACCAGTCGGCATCCATAAAATTTGATAAGTTGCATTCATCATCTTCATCATAGGAGATTAGATCACGTTCAGGGGATTGTTCCTCTTGCATTAATCTAAGAAACTGCTTTCGAGACATTGAAGGGTAATACCTATAAAAAGATAATCCACATATCAGACAAACAAGTGGCAACTACAAAAGATCATACCCTGATAGACCTCTGATTTCACCACCAAGGCATTAACCATTGCACTAAACTGTATTTAGTGTTAAATTCTAGAATTTTAATAAAGGTAGCAATCAAAAGAAAGTGTTTAAACACTTACCTGCAATAAGAAAGATCATTCTCACAAATTGGAATCACCGGCGTGGAGTCTGAAAGACCTTTTAATTCTTGCTCTTTTTCAGACAAAGTTTGATTGTGTCCAGCAACTGTGTTTGCTAAAGGTGAGTCACTTTGAATATTGCCATCTGACAGTGATCTTTTCATAACCATCCTACAAATGTAGAGGATTATTTAAAACCTATAAAAGCAACAGCTTTCCTTGCAAGTTCTGTGTAGAAATAGCGACAATGTTTCTTCTTTTTCTTATAAACACCTTTTATACTTAAGGAATATACCATTCAACCGGAGATGAAAGGAGTTCTATGTTTACACAAGAATACTAATCTCTTTAGCAGTTAAGCATTTTAGACAATATTTGGTTGTAATTCATGAGAAACGGAAAAAGGTCAGAAACACAATCCAACAAATGCAACGAGAAGCCTACAAACACATTCGAAACTAGATTCAAAACAATTTAGCACAGTAAAATAATACATCAGTATCTGGAAATCCAGACAATTCCTCGAGAGTGGCAAAGCTTCCAGACTACTCCCTGGGGTTTGCAAAACTTCTTTGTCTTCATTACATGTCTGGAGACAAAGTCATCCATGCCCGCAAATTTACAAAACACAGCGTGAAAAATAACAAAAAAAGATTTATACACCTACAGAAAGCAATAACCTCATCAAATAAATGGGCGCACGAATCTCAAGCCACAGTTCCATTACTATTAATGATAACTGGCAACACCAAATTGCATACCTGACTATCTCATCAGCAATAGAGTCACGCTTCCCAACATTATGATGCTGGTCTGAACCCAACTCCCATATTGCAGGTTTTCCCGGTTGGGGTTGAAAGTGCCCCAAAAATCTGACAACATCCACGAACAAAACGTTAGAAGAATTCACTTCCTCATCGGTGCACCTAGTATCACTTTAGCTGATACCAGAGTTCTCAACAAATTAACTGAGTCAAGGACATATTTGACTTACACATTAATGGCATTTTGTTTTTCACCATCCCAGTAAGTATTATTACAATACCGTTGAAAAGTTCTAAAAATCTCTTGAGACTGAGTTGCTGGCTTCCATTGACCTCTTCTCTCAGAAAATATCTGTTTGGCATTAAGAATGAAAAATAACACAACATGAAAAATCTTAAGATAGAAAGAAAAATATTTTATTGAGCAAATAAAATGAAGATAAGTTGGATTTTGGAGTGTGTGGGGTGGAAAAAAAGAGATAAGTTAGTAAATAATGTTCAAGGAATTTAGGAGGGTTGAAGTTGCCTCTTCCAACATCCTGAATTAAGTTAAGGTTATGGGTCTAACATCTCCTCAGCGAGACTAATGTGAATTGATCAGTTGGAATCTAGACCATAATAAGATCTCATAATGCTTAGACATAAAAGTTTACATCCAGAACCTATAAAGACAGTAAATAATAACTTTTCAAGAAACATGAAAATTATAAGAGAAAACCTCCTTAAATTGTCTGTGGGTTGTTACATGGCATTTCTTGACCAGTAGAATTTATCTGTTCCGAGGATTTATGAATCATAAAATAATAAACCACTTGCAGCAAAGTCTAGAAAAATTACCTTATTGTGAGCTGCAGAACCACCATATTGAAATGAGAGGGTGTCACCCATAGTCTCATAAAGTCTCATTAGCTGATCAGCCAAAGGATCATCAAGATCAATTTTTCTGGATTTTACAAGTCCCAAAGTACGTAGCTGACTTGCCAGGGCAACTAGCCCATAGGAATATTGGGCAACATTTGTGCGGTCTAAACAGTCAATACAGTTGGTCCGTAGAACCCCTTTCTGAAACATTATGGGTTTTTCACTGTAAATTCCACTTGCATCACAATTGCAGCCACCATTACGAATTTCTATTTCCAGGTTATCAGAACTCTCATTTTGACTGGAAAGGTTCTCTGAAAAGAAGTCACTGCTATTTTTGTTCCTGAATCACACCACGTTTATAAAAAATAATAATAAAAAAAGGGTCAAAATAAAGCTACAGCGCTTCACTATGGACTTCAAAAGGATGCTCTGAACAGGTTATTGTGCGCTTGTAGACTAAACTGACTCAGCAATAAACGAAGTTAAACGTATACCAAAAGTGAAAAAAATAAAAAATAAAAAATAAAAAATGAAAATGAAAAGAGATTATGTAATTAGGTGGTGGCTTTTAATTAAAACTTACGCAAAGAAAGGAGTGTTTGGAGATTCCAGAGGCATTGAATTTGGTGCAACTTGACAATAGAAGATTCCAGTTAAGTTTAACGCATGTGCAGTTATCTTCCCAAGCTCTACCAAGACACTGGTCGCCTTGCTGCAAAAGTGCAAATTCTTTCATCCCATTCACATTCTAAAACAACAGAAGTTCTACTAATTATCTTGGGGGGAAAAGGATGGAAAAAAGAAAGTACCATCTGGAATGTTTGTGTAAATCCCAATGAAAAAGCCTAAGGTGATTCTCCTTTTTCAAACTTCTGTTTATAACTCTAACAGCATTTGCAAATTCTGCACGCAGAACTGTCTCCCTCGGCTTCTTCTCGCGAATCTGTTGATTACAATCAGTTTTAACAACAGGAAGGTAAAATGAGATGTTGACAAAATTTATATGCAAGAACATAAAACAACAAAGGCTGGTGGAAGTCCAATATTTGATTCTTCAAGCACGTAGAAAATTTACCTTGATCAAATTCAAAATAAGAATTGGATTTCCGTATCTCTTCACAAGATTCTCAAAATGAAGTCTTGTGGCCTCATAGTTAGGGTCATCTTTTGATACTAAGGCGGACAAAAAGTACAACTTTCAGAAAAATATGCAAAAACTACCACCAAAAAGGAAAAAGGAAAGGTTTTTGAAAGTTCATACTATGAATATCAGGTCTAACAATTAGAGGCGACGTGTCTTGGGACCAGAAAAGGGGAATTGAACCACGAATCTGTACAACAGAACTTATTTGCATTGGACATCCTTCAGAAGCATTCTCAAATACAATCTGTTCCGTCTCAACGTCATTAGCTACTCTACCCTTCTCATTTACACCTCTTTTTAAGAATCTGCTCCAGCAAAACGAAAATCAAATTAGAAATTATTGTGCAAAAGAAAGTAGTCTAGAAAAGACATGCAGCTTTTCAAAACATCAATTCCAAAACGAATATATCTATATATATATATATATATTCAAAAGCATTTGCTAAGTTAGACAGGAAGTAAAAAGAAAAGTCTCAAGCCAAGATGATATTGGGAAGAACTATCCAAAATTAACTCCATGATCCATTAACCATTTGTAGGTCCAAATGTATGGATAGTTCAACAATGGGGAAGTCAAATGTACTAGACGCATATAATTTAAAGAATGTAGAATAAAAACTATAACAAATCCATAGGAAGGAAGAATGCAGCCAAACCTGGTGCCTGCATAATGACGTGAGCGTCTTGCGATGAGGGTAAACTTAAACTCCCTACCAGATACAGATAGGTCAACCTACATATAGTGTAAAATAAAAACATAAGAACCATTCAGAACAATTTTAGTTTGCTGTAGGAAAATGCAACATTATATCCTGGAAATATTAAGGAGTGTACAAAGCCCGCTTCATTACTACCCTGTCAAAGCTAATTTGACTACAAATAGTTGAGATCCTTTCACTTTCTGTGAATCATAAAAGATGAATCACATGTTATGAAACATAGGGGAATATCAAAGATGCTAATATCTCTAGATAATTTATGTAAATGAGTTTACCGCCACATGGTAATATCCAAACTAGAAGTTACTCAACATACAAGAATGACACCCAATCTTTCATAAATGTTAAAAATAGCATCTTTCCCTTGTTTATAACAACAACTTTCCCTTGTTTATTTTATTCTCTTTCAAACCACATATAATCAGTACAATTGAATTATCCATGTGTGATACCTGTTTAAAGAAGCCATACACTAAGGCAACTGTCCATAAAGTATTCTTGAGACTACTTCGGATCTCTCGAGTCAAGAACTCATTCCAAACAAACATTGTTTCATAAACGAAATCTCCTGTCTTATAATCTCTCAAATTCTTTTGGAGACTACGCATGACAGGGTATGAGTAGCTAAAATAGAAATCTTTTGTGAGATCCACTGTGCATAGAAGCTTCTTGTATCTAAGCCAACAAGGGAAAAGAAGAGGAGAGAGAGAGAGAACAATATTAGCAAAAGGAATTGAATAATGCAATAAAAAGTAAAATATGGTAATGAAGCAACTGCATGAATTAAATTTAAAATGGAAAAAATAACCAGAAATAACAGAAAGAAAGCGATTTTCCCCAGCAAAACCCTCACAATACCTTGTCTCATTCAACACATGTTATTTTTACATCACAACAGCAATGGAGTTTGTCCCTGTAAATTAGCAGTAAATGAACCGAAAATAGCCTAATGAAATTTTATTAACAATCACGGGTCCAGTAATTAAGTCACAATTGACTTAATTAAGATTAGGAAGATGTGCTATGTGTTTCATCTTAGGAAGAATAACTAAAATACCAGAAGAACATGAGCCGGTATGAATGGGGAAGCCCACATCAGTACTTTCACATTCAAGGTGTATCAACAAATACAGTACAAATTTTACCTCCTCAGCAAAGAAGCTGTCTACTGCTGACTGATGAGATGAAACAAAACTATTTTCCCCAGAAAATTTAGTTCTAACCAACAGTATACCACACCATGACACAATTCTAAGTACATTTAGATAATGGCTAGTTCTAGATGCTACTCTCTTGTTTCTCAATAAAAGTACCATATATACATTACATTTACATGCAGAATGGACAAAAGACCTGTTCTCATCCTTAGAATAAGGCAATTTTGACCGCACTGTAGAATTTGGTACTGGAATCATCTTGCTCTTAGAAATTCCATATATCGTACGGCCACAAATTGCTCCAAGCTTCCTTCTTTGAGTGATAACAAGCATGTAATAAGGTCCCAAAAATCTCACGAAGCCTAGAACCAGATGATAACACCTTTAGTCCAAAATGAAGGGGAAAAAATAAATTTGTACAGGTTCGAAACATTCAACAGATCATACCAATGATTCCATAACAAACTGTGATAAGTTTAAGTCCACCCACGGCCTTGTTTCCTTCATGTATCCGCCTCAGAAGCTCATAGCATTCCTGTTCTGAATATGTTGTCGGATCTTCAACCATGTTTAGCTCAGAAGGCTCTGTCCTGTCGATTTTCAACACTCGCCAAAATGTCCTGTTCTTGTCTCTTCCAATCATATAATAGTTCTGTTTGACATTTTACCAATTCGTTAACAACAACGAGCGAACTCAACAATCTCCATGAAAAGATAGGAAAAGGACACCAAAAAAGAAAAGGGAAAATTTTGTTTTTAGCTGGCATTTAACACCACGGAGCACGGTAATCATGTTTTAGTGAAAAAAAAAAAATCGAAAAGTTCAAAATTTCGGCATTTACACTACTGTACCATCCACGTAGAACTGATAAAGATTTCTACGAACTGTGTTTAATTAGTTTCTTAAACTTGTTCGATTCATATATTAAAAAAAATCATCAAGATTGATGGAAAAAAAAACTGCTTTAAAACCACATGAATTCACCAGAAACACAACATGAAATCGAAAATCAATTGGATTTAGTCATGTCAACACCAATCAATAAAACAGAAAATTCCAACAAAAAAATAAAAGACAATAAAAAATTTAGCAGAAAATCTGACTACGAACATAACAAGGAATCACGCATATCGCATGAAGAAAGAGAGATAAAAGTACCGAGGGAGTTTCGTATAGTCTGAATTTCTTCAAATAGAAAGCATTCTGCTTCGGTATCTCATCGAGACAGCTATGGAGGTCGGATTTCCGATTCGGCGTCTCGTCGAGACAGCTATGGAGGTCAGATTCCTGGTTCGGCTTCTCGTTGACGCAACCATGGAGATTCTCCGCAGACGCCATGATTTCAGATCACCCGAGCTCTCAAGGTGCTCGGGAGGTTGCTATGCTTTAGAAAAATCTTAATAAATTCTTATAAATTACACAAACTCTGTCAAGCACAGAACCTCCGAAAATCCTGAATCTATACATACACGCCGCCTATATCTATACATACACATATACAAACAACAATGAGAGAGAAACCCGAAATCATCAAACAAAACAACACAAAACAACAACAAATACAGCAATTCACGAAAAAACGAAACAGTTTTGCAAGTGATTCAAGAAAACGAGAAGCGAAAAAAGCTCGGAGAATGACCAGAGAAAAATTTTAGAGAGGGAGAGAGAGAGAGGAGAGAGAAAGTTCAGATCGTCGGCCGGGATGCTGATACAGGCATCTACAGCTTTGGCTTCCGTATCCACGCCAAAAAAATAAAAATAAAAATAAAAATAAGAAGGAGAAAAATATGTGTATTTATATATGGAGTAATAAACCAAACCTTTTTTTTTTTTCTTTTTTTTTGAACGCAAACCAAACCAAATTGACGTACGTAAAATCGAATCAAAAGATTCTCTCTATAACCTTTTTTAGTTTTTTTTTTTTTTTTCACTCGAAATTATTTGTTTGATTTAAAAATAATAATAATTATCTAGTGTTTGACTGTATCAAATTCTACATGAGTCACTGGGATAATTTCGGCTTAAACACGGTTGGAAGTCGGTAACTAATTTTATTACATGAATAATTATATAATCATTTAGTTAAAATTTGATTTATATAATCAATCGTATTATAGGTATCAACCCAAAAAATATATTTCAATAAAATATATAAAATCATGTCAAGTAAAATATTATATTAATTAAATATGTAATGATATTAATAAAGAAAAATAAAATGAAAAACAAATAAATAAACATATAAACTGAATTTATAAAATATGAAGTTTGAATTCATATTTGTATTTGATCAAGATTTTATTGAAGGAAAATAAAATGAATAATGAATAAATAAATATATAAATCAAATCTATAAAATATGGAGTTTGAATCATATTTGTATTTCAAAATAATAATACTAATAAATATTTTACAAGGTTACCAGGGTTTGGCTAATAAATTGGTGTTAGTCCAATTGATGATGAGGTATATAAAGGACAGATTCCAAATTTATATTTTAAGAACAATTAGTAATGTATTATAAATAAACTAAATCATATATATCCTTCATGAATGTAAAATTTATCTCTCTTTTTTTTTTTTGGAATTTATCTAATTTTTTACAATCATTTTTTATTTTTTTTTTCAAGCAACCTTTAGAAAACACACCAAAAAGAAAATGACTAGCATAGTCAATGCGGAGACTCAGGCAAAAACCCAAATATATTTATCTTTTCCCAAAATTGGGTGACTTTCCAAATAGTTTGGGGAGAAAAAAAAATACTAACATGTTAATAATCATTATTATGTGATCCAATATTATATATTTGATGAAGTTAAAAAATATACATTCTATTTAATTATTTATTAATTTTTCATTTTTACCGTTTTGGTATTTTCTTTCTCTATATTGAGAAGTATTCGGAACTTTTCCAACAAATTATTGATTTCACAAATGGAATAAAATATAAAGTAATACCAAACAAGATATACGGGATACAGTGAGTGGGAATATGCTAATATACCTTTCTTTGCTCAACTTGCTAGCTTGCTTGCAAGCGATAATTATTGGTCCTTATCTATTTAAAGTAATTAAATATAGGAAAATATAATTAGAAAGTTATTAATTATGGAGATATATACATTTATAATAGTGGTAGAGACCATAATTTTACTTTTTATTTTTAAATATCAATCTAAATGTGAATTTTCATTATTTGATTGATGGGTTTTTACATAATTGTCACATTAAGATTAAAAGATTATATTTATCAATAAAAAAAAAACAATTCAATCATATAAATTATATTTAATAATTAAGATTAAAATTAGTATTTTAATATATTCATTTATTCATGAATCTGGAATTTCTGATTCCTTCTTATAAGCCTCTACCTTACTAATTTATAATTTCTATTTGTGTGATAATTATTCGAATTTACATCCAAGTTTTTTGATTGGAATATTTTTTTTTTTTAAAAACAGCTCGTAACAAAATTTAAGTTCTCAATGATAAGGATACAAAGCTGGCCCAAATTTTAAACCCGCAAGAAATAGGTTAGCAAAATTTGATGCTAAATCAGTGATTTATTTAACCAACAAAAAATATAATCCGAATTTTTTTCCTCCTTAATGAATGAACATTATTGCTTTACTAGTGTGTGATGTGCATTTCAACTTTCTTTTTCCGTTCATCTATTTTGTCGGCAATCTTTGAGATCCAAATCTTTTTAATTTCAAATAGCACCAGAATGGCTACATTTTGATCCAAATTTACGGGGCCATAAGCGTTACATTTTTCACTGTTTCGTTTTGAAACGTAAAACGAATGGATTTACTATTCGGGGGAAAAAAAAAAAAAGAGCGAATGAATTTTATAAAAAGAAAAAGAAAAAAAAATCTAATGGATGATTTAAAATCTATATATATTGTAACGGACTATTTGACGATAAAGTTGTTAGGTTATGCTTGCAATTGTATTTATAATTCTAATAAATAGTGATTGTACGTATAATTTTATTATGATTTCATATCTGACTTCATATATAATGTATATGATTGGAATCTCTCATCTTCAAATTTGGAGAAAAAAATTATGCTGAAGGCCATATCACCTTATTTTCTATGTTTTGTTTATACTATTTTAAAAAAAATAGTTTTTAGGGGAGCCCTTTTTTTTTTTTTTTTGGAAATCTTGACTATACTTTTATTTGACGGTGCATAGAAAATAAAATCATTATTTTTGTTTACCTGTCGTAACAAATTTGATCACTAAACTGCAAATATTCATGACGACAATTCTTTAATCACATCACTAAACAAATTTAGTATTCATAACATTATTATCTTTTTCCTTCCCTTCCTGTTGGTAGATATATATTTAAGACATGCTATTAGTCAATAGGAGAAATAAATGTACATTTAGAAAGAAAAAATGATGATGACCAAAAAAATTTTTTTTCTATGACAAAGACCGATAGCCTGCATTTAAAAAAAAAAAAAAGTCTCTATTTTAAGTTTTATAATCTTAAATTAAGATTATATTTTATATTTTATAATAAAATTAATCAAAATTATTGTTAAATTATATTTATAATCACGATAACGTGTATATTTGTTGTATAAGTATTTTGTGGCTTACATATAATGCAGGAAAAGAAAATGTAAATGATTGAAGCGCCCACGCTAAAGCCATTTAGTTGACCCTAATAACATAGGTAGTTGACGAAGAAGTGGCGTGTGATTTTTCAAGGAAAAAAAAAAAAAGAAGAAAAGAAAAAGAAAAACAAGGTGCGTGGTTAGAGAGACGAGAATGCTAGTTTTTTTTTTATTATCTTCACACGTTCAAATCCATAATTTCATATTCAATTTCACAAATAGGCCCACTTTTACAGCTTTTTTTTTTTTTTTTTTCCTTTTAGATGACATCCCTTTTTTATTTTTAAATGTGTGTAACAGTTTTTTTCTATATTTTTTCTAACAAATTTTTTATTTCCCTACGCGATAAAAGGTATTAACATGAAAAACATGCCTAAATTGAAAAAAACTCTAGCTTTGCACAAAAGGGGAAAAAGAAAGAGTACGGTAGTTAAGACTTGGTGGTGAAAAGCTCTTTGTCCATCCATGAGTTTATTAATGTAATACTTTTTACTTTTTATTTATCTTCTTTTTCTCAAAATATTAAGTTTGATTGAGTTTAAAGCTTCAGCATAAATAAATTCAAAAAAAAAAAAGGACAAATAAATTTATCAACTTCAAACTTACACAAGTCTTTCTTTATCTAATGTTTTAATTTGGGACAATAGGAATATACTTAGAGTATCTCTAATATAATATTAAATCAGTAAATGTAAAATGAGTGCAAATATAGAATTTTTTGTCAAATAAAAATTGTATGAAGGTACACTTAAAATTTAAGAAGTTCCCTAAAAAAAAAATTAAGTAAAAAAGCTCAAGTAGTATCCCAATGTGTCCACCATCTGCCATATAATTACAAAAAACCATAATTAAATGCAATCATCATCCTATTGCAGCCAAGCTTGCCTCCTGAAAATTGGCAATTCTTTTTGTTCTGCTAAAAATGATTAGAATAAAACTGAGTCATTATCTCCTTTTAAAAGCTCATTTAGTGTATGAATCGATTTCAGAATTAAATAAAATTTTTAAGTTCAAATTGGTTGACTTAATTAGAAGTTTTATTGACTTAAAAAAAAAAAGACAAAATTAATACTAAAAATTTAGATTTAGACTTTCTAACCAATCGAGTCCTAAATCAGTCTATGTATTCTTGGTCTAAAAGGAAAAAAGAAAAAAGAAAAAACCATCTCCTTATAAAACATGAATTTTGTGGATACAAGTTTTGTACAAGGATTAAAGTTAAAATTCGGAGCAATTTCGTTAGTCCCCTCGAAGGTCAAATAAAAGATGAAGAAGCTGTTAGAGAAATTTAAAAATAAATAAATAAACAAATATAAGGACGGCAATTAATAAGTTTGCTTGCCAAATCGCCATAATAAATCAATAAAGAATATTATTCAACCAACCAAGCATGAATGACTTTGGTTGGGGGGTGGACAGCACATTTACACATGAATTTATATACCCTAAGATGGGGTTAGCTGGATCCACGGTGACCACTTCCAAGTGCTTTTGCAATTTAATTTCTATCTTACCTGTTTTATATACACACACGCACACAAATTTAATTTTACATCTTAAAAAAAAATCTAGAATTCTATGGTACTATAGGAAAAAGGCTCGATCACGAATTGGCAGATTTTGTATTAAAAAATTTCAATTTTATGCATATATTTTTTAGCATAATTTTGTTAACCTAAAGTTTAAAAAAAATGTGTACAATCGAATATGATATCATTTTATATGAAGAGGGATTCGGTTTATATATATATATTTTTTATTTTGTTTCTTTTTCCATTTGTCTCAAATAATATTATGCAATGAATTTAATTAGAATAGTGTTAGGGATATCAATTTTAATCTTAATTTTTTTAGTACTAATTCATGTATCATATTTTTATTGAGAGATATTATCAATTAATGTAATAATACTTTAAATACTTACTAATAAAAAAAACAATTCACATATTATATAGACTGATTCTCAAAAATTAAAATTAAAATTAATTTTTTTAATATTTTTTACTTAACTA
This sequence comes from Antiaris toxicaria, assembly GCA_035233585.1. Lineage (NCBI taxonomy): Eukaryota > Viridiplantae > Streptophyta > Magnoliopsida > Rosales > Moraceae > Antiaris > Antiaris toxicaria. The sequence continues at coordinate 108,888,713 of CP141154.1, read as the reverse complement.
ATATAATCTTTTAATTAATATATCATAAAATTATTTTATTTAATTAATATGATTTTTTTAATCAATGTGTCCTAATATTATTGGAAATAATGTAGTTAGAGTTGACTCGGATAAAGAGCTCCCTTCCCAAGCCCACAGAGATTGCATTCTACGATTGAGGGGATGAAGGGGATCAGGTCCTATGGTGGGATGAGAAGACGATGTCAAACGTGGCAAGATCTTAGATGGAGATAGCTGTGGGAGTGACGTGGCATATTATTATTATTATTATTATTATTGTTATATAAATGGAAGGGACGTTTAATCTGAACCACGTGAAAACGTGTAAATCGTCATTTGGTGGGCGTTGGGTTTGATAGGGACACCACGTGTCTTGTCTGGAGTTGGTCAAAGCAATCATTTGGCAATATTAAAGGACCCAATCACCAGAGGCCGTTCTGGTACTGTTCCCGCGGGCGGCGCCCAAATTGCCTTTTTTGTTTTTCTTGCTAACACGCTTAAAGTTACTTGCCAAATTTTCAACCAATTTCTTTTTTTTTTTTTTCCAATTTTAATTTTTACAAGAAAAAAAGAAGAAATTTGGATCATTGTGATCATTGTGACATTTAAGCGGCGTTTGACAAAAATTTTACATTTTAATTATATTCAAATGTAATATAATTTTATAATAAATGTAAAATTTTACATTCAAATACAATCTTTTTCAACAATGTTATGAAAACAATTACTATTCAAATATTAACAATTACATCAATTTTTTAACTTCACTATTTATCTTTATTTTTACCAATCACATCAACTTTTCAACTCTAAAATACTTTTTATCTAAACACACATTTCATTCAAATACAAAACCAAATACTTTTCAACCAAATACAACATTTAAAAAACGAATTGTATTCAAACGCAATGCGTTTAGTAAACGCCCCATTAGTATTGTTTTTAAAATATTTTTTTATTTTTTAAAAAGTTAAAAATAAAAATATTTTGATAATTGTATTAGGATCATTGTGAAATTATGCTTTGTATTGATTTTTGAGTGTGAATTTTTTAAAATAACAAAAAATAAATTATTAGTCATAATTAAAAAAAATTCTTTGGTAATAGATTTTGTGATGAGGGACAAGAATAGAAAACATTGGTGGTTTGATACCTAGGTGACAACAACGGTGGCTACATGGAGAAGTAGTGGTGATGGTGGTGTTGTTTTGGATCAGGTATGACTACGATGGCAACCCCAAAAACACGAAACCCTAGCACCGTCGATGACCCCCAAACTTGTGAGCTGATGTTCTTTGTCACTGTCAATGTCGCGATGTGTTTCTCGAGCGTCTTCTTCATGAGAGTTGGGTCGTGAGTCCGTGGTTGTCGTCATTATCAGTTCATAGTCGTTGTCCTTTCGTTAGAGATAGAGGTTGTCACGATGGTTGTCTTCGCAAAATCTGGGTTACAAGTCCACAACCATCATTATAAAGGGGTGGTCGCCGTCGTTGTTAGTCCATGATCATTGCCCTTCGCTGGAGATGAAGGCCATCATCGAAGATAGTCATTGTTATCAAAGCTGCAAAAGCAGAGAGAAAGAGAGAGGAGATAGGGAGTGAGAAAATGAAAACAAAAAAGTAAAAAACAACTTTTTTCGATTTCAAAAACCAAAAAAAAAAATGAAAATGGTATTTTCAAAATGGTTTTGAAAATGTTGAATAAATAAAAGCTATTTTGATATCGTTTTAATTTTTTGAATTTTTGAAAATGGAAAAAAATTCTCAAAAATAAAACTAAACACCCCCATAATATTTGATAAAATCTTGCTTTCCGATCAATTTCTTCTTCCATAATCTATCTAACATATAGCATTGGCGAAATTTAAAAAATCTAACAACTTGGGTTTAGGGCACAAACATGACATTCCGTGAAATGAAGAATAAAAAAAAAAAAAAAGGAAAATTATAATAAATAACAGCTTTCTCTCTCTCTCTCCCTTATGCATAGTTTAGGGTTTGTTATGCATTGTTTACCATGGGGGCCAGAGTTTGTTGGCGGCGTTTGGCCAGTCTTGGACTCCTAGCCCTAGAGATGGGAATCTTGGCACATTAGGTAGACGTTAGAGGTGCAATGGAGGCGACACTTTGGTGAGTTGGTCAAGTGGTGGTGTTAGGCACTTGAAGTATGGGTGAACATCCGGTGGGTTGGGTGTTTTTTGATAATTTTTAATCACCCCAATCAAGTTTGGGTGGGTTAATTTCAAATTTAACCTACCTAATTAACCCAAAATTTAAAATCAACCCACCTAATTAAATTTTGGGTGGGTTGAGTGGGTTAATTGGGTTGAACATAATTAAAAAATAAAAAATAAAAAAGGCTAATTATTCAACTTAAAATAAGAAATACTTTGAAAAGAAAGATAATTTTTAGCATAATATTAGTGTTATAAACCTCCAAAATTATCTCATAAGTCATAAACCGATATAAAAATAAAATATATAAAAAACAAGTTTAAATATAAAAGTTGTAAACTAACAAACAAATAATAATAAAATTTTATGTAATATAAAATATAACTAATTGTCAAGTAATTAATGTAAAATATAAGACAAATAATATATATTATAAGGTATGAAATATATTTATTTTTACATATTAATAGATTAGGTGGGTTTGGGTTAAGTTGGATTTAAAAAAACTCAACCCAAACCCATCTAATTAATAGTCGAGTTTGGTGGGTTGGGTTGATCTCTTAATCGGGTTGGTCGGGTTCAGGTTATAATGGGTTAGGTTGGGTGGATTTGTCGGGTTTTTCAGGTTGTTGGGTTTTTTGTTCACCCCTAACTCAAAGTGTATGGGGCCCCTGCTTGTAGTGGATTTTAAACCCCTTGCTGGGACGGCGTTGGGAGAGGAGAAAGCAAGGCTAGGTTTCATTGGAGAGGGTCCTTCTAACAAGACGCATGATTTGGATGGTAGGAGGTAGCGGCATGTGCTATCCACACGTTGGCACGGTGGAGACTCCATAATGGTTGATCCAGATCGATGACCGTTAATTCCATTCCATCTATAGCTGATGGTGGCTCCACTTGCAGTGTTTGGATTTCCTTTCATTTTTTTTTCTATTTTTTTGTAGTAGGTTTTTTCTATGTAATGATTGTGCTTTGAGCGCCTATTACATGCTTGTTTTTTTTGGTTTCTTTTGGTTGGTTGTTTGTTTATAATAATGGTAGTGGTCTTCCAAACCAACCTATCTTATTGTTTGGCTAGTTCTTGACTGGTGGACGGAGCTTGCTCTTGACTCACCCTTTATAGGAGCTTTGCTTCTTTGTTGGGATAGGTGGATGTTTCGGCATTCTTCAAGTAGGTTTTGTTTTTGCATGTTGTCTCGTTGGCTATAAGTACTAAAAAGCCCAAAAAATATTGTTGACTCTGGATGATGTTTTCTTTTCTTTAATTTCTTAGTCTATGATAGAAGTTATTAAAAGCTTTGTAAGAGTTGTTAGTATTTTTGATAAATTTTAGGACACCTTTTTGAATTATCACTAACTTAGGATAAATTAATAATGCATCGATTGATTTTTTTTTTTTTTTTGGCTACTTGCATCTATTGAAATTTAATTGACTATTAAGTGCTTTGAGCTCCACAGTGATGGCTTTAGTGGGAATGGGTTGTTCGTGGAGTAATTATCAACGTGGTCGGGGAGGGACTTTTTTTTAATGCTAATTGTTTGTTTAAAATAAAAACAATGTTGTTTTTCCTCTATAAGTATTGTGTTTTGTTGTTATATTTTTATTTATATATATTTTTATAATAGAGGAGGTTTCTCCACACTGTTATATTGGTCATATGTCTAATTTGTTATAATTAGTTGTATGCAGTGTTGGGTATGATCTTTTTGCTTTGCGTCTCTTGGTCTTAATTGATCGAAATTCTTTTTTGATTATAGTTGTGATATTGAAAGAGTTATCTATATAATTGATGTGTCTTTTCAATTTTTTGTTGTTAAAATTAGTGCACATTTTATATGCACTTCATTAGAAACTATTAGTATAACTAGATTGTAATTGTGATTAAGTTTTTTTTTTTTTTTTTTGTTATAAGGTCATTCGATCAATACAGATGTCTGTACTTTCCTGATGTGGGATATAATTATCCTTTTTCAAGGAAATAAAAAAAGCATCAACTTATATGTATACATATGACTGAGCCTTAATAATATTTCCAACATGTCTGGTAATTAAGAAGAAAATAATAACAGTAATCATTAGAACATGGTGATAAATGATGCAACTGCAAACTACTATACTTTAAATATCTATTCACGAAGACATACAATGGAAACATTTTTAGAGGCTTTCTTCTAAGGAAGCTTTAAGAGTCAGGTTTCACGTTTTTAAATACTTGTATGTGATAACCAAACTAAATAAAATAATCAACACGCATATGTTACATCTTATTTAATCATAAGACTCGTGAAATTTGAAAGATAATATCATTGATACTATTAGATTAAAAAAAAAATCATTAATACTGTACAATGATTTCCTCTCAAAGTTAAAAAGGAAAATATATATATATATACATATTGTTAATGTTAATTACTGATCTATGTCGTATTTTTTTTTTATTAAGGAAGCATTTTTACATCTTCCAAAGAGGATTTTAACTGCATGATAATTTGTTAATTTTTCATTAATCACATAACTTACTTTTACTATTTTTATTTTATTTTATTTTTTTAATTGAAAATGATTTATAAGTGTCAACTTAACTTAAAATGTTATTTATAACATTTTCCTTCCATGCTCGTTTGAAAATGAGTTACAAATAAAATCTCTCATTGGATAGCACATGTTGTTTGTAGTTACGATTTCTCTGTCTCTCTCCCTCAAACTTTTCAAATACTGTGGTTTCCCTTTGTCTAGGACTTCCGCCACCATCATCATCAATGAAGACTCGGTTAGAACACATTAGTGCGACAGTGCCAATATCATGGTTTGATGAAGTCATGGCTAGCAAGGATGATCGATGATAAGCAATCTGAGATCTTATGAGACATTGGTGATGTGATGGTTAGTAACAATTTCTTATCTTTAATTGAGCCCGATTGATATCCTCTAAGTAATGGAGCACCATGAAGTAGTTGTTCTATATAGGCGAAAATTTTACAATCAATGTTATTTTCTATTTATGTTTTGTTTTTATGTTTGTTTTTGTTTTATAATAAAGGAGAAGTTTTTACATCACCGATTTATATTTGTGTTTATGTTTCGTTTAAGTTGCTCTCTAGTAGTATCAATCTGTTAGTTCTGTTAGTAATAAGGTTGGACAGAGTTTGTTACGGCTTTTGTACTGTGAGTGACTGTCTCTCGATTAATTGATATATTCTATCGATTATAGATATGTTTTTAAAAAAAGCTTTATACATGTTTAATTATAAAACTGTTGAAGAATTCAACGAATTTTTTCATTACAGGTCTCAATTTACGTTCTCTTTACTAAGTTTTATTCAATAAAATAAAATCGATCCTAATTAAGAATAGTATATTTTGTATCACAGATTGTTTAATTTTTGATATTTAAAAAAAAGGGAAAATGAGTTACAATCTATAAAGTCTTGCTCTTGGACAAAAAATAGTGTCACGTGGCGCAAAAAAAAACAAAGGGAAAGAAAATTTTGAGCAAGTGTGAAATGTGTTCTGATTGGGCAGCCAGTTGTATTATGAATGTGGCTTGGCAGTCATGGTGGGTGTGTTGTAGTGGGACAATCATGAAAAAGACCCCAGCTGTTTACACACACACACACACTCATATATATATATATATAGAGAGAGAGAGAGAGAGAGAGAGAGAGAGCAATAATTGAGCAGCTAGATTATATTTTATTATAACGTGGGATTATCACTATAAGTTGTGTGAATTGTGAAAGCGTAGTATTGCAAAAGAAAGCTTTTTATTTTATTATTTTCAATTTTTTTGAGGGCAAAAAGAAAGCTTCTTAGTGATTCTAACCAAAGCTCTACTGTTGGATCCCAGTTCTTGGATTCTCCACCTCGTCCTTTTCTGAGCATCTAACTTTTCTTCTTTTTCCTTGTGGTATACAGAATATTATATAGTAAAACTACATAAAAATACCATATTTATAAAATACAATATAAATCGATTGATAAATCACAATTAATAAAAAATATGATAAAATATCAAAATTGAATAAAATTCCAACTATCTAGAACCGTATCCAATTAATATATAGAATATCTATATAAACCTGATAACAAATTGATTTAGATGTAATATTTTTCAATAAATATTCTTCACATTAATAAATCGAATAAATCTGACTGTTAACTTTGAGATATTTTCTTTATATAAATGTATTGACTCTATGAACTGCTCGAACTATGTTTCTAAAAGTAAGAATATGCACTCTCACTCAGACACTAGTCGTCTTTATCTTTATTATCAACTCGTGGTATAAATTCTGCCAATTCATATTCGTATTCCTTATCCTCCATGTCTCCTGACCCTTTCATGCGAATACTAACAAAAGTAGCCTTTCGAGTGGAAGTTTGCACATTTGGGCAGTTGTGATTATTGAGCAATAATTTTCTAAATTTGTCATGCATATAGATGTATACACTTTATTTTCCTCATTTTTTGGATTAAAATTTAATTTCCTCATTTTGTTCTATATCGATTATTACCTATGTCTATGTTTTCCAAGACTAAAAAAAATAAAAAGGTAATAAAGATAAATAAAATTAAAGATGTTTGCTTTAAACACGCAATTTCTGATGTTGTTGTCGCTTTCACTTATTATTTTTTCTATCACCGTTACTGTTTATATATATATATCATTTTCATTGAACCTCTTTTTCTTGTTGAATAATGGCCAATGAAAATTCATAAAACACCTTTTAAAAAAATTGAATACCACTTCTATTTTTCATAATTTTTTATTATAAGCACAAATAATGGAAAGCAATAAATTACTATGTGACGCCCCCTACGTACGTTACCATACCAACCAATCGAGCTCTGACGCCGACCGCGATGGTTGGCAACCTCGTGGGTCGTCATCCTCTTACTTAACATACTTAACTTTCCCTTCTTAAAGTTCTCATTTAAAGCGGAAGCAATTTCTATAGCAAATTTTTTTTTTAACTTATATATTATACCTATTTCTATCATACTCTTATAACACATATTTCATAACTTTCTTTCTTTCATCTTCCTTTTTGAACGCTCAGTGAAAGACTCATGGTAGTACCATACCCTCGCCCAGTCCCTTGGCACGTGCAGATTCGTCCGTTGTCCATCATATTACTTTAACTAACATGTTACTTATCTGCAATATATAAACAACTAATGAGCTAAATGCTCAGTAAGTTCAAACATACATTCATTAACTTATAAATACTAGTAATATATGTTATTACTAGAATATGTGACATCACGTATATACACATCATATACATCATCTATACATATTCTCGAAACATAACATATTATGTGAGCTTCCTCATGCTCATTTATCTCTTCGCTAATCATTCCCATCATTCTATTGATAATCTCTTATCATTCTATTCTAATTTCTTCTTTTCTTTTCTTCTCATTCCTATCATTCCTTAAATTTCTATTCTAAACCTTTATAACTTCTCTATCGCTTTGTCATCATCTCTTAACATTTCATATCTTAAAAGCTAGTAACATATACACTAGCATAACATCACGTGAAAACGTGTCATTCACATCACATCACATATATAATTCTATTATGTTCTTATAAACTTCATTTTGTTATTTATTCATTTTTCATCGATTTCATTATGTCGTTCTTTCATATCGTTCGTTTCTTTTCTTATCGTTCTTTACTTTTCTTTTTTTTTTTTCGTATCATTTCTTTTCTTTTCACGCTCTTTTCATCTCTTTTCTTTTCATGCTCTTTTCCTTTCTTTTCTCGCTCTTCTCTTTTTCCTTTCTTTTCTCGCTCTTCTCTTTTCCTTTCTTTTCTTTTCTTTTCACTCTTCTTTCGTTTGTTTTCTTTCCACTTTCCTTTGGTTGGGCCCGTTGTTGGACGTACCTAGTTGCGCGCGGACAGTGGGAGGAGGGGGAGCTACCCACCAACCTACCTCACAGTCACATAAAACCTCACATTCGGGACTGGTCCAATCTATAATCTACCACACCTTCGGGGTAGCGCCACATCTACGCGGAGGATATAGACCGGAAGTCTCGACCTTGTAGGGAGACCGGTACGCCAACAACTTAAGTTTTCAGTCTTATTATCTTGTAGACTTTTATTTTTCTTATATTGATTTTTCGTTGTACATATTTTTCATGATATTCATCATCTTTCATTTCTCATTTTTTCATAAAACATTCCATGGAACGTTTGTTCTTTCGTTGTTTTTCTTTTCTTAATTCTTTACTTTATTTGTGTGAATTATGTTAATCACACTTTAGCATAGCACATATAGCACATATTACTTATATAACATCACATCACATCATAACAAACAAAATTATGTTCAATTATGTGCAGATAATTATTCTCTGTTTATCTTATCATTTGCATCATTCTATCAATCATAGCCTATCGATCATAGCCTATCATTCTATTCTATCAATCACATCTTATTGTTATGTTCAAATCCTTTCATCATACCTTTCATCATAACCTATCATTGTTTCTCTTTCTTGTCTAACTCTTTACTTTCATATCATTTTTCATAAAACACCTATCCTTTCGTTATCATAAAACATGCCTTTTCTTAATTCCTTTCATCACCGATCATCGTTGCTCTATCAATCATAACCTAACTTTCATAAAACTTTTCATAAAACATCTATTCTTTCCTTTTATATTTCATCTCTTTCTTATGCATCCTATCATAACATTCTTGTTCTTACTCTTTCCATTCTTCTATCCCTCTTTATCACATCGTTACTCTCATAAAGCTTTTATAATGTATTTCCTTCATAATTCAATATATACATATATTTATATATATATTCTTTTTATAATTATTTATTTAAAACATATCTTTTAACATCATCAATACATTGCTATAGCTTTACTATAGCATCATCATAAATCACATCATGACATTTGCATACCAAACATATAAAAACGATAAGCTTGTTCATAGTTGCAGACGGGTAAATGTCTGAACTTACTCATAGCGTGCTTATCTTCCTCTTAGAATCCATCGACGTCCTTTGTCGCGTTTGGATCGGGTTCCGAATTGCAGTCCGGTCTCGACGGCATAAACCCTAATTCCTCGTTCATCATCTCTGAGGTCCCGTCTTGTAAATCCGATTCCGCGGATGCGTCCGGAACGTCGAAAATAGACTAACGGGCCAAACTTCCATTTTCGGTCAATGGTCGCCTTTGACCGGCGTTGACCGCCGTTGACCGGCGGTTGACGGCGGCGACGGTGGTAAATGAGTAGCCCATCTTGAAGATCTCGACGTGAGGAACTCATTGGTGGTGTCAATTTCACCATTCGACACCTCTATCGCCGGAAATCGCCCCTCGAAAGCTCGGTCACGGCGGCGGCTTTGGATTTGCTCCCCTCTTCACGGCGAACATTTCTGTACCGGTGGTGCAGCTCAACATCGCCGGAAACGGCGAGTTCCACGGCGGCGACGTCGCGGCTTCGGGCGGCGTGATTCGGCGGCCGTTGGGCTGAAACTCCACCTGGGTTTTGTTCTACTCTTCACCACGAGTCTTTTGGGACCGGAATCACCTTGATCGGACGTCGGACGGCGGAGATACGGCGTCGCGAAATTTCCGGTGGCCGGCCGCTTCAGGCGGCGCGTGCGGGCTCCTCCGGCGTCGGTTCCGTCGACTCGGCCCACCGTTGAACTCAGCTCGGCGAGAGCTTTCCAACGGTGCCGGTGGTGTCGAAAACGGACACCGTTTCCGATGGTCGGTTACTGTACACTTTCGGGTAGAGAGAGAGAGAGAAATGAGGAGAGAGAGTACACATGGACAAGTAAGGACAGTTCATTTTTTTTCGCTCTTTATATACTTTTTCGCCCAAAATTTCAACATGGGCTATCCTGATTAATTTGGGCATCCTGAATCTAAATATATCAGTCTTATTTTTATCAGAGGTCATTTTGACCAATTTCCGATACTGTGAATTTTCGGTCAAAAATTACCCTTGTGCTCAATTATCAAATTTGAGCGTGCTGATAGGCTATCCTTACTAATTTGGGAGTGCTGAACGCAAATTTATCAGTTTTATGTCAAGATAATATCATCTTGACCTACTTCTTGATACTGTGAGTGACACACACGTGCACACACATAATGTCACTATTACTCATTTTTCATCCTTTAACATTGTTAGAACATTTTATTTAGTTCTAAACAATATTAAATCACTTAATTTCACATTTTAATACTTAAATTCATTGTGTAATTATTCTTCGAAAAATGTGAATTTTCCCGGTTGTTACATTCTATATATTTCACAACTTTTGCATATTGGATTTTGATGGTTGTAACTTATATTTGTGTCAGCAAATTAGGTAAGCTGTAAAGAAATTATTCATGTTACATCAATGATATCTTTATTTTTAGTGGTTAATATATATATATATATGTATATATAGAGTATATAAATCCAGAAATTTAAGATTAAATAAGACGATTAAATAAGACCTTTGTTTAGCTTATGAGTGAAGGTATGAATTTATGCTTTAATTGGTGCTTCTGCCGTCTGGCTATGCTATATATAATTTTAGTCAATTAATTTTTTTTTTAGATTTATTTTGGTTTAAATTATTTGTGGATTTGGATGAGTTCGTTTGTATGCTGAACAATTTTGTGGTGGAGGAAAAGAAAAAAGGTATTTGTCAAGGAAAAAATAGCACAACGAAGATAGGTAAAAAGTCTGTGTTTGTTTTAAATTAATGAAAAAAGAAGTTTTATGTTGTCACATTCATGTTATTAGGTTTAATCTTGAAAAGTTACGTCAGTGACTCAAGTTATAAAGCCTTTTTGCCCCTTTTGTTTTTCTTGTTTGCTGTATAAATATTATCTTCAAATACAATTTTTTAGCGGGGTTTGGGAAATAAATGAGCTGGCCATAGCAAATAGCCTCAGTAATTAATTTCGAAACGACACGTATATAATAAACGACAATAAAAGGGTGGGGGGGGGGGGGGGGGGGGGGGGGGGGGGGGAAAAGACTAGCGACAAGAATGAACAATGGCGATAATACATGAAACGATGAGACAACAAGAAAAGACCCGAAAAATGAAATAAACATCAGGGAAAAAGACACCTAGTGAGAAACGAAGTTTAAAACGAGCGACGAAAATTAAGAAAAAAAAGTAGAAATACGACATTAAATTGAAACAATGGCCAATAAAAAAAAGGTTATCAAAAAGAAAAAACGACAAGAACATAGAAAGCAACAGTAAAGTTGTAAAGGACAAGAAATTAGAAAAACGCCACTAGAATGAAAGGGAAGCTGAATTAAGACGACAGATTGGTGTTAACAAATAAAACAAAAAACTGACAAACGACAACAATTTATCGACTGAAAAGTAGAAGCGACACAAAAAAATAAAAAACAACGGTTGGAGAAAGCAATAATGTGCAAATTAAACGGCAACAAGGGAAACCAAAACCAAAATAACACAAAGGCAACAACTGAGAAACGACACAAAAGTGAAACGATATTGAAGTCATTAACGAAGAAAAGGACAAGAATAGCATTGGATACCGACAACTAAACAAAAATGCAAAAACAAGAGGGCTATAAATGATGAAAGAGAGTAGGAATAAACCAAAACATCGATTAAACGACAGGGAAATTAATAAACGGCAAAACCGTGAAAAACAATGTCAATGAAGAATTCGACTCATCGTCGTCCACAAGGACCACAGCTACTTGTTCAGCAAAAAGGACCACAACTACTTTCTTGGTCCATTATTTTTCATTTACAAAAAAAAAAAAAAAAAGGTTTTTTGGTCCTGCTATAGTTGGGTTCAAGTTATATACACACACACACACACGTATATATATACTACAACCGCAGTTAGTAGGCATCAGAAAATAAATATTGTGATAGAAAATGACTGAAATTTGGAATCTAGACAGTAAAAATACCAAAGTGAACTGCCAACGAGATAATATTCATATGGTCTGTCTAAAGCATACCTATAACAATTTGCTTCTTTTGAAGTTTGAGATCATCTAGACTTCAGCGTTGACGTATTATTTTGTCCTTTTTTATTTTTATTTATTTATTTTTTAGTGTCTATTCCCTGAGCCACATGGAAGTGCATATAACAAGCAAAATATTAACAAAATATATTTAGCACGCCTTGCTGCCAATTATAATTAAGTAAATCTTTGCCTGTTGGTCACATAATAGTTTCTAAATTTTCTGTTCCACCACCTTCTCTTGAGCTCAATGCTCCATTTGGTGAACGCATTACATTTACATTGCATTTGAATGCAATACATTGAATGTAATCTGTATTTGGAGGAAAAGCATTAGCATTACATTTGAATGCAATGTGTATTTGGGTGAAAAATATTTGAATTATATTTTAATAATAAATATGTGATGTGATGGGTAAAAGTAGAAAGAAAAAAAGGAGTGAGAGAGAGAATATATGATGTAATTAGTAAAAGTAATAGAAAAAGTGAAAGAATGAATAGTGATTATATTGGATTTAAAATGTGATGTGATTAGTATTTGAATGAAATGTTTTTGTATTTGAGAAAAAATTGCATTATATTTAAATACAATGGAAAAAAAAAGCGTAAATGCAATGTAAAAAAAAAAGTGTACCAAACACGCTATAAGTAAAGCTGAATTTTGACGTCTATTACATAAAAACTCAAAGACAATTACATGTCTAACTCTTATACACTTCAATACAACAAAATTGATTAACATCAGTCAAAAACTGTTATTAAAAATGACAATTTTTAACAAAGGCATAACATGTTGTCAAATATTAAGGTCAACCATCGTTATAGATTGCTAGAACATACTTGCAATATTTCAAAATACGGTCAATAACTGATGTTATAAATCATTAAAGAAATTGGTTGACTAACCGATGTTAAAAATAATTAAAAAATGTTTTAACATCAGTCAATAACCGATGTTATAAATCATTAAAAATGTTTTAACAAAGACGGTCTATTAATAATGTTAAATATGTTTACCTTTTAATGCTGATTGATTTGATCATTAAATATATATATGTTGTTTTCAATATTATGTAGTAAATTCTTAAAAAAAAAATACAATTCATTTATGCAATTCAATAGTAGTGATACTAAAAATTTTTGTACAAGCAAAATGATGTTATAAATATATATGTATATAATATATGATTAAGCAATGTCAAACCAACATATATAAATCCAACTAAAGTACGAAAGCAAACTTGACACTAGTACATCAGAATGACATATCAATTACAAATCCAAAAAAACACTAAACTGTGTGTGATGGAATGAACTCTCCCCATTCTACTTGAACTTCATTAATATCTTTTTTCAATCACTTGTCATTTGCATTGAACTACAAGTAAAAAATTGAAAGTTTGCACTAGCAAGAATAGTAAAAGAATACGAAGTGTGTGTTCATATAACATTGAGAGAAAATTTGCTAACTAGCCCGCTTTATTTTTATTTTTCTGACGATTTTTAAGATGGACATTTAAGTGATCGACAACTTTTCTAATTTATAACATCATATATAATCAGATATAATGACCAATTTTAAAAATGAAAACAAACATCGGTCAATTAAAAAACCAATGTTATAAATGCATATTTCGACAATCGGCTTTAAATATGTTAAAATACGAGCCTTCCGTATTTTAGCTTTTGACTCCCTTTTTTTAACGTATTTTTAACATTAGTTTTTTAAAAAATCAATATTAAAAATTAGCGCCTACTGTCTGGTGCAATTTGGTTGTAGTGCTTTCAGTAGATGTATAGGTTTAAGGCAAAACAAATATTATATTAGATGTATGTATGTTTTCTACTTATGTATCTTATAAGAGTATAAAACTTGGGAAAAAATTGTATTTATGATAAAAAAATTAGACGTGTGATATTGAGTAAAGAGTTATGATATATATCCATTGTTTTTGAAAAAATATTGAACAGATGTCCACTTTTTTTTTTGGGGGAAAAATTGTAATAAATAGCATTCTTACGGGCATAAATTGAAAGTAAATAGGAAGGTTTTAATATATTTAAAGCAAATAGCAATTTCCTTCTTTTTTTTTTTCCTTTTTCTTTTTTTTTTTTTAAGTGAACCACATATGGGTTTATGATGACGGCATGTCGTTTATTACTACAAACGACATCTGACATTGAAAAGAAAGAAAGAAAGCAGACACGCCGTTTGTTACTTTGCAAACGACTTCAAAATTTAGAATAAAACGTTCAGACGACATCAAATTAGAGAAAATGAAATGAAATGTAATGTAATTTTTAACAGCTGCACGGCTACGGACTTTAGAGGATGAATGGGATGTCGTATCGGTGAAAAACGACAATAATTTAGACAATATGAAGGTCGTGTCCTTTTAAAAAAAAAAAAAAAAAACTTCCAATATTGCTTTTGTGCCGAACGAAAATATGGCATGTTCGTTTGACACATTAAAAGACGGTGGCTCTAAATAAAACGACATAATACGGTTTACGGTTTGAACTTTGAACAACATTACAACTGGAAACTTTCAGGGGCGTTTGGATGTCCAATCCAAACCAATATAATCCACTTTGAATTGTATTATCAAATAAGGCTTTTTTTTTTTTGAATTCACAATTCTAGTATGAAAAAAAAAAAATCAAAATTTCCAATTCTAACCCATCTGCCAGCAACATCTTTAACAAAAGTCACATGGTTCGTTACTGTGTTGAACAAATTACATGTCCTTTATTGACTTAAAAGGTTGTCTACGAGAGAAAAAAAAAGGTCACATGTCGTTCTTTTCATTACTATGTTGAAGAAAGGATGTCCTTTATTGACTTAAAAGGTTGTCTTTGAGAAAAAAAGCTGCTACAATAGCTTACAACATTTGAGAAAGATTGCATAAATGAACTGCAGCCAAGAAATCTAGGGGAAATTTAATATGAATATTGCCATGCCTAATTTAGGTATCCTCTTTTCATAAGTATACGTGTCTATCTTCTCCTTATATATCATGAATATTTACATAGTGAGGGGGAAAAAAAAAAGATGAAGATTTTATATATATAAAAAATGATGAAGTTAAATTGGACAAAAACCGGTCCACAAATTTAGCTCATGTCATGATATCAGAATTTATTTTTTATTTTTATTGTTATTTTTTTGAAATCAGGCAGGTTTTGAGTCATGAGAGACGCCTGCAGGCAGTAGACCCTTTTAAGGATTTTATTTACTTATTATTTATTCTTCGTTTGGTGGACGCATTGCATTTGCATTACATTTGAATGTAATGTATTGAATACAATTTGTATTTGGAGGAAAAGTATTAACATTGCATTTGAATGCAATATGTGTTTGGGTGAAAAGTATTTGAATTATATTTTAATAATAAATATGTGATGTGATGGGTAAAAGTAGAGAGAAAAAAAAGGAGAGAGAGAATATACGATGTAATTAATAAAAGTAATAGAAAAAATAAAATAAAAAATAGTGATTGTATTGGATTTAAAATATAATGTGATTGATATTTGAATGAAATGCTTTTGTATTTGAGAAAAAATAATGCAATGAAAAAAAAGCGTGTACCAAACACGTTATTATTCTCTCTCTCTCTCTTATTTTTTTCTTTTTTTTTATAGTTCCCTTCCTGTTGTTAAAAATGTTGCTCTGGTAATGTTTGGTGAGACTTTGAAGAAAACAACTTAGGACAAAAAAGCATGTATTTGTTAAAAAAAAAAAAAAAGATGTGGAGGCAATCTAAGTGATTTGAATTATTCACAAAAGAATGTTCTTTGCAAATGATTAAGCGCCCATTAGGATCATATATATATTCGAATTCACAGTTTAAACTTTTTTATATAGTGTTTTCTCTCACATTAATTAAATTTTATGTTCAAACTTACTGTTTAAACACACATATATAAACGATTATTATGTTGCAATACCGTGTGATAATATGATATCAAATGAAAGTGGCGACATGAAGGGCCTAATGGTGATTAGCAATATGAATGGTGTTCTTTCTCTAGATGAAAGATTCTCGTTTAGAGCGGCTAGTCCCTTTTCGAATGCCTGGGCTGCTTTTCGGGAGGCGGTGTCAGGTCTTGGTCTTATTGATTTGGTTGCGTAAGGTAGCAAGTTTACTTGCTGTAATGCTAATTGAGGGTTAAGTTACTCTAAAGCAAGGCTTGATAGAGCGCTCGCAAATGAAGATTGGCTGGACTCACGGGAGATGATTGCTGAAGCCTTTTTAACTCATTTCAGATGCATTTTCGGGGAGCGGGTGATTCTTGCTTGGAAGATCTTGATGGCGTTATCTCTAGTGTGGTTTCGGATCAGGAGGACGTAGATCTTATTGCGATACCTTCCAGAGACGAAGTTGTTCAGGTTGTTTTGTCCCTGAATCCGTGGAAGGCTCCGGGCCAGATGGATACTCTGGTATTTTTTACCAGTTTTATTGAGGAAACTGTTCAACATGACGTTGTCGACACGGTTTTGGCTTTCTTTCATGGGAGTGCGCTACGAGGGAATTGAATAAAGCCAATATAGTCCTTATTCCAAAGTGTGAGTTTCCTACTTCGGTGGATGATGATTTTCGCCTATTAGTTTACGTAACTTCATATATAAGGTCATTTCGAAGACTCATGTTAATAGACTAAAAAAACTGTCTTGTGGAGGTTCGGTTTTCATCATACTTGGATTGACTGGATTATTCAACATGTGAAATTAGTCTCCTTTTCTCGTCTTATTAGTTCCGAGAGAGACTCGGGCTGCCTTTGCCGATGATACGATTCTTTTGAGCTAGAGCTAATTCTAAGGACGCGGTGGTCCTTAAAAAGTGTCTAGATACTTACAGTGCTTGGTCTGGCCAGAAAAATCAATTTATCGAAGTCTTCCTTGCTCTTCTCAAACAGTACGGACCGGAGTGTGAAGCCGAAAATTTTTGGATTCCTTGGATTCCGTGCCTTATCTGGAGGGACTAAGCATCTCGGGTTGCCGCTTATTTGGTCAAGAGCTTGGTCGAGGGACTGGGATTCTATTGTTAACCGAATGCTGAAAAGAATTGATGGTTGGAATTCCAAGTTCTTGTCTTGCGGAGGTAAACTCGCTCTCATCCAGTTGGTAGGACAAGCTATTCCTATGTATATGATCATGACTAATGCCCCTTTTGTTTATAGTATTATATTTGTATTATGTTCAAATATAATGTAATTTTTATTTATACGCAAAAATATTGTAATCAAATACCAATATATTACGTTTAAATTCAATATAATTATTATTTATTATTTTATTATTTTTACTAATCATACTACATACTCTTTTTTTCTCTTCTTTTTTTCTTTCTACTTTTTTCTATCACATCATATTTTCATTATTTAAATACAATTTAAATATTTTTCATCCAAACACATATTGCATTCAAATGCAATACAAATATTTTTTATCCAAATGTAAACTGTATTCAATGCATTACATTTAAACGTAATGCAAACGCAATAAGCTTATTAAACATCCCCTAATTGTATCCCCATAATGTTGTTTCTAAGATTGATGGGGCTTTGAGAACTTTTTTGTGGGGAAAGAATGAGAATGTGAAGACCAGATTGTGCCTTGGAGCATGGGATGCTACTTGCAAGCCCAAATTTTCAGAGACACAAGATTAGTGGTGGTGGTTGTGAAATAAAATGCTCTTGAGCTTTGGATGCTGCTGTGTATTTACGTAGGCATGTAGCCTAATCAAAGAAAAACGTGGTCCTAATTCCTCTTTAGTATTGATCTAGCCATATATTTTATTCCCAGTTGAAAATGCGAGGACGAATAAATTGAAATTTTTTATTGATATTTTCACTTGCATTTTTAGAAATAACTATTATGGATATATTTATTTGTATGATATCATTTCAAAAATAATGGGTGCATGTTTTTGTTTTTATTTTTTATTTTTGGTAAATAGAAGACAAACTTGTAACGTGATAGAAAATGCTGAAATTTTATATTTATCTAATTCTTTACTCTCCCATTTTGGCTGCACGTTTCTGAAGCATAGACGTGATCAATTCATTTAAGCGTTCATAATTACCTAGCGGTTAGCCTGATCGCATTAATTTGACTTTTCTTTTTTAATGTGGAAACATTAGGAGAAATTCTCCATTCTATCATCAACCTAAATGCTTTCTTTTCACATTATATAAAACATTGTTAGTATTTTTCTTTTTTCTTTATGAATACTTGCATATTTAAAATTACTCTATATTTATAATGGATTAGCTTGAAAGTCTTCCTCTTAATTGGTCGAGTAAACACAACTTATGTAATTTCTGATATATATTCTTAATATAACTATATCTAAATACCGACATTAATTATGAAGTAGCAAGCAGAATTCCTTTGACGAGTTCAGGCACCGTGAGAATTCTGTTCAAGGTGAGCTCTGCCCTTCCCCTAGAGTCCACTCCATGTCGGAGGAGAAGCTAGTCCATGCCCAACTTCTTGAGTAGCCGAAGTATTGATGAACGAACACTATATATACTGAATTTTTTGACAAATATCCGTATCATATTTTGTATGTTTTTAAGGAATATCCATAACGTATTAATGTTCATGAATTGAAAAAAAAAAAAAAAAAAGGCACAAGTGACACCTAAGAAAATAAATTACAGCAACTGAGGAAATGGAAAGCATACTAGAAACGAAGAAAAGAGAGCAGGACCGTGTGGGAAAAACACCAAAATTAAGAAATAAATGACTAATGACATTGAGAACGTCAACCAAATATACGACAATAAAGAAGACAAACGACACGAATAGGAAGCTACAACAACAAACTTATGGAAACGTTAAAAAAAAATAAAATAAAATAAGAGACCGATAAAGATGCCAGAAATATAGTAACAATAAAGGAAAACATGTTGCTCCCTTTGAAAAACGACAATAAAAAAATGAAATAAAAAATAACGTAAAAAACCATAAACGACAGAAACAACAAAATAAAAATCAAACGAGAAAACGATAATAAATTGATAAACGAAACTGAGAGAAACGAATGACCACGTCGATGGGTCCATGAAAAAGAGAGCATCTTCGTAAACGGGAAAAATAAAATAAAATTCTGGAGAAAGACAATAACCTTAACAGAGGCAGATTGGAAAATGAAAACTTATGTGGGAAAAAGTTGCCAAGTTCAAAAAAGACAAAAACAGCATATGACTTTCTTCACAAAAAAAAAAAAAAAAAATAATAATAATAAGAAAAAAGAAGAAGAAGAAAAAGAAAAAGGATAGGGAAAAGAAGAGTATGTGATCGGAAAATAACACGATCTGTCATGGATTTGGCTTATTTCTATCTCTCTTCATGACAAGTATTACGTTATGTCAATTAAAAAATCATATTATATCATATCAATAAAACAATTATATAATGAAATAAATGTTATTCCAGTGAGAAGCCCTGTGGAGGGGGAAATTAATCCGTGTCCTTTCTGTGGGGAGGAAGAAGAATTTTCTACTCATATATATATATTTTGTTTTGTCGGTGTATAAGGCCTTTGTGGCTCATGTGCACTTGGAGTTTCAGAACAGAATCCTTGCCATGCTCTTCAATGCTAGATTTCTTAAAGCTAATCTTGTTCGGCGATGATTCCTTTCTACACTTTCAGGATTTTCTCATTTTTGCTTCCAGTGTGCGCTTGAAATTATCTGGAGGACTAGAAATCAAGTGGTTCATCAGGGATCTCCCTTCAATGTTCTTCAAGTGTTTCAGGACATCTCAGTCCAGGCCTCGTGTTACCAAGTCAACATGTGTTCCCTTACGCTGCAGTTGCTTTGCTCGTGGTTAGCTTTGTTAGGCAAAATATGGAAAATACAAAGAAAAACAATTTATCTAATCAACTTGTTACAATAAGGGAAATGTTACAATATGAATTCAATCTTCAACCGAACTTAAATGGAATCAAAGATGATGTCGAGGCACGTGAAGTACGTTTTCTTTAAAACAGATTCATCTCCTCTAAGAGTGCTTGAGGATACATAGGACGTCCGTTTCACAGGATACAACTACAACGACGGAATCACATAGCACTATCGGAATCCTCGTACCGAACTCGAACTTGCACATTTCCTCTATCACCAAAACCGACTACAAAGCTACAAAAAGAACTCAAGAACAAAATAAAGAAAGAAAGCTAGTGTTTTGTGTGTTTGTGTTATGTGTTTTTTCATTTGGAGAATGGTCTTTCTATAGGCTCATAAAATGAGATGTTACATGCATGGATTAATGAGATTAATCACCCATTAAACTAAAATTTAACCCTTAAATTCATGAGTTTCATTCCTTGCATTGCACTTGGCCATTTCTATATCTAAGTTCAGATTTTCCATGGTGGAGCCTGAAATCCTTTTGCATTCTCAAGAAAAAAACTCCCACATTCATGCATATTCATGGTGATCTCCATTAATGTGGCGACCCCCACGTACGTTACCATACCAACCAGTCAAGCTCTGACGCCGACCGCGATGGCTGGCAACCTCGTGGGTCGTCATCCTCTTACTTAACTTAACTTTCCATTCTTAACGTTCTCATCTTATAGCGGAAGCAATTTCTATAGCAATTTTTTTTTTCTTTTTTTTTTTTAACTTACATACTATACCTATCTGTATCATACTCTTATAATACATATTTCATAACTTTCTTTCTTTCTTTCGTCTTCCTTTTTGAACGCTCAGCGAAAGACTCATGGTAGTACCATACCCTCGCCCAGTCCCTTGGCACGTGCAGATCCGTCCGTTGTCCATCATATTACTTTAAATAAACACGTTGCTTACCTGCAACATATAAACAACTAATGAGCTAGATGCTCAGTAAGTTCAAACATACATTCATTAACTTATAAATACTAGTAATATATATTATTACTAGAATATATATCATCACGTATATACACACCATATACATCATTCATACATATCCTCAAAACATAACATAAAATAGGAGCTTCATCATGCTCGTTTATCTCTTCGTTCATCGTTCTTATCATTCTATCGATCATCTCTTATCATTCTAATCCAATCTTTTCATTTCTTTGCTTTTCATTCCTATCATTTCTTAACTTTCTGTTCTAAACCTTTATAACTTTTGTATCGCTTCATCATCTCCTAACATTTCATATCTTAAAGCTAGTAACATATACACTAGCACAACATCACGTAAAAACGTGTCATTCCATACATATAACATCAAACACATCACATCACATATATAATTCTATCATGTTCTTTTAACTTCGTTTTATTATTTTTCATTGATTTCATTGTGTTGTTCTTTCATATCGTTCGTTTCTTTTCTTTTCTTTTCGTATCATTTCATTTTTTTTTCTTTTCTTTCCACTCTCTTTTTCCTTGTTTTTTTTTTCTTTTTTTTTTCTTTTTTTTTTTTTTTCACGCACTCTCTTTTCTTTTCTTTTCAAGCTCTTTTCTTTTCTTTTCTTTTCACGCACTCTCTTTTCTTTTCTTTTCACGCTCTTTTCTTTTCTTTTCTTTTCTTCTCTTTTCCTTTCTTTTCTTTTCTTTTCTTTTCCTTTCTTTTCCTTTCTTTTCTTTTCTTTTCACTCTTCTTTCGTTTGTTTTCTTTCCACTTTCCATTGGTTGGGCCCGTTGTTGGACGCACCTAGTTGCGCGCGGACAGTGGGAGGAGGGGGAGCGACCTACCAACCTACCTCACAGTCACATAAAAACCGCACCTTCGGGGTTGGTCCATCCTATAATCTACCGCACCTTCGGGGTAGCACCACATCTACGCGGAGGATATAGACCGGAAGTCTCGACCTTGTAGGGAGACCGGTACGCCAACAACTTAAGTTTTCAGTCTTATTATCTTGTAGGCTTTTATTTTTCTTATATTGATTTTTCGTTGAACATCTTTTTCTTTCAAAAACATAACACATATAGCACATATTACTTATATAACATCACATCACATCACATCAAACAAAAACATGTTTTGTTACGGGTAGACAATTATTCTTTGTTCATCTTATCATTTGCATCATTCCATCAATCATAGCCTATCGATCATAGCCTATCGTTCTATTCCATCAATCACATCTTATCGTTATATTCTAATCCTTTCATCATACTTTTCATCATAACCTATCATCGTTTTTCTTTCTTGTCTAACTCTTTACTTTCATATCATTTTCCATAAAACATTCATCATACCTTTTATCATAACCTATCATTGTTTTTCTTTCTTGTCTAACTCTTTACTTTCATATCATTTTTCATAAAACATTTATCCTTTCGTCCTCATAAAACATCCCTTTCTTAATTCTTTTCATCACCGATCATCATTGCTCTATCAATCATAACTTAATTTCCATAAAACTTTTCATAAACACCTATTCTTTCCTTTCATATCTCATCTCTTTCTTATGCATTCTATCATAACATTCTTGTTCTTACTCTTTCCATTCTTCTATCCCTCTTTATCACATCGTTACTCTCATAAAACTTTTATAATACCTTTCCTTCATAATTCAATATATACATATATATACATATATATATTTTTTATAAATTATTTATTAAAACATAACTTTTAGCATCATCATAGTATTGCTATAGTATTACTATAGCATCATCATAATTCACATCATGACATTTGCATACAAAACATATAAACACAATAAACTTGTTCATAGTTGCAGACGGGTAAATGTCTGAACTTACTCATAGCGTGCTTATCCTTTTCTTGGAATCCATAGACGTCCTTTGTCGCTTCTGGATTAGGTTCCTACAGACAAACTTTGTCTGTTAATCACATTTTCATCTATAACTTTTATTTTATTAAAAAGCTTGATTCTGATCTTATAACCCTTAATTATATCCTTATGACAGCTTTTTAAACCTTAATGGCCATTTTCGAATTTTTTCTCCAACTTTTGAAAAATTACGATTTTACCCCTAACTTTTGACAAAATTACAATTTTGCCCTTGACGTGATTTTTCATAACTTAAATCTCAATTTTGGCTTTTACAAACTTCATTCACCTATTTCAGGGTCATTGTGGCTCTTTTCCCATAATTTGAGTATCTTTGGGCAAAATGACCATTTTGCCCCTGATGGGTCGTTTAAACCTAACATTTTCATTTTCATACTTAGGTTGGATTTTCTAAACCCAAAATCATTTAATTAACTTTCTAAATCTTATCAGACCTTTTCCGGATCAATTCTTATCATTTTACCAATTTTTCACATTCTCGGCCCTCGGGAAGTACTATTCCGACCTAAGTTTCATATTTTTCCTTACGTTCTAGGGTTTTGAAGGGTCGGTTTACTAGTCGTACCTTACCCATTCCTTTTTCCATGCCTTAATTCCTCGAGGGGGCTCGGGTTCCCTTCCCGATCATATTTTTACCCCTCGTTTCCCATTTTACCCCTGGTGTCATTTTTTTAGAAATTTCGGCAGAGTTTCCCCTTAATTTTTAAGGTTCCAGCGTTTAGGAAACGCCTGAAAACCATCTATCCTGATCTAATTCTATCACGTACTATACCAGAGGCCTAGATTTTACGTAAAACTTGTACCGTTTACGTAAAATCGTTACATCATCACATATTTTTCTTTTTCTCCATTACAGTCATTTTCTTCTTTTTACATACATTCTTTTCCACATTTTTCATACCAATAATTATAAAATCACATAACAGTCCCAAACAATTAAATTGCGGAACGTAAAGGGGTCAGGATTTATACCGAATTGCAGTCCGGTCTCGACGGCATAAACCCTAATTCCTCGTTCTTCATATTTGAGGTCTCGTCTTGCAATTCCGACTCCGCGGATGCGTCCGGAACGTCGAAAATAGGCCAACGGGCCAAACTTGCATTTTCGGTCAACGGTCGCCGTTGACCGGCGTTGACCGCCGTTGACCGGCGTTGACCGCCGTTGACCGGCGTTGACCGCCGTTGACCGGCGTTGACCGGCGGCGGCGGCGGCGACGGTGGAAAATGAGTAGCCCATCTTGAAGATCTCGACATGAGGAACTCATTGGTAGCCTCAATTTCACATTTGGAGGCCCCAATCGCCGGAAAATCACCCCGAAAGTCACGGCCACGGCGGCGGTGGTGGAACTCTGCCGTGCCGGACTTTTTCCCCGAAATTGATTGAGGGCTTTTGCTCCCCTCTTCACGGCGACCATTTCTGTACCGACGGCGTCCTTCAACTCCGCCGGAATCGACGGTTTCAACGGCGGCTCCACGGCGGCGTTTCGCCGGATTTTTCGAAACTCGGGCGGCGCGATTCCGCCGGTGTTGAGGCGATCCATCACATGGGTTTTGTAGTACTCTTCACCACGAATCTTTTGGGACCGGTTTCGTGGCAAATGGTGGCCGGACGGCGGAGAAATCTCGCCGGGAAGATTTCGGCTCCGGCGACCTTCAGGCGGCGCGTGCGGCTTGCTCCGGCGGCTGCTCCGTCGCGTCGACCCACCATCGGACTCAGCTCGGCGAGAGCTTTCCGATGACACCGGCGGTGTCGAAAACGGACACCGTTTCCGATGGTCGGTTACTGTACATATTTCGGCTAGAGAGAGAAAGAGAAATGTAGAAAGAGAGTTTGTGTAGATAAATGAGAAAATTCCACTTTTTCCCGCTCTTTATATACTTTTTCGCCCAAAATTTTAATATGGGCTTTCCTGATTAATTCGGGCATCCTGAATCCAAATATATCAGTTTTATGTTCATCTGAGGTCATTTTGACCAATTTCCGATACTGTGAATTTTTGGTCAAAAATTACCCTTGTGCTCAATTATCAAATTTGAGCGTGCTGATAGGTTATCCTGACTAATTTCGGAGTGCTGAACCCAAATTTATCAGTTTTATGTCAAGAAAATATCATCTTGACCTACTTCCTGATACTGTGAGTGGCACACACGTGCACACACATAATATCACTATTACTCATTTTTCATCCTTTAATATTGTTAGAACATTTTATTTAATTCTAAACAATATTACGTCACTTAATTTCACATTTTAATGCTTAAATTCATTGTGCATTTATTTTCCGAAAAATGTGAATTTTCCCGGTTGTTACAATTAAGCTCCATTATTCCTCCCATTAAGCTCCATTAAGCTCTTTAACCAAGCCAATTAACTCCTTAACCAAGCAAATTCAGTTTTGAGGAGAATATAGATGGTCTTGGCTTTTCTTGGGGCAAAAAAAAAAAAAATTGAAAAACAAAGCCCATTATTCCTCCCATTAAGCTCTTTAACCAAGCCAATTAACTCCTTAACCACGAAAATTTAGTTTTGAGGAGAATATAGATAGTCTTGGCTTTTCTTGGGCCAAAAAAAAAAATTGCAAAACAAAGCCCACTCCTGCATTCATGTTCCCAAGTTGGGGGCGCAAACGATGCGCCCCTAACCAACCACGTCCAAGACTTGTACCCTTCCTGTACGTGAGAGAGTCTCTTAAGTATACATGCTTATCTAGGCCTTGAAAATGCAATCTCTTATATACACCACCATGGCTTTACTCTTCACCAATGTGTGACTTTTTCAATTTCTCTTCTAAGCTACCATTTCAAGTGACACATTTGGAGCATCAATTTCTCATTCATCCGATTATCCTTTTGAGCATGTGAATATTCGATTTTGATCTCCTCGAAATGGAGAACGCAAATCCATCGAGACCCGGCCCAAACTCTAATTGGGTTTCAATCAAAATCGGGCCTTAATATAGACCTTTATCATGACTTAAATAAGCCATTTTCCAACAATCTTCCCTCTCTAGGCTGGTTAAAGATCAATTCAGATGTGGCTATTAGTTCGTCAGGTGCTACGATCGCTATTCTAATCAGGAACTCAGACGATACAGTAATTCAAGCTGTTTCGCAATAAGTTCCGGTCTCTGATCCTCAAGTTGCAGTAGCTTTGGCTGTTAGGTTTGACCTTATCCAGGCCCGATCCTATCCTAATTCAACAATAATCTGTCAAAGTGATGCTGCTGAGGTGATCAATGCTCTCAAATCAGTTTCGGATACCTATCACTGGAGACTTCAGAATATAAGAAATGACTGTCAAAGTCCTAGCTTTGAGGCACAATCGAGTGGAGTTTGTTTGGATTGGTAGAAGAGTAAACTTTGCTGCGCAAAATTTGGCTAAATGGTCTAGTTTTTTCAAAGTCTTTGGTGTTCTTGAAGTGGCTACCATCCCTTTGTTGGTGTTTGTAAATGACGAAGAGTGGTTCCCTTCCTCTGCTGCTTCTGTCGTTTAGTTTCTGTTTCTTGTTGGTCTAGTTGTTTCAAAGTCTTTGGTGTTCTTGGTCGGCTTTGTTTGTTGTTTTGTTTCGGTTGCTATTGTATTCTGTTTGATGACTCGTGTCTCTCAGTTTTTGTTTGTTGAATGAAGTCCAATTTTAGAAAAAAAAAAAATGATATAATCAGTTAATCTATTTATGTGATATTATATATATTATCGGAGGATATGAAAGGGGACAAGAAGAACGGAAAATATGAGCCGAACCAATAGGTGGTCTGCAAGTTCATATATCATGTGTTTGTTCGTCTAGCACTTTATTTTTGTTTGATTTTATTAAATCCTCTACACGCTTGCATACAACTTAAATATGGTGGAATGAATGGTAGTTTTGCATATTCACCTAAAATTTAAAGAGCATAAAGACAGCAAAAATATAGATAACCCAGTTGTTGAAAGAAAGTAATACACTTAGCTATATGTTTAATTGCAGGATTAACATACTAATGAAATCGGAGATTAGACGGCCACTGGAGAATCTTCCCATGGGAAAACCGAAAAAAGTTTTTGTAACGACACACATTTTAAGACTTTATAAAGGTTCACTCCATCAATTGGTATCAACTTTGGACTTAAGAACATCTTAAAAGTGAGGTCAAGGGATCGATATGAAAACACAATAAAAATGTATTGAGGGAGTGACTTGCAAAAAGACATTATATAAATTAGCAGACATGTATATAGAGACAAAAAAATCTGTAGATGTGAGTCCTAATAGAGTCTTGAAGCATGAGTCGTTATAGTTTTCCCGTAAGGCTGGGAATTTGCTTGGTTCCCTGTGGTGGTGTTGATGTAATTGTTGTTTCCTGGATCAAACAAGGAGTCATCGAAGATGAAGAGTGCCGCGCGCCTCTCCGGTGATCAGCAGTGGACGTCGGAGCTGGTGATTGCATTGTTGAGAATAATTACACTAACTAGTGATAGATACATGATGCCGCAAACCTCACTGTAATTGCCATGTCCTTATTCAGATTTATCAGCACTATTTTTTATGTCTTATATTTTCGTTAATTTGGAACGGTCTTTGAAAGGGGAAAAAAAAAATAGGTTGCAGTGTGTGGACAAGTACAATAAAGTTGAGTGTAATGTAATTGCTCACTGGCTTGCTCCATTGGAGTAGTTATTATTAGCCGTCCTTAGCCTCCAAACTGATAATTCACATAACTCTTATCTTCTAATCAGCTTCATCTTTTAGAAATTTATCAGTTTTAAAATAATGAGTGAAAAGTCCAATAAGTTATTTTTAAATCATTTTGTAAACATTTTATCTTAATCAGAATAATAATAATTATATCAATACATTACGAATTTTAAATATGGAATTGTGAATATGCAATTTTGGTGTCTCTAAGTACATCTAATTCGTGTATAATCTGTATGAGCCCCCATCACAACATTCCATGATTGGTTGTCATCGATCGACATGCACATTCTTCGCATTGTGTGTTTTGGCTCCTGGTGTTCTTTAATACCAAATTCTATTTTTCAAATTTCCTATGAAAATAAGATTAACATAATAAAATATATTATATTATATTCTAAAACATCCGTGACCGGATATTTTTCTTTTAATTTCCAAAATCATGATATTTTTCAAAATCAAAAAATTTATAGAACTTTATAAATTCATTTTTCTTTAAATTAATCATTTTAAACAATTCACAAAAACCAAAATAGGCTACAATAAATAGATAAGATAATCCTATCGGTTGATAATATATCTACTGATAACTTTTAACACGTATTTTGAGATAATCTTTTCGTCCAAATTCCAGTCAATGAGTACCTAAAATAAAAATCACAGATAAGTAATTATCTATCAATTAATCAAGTAATCGTAATTATGATAAATTTAATTAATTAATGTGTTATTAATTTTAAATTTTTAAAACATTTTATTTTAACACTCGTAATGTTAAAACAATGTATATTTTGAAAGTAACCTCCCTTGAAATATTGACTATCAATTGCTTAACTTGTTAAAAATAATCCAATACCCAAAACAGTTTCAAATACAATTTAAATTTTAACTTCAGATCAATTTTAAAACATTTGTTTAAAAATTATTATTATTATTATTTTTGTTGTCGTTGTTGTTGTCTGCTGTTGATGTTGTTGTTATTTTGTAAATACAGACACACGTATACACAAGCATATTTACATATATACTTGTATACGTTTTGAGGGGGAAAGATCCGGCCTGTGGAGGAGATGGCGACGGCGAGGGGCGGAGGAGACTCGGGCTTGGGTGACTCGGGTTAACACGAATCGGCGGCTGGGCACGGGCGATGGCGTGGGCTGTCGTAGGTGATCTTGGCTTGGGCGTGGCTCGGCTCCGGTGGCGGGTGTCGTGTCACGAGGGTGAAAACGGAAAATATGAGCCGAACCAATAAGTGGTCTGCAAGTTCATATATCATGTGTTTGTTCGTCTAGCACTTTATTTTTGTTTGATTTATTAAAAATCCTCTACACGCTTGCATACAACTTAAATATGGTGGGATGAATGGTAGTTTTGCAATTACTCACCTAAAATTAAAAGAGCATAAAGACAGCAAAAATATAGATAACCCAGTTGTTGAAAGAAAGTAATACACTTCGCTATATGTTTAATTGTAGGATTAACATACTGATGAAATCAGAGATTAGACGGCCACTGGAGAATCTTCCTATGGGAAAACCGAAAAATGTTTTTGTAACGACATACATTTTAAGGCTTTATTAAGGCTCAGCCCGTCAATTGGTATCAGTTTTGGACTTAAAAACATCTTAAAAGTGAGGTCAAGAGTTCAAGATGGAAACGTGATAGAAACCTTTGAGGGAGTGAGTCTAAAAAAAACAGTATACATAAGTAACAGACACGTATATAAGAGATAAAAAATCTGTAGATGTGAGTTCTAATAAAGTCTTAAAGCATGAGTCGTTATAATTTCCCCATAAGGCCAGGAATTTGCTTGGTTCTCTGTGGTGGTGTTGATGTAATTGTTGTTTCCTGGATCAAACAAGGAGTCACCGAAGATGAAGAGTGCCGCGCGCCTTTCCGGTGATCAGCAGTGGACGTCGGAGCTGGTGATTGCATTGTTGAGAATAATTACACTAACTAGTGATAGATACATGATGCCGCAAAACCTCACTGTAATTGCCATGTCCTTATTCTTATTTATCAGCACTATTTTTTATGTCTTATATTTTCCTTAATTTGAAACGATCTTTGAAAGGGGGGGAAAAAGGTAGGTTGCAGTGTGTGGACAAATACAATAAAGTTGAGTGTAATGCAATTACTTACTGTCTTGCTCCATTGGAGTAGTTATTATTACTCGTCCTTAGCCTACAAACTAGGAATTCACACAACTCTTATTTTCTAATAAGCTTCCTCTCCTGAGAATTTACCAATTTTAAAACGATGAGTGAAAGGTACAGTATGATATTTTTAAATCATTTTGTATACATTTTATTTTAAGCAGAACAATAATTATTATATCAATGTAGTACGAAATCTTAAATGTGGAATTGTGAATATGCAATTTTTGTGCCCCCAAGTACATCTAATTCATGTACGGTCCGTATGAGCCTCCCACCACAACATTCTATGATGGGTTGTCATCGATTGATATGTGTACTTTTCGTACGTGTGTACTGACTCCCGGTATACTTTAACACCAAATTCTATTTTTAAAATTTTTTTTGAAATTAAGATTCGCATAATAAAATATATTGTATTATTTTCTAAAACATCCGTAACCGGATATTTTTCATTTAATTTTCGAAATCGTGATATTTTTCAAAATCAAAGAATTTATAAAACTTTATAAATTCATTTTAAATTAATCATTTTGATCAAATCACTAAAAACAAAATAGGCTACAAGAAATGGATAAGATTATCCTACCTGTTGACAATATATCTGTTGATAACTTCTAACATGTATTTCGATACAGTTCTTTTGTCTAAATTCCAATCAACGAGTACCAAAAACAAAAATCACAGATAATTAATTATCTGTTCATAAATCTCACAATCGTAATTACGGTAAATTTAATTAATTAATATGTCATTGATTTTAAATTTCTAAAATATTTTATTTTAATACTCATAATTTTAAAACAATGTATTATTTTTAATTCTGGTATATTTAAAAAAATTCAAGATAATCTTTTTTAAAATATCGACTATCTAAAAACTCTAAAATTACTTAAATTGTAGATAATAATCCAATACCCAAATCAGTTTCAAATACAATTTAAAATTTAACTTCAGATTAATTTTAAAACATTTGTTTAAAAATTATTATTATTATTACTATTATTATTATTATTTTTTTGTTGTTGTTGTCTGCTGTTGATGTTGTTGTTATTTTGTTAGTACAGACACACGTATACACAAGCATATTTACATATATACATACATACGTTTTGAGGGGGATAGATCCAGCCAGTGGACGAGACGGCGACGGCGACAGTGAGGGGTCGAGGAGACTCGGGCTTGAGTGACTCGGGTTGGCACGAGCTCGGCGGCTGGGCACGGGCGATGGCGTGGGCTGTCGTAGGTGGCCCGATCTTGGCTTGGGCGTGGCTTGGCTCTAGTGGCGGGGGTCGTGTCACGAGGGGGAAAACGACCGTGGTTGGTGGGCTTGGGCGCGGTGGTGGAGGGACACGATAAGAATTTTGGTGGGAGTAGTTGAATTACGGTAGAAGTGTCGGAGAGAAGTTGAAGTTTTGTTTTGTTCATTTTGTTTTTATTTATTTATTTATTATTTTTATTTTATTTTTTAAAAGTTAGAGTAAAATTATAAAATTACTCAAAACTTATCTAAAAAGTTCAAAATATTTTCAAATTAACATTTAATATATTGAAAATTTTAAGTTGAACTTTTAAAGTAAAAATTAATTGATACATCAATAATTGAATTTTTAGTACTCACGTGTGAATTTTAAGCTAAAAATTTCGTAACGTGACATCCCCTCACTTAAAATTTTTTTACAGAAAAGTGCAGTAACAACCATACTAAATGTGAAACTTCAAGGTGACACTCGTTGGCAATATATGTAACATTAGTTACTCTTATTAAATGTAAAATTACAAAGTTAAATATAAGAGAGTGGTATAGAAAAAAATAATAATTAATCCTAAATATTTATTCATTTGATCTAATTATAAGAGTAACTTTGTAATTTTATACTTAACACCCTTCAACTCATGCTATCAATAAGTGTGTCCTGCACATTTTTCCATAGAAAATTCAATTGAGAGGGGAAATTCATAAAGGTTTCAAAATTAGGAAGACAGAATGTTACAAATTGAAGTTTGGGAATATTTTAGGACATGGCTTAAAATTTGGATAGAAAAAGTGAAATTTATCCAAAAATAAACTATCTCCGTGTTTGGATGGAAGTCCATTTCTAAAAAGAGAAATTTTCTTATTTCAAATAAATTGTCTTTTCATTTTTTAGAATGAAATAATGTTTAAATGTGTTAAAAAAAAATTTTCAAAAACAAGAAGTTGTTTGCAATGAGAAAGAATTATGTTGGAAAATGTGTATTGTGAGAGAATTGAAAAAAAAAATCCTTTTTTTTTAAGTATACTATATAAGAGCATTTTTAATACAATGCTCAATTGATATGTCAATGGTCAATTTTGACATTTGAATGAAAAAACGCTGTCCAATACAATATTATGTTTCATGTTAAATTTGTAATATGTTAAACTTTGTAGTAAATTTATTATGAAGTATAGACAATGTCGAATTTCATTTTTGATTCTTATTGATTGTTGTCTCGTATGATTATTATAAATTTTTTTTTTAATTTATTTAAATTCTCTCTCTTTTTTCAAAACGAGAAAAATAATAAAAAACCTTGAAATAAACAGTTTTTTATAAAACTTTATCATGTAATTTCTCATAAAACAAAATAGTATGTAAGTTCATTGAGTATCACTGTTTAACTCGAGTGGGTTTAGATCCCGTCCAAATGTTTCCTTGTGGTTGATACCATAAGTGCTTGATAGGTACCTCATCATCCCACGTGGATACATTTTCAAGTCTTTTTTTTCCCCCTTTTTTCCTATTTCATTTTTCCTAATTTTCATTTTTAGTTTTTTCCATTGAAAAATGTTGTCTTTCTCTTTCCGCTGCTCAAGCTATCCCAAGCTCTCTCTTCCTTAATCTCCCTTCGACCTTTGACTTCATCATCTCTCTATATCACTTTTTATTTTATCTTTTGGCTTATAATGAATGAAAGGAAGAACAGGAAAAAAAAAAAAAAAGTGGAACAAGAAAAAGAATAGTTAAATCTGAAAAAAAAAAAAAAAAAAAAAACGTTGATAGGAGGTTCACGAGGAGGAAAGCAATTTAGTCCTTTATTGTGTAGGACTACACATAGCTCTATGTCCGCTTCTCCACTATAAACACCAACTGCAACTCCCTACCCACCCAAATAAAATTTTTAAAATTATAGCACGACCTATGCGAAAATTTATCATGGAAAGCAAAATCAAAGAGCCTGAGTGTGATTTGTAAACAAATTCATCTCCCGCATCAGTCCAACAATCAAAGACCCTTAATACTACAAAATTCTTCAGATGTAAATCAACTTCCCCATTTTCACTTGTTCATTAATCTCTGTTAAAAAAAAAAAATCTTGATAATGCTGGAGATGTAAATCAAAGGGGTGAACAGGAACACGTCCCCTGACTAGGGTGGTCCATCCCGGCTCCGGATTTGATCAGACGTGGATTCTGTAAAATCTCAGACTTGTGGTTCTTTAGGCGGTGTTTGAGGGATAGTTTGGAGATAAATTTATGACATTTTTTTTATATTTTTTTAATCTCATAATTATTTTTATTATTTATATTTTTAAAATTATATATTAAACTTAAATTTTAATAATCTATAATTTTATATATATATATAAATAAAATAATTTTTTTAAACTATATAAAATTTTAAGAGAAATAAAATAAGTTTTATATTAATAATTTATTTTTGAATAAATTTTTAAGATTTTACACTTTTTTTACTCTAAACAATTTTTTTAAACGTATTTTTCAAAACTCATTTTTAAAATTTTTAAAATACATATCCAAGATCTTCTTCAAACAACCATTAATATCTGGTTTTTTAAGAGAGAAGGGAGAAGAGAAATTGAGAGAGAGAGAGAGAGAGAGAGAGAGAGAGAGAGGAGGTGAATTGGGATTTATGAGAAAATGGGTAACCAGTTTGCGTTGTGTCTAAGATTTCTCAAGTTTATTAGACCTTGTATTGACAGCTCACCTAGAGGGGGGAAGATACAAACAGTAACGTTTTAAACCCCCCCCTCCATACGTCCTCTTGCAGCAGCTGCCATCAAACCAAAATGGGTAACACATCATCCCGCGTCACAAGACATTTGTTTTTTATTTTTTTTATTTTTTGCTAATCTTCATTCTCTTATTTATTTATTATTTTATTATTATTATTATTATTATTATTATTATTATTTTATTTTATTTTATTTTTTAAGGAAAGCTTTGGAATTCAACTAGGAGGAGCCTAAAAAGAAATATAAAGACCAATCACGACCTGAAAATAAAGGAAAGAACAAATTTATTTTTTCCCTACAAACTTTAGGTCTTGACACAATTGCCTTCTAAATTTTAAATTGAAACACTCATTTTAAACTTTAAAATATTTACAAATTTTCCTTCTCAATTGAAATTTTGACCAAAAAATGCATGACATTTTATTGGGAGCATGAGTTGGGAGTGTGAAATATGATATTATAACTTTATTTTCATAATTAAGTTAAGAAAGTTTAAGATTGATTGTCATTTTTTCTATATCACTCTTTTATATTTAATTTTATAATTTCTCATTTAATAAAAATAGCAAAAGCCACATGTGTTAAACAACAAGTGCCACTTCATAATTTCTCATTTATTATCGTCGTTAAGTGTGTTTTTACGTCAAAAATTTAACTAAACATGAAAATTCACAAATATTTTAAAGTTTAGGGAGAAATATTGTTACAAACTAAAATTTAGGAACAATTCATGATTAGACCTAAAATTCATGATGGAAAAGTGAGATTTGTCCCACAAAAAACTGAGGAAACCATCGAGTACGAGTCCTCTTTTTTTTTTTTTTGTCAATTTAATTTCTCTATCTAACCTTTTTTTTTCCGTCTTTCTCTTTAATTTACTAGTCGAATTTACCAGTAAAAAAAAAAATGCAATGATTCAATCAATTGATGTGCAAGGATATATATTCACGTTAAAAAAAGCGTATATCTATTACTTAAACTTGAAAGCACGAAGAAGGGAAAAAAAATGAAGAAACTAAAAAAAAAAATGACAAGAAGAAAGTAAAGCTGAAAAAAATTCCACAGACAAAAACCTGAAAATATATTGTTTTATCCAAAGGCAATGTCATAAAATTTTATAATTGGATGTATTTTTTTCTTTTGGATTTTGACATGAAAATGTGGAAAGCAAGTAGAGCAACAAAAATTTGAAAATGGCCTTAGGCATTCTGGAACAAGCCATGAACGAACAGGAGGAATCTGCAGACCGAAAGGATAAAGGACAAAGAGATTTCTTTAATTTAAAAGTAAAGGTAGTTTGGATGTCTTTTGAAGACTTTCTTTTATCGAGAAAAATTGTTTTGAAAAATATATATGAGAAAAAAATTGTTTAGAGTGAAAAAATATAAAATTTTAAAAAAATTTTAAAAAAAATTAATATAAATATTATTTTATTTTTTTAATTTTATATAATAAAAAAATCATTTTATTTAAATTTATTTATATAAAATTATAAATTTTTAAAATTTTAAATTTATTGTAATTTTTTAAAAATATAAAAAGTAAAAAATAACGATGAAATGAAAGAAAAAAAATATTTTAAGGCATTTTTTAAGATTTCAGACGACTCCAACAAATAAATTGTACTTTAACACCTCTATAAATTGTACTTATTTATACGAGTACTTCCGTAAATTGTGCTTTCTTTTTATAAATAACTGTTAATTGCACTTTTTTTTCATATGCGTCTAATGGTTGTGGAACGTATGTGCACATGAATGCGGGTTTTACCCGATCCGAATATGACTATTCGTCTTTGAGGGAAAACAAAAAAACAAAAAAAAAAACAAAAAAACAAAAAAACCAAACGAAACAAAAACATCGCTTTTCAACGTTAAATTGGTGCGTCCAATGAAGCTAAAACTTGAAACACATAAGACAAAAATTATTTTTTTTTAGAAAATAATTTTTTTATGAATTATAGTCATACCCAACTGGCACAAGTTATTTACTTTTATGCTTCGTGGAACGAGTAAAAATTTTCTTCAGCAAATTTCAGCTAATGAAATGACGGGGCCGTATTTAGCTTGCCCCAGTCTAATACTCAACCGTATGAGGCCTGGGTTTGGATAAATGCCAAAAATTCTCCTGAATTATAATATTTTATAATATTTTACCCTTTAAATTTCAAAACATAGCAAATATTCTTCTAATTTTGAAATTATAACAAATAATCTCCTTCTTTTACGTTTTAGGAGCGAGGCTATAGTTTATGATAAGGTTTTTTTGAGAGACTCTATTATAATTTATGATAAGGTTTAATTTTTAATCACTAAAATATAATCTAATTGTTCATATTTATATTTTTATAATAGTTATGATGTACCTTATCTCATAATATTAACTAAGAAATTTGAAATTTTCAAGCAAAAAAATTATTGAAAAACCAGTCCCCCTTTGGTGAGTGACCCTTCTGCCCCCCATGCCGGAAGACGGCAAGCCCCACTACCCCAACGACAACCCAAGCCCCTCCGTGATAAATCTACCATCGACAAACTCCATCACAAGTGATCATCAAGATCCGCAAAACACCATCGTCATAGAGGAGCAAATCGCATGATCAGGTAGTGGTAGTGGTTTGCTTGGTTTGGATTGCAAAACATCATCTAGATAGCTGTCGAGAGAGAAGATTTACGCGTGATTTGATGGCTGGAGGACGTTGCCAAACCCACTTCAGAGGAGGCTATCATCAAAGAAGACAATGAGCTCAGGGTGGGCGTTACAGCAACCATCAAGGTTGAGTTTTTTTTAAATTTATTGGTACATTATTACATGAGGTAAGGTATATTATAAGTATTATGTACAGATAATATTTTAGTTATTAAAAATTCATCAAACCGTTTAAAAATAAGCCTTGTCGTTAAGGTTTTTAAATAAGATCTTACCATACAACCTCTCCCACTTTTTGGATGGAAAATGTCACATAACAATATCTAAACTAAAAAAATTAACTAAATAGTATTAAAAGACAAATTTACTCTTATGATAATAATCAAAACTTTTAAAACAAATTTAAATTTTAATTACTAACAGAAAATATGATACTAATAAATACAAATTTCTTTCATAAAGTTAAAGAAATTAAAAAGCTACTAACTTTATCTTCATCTTCAATACAACATAATAAAATACACCTTACCTAATGCAATACAACAAGGGCTACTAAACATAACGTATATGTAAGCACTTCATCGTTACAAAGCTAATCGTGATAATTCAAGCCTAATTTGCATGCAGAGCTACTTACTAACAAGACTAATTTGTCCACATTTGTTTTCAAGTTCAAACAAAGATTTAAGATTGTAAGGCCCTGTGATATAAGAGTCCCCACTCCAGAATAGCTTGGCAATTTGCTCATAGACCTTCTCAGTGAAATGAGCATAGTCAAAGTAGAGGAAATCACTTGGATTCTCACATAATTCATACTCTTTCGTCACGGATCCACAACTATGAAATCCTCTGTAGGGACCACTGCCGCAACAAGCCATATTCACTTCCTTAAAACCTTAAACAAACAGAGATGATTCAACATATATAATATCAGAGAAAATAAAAACAAAAGAGCACTACAAATGGCTTTGATTTAGTTACCGTATCTTGAAGGTT
Organism: Antiaris toxicaria; assembly: GCA_035233585.1. NCBI lineage: Eukaryota > Viridiplantae > Streptophyta > Magnoliopsida > Rosales > Moraceae > Antiaris > Antiaris toxicaria. The sequence goes on along the minus strand of CP141154.1, from coordinate 108,851,285 downwards.
CCTTCGATCTTTCACTAATAGATGTGAAGAAGTCGTGCAATGAGTATTTGAAACCAGTGAGCTGACTCTCAAGCTTTTGAAGGGTTTCAGAAAGAGCTCTACCATGTAGCTTCGCAACTTCTGTGACACCTTCCACACAGCCACCTGTATATGTTGGTTCACGTGCTTTTGCAACTGGTAGACAACCTATCGGTGACAGGTTTAGAAAACCAAATTTCCTTCCTCCTTCCTTGTATATTTCCTAACCAATCAAAATCCATACTTAACCATAACCCCACTACCAAAATAGTACAAATTTTAATTATAAATGCATATATATAGAAGATGCATAAATAATTTTTGTTTGAAACTAAAAAATATGTATGTACATAAGGTTGTCAATGTTATTACTTGGATAACTTTTGTCAAATTTCGCATCACCATGCCAGTATACTCTTTTCGAACGTTTGGCGACTCAAAGAAGCTGGAGTTTTTCTGGACCGCGGCAAAATAGTCGTTGCCCCCAATGCTGAACAAGTAAACAGCTCTGGACAACAATGTCGTGGCTTCCTCGCCGCCTAGTTTGCGCCTCAATTGCTTCTCTGTGTTCTTGAAATTACTCAGCTGACTGTGAAGGTCTATAACCTGTAACAAATAAAACAGTAATGGATTTTTCTCTTTGTTTTTTTAACCACATTTGACAAACAATATATTTGTTAGCAAAATATGCAAAACACAAGAACAAGCAAATCGAATAATGGGAATATAAATATACTAACAATATCACAATATGAAATTATAAACATGTATAAAAAAACAAGAGACTAAACAATAAAGACAAAAAAAAATGTTGATATAGCATTGACACATGTGTTGGACACACTATCTTTAAAACAAATTCGCCACCTCTCCATTCATGCTTTAGGTTCCTTCTAGCGTTTGTCTTCTAGGATACAATAATGTAAACAGCAATAGACTAGCATGAGAACACTGTTCTAGACAAACTGAAATGGAGTCAGAATTCAATTACACTGAAAAACCTAAGACTCTAGAATTTCTTTGGAAGCAAAAGAGAACAAAATCTGTGTGTGTCTTGGACTAAGAATGGATGCCAATTTATAGGCACTCAGGTAAGGGAAAAAGTGCTCAGCCATTAACGTGGCTTTAACTCACTGGAAGCCAAAAGTTTTGGCTGTTACACCAGCCAAGCCAAACGTTTTTGGCTATTAAAACCAACCAAAACAATGGCATCCAAAACTAATGCAGTAGCCAAACGTTTTGGCTATTAATTCATTTGCTTTCAATTAATGGTAGCCAAAACGTTTGAGCATCAAAACTTTTTGGTATTTAACAAGCAGTTAAATGCTTAGTGGAGATAGGAAAAAAAAAAAATTAAGACAGCGGCAACACTAAGTCCACACCAAGTGGGTCGAAAGTTGCAACGTTTGTGTCTACAGGATGCATGCTCGCACACAAGTCTTTTGGTTTCGTCATGATTTCCAGTCGAGAAGTTGCACCCCCTTGCGCCTGTGTGTGTGAGTGAGCCTCTATACTTAATAGGTTAACAATGAGCAAATATGCAATCCCTTATAAACTCATTTATGTTTTCATCTCTTTCCCATGTGGGACGAGTTTTTCGATTTTTTTTTCTTCAAAATTTCAACTTCGTAGGTATATTTTTTAGAGTTAATTTCTTATTCATCTATTTACTATTTTGACTGTATAAATATATGATTTCGATCTTCCACAGAAGAAAATACAAATTCATCTTAAACTGACACAACCATGAAATGGTTACTGCTTAAATTTAAATCTCAAAATACCAATTTGTCACAGTTCATATAGGGGTTTTTCCAACAATATATACATATATATATATAGTGCATTGCCTACAAATGTATTGGACGATCACTTACAAGACCTTGATGTGTTTCAACTAGAGAACCTGCTCCCAAAGACGCAAAGTTTACCCCATAATCATAGTTGTGAAGGTTAGGTTGTAAATATGGTGGAATCAGTGGCAATTTTGCGTACTCACCTGCAACACAAACATACTAACTATTAAGTAATGATCTTTCAAGTGAATAAACTCACAAAGACAAATACGACATGTATGTATAACAAGCTTACTGATGAAATCAGGGATTATACGGCCATTGGTCCTCCTGCCTGTCGGAGTATGAAAAAAGGTTTCTCCGTAGGGCCAGAAATTAGCTTGGAGGGTAGTTCTAATGTAATTGTTGTTTCCGGCATCGAAGATTGAATCTCCAAAGATGAACAGAGCCACAGGTTTTTCCAGGAGCCAGTGGTCACGGCAGCTACTCGCAATTCCCACAAGAATTATTACCCAGACAGCCCAGATGTACGAGGTAAACGTTACTATTTCCACGCCTCTGGTCGAAGTTGCTAGCTCCTTCGGTTGTTGCATTTTTGTATCTATCAGCCGGAGTAGTTGTACATTAACAAAGATACAGAAGAGAGAAAATGAGTGGTTGAGTTTTGAGGCCAAAATATTAGTTATGACTTTGGTCTTGGGTGGACATGATACACATTACGGAGAAAAATTGCGGTTTCTAGGTTGGGTTGTCAGAACGTTACTGAAGTCTTGGGTTGTCAGAATGTTACTGTGGTCCTGGGTTGTTAAACCACTAGCTAGTTTTTCCCCTTACTTAAATTTTTTACCAAAAAATTGCAGTTAACAACGATATTAGATATGAAACTATCAAATAACACTCATCGATAACATTCGTAATATTTACTATTTTTATTAAATATAAAATTATGAAATTAAATATAAAAGAACAATATAAAAAAAATGACAATCGATCCTATATGTTTATTCCTTTAATCTAATTATAAGAGTAAATTTGTAAGTTTATTTAACACCGTTCAATTTATACTATCAATAAGTATCACACATATTTTTTGATATAAAATTCAACTGAGTAGGAATGTCATATTGCGAAATTTTAAGTTTAAAATTCACACATAAGTGTAAAAAATTTAATTATTAATGTGTCAAATAAATTTTTACGTTAATAGTTTAATTTTAAATTTTTGATATATTAAATATTAATTTGAGGAAACTGAAGACTTTTGACAAATTTTAAAAATTTAACAATTTTTATCCCAATATTTATGAAATAAAAATTATTAAAAAATTAAATTAAAAAAACAAAACAAAACAAAATATCTGCCGAGACACGTCCACCTTATCCCCATCCTATTGTTCGCAGTTCATTTGTCTCCCACATTCCATTCTCAAAATTTTTTATTTTATCATTCTCTGTCAGTTGTCTCTTTTTCCTCGCTCTCTCTCTCTCTCTCTCATTTTACAGTCGCCCCTCTCTCATCATCTTTCTCAATGTCTCTCTTTTTCAGATATCTCACTTACCATTTTTTTTAAATCTCCCAATCCTTCTGTCTAGCTTTCACTCCTCCATTGCCGGTGACAGCCACCGGCGACCACCACCGGCAACCAACCCCCCTCCCATTGAATTAAAAAAAAAGAGTAATTAATTTGCGTGGGTCCAACACAGAGTTATTGCTACGTATGACGGAGACATTACCCCGTCCAAGATTACTCAAGTTTATTAGCCCTTGTATTGACAACTCACCTGGAGAGAGGCGGATACAAACAGCAACGGTTTTAAACCGCCTCCATACATCCTCTTGCTGCTGGCGCCATCAAATCAAAATGGGTAACTCATCATCCCACGTGACAAGACATTTGTTTTTTTATTTATTTATTTTTGCTAATCTTTCATTCTCTTATTTATTTATTATTTTATTATTATCATTATTATTTTTTTGAGGAAAGCTTTGGGATTCAAATATGAGGGGCATAAAAAGAAACATAAAGACCAATCGCGACCTGATAATAAGAGAAAGGACAAATTTATTTTTTCCCTTCAAATTTTATGTCTCGACACAAACGTCCTCAAATTTTAGTTGAAAAGATATTATAAAGTTGCTTTCATAATTAGATCAAGAGAGTTTAGGATTAGTTTCCATTTTCTTTCTTACCTCTCATATTTAATAAGAATAATAAAAGTCACATATACTAAACAGTGAGTATTACTTTATAATTTTTTATTCAATATTATTGCTTGTGCATTTTTTCGTCAAAAATTTAACTAAGCATAAAAATTTACAAATATTTTAAAGTTTAGAAATAAAGAATGTTATAAATTAAGTCCTTGTTTGTTTGTAGTATTACATTCGTATTTTATTCAAATGCAAAATAATTTTCATTAAAATACAAAAGTATTACATTCAGATACCTCTCACATCATATTTTAAATTTAATACAATTACTATTTATTATCTCACTTTTTCTATTACTTTTGCTAATCACATTACATATTCATTATTAGAATATAATTTAAATTCATTTTATCCAAACACACATTACATTCAAATGTAATACAAATATTTTTCCTTTAAATGTAAATTACATTTAATATATTTTATTAACGTAATACAAACATAATACGTTTATCAATTTAAGAGCAATTCGGGATAAAACCTAAAATTTAAGATGGAAAAGTGAAATTTATTCTACAAGAAACTGAGGAAACCATCTAGTACGAGTTTTTTTTTTTTTTTTGCCACTTTAGTTTCTCCATTTTACTTTCCTTTTTTTTTTTTGGTTACTCTCTTTAATATACTGGTGGAATTTACCAGTAAAAAAAATATAATATGCAATGATTCAATCAATTGATGTTCTAGAATATGTATTTATATATTCACGTTAAAAAAAAGTATGCCTTTTACTTAAACTTGAAAGCATGAAGAATGAAAAAAAAAAAAAAAAAAAAAGAGGAAACTAAAAAAAATGAACAAGAAGAAAGTAACACTGAAAAAAAAAAAAAAGGCCAGAAAAAAACTGAAAAATATTGTTTTATCCATAGGCTATGTCAAAGAATTTGATAATTGGATGTATTTTTTTCTTTTGGATTTTGACATGAAAATGTGGAAAGCAAGTAGAGCATCAAAAATTTGAAAATGGCCTTAGGCATCCTGGAACAAGCCATGAACGAACAGGAGGAATCTGCAGACCAAAAGGGTAAAGGACGAAGAGATTTCTTCAATTTAAAATTAAAAATAAATTGTACTTTAACACCTTTATAAATTGTACTTTTTTTTTTCTTTTATATAAGTGCCTCCCTAAATTGTATTTTCTTTTTATAAAAAACTGTAAATTGTACTTTTTTATATATGCATTTGAGTATTGTGGGGCCTATGCGCACGTAAATGGGGCCTTTACCCGATCCGAAAAGGACAATTCGTCTTCGAGGGGGAAAAAAACAAAAAAACGAAAAAAAAAAAAACAAAAACTTGCTTTTCAGCATTAAATTGGTGCGTTCAATGCAGCTAAAACTTGAAGCACACAGGACAAAAATTAATTTTTTTTGTGAATAATAGTTATACCAACTGGAACAAGTTATTTACTTTTACGTTTTAGGGAACGTGTAAAATGGAAAAAAGGAATTTCAAGCTTATGAAATGACGCAGCTGTGTTTAGTTTATTCCAATCTGATGCTTAACCGTATGAGGCCTAGGTTTAGATAAATACCAAAAATTCTCCTCAGTTATAATCTTTAATAACGCTTTACCCTTTAAATTTCATACCATACCACATATTCTTCTAATTTTGAAATTATAACAAATAATTCCCTTTCCTTATTTTTTGAGTGAGAGGTTGTAATATAATCATTTTGAGAGACTCTACCATAATTTATAATAAGATTTAATTTTTATCATTAATATGTAATCTAACAGCTAAAAATTATATCTCTATAATAATTATGATGTAACTTATTTCATAATATTAACTAAAAAATTTGAAGATAAACAACAAAGAAAAGGAGTAGTTGAGTTTTTGGGCCATATTATTTATTTGTGGTCTGGGTGGGGTCGTTCAACATTACTAGATAATTTGAAAATGCATTAACCAGTTTAACAAGGTGTTGTTAGATATTTCGGTGCCAATTTATGAAAGAAACATCTTTTATTTAATTTAAAGATAATTATTATTTAATTTAGAGAGATAATTTTTAATAACTGTGCTTTTTTGATGAAACGTTAGAGATGGTCCACTTTATTTTAGAGACTAAGTGTGTGTTTGGTACACACATTCAAGCTGCATTGCATTTAAATGCAATGCAATTTTCCCCCAAATACAAAAGCATTTCATTCAAATACCAATCACATCACATTTTAAATCTAATACAATCACTATTTATTATTTTATTTTTTCTATTACTTTTATTAATTACATCATATATTCTCTTTCTCTCTCCTTTTTTTCTCTCTACTTTTACCCATCACATCACATATTTATTATTAAAATACAATTCAAACACTTTTCACCCAAACACACATTGCATTCAAATGCAATGCTAATACTTTTCCTCTAAACACAAATTACATTCAATGCATTGCATTCAAATACAATACAAATGCAATGCGTTCACCAAACGGAGCATAAATTAAGCAAAACTAATATAATCGGCCTTTTCAAAAGAAAATTTTTAATCGAATTTTTGGCATTGAAGTGGAAAATTTTAACAATATAAAACAACCCATTACATCTATAAAAAAAAGATTGAGAAGATATTTGATAGAAGAGACTTTTTTTCTGAGAAGGAGAAGACATAAGACTGAGTGAGTGTGAGGGGCGGAGTTTTTAAGGAAACGCTGTATTTTTTAATCACCAACAAATTTTATATTTTTTGTTTCCTTTAACGAAGTGACGACAACACAAAAAATAATAAAGGCATTAAAGATATTTTTTAGAAATAATACAGATATTACTCATCCTTTCATTTTAAAATCTGATTTACCAGTTTTATTTTTGGGGGCCTTCCTTAATACGGGGACTTAAGTACTTGTTTAGTGACCTAATGGAAAGGCAAGTATTGTGAAACGTACTGGCCTTCTATTCCTGTCCATCAAGAACGTACGTCGAACTTCAAGTGGTCGAGAAAGGAACGTAGCTTTTTTTTTTTTTCATTTCAATTTGAAGAAAATAATCATCAATCAAGGGCGTATATCTTTTCTTAATTTATGAAAATGCAAAATTCATTTTGTATAAAATCATGGGAACCATGTGATTGTAGGCTTAATTTCGTTAAAAAGTAAAGAGTTTAAATTTTCTATCTTTATCTCAAAAAAAAATAAGAAATTATAATTCACGTGAAATTAAATATGAACGCAAATAAAGGACAAATTTCACTTTCCCTCTCAAATTTAGGTCTTATCACAAAACATCTCTCAGATTTTAATTTATAATATTTTTTTCTCTTAAACTTTAAAACACTTGTTAGTTTTTCCCCTCTATTAAATTTTTACCGAAGAATGCAGTTAACAACAATTTAAATGTGAAATTATGAATTGGCACTTATTGGTAACATACGTAACATTCGTTATTCTTATTAAATGTAAAATTACAAAGTTAAATATAAGAGAGTAATATGAAAAAATGGACAATCGGTCCTAAATATTTACTCATTTGATCTAAGTGTAAGAATAATTTTGTAATTTTATACTTAACACCCTTCAATTCATATAGCCAATAAGTGTCATGCACATTTGTTTATAAAAAATTCAACGGAGGGGAAATTTACAAATGTTTCAAAATTAGGGTGAGATAGAATGTTACAAATTGAAATTTGGGGGCATTTTATGACATAGCTTAAAATTCGAATGAAAAAGTGAAATTTGTCCAAATATAAACTATCTCCCTATTTAGATGAAGGTTGATATCTAGAAAGAAATTTTACAGTCAATGTTATTTTCTATTCATGTTTTATTTTTGAGTTTTTATTTTTGTTTTATAATAAAGGAGGTAGTTTTTGTATCTCCGATTTATATTTATGTTTATATTTTGCTTGAGTTATTCTCTAGTGGTATTAATCTGTGATAACCGAGAAATCTACGTTTTCGGAAACATTTGTACAAAATATGTAAATAAATGTACATTTACAATGATACAGATTTCAGAATACAGAGCAGAGGAAAATTTTGATTAATTGAGTTTTAATCAAAATTTGACAATGAATTAATGAATATAGTTAAAAACTAAGCATTAATTCAAATTTATGATGTTTTAAAATTAATAGAAAAGTATGTGGAAAACACATACTAAGAGATCAATGGCATACAAGTGAGCCACATTGATCAATGGGCAAAAGATAAGCCAAACAAGGCCTAACCTTTAAAAAAAAAAGAAAGAAAGAAAGTGAGAGTGGGGGAGTGAGGCACGTGAGATAGGGGGGATTAATTAATCTCTTAGCTGCACAGCAGCCGGCAGAAAGAGAAAAGAAAGAAAGAAGAAAAGAAAGAAAGAAAGGGAAAGAGAGAAAGGGAGTGGGCAAGAAAAAGAGAGAAAAGAAAGAGAAATCCATTCAAGTTCGGATTTCTTGTCCTAGCAGCAGATCAATCGAGATTCAGTCACGAATCAGCAGCAAGAAAAGCTCAAGATCAAAGCAAGGTAAACCCTAGTTCTCACGTTTTTCTTTGGGGAAAAATCTGAGGTTTTGAGAGGAAACAGAGAATGTGAGTGAATCACGTTTAGGTGTTCGGTTAAAATTGAAACATGGTTCGACTCTAGATGTTTTCAAACACGAATCCATGAACAGATGGTTTAGAAAACCGAGTTTAGTGAATGTTCTTCACGAAAATACAGATTTTTCAAAAGTTGAGTCAAGAGTTGTAAATGAGCAAAATGTGGGATTTTTGCTTATGAAATCATGGATTTGTGATAGTAGGAGTGTAGTAGATACCTTGAAATGGTCTTATGAAGATCGATTTCAAGTGTAAGAAGTAGAACAAAGGCCACCAAAGCCTTAGAAAATCAGAGCAGAGCAGTTCGGACCCAGAATCTTGATTCTGGTATGAACACGGGCATGTACACGGGCGTGTACAAGGGTGTGTTTAGAACACGACCCCGAACATGCCCATGCGCACGACTGTGTTGCAAGAAAAAAAATCAGACCCAAGAGGTACACGGCCAAGAACACGGCCGTGTATTGGACCGTGTCAAGGGGCACACGGTCAAGAGGGAGGCGTGTAGCAGGCCATGTTAGGCAGTAAGAGAACACGGCCAGAAACACGGCCGTGTAAGTAACCGTGTAAGAGTACAGAGGAGTACACGGCTAGTAACACGGCCGTGTACCCACCCATGTAAGCACACACGGCCATGTTCCATGAATTACACGGCCAGACTTAAAAGTCCAGAGAGGTACACGGGCAGAGACACGCCCATGTAGGAGGGCGTGTTCGAAGCCAGAGAGTAAAAAAAAAAAAAAAAGTCTGGAAAGGAAAATTTTCATGTTTTGCCATATTTCCAGTATAAGATAAATATGGTAAATAATCAGTGATTATTCCTTTTATAGGAGTTTAAGCCAGAGACCCCAAATCAGCAGTCCCAGAGCAGCAGAAGCTTACACTAGAAGATTATCTGTAAGTTCAAGCATTGTCCTGACTGTAACGTGGACAAGCTTGTTAGTTATGATGTTATGTATGTTATATGACGTGTATGTCAGACATAGATTGTCTGCATCACGATGTTTATGTCAGTACATGTCAGTCTCATGTCAGCACAGTTTAGTTCATGTCATGCATATAGAGTTGCATGTTTCAATACACAGATCAGACAGTACCAGAACAAGAAAACAGTTAGGTGCACAAGGCACTCTAGTGTGTTAATTAATTCACACCCCAGTAATTTGATTAACAGGTTCCGACTGTGGGGGCAATCAGTATGCTACCTAGTTGGAACACCAGCAAGATGGTAAATAAACCAGATATTGGCGTATCGGCCTCTCGACCCACGGGGAGGTTTACATGTTTAGCATCAGTTAAGACTGAGGAGGTCAGCACTAAAGTACTGCTCCCGGTTGCGCTAACATGTCGGTACGACCAATCAGGGGCCCAAAACCAGAACTAAAATATCAGATAATATTCTAAGACTAAACCTCTCAGCCAGAAGCATATTCACAGAGTCCAGTTTCATGCATGAGCACAGCAGTACAGCATGTCAGTTTCATGTTTTTATGTTTGAACTTACTGAGCCCATAGCTCATCAGTTTGTTCACATGTTGCAGGTAAGAGACCTGTTCACCAGTAGTATATGGTGGACGACGAACAGGGAAGTTGCATGCCGGGCAGGATTGGGTGAGGGATTTGGTCACCGATAGTCTTCCGCTGTATAGATTTTGAATGTAATTTCAAAGAGACAAGTTTTTAAGTCAAGAGTATGTGATAGGGGAATCATGATCAGGTGCATGTTATTTTGTTAACATAATTTCCTTATCACATTCTCAAACAGTTTATGAATTTGTTAAAAAAAAAAAATTTATTCCGCAAAATTAACAAGTAGTTTACAGTTCAGCATGATTGCCGGCGACCCTAGAGGCCTGCAGACTATTGCGGTTAATAATAGCACTGTAGAGCCTCTACAGCAGGGCGGGCCACCACATAATCTGTTAGTTCTGTTAATAATAAAGTTAGATGAAGTTTGTTACGACTTTATTGCTACGAGTAATTATCTCTCGATTAATCGACATATTTCATCGATTATAGATATGATTTTAAAAAAAGTTTTGTACATATTCAATTATAGGGTTATCGAGGAATTCAATAAATTTTCTCATTGCAGGTCTCGACTTATGTCCTTTTTTTGAGTTTCATTAAAATTTATTAATTAAATGGGTCCTAATTAAAAATAGTATTTTTTTATTGCAGATTGTTTTATTTTTGATATTAAAAAAAAGGGAAAATGAGTTACAATCTTTAAAGCCTTGCTCTTTGACAAAAAATAGTGTCACGTGGCGCGAAAAAAAAAAAGGAAAGAAAATTGTGAGCAGGGGTGAAATGTGATCTGATTGGGCAGCCAGTTGTATTCCGAATGTGGCTTGGCAGTCATGGTGGGCATGTTGTAGTGGGACAATCAAGAAAAAGACCCAGCTGTTTACACACACAGATTCATGCATATACATAGAGAGAGAGAGAGAGCAATAATTGAGCAGCTAAATTATATTTTATTATGACATGGTATTATCACCATAAGGTGTGTGAATTGTGAAAGCGTAGCCATGCAAATGAAAGCTTTTTATTTTTATTTTTTTATTTTCGATTTTTTTAGGGGCAAAAAGAAAGCTTCTTACCAGTTGTTTGGTGAACGCATTGCATTTGCATTATATTTGAATGCAATGCATTGAATATAATTTGTGTTTGGAGGAAAAGTATTAGCATTGCATTTGAATGCAATGTATGTTTGGGTGAAAAGTATTTGAATTATATTTTAATAATAAATATGTGATGTGATGGGTAAAAGTAGAGAGGAAAAAAAGAGAGAGAAAGAAAATATATGATGTAATTAATAAAAATAATAGAAAAAATGAAATAATAAATAGTGATTGTATTGGATTTAAAATGTGATGTGACTGATATTTGAATGAAATGCTTTTATATTTAGGAGAAAATTACATTGCATTTAAATGAAATATAGTTTAAACGTGTGTACCAAACACACGGTGATTCTAATCAAAGCTCTACTGTTGGATCCCAGTTCTTGGATTCTCCACCTCATCCTTTTCTCAGCATCTAACTTTTCTTCTTTTACCTTATGGAATACAGAAAATTATATAATACACTAATGGTCCGTTTGGTGAACGCATTACATTTACATTACGTTTGAATACAATGCATTAAATGCAATTTGTGTTTGGAGAAAAAGTATTAGTATGCATTTGAATACAATGTGTATTTAGGTAAAAAGTATTTAAATGTATTTTAATAATAAATATGTGATGTGATAGGTAAAAGTAAAGAGAAAAAAAGAGAGAAAAAAAGAAAATATGATGTAATTAATAAAAGTAATAAGAAAAGTGAAATAATGAATAGTAATTATATTGGATTTAAAATATGATGTGATTGGTATTTGAATGAAATGCTTTTGTATTTAGAGGAAAATTACATTGTATTTCAATGCAATGCAACTTAAAAGTGTGTACTAAACACACCATAAAAAATTACTATATTTATAAAATACAATATAAATCAATTGATTAAATCACAATTAATTAAAAATATGATAAAATATCAAAATTTAATAAAAATCCAACTATCTAGAACCGTATCCAAAATATATAGAATATATATATATATACACAACTGATGACAAATTGATTTAAATGTAACTTTTTTCAATAAATTTTCTTTGCATTAATAATTTTAAATAATAACACATTATAAATAATTTTATTTAAAATTACACATATATCAATTAATTATTACTTAATTTTAAATAAAAAATGATAAATCGAATATATCTAACTGTTAAATTTGAGATATTTTCTTTGTATAAATGTATTGACTATATGAACTGCTCGAACTATGTTTTCTAAAAGTAAGAATATGCACTCTCATTCAGATACTAGTCGTCTTTATCTTTATTATCAACTCGTGGCATAAATTCTGCCAATTCATATTCGTATTCCTTATCTTCCATGTCTCCTGACCCTTTCATGCGAATACTAACAAAAGTAGCCTTTCAAGTGGAAGTTTGCACATTTTAGCAGTTGTGATTATTGAGCAATAATTTTCTCAATTTGTCTCCATATAGATGTATATACTTTTTATATTCCTCATTTTTTGGATTAAAATTTAATTTCCTCATTTTGTTCTATATCAATTATTACCTATGTCTATGTTTTCCAAAACTAAAAAAATAAAAAAGGTAATAAAGATAAATAAAATTAAGGATGTTTGCTTTAAACACGCAATTTCTGATGTTGTTGTCGCTTTCACTTATTATTTTTTCTATCACAATTACTGTGTGTATATATATGTATCATTGTCATTGAACCTCTTTTTCTAATACTGTTGAATAATGGCGAATAAAAATTCATAAAATGCCTTTCAAAAAAATTGAATACCACTTCTATTTTCCATAATTTTTTATTATAAGCAAATATAATGGAAAGCAATAAATTACTATACATTTCTTAACTTTCTGTATATTGGATTTTGATAGTTTTGACTTATATTTGTGTCAGCGAATTAGGTAAGATGTAAAGAAATTATTCATGTTACATCAATGACATCTTTATTTTTAGTAGTTAATACATATATATATAAATCCAGAAAAGAAGATGCAATCTCAATTTAAGATTAAATAAGAGGTTTAAATAAGACCTTTTCTTAGCTTACGAGTGAAAGCATGAATTTAGCTTGCTTTTCATGCTTTAATTCGTGCTTCTGACGCCTGGCTATGCTATCATCTCAGTCAATTAAATTTTTTTCTTTAGAATATTTTGGTTGAAATTATTTGTGGATTTCGATGAGTACGTTTGTATGCTGAACAATTTTGTGGTGGAGGAGAAGAAAAAAAGTATTTGTCAAGGAAAAAATAGCACAATGAAGAGAAGTAAAAAGTGTGTGTGTGTGTGTGTTTTAAATTAATGAACAAAGAAGTTTCATGTTGTTACATTCATGTTATTAGGTTTAATCTTGACAATTTACGTCAGTGCCCAAGTTATAATGCCTTTTTGTCTCTTTTGTTTTTCTTGTTTGCTGATATAAAAATTATCTTCAAATACAATTTTTTAGCGGGGTTTGGGAAATAAATGAGCTGGGCATAGCAAATAGCCTCAGTAATTAATTTCGAAACGACATTATATAATAAACGACAATTAAAGGAAAAAAAAAAAAAGACTAGCGACAAGAATGAACAACGGCAATAATACATGAAACGATGAGAAAACAAGAAAAGACCCCAAAAAAAAAATGAAATAAGCATCAGGGAAAAAGACACCTAGTGAGAAACGAAATTTAAAACTAGCGACGAAAATTGAGAAAAACAAGTAGAACTTCGACATTAAATTGAAACAATGGCCAATGTAAAAGGTTGTCATAAAAAAAAAAAATGGACAAGAACATCGAAAGCAACAGTAAAGTTATAAAGGACAAGAAATTAGAAAAACGACACTAGAATGAAAGGGAAGCTGAAGTAAGACGACAGATTATATAAACAAATAAAACAAAAAATGACAAACGACAACAATTTAACGACGGAAAAGTAGAAGCAACATAAAAAGACAAACAACAACGGTTGGAGAGAGCAATAATGTACAAATGAAACGGCAACAAGTGAAAAACCAAAACCAAAATAACAAATAGGTAACAACTGAGAAAAGACACAAAAGTGAAACGACATTGAAGAAGAAAAGAACAAGAATAACGTTGGATAACGACAACTAAACAAAAATGCAAAAGCAAGACACCTAGAAATGGTGAAAGAGAGTAGGAATAAACCAAAACATCGATTAAACGACAGCGAAATTAATAAACGCCAAAACCGTGAAAAACTATATCAACGAATAATTCGACTGATCGTCGTCCACAAGGACCACAACTACTTATTCACCAAAAAGGACCACAACCACTTTCTTGGTCCATTATTTTTCATTTACAAAAAAAAAAGGGTTTTTTTTTGGTCCTGCTATACTTGGGCTAAAGCTATATACACACACACACGTATATATATATATTTATATAGTACAACGCGCAGTTAGTAGGCATCAGAAAATAATAGAGTGATAGATAATGACTGAAATTTAAAATCTAGACAGTAAAAATACCAAAGTGAACTGCCGACTAGATAATATTCATATGGTCTGTCTAAAGCATATCTATAACAATTTGCTTCTTATGAAGTTGTGGTCATCTAGACTTCAGTGTTGACGTATTCTTTTGTCCTTTTCTTATTTTTGTTTATTTATTTTTTTGTGTCTATTCCCTGAGCCGCATGGAAGTGCACATCACAAGCAAAATATTAACAAAATATATTTAGTACGCATTGCTGCCAATTATAATTAAGTAATGGGTGTCTATTTACGGTATCACATTCGTATTGCGTTTAAATATAATACAATTTTTATCTAAATATAAAAATTTTGAATTGAAATATAATATTTTTCAATAGTTTCTCAAATATATTTACTATTTCAGAATATTTTATAAATAAATTTTTTTTATTCACATCATATTTTCTCTCTATCTCCCTTTTCTTATATACTTTTATCAATTACATCAATTTTCAACTCTAAAATACAATTTAAATACTTTTCATCTAAACACATATTGTATTCAAATATAAAGTAAATACTTTTTATCCAAATATAAAATATATTCAATACATTATATTCAAATACAATACAAACGTAATATGATATCAAACGTCTCATAAATCTTTCCCTGTTTGTCACATAATAGTTTCTAAATTTTCTGTTCACCACCTTCTCTCGAGCGTAAGTAAAGCTGAATTTTGACGTCTATTACATAAAAACTCAAAGACAATTACATCTCTAACTCTTATACACTTCACTATAACAAAATTGTTGATTAACATCAATCAAAAATTGTTATTAAAAATGACGATTTTTAACAAAGGCTTAACATGTTGTCAAATGTTATGTTCAACCATCGTTATAAATTGTCAGAACATACCTGCAATATTTCAAAATACAATCAATAACCGATGTTACAAACCATTAAAGAAATTGATTGACTAACCAATGTTAAACATATTTACCCTCTAACATTGATTGATTTGATCATTAAATATATATCTGTTGTTTTCAATATTATATAGTAGATTCTTAAAAAAAAAAAATACAATTCATTTATGCAATTCAATAGTAGTGATACTAAAAATTTTTGTACAAGCAAAATGAAGTTATAAATATACATGTAATATAAAATATATGATTAAGCAATGTCAAACCCAACAAAATCCAACTAAAGTACAAAAGCAAACTTGACACTTACAAATCTAAGTAAGTACATGAGAATGACATATGAATTACAAATCCAACAAAACACTAAACTGTGTATGATGGAATGAACTCTCCCATTCCACTTGAACTTCATTAATATTTTTTCGATTACTTGTCATTTGCATTGAACTACAAGTAAAAAATTGAAGGTTTGTATTAGCAAGAATAGTAAAAGAATACAAAGTGTATATTCATATAACATTGAGACAAAATTTGCTCATCAGCCCACTTTATTTTTATTTTTCTGACCATTTTTGAAGACGGACATTTACATGATCGACAACTTTTTTAATTTATAACATCAGAGATAATGAACGGTTTAAAAAAAATGAAAACAAACATTGGTCAATTAAAAAACCAATGTTATAAATGTTATAAATATGTTGAGATACGAACATTCCGCCTTTTAGGTTTTGACTCTCGTGTTTTTATGCATATTTGACATTGGTTTTCAAAAAACCAATGTTAAAAATCAGCGCCTACTCTCTAGTGTTAGCAATTTGGTTATAGTGCTTCTAGTAGATGTTAAGTTTTAAGGTAAAAAAAACAGTAGATGTATGTTTGAATTCAGTATTCTACTTATGTAACTTATAAGAATATATAACTTGGGAAAAAAATGTATTTATGATGAAAAAAATTAGACGTGTGATATTGAGTAAAGAGTCATCATATATCCATTGTTTTTGAAAAAATATTGAACAGATGCCCACTTTTTCTTTTTTTTTTTTGAAAAATTGAAATAAATAGCATTCTTATGGGATTAAATTGAAGTAAATAGCAAGATTTTAATATATTTAAAGTAAATAGCAGTTTCCTTCTTTTTTTTTTTTAAGTGAACCACATATGGGTTCATGATGACGGCATGGCGTTTATTACTACAAGCGACATCTGACGTTGAAAAGAAAGAAAGAAAGCGAGCATGCCGTTAGTTACTTTGCAAACGAATTCAAAATTAAAATAAAACGTTCAAACGACATCAAATTAAAGAAAACGAAATGAAATGTAAGGTAATTTTTAACAGATGCACGGCTTCGGACTTTAGAGTATGAATGGGATGTCGTATCTGTGAAAAAAGACAATAATTTATACAATATGAAGGTCATGTCCTTTTTTTTTTTTTTTTAATAAAAGAACTTCCAAGATTGCTTTTGTGCCGGACGAAAATATTTGAAACATTAAAAGACGGTGACTCTAAATAAAACGACATAATACGGTTTACGGTTTGAACTTTGAACAACATTACAAGTGGAAACTTTCAGGGGCGTTTGGATGTCCAATCCAAACCAATATAATCCACTTTGAATTGTATTATCAAATAAGGCTTTTTTTTTTTTTTTTGTTGAATTCACAATTCTAGTATGAAAAAAAAAAAAATTTAAAATTTCCAATTCTAACCCATCTGCCAGCAACATCTTTTACAAAAGTCACATGGTTCGTCACTGTGTTGAACAAATTACATGTCCTTTATTGACTTAAAAGTTGTCTACGAGAGAAAAAAAAAAAAAAAAGGGTCACATGTCGTTCTTTTCATTACTATGTTGAAGAAAGGATGTCCTTTATTGACTTAAAAGGTTGTCTTTGAGAAAAAAAGCTGCTACAATAGCTTACAACATTTGAGAAAGATTGCCTAAATAAACAGCCAAGAAATCTAAGGGGAACTTTAATATAAATATTGCCATGCCCAATATAGGTATCCTCTTTCCATAATTACATGTGTCTATCTTCTCCTTATATATCATAAATATTTACATAGTTAGGGGAAAAAAAAAGATAAAGATTTTATATATATAAAAAAAGATGAAATTAAATTGGGTAAAAACCAGTACCACAAATTTGGTCATATCATGAAATCAGAATTATTTTTTTTATTTTGAAACCAGGCAGGTTTTGAGTCATGAGAGACGCCTGCAGGCTGCATCATTCAAAGTAGACCCCTTTTAAGGACTTTATTTACTTATCATTTATTCTCTTTCTTTTTTGTTTTTAGTCCCTTCCTGTTGTTAAAGATGTTGCTCTGGTAATGTTTGGTGAGACATCGAAGAAAACAACTTGGGACAAAAATGCATATATATATATATGCAAAAAAAAAAAAAAAAAAAAGGATGTGGAGACCCTTGGCAATGTATGTGATTTGAATTATTCACAAAAGAATGTTCTTTGCAAATGATTAAGCCCCCATTAGGATCATATATATATATTCATATTCACAGTTTAAACTTTTTTATATAGTGTTTTCCCTCATATTAATTAAATTTTATGTTCAAACTTACTGTTTAAACACATGTATATAAACGATTATTATGTTG
This sequence comes from Antiaris toxicaria, assembly GCA_035233585.1. NCBI lineage: Eukaryota > Viridiplantae > Streptophyta > Magnoliopsida > Rosales > Moraceae > Antiaris > Antiaris toxicaria. Next base: position 108,833,152 of record CP141154.1, on the reverse strand, counting down.
TAATACCGTGTGATAATATGATATCAAATGAAAGTGGCGATATGAGGGGCCTTATATGGTTATTGGCAATATGAATGCTATTCTTTCTCTAGATGAAAATTTTGTCGTTTAGAGCGGCTATTTCCTCTTCGAATACCTGGGCTGCTTTTCGGGAGGCGGTGTCAGGTCTTGGTCTTATTGATTTGGTAGGGTAAGGTAGCGAGTTTACTTGGTGTAATGGTAATTAAGGGTTAAGTAACTCTAAAGCGAGGCTTGATAGGGCGCTAGCAAATGAAGATAGGCTGGACTCAGGGGAGATGATTGCTGAAGCCTTTTTAACTCATTTCAGATGCATTTTCGGGAGGTGGTGATTCTTGCTAGGAAGATCTTGATGGCATTATCTCTAGTGTGGTTTCGGATCAGGAGAACATAGATCTTATTGTGATACCTTCCAGAGACGAAGTTGTTCAGGTTGTTTTCTCCCTGAATACGTGGAAGGCTCCGGGCCAGATGATACTCTGGTATTTTTTACCAGTTATATTGGGAGACTGTTCAACATGACGATGTCGACACGGCTGTGGCTTTCTTTCATGGGAGTGCGCTACGAGGGAATTGAATAAAGCCAATAGCCAATATAGTCCTTATTCCAAAGTGTGAGTTTCCTACTTCGGTGGATGATTTCGCCCATTAGTTTATGTAACTTCATATATAAGGTCATTTCGAAGACTCTTGTTAATAGACTAAAAAAACTGTCTTGTGGAGGTTCGGTTTTCATCATACTTGGATTGACTGGATTATTCAACATGTGAAATTAGTCTCCTTTTCTCGTATTATTAGTTCCGAGAGTGACTCGCACTGCCTTTGCCGATGATACTATTCTTTTTGATAGAGCTAATTCTAAGGAGGCGGTGGTCCTTAAAAAGTGTCTAAATGCTTACAGCGCTTGGTCTGGCCAGAAAAATCAATTTATCGAAGTCTTCCTTACTCTTCTCAAACAGTACGGCCCGGAGTGTGAAGCCGGAAATTTTTGGATTCCTTGGATTCCGTGCCTTATCTGGAGGGACTAAGCATCTCGGGTTGCCACTTATTTGGTCAAGAGCTTGGTCGAGGGACTGGGATTCTATTCTCAACCGAATGCTGAAAAGAAGTGATAGTTGGAATTCCAAGTTATTGTCTTGCGGAGGTAAACTCGCTCTCATCCAGTTGGCATGACAAGCTATTCCTGTGTATATGATGATGACTAATGCCAATTTGTTTATAGTATTATATTTGTATTATGTTTAAATGTAATATAATTTTTATTCAAAAGTAAAAATATTGCAATCAAATGTCAATCACATTATATTTTAAATTCAATACAATCATTATTTATTATTTTATTTTTACTAATCACATCACATACTCTTTTTCTCTCACTTCTTTTTTTCTCTCTATTTTTTTCTATCACATCACATATTCATTACTTAAATATAATTTAAATATTTTTTATCCAAACACACATTCCATTCGAATGTAATACAAATAATTTTTATTCAAATGCAAGTTGTATTTAATGATTATATTTAAATATAATGCAAACGCAATACGTTTATCAAATATCTCCTAATTGTATCTCCATAATGTTGCTTCTAAGTTTGATGCGGCTTTGAGAACTTTTTTGTGGGGAAAAGAATGAGAATGTGAGGACCAGATTGTGCCTTGGAGCATGTGATGCTACTTGCAAGCCTAAATTTTCAGAGACACAAGATTAGTGGTGGTGGTTGTGAAATAAAATGCTCTTGAGCTTTGGATGCTGCTGTGTATTTACGTGGGCATGTAGCCTAATCAAAGCAAAACGTGGTCCTAATTCCTCTTTAGTATTGATTTAGCCATATATTTTATTCCCAGTTGAATAATGAGAGGACGAATAAATTGAAATTTTTTATTGATATTTTCACTAGCATTTTTAGCAATAACTATTATGGATATATTTATTTTTAAAATATCATTTTAAAAATAATGGGTGGATGTTTTTTTTTGTTTTGTTTTTTATTTTTGGTAAATAGAAGACAAAATTGTAACATGGTAGAAAGTGCTGAAATTTTATATTTATCTAGTTCTTTACTCTCCCATTTTGGCTGCAGGTTTCTGAAGCATAGACGTGATCAATTCATTTAAGCGTTCATTATTACCGAGCGGTTAGCCTGATCGCATTAATTTGACTTTTCTTTTTCAATGTGGAAACATTAGGAGGAATTCCCCATTCTATCATTAACCTAAATGCTCTCTTTTCACATTATATGAAACATTGTCAGTGTTTTTCGTTTTTCTTTGTGAATACTTGTATATTTAAAATTACTTTATATTTATAATGGATTAGTTTAAAAGTCTTCCTCTTAATTGGTCGAGTTAACACAACTTATGTAATTTCTCATATTTATTCTTACTATATAACTATATCTAAATACCGACATTAATTATGAAGTAGCAGTCAGAATTTTCTTTGCCGAGTTCAGGCACTATGAGAATTCTGTTCAAGGTGAGCTCTGCCCTACCCCTGGAGTCCACTCCATGTCGAAGGAGAAGCTAGTCCGTGTCCAACTTCTTGAGTAGCCGAAGTATTGATGAACGAACACTATATATACTGAATTTTTTGACAAATATCCGTATCATATTTTGTATGTTTTAAGGAATATCCATAACGTATTAATGTTCATGAATTGAAAAAAAAAAAAAAAGGCACAAGTGACACCTAAGAAAATAAATTACAGCAACTGAGGAAATGGAAAGCATACTAGAAACGAAGAAAAGAGAGCAGGACCGTGTGGGAAAAACACCAAAATTAAGAAATAAATGACTAATGACATTGAGGACGTCAACCAAATTTACGACAATAAAGAAGACAAACGACACGAATAGGAGCCTACAACAGCAAACTTATGGAAACGTTAAAAAAAAAAAAATTAAAATAAACTAAGCGACCCACAAAGATGCCAGAAATATAGTAACAATAAAGGAAAATATGTTGCTCCTTTTAAAAAGCGACAATAAAACAATAAAATAAAAAAAAAACGTAAAAAAAAAAACGACAGAAACAAGAAAATAAAAATCAAACGAGAAAACGAGAATAAATTGAGAAACGAAACTGAGAGAAATGAATGACCACGTCGATGGGTGCATGAAAAAGAGAGCATCTTCGTAAACGGGAAAAATAAAATAAAATTTTGGAAAAAGACAATAACCTTTACAGACGCAGATTGTAAAATGAAAACTATTGTGGGAAAAAGTTGCCAAGTTCAAAAAAGACAAAAACAGCATATGACTTTCTTCACAGAAAAAAATAATAATAATAATAAGAAGAAGAATAAGAAAAAAGAAACAGGATAGGGAACTGAAGAGTATGTGATCGGAAAATAACACGATCTGTCATTGATTTGGCTTATTTCTATCCCTCTTCATGACATGTATTACGTTATGTCAATTAAAACATCATATTATATCATATCAATAAAACAATTATATAATGAAATAACTGTTATTCCAGCGAGAAACCTTGTGGGAGGGGAAATTAATCCGTGTCCTTTCTCTGGGGAGGAAGAAGAATTTTCTACTCATATATATATATATATTGTTTTGCAGGTGTATAAGGCCTTTGTGGTTCATGTGCAGTTGGAGTATCAGAACAGAATCCTTGCCATGCTCTTCAATGCTAGATTTCTTAAAGCTAATCTTGTTCGGCGACGATTCCTATCTACACTCCCAGGATTTTCTCTTTTTACCTTCTAGTGTGCGCTGGAAATTATCTGGAGGACTAGGAATGAAGTGGTTCATCAGGGATATATCTCCCTTTAATGTTCTTAAAGTGTTTCACGACATCTCAGTCCAAGCCTCATGTTACCAAGTCAAGCTGAGTTCCGCTACGTCGGACTTGCTTTGCTCTTGGTTAGGGGCCCCTCTAGGTTGGTTAAAGATCAATTTAGATGTGGCTATCAGTTCATCAGGTGCTACGATCGCTATTCTGATCAGGAACTTAGACGATAGGGTAATTCAAGCTGCTTCCCAACAAGTTCCGTTCTCTGATCTTCAAGTTACAGAAGATTTGGCGGTTAGGTTTGGCCTTATCCAGGCCCGATCCTACCCTAATTCATCGATAATCTATGAAAGTGATGCGGCTGAGGTGATCCGTGCTCTCTAATCAGTTTCGGATACCTGTCACTGGAGACTTCAGAATATACGAAATGACTGTCAAGTCCTAGCTTCTAGCCACAGTCGAGTGGATTTTGCTTGGATTAGTAGAAGAGTAAACTTTACTGCGCACAATTTGGTTAAATGGTCTAGATTTTTCAAAGTCTTTGGTGTTCTTGAAGTGGCTTTGTTTGTTGTTTTGTTTCGGTTGCTTTTGTAATTTTTTTGTGACTCTTGTCTCTCAGTTTTTGTTTGTTGAATGAAGTCCCATTTTAGGGAGAAAAAAAAAAGATATAATAAGTTAAGATATTTATGTGATATTATATATATATTATTGGAGGATACGAAAGGAGACAAGAAGAGCGGAAAATATGAGCCGAACCAATACGTGGCCTGCAAGTTCATATAACACGTGTTTGTTCATCTAGCACTTTATTTTTGTTTGATTTTATTAAAAATCCTCTACACGCTTGCATGCAACTTAAATATGGTGGAATGAATGGTAGTTTTGCATACTCACCTATAATTAAAAGAGCAAAAAGACAGCAAAAATTTAAATAACCCAGTTGTTGAAAGAAAGTAACACACGTAGCTATGTGTTTAATTGTAGGATTGACATACTGATGAAATCAGAGATTAGACGGCCACTGGAGAATCTTCCTATGAAAAAACCGAAAAATGTTTCTGTAAAGACCCACATTTCAAGGCTCTATTGAGGCTCACCTGTCAATTGGTATCCGCATTAGACTTAAAAACAACTTAAAAATGAGGTCAAGAGTTAGAGATGGGAATGCGATAGAAATGTTTGAGAGAGTGAGTCCTAAAGAAGATAGTAATATATGAGTAACGGACATGTGTATAAAAGACAAAAAGTCCATGGAGGTCAGTGCAATAGAGTCTTGAAGCGTGGGCTGTTACAGTTTCCCTGCAAGGCCAGAAATTTGCTTGGTTCTCCATGGTGGTGTTGATGTAATTATTGTTTCCTGGATCAAACAAAGAGTCACCGGAGATGAAGAGCTCCGTGCGCCTTTCCAGTTATCAGCAGTGGACATCGGAGCTGGTGATTGCATTGTTGAGAATAATACTAACTGGTGATAGATACATGATGCCGCAAACCTCACTGTAATTGCCATGCCCTTATTCTTATTTATCAGCACTATTTTTTGTCTTATATTTTCCTTAGTTTGGAACGATCTTTAAAAGGAAAAAAAAAATAAATTGCAGAGTGTGGACAAATACAGTAAAGTTGAGAGTCCTCATTCACTGGCTTTGAGGATATGGAATCAGAAACTGCCTTAGCTATCTGTCGTTTTTGAGATGATAATGTCAGAATTCAGATACGCAAAATGTTGGGTTGAAAGTTAGTGCCCATAGAGTGGGTAAAAGATAACAACTTTATTTGAGACTTTTATTAGGATTTCAGCCCACTCTCCCGTGAAAATTAACAAATATCACTATATATTGCAAAGACAATACTACATTTTTTATTAATACTGTTGCAGTGGTGTTGATGAATTTTTTTATTTAAATATTACTATATTGAAATCTCTATGTGTCTTACTTGAGTAATATCAACTTTAATGCATCATCATTATCTTCATCATCATCATCTTCATCATCATTATCATCATTAATATTATTTATAGAATCGCTCTACCACCTGTAGTGGTGAGATTATTCTACAATAAAAGGAACAGTAAAGTGATAAAATATGGTTATTTATATTTTTTTTGTTTTACCATAAATCATTTAGTATTTAATTTTAAATAGTTTGTTAATAGTTACAGTATTATATAATTTGAGTTTGGAGAGAATTTGCAAAATATAATATGAGGACATTTCTTGTTATTGAGAGCTGTAAAAGGAAGAGGTTGCTTTTTTGAGAGGCTCTATTACAATTTGTGATATGATTTATTTTTTAACTGTAATAATAAGTGTAGCCTAGTGCAGGAAGTCAGGAACGCAATATGTCCTCTTCATGCCAAAACATTGCTGATGATTAATATTAAATCTTCATGATAATATGATATAGTTTCCTAAAATTCAAATATTTCTTTAAGATTGCATGGCTCTGTGATATTAGAGTCTCCACTCCAGATTAGCTTCGCAAGATGCTTGTAGGCTTTCTCCGTCGGATGAGCAGAGTCGAAGAAGAAGTAATCGCTCACATCATCACACAATTCAAACTCTTTCACTTCTCTTTTCCCTCCACAGCTAGAAGCTCCTCTGTACAGACCGCTCCCACAACATGCCATCCCGGCTTCTTTGAAACCTTCGCAAAATGTCAACACAAAAACATTATGGATGATTTCACTTATAACGACACGAAGAAAAGGAACGATAGACAAGCATAGGCCGTAGCTTTTTACCAAATTTTGATGGGTCCTCCATTATTTCACGAAAAGAAGTGTACAAATCGTGCTTTGAATAGATGAAACCTTTGAGCTGACTCTGTATTTCTTGGAGGGTCTTAGAAAGTTCTCTGTTGTGTAGTTTGGCCAGTGAATTGGCTTCTTCAAAGCATGCACCTGTCCTTCCAGGTTGAAGAATTTTTGTCCCTGGAAAACAACCCAAAGGTGCCATATTCACAAACCCGAATTTCCTCCCTCCAATTTTGTATATTCCCTGATCACCCATCAAAAGACGCATAATTAATTACAAACCCACGTGCATAGAAAAAATATCCCAAATCAAAATGACAAAATTAAAAATAATACACAAAACAAATATAAATCTATTGTTACTTTGAGAACTTGGGTCAGATTGCCAAGCACCATGCCAACGTATTCTTTATTAGAGTATTTGTCGTAAAAACCAGAGTTCGACGTGAAAGGAGAAAGATAGTCGTTGGTTCCGACACTAAACAAGTACACAGCTGAAGCGATCAATTCCTTGGCTTCTCGAGCGCCTATTTTGTGCCTCGATTGCTTTTCCACTTTCTTGAAATAACTCAACTGAGTTTTAAGGTCTACCACCTAAAAAACACAAAAGAAATTATTCAACAAACAGTTATAAGCATAAGAAGCACAACCAAACGAAACGATTTTTTTTTTTTTAATTTTCTTAAATTTTTGCTTGGAATGAGTCAGATTTTTTTTTTTTAATTCAAGAATAAGGGGTTTCGAATCCGACAACTTTTGGTGAAGTTAGGTGTAAACATATTGATAGGCTATACAACCACGGAATGGGCAAGATTTACTTACAAAACCTTGATGACTTTCAACAAGAGCACCAGCACCACCAGATGCAAAGTTGACACCATTTTCATGACTCTGAACCTCTGGCTTTAAATATGGTGGAATCAAGGGTAATTTTGCATACTCACCTACAATTAAAAGAACAAAATAGAGATCAGCATTCTAAATAACACTATTGTTAAAGAATGTAGCAAAGTTACATATATGTTTATCTTACTGATGAAATCAGGGATTAGACGACCATTGGAGAATCTTCCGGTGGGAAAACCGAAAAACGTTTCCCCATAAGGCCAGAAATTAGCTTGGTACGCCGTGGTGGTGTTGATGTAATTGTTGTTTCCTGGATCATACAGCGAGTCGCCGAAGACAAAGAGCGCCACATGTCTTTCCGGTGACCGGTAGCGTGCACCGCCGGTGATTGCACTGCTTAGAATGACTATACAAACAGCCAACAGATATATGCCGGCAAACCTCATAGTACTTGCCATGTTCTTCTTAGTCTGATTCAGCATTATACTACGTGTCTGATAATATTTGCCTTAGTTTGCAACGTTGTTTAAAAGGCAAAAAAGAAAAGAAAAAAAAAAAAGGCAGGGTGAGGAAAATTTAAAAAAATCCAAAAGTAGAGTCCAATGGTTTTGAAAAGATGGAATGAGAAAACAGTCGGTTGTTTTTCAAGGTGGGGCAACCAACATTAATTAAAAATAATAAGAAAAAGGGAAACGCGTAAAAGCTAACAAACGTGTTTTTTATGCGTATATGGGACTCTATTACAGAGCCCTTCTCCTCCATTTGAAAAACACAATAGAGGCCCTCTCCTTCATTTGAAAAACACATCAGATATGAGAGCAGATCACAGAAGCATTTCTGTGACAACCCCCACGTACGTTACCATACCAACCAGTTGAGCTCTGACGCCGACCGCGATGGTTGGCAACCTCGTGGGCCGTCATCCTCTTACTTAACATACTTAACTTTCCATTCTTAACGTTCTCATCTTAAAGCGGAAGCAATTTCTATAGCAAAATTTTTTTTTTTTACTTACATACTATGCCTATAACTCTATTATACTCTTATAACATATAATTCATAAATTTTTTTTTCTTTCATCTTCCTTTTTGAATGCTCAGCGAGAGACTCATGGTAGTACCATACCCTCGCCCAGTCCCTTGGCAAGTGCAGATCCTTCCGTTGTCCATCATATTACTTTAAACTAACAGGTTGCTTACCTGTAACATATAAACAACTAATGAGCTAGATGCTCAGTAAGTTCAAACATACATTCATTAACTTATAAATACTAGTAATATATATTATTACTAGAATATATGACATCACGAATATACACATCATATACATCGTCTATACATATCCTCAAAACATAACATATTATGTGAGCTTCCTCATGCTCATTTATCTCATCGCTAATCATTCCCATCATTCTATTGATAATCTCTTATCATTCGATTCTAATTTCTTCATTTCTTTTCTTCTCATTCCTATCATTTCTTAACTTTCTGTTCTAAACCTTTATAACTTTTCTATCGCTTTATCATCATCTCTTAACATTTCATATCTTAAAAGCTAGTAACATACACACTAGTATAACATCACGTAAAAACGTGTCATTCACATCACATCACATATATAATTCTATTATGTTTCATATCGTTTGTTTCTTTTTATATCGTTCTTTACTTTTCTTCTCTTTTCGTATCATTTCTTTTCTTTTCTTTCTCTCTGCTTTCCTTTCTTTTCTTTTCACGCTCTTTTCTTTTCACGCTCTTTTCCTTTCTTTTCTTTTCTTCTCTTTTCCTTTCTTTTCTTTTCTTCTCTTTTCTTTTCACTCTTCTTTCGTTTGTTTTCTTTCCACTTTCCTTTGGTTGGGCTCGTTGTTGGACGTACCTAGTTGCGCGCGGACAGTGGGAGGAGGAGGAGCTACCCACCAACCTACCTCACAGTCACATAAAACCTCACCTTCGGGTTGGTCCAACCTATAATCTACCACACCTTCGGGGTAGTGCCACATCTATGCGGAGGATATAGACCGGAAGTCTCGACCTTGTAGGGAGACCGGTACGCCAACAACTTAAGTTTTCAGTCTTATTATCTTGTAGACTTTTATTTTTCTTATATTGATTTTTCGTTGTCCATCTTTTTCATGATATTCATCATCTTTCATTTCTCATTTTTCATAAAACATTCCATGGAATATTTGTTCTTTCGTTGTTTTTCTTTTCTTAATTCTTTACTTTACTTGTGTGAATTATGTTAATCACACTTTAGCATAGCATATATGGCATATATTACTTATATAACATCACATCACATCATAACAAACAAAATTATATTTAATTATGTGCAGACAATTATTCTCTTCTCTATTTATCATTTGCATCCTCCTATCTACCGTATCTTATCATCATCTTTCTATCGATCATAGCCTATCGTTCTATTCAATCAATCACATCTTATCGTTATGTTCTAATCCTTTCATCATACCTTTTATCATAACCTATCATTGTTTTTCTTTCTTGTCTAACTCTTTGCTTTCATATCATTTTTCATAAAACATTCATCATACCTTTTATCATAACCTATCATTGTTTTTCTTTCTTGTCTAACTCTTTGCTTTCATATCATTTTTCATAAAACATCTATCCTTTCGTCCTCATAAAACATCCATTTCTTAATTCCTTTCATCACCGATCATCGTTACTCTATCAATCATAACTTAACTTCCATAAAACTTTTCATAAAACATCTATTCTTTCCTTTCATACGTCATCTCTTTCTCATGCATTCTATTATAATACTCTTATTCTTACTCTTTCCATTCTTCTATCACTCTTTATCACATCTTCACTCTCATAAAACTTTTATAATACCTTTCCTTCGTAATTCAATATATACATATATATATTTATAAATTATTTATTAAAACACATCTTTTAACATCATCATAACATTGCTATAGCATTACTATAGCATCATCATAAATCACATCATGACATTTACATATAAAGCATATAAATACGATAAGCTTGTTCATAGTTGCAGACGAGTAAATGTCTGAACTTACTATAGCGTCTTATCCTCTTCTTAGAATCTATCGACGTCCTTTGTCGCGTTTGGATCGGGCTCCTACAGACAAACTTTGTCCGTTAATCACATTTTCATTTATAACTTTTATTTTATTAAAAAGCTTGATTCTGATCCTATAACCCTTAATTATAGCCTTAGGACAGCTTTTTAAATCTTAATGGCCATTTTCGAATTTTTCTCCAACTTTTTGAAAAATTACGATTTTACCCCTAACTTTTGACAAAATTACAATTTTGCCCTTGTCGTGATTTTTCATAACTTAAACCTCAATTTTGGCTTTTACAAACTTCATTACCCTATTCTAGGGTCATTGGGGCTCTTTTCCTATAATTTGAGAATTTTTGGGCAAAATGACCATTTTGCTCCTAATGGGTCGTTTAACCATAACATTTTCATTTTCATACTTAGGCTGGATTTTCTAAACCCAAAATCATCTAATTAACTTTTTAAATCTTATCGGACCTTTTCTGGATCAATTCTTATCATTTTACTGATTTTCACATTCCCGGCCCTCGGGAAGTACTATTCGAACCTAAGAATCGGTTTCATGTTTTTCTTGCGTTCTAGGGTTTCGAAGGGTCGGTTTACTAATTATAACTTGCTCATTCCTTTTTCCATGCCCTAATTCCTCGAGGGGGCTCAGGTTCCCTTCCCGATCATATTTTTACCCCTCGTTTCCCATATTACCCCTGGTGCCATTTTTAGAAATTTCGGCAGAGTTCCCCCTTAATTTTTGAGGATCCAGCGTTTAGGAAACGCCTGAAAACCATCTATTCTAATCTAATTCTATCACGTACTATACCAGAGGCCTAGATTTTACGTAAAACTCATACTGTTTACGTAAAATCATTACATTATCACATATTTTTCTTTTTCTCCATTACAATCATTTTCTTCTTTTTACATACATTCTTTTCCACATTTTTCATACCAATAATCATAAAATCATACAATAGTCCCAAACAATTAAATTGCGAAATGTAAAGGGATCAGGATTTATACCGAATTACAGTCCAGTCTTGACGGCATAAACCCTAATTCTTCGTTCTTCATATTTGAGGTCTCGTCTTGAAATTCTGACTCCACGGATGCGTTCGGAACGTCGAAAATAGGCCAACGGGCTAAACTTCCAAAATTTGGTCAACGGTCGCCGTTAACCGGCGTTGACCGCCGTTGACCGGCAGCGACGGCGGCGACGGTGGCAAGTGGGTAGTCCATCTTGAAGATCTCAACGAAAGGAATCCATTGGTGGCTTCAATTTCACCATTCGACACCTCTATCGCCGGAAATCGCCCCTCGAAAAACCGACGGCGGCGGCGAGCTTGAATCTCCATTTTCCGGTGATTGTTGCCCAAAATTGATTTAGGGCTTTTGATCTACGTGTTGTTCTGAGCATTTTGATACCAACCTTGCAACTCAACTCCGCCGGAAACGGCGGATTCCACGGCGGCGACGGCGACGGCGACGGGCGGAGTTAGGCGGCGCGATCCGGCGGCCGTTGGGCTGAAAATCCACCTGGGTTTTGTTCTACTCTTCACCACAAGTCTTTTGGGACCGGAATTAGCTTGATCGGACGTCGGACGGTGAAGATACGACGTCGTGAATTTTCCGGTGGCCGGCGACTTCGGGCGGCGCGTGCGGGCTCCTCCGGCGTCGGTTCCGTCGACTCGGCCCACCGTTGAACTCAGCTCGGCGAGAGCTTTCCAACGGTACCGGCGGTGTCGAAAACGGACACCGTTTCCGATGGTCGGTTACTGTACACTTTCGGGTAGAGAGAGAGAGAAATGCGGAGAGAGAGAATTTGTGGACAAATGAGGAAATTCCACTTTTTTCCGCTCTTTATATACTTTTTCGCCCAAAATTTCAACATGGGCTATCCTGACTAATTTGGGCATCCTGAATCTAAATATATCAGTTTTATTTTCATCTGAGGTCATTTTGACCAATTTCCGATATTGTGAATTTTCCGTCAAAAATTACCTTTGTGCTCAATTATCAAATTTGAGCGTGCTGATAGGCTATCCTAACTAATTTCGGAGTGCTGAACCCAAATTTATCAATTTTATGTCAAGATAATATCATCTTGACCTACTTCTTGATACTGTGAGTGGCACACACGTGCACACACATAATATCACTATTACTCATTTTTCATCCTTTAACATTGTTAGAACATTTTATTTTAGTTCTAAACAATATTAAATCACTAAATTTCATATTTTAACACTTAAATTCATTGTGTATTTATTCTCCGAAAAATGTGAATTTTCCCGGTTGTTACAATTTCCGTAAGAAGAAAAAAAATAAGACTGTTGAGAGAGAGTTTTGTGTGCCTATAAAAATATTTTTTGTAAAGAAAATAGTGTGATTATCACATTTGTGAGTACGAGAAAATTTTATTGTTGAGATTATTTCTCAAGCTATTACTAAAACATGAGAGTTTATTGTATACCTATTATTTTATAGTGGAAGATTTTCTTTGTGTATACCGTGGTTTTTTTCTTTTTAAAATAGAAATGTTTTCCAAAATTTAAAATTCTTGGTGTTCATTTTTACTTTTAGATTTTTTCAACAATTCCATGTCATGATAGAAAGAGAAACAAGGAAGCAGTTGAAATATCTCCGGTCAAGGACTACTACTCTAAACATGGGATTCGTCATGAAAAGACGGTACTTAGTACTTCTCAGCAAAATTGTGTAGCAAAACGGATAAATTGCACCATTATAGAGAGAGTTAGATGTACAATGAGATCATCAAAGCTGCTGAAGCCTTTCTAGGGAGCTGCTATGCAAACTGCATGGTACTTGATTAATAAGTCTCCATTAGTTCTTTTGAAGTTTAACGTTCCAAAGAGAGTGTGGACCAGAAAAGATGTTTCCTATACTCATTCAAAGGTATCTGGGTGCAAAGCTTTTATGCACATGTTAAAGGAACAAAGATCAAAGTTTGATGATAGAGCACTTCCATGTCTCTTCATTAGCTACGAAGATGAAGAGTTTGAGTACAAGTTTTGGGATCCAGCGAAGAAGAGGATTACAAGGAATAGAGACATGGTCTTCCATGAAGATCAAACAATTGAAGGTTCAAGTGAAGAAGAAAGACAGCACGAAAAATCTACAATTGAGCTAATTTCTCCACAACAATAGTTACCAAATGGAAAGGAAATGCAAGAAGCAATTGATAACTTAGAATTGCCTCCTGATGATGATGATAGGATAATGATCAAGGGAAGGAGAATCAAGAATTAGAGAATGACAAACAACTACTCAGAAGGTCAACCAAAACTCGAATGCCATAAAGAAATACCTATCATCAGATTATGTCCTTCATACCGAAAGGAGGGAGCTAGAAAGCTTCTGAGTAGTAATTGCTCACAAAGACAAAGGTAGGTGGATGGGGTCCAGGCAGAAGAAATGAATTCTCTTATAAAGAACAATATCTATGAGTTGGTAAGACTTCCAAAAGGTAGGAAAGTCTTAAGGAACAAATGGGTGTTTAGATTAAAAGATGATGGACATAGCAATCGGGTGAAGTACAAAGGTAGATTAGTCGTCAAGGGCTTTAGACAGAAGAAAGGAATTGATTTTGATGAAATTTATCTTTGGTGGTGGAAATGTCATCAATCAGAGTAATCTTAGGATTAGCAGCTAACCTAAATCTCGAGATTGAGCAAATGGATGTTAAGATTGCATTTCTTTGTAGAGATTTGGAAGAAGAAACATACATGTAGCAGCCTGAAGGTTTTGATATCAAAGGAAGAAAAAAAACTAGTCTACAGGTTGAAAAAGAGTTTGTATGTTTTAAAACAGGCTCCATTGCAATAGTACAAGAAGTTTGATTCATTTATGATGAATCGAGAGTACAAGAGAACCATAGTAGATTTATGTGTCTACATCAAGTAATTTATTGGTGAAAAATTCATCATCTTTTTGTTATATGTTGATGACATATTAATAATTAGCCAGGATGCTAAAACGATCAATCAGCTACATAAAGAATTTTTGGAAGTCTTTGATATGAAAAACTTAGGTCCAATCAAACAGATTTTGGGAAAGGAGATTATCTGAGACAAGCGGTCTCAAATGTTATGGCTATCACAAGAGAATAATGTTGAACAAATACTTGAGAGGTCTAACATGGAAGGAGTAAAGCCATTTTCTTCACCTTTTGGTGGTCAGTTTAAACTCACCAAGAAGATGTGTCCTTCTTCAAAAGGAAAAAAGAAGAAGATGTTGGCTATTTGTTTCTCTTCAATAGTTGGAAGTCTGATGTGCACAATGGTTTGTATAAGGCTTGATATCGCTTACATAGTAGGGGTTGTGAGCCGTTTCTAGCAAATTCAAGCAAGGAACATTAGGAAGCTATTAAATGGATCTTCAGATATCTGAGCAGCACATCTAAAATGTGCCTGAGCTTCAGGAAAGAAAAACCAGCTTTGGAAGGATATATGGATGCAGATATGATCGCTGATCTTAATGGTAGAAAGTTTGCATCTAGGTATTTGTTTGCTTTTGCAAGAAGAGCAATATCATGGCAGTCCAAGCTACAAAAACATGTCGCTCTATCCACAACAGAAGTTGAGTATATAGTGCTTACAAAGTTGGGAAAAGAGATGTTATGGCTAAAGAATTTTGTCCAAAATCTGGGTTTAAAGTAAGATGGGTATGCAGTTTAATGTGATAGCTGGAGTGCAATTAATCTGAGTAAGAATGCCACCTACTACTACAAAATGAAGCACATTAACATCAGATATCACTAGACTCATGAAATACTTAAGAAAAAACTATTCTAATTACAAGAGATTCATATTGACAAAAATGCAGTGGATATGCTTATAAAGGTGATCACTCGACATAAGCTTGAGTTGTGTTCCATGCTTGAGTTGAAAACCACATCAGATCTGAGAGCAAATCATAGAAGCATTCCAATAGTGAGAAAAAAAAAATAAAACTACTAAGAGAGAGTATTGTGCCCCTATAAAAGATTTTTTTTTTTTAAAGAGAAATAGTGAGATTACTATATTTGTGAGTATGAAAGAATTTTATTGTTAGAAGAATTCCTCAAGTTATTGCTAAAACTTGAGAGTTTGTTGTATACCCATTATTTTATAGTGGAAGTTTTTCTTTGTGTGTGTCATGGTTTTTTTCTTTTCAAATTGAAAAGTTTTTTACAAGATAAAATTCTTGGTGTCTATTTTTATTTTTCTGCATAAATTAGATTCTGAAGGTGAATTGAAATTTGTCCATAATCCCTACAGAAACTGCCCAGTCATTGCTGTCGTTTTTGGTATGACAAGGTCAGATACGCAAAATGGAGTTGAAAGTTAGTGCCCCAACTAGCAGGTAAAGTTAACAGCTTTGCTTGAGAAGTTTATAAGGATTTTCAGCCTACACTCCCGTAAATAACAATATTGCTATATATAGTACTATTTTTATTATCTCAAACTTATCAGCAACAATACTATTGCAGTGCAACCACTTGTTGTTTTATTATTCCACTACCAAAACTATACGTCATATCAAAGCTACTTGCAACCACTTGTTGTTTTATTATTCCACTACCAAAACTATGCGTCATATCAAAGCTACTTATCTATTTTTCAGAATTGATTTGTAAAAGTAAAACAATATTTGAACGACTGAAATTCTGAACTCGTGTAGTAATCAAAATTTTTGATAAGGAATTTTGTGAATTAATAATGAAAATTCACTAAAAGTCCTTATGTGATTACAAGCTTAAGCTATAATTAACCTAAAGTTATAAATAAAATGTTTTGATGATGTGATAAATAAATTAAAATGTTACAAAAAAAAGATTGCAATATTATTATATGGTGTGGCCAAATAAAGTAGAATATGATACAATTGTAACATCATTTTATGATATGACAATTTAATATCACATGAAGTAAAGTTTCAAAAATAAATTAACTTTACTATAGAAAATATATTATGATATAGACACAATGTGAAAATTTAATAGTTTGTCACCTAATATAGTATAAAGTTACATTGCTTTATTTAAAAGTCATAGGTAATTGTGACCAATTAAGGAAAGTCATAAAAGATGTTAAATCATCAATATTGTGGTCAAACAACCTAAGTAATATAATAAGAAAGAATTAGCAAATATGATTTTTACTATATGTCAAATGTAGTATTAAAACTTGGACGTTAAGACTCTACATATTATAGAATTTATATTGTCTACTTATTAGTAGATAAATCTAAAAAGACAACTAGCTATATAGGAATTTAGAGATTAAAGCTTGAATAATAGATAAAAATTTTACAAATATACTTTATAAATAGAGATACTTGGAAGGCCAAGTCTTTAATTTCAGTAGAAATTTACATTATTAAGCCTTTTATCAGTATGGGCTTTGAGAAGTATCCTAGAGGTAGACAAAGGAAAATATTGATGGATCCCATAAATAGATCAAATTATATTTGTTATGAAAGAAAATTCCTGTTTAGATAGAATAAGATATTCCAAATCCAATAGTTGAGAAGAAGATTAGATCAAGAAAGATCAATGGCTAGAATTTAACCTAGAGGTAATCCATCGTTTTCCAAATTTATGCCCAACCAAGAACTTGCCCACCAGAACTTGCCCACCAAGTTTTGCCATTTAAAATTAATGGTAATTTGACTAAGGTTTGAAAGGTGTTTTAAGCTGAATTAAGCATTCTTAAGTTGTTGGTGGCACTTAATGAGAGTAAACCATGATTAACCTTGTTAATCTAATATCATTAACCAAAGGCCTTCAAATAAAGCCTTCCATCACCCATTTTCACCACACCAAAGTCTTCTAGCCTTAGTAAGTTCTCTCTAACAAATTCTCCTTAGTAAAGTTTTTTAAGTAAAATTCTCTTATTAGATCAATTTCCTCTCTCTAGCTCTCTAGAGTTTTCTCACACTTTCCTTCCCATTTTCCCTCTAGCCAAAAGCCCACTTAGCCTATCATGCCTAAAGAATTTTTCCAAACTTCCTTCTTGAATATTGATCTCCAAGGTGTTTTAAGCATAGATCTAATGAAGGTATGAGTTTTGAGGTAGTCTTTCAACCAAATCCTTGTGTTTTTCTTCTATTTAAGTTCAGTTTTTATGGGTATTGTAGCTAAGAAAATAGCATTTGAGTTTTTAGATATGTCGAAGCATTTTAGAGCTTGTTTTAGTGTTCATGATCAAGGCCAAGCCCTAAACTCGGTGTTGTTGGATACAAATATGTTAGTTTGGTGTATAGTTGATGATTTGATAATGATTATGGTATATTGGTATATGGGTACTGTGATTATGGTTATGTTTCATGTTTGTAGGTTATGAGCATAGTTATGGAAATAGTAAGATTATTATTGTGTTTGAAGTTATGATGAGCATGGTTATTAAGTCGAAGTTATGATTATGGATTATAGATATTTGATGATTTAATTTTGATTTGGCTATACCAAATTTTTTAAAATCAAACAAAATCAACATTGGCCTTTGTTCATAAAAAAGTTTGTGGTTGAAATGAGTTTTATGACATTTAACCACTAACAAGGGAATTTATGAAAGATTAATGAAATATGTGTGAGAGTGTTTTTAAAGTTTTCATGGATGGGAGATATGAATTTTGGAGTGAAGGTTTCATCAAAAAATTAGTCTTAAAGATTAAAAAGTGTCAATTATTGGATTTTTATAAAAAAGAAAATCCTACAAGAAAAAGTAAGCAATATCATAAATATGAAAGTTTTAAATGACATCAAGATGAAAATTTTTTGTGAAGAAACTTTTTGACAAAATCTTTACAGTCTGAAAGATATGAATTAAAAAAAAAGTAAAAAAAAAAAAAGGAAAAAAAAAAGAGAGAAAACAAGGGAAATTCGGACTGCACCATCCTAGTTTTGGGCACCGCAACGCCACGGCGCTACAACAGATAGGTTGCTAGCATTGCAGCACAATATAAGAAAAACTTTCTTTGGGTGAGGGGGCATTGTTAAAAAAAATGATATATAATAAATATAAATATAATATATATGTAAATTAAAGAGATTATTTTAAATATATGTTTTAGAGGAAAGTTTTATATGACTGGAAAAAAAATTAAAAGATTTCAAATTATTGTTTTGATACAAAATTAAGAAAAGGTTTAAGTTTTTTAATCCAATCTTTATTGAAATAATTTAAGAAAAATTATTTCCAAGTTAAAAAAAAACTGTAATCATAAGACCATGTTTAGTATGGAATAAGTTTAGAATAAGTTCTAATTTCCTTTGTAACAAAGGAACTTAGATAAGATTATATCTAAGAGTATTGAAAAGATTACTCGTCTTGGATACAATATTTAGGAGGCAAAATTTAGACTGCAAGGTTATGTTAAGTGCTGAAAAGTTTTGCTTGAGGTAAGTATGAAAGTATTATTATTTTCAACTATATTTTAGGCATATGATAAGTATGATTCTTGAATATACTACCATGTCATACCTACTATAGTGCTTGGTTATGGGTGTGTACACCTTAAGGTATTCTATCTAAGGAGACTGGGTATTAAGTGAGACCTTCGTAATTCCTTCTAGTCTTTCCTGGGAACTTCTTAGATACTCTAAGATCATTCTGTCTAAGAAGACTGGAATTGAGAAAAAATGATATGACACCTTTAGCTTTTCCTAAGAACCTCTCAGTGGGAACTATTCGCAAATACCACATGAGCTTTATCAGGCTGAGATTTTATTTGAATATGTGATGTTGTAGTGTGCTAATAATCATATGACTTTTATGCCATGATTTATGATTATGGCATGATCACAAATATGTCACACTTTTATAATATACTACTATTACACTAGTGCCATGGATTCATGGGTATAACATTTTTATATAAATGCCATACTTTACTATTAAGTTAATGAATTTTCATGTAATGTGGTTTCATATGCATCATAACTTAGAAAGATCATAACAAGAGTGCCTTAGCCTAGTTTTTAAATAAGATTTTAAGTAAGAAGTATGATGATAGACATACTTGAATATAATTAAGTAAAGGCTAAGATTAAGATAAATAAGGTGTCGTACTAACTTTCGATCTAAGGATAGAATATGTAAAATCTGATCTTGGCTTTATTAGGGCCTTGCAAACCCTAACATCCCGTAGATTACACGCACTTGGTATATTCACATAAGGGCTCATAAATAAGTCAGCAACCAATAAGTATAAAGAAAAATAATTAGATTTATAAATGAATATAATTGGATCATCTCAAACACATGACATTCGTGCTAAATGTAAGCAAAGATAAGCTCAAGTAACTAATACAACGACCTATATAGTTGAACATTACAACTCATTATTGCATAATAGTAATAAGTAAACAATAAATAAATAAATAAAAGGTAAGCGGGAAAGCACCATATATGTGAAGTTAATCGTTGAATTAATTGAGCCAAAACTACGGATTTGCCAGTGATCGAGGCTCTTTGGAGTCAAGAGCAGCCACAACGTCTACAGCCATGAGGCCACTGCAGTGACTCAACAATATCAGTCATGATCACGTTGAAATCAGTGGATGGTTTGGGACTACATTTTTCGTTGTGTTTATAAACAAATTAATTGGATAAACAGCAACTAAAATAGGGCTATAAATGACAAGAAAAGCAACAAAGGTCCATATGGCTTTTGATCATTTGAATGCGTGCTGGGATAAATATTAAAAACAATTAGTTATATATGTCAAAAGTTTGAATGTCCTCTAAATGGTACCGTAATAAAATATCCAAATCGCCAAAATTTTAAAGTTACTAATTCAAAATTTGGCCTAAAATGGTCATCTTCACCATCTGAATGCTGAGTCCTTTTTCGAATTGCCAAACGGAAATTTGAATTGCCAAATGTTTAAGAATGGCTAATTACTCACGGCTTGCTCCATTGGAGTAGTTATTATTACGAAGGTTGTCGAGGTTAATCTACATTTCTTAAGCCTTATTGTATGCTAACGGCTGATTAGACTAGTTAATCTACATTTGTTTTCAAGTTCAAACAAAGATTTAAGATTGTAAGGCCCTGTGATATCAGAGTTTCCACTCCAGAATAGCTTGGCAATTTGCTCATAGGCCTTCTCAGTGAAATGAGTATAATCGAAGTAGAGGAAATCACTTGGACTCTCACATAATTTGTACTCTTTCGTCAATGATCCACAGCTAGGAAATCCTCTGTAGGGACCACTGCCGCAACAAGCCATATTCAATTCCTTAAAACCTTAAACAAATAGAGATGATTCAACTGATTATATGATGTTGAAGAAAATAAAAACAAAATAACACTAATGGCTTCGATCTTATAACCGTATCTTGAAGGTTCCTCTGATCTTTGACGAATAGAAGTAAAGACGTCGTGCAATGAGTATTTGAAACCAGTGAACTGACTCTCTAGCTTTTGGAGGGCTTCGGAAAGAGCTCTGTTGTGTAGCTTTGCAATTTCTGTGAAATCTTCCACACAAACGCCGTGTGTTTTTATTGGGTTAAGTGCTTTCAAAGATGGAAGACAACCTGTAGGCGTCAGGTTTAGAAACCCGAATTTCCTTCCTCCTTTCTTGTATATTTCTAGACCAATCAAAATCCATTCTTAACCATAATCCCACTACCAAAACAGAACACATTTGAGATGCATAAACAATTTTGATGTGAAATCGTGAGAAAAAAATAAAAATGAAGGTTGTCCAGATTACTACTTAGACAGCATTTGTCAAATTGCCGATCATCATGCCCACATACTCATTCTGAAAGTTTTGCAACTCCAAGAAACTGGAGTTTTCAGGATGGGGTCAATATAATCGTTGCCTCCAATGCTGAATAAGTATACAGCGGTGGACAACAATGCTGTGGCTTCTTTGCCGCCTAGTTTGCGCCTCTATTGCTTCTCTACATATTTGAAATTTTTTAGCTGAGTCTTAAGGTCTATAACCTGTAACAAATGAACAGTAGTGGCTATGTTTTTGGTTTTCATATAAATATCCGATGCATTGCATACTATTGTATCAGAGGATCACTTACAAAACCTTGATATGTTTCTACTAGAGCACCGGCCCCAATAGACGTAAAGTTTACCCCATAATCGTAGTGGTTAAGGTATGGTTGTAAATAAGAAGGAATCAATGGCAATTTTGCGTACTCACCTACAACCCAAACATATATTATACTACTGAGTAATGATCTTTCAAGTGAACATTCTCACAACTACACATGAGCTCCCAAGTCCTACTGATGAAATCAGCAATTATACGGCCATCGGTAGCTCTTCCGGTGGGGCTACCAAAAAAGCTTTCTCCATAGGGCCAGAAAATAGCTTGGTGGGTGGTTCTAGTGTAATTGTTGTTTCCGGCATCGAAGATTGAATCGCCAAAGACGGAAAGGGCCACTGGTTTTTCGACGAGCCAGTGGTCGCGGTAGCTACTTGCAATGCCTACATGAAAAATTGCACAAACAGCCCACAAGATACACGAGGGTAACATTACTCTTTCTATACCTTTGCTGCTATTCAACTTTTGGAGCTTGTCTTCTTCTTTGGCCTGCAATGCTTTTGATGAACTAATAGCACCCATTTTTTGTGTGCATTAAAATCAGTTGTATTCTAATAAAGATACACAACAAAGGAAAGGAGTGGTTGAGTTTTGGGGCCATATAATTTATGACTGTGGTGTCGGGTTGGCATAATAGCCTGTGAATTTACAACTCATCATAGGGCGAGAAAATGTGGCCTAGGTGGGGTCGTTCAACGTTACTAGATATTTTGAAAATGTACTAATCAGTTTAACAAGGTGTTGTTAGATATTTCGGTGCCTATTTATGAAAGAAATATCTTTTATTTTATTTAAAAGATAATTATGATTTAATTTAGAGAGATAATTTCTAATAACTGTATTTTTTTTATAAAACTTTAGAGACAGTTCATTTTATTTTAGAGACTAGATTAAAAAAAATATTATAATGGACCTTTTCAAAAGTGATTTTTCAATGGAATTTTTGACGTTGAAGCTGAAAAATTTAACAATATAAAACAACCCATTACAACTATAAAAATTATTGAGAAAATATTTGATAGAAGAGACCTTTTTTCTTAGAAGGAGAAGATATAAGACTAACTGAGTGAGTGTGAGGGGAGGAGCTTTTAAGGAAACGCTATAGCTTCCAACTCCCAAAAATATATACGTACATAAATCACCAACATTTTTTTTTTGTTTCCTTTAACAAAGTGACGACAACACAAAAAAGTACTTGTTTAGTGACCTATGGAAAGGCAAGCGTTGTGAAAAGTACTGGCCTTCTATTCCTCTCCATCAAGAACGTACGTGAAACTTTAAGTGGACGAGAGAGAGAAACATAGCTTTTTTTTTTTTTTTTTTAATTTCAGTTTGAAGAAAATAATCACGAATCAAGGACGTACATCTTTTTATTAATTTATGAAAATGCAAAATTCATTTTGTTTTAAAATCTCAGGAACTATGTGATTGTAGGTTTGACTTCACTAAAGAATGAAAAGTTTAAATCTCTTATTTTTAAGTTAAAAAAATCTTAGAAATTATGATTCATGCAAAATTAAATATGGGTAAAAATAAAGGATAAATTTCACTTTCCCTCTCAAATTTTAGTTCTTGTCACAAAGTGCCACTCAAACTTTAATTTGTAATATTTCTTTCCCTTAAACTTTAAAACACTTGCTAGTTTTTCCCCTCACTTAAATTTTTACGCAAAATGTAGTTAACAATAATTTAAATGTAAAACTATAAAGTAGCACTCATTAACAACATATGTAACACTTACTACTCTTATTAAATGTGAAATTACGAAGTTAAACAAAAAAAAAAAAAAAAGACAATCAGTCTTAAATATTTACTTATTTGATCTAATTATAAAAGTAACTTTGTAATTTTATACTTAACACCCTTCAATTTATGCTGTTAATAAGTGTCATGCACATTTTTTTTAATTAAAAATTCATCTGAGAGAGGAAATTTACAAATGTTTCAAAATTAGGGTGGGACAAAATATTAAAAATTGAAGTTTGAGGGCATTTTGTGACATGGCTTAAAATTCGGATGGAAAAAGTAAAATTTGTCAAATTGGAAAAATTACTTTTCTTTTTCTAAAAGTGTATTGTATAAAAGCATTTCTAATGCAATGTCAAATTAATATATCAATAGTAAATTTGGACATTTGAATAAAAAGAAATGCTCTCTGATACAATACAATCTTTCATACCAAATTTGTCATATGCTAAACTTTGTGACAAATTTATTACAAGGTATAGGTAATGCTAAATTTCATTTTTGATTCTTATTTATTATTGTCTCATATAATTAATACAATAATTTTATTTTTTTAAATATTAAAAGTTCACATTTATAACTTTTAAAACACAATAATGATAACAAAAAATAGAAATAGCAGTATAAAGTAAGATAATGTTATTTTTTAAATTATTTTGTTATAAATATAGTATTAACGTACACAAATGTATTGAAAATAGTAGAAGGCATAATTAAAAAAACAATTCTCTCTCCTTTTCTAGAACTAGGAAAATGATGAAAAAAATTTGAAATAAATACTTTTTTACAAAATTTTTTCTTTCTTTCCGAAAGTAATTTCTCATTAAAAAAAAACTATATATAAGTTTATTAAGTATTCCTATTTAACCCGGGCGGGTTTAGACCCGTCCAAATGTCTCCTTATACCATAAGTGCTTGATAGGTGCCTCATCGTCTCACGTGATACTATTTTTTTTTTTTTTTTTTTTTCAGTTTTTCACTTTTCATTTTCGATCTCTTTTTCTTTTTCATTTTTCTTATTTTTTTTTTTTCAGTTTTTTCCACCAAAAAATGTAGTCTTTCTCTTTCCTCTGCTCATGCTACCCACGCCCTCTCTTCCTTGATTTCCGCTCGACCTTTGACTTTACCATCTCTCTCTCTTTTTTTTGGCTCTTTCTCTTAATTTATCAACCAGCAAATAAAAAAAAAATGCATTAGATGATTAGATCAATTAAAGTGATATAATCTTTTTATTTTATTTTTGGCTTGTAACGAAGGAAAGGAAGAACAGAAAAAAGAAAAAGAATAGAAAAAAAAAAAAAAAACCATTGATGTTAGGTTCATGAGGAGGAGAGCAGTTTAGTTCTTTATTGTGTAGGACTTCACATAGCTCTATCACCGCTTCTCCACTGTAAACACCGACAGCAACTCCCTATCCATCTTAATCTATGAAACCCAAATCAAATTTTTAAGATTCTAGCAAAACCTTTACGAAATTTGATCACAGAAAGCAAAATCAAAGAGCCTTAGTAAGATTTGTAAACAAATCCATCTCCTGCATGAGATCAACAATCAAAGACCCTTAATACTACAAAATTCTTCAGATGTGCATGGACTTCCCAATTTTCACTCGTTCATTTAACCTCTATTATAAAAAAATCTTGATAATGCTGGAGATGTAGATCAAAGGGTTGAACAGGAACACGTCCCCTGACTAAGGCGGTCCATCTTGGCTCCAGATTTGATTAGGCGTGAAATCTGTAAAATCACAACTTATGGTTTTTTGGAGGGGTTTTGGAGATAAGTTTTGAATATTTTTTTGGTTTTATAATCACTTTTTACAATTTATATTTCTAAAATTATACACTGAACTTAAAATTTAAAAGTTCATAATTTTATATATACAAGTTCAGATAAGATGATTTTTGTAAACTATATAACATTATAAGAAGAACGAAATAAAATTCATATTGATAATTTTTTTCTAAATAAATTTTTAAGATTTTACATGTTTTCACTCTAAATAATCTTTTTTCTAAACATATTTTTCTTTAACATTTAAAAGACATACTCAAAATCTTCTCCGAACAAATCCTTTTTCTAGGAAAGGAGAACAAAAAGAGAAACGGAAAAGAGGTGAATTATAAAAAAAAAATGAGTAATTAATTTGCGTGGGTTTAACACAGAGTTTGTAACACCCACCTAGTCTAACCATACCGTTAATGTATAATTAAGTTAGGCAGTGTCGAATTTAGCTTAATACTGCTTAATTTACTATATAAAAATATTGGGCAAATTTGAACTTTTAGAAACTTTTATAATTTACATATAACTATAGAGGTTTAATGGCAAAAAAAAATAGGCCACAATATATATACAATAAGTTACATGTCAAAATGAAATGTTGGCCAAGTAAATATATAATAATTCCCATGGTTGATTCAAGTTCCAATACATATAAGACTAAACAAAAGTATGCCCATATAAGGTTAGCAATGTCCATATAGAACCAAATCACAAGCATGGATAGCATATTCGCCGACCCCTAGTATCGATGACTACTGGGACGCACCCTTTCTTGTATCACAAGTATTATATGAGCTAATGCCCAGCAAGTAAAAACTATGCAATTAGATGAATATAACATGATATATAAGCTTATCAAAATTTCATCGTACTTACCATTTCATAAAAATATTTATTATGTACGTATTATTGTGTACTCCATGAGGCACCTGCCCAAGCTATAAAATTTGCATGTATGTATACTATCAAACCTTTACTAGCAATACAAAGTACCACAATCTACCTATAAGACACTGTAGTTCCATGATCCTAAGAACTACAATAAGGTCCGAAATGGTCCTAATCTAGCCCATGAGACCATATTAAGCTCCTATCTAATCCAAGGAACTTATTAAAGCCACTTACAAGCAAATACACGGCGAACACGCAAACATAATCTCTTCATCATATTGTACGATAATTACTTTATAAAAATATGCAAATGTTATAATGTCATGCCTGCGAATGCTTTAGTAAAAACAAATCTCACTACTTATCTTGTGATGCAGTTAAAATGAATTTCTACTTACCTTGTTTCCAGAATAACAAAGAGAAGTGGAAGACTTCAGTATCCTCGTTAAGCCAGATGTGTTAATGACCTTAAAATTTTGATACAATTCTTTCAGTATAATATGCACTAGAGAAACCTACAGGGATTATACCCCTATATACCAAAATATTAATACTAAAAAAATAGTAATAATAACATTTATAGATAACAAGAAAATGATATATATATAATAGCTTATCTGTAATAGAATGAAACTCAATATTAAACTAAGCATTCGCTCAATTGTTAGTAATACATAAACTCACGTATAAAATGTAAAATGTTTAGTAGACACACTACATGAGAAAACCAAAGCAAAAGCTTTTCTGACTAAATATGTATGCACTTACTACAATATACTCTTACATATGTGTGTGAATAACAAATACAAACAGAATTCTAGGTAGCAATGCAACAACTTTTAGACTTAATGTTTCTTGCTTAGTTCTATTAGGAAAATAACTAATATAAGAGCTATATATATATATATACACGCACACATAAAACCAGTAAATAGGTGACAAATATAACACAACTAATCCAAAAGTCCCAACAAGAAGACTTCATTAAACAAAGCTATATTGGGAAATTTCGGTTATGCTATGAAAGCATAATAATTAGTTAATATATTTAAAATCTAGATTATATATAATACCGATCTAATGACTAATATGGCCTTCTAATTTTTATTCGTACATATATATAAGTAAGACAATGAAAAATATATATATATATCAACTCTATTATATTATAGGTCATAGATATGCTAAATTTCCATCTCATATGCTATCCTCTAATATACTGCCATCATGTACTAACTCTCTAATATATTACAATACATAACGATTAGACTACTCATTTTCTTTTTTGTTTTCCTGCTCCTAAACACTTATGGGTATAACTATATAATTCTTGTATGTATGTGTATATATATATATATATAAACCCACGAACACAGATACAACTTAAAGGGTAACTCATAATTCTCTATAAAGTAATATAATAGAACATATTACATACCTTCTAATTTTTTACGTTGACAGAGATGACCAACCAAGTTTTTTATTTCTATATATATAAGTATATATATATTTGAGTAGCTAGGAAGAATATATAGCTCTCTATAGTGGAGGGCCTGCTAGTAAAGAAGAATAAAAGGAGGAGGACGTAAAGAAGAAGGGTCGGCAGTTATTGTGCTAGAAGAAAGTACAGGGAAAGTGGTTTGTTTTAAGTAGACAAGAAAAACATTCAGTTAAGGATATACATTGACACCAAAGTCGGTTCCTCAAAAAAGACATTCAATATATATTAAAAAATTTAATAACATATTATTATATTTATTTCTATCTTTTTATAGTCTATAATGTGTCTCCACGTGTTTCTACACGTATCCAACATAAGGCAATTGAAACTAATTACAACAATAATAATAATACTAACAATATTAGCAATAATAATAAAATATTTATATATATATATATATATTAAATTTTAAGCACATTGAACTTCTTGCACAAGGGCACTGAGCCTTCATTCTGTGTCAATAACTCAAAATATAATTAATAAAATTATGAGATCAACTAGAAATTTTATATCAATAATTGTTAAATATTATGAAAAATACAATACAAATATGTTATTATTAACTAAACTTGTATGTAAGAATCATGGACATCGCAGAATTATTGCTACATATGACGGAGACATTACCCCATCCAAGATTTCTCAAGTTTATCAGTCCTTGTATCGACAACTCACCTAGAGGGAGGAAGATACAAACAGTAAAGGTTTTAAACCACCTCCATACGTCCTCTTGTTGCTGATGCCATCAAAACAAAATGGGTAGCTCATCATCCCACATGACAAAACATTTGTTTTTTTTATTTATTTAGTTTTTGCTAATCTATCATTCTCTTATTTATTTATTTATTTATTATTATTATTATTATTGAGGAAAGCTTTGAGATTTAACCAAGAATGGCCTAAAAAGAAAAACAAAGACCAATGGCGACCTGAAAATAAAAGAAAGGACAAATTTATTTTTCCCACCAAATTTTAGGTCTTAACACAAATGCCCCCAAAATTTTAATTTGAAACACTCTCATTCTGAATTTTGAATTATTTATGAATTTTCCTTTTCAATTGAATTTTTGACGGAAAAATGCATACTTGTTGATAGCATGAGATGAGGGTGTGAAATATAATATTATAAAGTTACTTTCACAATTTGGTCAAGGGAGTTTAGGATTGGTTGTCATTTTTTCACATACCACTTTCTTATATTTAACTTCATAATTTCTCACTTAATAAGAATAGTAAAAGCCACATGTGCTAAACAAGGAGTGTCATATTATAATTTCTTATTTAATATTATTCTTAAGTACGTTTTTTTGTCAAAAATTTAACTAAGCATGAAAATTCGTAAGTGTTTTAAAGTTTAGAGATAAAGAATATTATAAAATAAAGTTTACAAGCAATTTGTGATAAGACCTAAAATTGAGGATGGAAAAGTGAATTTTATCCTACAAGAAACTGAGGAAACCATCGCGTATGAGTTCCTTTTTTTTTTTTGGGCCACTTTAACTTCTCCTTCTGACCTTTTTTTTTTTGGTCTCTCTCTTTAATTTACCAGTAAAAAAAAAAATGCAATGATTCAATCAATTAATGTGCTAAAATATATATTTATATATTCATGTTAAAAAAATGTATATCTTTTACCTAAACTTGAAAGTATAAGAATGAAAAAAAAAAAAAAAAAACCGAAGAAACTAAAAAAATCGAACAAGAAGAAAATAAAGCTGAAAAAATTCCAGAAAAAAAACTGAAAAATATTGTTTTATGCATAGGCAATGTCAAAAAATTTTATAATTGGATGTATTTATTTCTTTTGGAACAAAAATTTGAAAATGGCCTTGGGCATCCTGGAACAAGCCATGAACGAACAGTTCAGAACAAAAGGAGAAAGGATGAAGAGATTTCTTCAATTTAAAATTAAAAATAAATTGTACTTTTAACACCTCTATAAATTGTACTTATATATATATAAGTGCCTCCGTAAATTGTATTTTCCTTTTATAAATAACTGTAAATTGCACCTTTTTTTTTTTAATATGCATTTGAATGATTGTGGGACATATGCGCACATGAATAGGGTTTTTACCCGATCCGAATATGACTATCCGTCTTTGAGGGGAAAAAACCAAAAACAAAAACAAAAACATCGCTTTTCAGCGCTCTACCCTTTAAATTTCAAAACATACCGTATGTCCTTCTAATTTTGAAATTATAACAAATAATCCCCTTCCTTAACTTTTTGGGGAAGAGGCCTTAATAAAGCCATTTTAAGAGACTTTACTATAATTTTGTGGCGACCCCCCACGTACGTTACCATACCAACCAGCCGAGCTCTGACGCCGACCGTGATGGCTGGCAACCTCGTGGGTCGTCATCCTCTTACTTAACATACTTAACCTTCCATTCTTAATATTCTCATCTTAAAGCGGAAGCAATTTCTATAGCAAATTTTTTTTTTCTTTTAACTTACATATTATACCTATCTCTATCATACTCTTATAACACATATTTTATAACTTTCTTTCTTTCATCTTCCTTTTTGAACGCTCAGCGAAAGACTCATGGTAGTACCATACCCTCGCCCAGTCCCTTGGCACGTGCAGATCCGTCCGTTGTCCATCATACTACTTTAAACTAACAGGTTGCTTACCTGCAACATATAAACAACTAATGAGCTAGATGCTCAGTAAGTTCAAACATACATTCATTAACTTATAAATACTAGTAATATATATTATTACTAGAATATATGACATCACATATATACACATCATATACATCGTCTATACATATCTTCGAAACATAACATATTATGTGAGCTTCCTCATGCTCATTTATCTCTTCGCTAATCATTCCCATCATTCTATTGATAATCTCTTATCATTCTATTCTAATTTCTTCATTTCTTTTTTTCTCATTCCTATCTGTAACAACCGGGAAAATTCACATTTTTCGGAAAATAAATACACAATGGATTTAAGCGTTAAAATGTGAAATTTAGTGATTTAATATTGTTTAGAACTAAATAAAATGTTCTAACAATATTAAAGGATGAAAAATGAGTAATAGTGATGTTATGTGTGTGCACATGTATGCCACTCACAGTATCAAAAAGTAGGTCAAGATGATATTATCTTGACATAAAACTGATAAATTTGGGTTCAGCACACCCAAATTAGTCAGGATAGCTTATCAGCACGCTCAAATTTGATAATTGAGCACAAGGGTAATTTTTGACTGAAAATTCACAGTATCGGAAATTGGTCAAAATGACCTCAGATGAAAATAAAACTGATATATTTGGATTCAGGACGCCGAAATTAGTCAGGATATCCCGTGTTGAAATTTTGGGTGAAAAAGTATATAAAGAGCGGGAAAAAGCGGAATTTCCTCATTTGCCCATGAACTCTCTCTTTCTACATTTCTCTTTCTCTCTCTACCCGAATATGTACAGTAACCGACCATCGGAAACGGTGTCGTTTTCGACACCGCCGGCACCGTTGGAAAGCTCTCGCCGAGCTGAGTTCAACGGTGTGCCGAGTCGACGGAACCGACGCCGGAGGAGAGCGCACGCGCCGCCCGAAGCCGCCGGCCACCGGAAATTTCACGACGCCGTATCTTCGCCGTCCGACGTCCGACGTCCGATCAAGCTGAAACCGGTCCCAAAAGACTCGTGGTGAAGAGTACTACAAAACCCATGTGGTGGATCGCCTCAACGGCCGCCGGATCGCGCCGCCCAACTCCGCCCGTCGTTGTCGTCGTCGCCGTCGCCGCCGTGAAACCCGTCGTTTCCGGCGATGTTGAGCTGCACCACCGGTGCAGAAATGGTCGCCGTGAAGAGGGGAGCAAAAGCCCTCAATCAATTTCGGGGAAAAAGTCCGGCATGGCGGAGTTCCACCGTCGCCGCCGTGGCCGAGACTTTCGAGGGCATTTTCCGGCGATTGGGGCCTCCAAATGTGAAATTGAGGCTACCAATGGATTCTTCTCGTCGAGATCTTCAAAATGGACTACCCACTTGCCACCGTCGCCGGCGGTCAACGCCGGTCAACGGCGACCGTTGACCGAAAATTGAAGTTTGGCCCGTTGGCCTATTTTCGACGTTCCGGACGCATCCGCGGAGTCGGATTTGCAAGACGGGACCTCAAATATGAAGAACGGAGAATTAGGGTTTATGCCGTCGAGACCGGACTGCAATTCGGTATAAATTCCGACCCCTTTTCGTTCCGTAATTTAATTGTTTGAGATTGTTATATGATTTTATGATTTTTAGTATGAAAATTTTGGAAAAAAGAATGTATGTAAAAAGAAGAAAATGGCTGTAATGGAGAAAAAGAAAAATATGTGATAATGTAACGATTTTACGTAAACAGTATGAGTTTTACGTAAAATCTAGGCCTTTGGTATAGTACGTGATAGAATTAGATTAGGATAGATGGTTTTCAGGCGTTTCCTAAACGCTGGAACCTCAAAAATTAAGGGGAAACTCTGTCGAAATTTCTAAAAATGACACCAGGGGTAATATGGGAAACGAGGGGTAAAAATATGATCGGGAAGGTAACCCGAGCCCCCTCGAGGAATTGGGGTAAGGAAAAAGGAATGGGTAAGGTACGATTAGTAAACCGACCCTTCGAAACCCTAGAACGCAAGAAAAACATGAAACTGATCCCTAGGTCGGAATAGTACTTCCCGAGGGTCGGGAATGTGAAAATTGGTAAAACGATAAGAATTAATCCGTAAAAGGTCCGATAAGATTTAGAAAGTTAATTTGATGATTTTGGGTTTAGAAAATCCAGTCTAAGCATGAAAATGAAAATGTTATAGTTAAACGACCCATCAGGGGCAAAATGGTCATTTTGCCCAAAGATTCTCAAATTATGGGAAAAGAGCCCCAATGACCTCGGAATAGGTGAATGAAGTTTGTAAAATTCAAAATTGAGGTTTAAGTTATGAAAAATTACGTCAAGGGCAAAAATTGTAATTTTGTCAAAAGTTAGGGGTAAAATCGTAATTTTTCAAAAGTTGGAGAAAAAATTCGAAAATGGCCATTAAGGTTTAAAAAGCTGTCCTAAGGCTATAATTAAGGGTTATAAGATCAGAATCAAGCTTTTTTATAAAATAAAAGCTATAGATGAAAATGTGATTAACGGACAAAATTTCTCTGTAGGAACCCAATCCAGAAGCGACGAAGGACATCGATGGATCCTAAGGAAAGGATAAGCACGCTATGAGTAAGTTCAAACATTTACCCGTCTGCAACTATGAACAAGTTTATTGTGTTTATATGTTTTGTATGCAAATGTCATGATGTGAATTATGATGATGCTATAGTAATACTATAGCAATACTATGATGATGCTAAAAGTTATGTTTTAATAAATAATTTATAAAAAATATATATATATATATGTATATATTGAATTATGAAGGAAAGGTATTATAAAAGTTTTATGAGAGTAACGATGTGATAAAGAGGGATAGAAGAATGGAAAGAGTAAGAACAAGAATGTTATGATAGAATGCATAGGAAAGAGATGAGATATGAAAGGAAAGAATAGGTGTTTATGAAAAGTTTTATGGAAATTAAGTTATGATTGATAGAGCAATTATGATCGGTGAGGAAAAGAATTTAGAAATGGATGTTTTATGAGGACGAAAGAATAGATGTTTTATAAAAAAATGATATGACAGCAAAGGGTTAGACAAGAAAGAAAAACAATGATAGGTTATGATAAAAGGTATGATGAATGTTTTATGAAAAATGATATAAGAGCAAAGAGTTAGACAAGAAAGAAAAACAATGATAGGTTATGATGAAAGGTATGATGAAAGGATTAGAACATAACGATAAGATGTGATTGATTGAATAGAACGATAGGCTATGATCAATAGGAGGATGATGATAAGATATGGTAGATAGGAGGATGCAAATGATAAGACGAACAGAGAATAATTGTCTACACGTAACAAAACACGTTTTTGTTTGTTATGATGTGATGTGATATGATGTGATGTGATGTGATAATATATATAAGTAATATGTGCTATATATGTTAAAGTGTGATTAACATAATTCACACAAGTAAAGTAAAGAATTAAGAAAAGAAAAACAACGAAAGAACATATGTTCTATGAAATGTTTTATGAAAAATGAGAAATGAAAGATGATGAATGTCATGAAAAAGATGTACAACGAAAAATCAATATAAGAAAAGCTAAAAGAATGCAAGATAATAAAACTGAAAAGTTAATGGTTGGCGTACCGGTCTCCCTATATGGTTGAGACTTCCGGTCTATATCCTCCGCGCAGATGTGGTGCTACCCCGAAGTGTGGTAGATTATAGGATGGACCAACCCCGACAGGCGAGGTTTTATGTGACTGTGAGGTAGGTTGGTGGGTAGCTCCCCCTCCTCCCACTGTCAGCGCGCACCAGGTACGTTCAACAACGGGGCCCACCAGTGAAAGATAAGAAAAGAAAAGAAAAGTGAAAGGAAAAGAAAGGAAAAGAGAAGAAAAGAAAAGAAAAGAAAAGAAAAGAACGTGAAAAGAAAAGAGCGTGAAAAAGAAAAGAAAAGAAAAGAGCGTGAAAAGAAAAGAAAAGAAAAGAGAGTGCGTGAGAAAAAAAAAAACAAGGAAAAAGAGAGTGGAAAGAAAAGAAAAAAAAAATGATACGAAAAGAAAAGAAAAGAAACGAACGATATGAAAGAACAACACAATGAAATCAATGAAAAAAATAATAAAACGAAGTTAAAAGAACATGATAGAATTATATATGTGATGTGATGTGTTTGATGTTATATGTATGGAATGACACGTTTTTACGTGATGTTGTGCTAGTGTATATGTTACTAGCTTTAAGATATGAAATGTTAAGATATGATGACAAAGCGATAGAGAAGTTATAAAGGTTTAGAACAGAAAGTTAAGAAATGATAGGAATGAAAAGCAAAGAAATGAAAAGATTGGATTAGAATGATAAGAGATGATCGATAGAATGATAAGAACGATGAACGAAGAGATAAACGAGCATGATGAAGCTCATATTTTATGTTATGTTTTGAGGATATGTATAAATGATGTATATGATGTGTATATATGTGATGTCATATGTTCTAGTAATAATATATATTACTAGTAATTATAAGTTAATAAATGTATGTTTGAACTTACTGAGCATCTAGCTCATTAGTTGTTTATATGTTACAGGTAAGCAACATGTTTATTTAAAGTAATATGATGGACAACGGAAGGATCTGCACGTGCCAAGGGACTGGGCGAGGGTATGGTACTACCATGAGTCTTTCGCTGAGCGTTCAAAAGGAAGATGAAAAAAAAAAAGTTATGAATTATATATTATAAGAGTATGATAGAGATAGGCATAATATGTAAGTTAAAAAAAAAAAAATTTTTGCTATAGAAATTGCTTCCGCTATAAGATGAGAACGTTAAGAATGGAAAGTTAAGTTAAGTAAGAGGATGACGACCCACGAGGTTGCCAGCCATCGCGGTCGGCGTCAGAGCTCGACTGGTTGGTATGGTAACGTACGTGGGGGGGGGGGTCGCCACACTATCATTCCTTAACTTTCTGTTGTAAACCTTTATAACTTCTCTATCGCTTTGTCATCATCTCTTAACATTTCATATCTTAAAAGCTAGTAACAGACACACTAGCATAACATCACGTAAAACGTGTTATTCACATCACATCACATATATGATTCTATTATGTTCTTATAAACTTCGTTTTGTTATTTATTTATTTTTCATCGATTTAATTATGTCATTCCTTCGTATCATTCGTTTCTTTTCTTATCGTTCTTTCTTTTTCTTTTCTTTTCATTATCTTTTCCTTTCTTTTCTTTTCACTCTCTTTTCCTTTCTTTTCTTTCCTTTTCTTTTCCTTTCTTTTCTTTTCACTCTCCTTTCGTTTGTTTTCTTTCCACTTTCCTTTGGTTGGGCCCGTTGTTGGACGTAGCTAGTTGCGCGCGGACAGTGGGAGGAGGGGGAGCTACCCACCAACCTACCTCACAGTCACATAAAACCTCACCTTCGGAGCTGGTCCAACCTATAATCTACCACACCTTCGGGGTAGCACCACATCAACGCGGAGGATATAGACCGGAAGTCTCGACCTTGTAGGGAGACCGGTACGCCAACAACTTAAGTTTTCAGTCTTATTATCTTGTAGGCTTTTATTTTTCTTATATTGATTTTTCGTTGTACGTCTTTTTCATGATATTCATAATCTTTCATTTCTCATTTTTCATAAAACATTTTATGGAACACTTGTTCTTTCGTTGTTTTTCTTTTCTTAATTCTTTACTTTACTTGTGTGAATTATGTTAATCACACATCAGCATATATAGCACATATTACTTATATAACATCACATCACATCATAACAAACAAAAGTATGTTTAGTTATGTGCAGACAATTATTCTCTTCTCTGTTTATCATTTGCATCATCCTATCTATCGTATCTTAGCATCATACTCCTATCGATCATAGCCTATCGTTCTATTCTATCAATCACATCTTATCGTTATATTCTAATCCTTTCATCGTATCTTTCAATCATAACCTATCATTGCTTCTCTTTCTTGTCTAACTCTTTGCTTTAATATCATTTTTCATAAAACCCCTATCATTTCGTTCTCATAAAACATACCCTTTTCTTAATTTCTTTCATCACCGATCATCGTTGCTCTATCAATCATAACCTAACTTTCATAAAACTTTTCATAAAACATATATTCTTTCCTTTCCTATCTCATCTCTTTCTTATGCATCCTATCATAACATTCTCGTTCTTATTCTTTCCATTCTTCTATCCCTCTTTATCACATCTTACTCTCATAAAGCTTTTATAATACCTTTTCTTTATAATTCAATATATACATATATTTTTATATATATATATTTTTTATAATTATTTATTAAAACATAACTTTTAACATCATCATAATATTGCTATAGTATTACTATAGCATCATCATAAATCACATCATGACATTTGCATACAAAACATATAAACACAATAAACTTGTTCATAGTTGCAGACAGGTAAATGTCTGAACTTACTCATAGCGTGCTTATCCCCTTCTTGGAATCCATCGACGTCCTTTGTCGCGTTTGGATCGGGTTCCTACAGACAAACTTTGTCCGTTAATCACATTTTCATTTATAGCCTTTATTTTATTAAAAAGCTAAATTCTGATCTTATAATCCTTAATTATAGCCTTAGGACAGCTTTCTAAACCTTAATGGTCATTTTCAAATTTTTCTCCAACTTTTGAAAAATTACGATTTTACCCCTAACTTTTGACAAAATTACAATTTTACCCTTGACGTGACTTTTCATAACTTAAACCTCAATTTTGGCTTTTACAAACTTCATTCACCTATTCCGGGGTCATTGGGGCTCTTTTCTCATAATTTTAGAATCTGTGGGCAGAATGACCATTTTGCCCCTAATGGGTCGTTTAATCATAACATTTTCATTTTCATACTTAGGTTGGATTTTCTAAACCCAAAATCATCTAATTAACTTTTTAAATCATATCAGGCCTTTTACGGATCAATTCTTATCATTTTACCAATTTTCACATTCCCGACCCTTGGGAAGTACTATTCCGACCTAAGAATCAGTTTCATGTTTTTCTTGCATTCTAGGGTTTCGAAGGGTCGATTTACTAATCGTAACTTGCCCATTCCTTTTTCCATGCCCTAATTCCTCGAAGGGGCTCGGGTTCCCTTCCCGATCATATTTTTACCCCTCGTTTCCCCATATTACCCCTGGTGTCGTTTTTCGAAATTTCGACAGCATTTTCGCTTAATTTTTGAGGTTCCAACGTTTAGGAAACGCCTGAAAACCATCTATCCTGATCTAATTCTATCACGTACTATACCAGAGGCCTAGATTTTACATAAAACTCATACTGTTTACGTAAAATCATTACATTCTCATATATTTTTCTTTTTCTCCATTACAGTCATTTTCTTCTTTTTACATACATTTTTTTCCACATTTTTCATACCAATAATC
This sequence comes from Antiaris toxicaria, assembly GCA_035233585.1. Taxonomy (NCBI): domain Eukaryota; kingdom Viridiplantae; phylum Streptophyta; class Magnoliopsida; order Rosales; family Moraceae; genus Antiaris; species Antiaris toxicaria. Next base: position 108,795,696 of record CP141154.1, on the reverse strand, counting down.
ATAGAATCATACAATAGTCCCAAACAATTAAATTGCGAAACGTAAAGGGGTCAGGATTTATATCGAATTGCAGTCCGATCTCAACGGCATAAACCCTAATTCTTCGTTCTTCATATCTGAGGCCCCGTCTTGCAATTCCGACTCCGCGGATGCGTCCGAAACGTCGAAAATAGGCTAATGGGCCAAACTTTTAAAATTGGTCAACGGTCGCCGTTGACCGGCGTTGACCATCGTTGACCGCCGTTGACCAGCCGTTGACCGGCGGCGACGGTGGCAAGTGGGTAGTCCATCTTGAAGATCTCGACAAGAGGAATCCATTGGTGGCTTCAATTTCACCATTCGACACCTCTATCGTCGGAAATCGCCCGTCGAAAAACCGACGGCGGCGGCGAGCTTGAATCTCCATTTTCCGGCGATTGTTGCCCAAAATTGATTTGGGGCTTTTGATCTACGTGTTGTTCTGAGCATTTTGATACCAACCTTGCAACTCAACTCCGTCGGAAACGGCGGATTCCACGGCAGCTTCACGGCGGCGACGTCGCGGCTTTGGGCGGCGCGATCCGGCGGCCGTTGGGCTGAAACACCACCTGGGTTTTGTTCTACTCTTCACCACGAGTCTTTTGGGACCGGAATCAGCTTGATCGGATGTCGGAAGGCGGAGATACGGCGTCGCGAAATTTTCGGTGGCCGGCTGCTTCAGGCGGCGCGTGCGGGCTCCTCCGGCGTCGGTTCCGTCGACTCGGCCCACCGTTGAACTCAGCTCGGCGAGAGCTTTCCAACGGTGCCGGCGGTGTCGAAAACAGACACAGTTTCTTATGGTCAATTACTATTCATCAATGGGGGTAGAGAGAGAAAGAGAATTAGAGAGAGAGAATTTGTGGACAAATGAGGAAGTTCCACTTTTTCCCGCTCTTTATATACTTTTTCGCCCAAAATTTCAACATGGGCTATCCTAATTAATTTGGACGTCCTGAATCCAAATATATCAGTTTTATTTTCATCTGAGGTCATCTTGACCCGTTTCCGATACTGCAAATTTTCGGTCAAAAATTACCCTTGTGCTCAATTATCAAATTTGAGCGTGCTGATAGACTATCCTTACTAATTTGGGAGTGCTGAACCCAAATTTATCAGTTTTATGTTAAGATAATATCATCTTGACCTATTTCTTGATACTGTGAGTGACACACACGTGCTAACACCTAAAATCACTATTAATCATTTTTCATCCTTTAACATTGTTAGAACATTTTATTTAGTTCTAAACAATATTAAATCACTTAATTTTACATTTTAACGCTTAAATTTATTGTGTAATTATTTTCCGAGAAATATGAATTTTCCCGGTTGTTACAAATTTGTAGTAAGGTTCAATTTTTAATCATTAAGATATATCTAATAATTGAGATTTACATCTTTATAATAGTTATGATATATCTTATCTCATAATATTAACTAAGAAATTTAAAAAATAGAAGCAAAAAAATTAAAAAAAAAAAAAAGGCCCCCTCCGGTGAGTGACCCTTCTTCCCTCCCCCCACACCCGTCGACGGCAAGAAATTAAAAAGCTGCTAACTTCATCTTCGTCTTCAATGCAACATAATTAAAGAAACCTTACTTACAACAAGGGCTACTAAACATAACGTATATGTAGAGCCTTAAAGCGCTACATTTCGTTACAAAGCTAATCATGACACTTCAAGCCTAATTTGCATGCAGAGCTAATTACTAACGAGACTAACTACCCCACATTTGTTGTCAAGTTCAAACAAAGATTTAAGATTGTAAGGCTCTGTGATATCAGAGTTTCCACTCCAGAATAGCTTGGCAATTTGCCCATAAGCCTTCTCGGTGAAATGAGCATAGTCAAAGTAAAGGTAATCACTTGGATTCTCGCATAATTCGTACTCTTTCGTCACGGATCCGCAGCTACGAAATCCTCTGTAGGGACCACTGCCGCAACAAGCCATGTTCACTTCCTTAAAACCTTAAACAAACAGAGATGATTAGACATATATAATGTCAGAGGAATAAAAAAAAAAACAAAAACAAAAACAAAAGAACACTACTAACGGCTTTGGTTAGTTACCGTATCTTGAAGGTTCCTTCGATCTTTTACTAATAGAAGTGAAGAAGTCGTGCAATGAGTATTTGAAACCAGTGAGCTGACTCTCTAGCTTTTGAAGGGTTTCAGAAAGAGCTCTACCATGTAGCTTCGCAACTTCTGTGATACCTTCCACACAGCCACCTGTGTATGTTGGTTCATGTGCTTTAGCAATAGGAAGACAACCTATCGGCGGCAGGTTTAGAAAACCAAATTTCCTTCCTCCTTCGTTGTATATTTCCTAACCAATCAAAATCCATACTTAACCATAATCCCACTACTAAAATAGTACAGACTTTGATTATAAATGCATATATATAAATGATGCATAAATAATTTTTGTTTGAAACTAAAAAATATGCATGTACATAAGGTTGTCAATATTATTACTTGGATAACATTTGTCAAATTTCCCATCACCATGCCAATATACTCTTTTCGAACGTTTGGCAACTCAAAGAAGCTGGAGTTTTTCTGGACGGCGTCAAAATAATCGTTGCCTCCAATGCTGAACAAGTAAACAGCTCTGGAGAACAATGTCGTGGCTTCCTCGCCGCCTAGTTTGCGCCTCAATTGCTTCTTTACGTTCTTGAAATTACTCAGCTGACTCTGAAGGTCTATAACCTGTAACAAACAAAACAGTAATGGGTGTTTGTCATGATTTTTTTAATTACATTTGACAAACAATATATATGTTAGCAAAATGTGCTAAACACAAGGACAATCAAATCGAATAACAGGAATATAAATATACTAACAAGATCACAGTATGGAATTATAAACAAATATAAAACAACAAGAGATCAAACTGTAAGGACAAAAAAGCAATGTTGATGTAGCACCAAGACACATGTTAGACACGCTATCCTTAAACCAAATTTGCCACCTCACCGTTTATATCTGAAGTTCTTTCCGGCGTTTGTCTCTCAGAATACAACAGTGTGAATAACTGCAGACTAATATGAGAATACTATTTTAGGTGAACTGGAATGGAGTCAGAATTCAATCACACTAAAAAGCCTAAGACTCTAGAATTTCTTTGGAAGCAAAAGAGAACAAAATCTTTGTGTGAGTTGGACTGAGAATGGATGCCAATTTATAGGCATTCAAGTGAGGGAAAAACTGCTCAGTCATTAACATGGCTTTAACTCACTGGAAGGCAAAAGTTTTGGCTGTTACACCAACCAAGCCAAACGTTTATGGCTATTAAAACCAACCAAAACAATGGCAGCCAAAACTAATGCAACAGCCAAACATTTTGGCTATTAATTCATTTGCTTTAAGTTAATGGTAGCCAAAACGTTTGAGCATCAAAACATTTTTGGTATTTAACAAGCAATTATATGCTTAATAGAAAAAGGGAAAAGAAAAAAAAAAAAAAGGAAGACAGCAGCAGCAAAACTAAGCCTGCACGAAGTGCGTCTGTCTGCAGGATGCACACTCACACACAAGTCCTTTGGTTTCGTCATGGCTTTTAGTCGAGAGTTTGCACCCCTTGCGCCTGTGTGTATGAGTGAGCCTCTATACTTAATTGGTTATCAATAAGAAAATGTGCAATCTCTTATAAATTCATTTATGTTTTCATCTTTTTCCCATTTTTCCATTTTTTTCGTTTAAAATTTCAACTTTATGGGTATATTTTTTAGAGTCAATTTCTCATTCATCCGTTTACCATTTTGGGTATATAAATATAGAATTTCAATCTCTCATAAAGAAAAACACAAATTCACCTCAAACAAACACTATTATGAAGTGGGTTTCGTGATAGTATCCAACTCAAATTTAAGTGTTTAAATACTAATTTGTCACAGCTTATATAGGTGTTTTTTAAACAAAATATACATATATATATATAGTGCATTGCGCACAAATGTATTGGAAGATCACTTACAAGACCTTGATGTGTTTCACCTAGAGAACCTGCCCCCAAAGACGCAAAGTTTACCCCATAATCATAGTTGTGAAGGTTAGGTTGTAAATATGGTGGAATCAATGGCAATTTTGCGTACTCGCCTGCAACACATGAAACATACTAACTATTGAGCAATGATCTTTTAAGTGAACAAACTAACAACGACTATACGGCAATGTATGTATAACAAGCTTACTGATGAAATCAGGGATTGTACGGCCATCGGTCCTCCTGCCTGTGGGGGTTTGAAAAAAGGTTTCTCCGTATGGCCAGAAATTAGCTTGGAGGGTAGTTCTAATGTAATTGTTGTTTCCGGCATCGAAGATTGAATCGCCAAAGACGAACAGAGCCACCGGTTTTTCCAGGAGCCAGTGGTCACGGCAGCTACTTGCAATTCCCACAAGAATTATTAGCCAGAAAGCCCAGATGGACGAGGTAAACGTTACTATTTCCATGCCTCTGGTCGAAGTTGACAGCTCCTTTGGCCTGCAATGTAATTCATGAAGATATCTATCAGTCGGAGTAGTTGTATTTAGTGAAGATACGGAAGAGAGAAAATAAATGTTTGAGTTTTGGGGCCAAAATGTTTTTAATGACTGTAGTCCTTGGGACATGAGAGATGTGATCATTCCGGAGAAAAGTTGTGGTCCGTAGGTTGGGTTGTTAGAACATCAATGTCATATTTTGAAAACGCATCAATCAGTTTGAAGGAGTTGTTGTTAGATATTCTAGTGGTCCAATTTTGAATAAATATTTTTATTTATTTTAAAAGATATTTTTGGGTTAATATTAATTATGAACTAAAATTCTATTGATCAATTTAAAAAGAGACTTTTTAATAACTGCATGCTTTGATAAAACATGTGAGACATATATAATTTTTTTTTCTGTCTCTCTCACTCTTCAATTTCTCTTCATGAAAACAATCATGAACCAACGTCTGTGTTTTTTTAAATTATGAAATGGTGAAAATCATTTTGTTTTAAGATCTTGGATATTATGATTGATAAACAGATTATAAGAGGAATAATAGAAACAAGAGAATATAATGATAATAACCTAAAATTTACACTAAATAAATAACAATAAACCACTTTTTTTTTCTTTTTCTTTTTTTTGTGTTGATTTGGTGGGGGAGCATATTGACTAAAACAAATAACTACAAATAAATCAAAATTGCCTAAGCCCAATTGTTACCAATTTGAATATTACAATTTCAATAATCAAAGTTTTCACTCCACATTTATCTCTGCAAATACATAGGGCCTTCACAAGAATCGACATCCATAAGATAATTATGCAAAATATATCCCACGAACTCAAAAAGTACTTGATATATATTTCGTTACCCTTTCTACGGTAAGTATGGCCCACGTTGGTCTCCTTTGTTTACGACGATAAACTCACGGGTGGGGGTCAATTCATTTACATATCTCACTTGAATTTTATTTTATTTTTTTCTAAACTAAAGACTTAAATGATATTATTATCATTATAAAAAGAAAAAAAAGTAAACTTTTTTTTTTAACATAATCCATAGTCCACACACCCAATCGCCTAAGATGATTTACTAGCCTTTTTTTTTTTTTTTTTTATAACCTCCATTCATGTTGGGGCATTATAAGTAAATTTAAATTTATAAGTGCGTGAGTTTATAAAAAAAATGGTTTGAAAAGTTAAATAGGACATGCGAATAAAACTATCCTCAACTTACATACTAAGAAATAAAATAGTCCCAACAAAATGGAAAACTACATTAGACCTTATATAATTATGAAGAAATGAACAACAACCGTTTGGAAATATTTAAAGATGAATTAGAGTTGTCTTAATTTGTTACATGTTACACATAATAGAATAGTGACAAAAGATATGACTCAGAATGTTACCCTATTTATAAGCTTTGGATTCTTGCCCAACCATACATTTTGTATAAGGTAGGTCAACGTTGTGTATTTTATATGTTCGTTTTGTACAAGGCATTCGTCCAACTTTGTGTTTTACACGAGCTTGCCCAACCTTAGATTACCTTTTTCTTTGTCTTTTGTATATTATTACCTTTTTCCTTGTTTTAAAAATAGCCATCTTGCCAATAGCAGAATGGCAAGGGACATCACAACTTCAATTCAAAGTGAACAACAACCCCAAATACGGTATGATTTTGAGCTTTTCTTTTAATCAATAATAGAATCTTTAAAAAACCAAATTACTCATCCAACAACCTTGAAAAAAATCCAATCACCCTCACCATTTGGACAGTAATGCTTACTACTCAAACCATTTTTCCTCGATCCATATTCAAATAGTATCTCACTTTTGCTCTTATAATTATTTAAGCTCTAAATCTCTGTATGTAATGAATAACATTTTGTTGTTGTCGCTATTACGTTATTCAGTCTTTTTAGTTGTTGCCCCCTCACAAGTTAAATGTTCTCAACAAACCGGCAACATACTTTAACGATGAGCTCCCACTTGGACCACAATGAAATTGGTCACCTCCTCTTTCTAAATGTTTTAGAGGGTTTATATATATATATATATATATATAAATTATCATTACATGTTTTAGGTACGGTGTTGTTTCAAGGGCTTGAACCCAAAAGTTTTAATTCTTAACCATTTTTATAACTGTTTTTTCTTTTACAACCCTTTTTTTTTTTAAAATAAATTTGGACCAAATCCATAAACAAAACAAGCTAATAGTCATTTCCTCTCTCGGTCAGTAGTTTGAGCCTTTGAAGGTTAATTTAAGCGAGTGAAAAAGAAATATTAATTGTTACTCATATTATTGAAAAGCTGATAATATTAACTATTTTACTAATGGATCACCAAAGATCTAAACTCTATTCGATGATGACACTAGAATTTTTATTTTTATGTTTTAAATTTTATTTTATATTCATAAAATATTCATATCACATTTGAATACTTGCATTTAATCACCGATTTACCAAATTAATAATATTATGTGGATCAAGGCCTAATTATTGTAATCCAATCCACAACACCCATAAAACTGCGGAAAAATGAAGTAATGACAAAGCATGGGAATAAAAGTTTAATGGCATAAAATGAAACAATAAAACAACGTGAAGTTTTGAGACTGGATATCCATTTGAACTTTAGAAATCTCACTTGAATATTTGACAACTCTATAAAATAAAGTTATTTTACCAGTTTTTTATGTATAAAAATTGGCTTATTGTTGAGAATTTCAATAATCAAAGTTTTCACTCCACATTAATCTCTGCAATAAGAATGCCCTTCACAAGGATCGACATCCATAAGATAATTATGCAAAATACATCCCACGAACTCAATAAAGTACTTGAAATATATATTATTACCCTTTCCATGGTAAGTATGACCCATGTTGGCCTCCTTTTTGCTTGAGGATGAACTCACGGATCAATCAATTCCCATATCTCATTTAGCTTGTAAAATTTTTTTTCTAAACTAAAGATGATATTATTTTCATTATAAAAAAAAAAAAACTTTTTTTAACATAATCCATAGTCCACACACACAATCACCTAAGATAACTAACTGGCCTTTTTTTTATAATTTCCATTCATGTTGGGGCATTATAAGTAAATTTAAATTTATAAGTGCGTGAGTTTATAAAAAAAAAATGGTTTGAAAAGTTAAATAGGACATGTGAATTGAACTATCCTAAACTTATATACTAAGAAATAAAATAGTCCCAAGTAAACAGAAAACTACATTAGACCTTATAAATTTATGAGGAAATGAACAACAACTGTTGGGAAATATTTAAAGATGAATTATAGTGGTCTTAATTTGTTACATGGTTGTTGCGATATTTTTTTTTATGCAAAACCGCAAGTGAACGGTGTCAAGTTTTAATAGTGTAATGATGAGAAGGTTTGTCGAATCCACAAGGAAAAATATTTAAATCCTATTAATTATTGTAATATGAGAGATATCAACTTTATTTAGAAACTGATTAAATTGAATTATAAAGTTAAATAAACAAATAAAAGAAACAATTAACGAAATAAAGCAACGAATGACAATTTGCAAGAGAACCAATATGATTAAACACTAGAGATTTGATTTCACCTAATCTTCAACTATGCTTTTCATACCAAACACCAATTTATTTTCTTAGTTTATAAACCAAGAATCCTAGTGTATTTAATTTTCTCTTCTGAGTGCTAAATCAAATATATTCCTAATTCCCAATTTCCACATTCCTACACTAAAACTAAGAAATAGAAATCCCTTAAGGACTTGATTCTCTTGAATGGTTTCCAAGGTAATTAACTGTTTCCCAACCAATTAATTAGCCTAGGTTGTTCTATCTATGTTCTAATTCAATATTCCCCCTCCCAGGCACTAAATATCAAATTCAATATCATCTAAAAGTTGATCAAAAATTTAGAAGCATTAAGAACGGAATTTATCAAATAAACTGAATGGAAAAATTAAATAAATGAAATTGGTAATCAAAACATAGTATCTGGCTAGACTACATCAAATCTCTAACGAAGAATTTGGCCAAGCATGTTCAATATAGAAACAACCATGGTGTTCATTATATCAATAATAAAGAGAAAGAAAGGAATTAAGAGATGAAAACTCTTGAGAAGCCATCTTCAATCTCCAAATCCACCTCCTCTAGGCTAGAATGGCCTCCAAGTTCTCTAGGGTTCTTTCCTCTGCTAAAAAGTCCTCTTTGCCACATCTAAAAAGTCCTTTTTTCTGATTGTGGCTTTTTGTATTTATACCTCAAACATTAAGGTTTCAATTATACGCACGGACAGCAGAAATCGTAACTCGCCGCGGCTAATTACTTTCTCGCCGCAGCGAGTTTCGAATTTTTTCAATTCAGTATTTCACTCGCCGCGGCGAGTTTGATGCTGGAAATCACCCTCTTGAGAAGTTTTCCCGCCACGGTGCCTTTCATCCTCGCCGTGGCGACTTCTTGAGGCATTGGATCATCCATTCCAGGAGCTTTTCTTCCAGATTTATTCTCATGATCTTCGATTCTTTAACTCTATTCACCTGTGACAAAACACCACGAAAACCACGTGTAAACCCAAAAAAGATAACAATATACTAAAGGAAAATATAAGATAAATTGTGATTTATCAAATACCCCTAAACTTAGTATTTTGCTAGTCACGAGCAAAACAGAATAAAGCTAAAAGATACAACTAAAAACTCAACAATCAAGTGATCAGGTAGTAATTCAGTTTCATCTAAAAATTGTCTAAGGACCAAACAAACCTGCAACTCATTAAAATTTCGACAACATTATAACTTCATATGTTTTTCACTCAAGTACCAATTGCATTCAACTTTCTAACTTTTGAGAGTGTGTGTGTGCAATTCCTTTCTACTCAATTATTGCCAACCCAAATAGACTCATGCAACCAACAATCATAAAACAACTCACAGAACTTCATATGCCAAATTTTTGAATCACTCTCCACCAATGTAGGCAAACCATACCAGTGAGGATCAAAAGAACTTTATCGGCTTGTAAGGAGGCTTCAGTTGAAAAAAAAATTTTCCTTTTTTTTATATATATATTTTATATATATATTTTTTATGATTAGACAATCGCTTATGTTACCACTGCCTTTTGACACGAATGCCAACATTTGTGATGAAGGCACCCGGTTACTCAACAGAGTCACAATTAAGAGACGTTGCACTCATATCTTGAACTACTTTTTGATGCAAAAATACACATGGGGCTCATGTTACTCCTGGTTACTAGGTGGCTCAAGATAGCGGAGTAAGTCTATATATTTATTTTATTTTATTTTTATTTTTATTATTATTTTTTAACTGCTTAACACCCACAAACTTTTTTTCAACAATATGTTTGCCTAGGATTTCGCCTCAAGTAACTCTCAAAGTGGTTCTAGAGTTCACATAAAATCACAAAATAATCACCAATTGCACAAATTTTCTCTAAGCTAACAACGACTAAGCAGTCAAGGATATGTTCTTTAAAATAATCAACAAGTCACAAAGTAAAATTCTAATTAGCACAAGAGTAAATCACACACCAAATCACAATGTTAATCAATTCTAACAAGTCGCAGGTAATTCAATCACACATATCATCAGCTTAAGACTCCATTAAATCACCACCCAATCAAAAATTTTTTTTTTAAAACCTAGCAAAACAAAACCAAAAAAATAACCTAATGACCTAAAAAAAAAAAATGAATTACACAAATTGACTACACCCCCAAACTTTAGAATTGCATTGTCCTCAATGTAAGAAAAAGAAGATAAGGATAAGAGGACTTCCCTGAAAACGGATGGCGGTGTGTCAGTTGGGTTGCCTCCTAACAAACGCTAAGTTTAACGTCTTCAGCCAGACTTGGACAGGATATTGATTTCAACCATGAGCTCGTAAAAAGAGCTCCTCCTCACTGAGATCTCCATCTTCCTCAAGATGCTTGACTCACCACTGATTAACATGAAAAACGTGTTTGTTCTGCCTTTTCAGCTCGATGTCACCATGAGGTAGTATTTGGAGTATAGTAAAAGGATCGGTCCACTTTGATTTATTCAAGCTAAGTGCCTTTCTCCATCGGGATCGATGAAGATAAACCTTGTCCCCGGGTTGAAATACTCTCCGCTTCAGCTTATCATTGGGAGCACTTGTGACTGTTTCTATGTTATGGCACATTTGAACTTCATATGGGTCCTCATCGCTTTTGTAGAAACTAAACTTAACCTTGTCATCATTGGTACGCAAGGTTAGTTCTCCACTCTCCATATAGATGAGTACTCGAGATGTAGTCAGGAATGGACGACCCAGAATTAGAGGCATGTCAGCATCCTCCTTTATATCCAAAACCACAAAGTCAACTGGAAATATGAATTTGTCGACTTTGACTAGCATGTCCTCAATAACTCCATGCGGATAAGTGAGAGATCTATCCGCCGACTGCAAAGTAATAGTGCTAGGTTTAACTTCTCCTATTCCCAACTTTTTAAATGCAAACAACAGCATGAGATTAATGCTCGCCTCCAGATCACACAAAGCCTTGTCAAAAGAGGTACCTCCAATATTGCACGGGATAGTGAAACTCCCCAAATCTTTCAGCTTCTGAGGTAGCTTCTTTTGCAAAATTGCACTGCACTCTTCAGTGAGCTTAACTATCTCAAAATCTTTGAGCCGTCTCTTCTTTGACATGATCTCTTTTTAAAATTTCCCATAATTGGGCATCTGCTCTAAGGCATCTAGGAATGGTATGTTGATGTAGATTTTCTTGAGCATATCCAGAAACTTCCCAAACTGTTCATCCAATTTCTTTTTTTGAAACCTCTGAGGGTATGGGAGAGAACCATCACTGATCGGCGGATTATCCAGAAACAACATCCCTTTTTGCTCTTCCTTCTTTTTCTCTTTAGGCACCTCTTTTTTTTGTCTTGGATGACTCAGCTTCATCTTGATTTACTTTCACCTCCACATCTCTACCCTGAATCTCTTTGCCACTTCTCAGTAGGATGGCATTGCACTGCTCCCTTGGGTTCACTACAGTATCACTTGGAAGCTTTCTTTTCTGTTGAGCATTAACTGCATTGGCTATCTGGCCAACCTGTACTTCAAGAGATTTCAAAGCAACTCCCATGCTCTCGAATTGTGATTCCATACTATTAATTCTCGAGTCAGTACGTTAGAATAATTTAGCTGTTTCTGCCATGAACTTGTTCAAAGTGTCTTCTGTTGATGACCTCTTATCTAATTGCTGATTGAACTGTTCGTGCGGTGGCTGGAGAGCATTATGGTTGTTGCCATAGGACAGCAACTGTTGGTTACTGTAATTCAAGTAATTATTATTGTTGTAACCCTGAGACTGATTACCCCTGAAACTAAAGTTTCTATCGTTCACAAATTGCACCTGCTTCATATTAGTTTCAACTCCAGCACTAGGACCTGCTCCTGCTGCATTAAGAGAGTTAAAATGGGTGGTCAACACATCAATCTTGGCTGATAGAGCAGTAAACTGATCAACTTCAAAAACCCCTGCTGGCTTCCTTGCAATATTACGCTCTGATGGCCATTGGAAGCTGTTGGCAGATATATCTTCAAGCAGCTCAAATGCCTCTGGAGCCGATTTTGACCATAGGCTGCCCCCTGAAGCCGCATCAACGAAGTTCTTTGCTTGAACATTAATGCCATTATAAAATATCTGAACTTGCACCCAATCATCATAACCATGCTGAGGACATCAACGCAATAACTCTTTGTAATGCTCCCAAGCCTCATGGAGAGGCTCATATTCTTGCTGCCTGAAGGTGCCAATTTCAGCTCTCAATTGAGCTGTTTTTCCTGGAGGAAAATACTTGGACAAAAATTTCTCATGCATCTTAGCCCAAGTAGTGATGCTCCCTAGTTGAAGACTCTGAAACGATGCCTTTGCCTTGTCCCTTAGTGAGAATGGGAACAAGCGCAACCGAATGGCATCTTTAGAAATGCCATTCATCTTTACTGTATCAACCACCTCCAAAAATGAGGCCAAATGAGCATGAGGATTTTCCAATGGTGCTCCCCCAAATTGATTCTACTGCACCATTGCAATCAAAGATGGCTTCAACTTAAAGTTGTTAGCAGCAATGTGCGATGAGCAATGCCTGAATAGTTCTTATTCACTACAGGCCTGAAATAATTGTGAATAGCTTCCTGTTGAGCCTGAGCTTGTTCTATCACCCGTTGATGATCCTAATTGTCTGCCATTGCTTCAGTCTCAAGAGCTTGTCTCTGTCGTCTTTTAGCACTGTTTCTTCTAGCAGTCCTTTTAATCTCAGGATTGTAAGGAGTTAATTCACCTTCTTGAGACCGAACCATACAAATACTTGTTCACCTGTCAAGCACAAGTAAACAAGTTTAATAAAAAAAATACAAATCTAAATTTAAGCTAATATCACTTGATAACAATATTAACAAAATCTAAATTATTTTTCCCCGGTAACGGCGCCAAAAACTTGTTGTGATATTTTTTTTGTATGCAAAACCGCAAGTAAACGGTGTTAAGTTTTAATAGTGTAATGATGAAAAGGGTTGTCGAATCCACAGGAAAAAATATTTAAATCTTATTAATTACTGTAATATGAGAGATATCAACTTTATTTAGAAACTAATTAAATTGAATTATAAAGTTAAATAAACAAATAAAAAGAAACAATTAACAAAATAAAGCAACAAATGACAATTTGTAAGAGAACCAATATGATTAAACACTAGAAATTTGATTTCACCTAACTTTCAACTCTACTTTTCATGCCAAACACCAATTTATTTTCCTAGTTTATAAACCAAGAATCTTAATGTATTTAATTCCCTCTTCCGAGCGCTAAATCAAATGTATTCCTAATTCCCAATTTCTACATTCCTGCACCAAAACTAAGAAATAAAAATCCCTTAAGAACTTGATTCTCTTGAATGGTTTCCAAGGCAATTAACTGTTTTCTAATCAATTAATTAGCCTAGGTTGTTCTATCCATGTTCCAATTCAATATTTCCCCTCCTGGGCACTAAATATCAAATTCAATATCATCTAAAAGTTGATCAAAAATCTAGAAGCATTAAGAACGGAATAGAACAAATAAACTAAATGAAAAAAATTAAATAAATGAAATTGACAATCAAAACATAGTATCTGGCTAGACTACATCAAATCCCTAACGAAGAATTTAGCCAAGCATGTTCAATATAGAAACAACCATGGTGTTCATCATATCAATAATAAAGAGAAAGAAAGGAATTAAGAGATGAAAACTCTTAAGAAGCCGTCTTCAATCTCCAAATCCACCTCCTCTAGGCTAGAATGGCCTCCAAGCTCTCTAGGGTTCTTTCCTCTGCCAAAAAGTCCTCTTTTCCATGTCCAAAAAGTCCTCTTTTCTGATTGTGGCTTTTTGCATTTATACCTCAAACATTAGGGCTTCAATTATACCCACAAACAGCAGAAATCGTAACTCGCCGCAGTGAGTTTCGAATTTTTTCAATTCAGTATTTCACGAGTGCAGAGGTCACCGCAGCGACTTTCATTTTTCGTCGCGGCCAATTCTTCTCGCCACGGCTACATCATTTCTCGCCATGGTTAGTTTGATGCTGGAAATCACCCTTTCGGGAAGTTTTCCCACCGGGGCGCCTTTCATCCTCGCCGTGGCGACTTCTTGAGGCATTGGATCATTCATTCCACGAGCTTTTTTTGCAGATTTATTCTCATGATCTCCGATTCTTTAACTCTATTTACCTATGACAAAACACCACGAAAACCATGCGTAAACCCGAAAAAGATAACAAAATACTAAAGGAAAATATAAGATAAATTGTGATTTATCAATGGTACACATAATAGAGTAGTGACAAAAGATATGACTCAGAATGTTACCCTATTTATAAGCCTTGGATTCTTGCCCAACCATATATTTTGTACAGGGTTGGTCAATCTTCTGTATTTTATGTGTTCGTTTTGTACAAGGTATTCGTCCAACTTTGTGTTTTGTACGAGCTTGCCCAACTCTAGATTACCTTTTTCTTTGTCTTTTGTATAATATTACCTTTTTCCTTGGTTTAAAAAAAGCCATCTTGCCAATAGCAGAATGGCAACAGACGTCACAACTCCAATACGAAGTAAACAACAACCCCAAATACAGAGACATCACAACTCCACTACAAAGTAAACAAAACCACAAAGCTTTTCGTTTAATCAATAATGAAATCTTTAAAAAACCAAATTACCTATCCAACAACCTCGAAAAAACCCAATCACCCTCACCATTCTTGACAATAATGCTTACTACTCCGGCCATTTTCCCTCAATCCATATTCAAATAATATCTTACTTTCGCTATTATAATTATTTAAGCTCTAAATTTCTGTGTGTATTGAATAACATTTTGTTGTTGTCGTTTTTATGTTATTCAATCTTTTATGTTGTTACCCCTCACAAGTTAAATGTTCTCAACAAACCGGGAACATACTTCAACCATGAGCTCCCCCGCTTGGGCCGCAATGAAATTAGTTACCTCCTCTTTCCAAATGTTTTAGTGGGTTTTTTTCTTTAATTATTAATAGGGAAATTATAATAAATAGGCCAATTGTTTTAATCAATAAAAATAAATAGCATATTTATTTAACTTCAAAAATAAATAGTAATTTTGATTTAAGAGGCATGTAATTTTACAATTATACCCATATTTCTTTCTAGATTTTATTTCTTTCTCTTTCCCTTTCTCTCTCTTTCCCTTTCCCTTTCTTTTTTTTTTCTGTGAACTTTTGTTGGGGGCTAAACTTCTTGTTTTTGTTTTTCTGAGGAATTATCTGCTTGTTTTTAGAGAAAATTTTAGGTGAAAAATTGGTAAATCAATGATTTACACACATAAATAAATGATTTACTAGTAAAATTTTAAAGTTATCTGCTTGTTTCTTGAAAAAATTCTAGGTACAAAATTGGTAAATCAATGATTTACACTTTACCAAGTAAAAAATGATTTCTAAATAAATTTACCAAGATTTACACATAAGGGGTATTTTTAGAATTTTAGTTATGGTAAATCATTATTTACTAAAAATATGCTATTTATTAAAGGTCTAAAACTTTTCTGCTATTTATTTTAATTCAATTTTAATTTTGGCCTATTTCCCTCCTTCTCCCTTATTAATACATGTTTTATGTACGGTGTTGTTTCAAGGGCTTGAACCCAAAAGTTTTAATTCTTAACCATTTTTATAACTGTTGTTTCTTTCACATTTTTTTTTTAATGAACTTGGACCAAATCCATAAACAAAATAAGCTAATAGTCGTTTCCTTTCTCGGTAGATAGTTTGAGCCTTTGAAGGTTAATTTAAGGGAGTGAAAAAGAAATACTAATTGTTACTCATATTATTGAAAAGCTGATAATTTTAATGGTTCACCAAAGATCCAAACTCTATTTGATGATAATAATAGAATTTTTATTTTTATTTTTATTTTTTAAATTTTTATTTTAAATTCATAAAATATTCATATCATATTTGACTACTTGCTTTTAATCATCGACTGACCAAATTAATGATATTATCTGGATCAAGGCCTAATTAGTGTAATCTGATCCATAACACCCATCCTAAAAACTGCAGAAAAATGAAGAAATAACAAAGCATGGGAAAATAAGTTTAATGACATAAAATGAAACAATAAAACAACATGAAGTTTTGAAATTGGATATCCGTTTGAATTTTAGAAATCTCACTTGAATATTTCATCATGCAAACTTTTGTTTTTGCAAATCGCTAGCTGGTAGTAAGAAGTAACATATATTTATACACATATACGTATATATCAAGTGTTAAAGCACTTCATTGTTACAAAGCTGATCATGATACTTCAAGCCTGTTTTGCATGCAGGGGCATACTAATTACTGATTAAACTATGTAATCTACATTTGTTGTCAAGTTCAAACAAAGATTTAAAATTGTAAGGCCCTGTGATATCAGAGTTTCCACTCCAGAGAAGCTTGGCCATTTGCTCATAGGCCTTCTCAGTGGGATGTGAAGGGTCAAAGTAGAGGAAATCACTTGGATTCTCACATAACTCAAACGCTTCCGTCACCGATCCACAGCTAGGAAATCCTCTGTACGGACCACTGCCGCAACAAGCCATATCCACTTCCTTGAAACCTTAAACAACAGAGACGATTCAACTTAATGATGTTGGACAAAAACAAAACAAAACAAAATAATGCAGAGTATATGCAGATTGCCAATTTTTCCATGGCTGCGATTTAATTACCATATTTTGAAGGCTCCTCCAATCTGTGTCTAAACGAAGTGAAGACATCGAGCAATGAGTATTTGAAACCAGCGAGCCGGCTCTCTAGATTTTGGAATGCTTCAGAAAGTACTCTATTGTGTAGCTTTGCAATTTCTGTGAACTCTTCCACACAGCAATCTGTTTTTATTGGTTCATTTGCCTTTACAGAAGGAACACAACCTAAAGGCGGCATATTTAGAAACCCGAATTTCCTTCCTCCTAACTTGTATATTTCCTGACCAATCAAAATCCATATTTAATTATAACCTCACTTGCAAAACAAAACATTTTTCAGAATGTAAAATGAAATCACAGTGAATAAAATTAAAGGTCGTCTATGTCATTACTTGGATAGCGTTTGTCAAATTGCCGATCACCATTCCTACATACTCTTTCTGAACATTTTGCGACTCAAAGAAACTGGAGTTTTTCAGAGAGGGGTCAAAATAATCATTGGCTCCAATTTCTAATAAGTAAACAGCTCTTGACAACAATGTCCTGGCTTCTTCGCCGCCTAGTTTGCGCCTCAATTGTTTCTCTACGTTCTTGAAATAAATTAGCTGAGTCTTAAGGTTTATGACCTGTAACAAATAAAGAATGTTAGATATTGTTCTTGGTTTTCTTAACCATATTTAACAGACAGTAGAAATATCTGATGCATTACATAATTTTATTTTAGAGGATAACTTACAAGACCTCTATTCGTTTCAACTAGAGCACCGGCCCCGATAGACGCAAAGTTTACCCCGTAATCGTAGTTGCTAAGGTACGGTTGTAAATAGGGTGGAATCAATGGTAATTTCGCGTACTCACCTGTAACACAGACGTAGACTAACTATTGAGTAATGATCTTTCAAGTGAACATACTCACAACGAACACATATTTACAACATATTTACAATAATGTATGTATAACAAGCTCACTGATGAAATCAGGGATTGTACGGCCATCAGAAGCCCTGCCAGTGGGGGTAACGAAAAAGGTTTCTCCATATGGCCAGAAATTTGCTCTGAGGGTAGTTGTAATGTAATTGTTGTTTCCGGCATCGAAAGTTGAATCGCCAAAGACGAACAAGGCCACGGGTTTTTCCAGCAGCCAGGGGTGACGGCAGCTGCTTGCAGTGCCCACAAGAATTGTTGCACAAACAGCCCACAAGATATAGGAGGGAAACATTACTCTGGTCCAATTCCGCCCTGTGTAGGTGCAGCTTTTCTACCCCTTTGGCCTGTCCTCTATATTTCGTCCACAATTTATAGTTAAATAACCTTCTCTTTATTAAGTTTTTTTTAACAAATAAATCATGTTTTTAAAAAATTAATTAAAAAATTAATTTTTAAAATTAATTAATTAATTTTTTAAATAATCTATCAATAATGAATTAAATTATGATATTAATCATACTATAAATTATCAACTTTTTTAATCGGATTAGTGATTAATCAAATCCGCAAAATAACGGTTATTTTGTTAAATAAAAAAAAATTAATTATCTATTAAATTTGATAACCAAATAAGTCACCTAACTTTTTTTTATTTTTTATTTTTTATTTTTTATTTTTTATTTTTTATTTTTGTTCAGTAACAAAGGAAAATGAATGATTGAATTTTGACGTAAAATTATTTGTGTGGCTGTGGACATAATGGCATGTGAATGCAGCTCGTCTTCGGAGACAATTTGTGGTCTAGGTGGGGTTATTGGACATCACATAAATTTCTTTTTTTTTCCTAAACATTTCTCTGGCCTGCTTGAAGCCGAATTTTTGTGGTTGAAAAAAAAAATGATAGAAAGTATAACGAAAAAAAAAGAAAAGAAAAGAGAGGAAGAAAAGAGAGAATGTTAATTAAAAGGTGATAAGAGAATTTTTCCTTGTGTCTGGAACTTAAAAAGGAAATAAGAAAAAGAAATCCTAAATAACTTTTTTACTTATGGTTAATTAACCTAAAAAAATTAACACAAAGATGGGTAAGAATGTTAAATAAAACAAAATTAACAACAATTTAATATTTCATTAAAATATATTTTCACGCTTTTTCTTCTTTTCTATCTTTAATTTCCCTCCCGTCAATCTATCTGAATCTCATAATCGAAACAGTTTTAATATGTTATATGGTACACTTAACTGACCTAATGAGAATAGATATGACTCGAAATGTTACCCTATTTATACGCCTTGGAGTCTTAACCAACCTTACATTTTGTAAAGGATTGACATTTGTGTATATTACAAGTTTGTTTTGCACATGATTGTTCAACTTCGTGTTTTACAAGCTTGCCCAACCTTGAGATTTTCCCTGGTTGTCTGAACCTATCTTTTGAAATTATCTTTTTCCTTGGTCTGTGACTGTTTGTGTAACGACTTGACCTCTTAGGTCCTCACTTAAAACTTGTTTACTTGATTTTTTATCTTATTTAAATCTTTATTTGTTCATTTTTAGGTCTTCAAATTTTTTTTTAAAAAAATTTATTGAAAAACCTTATTTGCAGAAGAAGTGATTTTTTTAAAAACCATAATAATTAGAATTAGCTTTAAATAAAACATACTAACATAACATATTATACTTAGTCATGTCAAAGTATTAAATTATAATAGCATCAAAACAACGCTTAACAAAGTCCTCAAAAACATATGCAGAAAATAAAATACAGGTAGCACCCATAAAACTAATCATACTTTTACCCATCACGCATCTGCACTACTAGTTTATCAATACTTAATATGTCATAAGCAACTTGCCTGAATTACTTATAATGGAAAATATAATGGGGTGAAATAAACTCAGTAAACATAAACATGCAATCCTACAAATATATATAATTGAAAATACATTACCGGTTATGTAATTATCTATTTATTCATTCAACATCTTATGGGCCCTTCACCCTTGTGCTCGCATCGAGGTGTGCACGACCTTAAATGGGGAAAACGGAGGAGTGACCCAATTCGTCAATACCCAAGGTCATAACTTTAACTTTATTAATCATTATTATTATCTCTCATTCGGCTAAAGGCGAATATCCTCTCATTCAGTTGGAAATTGGTATGACACATCATTAGTTTCGCTTTTTTAAACATTAAGCCATAGGGTGTGTATGCAAGAATGGCATGTTCAAAAAACGTGTATGTAAACACATCATCATGGCATATTTTCGCAAAGTGTGTAAATAAACACATCATCATAACATATTTTCGTAAAGTATGTAAATAAACACGTCATCATGACATTATATCATATCATCAAAAATAAACATTGAGCTCATATCATACATAGTATATAAACAACCATATTGTAGGTGAGGTTTATACTTATAGAAAATAGCATAACTTTGTATCCGCATAGATTATTTCCAGCTCTACCCTCAAGTTGATGCAGTGTCTTAATTTTAAATTAACATCCGACAATTAGAGTAAAGTTTTTGAATTATTTTCGATTATAGACATGTGTTCTCTTAATTAATATTAATTTCATTTAATTATTAATTTGTCTCTAAATATTTACCTTAAGAAAATAATATCTTTAATTATTAATTAGATAATTATCACGAATTAAATCTTAATTAATAAAACATTAATTTTAAGTTTTAAATTAATGTTTTATTAATCCACTAATGAGTTAATTAATTAATACTTAATTTTTTATTAATTATTTTATTTAATTCCAATTTATTCATATTTGGGTCCATTAGATGACCACATATAATCATGGTCTTCCAACATCATATTGAGCCATCTTTGTGGGTTATGAGCTTATTGGGTCTATTACGATCCATTTACTTGTAATTGTGTTTAAACCTTTTTCAAATAATATTTTAGTCTTGTTATTGTTTTGGACCCGTTAAGGTCTATTACACTTGGTTGTATTTATTAAGTTTGGTTAACAATCACATGGCATCCCAATAAGCCTAATGGCAGGTTCATTTCTCGTTATTGAGCCATTGGGTACTAGTTTATCATTTTAGCCCTTTTTCGGTGATTCAAGTATATTTAAGTTTAAACATATTAAATCTTATGACCTTAACTTTTAGTAATCTCTCTTATAGTTTTATAAGTCCACAAAACCTCTACCTACATCCTAAAATGTGAGGCCCCCCACGCGTATGTTATCATATCAACCAATCGAGCTCTGACACCGACCGCGATGGCTGGCAACCTCGTGGGTCGTCATCCTCTTATTTAACATACTTAACCTTCCCTTCTTAACGTTCTCATTTAAAGCGGAAGCAATTTCTATAGCAAATTTTTTTTTTTTTAACTTACATACTATACCTATCTCTATCATACTCTTATAACAAATATTTCATAACTTTCTTTCTTTCATCTTCCTTTTTGAACGCTCAGCGAAAGACTCATGATAGTACCATACCCTCACCCAGTCCCTTGGCACGTGCAGATCCGTCCGTTGTCTATCATACTACTTTAAACTAACAGGTTGCTTACCTGCAACATATAAACAACTAATGAGCTAGATGCTCAGTAAGTTCAAACATACATTCATTAACTTATAAATACTAGTAATATATATTATTACTAGAATATATGACATCACATATATACACATCATACACATTGTCTATACATATCCTCGAAACATAACATATTATATGAGCTTCCTCATGCTCATTTATCTCTTTGCTAATCATTCCCATCATTCTATTGATAATCTCCTATCATTCTATTCTAATTTCTTCATTTCTTTTCTTCTTATTCCTATCATTCCTTAACTTTCTGTTCTAAACCTTTATAACTTCTCTATCGCTTTGTCATCATTCCTATCATTCACATCACATCACATATATGATTCTATTATATTCTTATAAACTTCATTTTGTTATTTATTTATTTTTCATCAATTTCATTATGTCGTTCTTTCATAACGTTCGTTTCTTTTCTTATCGTTCTTTACTTTTCTTTTCTTTTCGTAACATTTCTTTTCTTTTCTCTTCTTCTCACTCTCTTTTCCTTTCTTTTCTTTTCACGCTTTTTTCTTTTCTTTTCTTTTCTTTCACTTTCTTTTCTTTTCTTATCTTTCTCTTTCTTTTCTTTTCTTATCTTTCACTGGTGGGCCCCGTCGTTGAACGTACCTAGTTGTGCGCTGACAGTGGGAGGAGGGGGAGCTACCCACCAACCTACCTCACAGTTACATAAAACCTCACCTTCGGGGTTGGTCCATCCTATAATCTACCGCACCTTCGGGGTAGCACCACATCTGCGCGGAGGATATAAACCGGAAGTCTCAACCATATAGGGAGACCGGTACGCTAACCATTAACTTTTCAGTTTTATTATCTTGCATTTTTTTAGCTTTTCTTATATTGATTTTTCGTTGTACATCTTTTTCATGACATTCATAATCTTTTCTTTCTCATTTTTCATAAAACATTTCATGGAACATTTGTTCTTTCGTTGTTTTTCTTTTCTTAATTCTTTACTTTACTTGTGTGAATTATGTTAATCACACTTTAGCGTAGCATATATAGCACATATTACTTATATAACATCACATCACATCATAACAAATAAAAGTATGTTTAGTTATGTGCAGACAATTATTCTCTTCTCTGTTTATCATTTGCATCATCCTATCTATCGTATCTTAGCATCATACTCCTATCAATCATAGCCTATCGTTCTATTCTATCAATCACATCTTATCGTTATATTCTAATCCTTTCATCGTATCTTTTAATCATAACCTATCATTACTTCTCTTTCTTGTCTAACTCTTTGCTTTCATATCATTTTTCATAAAACCCCTATCATTTCGTTCTCATAAAACATATCATTTTCTTAATTTCTTTCATCACCGATCATCGTTGCTCTATCAATCATAACCTAACTTTCATAAAACTTTTCATAAAACATCTATTCTTTCCTTTCATATCTCATCTCTTTCTTATGCATCCTATCATAACATTCTCGTTCTTACTCTTTCCATTCTTCTATCCCTTTTTATCACATCGTTACTCTCATAAAACTTTTATAATACCTTTCCTTCATAATTCAATATATACATATATTTATATATATATTTTTATAATTATTTATTAAAACATAACTTTTAACATCATCATAGTATTGCTATAGTATTACTATAGCATCATCATAAATCACATCATGACATTTGCATACAAAATATATAATCACGATAAGCTTGTTCATAGTTGCAGACGGGTAAATTTCTGAACTTACTCATAGCGTGCTTATCCCCTTCTTGGAATCCATCGACGTCCTTTGTCGCGTTTGGATCGGGTTCCTACCGACAAACTTTGTCCGTTAATCACATTTTCATTTATAGCTTTTATTTTATTAAAAAGCTTGATTCTAATCTTATAATCTTTAATTATAGTCTTAGGACAGCTTTTTAAACCTTAATGGCCATTTTCAAATTTTTTCTCCAACTTTTGAAAAATTACGATTTTACCCCTAACTTTTGACAAAATTACAATTTTACCCTTGAGGTGATTTTTCATAACTTAAACCTCAATCTTGGCTTTTACAACTTCATTAACCTGTTCCGAGGTCATTGGGGCTCTTTTCCCATAATTTGAGAATCTTTGGGCAAAATGACTATTTTGCCCCTGATGGGTCGTTTAACCATAACATTTTCATTTTCATACTTAGGCTGGATTTTCTAAACCCAAAATCATTTAATTAACTTTTTAAATCTTATCGGACCTTTTACAGATCAATTCTTATCATTTTACCAATTTTCACATTCCCGGCCCTCGGGAAGTACTATTCGAACCTA
Source organism: Antiaris toxicaria (assembly GCA_035233585.1). Classification (NCBI taxonomy): domain Eukaryota; kingdom Viridiplantae; phylum Streptophyta; class Magnoliopsida; order Rosales; family Moraceae; genus Antiaris; species Antiaris toxicaria. The sequence goes on along the minus strand of CP141154.1, from coordinate 108,772,140 downwards.
AGAATCGGTTTCATGTTTTTCTTGCGTTCTAGGGTTTCGAAGGGTCGGTTTACTAATCGTACCTTACCCATTCCTTTTTCCTTGCCCCAATTCCTCGAGGGGGCTCGGATTCCCTTCCCGATCATATTTTTATCCCTCGTTTCCCATATTACCCCTGGTGCCATTTTTAGAAATTTCGGCAACATTTCCGCTTAATTTTTGAGGTTCCAGCGTTTAGGAAACGCCTGAAAACCATCTATCCTAATCTAATTCTATCACGTACTATACCAAAGGCCTAGATTTTACGTAAAACTCATACTGTTTACGTAAAATCGTTACATCATCACATATTTTTCTTTTTCTCCATTACAGTCATTTTCTTCTTTTTACATACATTCTTTTTCACATTTTTCATACCAATAATCATAAAATCATATAACAGTCCCAAACAATTAAATTACGAAACATAAAAAGGTCGGGATTTATACCGAATTGTAGTCCGATCTCGACGGCATAAACCCTAATTCCTCGTTCTTCATATTTGAGGTCCCGTCTTGCAAATCCGACTCCGCGGATGCGTCCGGAACGTCGAAAATAGGCTAACGGGCCAAACTTTCATTTTCGGTCAATGGTCGCCGTTGACCGGCGTTGACTGCCGTTGACCGGCCATTGACCGGCGTTGACCGGCGGCGACGGCGACGACGGTGGCAAGTGGGTAGTCCATCTTGAAGATCTCGACGAGAGGAATCCATTGGTGGCTTCAATTTCACCATTCGACACCTCTATCGCCGGAAATCGCCCCTCGAAAGCTCGGTCACGGCGGCGGCTTTGGAACTCCGCCGTGCCGGACTTTTTCTCCGAAATTGATTGAGGGCTTTTGCTCCCCTCTTCACGGCGAACATTTCTATACCGGTGGTGCAGCTCAACATCGCCGGAAACGGCGAGTTCCACGGCCGCGACGTCGCGGCTTCGGGCAGCGCGATCCGGCGGCCGTTAGGCTGAAACACCATTTGGGTTTTGTTCTACTCTTCACCACGAGTCTTTTGGGACCGGAATCACCTTGATCGGACGTCGGACGACGGAGATACGGCGTCGCGAAATTTCCGGTGGCCGGCGGCTTCAGGCGGCGCGTGCGGGCTCCTCCGGCGTCGATTCCGTCGACTCGGCACACCGTTGAACTCAGCTCGACGAGAGCTTTCCGATGACACTGGCGGTGTCGAAAACGGACACCGTTCCCGATGGTCGGTTACTATACATATTCGGGTGGAGAGAGAGAGAGAAATGAGGAGAGAGAGAGAGTGTTTGTGGGCAAATGAAGAAATTCCACTTTTTTTCGCTCTTTATATACTTTTTCACCCAAAATTTCAACATGAGCTATCCTGATTAATTTGGGCGTCCTGAATCCAAATATATCAGTTTTATTTTCATCTGAGGTCATTTCGACCAGTTTCCGATACAGAAAATTTTCGGTCAAAAATTACCCTTGTGCTCAATTATCAAATTTGAGCGTGCTAATAGGCTATCCTTACTAATTTGGGAGTGCTGAACCCAAATTTATCAGTTTTATGTCAAGATAATATCATCTTGACCTACTTCTTGATACTGTGAGTGGCACACACATGCATACACATAATATCACTATTACTCATTTTTCATCATTTAATATTGTTAGAACAGTTTATTTTAGTTCTAAACAATATTAAATCACTAAATTTCACATTTTAACGCTTAAATTCATTGTGTAATTATTTTCCGAAAAATGTGAATTTTCCCGGTTGTTACATAAAATATTCTCCTCATCAAATTACTATTTGACCCCTTAGTTTGATAAAATTATAATTTTGTCACTGAACATGCACTCTTTAATCTAGACTTATTGGGTGGCTTTAAAAAAATTATCCTAAAGCCTTAGAATAATGTTTACAGTGCTCTCAAGCTCGCAATAAAAAGGTTTTCGTAACTTATTATATTTTTAAACCCAATTAACTAAAAGTATTAAATTTAAACCCCTTATGTCTTTTAAGGTCGTATATTTCGCTATAACATAAACCATATTTTTTCTTGTATTTATTTAGCTTAATATACTGTTTTAAAGGTGACTAATATGTTGTCTAATTATAGTCTAAGTATATTTTATAATTTGACCCGTCATTTATTTATTTTTACATTTTAGTCTTTATTTAGCCCCAATTAGTTTCCAATACCCTTTAATTCATGTTTTTTATACATACTGTCCTTATAAAGTGTTATCACAGGAACAGGGCACATTTTTCATAAGTTTTTATTCTTTACATTTTTATGCTAAATTTTTCTATATTTACATTTTGACCCCAAAAAAGGTATTTTGGTCATTTATTATTCATTTATCACCAAAATTTGACACAAGGTCAATTTTAAGTCTATAATCAAGACTACAAAGTTTTGGATTCAAATAATGTCTCTAGGCTAGTGAAATTACGATTTTACCCTTGAAGGCAAAATTATCATTTTTTTACGTATGTATTACTGACCAAACTTGAGCTTTTCTTATTGCTTATGTTAAAATTAATATTTTATCATTTACATGAGTATGAAAATCCCACTCATAATACCATTTTCCAATTTATTAACATTTATACTAAAAATGTTATTTTTGATATTTTATGATTATTGAACCTTATTTTAGCCTATTTGTGATGTCAAAATATTTTCCTCATCATTCATGCTTCCATTAAACAGAGGACATAGCATATCAACATGCTATAATCTCCTATTCTCATACATCAATACTCATTATATATCATATAACCATAAAAAATCACATAAACATACTTTTATCCTATTCCATACACAAATTATGCTCTCTAGCCATTTTAAATCATGGCAAGCACATATATTATCTGACTAGGTAGTAAAATAATATTTTAATCCTTTACCATGCCAAGATTTTTTTTCATATTTATAAGAACTCATTATGAAAGAAAAGTTATCAAGAACTTAGTAAACCACTAATTAACAAGACATTTACCTCTTAGAAAAGTAGTGGGTTCTTAGCTCCTCTTGAAGGCTTTGAACCACTCTTGAATCCTTGAGATAGGGGGCTAGAATGGAGATAAAATATCACTTTAAAAAATATTTTTAAAACATCATTTTTTTCCTTTCTAGAAAACAAGTGAAAAATGTAGATTTTTACCTAAGAAAGAACTTAGAATGGCTCTTCCTCTTTGCTAAAAATGAACTTGGGAGTAGATGGAAACAAATGAAGAATATTTTTGGCTTCCTTTAGCTAAAAATTTCGTTCGCCATGAAAGGAGGAAGAGAGGAAGTTTTCTTTACTTGTATGGTTTCTTTATGAAAGAGAAAATAGTGGTTTTTGGTTTACCTTAAAACCATTTTATAACCAAGCTTTATTGTGGGTAAAAATTTGAAATTTTTGGATTATAATCTCTCCATAAACGTGCTCAGCTGAAGAGGGTAAGTTGAGAGATTGTTTTGGTGGTTATTCATGTATTTCTAAATGGTTTTAGTGAATAATCATTCAAGTAGTCTATCATTTTACATTATAATTATTCTTTTTCTCTTATCTTTTTATTCTTGTTTTGCTTGTTTAGGAGTTGGATTTTGAATTTTCAAAAACCCCCTTCTTGTTTAGTCTATTTTCTAAAAGAAAAAAAAAATTTTTTATCACTACCAGTTTACTAACAGTAGGCTGGTAGCCCACTACTTGTTTACTGCCTGCTTGCTTTGCTTAGTGGGCCAGGCCCACTAAGCAACGGGAGGGGTGACGCCCCTTCCTTGAAGCATATGTATTTTTTTTTTTTTTTTTTTGCTAGCAATGGGATTAAGCCCACTACCTTACCTAGTGAGTATTTACCCACTAGGCCGGGGTGCTCGTTGCACCCCCTTAGTTTTTACTATTATTATTGTTATTATTATTATTATTATTATGATAAGATATATTTTTAAATAGGACAAATCAATTAACTATTACTTGATAAATTTACTTTAATAAATAAATCTTGACATGACATAAAACTTACCTCTTTAATTCACAAAATTATGATTATTCATTCCCTCATTATATATACACATATATTTTTACATATATTATTTTCACAAAATCTCAATTTCAAAATAGACAATAGAAGTTAAAATATATTTTATATATTTTCTTGTCACTAATTTTAAAATGTTATTAATAGTGAAATTTATAATTTAATTCTCTATTTAAGATAAGAATTAATATTGTAAATTTTGAAGTTATTACAATTTGATAGAATTTGTTATTTTTTATTTTAGTTTTGGTATATAATACTTATGTCCTCTAAACTTGTTATCCTTTGAAGATTTACCTTCTAAATATTTAATTTTGACAATTTATCCACATATTCATTAAATTATTACAATGCATCCATTTTGATTAATTTTACATTAAATTAATGATTTGAAATTGGAATATTTGCAACAAGGTTTGTAATGGATATGAAATTTTTTAGTCAAAAATAAGGTTTCAATTTTCACAAGTGGCAAATGTAGGCTTTTCATGACTAATTTAATAGAAAATTAGTCCAAATAGGATATATTATAACAATTTAATAAGTTCAAAAAATAAATTACGAAATTAAAAGTTTGAGAAGCAAAGATGAAAAGTTTGGGGACATCAATGCTAAATAACCTTTGTTTTTAGTTAGTTGAAAATAATAAGTAAAAGTTTTGACTCTGTAATATAATGATTTTAAAGTTTTATAATGAGTAATAAAAATATTAAAATAAAATTTATAATGTGACGTCCCCCACGTACGTTACCATACCAACCAGCCGAGCTCTGACGCCAACCGCGATGGCTGGCAACCTCGTGGGTCGTCATCCTCTTACTTAACATACTTAACTTTCCATTCTTAATGTTCTCATTTTAAAGCGAAAGCAATTTCTATAGCAATTTTTTTTTATTTTTACTTACATATTATATCTATATCTCTATCATACTCTTATAACATCTAATTCATAAATTTCTTTCTTTCATCTTCCTTTTTGAACGTTCAGCGAAAGACTCATGGTAGTACCATACCCTCGCCCAGTCCCTTGGCACGTGCAGATCCGTCCGTTGTCCATCATATTATTTTAAACTAACAAGTTACTTACCTGCAACATATGAACAACTAATGAGCTAGATGCTCAATAAGTTCAAACATACATTCATTAACTTATAAATACTAGTAATATATTATTACTAGAATATATGACATCACATATATACACATCATACACATCGTCTATACATATCCTCGAAACATAATGTATTATGTTAGCCTCTTCATGCTCATTTATCTCTTCGTTCATCATTCTTATCATTCTATCGATCATCTCTTATCATTCTAATTTAATCTCTTCATTTCTTTACTTTTCATTCCAATCATTTCTTAACTTTCTGTTCTAAACCTTTATAACTTTTCCATCGTTTTGTCCTCATCTCTTATCTTTTCGTATCTTATAAACTAGTAACATATACACTAGCATAACATCACGTAAAAACGTGTCATTCACATCATACACATAACATCAAATACATCACATCACATATATTAATTCTATTATATTCTTTTAACTTCGTTTTATTATTTATTTATTTTTTCATCGATTTCATTATGTCATTCTTTCATATCGTTCGTCTCTTTTCTTATCGTTCTTTACTTTTCTTTTCTTTTCTTTTCTTTTCACTCTCTTTTCCTTTCTTTTCTTTTCACGGTCTTTTCCTTTCTTTTCTTTTCTTTTCTTTTCACTTCCCTTTCTTTTCTTTTCTTTTCTTTTCACTTTCCTTTCCTTTCTTTTCTTTTCTTTTCATTTTCCATTGGTGGGCCCTGTTGTTGAACGTACCTATTTGCACGCTGACAGTGGGAGGAGGGGGAGCGACCCACCAACCTACCTCACAGTCACATAAATACCGCACCTTCGGGGTTGGTCCATCTTATAATCTACCACACCTTCGGGGTAGCACCACATCTGCGCGGAGGATATAGACCTGAAGTCTCGACCTTGTAGAGAGACCGGTACACCAACAACTTAAGTTTTCAGTCTTATTATCTTGTAGGCTCTTATTTTTCTTATATTGATTTTTCGTTGTATATCTTTTTCATGACATTCATTATCTTTCCTTTCTCATTTTTCATAGAACATTTCACGGGACATTTGTTCTTTCGTTGTTTTTCTTTTCTTAATTCTTTACTTTAACTTGTGTGAATTATGTTAGTCACACTTTAGCATATATAGCATATATTACTTATATATCATCACATCACATCATAAAAAACAAAAATACATTTAGTTAAATGCAAACAATTATTCTCTGTTTATCATTTGTATCATTCTATCTATCGTATCTTATCATCATACTCCTATCGATCATAGCCTATCGTTCTATTCTATCAATCATATTTTATCGTTATGTTCTAATCCTTTTATCATACCTTTCATCATAACCTATCATTGCTTCTCTTTCTTGTCTAACTCTTTGCTTTTATATCATTTTTCATAAAACATCTATCCTTTCGTTCTCATAAACATACCATTTCTTAATTCCTTTCATCACCGATCATCGTTGCTCTATCAATCATAACTTAACTTCCACAAAACTTTTCATAAAATATCTATTCTTTCCTTTCATACCTCATCTCTTTCTTATGCATTCTATAATAACATTTTCGTTCTTACTCTTTCCATTCTTCTATCTCTCTTGCTCACATCTTTATTCTCATAAAACTTTTATAATACCTTTCCTTTGCAATTCAATATATACATATATATATATTTTTTTATAAATTATTTATTAAAACTTATCTTTTAACATCATCATAGCATTGCTATAGCATTACTATAGCATCATCATAAATCACATCATGACATTTGCATACAAAACATATAAATACGATAAGTTTGTTCATAGTTACAGACGGGTAAATGTCTGAACTTACTCATAGCGTGCTTATCCTCTTCTTGGAATCCATCGACGTCCTTTATCGCGTCTGGATCGGATTCCTACAGACAAACTTTGTCCGTTAATCACATTTTCATTTATAGTTTTTATTTTATTAAAAAGCTTGATTCTAATCTTATAACCCTTAATTATAGCCTTAGGACAGCTTTTTAAACCTTAATGGCCATTTTCGAATTTTTCTCCAACTTTTTGAAAAATTACGATTTTACCCCTAACTTTTGACAAAATTACAATTTTATCCTTGACGTGATTTTTCATAACTTAAACCTCAATTTTGGCTTTTACAAACTTCATTACCCTACTCTGGGGTCATTGGGCTCTTTTCCCATAATTTAGGAATCTTTGGACAAAATGACCATTTTGCCCCTAATGGGTCGTTTAACCATAACATTTTCATTTTCATGTTTAGGCTGGATTTTCTAAACCCAAAGTCATCTAATTAACTTTTTAAATCTCATCGGACCTTTTTCGGATCAATTCTTATCATTTTGCTAATTTTCACATTCCCGGCCCTTGGGAAGTACTATTCCGATCTAAGAGTCGGTTTCATGTTTTTTTTGCGTTCTAGGGTTTCGAAGGGTCGGTTTACTAATTATAACTTGCCCTTTCCTTTTTCCATGCCCTAATTCCTCGAGGGGGCTCGGGTTACCTTCCCGATCATATTTTACCCCTCGTTTCCCATATTACCCCTAGTGCCGTTTTTAGAAATTTCGCCAGCATTTCCCCTTAATTTTTGAGGTCCCAACGTTTAGGAAATGCCTGAAAACCATCTATCCTGATCTAATTCTATCGCGTACTATACCAGAGGCCTAGATTTTACGTAAAACTCATACCGTTTATGTAAAATCGTTACATTATCACATATTTTTCTTTTCCTCCATTACAGCCATTTTCTTCTTTTTACATACATTCTTTTCCATAATTTTCATACCAATAATTATGAAATCATACCATCGTCCCAAACAATTAAATTGCGGAACGTAAAGAGGTCGGGATTTATACCGAATTGCAGTCCGATCTCAACAACATAAACCCTAATTCTTCGTTCTTCATATCTGAGGTCACGTCTTGCAATTCCGACTCCGCGGATTCTTCCGGAACGTCGAAAATAGGCTAACGGGCCATTCTTCAATTTTCAGTCACCGGTCGCCATTGACCGGCGTTGACCGACCGTTGATCGGCATTGACCAGCGGTGACGGTGGAAAGTGGGTAGTCCATCTTGAAGATCTCGACGAGAGGAATCCATTGGTGGTCTCAATTTTACCATTCGACACCTCTATCACCGGAAAACCTCCTCGAAAGCCACGCCCACGGCGGCAATGGTGGAACTCCGCCGTGCCGGACTTTTTCCCGAAATTGGTTGAGAGTTTTTGCTCCCCTCAACCCTGCGGTCATTTCTGCACCAACGGTGTACTTCAACTCGGCCGGAATCTACGATTTCGACGGCGGCTCCACAGCGGCGTTTCACCGGATTTGTCGAAGCTTGGACGGCATGATTCCACCGATGTTGAGGCAATCCACCACATGGATTTTGTAGCACTCTTCACCACGAGTCTTTTGGGACCGGTTTCGTGGCAAACGGTGGCCGGACGGCGGAGAAATCTCACCGGGAAGATTTCGGCTCCGGCGGCCTTTAGGCGGCGCTCCGGCGGCTGCTTCGTCGCGTCAGCTCACCATCGGACTCAGCTCGGCGAGGGTGTCGTGAACGGAGGCTGTACGTGAAAGTTGGTTACTGTACACGTGCAGGTAGAGAGAGAAAGAGATGAGGAGAGAGAGTGTATGTGGACAAATGAGGAAATTTCACTTTTTTCACTCTTTATATACTTTTTCGTCCAAAATTTCAACATGGGCTATCCTGACTAATTTGGGCGTCCTGAATCCAAATATATCAGTTTTATTTTCATCTGAGGTCATTTCAACCAGTTTCTGATACTGCGAATTCTCGGTCAAAAATTACCCTTGTGCTCAATTATCAAATTTGAGCGTGCTGACAGGCTATCCTAACTAATTTGGGAGTGCTGAACCCAAATTTATCAGTTTTATGTCAAGATAATATCATCTTGACCTACTTCTTGATACTATGAGTGGCACACACGTGCTCACACCTAAAATCACTGTCAATCATTTTTCATCCTTTAACATTGTTAGAACATTTTATTTAGTTCTAAACAATATTGAATCACTTAATTTCACATTTTAACACTTAAATTCATTGTGTATTTATTCTCCAAGAAATATGAATTTTCCCGGTTATCACAAATAGTATCCACCTTAAACTCTTATCTAAGTTTCAAAATTTATTTAGAAGAGTTTTTTTTCAGGAGTCATATTTTTTAGTTTTAATAGGAAACTCTTTTATAAATTAAAAGTTTTTATGATAGATATTCAAACACTTTTATAAGAAGTTTTTAGACTTAGAAAGTCAAAAACATCTTTTAAAATACTCTACCAAATATGTCCTATAACTAGCCATCTTGCCAATATCAGAATGACTACAGACACATCCAATACAAAGTATTCAACCAAAAAAAGAAAAAAAACTCCAAAACAAAGTAAACAACAACCCCAAATACAGTATGGTTTTGGGATTTTTTTTTTTAATCAATAATAGAACCTTTAAAAGCCAAATTACTCATCTACAACCTTGAAAAAAATTCAATCACCCTTACTATTCTTGACAGTCATGCCGACTGCTCAAAACCATTTTCCTTCAATCCAAATACTAATAGTATGCTACTTTACCATTCTAAATATTTGTCGCTTTTTTTTTTTTTTTTAGGGAAACATTTTGTAGTTGTTATTGCCAAATTATTCAATCTTTTCTTTTTGCCCCTCATAAACTAAATGTTCTCAACGACCTAGAGCAGACCTTAACCATGAGCTCGCACTTCGACCGCAGTTAAAGTAGTTACCTCCTCTTAATATGTTTTAGAGAGTGTTTGTTTAATTCAAGGGCTTGAATCCAAAAGTTTTTATTGTAAGCCTTTTTATAACTGTGTTTTTTTTTTTTTTTTGACAAAAATTTAAAAAAAAAATTGAATTTGAACCAAAATTTTTTGTTTGAATCCATAAACAAAACAAGCAAATAGTCATTTCCTCACTCGTTAGGTAGTTTGAACCTTATAAGGTTGGTTTAAATTTTAAGCGAGTGAAAAAGAAATATTAATTGTTACTCCTATTATTGAGAAGCTGATAATTTTTGCTAGTTTACTAATTGTTCACCAAAGATCCAAACTCTATTTGATGATGATACTAGAATTTTTATTTTTTATTTTTCATGTTTGACTCGATTCATATAATATTTATATCACATTTGAATAAATATTGTTTTTATATTGTGAAAGAGTAAGGGTCGAAAAAATATTGTTTTATATTATGGAAGATTCAGAGTCGAAATAGAATTATTCATTTCTTTAGCTCAATTAATATCATAAATGAGTGAGTCTTAGGCCCGTTTGGGACTTGGTTTTGATATCTCCAAAACTTTTTTTTTTCAATACTTCATTATTTTTCATTATTCACATCTCTAAAACGTTACTATATACTTAAAACTTTAAAAATCCATAATTTTGTGTATACAAGTCCAAATGAGGTGATTTTTTTTTAAATTATATTGAATTTCGAAAAAAACAAAACAATATCCATATTGACATTTTTTTTCTTAAAAAATTTTGAAAATTTTATATTTTTTCATTCCAAACAATTTTTTCTCCTAAACACATTGTCCAAAACAATTTTTTTCCAACCCAAAAATTTTGTCTCTAGACAATCCCCGAAACACCCCCTTATACTTTCATGTCACACGCTCTTAGCGGATAAAAGAAAAATAACTCAGTTTGAGCGGCTTTATCCTTACACCTATATGTATATTACTGCTTTTATATTGTTGTTTATATTATCCACAGGTCTCTGGAAGAATCAGAGGTGGGAGGGCTTGGCACTCCAGAACCTAGTACCTTTCACATCAGACAAAAAATGGTACACAGTTATTTGGTCATGTAAGGCACTAATTTTGTCCACATATAGGGAAGGTGTTATTTGCCCTCCACGCAATTTTTATTTTCCATCACACTATAGTCTCACACAGATCATAGCAGTTTTCCTCCTACCAAGAAGAAACCGGATTTTCCAAGATCATCGCTATAGGTACATATATCTAATTGAAGAATATATCATTTTTCTTCTGCTACTTAATATCTATCACACAGATTTCAATTAATACGTTTTTTTTTTTCTATTCTTTTCATATCATCTCAATAATATCATGTTATATGAATTAAAATATGTAACTCTCATGGTGTTTTATATGATATGATATGAATATTTTAATTAATATGTTATTTTAATTTAGTAAGACATTATTAGAGGGATATTAAATTAGACTGGAACAAGGGACACCATGATCGAATCCTGATGTGTTCATTCATGTTTCCATGAAACTGTTATGGCTAAATTGTTCTCTTAGGCATCCACGTTCTTTTCTGTGGAGTAAGTTGTGAAAAAAAAAAAAAAAAAACTGGATTATTATTTGAAAATTTTTAGCACAATGACTTAGTTGGAGTACGAGGAACTCATGCTATACAGACAATTGTTTTAACCAGGTTAAAATGGCACCGGAACCTATCAATGTGAACGAGTTCCAAGAATTGGCTAAGAAGGTCCTTCCAAAGATGTACTACGATTTCTACACTGGAGGAGCTGAGGACCAGCACTCACTAGAGCAGAATGTTGAGGCATTTCAAAGAATCATGTGAGTTTTAGGCCTACTTCAATGCCGGCTCTTAAGTTATGAGTAAGGCTACGATACATTTCACTTTTTTAGGATATACGTGCAGCCCGAATCTGAGTCATCGAATGAGGCTTAAAACTTTGGATGTTATAATTCGATCAATACGTCATTTTTCACGCGTTATTTTATGTGGCTTTCAAGGCTACGGCCGAGAGTTCTTGTAGATGTAAGCAGAATGGATATGGCAACAACTGTGTTGGGCTTCAGAATCTCCGCACCTATTATGATTGCCCCAACTGCTGTGCATCAATTAGCCCATCCTCAAGGTCCGAATTCCGTAGATGAATTCTCCCAGAGATATCAATTTCAAAATTCTATATTCTATATGCATCATGTTTAATGTTTCTCCAAATTACCTGCAGGAGAGGTTGCTACGGCTAGAGCGGCGGCTCAATGCAACACCATCATGGTGTTGTCCTTCACATCTACGTGCACCATAGAGGAAGTTGCTGCAAGCTGCAATGCCGTTCGGTTCTTTCAATTATATGCACTCATCCCTTCTCTAGTGCTTCATTTAGCTTTGTGCGGTTGTTGTAGTTTTCTTTTGAAGCTTAAACAGTAAGTAACTTCGGGTCCTGCTTTGAATAGGTTTACAAGAGAAGAGAAGTGTCAGCTCAGTTGGTTCAGAGAGCTGAAAGAAACGGATTCAGGGCTATTGTATTGACTGTCGATACTCCTAGACTTGGTAGAAGAGAAGCAGACATAAGAAACAAGTATTGTTTATATGTAGTCTTTTCATTTTAATAGAATTATATCGCAAAAGTGTTCTGTTTCTGACATTGTTAAATTCATAGTCTGTGATATGTCACGTTAGTTCAGAAAGTCTCCTTTTGAAACATGATCTTGACTACTTCTGCAGAATGATTGCACCTAAATTGAAGAATCTTGAAGGCCTTATGCCATCTGAAGTAAACTTTGTGAGTGGAATATGGTTCATTTCTTCGACTGCTCATAGTTTTATTAGATTATACCATGAAAAATCATTTCCTCATCAAACAGGTCAAGAAACGCATAGAAAATATGACAAACTCAATCACTGGTGCAGTACTAGCCCTGAGAAATTAGCGTTCTATATGGTTGCAAAGCCACTAGGCGAATATGTTTCTTCCGCTTGTTTTAAATAGGCTTAGAAAACCACTTAGAAAAACAATAGAAAATAAGACCCCCAAATTACGATCAATTTTGCGAACATATCCGTGAGCATTTTTAAAGAGCTCTGAAAAATGCCTACGTGCAGGATGATGGCTCAAACCTAGAGGCCTATGCCAATTGGACAATGGATGCTTCTCTGTGTTGGAAGGTAGAAATCAGCCTATCGTTACCTTTTCATGAGCTGTGCGCAATAATATCTTATGCAAGGCTTTATTGTGATTTTACTATTATTTTTATTATTATTATTTTACCTTATTATTTTACCTCTAGTTTCTTGCATGAAAAGGCATCATAAGGATGCATGGAATAGCCAGAGTTTTTTATTTGGTATCAGAAACTTGAGGCCTGAAGATTTTTTATTTTTTATTTTTTAAGAAATTCTCCATTTCGTATTGTTCTTAATTCGTGGTTTTGGCTGGAATGTGATAGGATCCCGGGTTAGTTGGTTAGTTAGCAAGGTTACAAGTTGATTAGAAGTTCTGTTATTAGTGGTATAAATAGGAGGTTAGCAACAGATGGAAACCAAGAAGTGGAAGAGCTGGGTCGTCTCTCGAGCACTGTCTCGGTTAGGGGGTTACCTAGCTGGTTGTATCTTCGTTTGTTCATCATTGAAAGTTGATTTTCTCATTCAGTTTCGTTTTTTCTGTGAGTGTTGTGTCGGAATGCAGACAAACTGTTGTTTTCTTATGTTTCCATTAGTTTATTTACTGCATCATGACATTCACAGGACATTGAGTGGTTAAGATCAATCTCGAGCTTACCGATCCTTGTCAAGGGGGTACTTACTCGCGAAGATGGTAATTCCATGGCTTCATATTATGAAATTTTTCCTAACAGTCATGTTTTGTAAAAGTTTATAAATTAGTCCTTAGACTATAAAACAAAGCATATATCCTTTGCCTGCATTAAACTTTGATCAACCCTTTTCAATATTCGATGTCCAACCATATTCAGCAAGGAAAGCAGTTGAAGCAGGCATCGCTGGGATTGTCGTCTCCAATCACGGAGGCCGCCAGCTGGATTTTTCTCCCGCCTCTATTTCTGTCCTAGAAGAGGTGACAATCAGTTGTTCTCCTGAATGAAAATTCTCCCAAGCTCTCCTGTTATGGAAAGTCATTGAGGAAGGTCTTCAATGTTAAACAAGTTGTGACCGTGATTTGCAGGTGGTTCATGCTGTTGGAGGGAAAATCCCTGTTCTTTTTGACGGCGGAGTGCGACGAGGAACAGATGTATTCAAGGCACTAGCCCTAGGTGCCCAAGCTGTACTCGTAAGCTCTTCCTCGTTTTCATAGTTAAAAAGAAAAACTGATCCGTTGAACGAAAATAATAGCAGTAAAACAGATTAAATGTTTGTACCTCTCTTCACTTTCTAAGTTGAAACATGCAGGTTGGAAGGCCGGTAATCTACGGCCTAGCAGCAATGGGGCAAAATGGGGTAAGAAGTGTCATTGAAATGCTGAAGAATGAGCTGGAACTCACCATGGCCCTTTCTGGCTGTCCTACTCTTAAAGATATCACCAGGAGCCATGTGAGGACAGAGAGAGAGAGTGAGAGTTTCCACTCAAAGCTTTAAGATTCTTTTACAAGATTCAACCGTTGCATTACAGAAAAGAACGTCGTCTATACATACAATAATGGGATTATATATTGTAATAACCGGGAAAATCCATATCTCTCGGAAAATAAATACACAATGAATTTAAGTGTTAAAATATGGAATTAAGTGATTTAATATTGTTTAGAACTAAATAAAATGTTCTAACAATGTTAAAGGATGAAAAATGATTGATAGTGATATTATGTGTGTACACGTGTGTACCACTCACAGTATCAAGAAGTAGGTCAAGATGATATTATCTTGACATAAAACTGATAAATTTGGGTTCAGCACTCCCAAATTAGTTAGGATAGCCTGTCAGCACGCTCAAATTTGATAATTGAGCACAAGGGTAATTTTTGGTCGAGAATTCACAGTATCGGAAACTAGTCGAAATGACCTCAGATGAAAATAAAACTGATATATTTGAATTCAGGACGCCCAAATTAGTCAGGAAAGCCCATGTTGAAATTTTGGGTGAAAAAGTATATAAAGAGCGAAAAAAGTGAAATTTCTTCATTTGTCCACATACACACTCTCTCTCCTCACTTCTCTTTCTCTCTCTATCTGAATGTGTACAGTAACCAACTTTCACGTACAGCCTCCGTTCACGACACCGCCAGCACCATTGGAAAGCTCTCGCCGAGCTGAGTTCAACGGTGGGTCGACGCGACGGAACGACCGGACGCCGCCGCAAGCGCCGCCCGAAGCTCGCCGGACCCGAGCATTTCGAACGCCGATTTCTTCGCCATCCGGCCACCGTTTGCCACGAAACCGGTCCCAAATGATTCGTGGTGAAGAGTACTACAAAACCCATGTGGTGGATCGCCTCAACGCCGGTGGAATCGCGCCGCCCGAGCTTCGACAAATCCGGTGAAACGCCACCGTGGAGCCGCCGTCGAAACCGTCGATTCCGGCCGAGTTGAAGTACGCCGTTGGTGCAGAAATGACCATAGGGTTGAGGGGAGCAAAAGTCCTTAACCAATTTCGGGAAAAAGTCCGGCACAGCGGAGTTCCACCGTCGCCGCCGTGGCCGTGACTTTCGAGGAGATTTTCCGGCGATAGAGGTGTCAAATGGTGAAATTGAGACCACCAATGGATTTCTCTCGTCAAGCTCTTCAAGATGGGCTACCCACATTCCACCGTCGCCACCGCCGCCACCGTCGCCGCCGGTCAATGCCGGTCAACGGCGACCGGTGACCGAAAATTGAAGTTTGGCCCGTTGGCCTATTTTCGACGTTCCGGACGCATCCGCGGAGTCGGATTTGCAAGACAGGACCTCAGATATGAAGAACGAAGAATTAGGGTTTATGCCGTCGAGATCGGATTGCAATTCGGTATAAATCCCGACTTCTTTACGTTCCACAATTTAATTGTTTGGGACTATTATATGATTTTATGATTATTGGTATGAAAATTATGGAAAATAATGTATGTAAAAAGAAGAAAATGGCTGTAATGGAGAAAAAGAAAAATATGTGATAATGTAACGATTTTACGTAAATATTGCGAGTTTTACGTAAAATCTAGGCCTCTGGTATAGTACGTGATAGAATTAGATCAGGATAGATGGTTTTCAGGTGTTTTCTAAACGCTAGAACCTCAAAATTTAAGGGGAAATTCTGCCGAAATTTCTAAAAACGGCACTAGGGATAATATGGGAAACGAGGGGTAAAAATGTGATCGGGAAGGTAACCCGAGGCCCCTCGAGGAATTAGGGCATGGAAAAAGGAATGGGCAAGTTATAATTAGTAAACCGACCCTTCGAAACCCTAAAACGCAAGAAAAACATAAAACCGACTCTTAGGTCGGAATAGTACTTCCCGAGGGCCGGGAATGTGAAAATTGGTAAAATGATAAGAATTGATCCGGAAAAGGTCTGATAAGATTTAAAAAGTTAATTAGATGATTTTGGGTTTAGAAAATTCAGCTTAAGCATAAAAATGAAAATGTTATGGTTAAACGACCCATCAAGGGTAAAATGGTCATTTTACCCAAAGATTATCAAATTATGGGAAAAGAGCCCCAGTGACCCTGGATTAGGTTAATGAAGTTTGTAAAAGCCAAAATTGAGGTTTAAGTTATGAAAAATCACGTCAATGGCAAAATTGTAATTTTGTCAAAAGTTAGGGGTAAAATCGTAATTTTTCAAAAAATTGGAGAAAAATTCAAAAATGGCCATTAAAGTTTAAAAAGCTGTCCTAAGACTATAATTAAGGATTATAAGATCAAAATCAAGCTTTTTAATAAAATAAAAGTTATAAATGAAAATGTGATTAACGGACAAAGTTTGTCTGTAGGAACCCAATCCAGAAGCGACAAAGGACGTCGATGGATTCTAAGAAGAGGATAAGCACGCTATGAGTAAGTTCAAACATTTACCCGTCTGTAACTATGAACAAGCTTATAGTATTTATATGTTTGTATGCAAGTATCATGATGTGATTTATGATGATATTATAGTAACACTATAGCAATGCTATGATGATGTTAAAAGATAGGTTTTAATAAATAATTTATAAAATATATATATATATGAATATATATTGAATTAAGAAGGAAATGTATTATAAAAGCTTATTGAGAGTAAAGATGTGAGAAAGAGAGATAGAAGAATGGAAAAAGTAAGAACGAGAATGTTATGATAAAATGCATAAGAAAGAAATGAGATATGAAAGGAAAGGATAGATGTTTATGAAAAGTTTTATGGAAGTTAAGTTATGATTGATAGAGCAACGATAATCGGTGATGAAAATGAATTAAGAAATGGCATGTTTATGAGAACGAAAGGATAGATGTTTTATGAAAAATGATATGAAAGCAAAGAGTTAGACAAGAAAGAGAAACTGTAACAACCAAGAATTTCCATTTTTCTCGAAATCTTTTTTTTTTAAATAATGAAATGATGTTTATATATATATATGAATGATTTAATATTGTTTAGAATAAAATAAAAATATTCTAACAGTGTTAAAAAAAATTTAGACTTCCAAGTTAGAAAAGTTTATTGTTATAGAATGGGTGAGATGTTACCAAATAGTCGTCAAGGAGGTAAACCAAATGTATGGATGATCCTAGAAACCCACTCAAGTGATTAGTATATTTTTTTCGGTTAGACTTTCCAGTCAAAAGTCGATCCGATAATGGGAATAGCGAAAATAGGATATGTTATTAAGAGAAAAAAAAAACTTTTAAGTTATGATGTCCTAATGGAATTATTGAAGACTAAATCTTATGGGTTAGTTTGGTTATTATAAAAAAAAAGGATAATAATAATAATAATTTTTGAAAACTAGGGATTTAAGATAAATTTAAAAAGTTTGGGGCAAGGAAAAAAAAAAAAAAAAGGGGGGGGGGGGGGGGGGGGGGGGGGGGGGTGGGAACGTTTTCTGATGAGGAAAGAGAGGGGGGTGAGTTAATTAACTCACCACAGCCCCCTTCCCTTTATTTTTTTCCTCAGCCACGCTGAAGAGAGAGAGAGAGAGAGAGAGAGAGAGCCGATGGAGAAGAGAGAGAGACTTCGGGGGGGGGGGGGGTGTGGAATCTTCTTCTTCTGAAGATTTTCTTCTTCTTCCTCTTCTTCTTCTTTTCTTCTTCTTCCTTCGTTCGGCTGCAGGCGCGAGTTTTCAGCGGCGAGCCGAGGCTTCGGCGACGAGCACGGGAAGAAGGGAGCGCGAAAAAGAGGGAGATCAGGGGGTGAAAATGTCGACTGAGAAAGGGAGAAAACCAAGAGTACGCGAGCTCCTCTTTCCCCTTTCTCCTTCCTCACGAATCCGGCCCTATACAGCCATGTGAAAACCGCGACTTCCGACCTCCCCAAACTCGGATTTTCTTCGAGTTTTCTTCCAAAAACCGCGACTTTAGTTCCTCTAGAAGCAAAGGAACGTTTTTGAACAAAAGTAACCTCTTTCCTTGAGTTTTTGGTGATTTTCAGATTCAAAATAGGGTAGTGTGAGGAAATGTTTAAATGTAAATGTTAGGGTCCGAAAATTGTAAAAATTGATTGAAGATGGCTTAGGAAAGAATGTATGTGAATTTGGGAACTTGAATGCAAAAGTTTGAATGGGTTCACTTGAGGAAAACGAAAATGTACAAAGTTAGGATTTAAAAATTTGATGATTTTTCATGATGAATTTATGGCTCTTTTTGGTGAAATAATTGAACTTTATGATTGTTAACTTGATGATTTAAGTGAAAAAAATGGTTATAAGGGTTATATTAACAATAAATGTATTTGGGTTCAATTTTGAACAAATGTTGGTTAAATTTCCTTAAGATGAATTGTGAAGATTTTGAAATGGGGTTGTGAAATCTTTAAGCTAGTTTTGTTGAGTTTAGAGTTAAGAAAAGAGATTGAAAATGGTTATGTAATTGTTTGGAAGGGATTAGTTAAGTTGAAAGTTGAGTTTGAAGTTTGATTATTGAAATTGAATGTTTTATGTTGTTAGTGATTTTGAATGAATGATTGGATATGAAAAATGTAAGAAAGGATTTAATGAAAAGATAAAGTGGTGAATGGTAAGTTGGAAATGGATAATAAAAAAAATGAAAGTGATGGTTAATTTTATGGATATAATTTGGAATGTGTTAATGAGTAATGTATGGGATTGATAAGCACTTTTCATAGAACGTTCTAAATGTTCTATGAAAAATTAGGCCTCTAGTATAGTAATTGGCAGGTACCTAAGTTTTAAAGCGTTATTTAAACGCCAGGACCCTAGTTTTTAAGCGGAAA
Source organism: Antiaris toxicaria (assembly GCA_035233585.1). Classification (NCBI taxonomy): domain Eukaryota; kingdom Viridiplantae; phylum Streptophyta; class Magnoliopsida; order Rosales; family Moraceae; genus Antiaris; species Antiaris toxicaria. The sequence goes on along the minus strand of CP141154.1, from coordinate 108,752,917 downwards.
TACTGCCGAAATTTTGGTAACGATAATGAGGTGAATTAGTTGTAAGAAACTGAGAGTGTGGACATTATGGGGAGTAGAATGTTAAGTAAGATTGGAATGTTAAGGAAAAGAGCGAAAACACAATATTAAAGATAGTAACAACATTTTAAGAGTTGATTTGGAGGAAAAAAGAGGAATAATGAAAATGTAGAAATTTAATGTAAATCTTGCTATGATTTAAATAAAAGGTGAATATGAAAAATAATTCATGATTATTTCTATTATAGGAAACACAAGAAGTGAAGGAGAAAGCAGTGTCAAGAATCCAAAAGGAATCACACTTGCACAGATACTGTAAGTACAAACATTTACTTGTCTACCCACAAACTGACTAACTTTGATGTGTTTTGTGACATGAGCTAGATAAAAGATCATGTTAGAGATGTCTTAGGAATAGTATGTATGCATGACAGGTTATGATCTAAAAGCTAAAAGAATGCAAGATAATAAGACTGAAAACTTAAGTTGTTGGCGTACCGGTCTCCCTACAAGGTCGAGACTTCCGGTCTATATCCTCCGCGTAGATGTGGTGCTACCCCGAAGGTGTAGTAGATTATAGGATGGACCAACCCTGAAGGTGCGGTTTTTAATGTGACTGTGAGGTAGGTTGGTGGGTCGCTCCCCCTCCTCCCACTGTCAGCGTGCAAATAGGTACGTCCAACAATGGGCCCACCAATGAAAGTGAAAAGAAAAGAAAAGAAAAGAAAGGAAAAGAAAGGAAAGGAAAAGAAAAGAAAAGAAAAGAAAAGATAAAGAAAAGTGATAAGAAAGGAAGAAAGACATGAAATGAAAATATGAGGATGTTGTGATAAGCTATGATAAAGAACCCCAAATACTAACCTATGAGGAATTAGAATTGCATTATGTGACTAACCTTAGAGGTTATGCATAAAAGTTAATTGTTTGTATGTTTGTGCTTACTGAGTCCAGCTCACAAGTCTGTTTGTGGTGTAGGTGATAAAGGTAAGCAACCTAGGACATGATAGAGGGACAGGGAGACTGACGACAGATTCCAGAAGTGTCATGGACAAGGGGACGGACCCACTATGTTTTCAGCTGCCAGAGCAATTTTTTATGTATAAGCATATATTCAAATATATATATATATATGCAAACAATATGCAAATGAAATGGAACAAAAATGAAAAAAAAAACTATATGTATATAAGCTAGTATGTTTTGATGAAAAGGGAAGTTATGTAAATATGTTTTTTTTTTTTTAAAAAGTTTCCAAAATTTTCACTCTATTTTTTGAAAGTAAAGCTTTTAAATTACACTTCCGCAAGTGAAAAGAAACGTTTATGTATGTAAAGTTAACAAGAAAAGAGATGGCGAACGTCGACTCGGGCGAGTTGGGTCGGCGGGCGCCACAGAAACAATGATAGGTTATGATAAAAGGTATGATGAAAGGATTAGAACATAACGATAAGATGTGATTGATAGAATAGAACGATAGGCTATGATTGGTAGAAGTATGATGATAAGATACGATAGATAGAATGATGCAAATGATAAGATAAACAGAGAATAATTGTTTGCACTTAACCAAACGTGTTTTTATTTGTTATGATGTGATGTGATGTGATGATATATAAGTAATATGTGCTATATATGCTAAAGTGTGATAAACAAAATTCACACAAGTAAAGTAAAGAATTAAGAAAAGAAAAACAACAAAAGAACAAATGTCCTATAAAATGTTCTATGAAAAATGAGAAAGGAAAGATAATGAATGTCATGAAAAAGATGTACAATGAAAAATCAATATAAGAAAAATAAAAGCATACAAGATAATAAGACTGAAAACTTAAGATGTTGGCGTACCGGTCTCCCTACAAGGTCGAGACTTTCGGTCTATATCCTCCACGCAGATGTAGCGCTGCCCCGAAGGTGCGGTAGTTTATAGGTTGGACCAACCCCGAAGGTGCGGTTTTAATGTGACTGTGAGGTAGGTTGGTGGGTCGCTCCCCCTCCTCCCACTGTCCGCGCACAAATAGGTACGTCCAACAACGGGCCCACCAAAGGAAAGTGAAAAGAAAACAAACGAAAGGAGAGGGAAAAGAAAAAAAAGGAAAGGAAAAGAAAAGAAAAGAAAAGAAAGGAAAGGAAAAGAGTGTGAAAAGAAAATAAAGGAGAGTCCTGAAAAGAAAAGAAAAGAAAAGAAAAGAACGTGAAAAGAAAAGAAAAGAAAAGAAATAATACGAAAAGAAAAGAAAAGTAAAGAACGATAAGAAAAGAAACGAATGATATGAAAGAATGACATAATGAAATCGATGAAAAATAAATAAATAATAAATGAAATTTAAAAGAACATAATAAAATTAATATATGTGATGTGATGTATTTAATGTTATGTGTATGATGTGAATGACACGTTTTTACGTGATGTTATGCTAGTGTATATGTTACTAGCTTATAAGATACAAAAAGATAAGAAATGAGGACAAAATGGTAGAAAAGTTATGAAGGTTTAGAACAGAAAGTTAAAAAATGATAAGAATGAAGAGAAAAGAAATGAAGAGATTAGATTAGAATGATAAGAGATGATCGATAGAATGATAAGAACGATGAACGAAGAGATAAATGAGCATGAAGAGGCTAACATAATAGGTTATGTTTCGAGGATATGTATAGACGATGTGTATGATGTGTATATACGTGATGTCATATATTCTAGTAATAACATATATTACTAGTATTTATAAGTTAATGAATGTATGTTTGAACTTACTAAGCATCTAGCTCATTAGTTGTTCATATGTTACAGGTAAGCAACCTGTTAGTTTAAAGTAATATGATGGACAACGGACGGATCTGCACGTGCCAAGAGATTGGGCGAAGGTATGGTACTACCATGAGTTTTTCGCTGAGCGTTCAAAAAGGAAGATGAAAGAAAGAAATTTATGAATTATATGTTATGAGAGTATGATAGAATTATAGATATAATATGTAAGTTGAAAAAAAAATTGCTATAGAAATTGCTTCCGCTTTAAAATGAGAACATTAAAAATGTAAAGTTAAGTATGTTAAGTAAGAGGATGACAATTCACGAGGTTGCCAACTATCACGATCGACGTCAGAGCTCGACTGATTGGTATAATAACGTACGTGGGGACGTCACATATATAAATATATATATATATATTTATGTCTGAAAAGATGCATGAAAACTCGTAGTTGGGATGCCTATTTACTTGTTTCCTCCTTTTTTGGTTTTGGCAAAGTCAAACCAACTCCGATTGGATGTATTCGCCAATTTCTACAAAATACTTGTACTGCTAAGATATCTGTATCCAGTTATATTTCCAACAGGATAAGAGAACTCGTTCTAATACCAAGCTGTTTCTAAAGATATGTAAAATTACTGTGGCTGTAACTGATAGGACCAGCAAATCCCTCATAGGTAAATAGGTGGCCGCTAAATTAAATCAAGTCACAAATGCGGTGAAGAAACAAACAATTTCTAAACCATAAACATTCATTTCAAAGCGCGCGCGCGCGCGCACACACACACACACACACATACACATATATATATATAATAATCCATAAATAAAATCAGCACGCAAAACTAAAACACTTAAAAATCAACCATACATTCCAAGTGTCACTCATATTGTTACACCATGAAAAAATAATTACAAACATGAACCTTGCTCTCTGTTCATCCTACACTATAATTAAATGTCACTTGTCAGACATCACAAATCGGAAACAAGAAATTGACCTTTGTGTGGCCAATAGAAATTCTAATCTAGACACATGAGAGAGGTCTTCCAAACAGATGGCAGGGAACTCTCGACAAATCAACAATAAAATTAGAAATTCCAGCAGTAGCATCAGGAATCCGACCTCGGCACCTCAACACCGTATGAGAAATCTAATGCCTGTTATAATTCGACAGGCTAGCAAATAACAATTAACTATTTACTATACTTCACTTTGCTACACATTATTTATACATACAACTTATTGCCGCACCTATACTGATCTGGACCACAATAGACTTGGCATTATTTCCAGACTTTATGAATTAATGTTGTAATGCATTCTTCTATCTCTTTCCTCTCTTCAATGGCCTTCGAACCTATTCTTTGAGGAATGATAAGAAAACTTGACAAACAAGACTGATAAAGAGACGAATTCCACTAGGCATTACTGACAGAGTTACTCTTGTTCACACCTTGAAGGTCCATGGGAGAATTAGTGATACTACCAACTGATCCAAGGGTTTGAGAACTCAACTGTGGGCTGGCTGGACAAGCCTCTGGGTTACCGGCACTCATGGCATGAATAGCCCCTGCACTCATCTGTGGGCTCATTGGAGTTCGTTGGCTCATTTGCTGTGGGCTGGCCTGTTGCTGTGGCGGTGGCTGCTGCTGCTGGGTTTGCTGGTTCATTTGTGGAATTCCCATGGTTGAGGGTGAGCCAACCTGTTGGGCCTGTAGTGACGAGGTTGTTTCTTGATGCTGCTGTTGCTGCAACTGCTGTAACTGTTGTTGCTGCTGCAATTGCTGTTGCTGTTGCTGCTGTAATTGCTGTTGTTGCTGAAGTTGCTGCTGTAGTTGCAACTGTTGCGGTTGCTGCTGTTGTTGTTGTTGGTGGTGCTGTGGCTGCTGGTTCATGTAGAGATTCATTCCTGCCATCAACTTCGGAGGACCCATAGGTGCTCGTTGCATCAGGTTCATGTTACCTCGGTTCAAAGTCTGACCAATCATCGGTAGACCAGCCGAGCCTGGATGCATCTGTCTGGCTCCTGAAATTCCAGCTATGCCTGACTGAGGACTGCCTAACATTGTCCCCCGGCTTTGGACCATCCTAAATTTTGATGCTGCCATGATTGCAGCTGGGGCTCCAGATCGAAAATGCTGGCTAATTGCATTACTAATGTTCGAAGCCTGGCTTAAATTCATTGGGTTCTGGCCCACGTTTCCCATTCCAGAAATAGGTGTCATTGGTGCTGAGATTCCTGTTCCACTTATTCCCCTTGTATTTCCCATTCCCATTGCATTGCCAAGGCCGGCAATTCCAACCACATTATTGCCTACATGTCCCATACCCACAGCCGTTCCAAGGCCCATCATCATTTTTCTCTGCATTTGAGGCTGCTGTTGCTGTTGTTGCTGCTGCTGTTGTTGCTGTTGTAAAAGCTGGAGCTGGAGAGGGGAAGATTTGTTCACCATGTGATTACCCAACTGTATGTTCGAGTTCTGCCCAATCGCATTAAAATTCGAAAGAGGGTTTGCTGCAAGCATCATTGATCTCTGAAACTGGGGATGCTGCTGCTGAATCATTTGGTTCTGCTGCTGCTGCTGTTGTTGTTGCTGCTGCTGCGGCTGCTGCTGCTGCTGCGGCTGAGGAAGTGATGACTGTGATTCTGGAAGCTGTGGTCGCGGGGGCATTGAAGCCCCAGCTAAGAGTCCTTGAGACATCTGTAAGGCCTGAGAGGTTCCAGGCGGCAGCATCCTCGTGTTTGCCAGAAGATTCTGAGATGAGTTCATACAGGCATTACCACTATTAGTTGGCTTCACAACCTCATTGGATGGTTGACCAGAAACTGTTTCTGCATATTGTTGCATCTCAACTGCTGAATTATTAGGATGAATCCCAGTAACATTTGATTGATTGCCGAGAGCGACATTGATGCGAGGCTTAGGTTGGATATGTTGTTGCACCTCATACCCTTCACGTTGCATCTGCAAAAGCAGAAGACAATTACTCAAAATACGGTAGGAAAGGGTGATATAAAAGGATTTCAAAACTATTGCTGCTAAAACTTACCAATGCACGAAACTGTTGTGCAAGCAAATCTGCAAAATGCTGTAACAGAAATTCATCAGACTTACAAGTCAGAAGAACACAAGGCAGATATCTGAAAGGATAAAAATACTAACACAAGGCAGATATCTGAAAGGATAAAAATACTAAATATGACAGTCCAAAAGCAGAAAAAGCATTAAGACTTAAAACGTACTATAATATTTTCAACCAATTTCCCTTCAAGTGGAGTGTTTAGCCAACCACTAGTTTAAGGCGGTAGGGCAGGAAATAACCAACCAAAAAGCACAATATCGTTAAAGCTATGTGACTTTCCAGAACACTATGATCCATAAATGGTAAAACTTTCGGGTAGAATGTTACGGACGTAGTAAGGCAAAACAGCATCAGAAAGACAATTTGAAAAAACAGTGTAAATCAAAGTTGTCTCAACGAAGATCAGGCAAAGTTTGGAAGTCCAGAAGTTAAAACTTAGTCTTAAGGAATTTACATAATGCCGACGAGATGGCTTGAACAGAACATCTTCTCTTGATTATCCCAAATAACTGGACATAGGACCACTTTGGTCATGTAACAGGCTGATCCCAAAGCAAAGAGTATTTGTCTTGTAAAACTTACAGTATTGGGCAGTGTAGGAAGATGATCCTCCACAGCATGAAAATCGACGTCCTCTATGTCCCCATAAAGCATTGCAACAGTTCCATCATTTTGCTTCTCTGACATTATCATCCTATTTCGGAACTTGGGAACACAAGTTATACAATTTCCTGTAGAAGCTATATGAGATTTCAGACAAGGGCGAGAATCAACCAATATCATCAAGGAATTCACAAAAAAATATATATAAATACAACAGAAGACCAAACATGACTTGTGCTGCTACAACAAACCTTGAACTACACGCTCCTGATGCCCCAAAGCTATAACTGTAGTCTTGCAGACATTCATGCTGCCACCTATAAGCGACTTTGACAACTGTTTTTCAGTGTCATCTTTGAAATCCTCGTTATTTGGCGTAGAAAGTGCGACCTTAAGATATTGAGCCAAGGGCGCATTAGGCTTTCTGGTGAGGTAATTATCAACCTTATTCTTTTTGCAGTTGAGTTGACGCCTGAAACAGAAACATTCGTATATATGAAACAAATTCATTAATTGATAAGCAAAAGAAATGAAAGAAATTAATTGTAGAGCTACTGATAGATCTTATATGAATCTACCTGTTGAGAATGTAAGATGTGAAAAGATCCACTGTTCTTACATTGTTGGAATGCATATACCAGGCAAGGTAGTACACCAAGAGATTTAATATATATATATATATATGTATGTATGTGTGTGTGTGTGTGTGTGTGTGTGTGTGTGTGTGTGTGTGTGTGTGTATGCAATCATACAAACAGAGAAAGTTAAAAGGGAAAGGCGTGTAAACGTGATCTTCAAATAACTAATGTCAAAAAAGGAAAAAAAAATTGACATATTATGTTTGGTTCCCCGCTTAATGTATTTAAAGAACCACTGTTCTCGTCAAATAATCATTTATATCCAACATTGCATGCTCTTTCGTACGTTGGCTAACAACAAAAAACAATGAGCTTGTAATTAAAATGAGTAATGAGACAGAAAGATACATTAATAAGCAAATAAGTTGACAAATATTGCTATCAAATAAATGCATTAAACTTTAATGCAAGGGAAGAGCGATTACCTCACAGTCACCATTTCAATCTTTGAGAACCTGTCAAGTATGTCTTTATCAACTAAAGGTTGCGTTCCAAGTGACGGGCTTGTAACATTTGGTGGAACACTCATGTTACTAACACTAGCAGGGGAGCCAACCCCACTAACTGCTTGGTTCTTGGGAGATCTCCGTTTTGGAGCAAGTTGGGGCCTTTGCATGGAATCATTGCCACTGGAAGTCAAAGATTGGGTGCCACCAACAGCATTTATTGAGGAAACTGCAGTCTTCTCCTTTGGTGATACTCCAACGGTTGCAGATGTTGTTACTGTTCCGAAGTGGGGTCCTGCAGAACCACTAGAAAACTCCCCAGATTTGGATGACAACGGAGATTGGACCAGAGTTCCTGCAGACAACCGGGGACTTTGCACAGGTTTTCTTTTCTGGAGTTGATCCTCCTTTCTGCCATCTTTCTCAGCCTGCTGACCAAGATTATTCCAAGGGTTCTGGGCAAAATTAGATCTCACGAAAGTATTCTGGGGTGGTCTTTGCTGGGGCCTAGCTTGTTGTGGATCAAGATGGCTTGTCTCTGTTTCCACCATCAGAATATCATTTCTACCCCCACTGAGCTCTGGCCTATCTAACTTAGCTGTCTCAAATTGTTCTTCCTTGGCAGTGTATCTCATGCCCTGCTGTCCTGCAGAAAAAGGAGCTACCCCAGCATCCTGATTCAAAACCCCTTCAAACACCTGCTGGGAAAACTTTTGATTGCCAGTATTTGCATACTGAATTCCTCTGGGCATTGCTTGCTGCGGCAACAAGGTATTCCTCCAGTTCAATTCTGATCCATGGAAGTTGCCCATATGTGGCCCGATATGCTGGTGTGGCATTCCCTCAAGACCCACTGGCATAGGCCTTGCTCTTTTATTTAAACTGGGCAATGGTGACACTTGCCCATCTTGGTTCTCCCTCTTTCTAATAAAAGAGCTAGAGTTTATATTGTCACCATATGAGATCATAACATCCTGCCCAGCAGGAGATGCCCCTGACGTATTAACTATAGGTCCTGCCACATGATCCTGAGCACTTCTTGGGATGCTGATCCCCATTTGATAACCTGATTGGTTCGACATCAAATGTGGTGCTGTGACAGAAACATCCGACCCAATGCTATTGACTCTTAAGGCCATGATGTTGCTATTCAGATTCTCCTGAACATGCTCTGACGTTACATTGCCTGGAATGATTCCTGCTTCTCCCAATCTGCAGTTAGAGCTTTCTGGAACCCTATCAATGCAAATTTTCTTCCCATGTGTTTTGCTGTTAGATGTGACAGTAACTTCTGGAATCTGCCTTGATCTCTTTCTCCGCAAACTGCAAAGAGCCAAATCAAGCTGCAAATCGTGTACAACATAATTAGATTGTATCATTATATCAGTTCTCTTTAAAAAACTTGAAATCAGCCTTAATTACCTTTGTGGGAACTGGATTCTTACAAAGCCTATCCAACTTGGGAGTAGGATCCAAATGAAGTTTTGGTTGCAATGCTTTCAATATCCGAGACTCCATTTCCTGCAATTAAATGCATCACTAAGCCAATGCATGCCACTGGCAAAGGAAGAATGAAACAAGTGAAAATACATACCATTAAATCCCCATATGTCCAAGAACTATCCGAGATCAGCGGAATATCCTTTACTACATTCTCCAATGACATCATGAGGCATACTTTACTCACGATAGGGCCACCATCAGTCAGTTGTGAAGCAGTTCCTGGTTCAGAAGCACATTTACGATAATCTCGAACCTACAAAAGCATCATAATTACAGATCTAAACAGAAATAATAGCACAATTAAAAATGAAAAGCAATTGTTATAGTCATTTACTTTATACCAGACAAGAAGATCCACAAAAAGGAAACCCATCATTTATCTTTCTGTAATGACCAAACATAAGCAGTGGTATACCTAATTTCCAACATTTTGTACAAGTGCAGAATTAGAATTTCTCCAGGAAATTCGACATTTTGTCAACACTCGGAAAAATAATGATGACATTTACACGTCATAATTATTGAAACATTATCAACTTTTTCATACTCAGTGAAAGAATCTGATAAACCCCCAATCAGAATCATTACTTAACTTTGACAAAATTTTTATAGAAATAACCAAAATAACCCACCTCACAAACAAGTGATCCATCAACGAACTTGCAAGGTATATCATCCAGAATGTCACCTGGCAACCGACCAGATTCAATTGCCTACAAAAAAAATGGATTTTACAAGAGAAAGTGGAATAAATTTGTAGAAGAAAAGCTTGGAGCAAATGAGTGAAACTTGCTAAAAAATATAGAAAGTATGCTGCCAACACAACCAGATGAGAATGCTCTTACAGAAAAACTTGATTACTAGATACTTACTGAGAAGAGAGTTTCGGATGTCCTATCATAGGGACGTAGTAACTTGGGAACCTCTTGAACAGTTGACTGATGCAAAGTATCAGTCTGGGAAATCATAAATAGAGTTAAAAACAACATAAAAGATTATCAAGGGATTCCCTCAATCCTTATAACTGACTCTCTTCAATTAATTACGTGCTAAAAGGTCTTTTCAACGAACCTCTGAAGGTTGTCCGATAGAATATCCATCTTCGAAGAGATTCAATGAGAAGGAAGCTTCACCATCTGCAACACAAACAATGAAAACAATTAGTCACGACATTAAGGATCCAGGTAAGACCAAATTATCAAACAAGACTAATCAAGACTAGCCTGTTAATACATGCTGCTCTTCAGAAGACAGGGTTGAACCAGACACCCTAGCAACTTTCTCACCTCCCTCAACAGCACCACCCTGTAACACAATTTAACCACATTAAAAATAGTGAAAAAAATTATTATTATTAATTTTGTTGTTGTTGTTGTTGTTATACATATATCTGTAGAGAGAGAGAGAAATTACTCCAAACTATCAGAGAAAAGAAATTTCAAATGAAACCACAGCCTCATTCTGCTTATTCCATGGTTACAAAGCAAGTACTTTTAATATAATTTCCAGGAAGAAAAAAGCTTCTTGTTCCTCCCTTTTTTTTTTTAACTTGGAAGAAAATTTCAAGGATTGATTAGCTACACCAACTAGTTAAACAAAATTGGAAAGGGTAGTTCTTTTCACAGACACCAAATTAACCAAAAAAAAAAAAAAGGACAAAAATGTAAGGATTATGAGCTTTTAAATTATGATGCTACATCTTCTGAGATCAGAATCTACTTTGCTTTGTTTCCCATCTGCGTTTACTTTTTAGTTGCTTTGCCTTTTTGTGGCTAGTTTTTATTATTTCGGATTGGAGCTATTGATATTTTTCTTATTTTTAATAGAGATAGATAAATAATGAGGGTGCTAAGGAGGTGTTAACCTAATTGAAAATATCCTGGGGCAGCTACTTATTTCTATCCCCAACAACATTATTTAAAAAATTTAAAAAAAAAATCCTGCAATCAAATGAAACATACTGGAATCTGAATGTAATTAAAAACACCATTTCGAGTACCAATTTTATTCTTGATAAATAAATAAATAAATAAATAAATAAAAAACAACCTAGATGTCTGCTGAAGACTCAACGATAATGGAAAACTGAATTAAAACAGTACACCTTGAATCACAGTTCAGTCATACCTAAACGTAAAATATTAAAAAGTTGCAACATTAAAAAAAAAAAAAAAAAGGCGCGCACACACACACACACACGGAGTTTTTGAGAGTGTCGGACTCCGATCCAATTTCCCATCATTAAATTTCGAGAAGATAACATAACACAACACCACCCCCAACAAAAAAAAGGAAAAAAAAAAACTCTAAATAAGCCAAATTCAGTTTAAAGTGCCATTGTTTTTTTTTTTGGGGGGGGGGGGGGTGGTGTGTGGGGGTGGGGTGGTGGTGTGGGGGTGAGGGGTGGTGTGGAAGGAAAAAAAGGGCCACCAGAAGATCTTAAAACTGAAACTTTACATCTCTCCTCTGTCAGATAAACTTTGAACAGCTAAATAAGAATCCCCCAATCACAGAAAATTAATAAATAGAAATCCATTAGTGGTTCCAGAGATTTTCTTTTTTTTTTTTAGAGGGAAAAAAAAAAGATAAATTTAGAAAGAAGCCCATATCCTAATTTCGAAGACCAATTTCGACTAAGACCCAGAATTCATGAATTCATTTCCCTTCCTTCCTTCACTCCCATTCCAATTCTCCTCAGATTTTCAAACAACAAAGAAATTTTTTTTTTTTCCAACTACTGAAAACGTTACCTCGAGCTTCCGAGTACTCGATTCGGATCCTCGTACAATTCGCGAGCTTTCTCTGGAATTCTCCGACACATCGTCCACAGTAACGTTGATCTCGGATTGAGGAGAAGCCTTGGGGCGGAACCTGGTACCGGTCTTCGACACTTTAAACGACACACCCATTTTGGAATTCAGAGAAATCTGATACCTGTTACGGCCATAATAGGGTGTTTGGATCTCGGGAAAACAGGGAGGCAAATGACATACGAAATACGTAGTAGATGAAAGGAAACCCTAAAAAAAAAAGAAAAAATTAAGCTTTGAGTAAGTTTTCAATGCAGAATTAACAGAAAAACCATGAGAGAGAATGGAGACGAAGAATTGTGTACGCCTTTTCAGAGAAAAAAGGGTGGGAGGAAATAAATATGTGTTTATAATTTTTCCAATACAAATGTAAGAAGATTTTTTTTGTTTCGGATTTTTAAGATTTAACTTTTGATATACGAGTGGTTTGATGATGTAATTTAATTTAATTTATTTATTAAGTTAAATTAGTTATTTAATTTTTAGTTTAATGTATTTTAATTTATATTAAAATTTTTGAAAAAAAAAAGGGTAATTTATATTAAAAATCATGTTAAAATATTAAAAATAAAAATAAAAATAGTAAAAATAAATTTTATTAAGTTAAATTGAACTAAAATTAATTTAATCAATTTAATTTAATTTGATTAGATTTAGATTAAACTAAATTTTAAAACCAAATAAATTCGTAAACTAGATAATATGAATTTTTCTCCTCTTTGCACTTGTAATTTTTTATTTCTTTATTTATTTATTTATTTATTTATTTATTTTTTATATTAAAAATGGGGATATGAACTCTTCCTATGTTGATAGAGTTAATGTGTAATTATCACTATATTATACCTATAATCATAGTTTTTGTTTGTTTATTTTATAGATCTTTCACTTTAGAGTTATTTTTTTTAAAATTGGGTTGAATTTTAAAATTGTATGCTTGATTTATTAAAGTTAAAATAACATAAAATTTTAAAATATATTAAAAAAATAAGGTGATTTGATGACCAAATTAGACATTTCTTTTAATAATTGTCTAAAAAAATTATTTACAAGAATAAACAAATCAAGGAAACTGATTTTTGTATAATGATTAAAATATCCATATTTAAATATCAATATCCCCAATAACATAGGATCATTACTATTTAAAATTAAAAAAAAAGCTTTAATATCAATATTTTAAAATTTGATAATAATTACTGCATAAATATTGGGATTACGATTATAACACTCAAATTTTTATGTCTTTCCATTTTCATACCTCCACTCCTTACCAAGTCATGATGACAGCGATAAAGAACCCTACGAGGAGAACATCTAAGAAAACACCGGATAGAGGTGATGGCTTCTCCCTCCCCAAGACGTTCACCGTGATTGTTGTTGATCGCAAAGAAAATCGGTGGAAATTAAAATAAATAAAAAAACTGTTGCCGTTGTTTAAATGATTAGAGATAAATATATATATTTTTGGTTTCTTTAATGAATATGATTAGTTTCTGGGTTTGCTTATGTGTATTTCAATTTTTGAAATAGGTCAGTGTAATAACATATATTTCCATTTTTGTGATTTTGGGGCTTTTGTTTTTTGGTTTGGTATTGAACAATTTTAAGTTTATTGAATGGTCTTTTAATATAATATTTGATTTCATTTTTTAAAATTTGACTTCATTGAGTGAGATGATTTGCTAATACTTATTCTAATGGTTGAGGTTTAATGACCTAATCATTTTCATATGGGCTAGTTAATTTGTTATGTACTTACAAAATTTAGTCATTTTAATAATGATTAGGGGGTGTTTGGTAAATATATTACATTTTGATTATATTTGAATGAAATTTGTTTTTTGAATATTATATTTGATTAAAAAGTATTTGTTTTGTATTTTAATGAAATGTGTGTTTAGATGAAAAGTATTTTAGAGTTGAAAAGTTGATGTGATTGGTAAAAATAAAAATAATAGTGAAGATGAAAAATTGATGTGATTGTTTCAAAATTATATTGAATAATAATTATTTTCGTAACACTATTGAAAAATTTGTGTTTGATGTAAAATTATATTACATTTAAATAAAATTAAAATGCAAGTTTTTTATCAAACGACACCTCATGTAACAACCGGGAAAATTCAAATTTCTCATAAAATAATTACACATTGAATTTAAGCGTTAAAATGTAAAATTTAGTGATTTAATATTGTTTAGAACTAAAATAAAATGTTCTAACAACATTAAAGGATGAAAAAAAAAATGATTAATAGTGATTTTAGGTGTGAGCACGTGTGTGCGACTCACAGTATCAAGAAGTAGGTCAAGATGATATTTTCTTGACATAAAACTGATAAATTTGGGTTCAGCACTCCGAAATTAGTAAGGATAGCCTATCAGCACGCTTAAATTTGATAATTGAGCACAAGAGTAATTTTTGACCGAAAATTCACAGTATCAGAATTTGGTCAAAATGACCTCAGATGAACATAAAACTGATATATTTGGATTCAGGACGCCGAAATTAGTCAGGATAGCCCGTGTTGAAATTTTGGGTGAAAAAGTATATAAAGAACGGGGAAAAAGTGGAATTTCCTCATTTGCCCATGAACTCTCTCTCTCTACATTTCTCTTTCTCTCTCTAGCCGAATGTGTACGGTAACCGACCATCGGAAACGGTGTCCGTTTTCGACACCGCCGGCACCGTTGGAAAGCTCTCGCCGAGCTGAGTTCAACGGTGTGCCGAGTCGACGGAACCGACGCCGGAGGAGAGCGCACGCGCCGCCCGAAGCCGCCGACCACCGGAAATTTCGCGACGCCGTATCTCCGCCGTCCGACGTCCGATCAAGCTGAAACCGGTCTCAAAAGACTCATGGTGAAGAGTACTACAAAACCCATGTGATGGATCGCCTCAACACTGGCGGAATCGCGCCGCCCGAAGTCGCGACGTCGCCGCCGTGGAGTCGCCGTCGAAACTGCCGTTTCCGGCGATGTTGAGCTGCACCACCGGTGCAGAAATGGTCGCCGTCAAGAGGGGAGCAAAAGCCCTCAATCAATTTCGGGGAAAAAGTCCGGCACGGCGGAGCTCCATCGTCGCCGCCGTGGCCGTGACTTTCGGGGGGATTTTCCGGCGATTGGGGACTCCAAATGTGAAATTGACACCACCAATGGATTCCTCTCGTCGAGATCTTCAAGATGGACTACTCACTTGCCACCGTCGCTGCCGGTCAACGCCGGTCAACGGCGGTCAACGCCGGTCAACGGCGACCGTTGACCGAAAATGGAAGTTTGGCCCGTTAGCCTATTTTCGACGTTCCGGACGCATCCGCGGAGTCGGAATTGCAAGACGGGACCTCAAATATGAAGAACGGAGAATTAGGGTTTATGCCATCGAGACCGGACTGCAATTCGGTATAAATCCCGATCCATTTACGTTCCGCAATTTAATTGTTTGGGACTGTTATATGATTTTATGATTATTGGTATGAAAAATATGGAAAAGAATGTACGTAAAAAGAAGAAAATGACTGTAATGGAGAAAAGGAAAAATATGTGATGATGTAACGATTTTACGTAAACAGTATGAGTTTTACGTAAAATCTAGGCCTCTGGTATAGTACGTGATAGAATTAGATTATGATAGATGGTTTTCAGGCGTTTCCTAAACGCTGGAACCTCAAAAATTAAGGGGAAACTCTACCGAAATTTCTAAAAATGGCATCAGGGGTAAAATGGGAAACGAGGGGTAAAAATATGATCGGGAAGGGAACCCGAGCCCCCTCGAAGAATTAGGGCATGGAAAAAGGAATGGACAAGTCATGATTAGTAAACCGACCCTTCGAAACCCTTGAACGCAAGAAAAACACGAAACCGATTCTTAGGTCGGAATAGTACTTCCCGAGGGCCGGGAATGTGAAAATTGGTCAAATGATAAGAATTGATCTGGGAAAGGGTCCGATAAGATTTAGAAAGTTAATTAAATGATTTTGGGTTTAGAAAATCCAACCTAAGTATAAAAATGAAAATGTTATGTTTAAACGACCCATCAGGGGCAAAATGGTCATTTTGCCCAAAGATTCTCAAATTATGGGAAAAGAGCCCCAGTGACCTTGGAATATGTTAATGAAGTTTGTAAAAGCCAAAATTGAGGTTTAAGTTATGAAAAATCACGTCAAGGGCAAAATTGTAATTTTGTCAAAAGTTAGGGGTAAAATCGTAATTTTTCAAAAAGTTGGTGAAAAATTCGAAAATGGCCATTAAGGTTTAGAAAGCTGTCCTAAGGCTATAATTAAGGATTATAAGATCAGAATTTAGCTTTTTAATAAAATAAAAGCTATAAATGAAAATGTGATTAACGGACAAAATTTGTCTATAGGAACCCGATCCAGACGCGACAACGGACGTCGATGGATTTCAAGAAGGGGATAAGCACGCTATGAGTAAGTTCAGACATTTACCCGTCTGCAACTATGAACAAGCTTATAGTATTATATGTTTTGTATGTATATGTCATGATGTGGTTTATGATGATGCTATAGTAAATGCTATAGCAATGCTATGATGATGTTAAAAGATATGTTTTAATAATTAATTTATAAAAATATATATATATAAATATATGTATATATTGAATTTACGAAGGAAAGGTATTATAAAAGCTTTATGAGAGTAACGATGTGATAAAGAGGGATAGAGGAATGGAAAGAGTAAGAAGGAGAATATCATGATAGAATGCATAAGAAAGAGACGAGATATGAAAGGAAAGAATAGGTGTTTATGAAAAGTTTTATGGAAATTAAGTTATGATTGATAGAGCAATGATGATCGGTGATGAAAAGAATTAAGAAATGGATGTTTTATGAGGACGAAAGGATAGATGTTTTATGAAAAATGATATGAAAGCAAAGAGTTAGACAAGAAAGAAAAACAATGATAGGTTATGATAAAAGGTATGATGAATGTTTTATGAAAAATAATATGAAAGTAAAGAGTTAGACAAGAAAGAAAAACAATGATAGGTTATGATAAAAGGTATGATGAAAGGATTAGAATATAACGATAAGATGTGATTGATTGAATAGAACGATAGGCTATGATCAATAGAAGGATGATGATAAGATACGGTAGATAGGAGGATGCAAATGATAAGATGAACAGAGAATAATTGTCTACACGTGACAAAACATGTTTTTGTTTGTTATGATGTGATGTGATATGATGTGATGTGATGTGATGTGATAATACATAAGAATTAAGAAAGGAAAAACAACGAAAGAATAAATGTTTCATGAAATGTTTTGTGAAAAATGAGAAATGAAAGATGATGAATGTTATGAAAAAAGATATACAACGAAAAATCAATATAAGAAAAATAAAAGCTTACAAGATAATAAGACTGAAAACTTAAGTTGTTGGTGTACCGGTCTCCCTACAAGGTCGAGACTTCCGGTCTATATCCTCCGCGTAGATGTGGCGCTACCCCGAAGGTGCGGTAGATTATAAGATGGACCAACCCCGAAGGTGCGGTTTTTATGTGACTGTGAGGTAGGTTGGTGGGTCGCTCCCCCTCCTCCCACTGTCCGCGCGCAACTAGGTACGTCCAACAACGGGCCCAACCAAAGGAAAGTGGAAAGAAAACAAACGAAAGAAGAGTGAAAAGAAAAGAAAAGAAAAGAGAAGAAAAGAAAAGAAAGGAAAAGAGAAGAAAAGAAAAGAAAGGAAAAGAGCGTGAAAAGAAAAGAAAAGAGAGTGCGTGAAAAGAAAAGAAAAGAAAAGAGCGTGAAAAGAAAAGAAAAGAGAGTGCGTGAGAAAAAAAAAAACAAGGAAAAAGAGAGTGGAAAAAAAAAATGATACGAAAAGAAAAGAAAAGAAACGAACGATATGAAAGAACAACACAATGAAATCAATGAAAAATAATAAAACGAAGTTTAAAGAACATGATAGAATTATATATGTGATGTGATGTGTTTGATGTTATATGTATGGAATGACACGTTTTTACGTGATGTTGTGCTAGTGTATATGTTACTAGTTTTAAGATATGAAATGTTAAGAGATAATGATAAAGCGATAGAAAAGTTATAAAGGTTTAGAATAGAAAGTTAAGAAATAATAGGAATGAAAAGCAAAGAAATGAAGAGATTAGATTAGAATAATAAGAGATGATCGATAGAATGATAAGAACGATGAACGAAGAGATAAACGAGCATGATGAAGCTCATATTTTATGTTATGTTTTGAGGATATGTCTAAATGATGTATATGGTGTGTATATACGTGATGATATATATTCTAGTAAATATATATATTACTAGTATTTATAAGTTAATGAATGTATGTTTGAACTTACTGAGCATCTAGCTCATTAGTTGTTTATATGTTGCAGGTAAGCAACGTGTTTATTTAAAGTAATATGATGGACAACGGATGGATCTGCACGTGCCAAGGGACTGGGCGAGGGTATGGTACTACCATGAGTCTTTCGCTGAGCGTTCAAAAAGGAAGATGAAAGAAAGAAAGAAAGAAAGAAAGTTATGAAATATGTGTTATAAGAGTATGATAAAGATAGGTATAGTATGTAAGTTAAAAAAAAAAAAATTTTGCTATAGAAATTGCTTCCGCTATAAGATGAGAACGTTAAGAATGGAAAGTTAAGCTAAGTAAGAGGATGACGACCCACGAGGTTGCCAGCCATCGCGGTCGGCGTCAGAGCTCGACTGGTTGGTATGGTAACGTACGTGGGGGGTCGCCACACCTCATAAGTTATTGTGATTTTAGTTTTTTTTTAACTAATAATCCAGTTTTTATTTACTGTTATAATGACAGTATCATTATTGTGATTATTGAGACTTGCTTTATTTTGTTTAAAATTATTTGTTTTTGGATTTGGTTATTGGTTTTTCCTTACTAAAATTGGTCAGTATTGTATATTTTAGAATAATATTATTGATATAATTATATGGAATATTTTATTATTAATGTTGGTTTCTTATGAACTAGATTATAACGTGAAGTTCATGTTGTCGTTATCGTATACTAAGTGTTATTAATTCAAAGTATGTATTATAATTATTATATCCTTATACAACAAATATAGTACGCCTAAACTTTACTTCTCAACACAATATTGTCATTAATGTAATGACTAATGTGTTTATTATTGACATCATATTGAAGCATTAATCCTTAGAATGACATTGATGTTATTGTAATGAACACCAATGAAATAGAAAATCAATATGTAGAAAAGAAATCAAAATCTCGTGTTAACGTAAATGAAATTTCAAATGAAAAAAAAAAATAGTCTTATGTAGGAGGAGAAAAATCACCAAAGAGAGGATAAGATTGGCACGTAGAAAAAAAATTACAAAACATAAATAATTAAAAACCTGTTTCAGCTATTAAAAAAAAAAAAAGAAGAACAACCTGCAAATCTCTATATAAATTAAAAAAAAAATTTAAAAACTAGATGTAGTCCACGAATTAAAAACATGCCGTAAATGTAGAGTGACTACTTTTTCTTAAACCAAAAAATGCGGTAATCAATTCTTTTTGAAAAAAAAAAAAAGAAAGTCAATTAAAAATATGCAAACTTAAAGCATGGAAGGGTGAATGAAAAATTAATGAATTTTGAATTTCGTTCAAATTTTCAATTTAGTTAAATAGTGTTCATTTTTTAAAGGGGTGTTCTACTATGGCTTTTTTGTATAAATCCTTCAAAAGAAATATTAATATAAATCTTGTTCATTTTATTTAGATTTAAAATATCAATATTATAAACTTTTAAAATTTGAATTTTTTTTTTGTTTTTTTGAAATTTGAAAGTGTAAAAATTCAAATTCTATATCGTTAGACTATATCTACAAAAAGTTTGAGTGCGTACAACCACTTAAAGTTTAAGTTTTTAAGTAAGAGTTAAAATCGTAGACATTGAAACTAAGTTGATTTTTTTAAAAAATAAAATGGAGCTGAAAAACTTGAATGGGTGTGACAAACACCCTCTAAAATATATGATTGATGGTGTGTATCTTTAAAATATATGATCGATGGTGTGTATCTTTTAACATAGACATGATATAGGTCAAAACAAAAATCTCTGTAAAATATAAGCAAAATTGCAATTATTAATTTGGATACGGTGGTTTAAAAATAAAATCTAATAAGATGTTTTCTAGAAATAAATTACCTCTTTTTAATAAAATCATTTGTTTTTTTTCCCCTTCTGACCTTCGTGGAAAATCCTTCCCACATAAAAAAAAAAGTTTTTTATTTATTTATTAAGCTTACAAATTTGATTTAACAATAATTTCATATATGTTTTATAACTAGTTCAAATACGTACAAATGCACGTAATGAATTGTAATTTAAATTTAAATAATGCAAAATATAAACAACAATATGGAAATCACATTTAATTATCCATGGTGATATAATATTTAATATGTGAAATATTATAAGCAAAACATAATTTATTTCATTTTTTTTTTGTTAAATTCGCAACCGTCACTTTCTTATTATAAACTAATTTATATCATTACGCTGAATAGCAACACACTCATCATTATTAATTATTAATTAAATTATTTGAGTAATACTTGTTGATCTTTTATGCCAAAGTACAAAAGGCTAACATATATATATATATATATTAACAAAATATCAATTATTAGAAACTGAAATTATCACATGTATATCATTCAATGAAAATAGAAATAAATGTTGTCGTTAACTTCAATTGATTATTTGATGCCATATTTTTTTTTACCATATATCTGGAAATAAAAAATGTATGGTGTGCTATAATAGGTGAAGGGAGGAAATTAGGAGAAGGGAGTGAGTGGTTTCCCTCCTTAAATAAACATGGATCCCACTTTTGTAAAAGATACAGGAATTGAAGCAATAAGCATCATTACTCTAACATCAAAAAGAGTCAAAGAAAAAGAAGAAGAAGGGAAAAAAAAAAAGAGAGAGAGAGAGAGAGAGAGGGGCATCAAAACGGTGTGTAATATACTACGAAAATGAATAGTAGCTTTTTATCTACTCTTTTATACATAGTAAGTAAGATAAGATAAGGTGAGGAATTTCAATCACATCACTCCAAATTTAAAAAAAAAAAAAAGTTTTTCTTAAAGGTAGAATCGATTCTTTTTCTTTTCATCTATTTTGTAGATTTAACATTTTTCTAATGAATAAAAATGTGTTTTTTCAAGTTTGTAGCATACTAATATTATTCATTTTAGATACTTTTAATCTCTAAAAAAAATGTTTTCTTTGGAGAAAAATATGTATGTATATATAAATTGGTTTAGTTACTAAAACCATGTGACCTTAGTAGTTCAAAAATTATTTGTCATTTAACTTCAAATGAACTTATAGTGTATATCTTTGCTACCATTTAGGCGTATAAAACGAGTTGTATTTTAAAGACATGTCGTTTAGCATTTATTATTGGGGAGAAATCATAAATGAAGCTGACCCAACATATTTCAAAAGCCTATCTTGACTCAAAAAATTAATTTGTTAAATCTTGAATCTTTTTATGTATATAAACCACTTCACATCTCCATCTACTTTCCATGTGCGATAATATACATGCATTTTCCTCAACAATCTCCTCCTTATGAGTGTGTTTGCTAAGCTCCTCCTTACCAAATACTCCACTATCTGCACTTGTAATAGCACCTAGTGTGGGCAATACCAACTCTCTACCTCACCAAATACTCTACTATCTACACTTGTAATAGCACCCAGTGCAGGCAATACCAACTCTCTACAGAAGGTAACATGAGAACTTAATAAGCCATCGGCTCTGATACCACTCATTAAGGAGAAACCACATATGAAACTGACATAACACACTTTAAGAGTCAACTTAACCCAAAAGATTAAACTATTGGATTTTAAGTCATTCCATGTATATAAACCACTTCACATCATCATATACTTTTTATGTGAGACAACGCACATACGCATTTTTCTCAATATTTATAACAGATTTTATTGTTCTTTACTTACTCAAACAATAAGACCTTTGTTATTTTTTTTAACGTACAAAGTTCTCTGTTCTTTTTTTTTTTTTAATATCTATATACATTTTTTATAAATGAATTCTACTACCATTTAACTTGAAACATAACAAAAATGTTTACTAAATTGTTCACTACCGTCTAGGTGTGTGGAAAAAAAAAAAAACACATTCTTTGTAGTTTAGTGTTCTACTGTAAAAGTGCACAACAAGATGTCAATTATTATTGGAATTACGTATTCGTCTTTAGTAAGTTTGTAGCTTATGTAAACAAATGTCGTTAACATGTACCGTACTCTTTTTTGTGTCTTAACTAGTTACTAAAACAAACATGTCTGTTTACTTTAGAATCCTGTTGTCGTTTAAACGAAAAAAATAGTTTAGTTTACTCCAAACATGTCCTTTTACTCAAGAATTCTATTGTCGTTTAAACGATAAAAAATAGTTTAGTTTACTCACCTTAGAGCAAGTTCACTTATAACAAATGGAAACTGAAGCCCCTTAGTATTGATTTCTTGTAAATGGAAATAACTATTAAATTTATGTATATAACTTTAGTAAAAGTTTATGTGCTAATGATTTTTAAATTACATAAAATGATACTTTAATAATAATATTAACAAATTTAATATTATTAGATTTAATAAACACGAGAAAGTAAAAAAATTAGTTTTCTTTACACTATCCACTAGATAAATAAACACTAAAAAGGCAATAATAATCCATTTTTTTATATACTTTATTTTATTTTCCAATCTCATTAACTTACCCATTATATTCCTTTATGATTAATATAAGTGCCCTTGTTATTTATGTTGATGCTTAGACTATCTTCATGTATTTATGTATATTAATACTATTTATTAATGTTTATGTTCCAATACATTTGCTATTTTTACTTTTTTTTTTAATTATTATTGTGTTTTGAATATTATAAAAGCAAACTATTAGTATTTTAATACATGAAAAATAAAAATATTATAATACTTATATAAAATAACAATCAATAAATTTAATATATAACAAATATAATATGAAAAAAAAAATTTTTTATCCAAATATCAAAATTTACCGGTAACACGTTAATTTAATAGCGTATTAGAAATACTGTCGTGCAGGAAAAAAAAAAAAGGGAGTTTTTGCTGTCGTTTTTAGGAAAATTCACAAGTCGTCTTGAAGGCGTCGACCGCCGACGAACTGCCAGCCTGTCTTTCTAACAGACGACAAGTCGTTGATGCAAACATTAAAGCTAATACCAACATGTTGAAACTTCTTTTTCTCTAGCAATAAATTTAAAAAAAAAAATTCAGTCATTTTTCCTAGAGCAAGCTTACTGTCGTTCGAATTTCCATAATAACAACTAATATTAAAAAAAAAAAAAAATCCCCCAACTTTACAACTCCATCATCGGTTTTTGAGTAGAGGACAAAAGTAGCAATCTTCAGCGGCAAAATAATCAAGAAAGGTGTTCCTCTTGATGCTCCATTTGGAATATTAAGTATTCCCTCTCATTTAATAGAAATTCCTAGACATTATAAAGCATGTGATAAATCAGCATATCCAGATGAAGGTAAGTTTTCAAAAAATTTTCATTCATTATTTGAAAAAAAAAAAAACACACACACACACACACACACACAAATGAAGAATATTGATATTTTATAACTTTTTATGCAAAAGAAAAACGTATACGGCATTTCCAAAAATGACATGTTCCTTCGGACGATAAGGGAAGGGTTGAGACCTAGAGCAAATGTTTCATATCTGCAAATAAATAAGCTTAACTTATAAATGTACCTGTAATTGTTGCTGGCTAAACAAATGAAGAAATCCCGTTTCAGGGCTCCCAACTAGTTCAATCAATTCATCATGGCTTTCAGGCGTGACACCCGACTCCATGAGCGAAACAGAGACCTGCGTGTGAAACATTTGTGATAACATGGCAATTGTAAATTCAGGAAGATATCAAAGAATCTTCCCATTCAACATTTGAGGGGGAAAAAAAAAAAAAAAAGGGTTCTGCACAAGTGTAATGGTCGTGCCTGTAAAATGAACCAAACAAGCTTACCTGCATGGATCGAAGAACGAGTTCTGGAAGGCAGCACCTTCGGCAAAGTCCCCTCACAATATACATTGCTGGGCCAGCTAGAGAACCATCTTTGCTTGAATACCAAGCATCTAACCGAGAAATCTCCATTGTAACCCCTGGTTGAAATCGAGGAAGCTCGCCTGCATCAGAAATCATTCAATTCAATCATCTTGATTTTTTGCAAAATAATGTCTGAGTACCATATTTATGTTTTCTTCAACAATCAAATTATATTCATAGTATGCAAACTGGCAGCAGTCAGTGTACTATATGTAAAAATTTCTTACCTTTGAAGCCAGCAGCCATAATAGTTGCAAGAATACCACCGTCATTGAGATCATGTGGCCCAAGGCCATCGCCTGTCACTGCCAAACAGCGAAGCACTACCTCAATGCAGTAATTGTCCGTTGATGATATGGAAATATTTACCTGGCCAAAGATATTGTTATAGCAAGCAAAGCAAAGTGCAACAAAAGAATCATGCAGAAGAGTTGGGCTGGCAAAGATACAGGCATACTGCATTACTGAAAACGAACAACATTTTAGTGACCATTTGTGCCTAGGCAGCGCAACTAGAATATCTGTGTATCATTCTTGGTCTTCGTGGAGTTTCCACACCAAGTTATACAGCAAGAGAAAATATCATACCTTGAGTTGTCGGTCCGTCACAATGTCCTCATTCACTGAAGAGTAAAGTGCACTCATTAGTGTAGTGCATATGGTTGCATCCGGACACATACATTCACCAGAAGGAAGGCAGAGCATCGCAGTGGCATGCAATTCAAGGAATACAGGCTCCACCATTTCATTGTTATGGTCATCCGCAAACACTAACCATGGATCTTCTTTCCCTATTTTTTATTTTTTTTAAAGTTATTGAAAAGCATTAAATTTCAACCACCAAAAGGCTCAGACAAAAGACCCTGCATATGAAAAATCTGCCATAGTCTGCCAAAACTTAAATGCTAAAAGAAGCACTAGCCAAGCAAGACATCTTCCAATGTCTATTTTTTTCTCCTACATTTGAAGTAAAAGTTGACTTAACTTACTCAATAATAATAACAGCGATGAATTCAAAGTCTCCTTCGCTGCCACAATGGCTCTTTGCTTTTCCTCTAATGAGAGCTCAAGAGGAGAAACACCAGCATTCTCTAATTCAATTTTGAGCCAGTTGCGATATGTTGCATCACAGGAATAATATTCGCTCTATTTTGAATGAGACAAAAAATTAATATACTGAAAGTTTAATTACAAAAAGAACAAGAGATAGGGATATACAGACCCAATCCTGGAACTCCCTCAGATTTTCAGAGACGTTATAACTCTCCAATGTATCAGAAGATTCTGATAGTTGCTTCAGAGGTTCAGCTAGAAAACAAAGTAATTTATGAGCACCTATGGGCATTGCTGGAACCCTCCACATGGAAATCAGGGCAAACTCCCTGAACAATATGTTGCTAAAGAGAAAGTAAAATAAACCGAAGGTCAGAACAAACAAATAGAAAGAAAGCGAAAGGAAAAGGATAAAATGTGAATGTATGATATGAGTAAGCTTGACGATCATGCATGAAAAAGTTGAAAGCCAACCAGAGAGTCCATCAGTAGCGTGTAAATTAGAAAACCAAAAATCAAGTATCATATGGAAGTATATAAAACACGTCTGAGCAATATATGAAAAAAAAAATCTCATAAGTTCTAAATCACCATTTCAGTAAAATCTAGAAGCACAAATTGACAAGAAAGCAGCCTCATCTTCCAGAATCCTACCAAAAAGTTGTAAAGCATAGCGTATGAATTACCTATGTATCAATGCTCGCAGAAGAAGTTTCGTACTAACTTCTTTGACATTATTAATTGTGGATGGAGGTGTAAAGCAGAGCCATTGGGTAACCAGAGCTTTTTGAAGACTCTGCAATCGATGCTGCTCAGCAACATCTAATAAATTGTTATGCTTACTAGATTTGATTTCCCGAGATCTTGATAACACCCTGTTTAAGTGTATCAAGACAAACAGAATGACTTCACCTAGAATCACGTAAGTTGCTTCCTACCTGAAAGTCAAAAGTATGCTGAAGAAGAAAAACAAGTACCTCTCAATGATTTCTTCAAAGCTGCCTTTTGAATCATCCCCAGCAGAGAATGGTAAGTACTCCATTGCAGAAAGGAATATTTTGTGCTTTACATGCAGACTTGTGGAGGCAAAAAACAACGATGACAAAAACATATCAACCCAGTGAGCAAAACATCCATGCACAGTGAACAAAATATCCATGCACACAAAGGCAGTGAACAAAACATTTATGCAAACCAGGGGAAGGTGTATGCTAAGCCATGGTAGTATGTCTGTACATATCAATGGGGTTCATGCAATAACTGCACCGTTTACAAGTTAAGGAGGGTTATTGAAGTATATAAGCTATACGACAAACCCAAAAAAAAAAAAAAATTGAAGAAATGAAATCGCCAATTTTACTCTCCCTGGAAATTTATTCAATTTACTTCTAGTAGTCAGCTGTTTTTCATTCAATTATAATGATGCCTGAGCAACACAAATCCAAAAGTTATAGTGATAACAAGTCCCTTCCCTCCGAAAAGAAGTGTAATAGAAAATTATTACATAGAACTATAGAAAACCATTTGTAATATATAATATCCTACAAAGCAAAAGAGTTTTCATGCATCATGTCTAAATTCCATGACTACGAACTCAAAAGAAAAGAAGAAGATATATAAGAAAACATAACCTCAAATAGTAATTGTTACCTGCTGTTCAACCTTAGTTCCATCATATGCACAAAGAGGTCTATGCAACGGTGACGTGCAAGTTGAGAAGCATAAATTCCCACCAACTCCTCATGTTGCTTTGAAAATAGAAACATGACATACCTAAAATCAGATTGAACAATTATATTAACAAGCAACAGAACTAAAAATTTCACCTTACCACGAGTATCAATCTAACAACTACACAGTTGAATCATCCAATAAATTTCACCATAGCTCATGAGTATCAATCTAACAACTATAACGTTGAATCATCCAACAAAGACAGTCACTTAAATTAAACAAAATAATAATCATCTTATGAGTTGAATCCGACACTTGAACAATAAAAGAAACAATGTCATGCAATCAAGAAAAGAAGATATATAAAGTCTGTTCACAAATCTAAAATATGCTCGTCAATTAAATCTGGCTTACTTCATACACCACAGAGAAAAGACATGCAAGGAGAAATTCAACCGGGAAAAAAAGAGGATACAGAATTGAAGCTACGTAAAACGTCCAATTGCTGCAATATCTTTCCTAGTAAAGAAATTCATTTATCCAACTTGCTAAATATTAACTGAAGGAAAACAGATACCAGAAAGGATCCACTTCCAGTTGAAAATTAAAGTATTTGCAACACTATGCAGATCAATTTTGAAGAAAACAATGCGCTATTTATTGTACAAGTCCGCAAAAGGCAACTGCATACAGACTAAGGAAAATGATTTGAAGCTGCTTACATGTTTAGAATGAGGTCACCAACATTTGTAATTTTGTCCTTAAAAGCATCCTTTGTTTCATCATCAAGTAAGTATCTAAGCACGAGAACCAAGTGAGCTCCAAAACGAATCATTTGTGGATCTCCATGAGGCCTGACATAAAGAATAATGCTTGTTAAATAAACTGCCTTTAAACAATTAAAAAACCAACTTAAGCATTTTTTTCTTAGGGATATGAGAGGAAACGAAAAACAGTTCCCTAAAAACCGATTATTGAACCAACTCATATGGAGAAAAAAAAAATTGAACAATGAAAGAAAAACAAATGAGAATGGCAGTCTAATTCTTAGCATTTTGTTATTACACAATGCAAAAGGTTGAACAATCAAGATTAATAAATGTAGCCAGGACCTTAGCATCCAGACAAAGCAACTAAAACAACATAACCTGAATACACTCTGATCATCTTCTGAAGGTGCTATCCACATCCATATAAGATCCAGCAGATGTGGTATATCACCTGACATCAGAACCATCTGTCGAACAAGGTGTGACAAGAGGTCAAACTATGAAGAATAGAAATGTTTGCAGAAGAAAATGCTACCTTCAGGCTTCAGATAAATGATGTATCATCACTCATGAAAACAAGACGTAAATTTATGTGCTTATCTCCATACGGAAAAAAAAAAAAAAAATTCCCAATTAGAGGCATGCAGCCACAAACACGATTACTCTAAGTAAAAGGTTTTCATTTTTATTTAATGTATACCAGTATTTCAACGGTCATGGAAAATGACAACAAGCTTTACTAATATACCTCAATTTGGCGTTGCTGGTCCTTGCATGCTCGAGTAACACTTTCATGCACCAGTTCACTAATTTAGATGGAATATTAAGTTAGTAAAGAAGATCTTGAGGAAGAAGCAAAAAGTACTATGAGAAAAACATAAATCCATAGCAAACCTTGAATGTATCTTCTGAAGAAAATCAGGCAGTTGTCGTGGTTGCTGGTTCAAAACTTGGAGCGGCCAATTTTCTGGCCTATTTGAACGCTGAGAGGCATGGTCACCATTTCCAGGACTTCCATCAATTACATCACCAGAGTTTCTAAATTGATCGATGCTCCCTGGTTGCAAATGAGTGAACTCCAAATCCACCTGAACTTCTAGCCATGACTTTGCCATTGCCCAGCATGCTGACTACGACGGTATGATGGGAGTAAGTAGTGGTACAAAAAAAAATAATAGAATAGTTTCCAAAATGAAAGCATGCCTCTGGCCCAATGGGGTTTCTGAATCAGGGGAAAGTAATTTTAAAGAAAGCAAGGAATAGTTAAACCTAATTTGGAATAGTTAAACCTAATAGCCAAATATCTTAAAAAATAAACCTATAAATGGAAAGCACTAGCTGATGGCTTGTATCAGTCTGTGAAGACAGGAAGAAATATACCTCCCAGTCAGTGCAGATTGGAAGCATGCGCTGTAAGTTGCTGCATTGGGCTGCATATACAGCTGCTTCAAACTTCCCACCGTCTTGATGAGCAATTTTCTACCGAGATAGATAGAAAAAATTACGTTAATCCACAAAAGAGCAATATAAGCATTCAGTAATTAGCAATTCAAGCACACGTACATCACATACAAAATGTAGAAAAGAAAACTGCATATATGCAAACCTAAGAACAAGGAAATCTGCATCAGGACACAGATTAGTTTTACAGTCAGCATAAAGGTAAAATATATAGATTGCAAAATCTTTTGCAACAAAATGCATGTCCAGTTTCCCAAATGTAAGCAGGCAATAGATTTCAGTACTGACACGTATGAACTTATTCTACTGGATAATAAATTGGTGTGGCAGGATTCTTTGGACTCTACCTCTGAGGCGCAATATGAAGCCCATCTCCAAAGACGCCATTGGTGACCTATGCCACTTTCCAGTTCAATGGCTTGTAAAGTTCTGTCCTTCCCATTTTTTAAGAGAGCTTCAACAGAAGGAAATTGGTCCAGCCCCCCAAATGGACACAAAGTGGCAGCTCTCCACGGCTGCCAAAACGTTAATAGGCATCAGGAGCACAGCTCAAGACATAAGTAAGCAAATGAATAACTGCATGACTAGTACAACTTTGCTTACTTGTCCTGCAGATCGACAAAGGTTACATGCCTCCTCGAGTCTCCCAGCTCTCAGAAGAGTCCAGACATCTTCTAAAAGGGATTCATCTTGCTTCTGTTTATAGGAAATCATAAAATGGATCTTTTAAAATTATACAGACTCTCTTTAAGAAAACAAAACAATATGGCAGAAAATCAAAACTGTATTTGTAACTTTTGCATATCATGTTTTATTAATATGTTACACGTAAAAGCAATGCTGTTAAGTTAGTACAATAAAGGAGCCAGATGATAACTTCCACCAAACTGCCTAACTTTCACATATGCCGCTTTTTGAGGGCTACATTTATTCAGCAATTTTCGGAAGGCAGCATCTGCATTTTGTTTCACTTACCCACCGAGAATCCTACTATTACTAATATATATATATATATATACAGAGCAGACCACAACCAAGAATAATGATATTAGAGGGAGTGATGACAATGCAAAAACAAATTAGCTTAAAAGAAATCTTCACAACAAGGACATAAAGTGTACCTTGTCATCAGGTAGCTGATGAGCATGTTCTCGTGTTGGAGCATCAAAATCTAAGTGATGAACGGTGCTCGCATTGGAGGCTCCTTTTTTCAGATACCGTTGAGTATGATGCCAAATTCCAGAAGTTGGGAGATAGGTCCCAACATGTGATCCTCGCACCTATAAGTTTTCATAAATTTCCATTTGAAAAATTCTAATACAAAAAAAGCCACAAAACTGAAGCTTCAAGATGGCAATCTTTATGCCAAAGAGGGCCCAGGCCTATAAAAAAGACTAATATGAAGGCTAAACCTTGCTTTCCAAGTCAAGGGCTTTGGATGCTAAACCTTCTAGCCATTGAACAACCCGCAAGCATAACTGTGCTGAATGGTCTTCTGCTACAAACTGGCAAGCCTCCATGTGTGAAGTTGGGGGTAACTGCCATCAGTGAATGTATTTAGATAATAACAATTCATTCCACGAAGTACTAACGTGTTCACCCTAAAAACATAAAGCAACAGAAGTGCAGCATTTAATAATAATAATAAAAAAAAAAAACACACACACACACACACACACACAAATAAAAGCACCAATTAAACAGCATTTAAAAAAAAATCATACACACACACACACAACAACAACAACAACAACAAATAAAAGCATCACCAAGATGAGCTCTTTTGGGATATCTTCGGTTCCTGCAAGAAGAATAACAAATGTCAGGTACAAGACCCAGAGCTCATGTTCACAACAGCCAGAACCAAGCAAAACAAAGATAGGTATAATCTAGAAAATGCCCTAAAGAACTGATGTATAATTCCAGCCACTAAGTAATACTTTCAAAATCACATACAATGATGCATTGGGTGTGATAGGATCTGGTACTTTGCACTATTTTTTTCCCCACACATTTAAAAGTTTGCTTGACTTTCCTCTATCTTGAAATTTTTCTCATCAACTTTAAGACAATGGAACACATGATAGCAACATAAGTGTCAATTCAAAGAATTTGAAACAATCTCAGAATTCAAGCAGCAATGCTTTATCCTTCATTTGTGAAAACCTCGTTTCTAGCTCAATATCCAAGGTTAGAGTTCATTACCTTTCCCATAGAGGTACCACAAGAGGGACCAAGAAGCGGCCTCATCAAGCAGGAGCTGGGCTTTTTGCCTCATTAGCTTGTCTTCTACAACACGATGCCGGACATTGGAGCCATACCTAAAGCAGCAATACGAATATGCAATCAGGCAGTTAAAAAAAAAATCAACATTTTTATTCAACACCAAAGAAATATCAGGGAATTGGACCACACTATACAACACTGTTTTACCAAAAAGCTTTTTTATTTCTGAAAGTAATATATTAACCAAATCAAAACTCAAATTATTAGGACTACTGCCAGTTAAATATAACATGTAAATTTACAAGCATATGATGCTAAAGTATTAGCAGTAATAGGGTTATACCTAATTGACTCGGAGACGTTCCGACAGGATTTCTCAAATCTAAGTATTAGGTCGGAAACAGGCATCAACCCTGGAAACCAAGTTTAGAGAAATATAAACGACATGGATAGGTAAAAGCAATATATATGCGACCTTGATTCAGAGGAGATTGCAATATTATTTGTAACAGTAAAGAGAACTCTGATATTGTAAGAAATATATTTCGAAATTTTGTAAAATTTTATTAGATATCATTGTCCAAAGGCATGCTAACTACAGCCAAGTCAACAAATATCAACAGCCAGTTATCTTCTATCTAGATAATGCCCAAACCTATCCTATGTGACATAAGTTTGCATAATCATCTGAAAGAAAGTATAGAAATCCATTGACACCAAAACAGGTGCGGGGAAATAGTAAGGGAAATGCAAGCAAACACCTTGAAGAGCAGAATCAACTAGAGAAGCAAACGTAAATGTTGCGTCTACACCATCTGTCAATGTCTCATCCTCGCGCTTGCAAGCTTTTAGCGAAGAGCGCACCGAATCAAAATCAAAATCCATTTCTGGAATTTCATGACCATCATCTGACAAACTCCTCTTTAAAGCTAAATGCGCCTTTAAAGGTGTTCTTTCTGGGTACGAACCATCTATGCCCTCAACCTCTTGTTTGATATTTTCTAGAATAAGTGCAGCATTAGTCGGGCTATGGATATTCTGCCCATCATATAGCAACCTTGCTTCACCAACTTTTGACGGTGATTTTTCTCGGTGAGGCGACAGGCTCGAACCCGGGTGTCTTTTCCTGCATAAAATACGCCATTAACTGATAAAATAATGGGTTTTAATGTAGATAATCAGAGCTGATAAATTTTAATCACCGAACTCCAAAAACCATCCTAAAAAGCATGTCCAGCAGAATCCAAAAACGAACAAAACCATAAAAGAATAAGATCAAAATTCGTCATTGATTAAATTTATAACCTTGAAAGCCTAACATCCTAAAGAATCAAGCTTTACCCACAAATTTCTTTTTTTTTTTTTTTTAGAAATTAAAATTTGTTCAATTCTCATTAAGAGACTCGCATTTCAGACTGAACAATGCAATAGAAACCAGGAAATTCAATTTAACTAAAAGCCATTAATTGAAAAGAAAGAAGTAAACAAATTTAAGTTTTTTTTTTTTAATTTTTTGAGGCGTACCCGTAACGGCGAAATTGCTCTCTGATTGTGAGATCTTCAGGGTCGAAGTACTTAGGAGAAGCGTCCATTTCGACGTCCATATCCGATGATAATGAAAGAAATTTAGGACTGACAAACCCCAAATCTCAGAAACTCAGAATTTGCAGAAGCTTAAACCCTAGGAGCTTCAAGCGCGGGAAGCTCAACTTAGACGAAGAAGAAGAGGAAGAGCCATGGAAGTGGAAGACTGTAATACTCTGCCCACTAGGGACGAAACGCACCGTTTATAGGCTTTGAGTTTACAATGATGTAAAACGACACGCGTTCGGGGCATTTTATTGCCTATTATTTATTTAATGGGATTACACCTATTTAATAACATTTTTTACGAAATTATATGAGATAAATGAAGAAGTTGTAGATATAATCTATTAGTAATTTTACATTTAATTTTAATTTTATATAAGGTGTATAATTTAAATCATCACCCCTAATTTAAAAAAAAAATAGAAGTAGATGGTAGATTTTAAAGTTTTAAAATAGTAGTAAATAGAAAATTTAATAAGTAAATAACAAATTTTTTTTAGTAAATTTTCTATTTACCTAAAAATTTAGCTATTCTTATTAATTATTCCAAATATTTAAAAAGAATTTATTTACTTCAATTATTTAAATGTTGTTTACTTCTTTTTTAAAAAAATAAGTAAAACAATCAATCTAATCTAAATCTATCTTTTTCTTTTTTTTTAAATCTAGACTATCTCTCATTTGATTCAGCACTAATGATAACAATTGTGAATTGAGAATAAGATACGGAAAAATATTTTATTAATAGAGTTTTATTTTAAATTATTAATTAAATTTTATCAAATCCTGTTAATTTTGAAATTTTTTATTTGGTGTGATTTTAAGTAAATTTAATGTCCGAAAATAAATATTATCCATAAGGTATTAAGAAAAACATAACAAGATTTATGTATATTTATTTATCAATGATAAAATAGGAGGAGGGATCACAATGTCTTTTCCTTACTAGGTCTGGTGGCGAGGTTAAAAAATTTCTTCAATACAGATACTATAAAAAAACAATTGATAAGAAATGATTTTAGACAAACATAATTATAAATTTTAATTATTAAGTGGGAGCACGAATAAAATTCTTCTCATTACGATGGGTACAAGTGAAATGTTTTAAAAAAATTTACAATTAAGTAGAAACACAAGTAGAATATTTCTCATAATACTAAGGCATAACCAAAATTTTTTTAAGAAATTTAAATCAAAAATTTGAAACAACTACATGTCGCTTCGCCACTAATTAGGTCCTATTATGGTTTGCTTTTGATCAACCATAATTCTCATTTCAAGATATCAGGGGTAAATGTCATTCTTTTTCTCGAGTGTTAGAATAATGACAAAAGTTTCATATAGGAGATTCAACGGCAACAATCTCACTCTAAAGTTCTTAGGCACTGAAGAAATTATGCGCATTTACAGCCACTTGGGGAGACATGGAAGGCAAAGTGGAAAAATTATTAATGAAAAAGTGCTTGGTTAGCAGCATTTCTCATTTCACAAGTTTAACACTATGGCATGGCCCTGCAAAATTTGAAACTGTTCGGTATGCGCAGTGAGGAGCTCTCCACCGCTTCTCAGCTGCTGAGCGTGGTAGTTTCCTCAGCATTGGCCTGCGGCATAAGCAAGCATCTCCAGCCAAACTTAACTCACCATTTCCCATTTCTTACCTCTATCCGATAGAGTTCGCAATTGCGATGCGAGACTGCACGCCTAGAACAGCACGGATTTGCTTCTGTCCCCTTTCACTTTAACCGGTGGAACTGCGGTGTTAACCTTCAGCAGCATGTTGCAGGCTTGGGGTATTTCCAACTGATCAAATATCAGTTCTCTCAGGTCAATGGACAAGTGCTTATACTCCGTATAACGAGGCAAAGGAGCTTCTGGATTCCATAAGCAAATGTGGATTTGTGGACTTGAAGGTAAAAGCTCAATGCATTGAACTGCGCCACAGAGTTAAACCACCTAGGATGTTTAGGGAGCTGCAAACAAGTGATGGCTTGATGGATTGAGGTGTTTGTATTCTTGCTCAACCAAAGATCAGATCAGTGGGATGAGATTACCACAAATTGCATATACCTCTAAAAGTATAGCAACACACAACAGTGGATATGTGATGACCAAATTGACGTTTGAGTGTTTATGATCAGCCGAGGAGAAGAAAACCAAGACAACACAGGTACAATCAAAACTGATGAACCGGAGAACAAATCCTTGGAGTGAATATATCATTGTTGCTTTAGTATTATCACAACAATCAAGTGAAAGATGAAACAGAGAAGAAGAACAGGGGAAACGGAAATGAAGAGAAAGAGTTGTATTGAATCTCTCATCTAGGAGAGGTAAAAAAAGTATTACAGAATATATAATCTAGTCTATAACTAAAGCTGTTACAACCAATTAAGTTACATTAACAAACTCAACTAATGAATGAATGACACGTGTTCTATTGCTAAACTAATTAACAACTCTTAATACTCTCCCTCAAGATGGACTATGTATATTCTTAACAGTCATCTTGGATAAAAGAGGAAACAAGGTAGCAGACAGTAGAGCCTTGGTGAAAACGTCCGCCAATTGTAGCTGAGAACGAGTAGGAAGAAGTGTGATGAAGCTGTCAGTAACTTTGTCTCTAATAAAATGACAATCGATTTTGATATGTTTGGTACGCTCATGAAATGCTGGGTTGGAGGCTATGTGAATAGTAACTTGATTCTTACAAAACAAAAGAGCTGGCAAGTCAATGTCAACCTGGAAATCTTTTAACAGCTACTTTATCCATAGAAGCTCACTAGTGGTAGCTGCTAAGGCTCTATACTTGACTTTGGTAGAGGACTAAGATATGGTTGATTATTTCTTTGACTTCTAAGAGATGAGAGAATCTCCCAAAAATATGCAAAAACTAGTAACTGATTTTCTTGAATCAACATAGGCAGCCTAATCCGCATCTAAGAAGGCTTGTAGTTATAATGAAGAAGAAGCAGGAAAGAGGATATCTTGTCCTGGTGTAGACTTAAGATATCTCAGCAAATGATGGACTACTTGTAAGTGTGGCTGTCGAGGTTGAGTGAGAAATTGGCTCAATTTATGTACTGCAATTGTGATGTTAGGGTGAGATAAAGTAAAATACAAAAGTCTCCCAGCTAATCATCGATATTGAGAGCTATCATAGTAAATCACCCTCTGAAGCATTCAACGAAAGTTTGGGATCCATTGGTATAGTGGCTGGTTTGGAAGCCAGGAAGCTTGTATCTTCAAGTAACTACAAGGTATAATGCCTCTAAGACAACACTATACCTGATGATGAACGAGCAATTTCCAAGCTGAGAAAGTACTTGAGAGCACCAAGATCTTTGAGGTTAAATTGGCTGTGAAAAAATTTCTTCAAATCATCTAGAACCTGTGAGGATGGTCCTGTAATAACTATATCATCAACATAAACCAACAAGACAATGAAAGAAGCACCATTACTCTTAGTGAACAATGAATAATCAGCTTTGGATTGCGTGAAACCAAAGCGAAGTAGGGTATTTGAGAACTTGGAATACCATTGTCTAGAATCTTGGCATAGACCATATATAGATTTGTGCAACTTGCATACTAGTTTATTTGGTGAAGCATGATTCTCCCCCTGACTTTAATATTCCAAAGGCAAGTCCATATAGACTTCCTCAAAAAGATCACCATTTAGAAAAGTATTGTTGACATCTAATTAAAAAAGAGGCCAACGTTGACTGGCTACAAGTGCAAGTAGCATTTTAACAGTGATGAGTTTAGCAACAGGTGAGAATGTCTTAAAAAAATCCACCCTTTCTTATTGAGTATACCCTTTGACAACAAGTCTGGTTTTATAACGCTCAATAGATCTATCCTAGCAATACTTGATCTTATAAATCCATCGACAGCCAATAGAATGTTTGTCATTGGGTAAGGGAACCATAGTCCATGTATTATTTGCCTCAATAGCATCAATTTCAGCTTTCATTGCTTCTCTCCAGTGAGGAAAAGAAATAGCTTGATGAAAAAACTAAGGCTCATAGTTGGAGGAGACACTCATGACAAAATGTCTGTGGGAGGATGATAAAGAATCATAGGAAATGACTTTGGATAACAGGTATAGGTTGCTGTTTGCGGGCATTGGTGAGTTAGTTATGAGGCTATAATGAAAGTCCCGTAGGTAAGAAGGTGGTTTCATAGTTCTTGTTGATTTCTTGATTAGTAAGTTTGTGATGGGTGGGGCGATTGTTTGTGAGGCTGATGAAATTGTTGGTTGTTTTGGTTGGTGATGGTTTTATGTTTCAAGAATCATATCTCGGATTAGTCGTGGTATAACTAGATCAGGGAAAGGATCTGTTATATTGTTTTCAACAACTACTTAGTGAAACAGAAAAACTTCCTCATGGAAAACAACATCCCGAGAGACAAAAATTTGTTTGGACTGTACATCATATAATCGATAACCTTTCATACCAGGTAAGAAACCAATGAACACATAAAGTCTTGCCCGAGGTTCAAATTTGGTACGATGTGTAGGGAGTGTGGAAGCAAAAGCAAGGAAGCCAAACACTTGAAATGTAGAGTAATCAACACTTTTCTTGTAAAGTAACTGATAAGAGGAATTGTTACTGAGTAAAGGGGAAGGCAACCTGTTAATTAGAAAGGTAGTAGTGAGTATGCAATCAATCCAAAACTGAAGAGGAATTCTTGATTGAAAATAAAGTGCTCTAGCCATATTCAAAAGATGTTAATGCTTGCGTTCCACCGTCAAATTTTGTTGAGGGCGGTTTACACAAGAAAATTGATGTAAAACCTTTTGCTCACCAAAAAAATTAGTAAAAGCTAGTTCCTTAGCATTGTCAGTTCGAAAACTCTTGATCTTAGAATTGAATTGAGTCTGGATCATGGAAAAAAATCTTGGAATTATAGTAACAGCTTCTAATTTATTTTTCATTAGAAACAGCCGAGTAAATCTTGTACAATCATCAACAAGAGTAAGAAAAAATTTGTGACCGGAGTGACTAGTTACATGATAGGGACCCTAAATGTCACAATGCACCAAGTCAAAAGGCTATGAGGACATGTGATTATTACAGATAAATGGCAATCTCCGTTGCTTTGCTAACGGACAAATGTAGCATAAACTTGGCTGGTTACACTTTGACAAGTCACTGGGTAATTGATGCTTTACAGTGCCAAAAATTTTGGTTGATAGATGCCCAAATCTGTTGTGCCATAATTGAGCAGATATAATATTGACCAGGGCAAGTGATTGTTGATCCATTACCTTCTGAGAGGAACCTGCAAAATGATTAGTAAAAAGATTGTTTGCATGTAAAACATAGAGATCTTCCACTTTGTTACCTTGCCAATCGTCATCTGCTGATTGAGATCTTGAACCAAAAAGTGATCAGGAAAAAAAAAGGCAATTTGAGAGTTTGTTGCTATGGCACTAACTGATATCAAGTTGAACCGAAAGTGAGGAACATAAAGTACATATTTAAGAACTAGTTGAGATGTTAACTTCACATTGCCCATTAAGTTCATAGGAACACAAGTGATATCAGGCAAAGTGACAGTAGTGTTGAAAACAGGATACAACGATTCAAAAACAGCTTCATCAAAACAAATATGTCTAGATGCACCAGAATTAACTATCCATAATTTTGCTGAGGACAGATTAGGATTCAATGAAACTGACATGCATATACCTGTCAAAAAAGAGGTAAACGAAGGATCTTGTTGGTCATTTGTCTTGAAGGGTGAGGACAAATAAGTAGACAGCATGGACATCAGCTATTGATACTGATTTATGTTGAGATTACGAAGAAAAGTCCCAACACCTTTTTCATCTTGACCTCCATTTTCAAAAGAAGCAGGTTGAGCTGAGATCTGGTTAACAGTAGCAGATTGAGGCTTAGATCGTGGCTTGTATCTGGGAGGATAGCCATGTAGTTTGTAACACTTGTCCACGATGTGACCATGGATGTTGCAGTGTGTACACAGTGGTTTGTCCTTCTTCTACCCTTTGTTACTTCCCATATTACCTGAATTCCCATCATTCTTGGCTTTAGTAGCAAAAGCCATAGCATTTGAAGGATCTATACATACAGACTATTCAGCAGTAATCTTCCTTTGATTTTTTTCTTGAGAAACAAATGAAAATACTTTATTAACTGGAGGAAGCGAATCAAGAAGCAGAAGTTGATCTTGGATTTGAGCAAATGAATCATTCAATCCCATCAAGAAGGACATAACATACTCCATTTGAAAGTAATATCTGAGTTCCTTGACACCACCACACGAGCACTTGCGGCAAGAACAAAAAGGTCGAAAATTGTTCAATTCCTCCCAAATAGCTTTCAATTTTGTGAAGTAGACTCCAACAGAATGCTGATCTTGACGGAGATTGATCAACTCATG
The DNA here is from genome assembly GCA_035233585.1 of Antiaris toxicaria. NCBI lineage: Eukaryota > Viridiplantae > Streptophyta > Magnoliopsida > Rosales > Moraceae > Antiaris > Antiaris toxicaria. Next base: position 108,713,723 of record CP141154.1, on the reverse strand, counting down.
CCATAACTATAAGTTTATAGGGCCATTGCTCTATTGGAACCTATCCTTGAGGTCCAACCAAATCTCATGAGTAGAGTCCGTGAAAATAACGCTAGCTAAAATTTCTCGAGACACCGAATTCAAGATCCATGAGATAACCATATTATTGTTGCAAATCTAAGAAGATAGAAGATCTGGATCCATGGGTTTAGCTATGGAGCCATCAACGAAGCTGAGTTTGTTTTTGACAGACAAGGCAATCATCATGGCTCCGTTCCAGGAGGCATAGTTATCTCCGGTAAGCTGTTGTGAGACCAAAATCAGACTTGGACTGTCTGAATGGTGCAGAAAATAGGGGCTGAGAGAGTCATCAATGGCGGACTTGCCCAATGACGAAGAAGAAATTGTAGATCCAGGCGACGCCATGGATGAACGATGAAGAAGCTCAGATTATCTGAATATTAGGCAAGAACAACAAAGATAGCAAATCATAGAAGTGCGAAGCAAGAAGAAATCTCTGATACCATATCACAACAATCAAGTAAAAGATGAAACAGAGAAAAAGAATAAGGGAAACGGAAATGAAGAGAGATAGTTGTATTGAATCTCTCATCTAAGAGAGGTAAAAAATGTATTACAGAATATATAATCTAGTTTACAACTAAAAACTGTTACAACCAATTAAGTTACATTAACAAACTCAATTAATGAATGAATGACACGTGTTCTATTGCTAAACTAATTAACAACTCTTAAGAAGTATGGAGCATGTCATAAACAAATCCCAGTTCAATCTCTATTAATTTGAAAGCTTTATTCCAGGAAATTTCTTCAAATAATGATCTATTCTTTTCCCTGGTCATCAAAACCTAGGATAAGTTCTATGAAAAGGCACTTGAAAAATTTTAACAAGTCATGTGCCATGACCAATTCTGCGGCATCACTAACAGAGCTATCTGTGATGCCGGAGGGATTCATGGGGACCTGAGCCTCGATCAACTCATGAGCTGTGACATTGAATCCCTCAAACTATTTCAGAGTGCATTTCTGCATAAACTTGGAATAGTTCGGGCCTGGATCGGCAGGCGTGAGCATGAAGTCTCTGAAATTCTTATTGCTTGCTGACCCGAAAAGTCAAGTTCTCTCTCCATACTTGAAAATTTTTGCAACAAACATCGGAATGGACAAGACAGAGAGTCTTGAGCCCGTCCAAGCCATGAGGAAGCTGTATAAAGCCACTCCTGTTTGTACTCCCAAACCAAGCAAGTGCCTTAACCACAACTCATTGTCTTTTAAGGAACAAGCTATGATGGTGTCTGTGTTGAATAAAGTGCATGAGGAAGCTAAAATGGGAATATAAAATAATTTATATATATAAAAGAACTCAAAACATAATGAATTAACTTTTTGAGTTAAGTTTTGCTCCTAAAGTGTGTTGGACTAGTTTCATGTATTGTTTGTTCGTAACAAGTGGTATCTGAACTGATGATTCGTATTAATTAAGCGATCACTTTCAGTTATCAAGTTGCACGTTGCCTTCCATAGAGAGTTAGTGTTGCCCGCACTTAGTGCTGTTACAGTGTGGATAGTAGAGTATTTAGTGAATTTACATGGTTTCGACTCCTTTGCATGCTAGAATTGGCTCTCGTTTAGAGTGCGATGCTTGAATGTACTGGCTATAAGAAACTTTGGTATAAGGGGGAGCTCAACAAACACACAAATAAGGGGGAGATTGTTGAGAAAAGTACATGTGTATGTTATCCCACATGAAAAGTGAATATATTTATGGAATGACTTAAGACCTAATAGATTAATCTTTTAAGTTAAGTTGAACTCCTAAAGTATGTTGGGCCAGTTTTACATGTTTCTTTCAAACAAGAGTCTGGACCCCCCATGTGCAGCTGAAGAAATGGCACCCAAAGTGCGGTCAACTCAGCTTCAGTATCTATATAACCATCTTTGCCAACGCTGTCCATAACATCTCCAAGATTGTTGGAATTGCAATGATTAAGACCCGGTCAGGCATCAAATAGGCACACCACTACACAATTCTCACCCAAATCCTGCTCATGTATATCCTATGATCGCTATAGAAGATGAATACTATCTACAACACAAGGCTAACCAATACCATAACTCGCAGTTTCTAGTCTTTCCATGGTTTCCTCAACGCTGGCGGAAACAGCTCCATAACTCTTCTCCCCTTTATGTGTAACAAGCTGCCAAAAACTAAAAAAATCTTCTCTATAATAATTTGCTGAAGTCTAACTAGGTACGAAAACAGTATAGATAATGAAGAAAAACTTATGAACTACATTTGATGTGAGTATGAACTAAATCAATCTAGGAGGGAAGAATAGTAAAGCATGCAGTTTCCATCATGATTAATGCAATTTTTTTTTTTTTTTTTTTTGTCCTGGAAAGATTGATGCACATCTCTTAGGACTAAAAGTATTCAACAACAATTAGTAGGGTGAATACACGGGCAGATTAGCGACTTCAAATAAGGACGGAATGGGTTTTTTCGAAAGTTGATTGAGGAAGTATGAAACCATTAATCTTCCAAAAATTGGCAAGTAGTTTGCGGGCGGGGTGGCCTATGTTGCCTTATTGGGTAATTTCCAAAAAAAATTGTAACAAATATATAAAACAACAGAACTAAATAAATTTTTGAGATTAATTTTAAGATAAAATATAAAAAACATTTATCCACAAAAAAAAAATAATACATCAATGATCAATTAAGTGCAAGTTTATAAAATAAAAACAAAATAATGCATATAATTATTTAAAAAAAATCAGGCAACCAGGTCTGGTTGTCGAGAAAAAGCCCAAAGCACCCGCAACCCGCTTTGGCAGAAGGGTTGTGTAACGCCCACTAAGCTAACACGTCAAATATAAAATAATTCATATAACTTGTTTAGAAGACGCTGCTTTACTTGAATTTGTCTTAACTTAAATTTATCAAAATCTAAACCCAGCGAAAATAATATTTAGGCACTACTTCTATTAAATTGCTTAATTAAAAATATATACTCTTGATCAAATATCTATAGACAACAAAAGTAATACAAAACCATTCTATAGATCAAGAGCTTAATAGGTAGTCGTGGAACCTCGGACTTACATGCTCAGTTAGCTTGTAATTCTTACTCACTACTTGCCTGTATCAGAACTATAATAAACAAAAATTTAATAAATAAAAACATTCATGTTGAAAATACTTCAATTCAATTCAGAAACTTAATTTAATTATCATTGTACCATTCTCTTTATTAAAATGCTTCCATTTGGGCCTTTGGGATGATATTGGCCTCACAGCATCAATAGACCATTCTTTACTCGTAAGGCTTATCTTTTCTTAGAACCTCTTGTCCTCCAAGAATTCACCTAATTTTCAGTTGTCTACTAAAACTATAAGACCAAACACAATACTCTTATAAAATCTCAATTTGATACAATATCATTTCTTTATGAGAAACTTATTAAAAGATACTCATGCAATCAATTATGTTCATTAACATAAAATGGAATGTTAATTAAAAACATAATACCAATATATAATACACATATAATATTGTTCTTGCAAATAGTTGAGTGTTTTTACTTACGGTGACTCGCGATATATATTTACAGTTCATAATTTGCTGACAGCAGGCCTATAACATAAACACTAAATAGTTACCACTCTACATTAGATTTAAAATCATTTCAGAGATGGTAAAATTCAGCAAAACCGCGTTGGCCTAAAATTCAATATTTTATACCTATGTGAATGAACTCATGTCAGGCTATCACTGAACAGTACTTTTCTCCCATGTACATAAATACACAAATATAAAGATGTATATCAATTCGCAACATCTTATGCCAAAATCCATCAATAATAGGTAAAGCAAATTTAGGGAATGTTTAAATAATATATTATATTGGTATTGTATTTAAATATAATACATTAAATATAATATGCATACATTCAAATGTAATATTTATTTGAATAAAAAGTATTTGAATTATATTAAAATATAATATGAATGGTAAAAGTAGAGAAAAAAAAGGGAGAAAAAAAAAATATGTAATGTGATTGATAAAAGTAGTAAAAAAATGATAAATAGTGAATAATAATTATATTGGATTTAAATTATGATATAATTAGTATTTGAATGTAATATTTTTATATTTAGATAAAAATTATATAACATTTAAATATAAAATAGATGCCAAACGCACACTTAAACTCCTTTCTATACAAATAGCAACACATATGTGTATCTAATTATTTATATATATAAGCATACATACATAAACGTATCAATATTTTTTATAATACAAGCAATCTCAAATTTCTTGCATGTCAATCACTCAACTATAAGATAAATAGTTTTATACTAGCTATTCAATATGAACTCCTAGACCACGGATCTTTTATTAATGAAATAATAAGGAAATCTCAAATTTCTTGCATGTCAGTCACTCAACTTATAAGATAAAAAGTTTTTGGATCCGATTGGGGAGTTTTTGAGATTTTTTTTATTAAAAAAAAAGTAGTTTTAGAAAATGTATTTGAGAAAAAAACTGTTTGAAATAAAAAAAATATAAAATCTTAAAAAATTGTTCAAAAAAAATATCAATATGATTCTTGTTTCGATCGTCTCAAAATTTTATGTAATTAAAAAAAACATCTCATTTGGATTTGTATATGTAAAATTATTAATTTTTAAAATTTGAAATTTATGATAGAATTTTAAAGATATAAATAATAAATGTCATAATGAAATAAAAAAAAAGTACTAAAAAGTTATTTTGGAGACCAAAATTGGTCCCCGGCCCTTACGCTAGCTATTCCATATAAACTCCTGGACTAAGGATCTTCTATTAATGAAATAATAAGGAAATATATATAAATATATAAATGAATTAAAACTGATGGATAAGTTATATATTGATCTATTAGTGAGTATCATTTTTCAATCATGTAACAAATATCAGGTGGTTCTAACAAATTGCATGGTTGGCAACAAAGTTAATGACAATTAATAAATATTAAACTTAGAGAATTCATTAAACTCAATTTTGAATGGATAACTTATTCTTAACCTGCTGACTTAAAATTTATAATTTTTTTATTTAAACAAAATATAAACTAAAAATTCAATCCTTTTTTATGAATCTCATTCTTATGGATTAAATTTTTGTCAAAAAAATGTTAAAGTAGCTTAATAGCCTCGCGATCCTACATATCAATAAGAACAAACGAAAATGGAAAAACCATTAACGTAAAAAAGCAAAAAATTGAAAATTAAAATAGTCCAATTTCTGTGTGCATAAACACACGGTATTATGTGCAGAAACAAAAAAACTGAATATCAAAATAAGTTACTAATTAGATTTCTATGTACATATATAAGAACACTATATTGACTGCATTGGGAAAAAAATTAGTATAATATAGAATTCTTTAATAAAATTCTTTAATAAAATTCTTTAATAAAATTCTACGGTCCACGTATATTTAATAAACCAGGTTTCTATTAACAAATGTGCTGAAGGACCTCATTTAACTTAATCCAAAAAATTAAAAAACTCTAATAAGGCCTTCTTTTTACAGTTTTGCACTCGTATTATGTTTAAACGTAATGTAATTTTCATCTAAATACAAAAATTTTATGTTCAAATACAATACTTTTTAATAATACCTCAAATACATTTACTATTTTTGAATATTATAAAAATAAAAATTTTTTCATTCACATCATATTCTCTCTCTATCTCACTTTTTCTATCTGCTTTTATCAATCACATCAACTTTTAACTCTAAAATACAATTCAAATTTTTTTTTCTAAATACACATTACATTCAAATGTAAAGTAAATGCTTTTCATTCAAATACAAAATGCATTCAGTAAAATATAATTTTTTAACCAATTACATCAACTTTTAACTCTAAAATATAATTCAAATATTTTTTTTAAATACATATTACATTCAAATACAAAGTAAATGCTTCTCATTTAAATACAAAATGCATTCAATGTGTTGCGTTCAAATGCAATGCGAACGCAACACATTTAGAAAACATTTACCAAACACCCATAAATTCTTAGAAAACATAAAAGAAAAATAAATGTGCCGAAGGACCTTATTTTACTAAATTAAAAAAAATTAAACTCGTGATTAAAATTCTTCTAAATAAAACTCTATAGCTACTATAAGAACTAAACTAGTTGGCTGTCATTATAAAAACTAAATTTATAGAGGGAGAGTTAATTAGCAAAAATTGTTAGCTAAATGATGTACATGACTAGAACAGTTACCCTTGATAAAAGTAAATGTCTTGTGCAGGGAAATGAAATAATATTTTGGTAAGAAATCTAAAGCATCGTAGTTGTTTTACCATAAAACTCCTTTATTTTCGAAACCAAGTTTGTTTTAGGCTACTTATCAAGTGTTGATAGAGTTAAACGTTGGCTTAGTTTTTGTGCAGAAGAAAAGATATGTTCTTCTTTAGGCTCCTTGTAAGTTTTAATTTCTTTATGTGCATATGAAAATGTGTGTTTTTATATATATTATAAAGCATGGAAAGATATATTGTATACAGGATTTGGGCCTACACTGCAAAGTGAATGAATGATTTACGAAAGCTTCCTTATCGACAAGTCCTCTCATAGTCACAATCACCAAACAATTTACAAACATCTCAAATACAAGTTGGAGAGGCCTCAAACATGCAGCTCACATTCACAGGGTGATTCCAATAAGAAAGAAGAAAGCTACTTGTGGCTAGCCCATTAATACAGGCAAAATATAATTCGTGGAAGAATTCCGAGAGTTATATTATGACTAGGACTCCAGAGAGCAAGGATCAAGTTTTTCTAGTTTAACTGGATACGCCAGACCATGGCCGTTACCTTCTGAGGTTGTGGGTTTTGAATATTATGAAGCTGAACTGGAGAGTTGGTTGTTAGACAACGAATTCAAGAACAAAGTGATATAATTGGTCGGTGTGGGAGATGTTGGCAAAACCACCCCGGCTGAGGTGGTCTATAACAGGCCTCCGGTTACCGGAAACTTTGGTGCCGAGCTTGGGTTACGGTGTCTCGGTCATTCAGACCAAGGTATCTGCTGCGTAAGATAAAAAAATAGTTTCAACAGGCAGTGATGACAGGTTCGGCTGTCGAAAGGCGCAATGATTCGTTACAACATTTGGAAGAAGAAAGGTACATGGTTGTGTTTGATGATGTCTGGGATGTGAACTTCTTCGAAGGCATAAAGAAAGCTTTGCCAGAAAGCAAACGAGGCTGCACAATCGTGATCCCAACGCGTGTTACTGAGATTCTCGACGTTTCATGGCCACCATCCTTCTTCGTTCGCGTCGGGGAGCTGCAACTTCTGGTTCCAGAAGTGGCCATGAAACTGTTTCACAAGAATGTGTTTCTTGAATTATGGAACGAATCGTTTAAGGGAATCATTGAGAGATGTGGGGGATTGCCACTTTCTCTTGTTGTCGCTGGTGAAGTTTTATCAGATATGGACAAAAAGCTTGACAGCAGATGGGAATGAAGTCAACAGGTTCCTTGCTAACTTTCACTCAATGTTAAACTCCTAGAGGTTGAAAATTGACCCAAGAGACCTTTAATTCTTGCCTCAAACAAAACTTAGGAAAACCAGAAAACTAACTAAATCAAGAAAAACAACAGATTATTGAGATTTGAATCAAGACGATCCTTCTATATCATCAAGCAAGAGGATAAATTTCCATTAGTCAAGAACAATACGCAGAGATTACAAAGTTCCCGATTCCCTTTTACAGAAGACGAACTTCTCTCTATCTCTCTCAACTCACTGCCCTCACTACTGTGTTTTTACCCAAGAAAGAATGGCTCTCTTCGTTGAATGAATAAAAGAATTATACAATAGACTATAAGACCTAATCTAAGGCTCATAACTATATAAAATAAAGTTTTTTGACCACTTTTTTATTGTATAAAAATTGACTTTTCCTTAAGAATTTTAGTTTTATTTATTTATTTTGATTTATTTTGTTTTGTGTATTTCAATTTAGATTATTTATAAATTTCGTGAAGTCTTTATTTAATTTTGCTTTATTTTATCTTATCTTTTTCTAATAATATATTAAATAAATTTAAAATTAAATATTTTCAATAAGTTTACTTATAGTATTTTATTTTAGAAATATCTAATTTCAGCACTTTATTTTTCTGTAATATCAAATTGAGGAAGTGGGTCCCACCGGACATCACTATTCATGTTATGAAGTTATGAAAATCAAGTTTATTATATACCCTATAGCACTAGATCTTTCCTAATTACATGCACCGTTATAGCTAATAAAGTATTGTAGCCAGTTTGAAAATATACACTAAATACTGTTGTACTGTACCAAAGTATGCGCTGACTACTACAGCTAATGTAACAAGTGTACGCCGACTACTGTAACTACCATATCAAGTACTGTAGCACTGTAAGAAGTTTGAAAATTTTATGTTGTATGTGCACATAATACTGTAGTGAGTTTGAAAAGTTATGTTGTGTGTACTCCAATTACTGTAATAAATTTGAAAAGTTTATGTGGAGATTATGTGGAATGGTGTAAATTTGCACTTATAAAAGAGCATTTTGGGGGAGGCTTGAAAAGAAGGGAAAGATATACTCTTTTTCTCTCATTTTTATCTTGATTTTATTCTCATATTTTCTCTTTAGAATTTTGTGAGAATTAATTACAAATTAGGCTAGAGTTCTTGAATAAGACTAGAGATGATCCTATATGTGTAGTGAGCTTATTTGGGTTTTGATCTCTCTAATAGTTTGTAAGTTTTATATATTTGAATAAATAATTTTTTTCATCTTATTTATTTCTTATGTGAATATATTTTGTTGTCATCTTTTATATAAATCTAGTCAAGTTCTTTATATGTGATTGTTGCATAATACAATATGTTAATAGATATTTTTTTATGAGTAGTCTTTTATTACAATATCATCAGAGGCATATTTCTCATGAGAATTTTATTTACTCGAATACATATTAATACACAAGTTCTTTAAATGTTATCTTCCGATTGATTATTTGGGATGCAAAACTTTTAATTAAGTCAATTTATAAATCAAAATCCAAATAAGTGAACGAAGCATATAAGGGATTTTCAATGTCTTACCACTTTTAATCAATAAATTTTTCCTGTTTTAAATTGCATTTTCTTCTAATTTAATTGCTCTAAAATCACAAAAATATTTATTTCTTTTCTTTGTTTGATTGCGTATTTCTCTAATACTTTTGTTCCACTAATCTCTTTTATTTATTTTTATCACCTCCTCGTGGAATCAACCGTCCTAGTTATGCTATAATTGACCGTTTTATTTTGTCACAATTTAAGCATAATCACAAGCTTACAAAATTGCCCTTTACAAAATATTCACTTAAAACTATTTAAAACCTCTTTCTTGACAACCAGGTGGCATTCCTTAAATTGATTAAAGAACCATTGATTGAGACACATCAATAACTTTGACTAATGACCGAGTTAAATCATCATAATTTTCCACCTTAACTCTGTATTAATAATCATCTTTTTGCTCTTTTCATGTTCCATAAGGACTTAACCACTCACCACATAAATCTTTTCAATACAATATTTAAACTTACTGCTTGTAAGTGACTTTGTGAACATGTTTGTTGGATTTTCTTTAATAGCTATTTTCTCCATTTTCACTAAACAACTTGCAACCACATCTCTAACAAAATGTAACATCAATGTGTTTTGACCTGTCATGAAACACTTGATTCTTGGTTAAGTGAATAATGCTTTGATTATCATAATAAATTGTTACAAAAGGTTATGTCAATCCCGACTAGCCCTCGAAGCCAAATCGCTTCCTTAATAGCCTCAGTGGCTACTATGTATTCTACTTCAGTGGTTAAAAGAGCTACAAAAGACTGTAATCTAGACTTCCAACTAACTGAGCCTCCATAAACCGTGAATACAAAACCTATCAAGGACTTTCTAGTATCCATATTTCTAGCAAAATCAGCATCAACATAACCTGTCATAGCATCAGAATCTTCTTGACTCCCTCCAAAGCTCAAATTCAAATCCAAAGATCCTCTAATGTATCTGGGAATCCACTTTAGTGCTTGCCATTATGCCTTTCCAGGGTTAGCCATGAACCACACTAATTGCATGTGCCAAATCTGGCCTAGTGCAGATCATTGCATACATAATACTCCCTACCACATCTGCATAAGGCACCTTGCTCATAGATGAAGTCTCTTCATCAGTCTTTGGAGCTTGCTTAACTAATAACTTGAAGTGTTGTGCCAAAAGAGTTATTACTGCCTTTGCACTTCACATTTTAAACTTCTAAAGAACCCTTTCCAAGTAGCTCTTCTATGACATAAACAGCTTCTTTTTACTACTGTTTCTCTGATGTCCAAGGCCAAAATTCTCTTGGCACTTCCAAGGTCTTTCATCTCAAATTCCTTCTTGAATTGTTCTTTAACCTTGTTGATCTCACTACTATTCTTGTAAGCAATTAGCATATCATCAATATAGAGTAATAGGTACAAGTGCACACTATTCTCTAGAATCTTGTAGTAAACACAACTATCAAAGTTGCATATTTGAAATCCAATTTCAACATGAACTCATCGAACCTTTTATACCACTATCTTGGGGACTATTTAAGTCCATCCAGTGATTTCTTCAGCAAACAGACTTTCTCAACTCCGCCTTCAGCAAAGAAACCTACAGGCTGCTGCATATAAATTCTTTCATTGAGTTCCCTATGAAGGAAATTAGTCTTCACATCCATTTGTTCAAGATCTAGATCAAACTATGCTACTATGGACAAGAGAAATCTTGTAGAGGTGTGTTTGACAACTGGGGAGAATACTTCATTCTAATCAACTCCTTCCTTCTGTGTGAAACCCTTTGCCACTAATTTGGCTTTAAACCTTGCTAGCTTTACCCCTGGAATACCCTCCTTCCTCTTGTAGACCTATTTACATCACATAACTCTACAATTCTTTGGCCTGTCAACCATTTCCCATGTTTGATTCTTTTCTAGTGAGCTCAACTCCTTTATCATGGTTTGTTTCCATTGGTCTTTATGTTTACTGATCATTGCTTCATCGTAAGTCTAGGGCTTTTGATCAATAATTTCATTTACTACATTCAAGGCAAATGAAATTAGATCAGCATGCCTATATCTTTGTGGTGCTCTAACAACCCTTATCTGTCTATCTCTAGTAAGACTGTAGCTATGTAGATTAGTTTGTTAACTTTCTTCTTCCTCTGCATCTTTATAGGTGTCTTGAGTAATTGATGGAGTTGTAGCAGTCTCCACGTTCACTTCAAAAATATATGGCTAGTCATTTCCTGGATTAGCAACTTAATCTTTCTTTAACAGATTTCCCATTTCTTCCTCCTTGAAGATAACATCACGGCTGATTATGGATTTCTTGAAATCTGATTCCAAACACCAAAGTTTATACCTTTTGACTCCCTTTGGGTATCCCAAAATATGCATTTAATAGACCTTAGACCAAGTTTGCTCTGTCTAACATAGGCATATGCAATACACCCAAACACCTTTAGGTTGCTATAGTCTACAGCATGACTAGACAATGCCTCCTCTGAGGTTTTAAAGCCAAGTGCTATAGAAGGCCACCTATTGATCAAATTGCTTGCAATCATCACTGCTTCACCCCAAAAACTCTTAGGCAAACCAACTTTTGAAAGCATTACCCTGACCCTTTCCAAAATTATTCTGTTGAACCTTTCAACCAGTCCATTTTGTTGTGGTGTGCATTGTACTATCTTGTACCTTGCAATTTCCTCATCTCTGCACAATTTCTTGAATTGCTCAGAGAAATACTCCAAGCCATTGTCTGTTCTTATTTTCTTGATCTTTCTCCCAACTTGGTTTTCAGTGAGTGTTTTCCCTTCTTTGAATTTCTTAAATGCCTCATCCTTTGTCTTCAGCAAATACACCCATAGCTTCCTGGAAAAATCATCAGCAACAAATAAAAAGTACCTAGCACCTCCCTTTGACTCAACTCTAGATGGAACCCATAAGTTAGAGTGTATGTAATCAAGAGTATTTTTAGTGGTATATAAACATGTGTTAAATTTCACTCTATGTGCTTTTCCATATACACAATGTTCACAGAACTCTAAGCTTTCTAATTTATCCTTACAAAGTAGACCCTGCTTACTTAGCCCTATTAGGCCTTTTTCACTCACATAACCTAGTCTTATGTGCCATAGTTTAGTCTTACTCAGTTTGTTATCTACTGCAACAAAAACTGACCCTAAAACAATGCTTTGAACTAAAGAGTAAAGACCACTCTTAAAGACCCCTTTCGTGACAACTAAAGACCCTTTCACAATCTTCAATATACCCTTCTCACCCTTAAAAGAATAACCCTTCTGTCAAATATTCCTAAGGAAAGCAGGCTCCTTTTAAGTTTGGGAACATACTTGACCTCCTCAAGTACTCCTTCCACCTCATCATGCATTTTTAGCATGATTGTATCAACACTAGAGACCTTGCATGGCTTGTTGTTTAACAAAAAAACCATCCCATAATGTTTTTCCTTATAGAATTCAAACTAGCTCCTGTTTGGTGTCATATGGAAAGAGTAACCAAAGTCGAGTATTCACTCCTTTCTAGAATCTTCATTTGACACAGTGAGAACTTCAGCATTTTCATACCCATCATAGGCCACTACAGCATCTCCAGCTTCTTAAGGCTTTTATAGTCTGTTCTTTCTTTCAGGGTAATCTCTATTGAAATGGCCTTCTTTATGACACTGAAAGCATTTTTTCTTTGTTTTCTGTTATTAAGAATTGGATCTTGATCGATTCTTGGACTTGAAATCTCTCTTTTTAGGTCTACCTCTAACCGATAACCCTTCTGCTGCCTCTTCTCTACCATCAACCTTCTTCTTCAACTTTTTTGAAGCTAAGGCTGCCTACACTTCTTCCATAAATAGACTTTCTCGACCAAACATTATAGTGCCTACAAAGTGCTCATACGACTCTAGTAGTGAACTTAGCGGAATCATCGCCTAATCTATGTCATCGACTCTAACATCAATGTTTTCGAGATCCAAGATGATCTTATGGAAGTCATTGATATGATCAGATAGACTTTTCCCAGGTTGCATATGAAAGTGTGTAACTTTCTTTTCAATATCAACCAGTTGGCAAGAGACTTCGCCATGTAAAGATGTTTAAGCTTTATCCAAATTACAGCAGCTGTGCATTCCTTTGAGACCTTGCAAAGAACACGATCACCCATTTTCAAAATAATCGCACTGTGAGCCTTCTCCATGATCTCCTTCTTTTCCTTCTCCGTCAAGATACTCGGAAGAAAATTTTCTACACCCAAAGCCTCTTCAAGCCCCTATTGCACTAACAAAGCACTCATCTTTTACCTCCATAATCCAAAATCATTCATACTTGTAAACTTCTTAAGATCAAACTTCACAGTGCCCATCCCTTCCGCCAAGACTCTAATACCAATTGTTGAGATATTGACCTAAGAAACCTTTGATTCTTGCCTCAGACACAAAACTTAGGAAAACCAGAATATTTACTAAATCAGGAACCCAAATAGATAATTGAGATTTGAATCAAGACAATCCTTCTCTATCATCAAGCAAGAGGATAAATTTCCATTAGTCAAGAACAATACTTAGAGATTACGAAGTTCCCAAACCCTTTCATTTTGTCTTCTCTATCTCTCTCATCTCACTGCCCACACTTTGTGATTTTACCCAAGAAAGAATGGCTCTCTTCGTTGAATGAATAAAAGAATTGTACAACAGACTATAAGACCTAATCTATTTATGCAAGCTTACCAAATTGCCTTTTACAAAAAATTCACTCAGAACTATCTAAAACCTTTCTTTTGACAACCAGGTGGCATTCCTTGAATTGATAAAAAAACCATTGACTGAGACACATCAGCAACTTTGACTAATGACAGAGTTAAATCATCACACATTTTACTACCACGGTGTAGCTATCTGCCTCCCAAGGACTACTCAATAAGCTGTGCAAGATTGATTCGACAATGGGTAGCTGAAGGTTTTGTTGAGAGTGAAGAGATCGGAGATCACTACTTGACTGAGCTTTTGTGAGTCTAAGCTTGTTTCAAGTCTCACATACAGATCTTGTTTACGGGAAAGCTAGATGGTGTCGGGTTCACAATTTGATGCACAATGTTATCCATTCACCATCTACCAAGATGCTGGGTTTTCGTCCCAATATTGAGACTAATTACAAGTATCCATGGTTTGTGAAGAAGTTGGAGGGTGAAAATTTCACTGACTTGCACATTCGTCCTCGTTTTCCTTTCTGGATTGATGACGAGCCGGCCAAATGGTATGTGAATCACAAGCTCTTGAAAATGTTGGATTTCAAAGGCACTCGAGATTTAATTTGTGTTCCTGAAGAAGTGGGAACCTAATCTTTTTGACATACCTAAGCGTGAGAAATACAAAGGCATTGACACTCCCGAAGTCCATATATCAGCTGCAAAAGCTACAGATTTTGGATCTGAAATATTCCCTTGTTTCTGAGCTGCCAGCAGAGATAAGTATACTTAGCGAGCTGCAACATGTTCTAGCATATTATAATGGCAAAAGAAGAGATCACTACCATCTGAATGACATACAAGGCGTAAAGATAAGGGAGGCGTTCGGTCTTTCAAAGCTGTATCACATGGATGCAAACAGTAATGTTGGTCATGAAAGAGCTGAGAAAGTTTAGTCAATTGACCAAGTTAGGCGTCACGAAGCTGACAAGATAGGTTTTAAGAGCTCTCTGTTATTTACTCGAGACTATGTGCCAACTTGAAAACTTGCAGCTGTTTTCTGCAACTGCAGATGAGATTCTAGATTTATAATCACTCGGGTTTCTGTCACTTCTTCGGTGTCTCAGATTGGAGGGGCGTCTTGAGAAGTTGCCCCCACTACATCTCCCGCCTTCATACCCTTGTAAGACTAACTTTGCATTATTCAAAGTTAACAGAAGATCCACTAGAAGAAATTCAGTATTTTCCTTGATCCAACTCGAACTCTACAAGACATATGATGGTGAGTGATTACACTTCGAGAATAATGGATTTCAGAACATAAAGGTGCTAGCTCTAAGAGGCTTGCCCAAGTTAAATTCATTACTTTCTGGACGTTGCCTTTGCTTGAAGAGTTTGCAATTGGGAAAGCTCCTAAACTAAAGGAGGTCCCCTCCGGGATCAAACAGCTAAGAGCCCTTAAAATCCTTAAATTTTATGACATGCCAGATGATTTTGGACTTAGTATGGTGCCAAATGGAGGCCAGCACTACAATGTCGTTCAGCACATATCAGATGTCCGTTACTACAAGCATGACGGTGGAAAACGTTTCGACCTGTACCCTCTTTATTGATCCAACCATGTTAAAAGTGATGGTAGCTCAGTGAAGTTTAGTTTGAGATGAACTTCTGCAAAGTGGCCAAAAAAAGGAAAAAAAAAAAAAGGCCAGTTGAAATACAGTTTTCTTGCCTTGCCCCTTATTTTTAAGACGTCGGACCTTTTGTTAACTGCTCATTGTTCTGTTTTACGTTTCCTGTTTAATATTTTAGTAAGCTTTCTTTAAGCTATATTGCTGCATTGGCACTACATATAGGTGCTATTTAGTGCTTATATTCTGCTTTGGCCAATGCTGCAAATGGTTGTGTACCACACTGATCAGTAGATTTCTCCATTCAATATTCTGAGATCTAGTTTGAGATTGTTATGCTTTTGATAAAAGCACCATGCCTACTTAAAGCAAAAGGCCAAGCAAAAGTGAGAAACTACAAATTCAGACTTCACAAAATAACTTAAAAAGAGCATTGGTTTTGAGAAAAGTGCTTTTGGATATTCCAAAAGCAATCCTAAACTGGGCTTAAATCGTCTAAAATAGCTGTGTTGCCCTTTTATTGTTCTTCTTATTTTCGTTCAAGAGTTACAGAATTCGATGTGTTGGACCAATCTTGAAAACCAAATTTGTCGTAATATATTTTGTAGCTTCTATTATGCGTGTTTTTGCTGTTTTAGTGGTTACAAAATTACCAAAAAAAGCAAGAACAAAAAATAAAACAAAAACAAAAAAGAGAAGTTTGGGCCAAACAAAAGCCTATGGAAAGCATTTGAAGAGAAGGAATAAAATTACAACGATATAGATAGGAAAAGATAAATAACAACAAACTTGCAACCACATTTATAATTATTGTTTAGTAATAATTTTATATTTAATTCCACCGCACAACTTTAGAGAATAAAAAATTTGAAAAAAAAAACCAATGAAACTGGCAAATGTGATTGAAATATAAAATATCCAGCCAATCATGAACTTTAATAACATACCTCAAAAAAAAACTTAATAACAAAATTTGAATTTTAATATACATCAATAGGTCAAACCATTCAAATACAAATCAAGGGAAAAAAAATGAGCATGAAAATGACAGTTTGACTACTGCAAAATAAGAATCTTCAACAAAGTCTCTCAACTACTCTATAATTCATATCATCTAACCAAGTTGGTAGGAAGAACAAATTGGATATTTAAGAAAGAATAAATATATATATATATATATATCAAGTGGGACGACTAGTCTCTCACTCATCAATTACTGCAATTGGGATAAGAAAAAATTCCCAAAAAAAAAAAAATTCAGAGACTGCAGTTCTGGAGAAGATCATATGGATCCACAGGACGTAAAAACAAAAGTTTCAGTTGTGACAAAGAAGCTGCAAAATCTGCTTGATCAAGAAGTGCTGATTAATCCAACATCAAGACGCGAATTCAAAAGTGTTGTCGACTATCTCAACACGCAGTCGTGGATCGTAGACTGGGACAGCAAACGGAGGCTGTTATTACGTTTGACCCCTCAAGTTGAAGACCTCGCAGACACCTTCCTCGCTGAATCTAGAGGACCTTCAATGCAAAGAAAAAACGGCGTGTTCATGATCACCATGATCAAGAAGGCAATAACATTTCTGGGAAGCCCCAACTTTCTTGTGCATGAGATGAGAACCCTCATGGGTTCTTTCACTAACAACCCTCGTAATGGCTTGCAGAGGACTTCTTATTATGATGATATGATCAATTTTGTATCGAAGGAGGGCGGTCTTGAGAAAGGAGAAGCGACCAGAGTTGCGGAAATGCTCTGTTCCCACGAGCTTGGACAGTGGTTATGTGTAGTTCCGATTATGGGCATGGCAAGCTTTGAAAACAAAACTCTGGCGAGTGTTGTTTACGACAGAAAAGATGTTCGGAAGCGTTTCCAAGTTCGCGCTTGGGTTCGCGTGTCGAAAGAGTACAACGCGGGAGATATCTTAGTCGAGTTGAGCAGACAAGTCCCGGGGATTAATGAGGTTAAAGTTGAGGGGGATCTAGAGTATTACAATCAGGGGAAGAAGCTAAACGTGTTTCTGAAATCGAAAAGATATCTGATAGTTATCGACGATGTCTGGTCGACGAATACCTGGGACTGTTGGAAACTCGGACACGTCTTTCCTGACACAAAATCAGGCAGTAGAATCCTTGTAACAACATGTCATTATCGAAGTGGCAAAGCATGTGAGTTCATGGAATCGAGGATGCGGAAAACAGATAAGGCTAATTGATGAGGAGAGCTTCGCTAGCAGCTATCAAAACCTACAATCTCCAATGGAGAGATCTTGTTATCTATATGTGGGGCTGTTTCCAAAGGCATTTGAGATCCCCATTAGAAGATTGCAACAGCTTTGGATCGCGGAGGGACTGGTGGAATCGGATCCGCAATCTTCTGCTAAAACTCCGGAAGATGTGGCGTATGAATGTTTTAAAAATCTTGTCAATAGATATATGATAGAGGTGGCAAAGAGAAAGGTGGATGTACAGCCCAAGACGTGTCGGATTCCTGGTGTTTTGCATGATGTATTCTTGGCGAGAGCCAAGGATTATGGAATCTTTTCTGTCAAAAGGAACTCGGACTATATTGACAGGCTTGTCAATGCAGATAACAATGGTTATTTAAATTATCCTAACCAATGTTCGAATATACATTCTTATATATCTTTCAATACCCATAGACTTGATACGCCAGCTGGAGAAGTAGGCATGTTCATTGACAAGGTTACTGGCATGCGAGGATTCAGGGTTCTTAGAGTGCTCGATCTAGAGGGTGTTTACAAGCCTGTGATACCGGATTCGGTTAGAAAGCTTGTGAACTTGAGATATTTAGGCCTGAGATGGACTTTACTAGATTCGCTCACGGATTCAGTTGCTATGTACCTTGAGACTTTGGATGTGAAGCACACCAACATAACCATTTTGCAAGCTTCAGTTTGGAAGGCGAAGAACCTCAGACATCTCTACATGAACGAAGTTCGCTTCAATATGCCTGTAGACAAACGGCCCAGCGAGTCTCTAACCAGCTTGCAAACCGTGTGGGGGCTGTCCGTAGGCAAAAATAAAAGCCTTGTTGTGAATTGGCTGAGCCAGTTGACTGACCTCAGGAAATTGGGATTGACATGCCATCCAACAATAGTACAGGCAATAGCGGACGGGGTTTCGAAGCTCACAAATCTCCAATCCTTGAAGTTAAGATCAATCAAGGAATTTGGTGAGCCTTCATATCTCAAGCTGGCCAACATGAAGAAACACGACAAGGTCTCTGCCTTGTATTTGCTCGGAGATTTATCAAAAGCTGCCGATAAAGAACTTCAGCTCCTCACGCCAAACTTAAAAATCCTCACCTTGTCAGGCTCACAACTACCCGAAGAGTCGGTACGAATTCTCGGAGAACTACCTCAACTTAGCAACCTTCGGCTTTATGGCCGCTCTTATTCCGGTCAACAAATTTCATTTCTTCCCACCTACTTTCAAGAACTCCTTGTTCTGAAGTTGTGGAAGCTTGACGAACTCGAGGTTTGGAAAGTAGAGAAAGGAGCAATGCCTCGCCTACAAGAACTCGAGATCAGAAGTTGCCGAAATTTAAAATATGTACCGGGATTGGAGCACATAACAACCTTGAAAGATTTGACCTTAACAAATATGCCTGACGATTTTGTTCAAAAAGTTAAAGCAAGCATGATGAGCAAGGATTTATCCGTCACAGTTAGTGACTGGAAAATTTCCTCTACGAGGGTTAGTTTTCCTTGTCTATCTGTTGTCATCTAAAACGAAAAAAGCTCCACATGATTTATGGCCAAACTGGGGTTCATCATTCATTCTTTCTAGTCTGAATTTTAAGAGGTTTATGTAATAATATTTGTTTATGTATCTTTAATGTAGGTATAAATCGAAGCCAGCTTCTAGATGAATTGTAAACTCATAACTTTTTGTTCTAAAAATTGCGGTGATCATCGGTGTCCTGTTCCAAACCGGCCAAATTTGATGCCGATGGTCTGAGTCTATCACAGTGAAGTTGGTTCTCCTATAATCAATCGGCGGGGAACACGCCTAAGGACCATAACCTTCTGCCATTTCCTCCTGAGAATATCATGTTTGGACTTATTTTGATCTCGAAAGAAGCGGAAAAAATGGAGACAGAAAGGAAAAAAGGCTATATTGAACATGAAACATTTCTTCAGTTTTTATCTTACAATCTGTATATTTATATCAACCCTTTATAGATTGTTTTACATTCTGCTTTAAAAAGTTTTTAACTAATCTTCGAGTTAAAATTTAGTAAGGATTCCGCATCCATTGTTATTTGCAAGTGTTGAGTTGTGGTTGTTTTGAACATTAATCTAGATTTAAAGGACCTATCTTGCTTTGGAGGCTTAATTATTTTAGACTTATTAAGTTCTCCGTATGTAAAGATGGCTTAGTGCTCAAAAAATGAAAAATTAAAAAATTAAAAAAAAAAAAAGATGCCTTGGTAGTCACATCTTATCCACCAAAAACGTAACACGTGAACAAAACCAACATGCACGGTTGGTCATTATTTTGTTACCATTCATCAATCCACTTGCAAAGATACTTTATTCATTTGTTCTGTACAGAAGACTTTTACTTAGTTTATGTTAGCTTATAAAAAAATTAATTCACTTTTTAAAAAATTAGTTATAATTTTTATGGATTTAAAAAAAAAATACAAGTTAAATTAAACTAAACCTGAATTCTGAACATCAATAATAGATCTCTCAACCATCCATTAGTACACAATCTCTTGAATTATGGGGGAGAAAAAATAGACTTGAAAAGAAAAATCTCTAAGTGTTTTCTAATCCAAGTTTAACAAATGTTCATTCATTTCACTTACAATCATTTTCAATATTCGGACAAACTCATAGAATTTTTTTGAACTAATTAGCAAATATATTTACGAAGGCACCACCAATAGGAAAGTTTGAACTACGTGACATGTCAGAGTTACTGATATGCACATCAAGAAGAAGTGATAAAGGTGTTGTCTATTTCTACTCTTTTCTAGAATTCTCTAATGTAAAATGTACGTAAAATAAAAAATAAAAATATATTTATGTATATATAACAATAGAATGCTCTAGACTTAGACAAATCTAGAAGCCCTACAATCAATAATTAATGTGTTAATTATGAAGAAATGTCTAGGCTAACAAATTGTAAACATTTAGTGGATTAAGGAATTACACCACCGATATTTTGTGTTTATAAAAAACTAGTAGTTGATTGTAAAATAATACAGTGGAAAACAAACTTAATATACCAAGTTTTTCTCGTTATTTACATATTCACCTTCTTATAAAAACAGTCTTTTATCTTATCCCAATAACTTATCATTGTAATCTATCTTATTATCATAACCTATTATATCTACCATCACAACCTAAAAGTCTAAAACACTACTTTATTTTCAAACTAATAATCACAATTCCCTCTCATATAAAAACCGTGTACCACCAGTGCTTACCAATAGTCCAACACAAAACTTCACTTACTTTCAAACAAAAATCCTTCAGTACTGTAGGGAATTTTGAATTTTATGCCTTATAATGATGCCAGGCGTAGAATTAAGCAACGTCGCAACCACCAAACTCGCATAATTTTGAGCATTAGAAGATGTATATTGTATTAGTATGCTTGTTAGAGCTATCCATACTTGAGTTGGTCAAGACCGGCACCTAAGGAAAATTCTACCCACATTCAAGTTTCCAGAGTCAAGACACCGACGGTTTCCAAGTAAGAAATAGACCATTGAATGAAAGGGCAAAGGGAAAAGAAAAAAGTTTCACAAACTTTTCATGTGTGGAACATGAGTTCAACTAATTTGTTTCTATATGAATTATTCCTACCAAAACCAAAAAAGGAAAGAAATCAGAATAGACAAGAAGTAACGAAAGTAGTTGTATAATATGTTAAACAAAGAATTTGTTGCCTTTTAGCTGACTTAGTAAAGGTGACTAAAACAGAAAAAAAAAAATTTTTTCTAAGGGAAGACTAAAACAGATTTAAACACTCTAGTTTCCTTATAATTTAGGACACTAATTTAAGGGGTGTTTGGAAGGTGTTTTAAAGACAAATTTTAAACTTTTTTTGTATTTTTTTCACCCATAACTATTTTTTACTATTTATATTTTTAAAATTCTTTATTAAATTAAAATTTTAAAAATCTATAATTTTATATGTACAAGTTCAAATGAGATGATTTTTTTATATAAATTATAGAAAATTTTAAAAGAAACGAAATGAGATATATATTGATAATTTTTTTTTTGAATAAAGTTTTAACTTTTAAATTTTTATACTCCAAACAGCTTTTTTTCCTAAACACATTTTTCAAAATTCACTTTTCTCCGTTCTCTAAAACACATTTCAACAGCCTCAACAATCGGACCTAAAGCTGACTGGACTCAGATATATACATCGAAACAAAATATGTGTTTCATTACTGTTCTCTGAGAAAGACTATCTGGATTTTCCATCAAAATGATTCCCACAAGTAAGTTTTTTTGTTTTTTTTTTACCCTTGATTTCTACTATTTGTAGTTTTATCAGATCATGATTTGTGCCTGATTAAACTTCATTAATGTTAGTTTTTGGTAGCTTGGTATACATTAAGGGGAGGAGAGTCATGGAGCTCTTTTCCCCTAGCTTGAGGAAAATACAGAAGGACCGGGAACTACGCGTAACCATAGTACTTAGCCTCTTGCTGCAGATAGTTCTCGTCGTTTTCGGGAATCGTAGGAAATATATGAGCAATATTTGTGTCAGAATTGTTCTGTGGTGTTCCTACCTGATGGCTGACTAGGTAGCAACCATTGCTCTCGGGGCCATTTCCAACAGTCTCGTAGATGTTCTGGAAAATATTGGCCAAGGCGGTTCTCTTGATACCGACACCGGGCTAAAAGCATTTTGGGCACCGTTTCTTCTGCTGCACTTGGGGGGTCCAGACGCCATAACCGCTTATTCCATGGAAGACAATGAGCTGTGGTTAAGGCACTTACTTGGGTTAGGAGTACAAACCGGAGTGTCCTTGTACATCTTCCTCATGGCCTGGACGGGCTCAAGACTCTCCGTCTTGTCCATTCCGATTTTCTTTGCTGGAAATATCAAGTATGGGGAGAGAACTTGGGTTCTCAGATCGGCGAGCAACGAGAATTTCGTAGACTCCCTGCTCACTCCTGCTGACCCTGGCCCAACTGCCAAAAGTTCATGCAGGAGTACACCCTCAAACAGTATGAGGGATTCCAGGTCACAGCTGAAGAGGTGATCGAGGCTCAGGTTACTACAAATATCTCTGGCGTCGCAAATAAATCAATCGGTGATGCGGCCGAATTGCTCATTGCACACGACTTGTTGCAAGTTTTCAACGCCTTTTCATCGAGCTCATCCTTGGTTTTGACGACAGAGAAAAGAGTCGGTCTCTATTCGAGAGACTGTCCCTGGTTAAAGCTTACAAAGTGGTGGAGATTGAACTCGGGTTCGTGTACGACATGCTTTATACCAAAGCAACAGTGACATACTCACTCCGTGGATTTTGCCTCCGCTTTATCAGTTTTGCTTGTACTTGTGCCGTATTGGTTTTCTTCTCCCTTGCTTATCACGAACACTGGAATATTGATCTGATCATAACATATCTACTATTGATTGTTGCTCTAATTTTAGAGATTTACACAATGTTGTTGCTGATCTCCTCAGACTGGGCAGATCTTTGGCTGAGCAAGCATGCAAACGCCTTCGTCCGCCAAGTCATTGCCTGTCTACAGCTGCCTAAACACCCAAGGTGGTTAAATTCCACGGCACAGTTCAATGCTTTGAGCGTTTACTACCTCAAAGACAATCATAGACCATCGTTCCCTTATGGGATATTCCGGAAGCTTCTCTGTCTTGATACAGTGCTAGAAAACCAACAGTGCACAAAGCAAAAGAAAGTGTCCGATGATTTGAGGCAACTCATCTTTATGCATCTCAAAGCAAAATTTGAGCACGTGATAGCAGATCGAGTACTAATGTCACGTCAGATCACATCAGAATCATAAGTAAATGCCGAGGAGAGCGAGTACTAGAAAAGTACAATTGTGCTGATCATCTTAATTGGAGCGTCAAGGCCGACTTCAACTAAAGCATTCTGATATGGCACATTGCCACACATCTCTGTTACCACAACGATCACACCGAAATCTAAGACGACCGCACGAGAAAGTCATGTGAATTGAGCGAACAGATATCGCAGTAGATGTTATATCTCCTAGTGATGCGACCCTCCATGATGCCCGTTGGGATCGGGATGATGAGATTTCGAGACACTCAAGCCGAGTTCAGCAACTTCTTTGCAGAACACAAGTCTGTAGAAGACCGTAATAGTGCTAATCAATCAACAGGAAGCAAGTCCAAGTTGGAGAAATCACAATCCTTGTACATGATGCTCAAAGTGAACACGGCGGTTGCTCCTGTTCAAGTGAAAGGTGACAGAAGCAAATCGGTGCTGTTCGAGTCGTGTAGGCTTGCGCGGCAGCTGCGAGAGGCGGTGCCGGAGAAGCAACGGATGTGGGAGATGATGAGTGAGGTTTGGGTGGAGATGTTGTGCTATGCAGCCAGCCAGTGCAGAGGGAATCACCATGCTCAGCAGCTGAGAAGAGGTGGGGAGCTTCTGACTAGCGTCCGGCTTCTCATGGCTCATTTTGGTTTGACTGAGCAGTTCCCAGTATCTCTAGGCCACGCAAGAGTTAAACTTGTGCTTTATTGTTGAAAAGGCTGAACATTCAAACAACGACAAAGAAAAGATGACAACGACATAAAAGTATTGATAATTAAAACGACAAAACATTCAGACGGCAATAAATGGATATCTAGGAAAGAAATAAAAAAGTAAAAAATGGACGACAATAAAAGGAAAACGCACAAACGAAAGAAAAAGAATAACGACAGAGGGAAATACGGTGGAAAGAAAACTGAAATAGAGTGGAGACAATAAACGACAATAAACTTGAAAATGCCAAATGATCAAACGACACTAAGACGATAGGGAAAGGAAAGAGTCAGACTTTAAAACGACATTAAAAATGCAAAAAGCTGTAAAGGCCATCAGGCCAATAGAAATAAAATAAAAGAAGAATAAAAGAATATGAAAACAAAACATATAGGTAAATAACAGACGGCAAATGCTTATCGAAATAAAAAAATAAAAACAATGAATGAATAAATAACTTATCCACAAAATAATGAATTAATACACAAAATAATGAATTGATAACAGATGACAAAAAAGGAAAACAACAAACAACATAAAAATCAGAAATACCAACGACAATAAACTCTGGAACGTCGGTTATTATAACTAGTGAAAACAAAGAGAAATTAATTACAAATACCTGGCATTTTGTTTTTTTTAAGGATTACCTGGCGTATTTATAACCGTGGAACTGAAATATAAGGAATTTTTGAAAGGTTCTTAAAAGAACAAAACTATATAGCAATTAGTGTAATTTAAGCTATATAAAGCATATAGTAATTATATTTATGACCTAACTTTTTTCTTTTTTGAACTTTTAATGATGTGAGTCTTTACTCTCTATAAAATATTCTTAATTTTTTTTTAATTTCAAATTCACTGGTTATATTTTGTTTTAGTCTACAGTATTAAAATTTATTAGGTCGGTTATTTGAGTCACGACACAACAACATAATACAAAATTTACATGAAATTAGAGAGTTTTGAGTTTTTCTTAAATGAATTTAGTTCAAAAAAGGTCGACTCTATTAAACATAATTAAATAAAAAGTATAACTTATACAAACTTGCCAACCCGTAATTGATACAAAATAACCCATATAATAAATTAGTCATATATGGATTGACACAAACACGACTCATAAATTATCTATTTATAATCTATAATATATTTATATTGTTATATATATTATATGATATTTTACTATTTTTAATTTTGAATTTTCAAAATTTGAAAATAAAATATATCTTTTATTTTTTATATATATATTTTAAAATTTTTTAATTTAGAAAAGAAAATTTAAGTTTTGCTTTTGTTTATATGACCTGGATTTAAATTTATTTGCTTGCTTTAACTTGGTTGTTACTTGTATTGTAAACTTAATTTGGTTGTAGACTTTAACTTGGTTTTGTGTTTATCTTCTGTGAACTGAGTTTAAGTATAGCCTGATTGTAATTGAGTTAATTTAGTAGTTATAACTTGGTTATTGTCTAGGTATTTAATGAATTTTTTTGATAACAGGTTAGTTAGATTAGTAAATAACAAATTAATTAAATGGGTCAATAACAAATTGAACAACTCTTTTAGAACTCTTTTAGTAAGTGCATTTTACAAGTTGACACGACATATTTATAACCTATTTACATATTAAACGGGTCACAAACGTGTCGTGTCAACCTATAAAATCCACTTACTAAAAGAGTTATAAAAAGATTATTCAATCTGTTATTGATCTATTTAATTAATTTGTTATTGACCTATGTAATCAAACTTGTTGTACATACTCCAACAAAGGAAGCATGGGCTTCTTCGCATGCTTAAAGTATCTCTATTGCCCGATAAAATGATCTTCTCAGTATCGATATAAATGATCTTTCCCTGAACTACAGAAGATACTTTTTGACCAATAGCTACATAAACACATATTACATTTTGCCCTTGTTGATTGAGAATCGTATTTGTAACTACTATTTTACCCATAAACCAGAATAAAAGAGCTTGCCCCAGACATGAGTAAATATTTCGTAGTAGCCTCATTAGACTGTACATATTTCTTAGTATCGTCTGCTAATACACGGCCAATCAATGTTTGGATAAATATTCTTTTCGACATCATCCCATTTCGAACCCACTTCAAGTCAAGACGACGAATTAGCCAATCTTGGGGCAACCGCTTTCTTATGCTTATGTTTATTTCCGCTTAACTCTCTAACTCTTAATCTATCAAACTAAATCAACCATTAACGAGTAATCATAATATGGGTGGATTTGGTCAGGGAGATACAGAAATAGTACTTTAAGATCCATTATGTTCTATTCGATACGTGTAGGAGAAGAGACCAATTCGGTATTCTTAAAAAAAAAAAAAAAAGAAATCAAAACCAAGTCAAGATGATACGAATCGAATCTTTCTTCTTGCACTAAAGATCTTACCAACATAAATGTATCGTGTCGTGTTAACCCTTCTATTAATGGGTCATGTTTAGGTTTTTTTTTTTTAAACAATTATTAAATGAGTTATTTTCGTGTCAAGGATTATTATATCTATAAACAGGTCAAACACGACATGAACACAACCCGTCAATATGAATTGCCACCCCTAGAATTTATTCCTAAGTTTCAAATCTTAAAAACCTAGAATCTTCATGTCAAATTATTAAAAATAATTATTAAAAAAACATACTTGAATCTATAATGACAAATTAAAGAATAATGGAATCTTTCACGCCTATTTAGGGGACTAATTTTTGGTTTTCAAAACAACATTTTTAATACTTTTTTCCACATCACCATCACTTTTTATTATTTATATATCCAAAACACTATAATAAACTCCAAATTTTAATAGTCCATAACTTTGTGTATACAAATTCAAATGAGATTATTTTTTTTTAAATTACATAGAATTTCACGATGAACAAAATAAGATATCTCCAGAGCCCAATTAATAGATTACTTATCTGGCCTTATTAAATTAGATAGTCTATAATATAATTGTTAATTAATGTGTAAGCCCATAATAAGAAATTAAATAAAATCCCAACAATCTCCCACTTGGGCTGCATATGTTTCCAGAAACAATTATATTATATATAGTCTTGAATGTGCATTGAAAATTTATCTATTCTAAAATATATCTTTAGTTATAATCGGGTCCATCTACTATATTTGCATGGAATTAAAGCGACTTTCATTATAATTATTCATAACTAAACCCATCAACGATCACCATACTAATATATTTAATAACATAGATCGAGTATGGATACATGTATGGAAATTACATGCAATGTGATTTTAGACATACCTATTTCTAATTGCTCTAACTTTATTCTTTAGTAAGGTCAAGCACAAATAACAGTAAGAGTTTATAACTGAACCATATACTTTATTTTGTAGAAAAAAATACAAATTCCCACTAAATATGTATATCATCAAATCAAACAATACCTATATAAGCAGTAAGCTCATGAAAGATCTTGAGTGATAAACCCTTAGTAAACGGACCTACAATCATAGAGTTTGTCCTAATATATTCTATATTCACTTGACGACTCTGAATACTTTCTTTAACAATGAAAAACTTAATGTTTATATGCTTTGACTTTGTAAAGCTTCTATTGTTGTTGGAATAAATTATAGCTAAATTATTGTCACAATATATCTTTAACGATCTTTCAATACCATTCATAATTCATAACCTTGTGATAAAATCTCGCAGCCATATCCCATAATTAGATGGCTCATAATAGGCTATAAACTCAGCTGTCATAATAGAAGAAGCTACGAGTGTCTACTTAGCACTCATCCATAAAATAACTCCTCTAGCTAATAGGTAAATATAGCCTAATGTGGATTTTTTACTATCTTGGCATCCAGTAAAATTGGAATCGAAATATCCAACAATCTCTAAATAATCCGACCTCCGATAAGTAAGTATGTGATATTTTGTTCTCTGCAAATAGCACATAACCCATTTGGTTGCTTTCTAATAATCCATCTTAGGTTAAGTAAATATCTAACATTCCTAAGATGAACCCAATGTTTGAACTCTTACATGTATGAGCATACATAAAACTTCCTACATGTAATACATATGGAATATTTTGCATTTCTTTTCATTCCAATTCATTTTTAGAGCACTGACTGAGACTGAACTTGCCTTTCTTAATCATAAGGCTATCTTTAGGTGCACAACCTTTCATGTTGAATCTATCAAGAACTCTTTCAATATAGCTCTTTTGTGATAACTTAAGGATATCTCGAGAGTAATCTCATTGTATCTGTATACCAGATACAAAAGAGGCGTCCCCAAGATCTTTCATCTTAAAATTCTTGGTAAGAAATTTCTTAGTTTCATGCAATAAACCTATATCCCTACTAGTAAGTAGTACGTCATTGACAAATAACACTAGAAATATATACTTACTCCCACTAAACTTATGACATATACAATCTTCAACCTTATTTACCTCGAACTATACAATATAATAACTCAATAAAATTTGCAATACCATTGACGAGAAGCCTGTTTGAGACTATATATGGATTTCTTCAATTTACAAGTCATTTGCTTTGGGTTGCTGGATACAAAGTTTTTGACTACATTATACATATCGTCTTGTCAATGTCACCATTGAGAAACATAGTCTTTATATCTAACTGATGTAGCTCTAAATCAAAAATAAGCCATAAGTGCTATTATGATCTTGAAATAGTCTTTCATTGATATCGAAAATAAACTCAATTTGTGATTAATGCCTTTTGAATCCATTTTGATTTTAAATATCCATTTGCAACCAATGGGTTTCACACCCTCAGGCAATTCAATGAGATCTCAAACATCATTGTCCTTTATGGGTTTCACCTTATTATTCATGGCATCAATCTACTTTTAATAATTAGAACTATTTTTAGCTTAATGGAAGTTGATTGGATCATCTTCCATCACACATATATCAACTTCATATTCTTAAAGAAAAAAAGACATAGTTATTTGAAATCACACTTCTTCTTTCTTTAATGGATCTTCTTAATGGTATATCCTATTAAAGTTGTTGAGTTTGCACTTCATGTATAATTTCTTTATTTTACACAAGGAGCTTTTTTACATTATCTTGATATTTGGATTTAAATTTTGAACAATATCAGGAATAAAAGCTTGATCATTATCAATAGCAATAGTAGGAAGAAAAATGAATTCTTTTTCAAAAACAATGTTTCTTATCTTATCTCTCCCCACAAACTCAACTTCCTCAAGAAATCTCACATTTCCCATCTCGAAAAATGTCCATAGTAGTGAGATCGTTAAACTTGAAACCCTTTGATCGTTCAGAGTACCCAATAAAGTAGTAGCTTACAGTTTTTGAGTCCAATTTCTTTTCATTTGGCCTGTAAGGCCTTACCTTAGTTGGACAACCCCAAATGTATAGATGCTTAATATAAGGGTTCTTGCTTGTCCATAATTCATAAGAGGTTTTAACTACTACTTTTCTTAGAACCTTATTGAGGATATATGTTACAGTGTTTAGAGCTTTTCCCCAAAGAGATGGTAAAGAAGAACGATTAATTGTACATCTTACTATGCCTTCAAGCGTTTAGTTCCATCTCTCAGTAACACCATTCATATTAGGTTTGCTTAGCATTGTATATTGTGAGACGATACTACATTCCTCTAGGAATTTCACAAAAGGTCCTGAACATTATTCACTAGATTTATCATATCTACTATGGTATTCACCACCACAGTTAGATTTGACAGATTTAATTTTCTTGCAAGTTGATTTTTAACTTCAGCTTTGAAAGTCTTAAATACATCCAAGAATTGAAACTCCTCATGAATCATATATAGGTACTCGTATCTTGAATAGTCGTATATGAACGTAATAAAATGTTGTTGATCATTTTAGGAAGCTATAAAAAATCGTCTGCAAATATCGGTATGAATCAATTTTAAGACATTAAAACATTTGTTAACACCTAATTTCCTAATGATTGTCAGTTTCTCATTTATTCACTCAATATAGACTTGAAAATCTATCAAATCAAAGGGATTAAGAATCCCATCAGACATAAGTCTTTGAATTCTCTGTTTAGAGATATGGCTTAAACGCTTATGCTATAGTATGGCGAAATCCCTATCAATTAATTTTTGTTTTATACCACGTGAACTTTTATGTAAGGTTTTATTAAATAAAGTAATTTTATCCAACAAACATAAGTTATCATGCAAGAATAAAGAATCCATACCAATAAGATTTAAATCTTGAAAAAAATTAAATTTGTTACCGAATGAACAAGAACAATTGAATTTATCCAAAACTAAAATTAAAATCAAATTTTATCGAAAAGATAGAATTATATAAGTTTTTTTTAAATTTAAAAATTGACTAATTTTTAATAATACCCTAAAAGCTTTTATAAATATTTATTTTTTGAAAACTATTATTTATTATAATTTAAGAAAAAAATGTGCTAGAGGGTGGGACCCAATCCAATTAGTCACGAGAGACATGGACTATAACCGGAGGCCCATTCCCGAAATTTAACTCGTTGAATTGATTTTACTTAAAAAAAAAAAAAATGAAGCTCATTGATTGATATTCTCAGTGGCACGTACGTAGTTTCATAAAGAATTTAAGGGCTGATATTAAGATTGGCAAGCAGATAGAGTTTATCCTGCGTTAGGCCAAAGGCCCAAAGGCAGTGTCTGTATTTTATCCCGAGCTCTCAGAAGGCAGAGGAGAGAAGCAATGGCGGTGGTGGTCCGTTGCTTCCTCACTCACCATTTCCTCAACTCCGGCCGATCTCCACTCTCTCCTCATCTCTCCTTCAATTCCCATCTTCCCGGTCAGTCCTAAATCAAAACTTATATATTCATAAAAAAAAAAAATTAGTTTTTGTTTCGTTTATGTCCCATAAAGATTTTTTTTTTTAATAGAATTTCATGTTCGTCTTTCGTTGCTCCAAGTTCCCTACATTTTTCCTTTCTTTTACTTACCTTTGGTTTATGCCTTTTCTAATAAAATATTCAAGTTTTTAGTTGTTGTAGTACTTTGGCAAGTCTTTATTTTAACATCAAAAACAAAATGTGGTTTTTCATGCGGCCAAAATATTGCCTTGCTTTTTGTATTTAATTGAGATAACTGGATAACTTAGGGGAGTGACCAATATGGTTTTGGTCATTTTTACGTTATAAGTGCGTCATGGTATTGTTATCTTATTCTAAATTATAATGGTAATGGTAGGTGCCAAAAAATTTCACATGGACTTGGAATAAGATATTTAGTGAGGTTATGCACTTTTAAGTTACCTCTCTGTGTCGGTTTTGAGGAGAATTGGTATCAAAGTTAGTCCTCCACATCACGAGTTTGAGTTGAGGCGGCTACATGGTAGACTAAATTAAGGTACATTGGTGCAATGGAATAAATACGGACTAAGGTTCTGTGGCTGTTACCATAGATGGGGCAACTTGAGGAGGGTTGCTCCCTATACAAGGCGGGATCTGCTAAGTCACCTAACAATAAAGATGGGCTGCCGCAGACCGCAGTTGTGAAGCATGGTGGAACAGTACGTACCAAAAAGTCCTCCCATCGACTAGGAATAAGATAGCTTATAAAATCTTGGGTCGCTCCCTGTGCTAGTCAGTCTGGTTTCAGTAGTGAGTTCTACTTTATGGGTTCGTAACAGGTATAGTTAATGTGCGAGATGTTAACGGGAGGGTGGGTAAAAGAATCAGTAAGGGATAAGGAACTCAAAAATAAACATTAAAAGAACATATTAAGATGCATATTTTTTCTTCTTAATCTTTTTAAGATTAATGTACTTCTATCAAATATGTATTTATCTTTGGACTGATTTAGCATGATATTTTTTCGTTGAATCAGGAAAGTTAGCTTCCTTTTCATTTAAAGTGGAAAAGCTAATAACATCATCAAAAGACACTCATGATGGACTATTTAACATATGCCATCTATCGCCATGCTCAAATTATCAGGTATGACGGTGAGTCACCCTTAAGCTGTTCTGTTTTTCTCTTTTTTTGAGTGGTTACATTTGTTTGGAATAGTTGGAGGTGTTAATTATTGTCAAGAAAAATGAAAAGTTTAAGTCCTTATTTTATTTGCAGACTCACTTGACGATGAATTAGAGTGCCTCTTTAGTAATATTAGAATCATTTTCTCTAGCAGGGAAACATACGGATCAATTTCCCGGCAGTGGCGTTTTTGGTCAGTAATGCCTTGATGTTCTCCACACCTTTCAAAGCTTTGGCAGAAACATGTGAGACTGATGATTCTTTGTTCAACATGAACATGCCTTTGTTGCTGGCCGTTGCCCTTATAGGTGCTACTGTTGGAGGTAAGACTTTTACTTGCTCATTTATGTACGTTTACATTGAATTAGAGATGCAAGTTGCTTAATTTATATGTGATGTCTGCTTTGTTTTGATGGTACTTCTAAACATCAAGTGGATTGGAGAATTTGCAATGAACGGGTTTTGGCAAAGTTTTAAGCCAAAGAAAAGTATAGAGAGAGAGAGAGAGAGGAATCAAGAGGCGTGATATTTGAAGCTATGTTTTGTGTATTATTGTTCTTGACGATCTAATTGTACAATAGGATTGCTTGCCCGACAAAGGAGAGGAGAGCTTCAACGATTGAATGAACAACTACGCCAGATAAATGCAGCTCTAAGAAGGCAAGCAAAAATCGAGTCATATGCTCCTACCTTAAGTTATGCTCCTGTTGGTGGAAGAATACCTGAGAATGAAGTAATAGTCGATTCGAAGAAGCATGAATTGATTTCTCATTTGAAGGCTGGGAAGAATTTTTTGCGGAACCAAGAACCAGAGAATGCATTCATGGAGTTCAAGACAGCCCTTGAGCTTGCTCAAGATTTGAAGGATCCTATTGAGGAGAAAAAAGCTGCAAGAGGCTTAGGTATGTTCTTATTCCCTTTCTGTTCTTCCCCGTAAAGCAGTTTAACTGGCTAGAGTGTGCCTTTTAAAAGAGCTTTTGGCTTGAAGAACAACACGGTGTGTCTTGTCCGAACAGCGTTGTCAAATTTCCATATTGCTCTTCAAGTCTACATGCTAGAGAACAACATCCAATTAGAGCAATATTTGATCGCATGTGCTTTATGATCCGCCTACACTGTGTATCCATCTTAAGTTTCATGTTTCTTTCGCTTCTCAGGGGCGTCACTTCAACGACAGGGTAAGTACCGAGAAGCAATCAAATACCATTCCATGGTTTTGGATATCTCCGAACGGGAAAAAGAGGATTCGGGAAACACGGAAGCTTTCGGAGCAATTGCTGATTGTTATGCTGAGATTGGAGATCTTGAGCGGGCGGCAAAATTCTATGATACTTATATTGCAAGATTGGACAAGGACTGATCCGATCAGCTCAAGTATCCGACAGACGATAGCAGTTGTCCTCTATTTAGTGTGTATGTATTAGAGAGTACTCCATTTGACGTAGAGATTGCGGATGACTTGCCACCACATTGGCCTGCGGATCATTAGTTTCGTTTTTTTGTAGCTTAAATGTGCAGGAACATTTCCCTTTAATACTCCGGTATTGTACCAGGAGCGTGTTTCATGACAATATTTCGGAGCTTTCAGCTCTAATCAAAATTAGATAAAATAAAATATATGTAAAATCTAAGAAATCTGGTATGAGTCCATGGTTAAGAATAAGGGTATTATTTTCATAGCCCAACTAGGACTTCTGATTAAGGTTTTTTTTTTTTTCCTTATTTTTCTTTTTCTTTTTAAATGAAAAAGGGTGAACTACACAGGTCGAACAGGAATTACAAGTAGTAACAACAACTTGTGTCAAAGAATCAATGAACCAATTTGTTAATTTAATCGTAGAATCCCACATTTAACTAAAATGCCGAACAAAAAAGGACAAGCAAAAAAAAATTAACTGTCCAAATAGAGAGAAAACAACTGCTGTTCATACAATATAGCCAACTCCCTCTGATTATCATAACCACTCATCATAACAAAGTAAGAACCACAAAATCATACATGATACACGTCCATAGAAATAGCAATCACATAAGGTGGGGTAACAACCCCAGCCTGGGGTAACAACCCCCGCCTGAAAAAAGAAAGGGTAAACAAGAGGGGAAAAAAAAAAAAAAAAGGGAAGGTTTCCTACGGGGGAGGTTTAGAACTCTCAGGAGAGAACCTGCATGAGACAGGAAATATAAGTAGAATAACAACATCATAATTATGTATTACTGGTAGTACATGAGCTGCTGAGCAGCGGCAACATTCTGGAATCCCCCATCATATATAGCCTGGCTCGCTCCAGCAGCACCCATTCCCATGGTCGGCTGCTTAAGAGGATGCTGTCCCTGTGGATGCATGAGGGCGTGGACCCCTCCCATCTTGCTCATTGCTAGTTGCCGCTCATAGGCCAAGAGGTCAGTGGCAGAGATGCCAGGTATAGGAGCAGCAGCTGGAGGAGGGAGCGGATTCGAAGCTGTTCCCGGCGGGGTCGGCTTGCTTCCCCAGGAGCACTAAAACCACAGAAGCAAGACGAGCCAAAACAGTCAGTCAATAAAAATTTAAACCACCCAGGAAATATTCAAATTCAAGACGATGCATCTTCTTTCATAAATACACCTACAGAACACAACCTCAGAGGGAATATTCAATACTTTTTACAAGGAATGGCGAACACAATAATGCTCTACAACCATACGGTCCAAAACAAAGGAATTTTCCACATTTCCTTTCAGAGTAATTCAGAATATGCAGCTTAAAATAAATACACTGAATTACTGAATCTTTATGCAATTAGATCTTTGCCAATATGCAAAAACCATAATACAAGTTCAATAGTCAGTGAACGTGGATCATCAAGAGTTGCTCCCTGCTCTTGAGAGCAAGAGAGAGAAGCAGCCCTAGTTGATTGCACAATCCAATCCACCACCTTTTTTTTTAACTTCAGGTATTGAAAAATAAGTTGGACAGCATAGAATGAAAGCAATAGTCAAAGATAACTAATCAACTGACATCAAAGAAGTATAGTCCACAACGGATATCTGATGCATCCATTGATCCAAAAGAACAACAAGAGTTACAGTAATCCAACTACTACGAATCAAAGTAGAATGTTGAGCGAAAAAATATGTCCTCCTCTATCAGAAAAACTAGAAATGGGTAAAAAAAGCACACCTTAATTTGCCGCCCACATAGAAGTGACTGGGTGTTTCCCACCTGAATAGCCGTGGCTGCCTCAGCATGGGTGCTGTACCTCACAAAACCAAAACCCTTGTCACGCTGGACTCGGACCTCCTCGATCACCCCAGCTCCAAGCATATGAAAGTGACGATGCAGATCAAGCTGAGTGACCTGTAAATTAGAAACAAAAAGGTCATTAAATAGACTACTTAAGTTGGAACTTTATGATCAAACAGTAAAAAACATACAACTCAAATATTCTGTTCCTTAAAGGTGCAAACAATATTGGCAGTATGAAAAGGCCATTCACTTCTGTTCCTGAAGAAGGCATGCATACCCTTCCAATTGCCATACACAGCATAAATAAACTAAACTGAGTGTGCTGATGCAGGTCTGCAATAATAAAACAAAGGAAAAGGATAAAATAAAATAAAATTGAAAAAAGTCACTCACCTCCGGAGCAAGATTGCCAACATACACAGTAGTGTATTGAGGGTTGTTTTCTGGAGCCTCACTATTTATTGTCTCCTTACCATCCTCTGCACAATCAAGATGAAAACGATTCTCAAAAGCACATAAATGTCTTAACCAAGAAGACAGAGGAGACAACGTTTTGAGTCTCGCAAAACCTAACTACTTATATTCCATTTCTAAATTAACCAAAGAGCCATAAGATAAAAGTTTTATAAATTGAAAATGGGAAACGATTCTCATCCTGAAGCTTAAAGATGATGATGTGTCTAAATAGAACAAAGCATAAATATTTTCCACGTATGTCAAGCAAAATACTGGTATTGTGCATACTTTCAAGAATAAAACTAAAAAGTTAGTCAAACAAACTCAACTGCCCTCAATCAAGTTCCGAACCACAAAAGACTCACCTGATGAGCCATTTGTTAGTTCTACCACACTTTTTGCATCTGAGCTCTGCTTATCATCATTATTAACAGCACCTTTTGTGGCCCAGTTACATCTTATCTGTCTGCTGCCAAGCCATTTACCTAGAAATTACACCAAAGAAAATAAACTTAAAATTAGTGTTAAAAACATTCACAAAAATCCTTCTGTGAATTGAAATTTAAGACAAGTTTGAAGGTACGCATTGCAGTGATATTTGAAGCTTTAGATGAAAAAACTATGTTCAATGCGTTATAATTTAAAGAGGGACTATAATATATGGTAACAACATCAATTCTCACCAGTTAAGTCATTTATTGCACTTTGAGCATCCTGAAAAGCAATTTCAATAATTTGATGAGAACTAAGTCTAGCAGAAAAGATAATGATGGTAAGCCGGCCCAAAATGAAGACATTACCTGTTGGTTTCGGAATGAAACAAACCCAAACCCTCTTGATCGTCCAGTCTTCTGATCCCACATAACCCTTGCATCTCTAAAACATAAAAATGATCAAATTAGAGGTGCGTAGAGGGTTTTGCAAAAGCATATATAAATTATTGTCATTATTTGAATTTGTGTACAGCAATTCCATAAGCAACGAAGCAATCATCAAACAATGGAAACGAAGTCACAGTGTTGAAGCTTACGAACAACTGGGATAAACAGAAAAGCATGCAAACAATGTAGCATCAGTAACCTCAGGGCTGAGATCACCAACAAAAATGTTGAAATGACCTGCACGCATAACAAACAATGTCATCAAGCAGACAGGGTGATAAATGCTTAAGTATTCAACAAACAATTTTAACTATCAAGAGTTGAAATACAAATAAAACATACCTGACGTATCCTCCCTCTGACCACTAGCGTATGCCCAGTTTACTTTGATGGGCTGCCCAAAGCTGAAATCATATCATAAGATGTAAGAACAAATTGTCACCAAATTAACTAAACGAATTATCAAAAGCTCTACTTACAGATGCCTTCCATTGAGAGACAATATGGCCAGGGCAGCTGATCTACGATCAAAATAATGAACAAAGCCGTAGGATGACTGCAGGAACAGTAGTAAGAGCCGTGAAATCACATTTTTAAATTTAAAAAAAAAAAAGGAAAAAACAAAGTCAAGAAATTAGTTTAAAAAAGAAAAAGTTAGACCCTTAATCTACAACAGTCAGACAACCTCAGGAAGAAAAGCACTGAACCCGAAAAGAAAGGAAGGACTAGGTATACAGTTATGAATTTACCTTTTCCTTTCTTATAAGTTTGCAGCCTTCAACAGCACCAGTACTTGCAAAAACCTCTTGAAGAAGTGGCTCTGTGACCTGTGTATGAATGTTTCCCACATACCTGCAATTTCTCAAAAATAAAGAAACTGGAAGTTTTAAAAAAGAAGAGAACAAACAAAATAGATTAAGCCATGAGTAACTGCACTTAACAGTGAAAGTTTAGAGACTATATCTAATTATGTACTTAGCACGATATTGAGGATTTTTCTACTGAAAATGTGGCTAAAAAGAGGCGTAATAATGGAAAAATTTAAGAGAAGTAAAAATAAAGTATGTCAAATTCAAGAATAAAACGCAAAAAGCATAACATAAGCATGCAGGTGGAAGAACAAACATGCAACAAAAAAAAGGACACAAAAAGGGGAAGGAAAAAAAAAAGGAAAGAAAAGAAAAAAAAAAAAAAAAAAGGTCCAAACAAACACTCACACACTGCGGCAAGTACTGGGATCAAAACCAGGAGGCAGATTTCCACTTGGGATTGGCTCAATCTGCAAAAATAAAAATGTAAAAGGAAATAAAAGAAAAGAAAACTAGAAAACAAAATAAAAAGGTTCCCACTTCATCTAATCCAATCAGGTCCTATTTTTCAGCCTAAAAACCAAAAATAAAGCCCGGAAAGTAAAGAGAAAAAAAAAACTACCAGTTAACATAAAGTAAAAGGTAAAATCACTCAAACCAAATCAATGGTGGTAGACCAAGACAGGACAATTTGCACAAAATGAAAATTCTAACACAGGCCAAAATCTATGGTTGCTTTTCTCTCAAGTTTGGAAATTGTTCTGAAAACACTTTTAAAACATTTTAAACCCACCTTATAGTCAGAAAGAAAGCAAAAACACAACGAATGATAAAAATTTTTGCAAAGTGCTATCACATTTACTACGTGAATATATATTAAAAAAGCGAGATAATTTGCAGCATCACATCTCAGGTCCACCAAATTCCCAAAATTATAGCCCAAAATTAGGAACTATACAAAGATATGACATTTAAAAAAAAAAAAAAAAAGGACTTGACACTGCCTTCTAGGCTTCTTCAATTTACGTTCCTGAAGCAGAAGAAAAACTACTCGGACGAATATGATGCTTGATTCTACCAATCCATTTTTGTTATGACCTGAGCAATTCTACACTCAAATCTAACAGACAGTTCCAAAATCATTCGTTTTGAGAACTTTCTGAAAACCGAAGTAGCCAAAACAAGCTTTGTGAAGAGAACAAAACGATAAAACTAACACTCCTAGCCCTCCTACAAGTAACTACATGCTCATTGAAGAACAAGACAACAAGCAACACATAAGTGTCTAAATTTGAAAACATTGCCAACAACAAAACGTTAGGGGATAAAAGATCAATATCAAAATCCAGAATCATAGAACAATCTAGAACTTACAACAAATAAAATACCCAAAATCTTTACTGAAACAACCATTCAAATCCCTAGCTTTCGCGACGTCCGTTCCTAATAAAATACAAAACGAACTAACCCTAGCACTGGCAATCGGAGCCCAAGAAAGCAAGCAAAGAAAATCCAAAAAAACAAAAACAAATCAAAATCGAATCGAAATTGCAGCGAGAGGAAAATAGCCCGAACCTGAGGGGGAGCTAGGAGGCCGGGGTGGTAGAGAGAATGTTGCTGGAGGAGAGCTTGTTGCATCAGAGCTTGCTGCTGCTGCTGCTTCAGCCTCTGGTGCTGCATTTCCTCGGCGATTTTCCGAGAAAAAATCGAAAATTTTCCGAGGAAGTTTGAGGTTAGGGTTCGAATAAGGAAGGGCCTCGGGGAAAATGGAAGAGAGAGAGAGAGAGAGAGAGAGAGAGAGGGAAATGCGCGTGACTCGTGAGGAAGAGGCCTCAGAAAGAACGAAAAAGAAAAAATCATGTTGTGACTACTAAGGGGTAAATATAGAAGGATTTTCCTTAATCAACAGCCATGATAAGGTTACGGTGCTACTCACACTTTTTCCAGATTGACTAATTAGAAACCGACACGTGGTTTTTAAGTTTGTATGATAGATTAAAATCAAATAAAATGAAATTTTTAAATCCAAATTAATTAATTTAATTATAAGTTTTATTGATTAAAAAAAAGATAAAATTAAACTTAAATTTTTAGTTTCAAACTTAATTATCAAATCAAATATAATATAATAATGTTTTTTTACTTTCCCGTCGGGTAAGGGAACGAAAAATTTTAGAGCTATATTAACGACAGATAAACGAGAGAAAAATATGAAGGATTATGTTTATAAATGGTCATTGAATTATAAATTTTTATTTAATTTGATTCTTATTTATATGAAATTTATTATTTTATCTTTTAATATATAAAAAATTATTTAAAATGATTCTTTTTTTTATGAAAGTTTGAATTTTATAAATAGTTAACAGAGGGAATATTTTATAAAATAATTTATAAAAGTTTGAATTTGTATTAAAATTGGTCATTATTTTATATGAAATCATTCAAAATATCTTTTGATATATAGAAAATCATTTAAAATACTTGTTTTGCTTCTAACTTAACAAGAAGTGTATTTTAAATTTTTTTATATATTAAAAGACATAATTATTGATTTTAAATAAATAAAAAGTTGTTTGGATAACGTATTGTATTCGTATTATATTTAATGCAATACGTTAAATATAATATATATTTGAATAAAAAGTATATGTATTAAATTTAAATATAATATATGTTTAGATGAAAAGAACTTAAATTGTATTTAATTATTGAATATGTGATGTGATTATAAAAGTAGAGAGAAAAAAAATATATAATATGATTAATAAAATTAATAAATAATAATTATATTAAATTTAAATTATGATATAATTAATATTTAAATATATATTTTTATATTTAAATAAAAAATATAATATAATAAATATAATATGTTAAATTTAAATAGAGATTTTAAATTGGTTATTTATAAAAATAATCTGAAAATGAAAAATAGGAAAAGAAATAGACTCGGTGTTTTGCAATAAGATTCAATGAGGAAACATTATTGAAACATTACTTTTTAAATTTGTCCTTTTTTTTCTATTTTTCTTTTGGAAAATATGACCCTTTTAGTGTAGCTTCTGTTTTTGAAAGGCAAGTACTATCTATAGTCTGACAATTTCTCACGTAAGCACTTTAATAGTTTTTTTTTTTTTACCCTTTACTTCTATTAATCATTAGCGCTAATTTCAAAAAAAAATACTACTGTTCCTTTTCTCTAATGCAAAAAATTTTATATTTTTAAATAAAATCAGTTATATTATTATTATTAAATTATATTTACAGTCCCCTAATTAATTATTAGTGTTTTCTTTCTCTTTTTAAAGAATAATCAATTTTATATTTTTTAAATTTGTTATAAAATAATTATAATATCCATAAAATACTTATAAACATTTTGATTGTGTAATAGGTCATATAGTGCCATACTATCTCAAAACTATATTATATTTATATTGTAGATTTACAAAGCTCTGTATTATGCATGTTCCCATGTTTTTTTTCTTAATTTTTTAGTTAGAAAAGATGAATTCTTTTACAAAAATAATAAAATAAAAGAGATTGAAGATTTGGGTCAACCAAATAGAGTGATCCTGCTGGTCGAACTCATGGCACAATCAACTACTATTAAGGCCCAAAATTTTCGAAACGGCCAGGCTTGATAGGCTCTGTTTGGTTCACATATTCAAAAAGTTGCATTGAACAAAAGTATCAAGTTTCCATTTATTTATTTGTTTTCAGTATTACATTTATATTATTTTCAAATATAATATAATTTTTATTTAAACATAAAAATATTATATTTAAATATCAATTACAGCACATTTTAAATCTAATATAATAACTATTTATTATTTTATTTTTTCTATTATTTTTATTAATCACATCACATATTCTCTTTCTCTCTCTTTTCTTTCTATTTTTACCCATCACATTATATATTCATTATTTAAATAAAGTTTAAGTAATTTTCATCCAAACACATATTGTATTCAAATATAATATAAACTAAATATAAATTACAATCAATGCATTATATTTAAATGTAATGCAAATATAATACGTATGCTAAACGAAGTCTAAAATTGAAAAATTATGTACATGAAGCTTATGTTTAGATATTTGCAATCTACTTGTAATCATTTGAAAATAAACATTTAAATGAGTTGATATTGATCATTTATATTAAAAATTTGAGTGATTCCTAGATAATAATGTAGTAAATAGATAAAGGAGGGATCAATTCCAAAATTTTTCCTATAATGAATACTTTTAGCATTTTGACCAAATACTGAACCCTCACATCCTAAATTATTTGCATCAGTGAAGCCCACTAACAAATCCAGTGAAGTTTTAAATTATTAAGAGAAACTTAGGAAATAGATACCTCTTTAATTTCATTATCTAGTGTTGTTCCTTAGTTAAGAATTACATGCTTCTTAACTTAATTTTATATGAAAAAAAGTACAAGGTTAAAAGTAGGATTAATTATACAAATTCCCCCCAAACTATGTACCTTAGTTCATCTTACCCTCTACTTTTACAAAATCATTCATCGTGTAATCGTTCGATTTGCCCCATCCATTCGCTTTCGTTTATAAACTTAATAAGGTTACTAACATGACACCCTGTTAAAGATATTTTAAAATTATAAACTTTAATTACTAATAAATTATTAATTAAACTAATAAAATATAAAATATAAACATTTTTTATAAAAAAAAAATTCTCTCTCTTTCTCTTTCCTCTCAATTTCTACCCTCCTTTCTCTTTCTCTCCCTCTTAATCACTGTTAATCCTAGCTGTCGCCTTTACCGAGCTCACCACCACCTCCCTGAACTCGCCCAGTCAAGTCGCAGCCTAAGTCATCATTACTGAGGTTGTGAGCCCTCGGACCTAGTAGCTAGATTTCTCTTGATTAACCACCAGAGCAGGGACTTCGTCCATGCCAAGATCCATGGGATGGTGAAATCATGGCCTTCATCCAGACGGATCTTTCTCGACTGTCGCAAGGCCTTCGAGTCTGACAAGGCTAATGGAAATTTGGTGTTTTTGGTGTTTTTAGGATTTTTTTTTTTGGAACT
Source organism: Antiaris toxicaria (assembly GCA_035233585.1). Lineage (NCBI taxonomy): Eukaryota > Viridiplantae > Streptophyta > Magnoliopsida > Rosales > Moraceae > Antiaris > Antiaris toxicaria. The sequence continues at coordinate 108,671,072 of CP141154.1, read as the reverse complement.
CTGGGATTTGTCAGAAAATGAAAATGGAGAAATCAAGGCAAAGAGTTTCAATTTTTGTCCAAAGAAGAACAACACAAGAAAATGAAAATGATGAAAATAGAAATTTGGGATTTTTTTGATTTGAACAGGATAACCCCAGACAGTTGGTGGTGGTGGTGAAGACCAAAGAAAAAGAAAAATGGAGTGAAAAAAATATATATTTTTTAATTTTTTTAGTGAAAAATTAATATTTGGTTTTATAATTTGGATTTACGTTCTAAAACATTTATTTAGCCTTTAATGGAATACGACATCATTAATTTCGTTAAGTTTATTAACAAAAATAGATGAAGAGAACAAAACGAACAGTTTTATGTAAATTAGGGACATGATGGAATACCACGCCATTAATTTCATTAAGTTTATAAATGAAAATAAACGGAGAGAGCAAAATAAACAGTTTTATATAAATTAGAGACATGATGAATAGTTTTATAAATGCAGGGGGCAATGTGAACTAAGATAAATAATTTGGAAGGAATTCGTATAATTAATCCTTAAAAGTATTTAAGAATGGACATAAAAATTCTCTCCAAAGAAAAAAGAATGGACATAACTATAAATTTATTTGCATATATTTTAACTTATTGGTGAGATCACGGTGAAGGACAAGTCAATTACAAAGGAGTTTAAGGGAGCGTTTGGTAAACGCATTGCATTTTAATTACGTTTGAATATAATTCTTTGTTGAGTGTTGTATTTGGTTGAAAAATATTTGTTTTGTATTTGAATAAAATGTGTGTTTGGATGAAAAGTATTTTAAAGTTGAAAAGTTGATATGATTGGTAAAAGTAGAGATAAATAGTTAGGGTTGAAAAGTTGATGTGATTGTTTTAAAAAACTTTTGAATAGTAATTATTTTCGTAACACTATTGAAAATGGTTGTATTTGAATGTAAAACTTTACGTTTGATGTAAAATTAGTATTCATAATGCCAAAATTCTTTCTCCAAACGTAGCATTAACTTCAAAAAAACTAATAAAGGAATATTATTCAATTTTAAAATTAACTTTTCAAACTCAAAACTACCTTTTTCGATTCTAAAATTATCTTTTTAATATCTCTCACTTGTACTAGTTGGGTCTGGTACTTTCCACACCAGAAGCTAAACCAATCTTATCTAGTGTTTCTATGCATTACAAAGCTTTATTTATTTATTTATTATTTTGCATAATTATAAATTATTTTACATTCTTTTTTTTTTCGATGTGGTTTTGAATCTACATTTAGGACTTTCAAATTTGAATTGAATTTTCTGAACAAAGGGTTTAATGGTGAAGTATTTATTTCATAAACAAAAGGTTAGAGTATCACCAATCCAATGTAAAAATGTTGCAATTAGGTAAAATAATAGTAACAACAACTATTCTCCAATACAAAATTTTGTTTGTGATTACAGGCATAGTGTAAGTATCTGAGAGATAGGTTATGTAGGCGTACCACCTTTCATAGGTCGTATTTGATCACAAATGGCTAAAGAATCTATTAGGAGTACGTAAGATATTGCTAGAAGACCTTATATTCTCTCTCTTTTAAATTGGAAGAGGTTCTTGATTCAAAAAAAAAAAAGAAAAGAAAAGTTATTGGGCCTGGGTAATTCTTTTGAAAGATTGAGGTGTATACCTGTTAAGAAATGCCCTAAGTATTAGAGACATTTTGATGTATTTATTTTGAACTAAATAATAAAATTATATATAAAGGTTATTCATTACATTGCTATTTGTCCTCATTCTATTTACATGTTAAAGTAAATATAAGCAAATATAAGCAAATATAACTCACTGACTGCTTGTGTTAAATTGTTAGAACATTGTATACAATGGACTTTTGTATGTGAGAAGACAATGTTCTAAAATAAGCGGTCTAAACTAAGGTCTATAATCTATGGAGTTAGACCGAGCATCTAACTCATGTTAAGACTATTATATTGTCTAAAGCCATGGTGGGGACAGTTTGTCTTGACTGTCTGGAGCATAGACTCCCAAGTAGAGACATAGATATGTTGTTTGGTGGTGATATATTAGACCGTGACTAAAGTGTGATTGATCTACGTAGTCCGCTATGAGTGGATCAATCTACTTTTGACGTTCATTGTGCAGTAACCTTAATCCTGAGTGAATAAACTACTTCATGTATATGACTTGTGTACTTTGATGTTCCAATGGCTAAAGCGTCTCAGAGGTAGTAAGCGTATAGACCGGTTCGTTGGGTGCATGACTTGTATACGATGAAAAGTTTGTTTACAGATATCAGAATCATAGCTCTAATAAGGAGTTAAGGGTATCCTCTTAAAGGCATTATACTGAATGTGAAAATGGACAAGGCCTTGGGTCGTCTACTGGGCGGATGATTTCTTATTCACATATGGTGAATAATCATTTTCTTATTCGTTAGTATAATGGAACTTTAAGATAGCCTGATCAGTAGGATTAAACGGACTTTGACCTAAGGCTGATTATGGATCTCATATGAGGGTTTGCATATATGACAAGGTCATTAGACAATAGCTTGTCACAGTCTTACGTAATACAGTATATAATTGAGAGTTCAGTTTCAGGTTTATAGTGATGTGACTCTGAAATTAGTGATCATATGATTGAGTTGTTTGGTAAAAAATGATGATCATATGGATTCACGAGAGCCCGATTATATATGTTCAATTGGTCCCTCTACTAGCTCCATATAATTCTTTAACGATTGGCAAATTGATTTGTGTATGCTTATTGGCTAGTTGATAATGCATGGATGGTGTTAACATAGGATTAGGATGGTGGACAAGATTCTCTTCGGTTGAATTCATAATTTGTTTTGGATAATAGAGTACACAATTATTCGAACTCCAAATAAAATTGTCATGATTTTATTTGAGATTGGATTGGAGTTGTAGAAAATTATCTATGAGAACAAAATTTGAAATACAACTTATTGTGGGTTTTGAAATTTGAATTTTGAGATTTGAAATTTAAATTTTGAATTTGAAATTTGAATTTGAAATTTGAAATTCAAATTTTGAATCACAATCCAAGTGGAATTCGAATTCTTTGTGGATAATTCCACAATATTAGAATTCGAATTTGAGTTGGATATGGAGAGGAAAATCTTGTTTGAATTTTACTTGAATTTTGAATCCTAATTTTAACAAAAGTGGCCGAATTTTTGTTGAGGAAAATCCTCCAAGATATTTTCGGTTTTTTTGGATAAGGATGTAGGGAAAAATTCAAGTTTCAATCCCAGTTGAATTTGGATTCTCTCTTCCCTAAAAGTGGCCGAAATTTTGAAGGAATCTCAAGGAAGATTTTCGGTTTTTTATGGATAAGGATAAGATAAAATTCAAGTTAGAAAATCCTATTTGAATTTTGATTCTCCTCACACTTTAATGACCGAATCAAGTCATGTTTTTTACACAAAGGGGAATCAGTTTTTTAAGAAGGAATGAGGAGATAAACTTCAAGTTAAAATCCTGTTTGAATTTGGATTGGATAATTTCAAAAGTGGATGAATTTTTTGGTTGGATAAGGCCATGAAAAATTCAAATTTTATGAGTGGATAAGGGATAAAATCTTCTCTTAATCCAATTCGAATTCAGATGATCACCTCATACAAGTCTATAAATAGAGGTCCTGCCACTCCAGTTCTCTCAGACCTCAGACTCTCATGTGAGCAAGCTTATTGTTGCATAACTCACCGTGACAATAAGTTTTTTGGAGATCTGGGTAGTCGGAAGAAGACTAGCAGTGCTAGCATACCGATCAAGGTTCAGAGTGCCCACACACTCAGTCATTCGGAAATTAGAGAATAGTAGAGAAGGCTAATTGGTTGAAGCCTCTGATCATTATTCTCCTACAGATTGGCGTCCTCTGAGGTATTAGTTTAAATTGTTGTTAGTTTATTGTGTATGGCATTATGAGATATTTAACGATCTTAAAAAAATTTTATTGTTTCGCTGCACCACTTTGATACGTTTTTACCGATTTATTCCCTACAATACCTTAGTCCAAGATGGATGCAAAGTTCTCACTTAGGCAACAATCTTGTATGGGTAAGAAGAAAGCGTCAAAGTTAGGCACCCTTCCACATGACTCTCGTATCACCATGGCCGACTTTTATTTCTATTCAACCAGTTGGTTTCATAATCAGGCAAGCTTATACCATCATGTTCACAAGCAGAATCCTACCTTAAGCTAAGCCTATGTTTGCATACCTCTGTTACTCTTTAGGAGGCATCCACCCCAATAAAACTACCCACCTTGTAGTGTTCCGCCCCAATTCAAAGAACTGATTGTTATACAGTATATGATTTAAAGACTAACCCTATCATGATGAAAAAATGCCTAAAGCAGATCTATTAAAGACGAGAGTGGGGTACAAAAAGGCCATTTTTGTCCACTACCCTTCTCACGGAGCCTTATGTGGATTTTATTGCTCATAAAACTCCAAGTGAGCAAGGATACAAATGGAAAAGGTTGCCACCAGGTTTTCCTTTCAAGCTATCGGGTTCGATTCGCTTGGCTAGCAAGTAGTATTGGCATTTTTGCTTACTTAGGGTTCCTTGCCGTTGATCTAGTTCTTAGGAATTCCACACCTAAATCTACCATAAAATATAAAATTCGAATCTTATCCACACATTTCTGAAGTTTAAAAAAAAAAAACATATATACATAAGTTATTTTTATGATTAGTTAAAACTTATCGTATGTTAGTAGTTTCGACTCTTGATTTAAAAGGTGCTTCTTTGTAACCCAATATCAACAAAAGGGGTATAAGTTCTCCAACATTTTACGCAGATGCATCTCAAACATTTTGTTATTTTGCAAGTTGGATGCTGCATTTTCAACATTTGATATTTAAATCTTAACTCGAATCAATTAGTTTTTATTTTGTTATCGATTGGACTACATTGTCAAGGATTTATCAGAATTAGAGCAAACAAACTGTCAAAATTAAAAGTTTCATATCCAATTTGCAATTAATGATGAAAATTTTAAGGTATTTGGGTGATATACCCTTATTTCCAAAGACAAATTTTTAACATTTTGTTGTTTAGATTTCGAACCTTCGTTTAGGACATATAAAAACAAAAAAACAAAAAAGGTTTTACATAATGTTTGGGATACAAATTTTTTTGGCATTGCATTTAAATGCAATGCAATTTTACCCCAAATACAAAAACATTTCATTCAAATACCAATCACATCACATTTTAAATCTAACACAATCACTATTTATTATTTCACTTTTTCTATTACTTTTATTAATTACATCACATATTCTCTCTCCCTCTTTTTTTTCTCTCTACTTTTACCCATCACATCACATATTTATTATTAAAATACAATTCAAATACTTTTTCCCTAAACACACATTGCATTCAAATGCAATGCTAATACTTTTCCTCCAAATACAAATTGCATTCAATACATTACATTCAAACGCAATGCAAATGCAATGCGTTCACCAAACGAATCTTTAGTTTAGGACAAAAACATAGACATGCCATTTGAAATATGTTCTTGGAGTTATGTAAGTTTTATTTACCAAAAAGGAAGCTTTATTTAAATAAATAAAATCATAATTAACTTTTAACTTTTCTGTGTCTTTATCTATTTGATATTTATCTATATTTATACTTTTTTTAAAAGAGCAAATAACATTTTCTATAATTTTATTTCGTCTTTCTTCTTAGATCGTGATATATCGAGTCTAACACTTGTCACGAAGCTTTTTTTTTTTTTTTTGGTTATGTTTTTACTTGAATTTGTTTGTATAGTGTGCGTTGGTCGGTTAGTATTTTTAATAAGACATACTTTTTTTTTTTTTGGAATAAGTACAAATTTTAACTTATATATATGTGTGTGTGTATATATATATATATGTATACACATGCGTGTATTTGATAGCGGCACTTATTATCGAAGGACAACTTTTGCAGCCGAAATTAAAGGATAAATTTAGAACGAAAAAGAAGCGTAGGGTATCAATGATTCATACGTGGGGTAAGTAAAATTTCAATTGTCATTTTAGAGTACCATTTAGACACCCAACTGGAAACTATCCACTAAAATGTAAGCAGCTTAATTTTCCCTTAAAAAAAAAAAAAGGGCAAAACTGTTTCTCTTTTTCCCCCCTCCCCTGCCTTTTAGTTGCAAATGGTACAGTTTTAGGCCTCATTTGATTTTAAGGTTTAGAAATTTTTAAAAAGTTAACAAGTTCAATATAAAAATTGTAGTTCAAACTCTTAATCCCAAGTCAACAGGGTATGATCGTGTTAAGTAGTTGCAAATTCCAAGGGGAACATACGAGGCAATAATGGTAGAAAGAAAGTGATGGGAGTTTCAGGTAGCGTTTGGTATTATTTCTGAAATCTGTTATGTTTTCAAAAAAAACTGAAAATGAGATTGTTTTGAAACTGTTTTGAGATCGTTTTTAAAACTGCGTTTGGTTATATTTTCTGAGTGTATGTTTTGAGAAACAAAAAAATAAAACGGTGTTTGATTATATTTTTAAAAACCAGTTATTTCTTTATGAAAACATATTTAATTTTAATTTTAAAAAAAATTATTATGAATACCAAAAATTAAAAAATTCTCATTTTCTCACCGTTTCCCACAATCCCTCATCTTTTTCTTTTCCTTTCTCTCTCTCTTTGTCTCACTCTTATTCACATCCTCTCTTTCCTTTTCTTTTCTTCAGCCTCTCTCCCTCCCCTCCGATTCTCTTGCGCTCCTAGCCATTGCCCAAGCCGTGCCCTCCCCTCCTCAGCCCCAACCACGGCAACCTGTCCAAGCAACTGTCGAAACAAACGCCGGCCCAGCGCCAGTCAAGACCTATGACCAAGCCGAACTGACGCCAATCGGATTGAGTCTGGTCCTCGTGCATGAACCACCGCACAAACCCAGCCCACGCCTGCGATCTCATCCACCGGATCTAAGAGCCGTCGACAACCGTGAGCCACCGGAGTAGTTGCCAACTCGGTCATCGTGTCATCCCGTGCCGTTCCTCATCCTGCTGGAAGCCACACCGCCCAGTTCAAGTCGCCGCCTCGCTAGTCGCCACCAGCCTTGTGTAAATCGAGACGCCCACCACCGGGTCACCCAAATGTCGTGACCAAGCTCAACCTCACACTACAGTCCCGTCCTCCATCGCGCCGTCCTCGTCCATCACCAATCGGAGCCACAACTGCACAAGCCGGATCCATCTCCGTGCAACCGTGACCAAGTTCGAGCCCTTCTGCTGTCAATTGTTGTGCCCGAAAGCCGCCAGCCACCGGAGGCTGTAAGGGGAGAGAGAGAGAGGAGAAAACGAAAATGAAAAAATGAAAACGGGTTTTTTTCGTTTTCATTGGTATGTGTAAAAAAATGAAAACGATTTTTTTCATTTTCAAGATTCAATCTCAGAACAAAACTTAAGCAAACGTGGTTTCAAAACTATTTTAAAAATGTTCACCTAGGAATTCGTGAAAATTATCTCAAAAACGTTTCCAAACACGGCCTCAGTTTTTAATTTTCAACATATTTGATACGTGGTAAATATGTATATATATATATATATACACACACAAAAACACACGTATATCAAATGATCAAATGCAGTTTTTAAAGAGTTAAAAAAATAGAGATATGCAGGTGGGTGGTCCTTTTTTAAGTTTTTAATAAATAACATAAGTTTTGTAAAATTAGTGAAATACTTATTTTGAAAAATGAAACTGATCATTGTTAATTAACAATCAATCAATGTTAATATATATATTTTTTAATGATTTGTCATGATCAATAGGTGGCGGTTATTTTTTCTCTAAATAAAAAACTATGGCCTGGCTAGATGTTTAAGAACTACCTATTTACTTAACTTTATCTAAAAAATATATTAATTCAACAAAATTTAATAAAAAACTAGAAGTTATATTTTCCAAATAAGATAGTTTCTCATACTTGCCATAAAATTATCTTAAACCAGGCCAAAAAAATTCTTTTAATTCTGGCAGTAAATATATATAAGAAAATCGACAATAAACAACATTCAGCTCCATTAGCCGGTTTGGCACCGACAAACGCGAAAGAGAAATCAAGTAGCAGTAACGAAACAGTTGGGAGTTGGTGGCTGGTTAATCTGTTTGATTGCAAGTTAAAAGGAGTATTTGGAGGATGAGAACAGGGCTAGGACTAACAACTTAAAAACTGAGAACCGTCTCAAAGTTTTAAAAATACCAGTTATTAGTCCTAAATGATCTTGAAAATTTTCTTAAATTAAAAAGTTTTATCAGTTTTTTACGGGATTCGTATCATTAAATATCCGATACTTATTTATATTAGATTATCGATAAGATTTTATTTTTGAATTGGAATAACATCCAATTTTTCTTTAGTTCAAACTTTCCGATCCTAATCCATATGCCAAACAACACTACAGCTATTTGATTATTCTAAACATCTTTAAGTAGTAAAAGGATTCAACATATTATTTCGAAAAATAAATAAGCAAATTCGTCATACCCAATAATTTCTCTTCATTTTTCAACACACGCACTCATTCCTTCCGCAGGCTAATTTCAGTTCCGTCGATGTTCTCGAGACTGGTGAAACATACAAATCGTTTTTGTCGTTAAGTCAAGAGAGCTACTTCTGTAACATCTCAGTTGTAATCGTTAAAAATGAATAATTACAAAGCTTAGGTAAAAATACAGCGAGAAAATGGGCGCAGGCACAGAGACCTAACGAGTATAGTTAGGAATTTTACGCTGCTCAAGGAAACAAAGTATGTATGTATATTATCAATAATAATCTAGCCTCAAAATTCTAACAAAGATCAACGATCAATGATCATCAGCTAAAGTCAGTATTACTATAACTTGAGCTCCAGATGCTGATCCGAACATTCTCCTTCCTGTTGACTCCCTTGAGCATTGCCTTCATCAGGCTTAGGAGGAGCCGCCAGCGGGTGCCGGTGGTTCTCTACTTGGTACGGTGCTTTCGCCGCCACCCTAAAAAACAACCCCCCCAAAAAAAAAAAATTATACAACTTATAAGGATTTAGGGCAAACACAAATAGAAACATTAGATTCATGATTCATCCCCGAATCGTGTTTAATTAACAATTACCTGTCTTTCCTCTTCTCCAAGAACCGATGAAGCGAGTTTCTTCTCGCAATTGGCAAATCTGTAAAATCATCGGTCGATCAAACCCATCAATAATTGAAGCTCGTGATTTAACAAATCTAACAGAAAATAAATTCGAAAGGGTTCATTAAGGGATAATTACCAGATCCATTGGCGGCTTGATCAGCTGGTCGTTGTTTAAGGCTTTCATGCTTGTTACTAACATTGTTGTTGTTGTTATCAGGTATGGGAATTGGGGCAATATCATTATGATTTGATTCAGGAGCCGGAGGCGGCTTGGTCAAATCAATTTTCTCCATAACTACTGGAGTGGTAGGAACAGATCCGCTAATGTTTGAGCTTCCTTTTCTAGCCAAAGCCACGACCTCGTTCGCCTTGTCGGCGGGGAGATCGTTGAACACCAGAACCTGGCCGGCGTAGAATATCGTCATCTGTGAAGTTTCAGGCTTAACAACAGCATTTGTAGTTGCCGATTTCCTAACATAAAAGAGGGGAAAAAAAAAAAAAAAACCTTAGGTTTTATTTAACCCAAGATAACGGTTAATTAAAGCCTTCTTTTTTTTCCCTAAAGAACAATATTTCTTGTTCGTACGTGCATGATTCTCATTTTCCCTCATGTTATCCCTACCAAATAATTATAGTATTTTTAGCATCATTCTTTCAATCTCGTTTCGTTTGCTTTCCCACGGGAGGGTATTCCAGTAATTTCACATACATCCTCTCTGACATTGAAACCCAGTTCTTTTCTCCATTTTCAGTTCTCTATAGATATTAATCTCTTAAATCTTAATCCTAAAAAATAAGTCTAAAAAAAAAAAAAAAAGCTTATGAACTAGGTATACAAACCTTAGATCAGGCTTAAGAGCGTCTTCAACTGTATTCGGAGGCTTAAACTGCTGAAAGAAATCGGCGGATTTCACAATTGTAGCCGCCGACACAGAACCGTTAATTTGTGCTGAAGAAGGCCCAGCTTGGCTTCCCATGTTCGTCAGGAAGTTCTTCATCGGGACCGGAGGCCGGAACGACGACGTCTCCGGCGGTACTTTCTCTGTATATTAACACGGAAGGAAATTTTAAAAAAAAAATGATTAAGTCATTTTTCTTTTCTCTTCAATTTAATTAAAAAAGTACCTTTGGCAATTTCCGAGTTTCCAGAGATTACGACGCCGAGATTTCGCTTCTCCTTCAAGAACTGGCCCAACAGAGTACACGCCTGAGCGAAATTCGACTTCTCCGGCGCCTTACCGGCCTTCCTGTTCAGATTAAACTTCTCGCTTTCCGACATATCCTCGATTCAGAAAAAAAAAAATTTAAATCCTCTCTTCTTCTTCTTCTTCTTCTTCTTCTTCTTCTTCTTTCTCTGTCGCTAAAAACCCCACAATTCTTAGCCAAAATGAGAATGAGAGAACATTGAGAGGGATTTCAGGAGTCAAATCTTATCTTTTTGGTTTGAAATGGAAAATTTTGGTTATTGGGGGAAGCAAAATACGTGTGTATTGGGGTTGTGGGAGAGGGAGACCAAATATCTGATATCAGCGCATGTTCGCTGAGCTTAATAAATGGCACTGCGTCGTCCTTCTCTTTGCTATAAGTTGAGATATCCAATTTTGATATCTTAATTCATATTTAATTAATTATTTTATAATATATTATTAAAAACTCAATGGATTCATCAATTAAATGTATGTTTAATTTGTAAATTTAGTTTAACCTAATTTAAAAATTAAATTACATAAGGTATTTTAATTTAATTTAATTGATTTTAAAAATTATAAAAATAAAAATAATTTATATTAAAACAGTAAAATAAGAATAAAAAATAATAAAAATGAATTTTATCAAATTAAATTAATTAAAATGATAATTTAATTTAATTTAATTTATAAATTAAATTAAACCAAATTTATAAAATAAACAAACTCTAAATTTAAAATATAATAAAATTTTTATATTTAAATTAATTAATTTAATTATAATTTTTATTAATTTTAAAAAATAAAATAAAATTTTAAAATATAAAAAATCATTCACAATAATATAACATAATATAAAAAATCATGAAGCATTTTAAACATTTTAAATTCTTCACAATAATATAACATAATAATATTATGGATTCGATAGACATCAATTTTAAATAAAATATTTAAATTTCTTTGCGCTTCCTCCTTTGAATATATTATTAATAATATAAAAATGAACAGTAATGGAATTTTAAAGAATATATGTATTTGGTGTCTTTTTAAGCACGTGTTTTTTGCGTGTGGAAGAAAGATTAATTTTTGCAGAGAATATTGGAGGAAAAAATATATTATAATAATAAAAGAGATAATAAAAGTTCAAGTCGTGAAGTCAAGTGGAGCTGTGGAGGAAGGGAAACGCGACTTTCCACCGCATAATTACGAGAATGTCCTCTCTCTCTCTCTTCCATTCATTTTTTTTTTTTCTTCTGATGAGACTCTTTTACTTGTGCTGTTGTGATAGAGAATACGATGGACTTGGTCTTGTACTCATCACAACGAGCTGAGCTGCATCTCACGGCTGGCTGCCACGTCGACAACACCGTCGCTTTCTTCTTTGCATTTTGTTTCTACAATTTTCTTAGCAGCCTTCAACTTTACATACGTATAAATATAAACGTGTTATATTCTTGTTATATTTAAAACATAATATATTTTATATGTAGATTAAAAAATATTTAAATTATATTTTAAAATTAATAAATTGATATAATTAAGAAAAATAAATAAAAATATATAATAAGAATGAATTTTGAAAAATTTGTTTTTAAAATATTTTAAAATGATAAATTTATTTTATACATTGTAAAAAATATTATTGTATTTGAATATAAAATTTTTATATTAAATAAAAATTATATTATGTGAGAACGTAATACGAAAAATAAATATCTAAATAATATTAATATAAATTTTAATTATAAAGAGTACAAGCCCATGTATAAAAAAATATAAATAAAAGATAATTCACATTCATATAATATATTTTAATATCCTCATTTTTACTTTTAAAAAGATTAATAAATGATTGAAATTTGATAAATTTAAGAATGATTTTTTAAAAAAAATACCAATTAATCAAATCAATAATAAAAAATATTGATTATATACTTAATTAAGTGTTTAAATTACCTATTTATCTTATTTATCTTATGATCCGTGTATTTACATTATTATGTTTACATTATATTTAAAAGTAATATAATTTTCATTTAAATATAAAAATTTTATATTCAAATATAATACTTTTCAGCAGTATTTTAAATATATTTAATATTTTAGAATATTTTGAAAATAATTTTTTTATTTATGTCATATTTTTTTATCTTATTTTATCTATCTACTTTTACTAATTATATCAACTTTTCAACTCTAAAATACAATTCAAATACTTTTCATCTAAACACATATTGTATTTAAATGTAAAAAAAATATTTTTTATCCAAATAAAAATATATTTAATGTATTATATTTAAACGTAATACGAATGAAATATGTTTATTATACGACTTATAAGTTTGATGTGTTAATGGAATCAATCTTTTATATTTTTATTAATTACAAAAACATGCCATACCACAATTACCGGTGAGAAAGATAGAAATATATAAGTTATTACATAAATCAACAATACTTATCCAAAGATTGTCATTCTTGATGTATAAATGTCAAATTTCTTAAACATTCATTCGCCTTTAATAGTCGATATTTACAAGGATCCGACAAAAAATTAGTATTAACTCCTTATTAATCGTACTCTCAAAAGTTAAAAACTTTGGTCAAATTCTTAAAAATTGAGGAAAACTCTACATAAAATTGCATAAGAACTATGAAAGGGGAATTATGAGGAAAAAAGAGAAGTCATTATATATGTAGGCGCCTGGGTTTTCCAGATGTTATGCGTTAGACGAATTTGTTTCTGTTTTATTATTTTTGGTCAATTCCTCTAAACAGTTTTTGTTGAATATTAGGTTTCAGCAGCTGTCATAAAATGCACACGTTATTAATGTTGATTATTCAAAATCTTTAAAAATTGTTTGTGGTCAACCATGCCGTTTATTTAAGTTTAAAGCGACGTGTAAAGCCACCCATGAGCACCAGTAAACTCTAATAGCTAAGAGTTAAAAAAATAAAAATTCCCTCAATGAAAATATTTATATATATATTAACTTTCTAAAATGCTATTCTTCCTGTTCATGTATTCTTTAATCATCTTATATTATTCTCTTCTCATTTTAGGTATTTATAAACTCACCACTTAGAGAGAGCTATAGGGGGGGAAAAAAATAGAAGCTTCTATAGATCGGTGTCTATTTTTGAAATAAAAAAAAACCTTATTTGAGATTGGAATTTTTTTATTTAAAAATAAAAATTGTTTGAATTGATAAAAAAATTTCAAAGAAATATTTTTTATGTTCAAAAGTGAAAATTATTTTATTCTTGAATACAAAAATTTTGAAGCTTCGTTTTTTTTTTAAGTGAATATTTTGATTTAAAATTAGAAAATTTCCATATCTACACGTGTAAAACAAACAAAAGCTAGCAAAAAGAGACACTTGGAGAAAAACTGGAGAAAAATTTGACCACAAAAAAAAAAAAAGCGATAAAATTATAACGCAGTACAAAACGGACATACTTCAACCAACTTTAGGTGTCGTCTGATAGAAAAAATACATTTTAATTTTACTCAAATATAATATAATTTTATATTACATACAAATTTTATAATAATGTTATAAAAATAATTACTGTTTAAAACATTTTTAAAACAATCATATCAATTTTTTAACTTTACTATTTATCTCTATTTTTACCAATTATATTAATTTTTCAAATTTAAAATACTTTTTATCCAAACACACATTTCATTTAAATACAAAACAAATACTTTTCAACCAAATATAATATTTAAAAAATAAATTTCATTCAAATACAATCAAAATACAATGCGTTTACCAAACGCCTCCTTAGAATTCTTTCTTCAAGAGCCAAAAAAAATTAGGATTCTTTCTTTTTCTTTTCTTTTTTTTTTCTTTTCTTTTCCGCTAGAAGTTTGGTTTAGAATTATTGTACTTCCAGAATAAATGTTTTTTTAACTTAAAAAGTAAGACTAAGGTGTTGTTTTGCAAAAAAATTACATTTTAATTTTACACCAATTACAAATTTTATAACAGTGTTATGAAAATAATTATTATTTAAAATATTTTTAAAACAATCACATCAACTTTTAAACTCTAAAATACTTGTCATCCAAACACACGTTTCATTCAAATCAAAACAAATACTTTTTAACTAAATACAATATTAAGAAAACAAATTTCATTCAAATACAATTAAAATGTAATGCGTTTACCAAACGTCCCCTAAGCAATACAACATTAAAAAGTACTTAAAAATGAAAAAAAAAGTGTAAAAGTGAAAGTAAAGGAAATTAAAAAAATAAACCTCCAAAATTAGTACAAAAATGGCCTTATATCGATCACCAAAAGAGTGGGAAAAAGCTGTGAGACAACGTGAAGGAGAGAGAGAGAGAGGTTGAAAATTTAAAAAATACACATTTTGAGAGATAAAAGGGTGAGGGTCGGTTGGAGGGTGGCTAGGGAAAGACGTGAAGAAGATAGTGGGAACGAGGGTCAGAGAAAGTTAGCGGTTTTAATGGATGTAGAACGAATATTTAAAAAAATATATATATATATATATAAGTGGAAGATAAAGTTAGATTATCAGGATAGCGGGTGTTAGTGGGATGTTTTATTTATTTATTTATTTTTTTACCTAATTAATAAATTTTCTTTTGTAAAAGTTGAGTGTAAAATTATAAAATTTATCAAACTTATCAAAAGGTTAAAAATATTTTTAAATTAATATTTAATATATTAAAAATTTTAAATTAAACTCTTAAGATAAAAATTAACTGGCAAGCTAAATACCGAATCTTCTACACTTATTTGTGAATTTTGAATTCAAAATTTTATAACGTAACAAGATTTGATTGAATACATAGACTAATAATAATTACATACTTGATTTTATTAAATAATAAAGAGTTCGAATATTTCCTATCCTTAATTTAAAAAAAATAACAAAATACAAATTTTTAAAATTTACATATATTCTATTTTTGAGCTGTTTCATACAATGTAAATTGGTGTTGAAAAACATGTAGCATGTGTTAAAGGAAGTAATTGGAGCTAAAAATTTTTGATTAGAGTAAGAGTTGTATATTTAATATTTGTTTTACATTTTAAAATTTTAAAATATAAAAAATTGAAATATATTTAAAAATATTAATTTAGAACTTATTTAATTCGTTTTAAAATTTTATATAATTTATAAATATATATAATATAATTTTTAAACTTGTATATAAAGTTTGAGTTGAAAACTGAATTGATTTAAAAAATATTAAAATTAAGTTGAGTTGAATCGCTCGTTAGTGAGTAATTATATTTTAATTAAACATAATAATGGTTTAATACGGTCAATTTGATTTGCTTAAGAAAAATAAATAATAAAAGTTTCGTTAGGTAGGGAGGCTTGGACCATGTGGGTGCCGACAACAAAACGAGGCCCACGTGCGTCAAATCGGGGGGAGCGAGCTGAGCCGAGCCAGAAAGCCGACCTTTGTTTAGGGGTCTTGACATTCACGTTTTTTCTGTGTGATGGTGACGGGGCCAACAGCCTGACTGACTGACTCATTTTTGTGTAGACTTTTTTCTATGTAATATCGCACCTTTTTTTTTTTTTTTGGTAGAAGTGTAATTTCACCCTCGCACGTGATAAACAATGTACAATATCCAGGGACACTGTCGTCCTTTCGTCCAGTACAGACAGCCAATCCCAATTCCAGGATGTCGCATCTTTCTGTCCCGAGGGTGTAGCTCTTAAAAGGACCAAAGTTCGGCAGGCGGGTGGTTCCAAGCTAAAAAATTAAAAAATATATATATATTTAATAAAATTAATTCGAGACAAAGAGTAATAATAATATAAAATAACGGTTGGTGGTGAGCAATTATTACTTTATGCAAGAAATGAGTTTCGCGTGGTCGCCCCGTATGTTACTTTATTATTGTTTTTGGTAAAATATATTTCATGAAAGACAAAACTATTTCCAATGCAAACTTTGTTGTTCAAAATTCTTATCTCTTTTACTTCTGGCATGTTTGATATTCACATTTATTTTATATTATATTTAAATATAAAAATATTTTATTTAAATATCAATCAAATCATATTTTAAATTCAATATAATTATTATTTATTATCACATTTTTTCTATTATTTTTATTAATTACATCATATATTCTTTCTTTTTTTTTTCTCTATACTTTAACTAATCACATCACATATTTATTATTAAAATATAATTCAAATACTTTTCATCTAAACACACATTACATTTAAATACGATACTAATACTTTTCCTCTAAATACAAATTACATTCAATACATTACATTCAAATGTAATGTGTTTACTAAACAGAGCCTTACCCTTTTTAATGGAATTATATTAAATTATTTAAATTTAAAAAATTTAATCACATAAAAAATATTAAATATTAAAAATTTTTAAATACATTGATAAGATATCAAAGCATTATTAAGGAGATAGTTGTCGAGACATGATAACAGAATAACAAATCTGAACTCTAATGATAAAATAGAATGAAAATTCATTAGTATATCCAACTATGTAAATTGAAGACACCTAAAATGATGCACTATTGTTTCGTTTATTGATTGTATTTGCATTCATATTACGTGTAAACGCAATGTAATTTTCAGTTAAATCAAAAATATTGTATTCAAATATCAATCAGATTACATTTTAAATTTAATACAATCATTATTTATCATTCCGCTTTTTATATTACTTTTACCAATCACATATTTTCTTTCTCTCTCTTTTTTTTTTCTTTATTTTTATTAATCATATCACATATAATATAATTCAAATACTTTTCATTCAAACAAATATTATATTTAAAAGTAATGCAAAAATAATAATGTATGCAAGTCGAAATATTAAAATACCAAAGAGAATGGAAACCTTTAACATTAGTTGAAGAAAACAACAAAAAGACAAGCAATTGGTAAACACACGTTATCGGTGGCAACAAAGGCAACAAGCACATTATCTCCTCTTGCAAACCAAAATCCTAAAGGTCAGGTTGCAACGTGATCAATTTCCTTGAGAACGCCTTATGACCAATGATGATCCAGTCCTATCCAGAATTCCGATTTGGTAGCTCTCGTCGTCGTCGTCGTCCTCCTCCTCCTCTATGGCTGGCATGATCCTCAATTCTAAATTCAACATCAAATGGTGGATTTATAGATGAAATTTAATGACCAGAGGTATAATGTGCATATCATTTAATAAAAACGCTCTTTTCTATCTCTCATTCTTCCTATCTTTGTTTAGGGCCTGCTCCATTTTGATATAAGTATATATATTTATTTATTGCTTTGTAGTGTATTTCCTTTCTCTCTCTCTCTCTCTCTCTCTCACTTTTTTTTATTTATTTTTTGTTTCATCATTTCTTTTCATGTTTCGATGAGTAAATTAATTCCGTTTTTGGGGTAAACCTTTGAAGAAATAATGTAGATTTAAAACAAAAAAAGGGAAATTTTTTTTGTAATTTTTGAACCAAGTTCGTATATAAATTTTTTTTTTTTTGGTTATAGGCTCTTTCTCGAAAATTCGCAAAACAAAATCAAAAGAAAAAGGAAGCTGAAGTTTCAGCTTTTTTCCCCTCCTCATATAATTAGAAGCAAACTAATACTTCATTTGGCACGTGATTGACCTTATGAATGGATATAAATATTACGATAATAATTTCGGTCTAACAATGTGCAGAAACATAAGGGGGTGTTTGGTAAACGCATTGTATTTGAATGAAATTTGTTTTTTGAATGTTGTATTTGGTTGAAAAGTATTTGTTTTGTATTTGAATGAAATGTGTGTTTGGATAAAAAGTATTTTATAGTTGAAAAGTTGATGTGATTGGTAAACGTAGAGATAAATAGTGGAGTTGAAAAGTTTATATGATTGTTTTAAAAATGTTTTAAATAGTAATTGTTTTCGTAGCACTGTTACAAAATTTGTGTTTGATGTAAAATTATATTATATTTGAATGAAGTTAAAATGAAATATTAGTACCAAATGACACCTAAATAATTAATCGAGACATGTACAGTCGGTCATTCATAGGCGGGGAGTTTTAGAGGTATATTTTAAATATTTTTTTATAATAATTTTTTCTCTCATAATTATTATTTATTATACATGTTTTAAAAATTTTAAAAATTTATAATTATATATATAAATATAAATAAATAAAATTTTTAATTTTATAAAAATAAAAAATAAAATTTATATTGATAATTTTTTAAACAAACTTTTTTTTCTCTAAATAGTTTTTTCTCGTGAATATAATTTTTCAAAATACTTCCCACGTCACTAGGGGACTTGTGGCAGCCAGATGGAAAAGAAAGAAAAAAAAAAAAGAAAAAAAGAAAAATTAAGCATAAAAAAGTCAGAAGGACAAAGTAAGAACAACGTGGGATGTTTTAGACTACTGTTTTACTCTTGACTTTAATCGATATAATATATGAAAAAAGAAATTAATAAAAAGATATACTAGTAAAATTGCAAAAATGAAAAAAAGTAAGTGGACTATAATGTTCTTAAAAAAAAAAAAAAGGTACTGCATAAATGGGAAAAGATACTATGATAACATTGAAAAATATTAGTTCCATTCAATGTTTTTAGCTTTTGCATTTTGATTTATATACATACACATACAGACACTTATATATATATATAGACTCAGGGGGCATTTGGACAAGAATTGCATTTTAACTTCATTCAAATACAATACAATTTTACACCAAACACAAATTTTGCAACAGTGCTACGAAAATAATTACTATTTAAAACATTTTTAAAACAATCACATCAACTTTTTAATTTCACTATTTATCTCTACTTTTACCAATCACATCAACTTTTCAATTCTAAAATACTTTTCATCCAAACACACATTTCATTCAAATACAAAACAAATACTTTTCAACCAAATACAACATTCAAAAAACAAATTTCATTCAAATACAATCAAAATGCAATGCGTTTACCAAACGCCCCCTCAGATCGGTACGCAATGGTTGGCCAAAAACAGTTCTACTATTGCAACAAAGACTTTGAAAAACAATATATATATATAAGTGGGTGTCTTTTGAAATTTTAAAAATTTGATAAGTTAGTCTTTAAAATTTTTTTTTCCTTAACAATCAACCTTCTAAATTTATAATTTTTAATAATTTAATCATTTTTACTTGAAATAATTAATATTTAAGATAAATTTTGATACAAAATTTATATATTATAATTTAAAAGAGATATTGTTAATCATTTTTACTTAATTTAAATATAAATATCTTTTTAAATTTATGTTTAAATTTGAATATAATTTAATCGAGTTATAAATTTTAAAAGAAATTTTTTTAAAAATAGACAAAAATGATCAATAACATTCTTTTTTAACTATAATATGCAAACTACATATAAAAAAAGTTTAAATTTTAACAGATTTGATAAAAAAAAAAACTAAATTATTAAAAATTATAAATTTAAAAGGTTGATTGAAAAAAAAAAAAAAAAGATTAGAGACTAAATTAATAAATTCAAAAAATTAAGATATCCATGTAAATAAGTTATTAAAAAAAAAAAAGCAGATTACAATTGTTCTTTAATTATATATGCGTGCGCGCACATGTGTATGTGGTTTTTTTTCCCTGAAAATTGTTCTTTTGATATGATGTAGCATCCAACTCGTGCGTTCTAAACAGGTTGCCCTTTATCTTATTCCATGCTATTTAATCAAATAGCAATTGACAGGTAAATATAATTTAACCAAATACTGATAGCACTCTAATATTTCCACAAATTGTAATAATCAACTTTAGTCTATGTTTAAATGGCATATTTATTTTTAAAAAGTGAAAGATTTTTTTTTTTTGTAAAAAGGTGTTTATTTAATATTTTTTTATTTATTTTTTCTCAATCCAGAAAAGGAAATAGATTTTTTTTTCCAAACATGTTTATGCAGTAAAATTTTGGAAAAAGGAAAGGAAATTTTCCCAATCCTCTCATAAAACACACTTTCTAATATTATTTTTTCTCATTCCAAATAACTTTTTATTTCCAAAAAATAAAAAATTTTTACATATTCAAACATCATCTTACTTTTAAAAGTAAAAAAACTTTCTCATTTAAAATACGAAAATTTTCTTTTTCTAAAAAAGATATCACATCCAAAGGAAAGCTTGCTCACAAGCAATACGAGGTCATTAACATAAGCCTTGATGACTGATGCAGTTTTCATGCATTTTTTTTTTTTATAAATTTTTTACTGAAACAATAATTTTGTTTAGAACACACTCACACACACATGGATCAAGCTTAGGGGGCGTTTGGTAAACACATTGTATTTTGATTGTATTTGAATGAAATTTATTTTTTGAATGTTGTATTTGGTTGGAAAGTATTTGTTTTGTATTTGAATGAAATGTGTGTTTGGATGAAAAATATTTTAGAGTTGAAAAGTTGATGTGATTGATAAAAGAAGAGATAAATAGTGAAGTTAAAAAGTTGATGTGATTGTTTTAAAAAAACTTTTGAATAGTAATTGTTTTCGTAGCACTGTTGTAAAATTTGTGTTTGGTGTAAAATTGTATTTCATTTAAATGAAATTAAAATGAAATTTGTTTGCCAAACGATGCATTAATGTAGAAAATAAGATTCAAAACACATCCAAAGCATTTAACTATCTGACAAATCACAAATCTTCGTGTTCTAATTAAGATTAGAGAGGAACAATCCATGTCCAAAAAACTAATGACATACATGCAACTTTTGTATAAACTGAACAGTCGAACGAGATGGTGACAAGAGGGGAAAAAAATTAAACAAAAATAAAAAAGAGGAAATATAGTTGAGAAAGTTAGCCTTGAGCTTTGAGAAAATTACTATCTCACTTGCTATAAGAGTTAACAAAGTTGAAATAGAATAATCACCAACGTTTTATATGTAAATCAATATATAAAAAAACGTGTGAAAGCTACTTTAGATCTAGATATGGTTGAATATTTCTATTTCTATGTTATAGTCCATATACTTGGTTATCTATATGCTATGTCATTAATTTCTATTAAAGTTTAATTAACTCATCAATAATTAGCCCTTTATTTATTTATTTTTTTTGCACAAAAGTATATTATCTCAAATAAAAAATATAATGGTTTAAATTATTGATATGGAAACGACCAAAAAAAAAAAAAAAACAGTAGAAAAAGCTTTTTCTGACTTGATTTCTTACATAAAACTCCAAATTATCTCATCCGTAGCTTAGTGCTTAAAGCAAAAACGCGTGGGGTATATCGGATGGACTGACCAAAATATGATACTGTGAAATACAGTACTAGGAAAATGACTCCACATAAATATATTAAAAAAATAAAATTTAAGGAAACAGACCAGAGAAGAATAGAAAAGGTTACAACTCCTTTGTTGATAAATGGTCCTACAGGAACAAAACAGAAAAAGAAATTAAAAGAAGAATGTAAAGAAGCAACTCTAAAGTGGGTTTGGTAGAAAAGAAAAGGACCAGTAACGTGTTTTTTTTTTTTTTTCCTTCGGCACGTGCAGTAACGTGTTTATAAGTAGAATGATAACTTTATATTTAACTCCAAACAAAAATTTTATAACTGATTTTGATATAAGATATAATGTTTAAATTTTTAGTCTATAATTTTGGATTTATTTTTCTCTTAGATATAATTAAATTAAAAATAATAAATTAATCAAAATTTATTGAAGTATTGTATTTCAAAGAAAAATTCAAAATAATAATTAGATAAATTGTATATCACCCAACTTATAATTGGTAAATTTGTAGGTTTAATTCCTATACCAATTCGATTTTCTAAGCCTAACTACTCATTATGGACAGAGCAGGTGTAAGCAAACAGCTCTTATAGGCATTTTTGGGCTGATCAACGCCACCAACTTGGGATGCCACGGTTGATTAATGGGCCAAACTTTGTAACTTTGCCGCTTATGGTATATGATTTTTTGGCTCAATCCACAAGTTGTCGTCTAAATTTTTAAGAGCAGTGCTAAATATATAAACTTTAAAATGCCAGTGATAAATTATTATCTTTTTTTTATATTTATTAATAAAAGAATAAATACTTGTATATTATATAGATTATTATTTAAAAATTAATATTAAAATTGATGTGCTGACGTTTTCAAATTGACAACATTATCTTAAATTTAATGACGTACTGTTGAAATCTCATACTGATGAATGTGATTATACTTTGAAAGAAATGTTCTTTTGCCAATGTGACGTGACTCGTGCTGATAACATTTTTCAATTGGTAATCATGATAAAATATTCTTAAACCTCACGTTTTTTGACGAGTGTGATTATACTTAATTACCTGTTATGACATGTTCCGAGGATCATTAAATTATGCACTTTGTTAAATTCAGAAAACAATTTTCCAAATAATGGGCACTTTTTAATGAGGTCATCATTCGATTATTATCTTTTTTCCTAGTTTGATTAACCGTTTCATTCGTAGTAATCATAGGATCTATTCGTTTGGACACTTATTTTTCTAAATGAACTAAAATTTTGTCAAAAATTTGCTAGACTACTAAATTCTCTCAACTTCAAAAAGAAAACTCTTTTATTTTTCTAATACAAGACTACTAACTCAAATTTCACTTCAGAATCTTTTTAATTTTCAAAATGAAATTTTTTTATGTACAATCTTATTCTCAAAATAAAATAATTTTATCTTTTTAAACAAAAATATATATTTTTTTTGAGAAATTATATCAAATAACATTTTTCTAATACCTTCGTCAATTATATAGCATATGTTAATAATGTTATTAAATTATAACATATTTCTAAATTTTGAATATATTAAATTCTATTTTTACCCCTTCCTTTTCGAACAGAGGTTTTTTTTTTTCTCTATTTTCCTACTCCTTTTCTTTTTATATTTGTTCTTCTTCTCAGTTGACTCTTTCTCCGATTGTTGATGCTCTCTATTGTTGACGCTCCATTAAAGAATTACAAGATATGATTTTATGTGTTTCGCTCTTTTTTTCTTTTTAAATTTTTTTCCTTATCACTCGTCTCTTTCCCTCTCTTTCGAGCTTCATTATCGCCGCTCCGATTGAGAAATCATGAGGTCTGGGTTTATGAGCTTTTTAGTGCATCTAGGTTGTGCTAAATTTTGATGTTGATTATCGTCTACATTGATTGTCGTCTACATCATTTGCAAGATTTTTACAAGATTTGTGGATTATTCGATTACAATATTTGAGGATTCTTTCCATTTTATTTTATTTTCTCTTTCTTTCTTTTTTTTTTTTTGGTATTCTTTCCTTAAGTTTTTTGACAATGCCTACATTATTTTTCATATTTTGTTTTTAGATTTTTTTTTCATGTTGGTGTTATTATCTCCTGATTGCTTCTTTTGATGTTACCAAACAATAGCAACCATGTCAAATAACTAGTATGGTATTAAAAAAACAAATTAAAAGTTCTAAGATCAATAAATCCAACTTTCTTTACATCCGCATTGTACTGCAATTTTTTTTAATAGAGTTTGTATGATAGTTTTCTTTTTTGGGGGTGATTACATTTTGTTTATTAATATTTTTTTGTTTGATAGTGGTTATTTTTGAGCTTGTGTTGTTTTATGATTTTTAGTAATATTTTTTGAGGCCCCCCCCCCCCCCCCCCCCCCACAAAACTTCCCTAAAGTTTTATATATATTTTGTTGTTTATTTTTTTAAAATGTTGATATATATATATTGTATTGAAAATATTTGTATTTACAGGGATGTCACAGGTTTCTTTTGTTGCTGCCTATAGGGGGAAATAAGATTCCAATAATTTGTTTTATAACTTTGCTTTTCAAGCAGTTGAAGTTGATGATAGTGTTGATTTTAAGGCTTTTAAAGAGTTTTTGGTACGAAAATTACATTTAGAGTTGGTTGGTTTTATGAGTAATGTTCATTCTTTAAGATTAGTCGTGAGCTCTCACTTTGGAAAAACAATTAGTAGGCTTGTGGATGTGATTACGGAAAAGCAATTGAAATGATTTTTTGAGCTTATTAGATTTGATAAGGGAGTAGAAACCTTTCCTTTAGTTGTTGATTTTTTTGATGGTGTTGATAAGTTGTTAGGTCATTCAAGCAATGTTTTAAAAGGGTTGCAAGAGGCTTGTCTAGATGTTGGAGGTCTCTCTTAGTTTGGTGATGTTGACGTTAATACTTCTACAGATTGGTTTTTGATTAAAGATTGTGATGTTGGGAAGCTTCCATTGTCTTTTGATATTAAGGAAGGAAATCATTTTCAACGTAAATCCATGTTGAAGAAGTTTTTACATTTGATTGCTGTTAGAGGAAATTTCGAGTTTAAGGTTGATAGGTATAACGCAAATTTCTCTATTTTAGTATTGTTGATGGGTGTAGTTGGATGATGTGTGCATCAAAGATTTCTGAGAGTATTATTTGAGTTGTCCAAAAGTATTGTTTTCAACGTACTTGTCCTCATGATATTATTAGCAATGAATATCGTCAAGCCAGTAGTCAATTTGTAGTTGAATTATTAAAGGGGGATTTCAGTAGGGGTATATACGATAGAGCTCATCTAAGGGATGTGGTGACTTTAATGCATGGCAAACATGGGGTTAAAATTAGCTATTATATAGCTCGGAAAGCTCGATCTTTTGTTTTAAGTGCTATTAGAGGCACTGCTAAGCGATCTTACTCTCATATTTCTGCCTTATGTGCTGTTTTGAAGGAAAAAAATCCAAGTAACTATTTTATTTTACTTAAGAAAATACATGTATTTTATATGGAAATATATATTTACTTGTTAATATATATTTTCTTTTATTACCAGGGTCGTTTTGTTTGTATGAGTTAGATTCTATGGGCAGGTTTTTATATTTTTTCATGTGCTTAGGATCTTCGATAGGTTGGTGGTGTCACTATAGATCCATCATTTCCATTGACGGGTCATTTTTAAAGTCTGAATTTGATAGTACTATGCTTATGGCATTGCACTAAATGATAATAATCATATTTTTCTTTTAGCTTTTACTATTGATGACTTGAGAATGAGAACTCATGGGAGTGGTTTTTTATGAACTTAAGGCAGGCCATTGGTGATCATGAGGGGTATCGTTTTTTATTGGAATTTTTACATCCCCAAGGCTGTGGAGACAATTTACCGAACAGCTGAGCATGGAATGTGCATTCAACATCTTTTAAGGAATATGAATGCAAGATTTAAGGGTTTAAAAGTAGATGGTTTGTTTTATCGATGAACAAAGGCATATCTCGTTCAAAATTTTAAATATTTCATGTGGTGAATAGAAGCTGTTAAACCGAAGATTCGACAATACCTTTATGATGTTCGATGTGAGAAGTGGGCTTGTGCTTTTTTTAGATGAAAGATATATGATGTCATGGCAATCAACATATTTGAGTCTATAAATGCTATGTTACTAGAGGTTAGAGAATATCCAATTTTCTCATTGGTTGAGTTATTTGTAGTTTATTACAAAGGTGATTTTACGAGCGTAGGAATCTTGTTAATAAGACCACTGCATTTTTTATTGTGAGAGTTGATATTCGATTGCGAGGTGTAGAGATGATAGCGTTCCATGAGTGTAAACTTTATTTCTTTTTTTCTTTTGTAAATACATGGATTTCCTAGATAATAATTTTATTTCCAATCTTTAAGTAAGTAGATTTTCTTGTAATTATTGGTTTTCTATCCTTCTTGTCAGGTTTACCTAATGGATGTTAAGCAATATTAGGTTGTTAAAGGCGATTTAAATAATAATGTAGATTTGATTAAGAGGACATGCACTTGTCTTGTGTGGCAAAGAGATGAATTTCTATATTCCCACGCAGTTGCGATGATTTGGAAGCGAAAGTTAGATCCGGTTGATTTCACTGCTATTTATTTCAAAAATAGTGTTTTTAGGGAGACTTACAATGCTGCAGTGTATCCATTAGGGGATAAATCTTGTTGTAATGTTTTTGAAAATGTGTTGAGCATTGATGTGTTTACACCAGCTAATAGGCTTCTGGTAGGTAAGCCCAAAATGCATAGGATACCTTTTGCTGGAGAAGAATGTTCTCGATTGAGGTGTTCTAGATGTAGAAATTTTGATCATAATAAGCATACTTGTAAGAATCGAGTTTTGTAGTGCTATGGGTGAATCATCTTATAAGAAGATGAAATCTTATTGGCAGAATCTAAACTATATTTATTGTTGAAGATTTTTAGACATAAATTGTGTGTTTTTTTTCATTTTTTTAATTTTTCATTTAGGAAATATATGGATTTCCTAGAAAATACTTGTATTTTTTTAAATATACATTCGATATTGGTATCTATGGTTTAGGAAATACTTATATTTTTTTAATTTTAGAATATATATTTGATTGTTTAGATTTATTTGTTCTACAAATATTTTTTGGATTTTTTAGGTATAGAGTTTGTGATATATTGAGTTTTGTTTTTGTTTTTTGTTTTGGTAGATATTCTAGTTTGTGAAAATACATATTTTTCTTTTTGCAAATACTTTGTTTTTTCTTTCATTAAATATGAATCTTTTTTTTTGAAATGTGTGTTTTGATCATATTTGTTTACAAATTATTAAGTCACAAAATTTTTTTTATTAAACTTTTATAAAACTTGGTAATCACAAACAGTTAAAATCTAGTATGGTCCAAATAGAGAAAATCTCGGTAACTACAAACAGAGAAAATCAAGGTAATGACAAACAGAGAAAATCACAAACATGTGAAAATACTGTTTACTAGTTATAAGAAAATATGTTGGAAATCTAATATATTCCCGCCTTCCAACATATGAAAGTCCATAAAAGAAGCTACACAATAATATTTACATGGGCAATATATATATTTACTTGATAATATGTGAATTTACTATACATGTCTTGAACAGTAATAGTACAATAAAAAGGCATTCCCTCTTAAGCAACTGCTTACAGAAACAATTACCAGAGTAAAAAGTAAGTCTCTTAGACACTTGTTTACAATATGTTGGTGTTTTTTTTAAAAATTTTAGGTTAAAAGCTAATATTTCAATATTTATATAGTTGGCCAACTACTTGTAAATCTTTCATGTCATCCTCATTATTAAAACAGTTATCTAAATCAAAGTTATTACAAATCAAAAAACAGATTAGTTTTTTATCACATCTTAGTAATCAAAATCAGTGATAGGGGTAGTGTAGCGAGTGGCGTGATGTTGAGTAGCTCTGAGGCAGGTAGTATTTCTTCTGGTAAATCGAAGTCCGGATTAAGCTTGAAGCTTAGTATGTTTTCATCTTTTTCAATTTTTTACTTTTTTTTTCTTCCTTAGACTTTGATCTTCTACTGAGTCAAATTTTCCTATGAATAGGCTTTTAAGTTATGGTTCTTGTTTTGATACTTTCTCCCTTAGCTCAATGTCAATTGGTTCAACAATTTCAACTTTCTTCTTCCCTTTCAATTCTATCAATGTCTTCTTTCTTGGACTATCTCCAGTTACTTTGGGTTCCTGCACTTTTTTTTATTGTAAATAACTATATTTTACTTGATTTTTTATTTATGAATTGTGCTCTGTTCAAAAAAGTAATTTACCTGTGTGTCTTTTTTTTATCACCTTCTTTTTCTATCTCATTTCTTCATTCACAAGCATTTTTTTCATTCTTTGCTGTCCATGGCTTCTTTGCCATTACTTTCTTTCTTGGGCTTGGTATTGCTGTATCTTCGTTTTTATTGTATTCTTTTTTGTCTTCTTTCTTTGTTTGTAAGCATTTTGTTAATTCGCTACAGTATTTTCACTCATTGCTATGTTTTCTGTCTGTTAAAACAAGAAAATCAAAATATTTCCATGAAAATCAAAATATTTCAAGTTTAAATATTTCTCATATTAAGTTGTGGTTTTTACCTCTAGTGTTAGGCTTTCTTGATAAATGGATAAACATATATTTACCTTTTCCATTGTTGCATCACTGACAATCTTATCAAGATCAACCCCTAAATTTATGTCTTCTTCATTCTCCTATTCATCCTCCATGTCTGTGTGCTTTGCATTTTCCTAATTGTCATGCACCATATCTGTTGCATCAGCAACATTGTTTAGTTGCTAGTTATTATTGTCTTCGTTTTGTTTTCTTTCATCTTTTTTAGGTAAATCTTTAGTATGCATGTCTTTTTGTGGTTACAATCTGCTGTGTATCTTTTTAACATATTTTAATATGTTATTCATTGTTGTATGATATGCTTTCAGCTCATTTCTTATATTTTCTTGGGCTTTTTCTAGCTTTTGCATTTTTATTTCTAAAGATTTGATATTTAATTTTGAACATGGACGAGGGTCCTCAAAATTGTCATCTGAATCCTCAATTTGAATGCCTTCAACTTATTTCTTTTGATCATCTTGCCCTTCCTTTGTTGTTTGATCTTCTTCCATAAAATATTTCATGTAATTTTTCTGTTTTTCTTTCTCTAATAGTCGTATGTGAGTTACGTCAACCTGATTTTTATGAGACAATAAAAGTAGTATTAGTTATTATTTGAAACTAAGTAAAAGATTATTTTTTCCAAGGAAATAACAATATTATCATGAAAATATATTGATTTCTAGAACTAGAGTTATTAGAAAACAAGTTAAAGATGTTTTTTTTTTTTTGAGGAAATAACTATATATAATCCAAAAATATTTGGATAATCTAAATAGTTACTATGATTTTACTTTTTAAGCATCAAAAAGCTCGTTGAGCTTGTTCCATTTTAGTTGAGATATTAACTCCCACTTCAACATTCTTGGTATAGCATTTTCTCTATGAAAGGTGGTAATATCTTTTTCTACTATGAATGGTAGTGTTTCAAACACCCAAATCAGAACTACATATAGAAATCCGTAGAATTCAAACCCTTTCATTGATGTACTGCTAACCCCTTACTTGAAGTCATGTAATGTCTTTTTATATGATGCGATCCTCCATGGATATTTTTTGAATGTCTCATCATTATAGACTAACTTCAAATATTTTTCATTGACTTTCTGTTTATTTTGTTCAAAGACAATCAACTTCTGAACACAACATAAATTTGTCATTTTTATGACTTCATCGTCAGATGCTTGCGCTAGTATTTCCTTTCTTACTTTAAAAATGTATGCAAGGTCCCTATACGTAACAGGTTGATTTGTCAAAATTTTGCCATTTTACGACTTCATCGTCAGATGCTTATGCTTATGCTTGTATTTCCTCTTTTACTTCAAAAATGTATGTAAGGTCCCCACACGTGACAGGCTGATTCTTAAAACATTTTTCCAAGAATGTGACCTTTCGCCTATTTTGTAGTATTGCAGAAGACATCGGTCCACAATGAAGCCCTGTTATTAGGGTAAAGTCTTACATGCCCATCACCATTTTCTTTGTCCCAAACTTGAACGCAAGCTCTGATGTGTTGTCATGTTTTACTTGCCTACAAATAAGTTATAGGGCAAATTTGATGGGAAATTTGTTACTGAATTTCAACTGTAAGAACTTCTCAAACGGCTCTTGTTTAAAAAATTCCAATTGTGTTAGAGATAATCTCTTCTTAATATCTCTAATTACTTTTAATATATAGTTATTCACAATCTTTCTTAAGGGATCCCATTCTATCCTTAGTTTTTTAAATTTTAATTCCTATATTTCATAGTAAAGAAATTATTGTTCATAAACTTTTTTGTATTTTTACAAGTAAATTAATTTATTTTTTGTATTTTGTTTTCTATTTACTTTTTTGCATGCAGAAGTTTGTGGTTTTTTATTACTGATTTGTTGGATGATCTTTTCTTTACTGTTGATCTTGTTGGTGTGGTAGTATTATTTTTTTGTGTTTCTGTTGCAAGTTCTTTTCCTTTTGATTTAATTATGTTACAGCTTCTTTTTTTTCTTTTTATTATTCTGTTTTTCTGTAAACAAACAATAATATTAGCATGAAAATATATGAATTTTCAGAAACAAAAGTTAGGTTTATGCACTAAAAATCAAACAAAGAATATTGTATGCTTTTACTAAGGAAATAATAATATTACAGTGAAAATACATGAATTTTCAGAATTAGAAACAGTTAGATTGATGCATTATAAACAAATCAAAGACTGATGTATATTTCTTTTTAAAGATACAACATTTTCAACATAAAAAGACATATATTTCTAGAACTAGAAGCAGTATTGTTTTTATGATTTTGTCTGTTATGTTGATGTACTATAAACAAAATAAATACTAATGTATATTTCTTTCACAGAAATAACAATATTAACATAATAATATTTAGATTTTTAAATATACAAGTTTTAGATTTTCAAAGTGTGTAATTTGAATGAACTACAGTTTAGTTGGAAATCCAACATGTGAAAAGTTCTATCTACAAGCTATTTATTTATTTTTCAACATATCATTAATTAATCTCAAGGGAAAAAAGTTAAAAATTCGAAATGCTAAGTAAAAAAGCTTCATATGTACAATCTCATATCTTCAAAATGTGAAAATTGAACGAAAACACCATGCAATGATTTAGTTCTTTTTTAAAATTTGTTTGTTCTGTCCAAAAATTTCGTGGTTCTTTCAAAATCAATGGATTTTCTTTGAATCCAAAGTTTTTAAAGCCAAAAAAAGTTCTGCAAATTGTAGATACAATAATTCTCGATAACCACAAATAGAGAAAATCAAGGTAACCATAAACAGAGAAAATTACAAACATGTGTAATTATCGTTTACTTATTGTAAGAAAATATGTTGGAAATCCAAAATTCAAAGCCAAAAAGATTTAATTGAACATTATCAGATTTGTGATTTCTGAATGCATAGAAAAAATCATACCAGAGTTAGTTTTTTTAAATTTTTTCCAATCGATCGTTGTTTGAAGCTGAAAAACTTCTGGAAATTGGTAATTTTACTCGCAAAATTTGTTAGAAATCTGAAAATCTAACATATTTATGCAAAAATCTAATGTTTTGTAGAAGATGAAAATCATGAGAATTTAAAGGCTGAGTTTTCGGTAGCTAGGGTTTGAGAAAAAACATATCAGATACGAGGCGTTTGTTTAAGATTTGACTCAAAGATATTTTTGATATTTTAAGTTAGTTTTTTTTGTTTAATTATATTATTTACTCCTATTATTTTTATTTATGTTATTATTTTCATACCTATTAGCCTAATATACTATTTCACCTCTTCTCTCTTTTTTTTTTTTTTCATTTTAAAAATGTGCATGCAATTTAATCAGCTAGAATCACCAATATCTTTTGCAAAACGTCAAAAAAAAAAAAATCAAATACCAAAACCCAAAAAAAAAAAAAAAGACACCTAAGAATGCCCAAAACGGTTAATCAACACCAACCGTTGTAACTGTTTTTCAAATTTGAGGCCAAGACAACCACCTTTCTTTAGGCATCTGTCATTCCGAAGCTCTCTTTCCTCCGTAGAACCGAGAAATAAGTTAAAAAAAAAAAGGATCAACAATTCCATACGGCGGCGAAAAAGCTGAAATGGCCGTGGATCATCGGCTTCTTCTCCGACCATATCTCTTCTTCTTCTCCTTCTTCTCCACAATCACCCTCTTGGGTCTCTTTCCTTCGACACATTCTCTAACCGAATCCGAGGCTCTGCTTAAGCTCAAAGATTCGTTTACAAAATCTGATGTTCTCGATTCCTGGGTACCTGGTTCGTCTCCTTGCATTGGAACATCTAAATGGAGAGGGATTTTATGCTACAATGGCATTGTCACGGGGATTAGCCTTCAGGGATTGGGTTTGTCCGGGAAAATTGATGTTTCTGCGCTTCGCGGGATCCGGGGTCTTCGTATTATCAGCTTTGCCAATAATTCATTCTCTGGTTCAATTCCGGATTTGAGTAGTTTTGGTGCTTTGAGAGCCATCTACTTATCCGATAATCAGTTTTCGGACGATGTTCCGTGGGACTATTTCTCAAAAATGGTGTTCTTGAAGAAATTGTGGCTTTCCAATAATAGGTTTGTTGGCAACATACCTTTCTCCTTGTCCCAACTTTCTCGCCTCGTTGCATTGCACCTCGAAAACAACCGGTTCCGTGGAAGCATTCCGTCTCTTGACATGCCGATTCTGGTGTCTCTCAACTTCTCCAACAACAAATTGGAAGGGGAAATCCCGGCCAGCCTGTCGAAATTCGACATGAGCTCATTCGCGGGGAATGGGGGACTCTGCGGCGAGAAGCTAGGCAGAAAGTGTCGAATCACCGCCGTGGATTCGAAGAAGATTGTCGCGGGGTCTATAACTTCCGGGGTGGTGATTCTCTCTATCGCCATGCTGTTGATCTTAAGATCGAAGCGGAAGCGAAAGGAGAAATTCGACAAACTTGGAGAAGAGGGGGAGAAAGAGGCCCCGGTTGAGGTCCATGTGAGTTCACTTAACAAGAAGGAAATGGATTCGGTTAGGAAAGAGTCGGTAAACCAATCGATTACTAAGGGCGGCGGGAATGCGGCGGATATAGTGATGGTGAACGATGAGAAAGGTGTGTTCGGGATGACGGATTTGATGAAAGCATCCGCGGAGATGCTCGGAAACGGAGGCATGGGGTCGTCATACAAGGCGGTGATGGCAAATGGGATAGCTGTTGTAGTGAAGAGGATAAAGGATACGAATGTGAAAGGGAAAGATCAGTTTGATGAAGAGATTAGGAGGCTTGGAAAGCTTGGACATTGGAATGTCTTGTCCCCTTTGGCTTACCATTACAGGAAGGAAGAGAAATTGGTGGTTTATGAGTATGTCCCTAATGGCAGTTTGCTTTATCTACTTCATGGTATGAAAATCTCTTCCTTGATTTATTTATTTTTTTAAGGTTCCAAACTTACAAAGTTTAAGTATTCACATAGCACATAACTTTTTTTATTTGGTTGAAACATATCACATATTAGCATGACGTAATGCGACATACATTATTAGTGAATTTTGTGACCTATAAGTACGTCCCTAATGGCAGCTAATTGCTTTTATCTGCTTTGGGAATGAAACTTCCCTTCTTTTTATTAGAATGTATTCATTTTGGAAATGTTTGAACACTTTATTCAAATAGAACTTAAATTTCCAAAAATACCATACATAATATTTATTTTTACAAATTGTGTTAAAAGTGTTCCTTATTAATCGTATTTAAAACTTTTACGATGGCAAGTTCTAACATGATTTATAAAACATAAAGAATAAATACGACATTTTTGAAAGCCAAAGAGTCACAAACATTACGATAAAATGCACATAAGAAGTTTTAATTTGCTATTATCCTTTTAAAAAGTAATTAAACTTCACGATTACCAACAAGATAGAGCACTAAAGTCATCACGTACAGCATATATTAATGCCATTACAAAGTATTGCTCTTTTCATTTTTTTTTATAGAGTTTATCAAATAAAAGGGAAATAAGTATTTTCTAATATAAAGAATTGCAAAATCTTTCTAGGTGAGCGTGGCTCATCTCATATTGAGCTCAACTGGCCTGCCCGTTTGAAAATTGTCCAAGGAATCGCCAAAGGGTTGGGATATCTACACACAGAACTCTCTTCCTTTGATCTACCTCATGGAAATCTCAAATCAAGCAATGTTCTTCTTGGCCCTGGCTGTGAGCCATTAATATCTGACTTTGGGTACAGTCCACTTATCAACCCTTCAAGTGCATCACAAGCATTGTTTGCCTACAAGGCTCCAGAATTTGCACAATCTGGCCAAGTATCCCCGAAATCCGACGTCTACTGCCTCGGAATCGTCATTCTTGAGATTTTAACGGGGAAATTCCCAGCTCAATATCTAGACACTGGCAAAGGAGGGACTGACGTAGCCCACTGGGTTACCTCCGCGATCTCCGAAGGCAGAGACCTGGTAGAGTTGTTGGACCCGGAAATCTCAAACCTTACTTCAAGGAATTCACTTGGGGAGATGCTGAGGCTGCTCCACATCGGCGCAGCCTGCACAGAGAGCAACCCCGAGTTGAGGCTCAGCACCGCGGATGCCATTCGGAGAATAGAAGAGATTCGAGTCGAGGGTGGCCAAGAGGATACCAGTAGAACAATGCAGGTGTTGCCGTCACTCCGAGATGGTTATGCGGAGTCCACACCAAAGATTGACACCGAAGCGGGTTTGGGAGGCGAGCTTGGTGAGGTTCCGGAAAGGAGGAAACTTCAGAATGGCGAGAGATTTGCCTTTGCAATCTCCTAAATTGTTTGCGTACATATTTGTGTTCAAGGTGGGAATTTTGAGCCTTTATGGGGAAATTTTATGTGAGTTCATTCTGCCCCAAGAGGGAAAAAGAGGATACAACATGTTCTAAAGACAACTTTTCACACTCTAAAAGGCTCTGTAGATTGCTTGTTTAACTTATGGTATTCGACCATTTTGAACTTTTTGGTATTATTGGACCATTTTGAACCTTTTTTTTTTTTTTGTAAATGGACCATTTTGAACTTGTATAATGTGATATGGTACTTTTTTGTGAAATACTTCAATTAGTAGAGTAATTAACTCGACCTTTCAAATTACAAAGTTCTTTTAACTTATGTTTTGTTTGATCAACTTTATTTATTAATGAGCTTTTATTTATTCTTAGAGATTGTATCCCCCATTCTAATGTGTCACAATTTTATAAACTAAAAGTATTTATTTTTAAGGTTGCGTCAATTTAAAAGAAGTAGGTTTTGACTAAAAATGAGATTATGTAACATTTCCTTCTATTATATCCACGTCTACAAAAGCTACTAGATAAGCTTATAAAAACGACGAAGTTGACGGAGATGGCAGTTCAATGTTTTAAAATTTTGATTTTTTACTTTTCAGAATTTTTTTAATTTTATTTTCATTTTACAGGAGAAATAAATGTTTATATCTCCATTCAAAAATTTAAATATATTAGTGTGTCTGAATAAAATAAAATAAACTCTAGTTGAATCCAATAAAATAAACTTTTTTATTTTTTAATTGTGGTGCCATTGAAAAATCTTTCTTGCTTCACACTCGCAGCTTACCTATGTCTATGCATAGAGCTATAAATAGTTTTTAGAGAGATAATTATGTAAATGAATTTGAATACTATAATAAATGCAGAGTTCAAAACTCCCATCTTATTTTAAAAAAAATAATATAATAAAGAATTGCAAGGGTGATAGCATTATGCTGACATTTTGTCGTGGTTGAAACGTAAAATAGACATGTGTGTATATTTATGAACGTATTCTTTCATTCTTAAAGGTGATATCTCCATTTAAAAAGAGGTCGTTATGGTTTATATTGGTTGCGTCTTCTTATTGTCTTACTGTCGTTTTACCATGTTTTGTCATTTTTATGTTGTTGTCGGTTTAATCTGTTTCATACGTTTTTGTTTTTCACCGTAGTTTTGGGTTGAAAGGTTTTCATTCATCCATAGAAAGGGAGAGATTTGAGTAAAACCTTCCAAATTTAAAATCTAAAGGTGTTATTGTTTATTTATTTAATTTTTTTTTTATAAGTGGAGGTCATAAACTCGTGTCATAAAACATATATTTTAGTTTTAAAATACAATGTCGTTTTCTTACCCCTGTAGTACTCGCGTTTTTAAATATTAATGTTTTCTTTTGTGATTATCGCTTTATATGTACTTTTTTTTATTGTCGTTTATTAAGCTTTTTTGGTGTAAGATTTATGTCGTTTATCATGCTTATGCGTTCTAGAGTTGTTCTAAAGTGGATTATTGGTCCTTAAGTTCGTGCCTCGATCTCAATGTATTGTTAAATCATGTCGTTTTCATATATGGCTATGTATATGTTTTCATTTATGCATACATCACTGTACACACACATATACTCTTCATTATGTTCTAAATATTGTCATCTATTTAGATTATTATGTTCTGTCTTATCATTGTTCTAATTTCATTTGACGATAACCTGTCGTATCGTTAAGTTTATGTCGTTTGAGGTTAATGTCATTTTAAATTATTGTCGTTTCACAATGTTTATGTCGTTTTTTAGTTTATGTTGTATTTCAGCCATCATATCGATCATTTAGATTTTCTCCCTATCTAATTTTTATTTTTTAAAATTGTGGACCCTTTAGATTTACCTTCATTGATATATTGTAATATTCTAAATAGTATGTCATTTTTCATTTTTGTGTGTGTTTTAAAACCCTGGATATGCATGAGCGTGTTTGAAAGTGCAAATTCTTTGCTCCCGCTTTTAAGGTTGATGTTTTCTTTTGAATTGTCGTTTATATAGGGTGTGACTATTCATCGTTTAATCTTCGGTTTTAGGACTGCAAATATGATTTCTCTATTCAGAATCTTGTCGTTTTGTTAAGCTTCCATTGTTGGGCTAAATTCGTGCTATCAGGTTAATGTTGTTCTTAAATCTTATATCATTTTTAATAAGCTATATTTAGAGGTGTCTTCTATTATCTATACATATACAGATATCATATGTATGGTAATTAATCTCATTTTTCGATATTATGCCATCTACTCTTGTTGTCGTTTATATAGTTTATTGGGTGTGTCTTTTACATTGTTCCATCTCTTTTTTCAAGAATGGTAGTCTATTAGTTGTCTTTTTTTTTTTTTTGAAGTTTTGGCGTTGGAAGGTTCATCCTGTTTTCCAAAATTTGTCGTTTCATCAACTTTTTTGTATTCTAAAGTTTTGACGCTCCAAAAGTTGATGTCGTTCTCAATGTTGTCAATACGTAAAATTTTTGTTTACTTCAAATATTTTAAAATCTCGCTATTTACTTTTCGTAAAAATCCACTATTTACTAGGATTTTAGCTTATTTTTATTTCGGATAACGAATATCTGAGGAGAAGATTTTCTGGGCTGGACACTTGTGGCTAGACTGGGGCATTAGATTTTTAAAGCCCAATTAATCAGACAGAAAAGGACAAATTTTGATTGTTGACGAAAAGTCAACCTTTTTCTTTTTTGATGAGAAGTCAACCCTTTTCTTAGATCATCGGTCGTCCAGCTGTAAACGACCAAAAATGAACGCAAGGGTAATAATTTATTTATGAGAATAATAATAATAGTGCTCCATACAGCTGGAGATATATAATATACTAAAATATATATATATTTTTTCAAAATAGACTCAAATTCATAGGCCTCTAACCTGGCACACAGCAATTTTGTCACGCCTATGCACTCAAAGTTTCCCACTAGAAAACAAAACAACAAATTAGAACTTATTAATTTTCAATGAACCAAGACATTTCAATGCCTTTTGTATTAATGTCCGTACAAAATCACCGAACCAAGACCCTAAATTGGCATTTCAATGCTTATTGTATTGATTTAGGTCTTCTTTCTAGTAAATAACAAACGTCGGCGCGAAAAAATATGACGAATATATATTAAAAAAAAGGCTTATAAATGTTCACCATTAATTTCTTGTCTATAAAATTTGACATATATATTTACCCAATTAGGATAATATTTCCAACGGCCATTTAGTGGCATAATTTAATTTGAATTCAATTAAGATCAAGTTAAATTATGTATTAGATAAAAATTTAAATTTAGTTTAGATTTCATTTTAATGATTTTATATTTTTATTTTTATTACTTCAGCATAATTTTTAATAAAAGTTTAAATTTTTTTTTTTTTTACATATCAAATGCTTAAATTTAACTTTAACTTAATTTATTTCAAGTCAATTAAACCCAAACTAAACCGGTTTTTCAAACGAATGCTCAAACTAATTAAGAAACTTTCCCACACTTTTATACCAACACCATTTTAATCTTGAATTTTCTTGAAATTCTACATTTTTCACTGAGCTCAATGCGTTAAAATATTTGAACTAAAGTAATATGTTGAGAAACAGAAATACAATAAAAAGAAGAAGTAGACTATTATTGTGCAATAAAAAATATCTTATTGATATTTTTAATAACTTCTTTTAAATTATGATAAGATTGTTATTATAATAGAGTTTTCTTTCATATTATTATAATCTTTTATCCCTTATAAAATTATGTATTTATTACAATATGATTTTTAACTGTTAAATCAAATTTATAATTATTGGATCAAATCAGAATCATATCCAGTAAAACAATGATGACAACTTAATAGAATTGACGAAGATTTGAGGATCAAATTAAAACCTGTGTTTCACATATATCACGTATCTTTTCATACTTTACCAAACAATTCTTCGTAATTACTATTAGCAAATTTATATATACTCTTTACAGTGATGGTGCTGCATATGAATAAGCATCTAAAGATCCTAATGCATGCCACTCGTGCAACTGTGAATCTATGAAAATATATTTTAATTCCCACTTCTCTAGATTGTTCTTTATCATATTTATTTGCTAGTAAGCAGTACACGCAATGTTGCCTTCAGGCACTCACCACACAAAAAGATTCCTAAATATATTATATATTAAATATTATATGCATGTCTATAATACCGAATATATAGATATATATAGTGCTTCACACAATGTGCCTTGATTTTGGTAACGAGTACTGCGCATAAAATGCCTCCATAATTAATTTTTATTTTAATAATCTTAATTAAAAATCAAGATTTATGATAATCCTATGCATACGTGCAAGCACGCATGCACGTGAATGTTGGCCTAATTCGACAGTCGATTGGTTGACTTGATAATTAATAAATTTTTTGTTGTAAAAGATAATTTTTTAGCTGACCGAGGCAGCAAAAGTGAGCAGGAATATATGCTAATTATAATTTGCCGATTACTTTTGATTTGTATCGGCACTACAGAGAGAAGGGTGTGTGAGGCCAGCCAGGCAAAAGGCAGCTCATTATGTTCTAATTAATTGTTTCTCGAGATGACAAACATATGGAATAATTACATAATTATTTTAGAAAACACATTTCCGATGTCCTTG
Organism: Antiaris toxicaria; assembly: GCA_035233585.1. NCBI lineage: Eukaryota > Viridiplantae > Streptophyta > Magnoliopsida > Rosales > Moraceae > Antiaris > Antiaris toxicaria. Next base: position 108,631,863 of record CP141154.1, on the reverse strand, counting down.
ATAAATTTAGAGGCGACACACCAAAAAAATAAAATAAAAAAATCTTCAAAATATTTTTTTATATTTTGTTAATCATATCAATACTTTTTATTAATTATAATAAATTTCAAACTTTAAAAATCTATCATTTTGAATTTTTAAGTTTAAATAAAATGATTTTTTTAAATTATATAAAATTTTAAAAAGAACGAAATAATATTTATATTGATAATTTTTTTAATAAATTTTTTAAATTTTAAATTTTTTTATTTTAAATAGTTTTTTTTTCTCAAATATATTTTTTAAAACTACTTAAAAAAAAAAAAACTCAAAGTGAACATCCAAACTCGCTCTTAATTGGACTTTTAGACTTTAGTTATTAGTAGATTCATAACGATAAATCATAATTTTACGATAAGAATAAGAAAATGTTAAATGAAAAAAAAAAAAAGAAAAAAAGAAGGCCTTAGAATGCAACAGGGGATTTGTATAACAATGAAAACATCATAATCATTCATTATGTTTTTCTTTTTAATTTTTAAACAGAAGGAATATTTAAATTATGTGGTTTTTAATCTAATCATGTGTAAAATTATGTGACCACCTTTTTCATTATGCATCATAGCATCATGTTTTTCAAAATTCAAATATATTTATAGATGGAAAATGAAACACATTTGTGAAAGTACAAGGCAAATATTCCATCACTATTGTTTTTAGAGGCCATTTACACTGTAACTAAACTTCTATTTTTGTTGGAAAAAACTGTTACTAGTGTTTTGTATAGTAGAGGGGTTAATTTTTGAAAAATGAAAATTTTTTCACTTGTAAAAAGTGAATCTTCATAAATTTTTGTATCTGAACATAAAAAAATTTTCATTTTTAGAAAATGAAAAATGAGCTTTTCTCTAGAAAATAAAAACTTTTTCATTTATCCAAACAATTTTTTACTTTAACATAAAAATCTAAAAAACTTTTTAATATTTTAGAAATGAAAATTTTTCATTTTTTAAAAATAGATATCTCATCTAATCAGAAGTTAGTTTTACAATTTTACAAGACTACAAATAGTTCTCATTTTTTCTCTATCTCTTCTTTATAAATATTTTGGTGTAGGAATTCTTTCTCAATTTCATATATAGATATCAATTATTTAAACGAAAGGACTTCTTCTTCTTCTTTTTTTATTTTTTATTTTTGTTTTTTAAATTGAAAGAAGAACATAATTGAGTAGGGGAACCTAATAGGTAGCTATCAGAAAAGGTAATAACAATAAAAGAGAGAAAGAAACGTAAGTTCTATTGTACCTTGAGAGTAAATGAAAGAGTCAATACATGAGTTTGCAACTCACCCAGGTTTGTTTGTTGGCTTATAGATGTGGCTGTGCTTACTTTGGACCTTATTTTTTTCTTTCCCCCAAAGAATTTTTCAAGGAAGTAGGCAACCAGTCCTAGATATTTTTATTCAACTTGATTGTAAAAGCTCCCACATGCAAAAACTGTCCGCATCAAGTTATACCTGTATTATTACAGATAAAATACATCATTTTGATCTTTTTCAAAAAAAAGAAAATTCATTCAAAAAACGCCAAAAACACCATAACATGATATAAATGACCCTATAGTACAGAAATCTTGACTCTTAAATAAGACCGAAATCACTAATAAAATCTGATGACACTTAATGAGTAGACATATATCGTCTTGACATGTCAATATCAATCTCTTATATGGCTCTTTCCAACAACCCCTATAATTAAAGACAATTGATTGATTAAGCATTTAAATTTCATAGCACTAAAGTCACAATAAACTCCGCATCACAACAAATCAAGTGGAACTAAAATAAAACCATACACACTGTCAAAGTATACATGAAATGGTGGCAAGAACACAAGACAAATCAAAAAAAGGTTGGTAAGGAAGTCAACATCCTTATTACAACCACACCAATTACAAGTACAACTGTGGGTGAAGCAAGTTCAGATGAAGGTTGGGCCCAGACAGAAGAACCAGAACAAGTACAAGATGATGATGGCTTAAGGAAATACAAACTAGTAAGAGACAGAGAAAGAAGGGAAGTTAGAGCTTTAGAAAGATATAGTCATGTAGATCTGATATCTTTTGCCCTTACAGTGTCTATCAATCTTGAAGAGGGAGAACCAAAGTCATTTAAAGAAGTTGTTAATTCAGAAAATCAACAGACACTATAAAGGCAATGGATATCAGATCTGCATGACTATATCTGTCTAGAGCTCAAACTTCCTTTTTTTCTTTGTCTCTTACTAGCCTGTTGTAGTTCAGAAGAATGACAGTTTTAGGTTGAAGCCATGGATTGTGAAATAAAATCATTAATGAAGAACAAGACTCGGGAATTGGTTTCCAAACCTACAAACCAAAGAGTGGTGAGCCATAAGGGGATCTTCAATAAGAAAGATGGAATTCCTGGAGTCGAGAATGCTAGATATAAGGCCAAGTTGGTAGTGAGAGTTTTTACACAACAGGAAGATATAGATTACACTAAAGTATACTCCCATGTGGTCAAACATAGTTCCATAAGAGTGTTGTTATCCTTAACAGTACACTTTGATTTAGAACTAGAGCAAATAGATGTTAAAACAACATTCCTTCATGGAAAACTTGAAGAAAAGATCTACATGAATCAACCTGAAGGTTATATGAAGAATAATGAAAAGGGTCTTGAGTGTCTACTGAAAAAGTCATTGTATGGCCTGAAGCAAACCCTAAGGCAGTGGTACAAGAGATTTGATCTCTTTACGCCTGGTAATGGATTCAAAAGGAGCAGTTTTGATAGCTGTGTGTACTTTAGAGAGGTTTCAAGATACAGGTTCATCTACTTATTACTTTATAAGGATGACATGCTAATAGCTTGTCATGACAAGTCAGAGGTAGCTAAAGTAAAGGAAATGTTAAGCTCTGAGTTCGAGATGAAGAGCTTGGACCTACCAAGATGATCCTAGGTATGGAGATCAAAAGAGATCCTAGGTATGGAGATCAAGAGGGACATGGAGAAAAGTCTATCGTTTCTAACTCAAGAAGGGTACCTAAGGAAAGTTCTTGACAAATTTAGCCTGGCAAATGCTAAGCAAGCACTCACTCCCCTTACTTAACACTTTAAATTGTCATTGAGAGATGCTCCAAGCACATATAAGGAACAGGAGCTTAGGAGTGCAGTGCCATATGCAAGTGTGATTGGGAGTTTTATGTATTATATGGTCTGCACGCGACTAGACTTAGCACAGGGTGTTAGTATTGTGAGCAAATATTTAGCTAAACCAAGTAACAGATGCTATCTAAATGGATTTTGAGGTATGTTAAAGGTACTGTTGATGTTCTTTGGAAGCAAAGGTGGCCGTGTGGGAGTACAGGACTTTGTAGATGCAGATTATGCTGGTGATTTGGATAGCAGGAGGTCTATCACAGGTTATGTTTTTCAGCTTGTAAGTTGTAAAATTAGTAGGAAGGCTTTTCTGTAGCATGTGGTCGCCCTGTTTACAACAGAAGCCGAATACATTGTGGTGACTAAAGCCGTGAAAGAGGCTATGTGATTGAAAGGATTGGCAAAAGAATTGGGTGTTCAACAAAAGTCTATCACAGTGTTCTGTGATAGTCAAAGTGCAATTCATCTGACTAAAAATCCGATGTTTCATGAGCACACTAAACATATTGATATAAGGATGCATTTTGCAAAGGAAATAGTCTCAGCTGGCTATGTTAAGGTTAAAAAGGTAAAAACCAAAGAGAATCTTGCTGACATGCTCACCAAGCCCCTTCATGCAGCAAAGTTCAAGCATTGTTTGGATTTGATCCAAGTGAAGAGTATCCAGATAGAAGATGAAGGTATCAATCTCATGGTGGAGATTGTTAGGAAATGAGCCTAATATCCTAATAGTCTTCTTAGGCTGATGTGGCATAACAAATCAAGCGTTCACCAATCAGGAGATAGTCTTAAAGTTCAAGCCTTAGAGTCAATTGGTTACTCTTCTAACAATCATATAAATTGAGAGTTTTGTCTTGTTTGTATATGAGAGAGGGACCTAGAAAGGTTGTGTTTCTTGAAAAGGCTGTAGACCAGTGACGTATAAAAAGAGAGCTTTCCAGGTATTCTTTGTAGATCCGATCGGTGGAAGATTGACAAGGGTATACTTTTTCTTCGTAATGAATAAAATATAAGAGATTCAATCTTTTCTTCTTAGTGAATAAAGTATGAGAGATTCAATTTCGTTTTCTCTTGTTCTTTTGTTTTTACTTTTCTAGCTGTTTGTTGTTGTGTTACTGGTTTTCTGGAGAGAGTTTCAATAGACTATTTTTAGATTACCAATCTAACTCAAATCCGTTAATCTATAATTTGTCATCCTGTTCAATTTGGTGCTCTTTTAAATTGGAAAACAAAAAAAAAAATAAAAGGAGTTCAAATTGCAACCAAACCGAGCTTAGGTTTTGTCTGACTTAACATGGATCACTTGAAAACTACGTTAAAGCCATTCCCAAAGGTCTGTGCTGGCCTACAGCTCAAGTACAAGCCATGAATATAAAGGAAGGAATCACTGTGACTCAAATTATAAGAGTAAAAGAGAGCCATAAATATTATCTTATTATCATCATTAATTTCTTTTTTTTTTTTTTAATGGCTCTTATTAGCCACGCTTTCATGGGCAGTGTCCAAGTTTCCACAAAAGCATAGGGTGTTACTTAGTTCCCATCGTTGAAAGATGATGGAGAAATTAAACAAATAACGTCTCCAAAATTCCAATGCTTTACAGAACATTGACCCACCCCGCCACATTAATCTGTTGTATGTTTTTCCACATTTTGATTTAACAAAGAAAGTAATTAAACAAAAGAAAGTATGTGAATGACTTTTTCTAAAAGAAGTTTTTAATAAATGATTGAAGTTTTGTGAAATTAATAAAATAAAATTTTATAATTATTAATTAATAATTGACTAATTGATCACAACCAATATTCATATATATTTTCATAAGATTGACTATAGTTAGTGATGATTAATCATTGTTTAGTCATCATTAATCACTAATTAACTGTATTTATTAAGTGAAAAAATTTTGGTTATTTGTTTAAATAAATATATAAAACTGTATATTTACCTTTTTTCACTAATAATGTTATACAAATTTGGGTCATTAAAAAAAAAGGAGGGTAACCATACTATTAAGAGGATTCAAAAGGTATTAAAAAATATGTATTTTATACGGTATTAACAAAAATAGAAAAAATGGATTTTTTTTTGTGTAAATTACTTGTAAACATTTTTGTCCGGGTTGCTTGTCAACGCGTCTAAGGAGAAAAATATACAGCTGCCTTGGTTTGAAAAAAATAATGAATACCATTTTTCTTATTCTAATGTTTGACCCCTCCCGGAAGAAAGTGGCTTTAGAATTCAAACTTCAAAGGGGCATTTATTTTTATTTTTATTTTTTTAAAAAAACAAAAAAAAAATCAGAGAGCTATTATGGAGTTGCACATAAAGATGGCAAAAAACTGGAGAATTGAATTTTTTTTTTCTAACAAACCAATAATTGGAACAAAAACGATCAATTTAGTTTCAATACATAGTTTGTCAAAATTTATCATTAAATAGTTTAAACTAGAAAGTTCCTCTTTTTTTTTTTTTTTCTTTTCCTTAAATCTTAAAAAAGATAAATAAGGCAATATTTTAACAGAACAAACGGTTATTAATGAATATTCATTCAACTAGATAAGCCATTAAAAAAAAAACACGCACGAACACAGACAACACAAAAGCCGCTCCAACCACTCAGTAAGTGACAATGCAATGCCGCACCACACGTCAGACAACCCAACCCAGGAAATCGGAAACACTAAAAAATATGGGGGTCTTTTTTTTTATCACTTTTTTTTTTTTGGCTAATAATTTTTAAATCACCTTATCTTTTATCACTATAGTAAATCGATTCTTCTTTTTCACACTTTTTTTATACACAAATTTCACTCACACGTAACATTTCCAAACTACAATTTATAACATTCTTTTCTTTAAATATTTATAGATTTTCTCTTCCAATTAAATTTTTAACAAAAAAAAAACACGTGGTATATATTAACAGCATGAGTTGTGAATATTAAGTATACAATTATAAAGTTACTGTTGTAATTAGATTAAAAAAATATTTAGGATTGATTATCATTTTTTTATATTACTCTTTTATGTTTAACATCATTGTTTTACATTTAATAAGATTAACGAGTGTCATATGTGATGTCAAAATATACTATTTTACACTTTCATATTTAATATTACTTTCAAGTGTATTTTTTTGTAAAAAATTCAACGGAGAGGGAAATTAATAAATGTTTCAAAGTTTAGGAAAAAAGTAGTTACAAATGAAAGTATTAAGGATATTTTTGACAAGACCTAAAATTTAAGAGGAAAAAGTGAAATTTATCCTTTTTTTTTTTTTTTACAATAGATTTTTTTTTACTTGAAAATTTTTTAAAGTGAATTATATGTTTAGTTCATGAACTATTAATATTTTTATATTATTTGGATAGTTAAATTTGAATCTCGATAAAACAGTCCCTAATTTTTTTTTAATTTTTTATGGTTTTGATCGCTGACATTTGAACTATTGAAAACTTTTTGAATTTTAAATCTTTTTTGGAGTGTCCGTTTAAGTTGAAGTTTTGAAGATGTTTTAATTATAATTGAGTTTTAAAAATATGTATTCAGTTGAAAATAAATGGTTTAAAATTAAAAATTATAAAAATTTTGAATTTATTTGAAATAAATAATAAATTAGTATTATTTGATTGCTATATAATTAATAAAATCTCATTTTTATTTAAAATAAGAAATTTATATATTTTTAAAGTTTAAAAAAGATTTAAAAATATAAATAATAAAGTTATTTACTTTTAAAGAAAAAGATAAATAAAATAAAATAAAATAACAGTTTAAAACTAGTGGGTTGGGATGAATCAGCCAAACGTGAGTTTAATATATTTTGTTTCAGAAATCTTTCGTTAACTTTAAGATTAGAGATTAAAACTGTCAAAAAATAAAAATAAAAATTCTGAAATTAAATCATAAAAATTTAATAATAACATGGAACTTGTTTTGTTTTTATTAAAATTTTATATAATTTAAAAAAAATTCATCTCATTTGTATTTATATAAATGTTATAGGGGACGCTTGATAAACGTATTGTATTTTGATTGTATTTGAATGAAATTTGTTTTTTAAATATTATATTTGGTTAAAAAGTTTTTGTTTTATATTTGAATGAAACGTGTGTTTAGATGAAAAGTATTTTAAATTTAAAAAGTTGATATAATTGATAAAAGTAGAGATAAATAGTGGAGTTGAAAAGTTGATGTGATTATTTTAAAAAACATTTAAATAGTACTTGTTTTCGTAACACTATTAAAAAGAATTATATTTGAATGTAAAACTTTACATTTAATATAAAATTACATTGCGTTTAAATATAATTAAAATATAATTATTGTGTCAAACGCTATAGATTAAATTAAAACTAAAACGATTATATGTACATAATTTATATAACCTTTTAAAATAAATAAATAAATAAACCACCGGACATAACAACGGCGGGCAAAATCACCGGCATATACCCGAAAATATTCTAAACGCCGGTTAAATTGGCTCAGCAAAGTCAAAGCTGTCAAAAAGAAAAAAAGAAAGAAGAAAAGAAAAGGAAGATATCAGTCCAATTCTCTTTCATTTCCTTCCTTTCATCTCTCTCCATCTTCTTTCCTTCGTTTTCTACACTTTCTAAGCTCCAAACGCCACCCCTCTCTCTCTCTCTATATTTCTTTCTCTTTCTACAATTTAGAAAAAGACAATTCTACATCGCTACAGCTGCCTTTCTAGACTTTCCCAAGAAACCCCCGTTTTTTTTCCTTTTGTTTTTTTTTTTTTTTTACGCTTCTCAAATATTTAACCACGAAGACGACGAACTTTCATTCCACAGAGTCTGTTCTGTATCCAATTTGGTTTCTGAAGAAAAAAGGAAGAATTTTTTTTTTTTTTTTGGTTTTCTTGTTGAAATTTTGGATTTTGTTGTCTGGGTTTGGAGTAAAACTGGGATATGGAGCCGCCGGAGGAGAGTAGTAAGCTAGGGTTGGAGGAGGCGGAGGAGATAATCTTGCGGTGGGACTCGACGGCATCGGAGGAGGCCAGGGACAACATGATCTTTGGCGGCGGCGGCGATCGCCTCGAGGTCGATCGTTACCTCCACGCCGTCGATCGAATCCAACGCTCCATCTCCTCCGTCTCCATCTCCGACGACCAGGCCAAAGTCAACTCCGCCATCCAGATCGCCATGGCTCGACTCGAGGACGAGTTCCGCAACATCCTGTTGATGCACACCACCCCTATCGAGGCCGATTGCCTCTCCGATCCGAGCTCTTCCACTCACTCCGTCGCCACTAGCAGTGGCGGCGCCGATTTCGAGGACGATCCCGACGAGGACAAGGACGAGGAGGAGATTCTCCGGCGGGGAGATTCGAGTAACAGCGTGAGCTACAGGTCCACCAGTAGCATCCGCGAGATCGATCTGATACCGTCCGATGCGGTGATCGACCTCCGGAGCATTGCCGAGCGGATGATCTCCGCCGGGTACTTGCGCGAGTGCATTCAGGTCTATGGCAGCGTGAGGAAATCGGCGGTCGATTCGAGTTTCAGGAAGCTAGGGATCGAGAAGCTCAGCATCGGCGACATCCAGAGGCTGGAGTGGGACCAGCTGGAGACGAAGATCAGACGGTGGATACGCGCCGCCAAGGTCTGCATCAGGATCGTCTTCGCCAGCGAGAAGAAGCTCTGCGAGCAAATCTTTGAAGGATTGGGCACGGCCATTGACGACGACTGCTTTATGGAGACCGTTAAAGGCCCGGCGATTCAGCTCTTCAATTTCGCCGAAGCGATCAGTATTAGTCGGAGGTCGCCGGAGAAGCTGTTCAAGATTTTGGACCTTCATGATGCTTTGATGGACTTGATTCCGGATATCGACGTCGTGTTTGAGTCGAAATCATCAGAGTCGATTCGAGTACAGGCCGCGGAGATATTGTCGCGGCTTGCGGAGGCGGCGAGGGGGATTTTGTCGGAGTTCGAGAACGCCGTGCTTCGAGAGCCGTCGAGGGTACCGGTCCCTGGAGGGACAATTCACCCCTTGACTAGGTATGTCATGAATTACATAAGCTTGATATCTGATTACAAGCAGACATTGAATGAGTTGATCGTGTCCAAACCGTCGACTGGTTCGCGGTATTCGGGGGATCCGACGACCCCGGATATGGAGTTTGCGGAGCTGGAGGGGAAGACCCCCTTGGCTCTCCATTTGATTTGGATCATTGTAATTTTGCAGTTTAATTTGGACGGCAAATCCAAGCACTACAAGGACGCTTCTTTGGTCCATTTGTTCATGATGAACAATGTTCATTACATTGTTCAGAAGGTGAAAGGCTCGCCGGAATTAAGGGAAATGATTGGAGACGACTATTTGAAGAAGATGACGGGGAAATTTCGCCTTGCGGCGACAAATTACCAGAGAGCGACTTGGGTGAGGGTGTTGTATTATCTTAGAGATGAGGGGTTGCATGTGAGTGGGAGTTTTTCTTCAGGGGTCTCAAAGAGTGCATTAAGAGAGAGGTTTAAGACCTTTAATGCTATGTTTGAGGAAGTTCACAGGACTCAAGCAATGTGGTTGGTACCTGATTCCCAGCTTAGGGAAGAATTGCGGATATCAATCTCGGAGAAGTTGATTCCAGCTTACCGATCGTTCTTGGGGCGGTTTAGACACCATATAGAGAGTGGAAAGCATCCAGAGAATTATATCAAGTACTCAGTGGAGGACTTGGAGAATGCTGTCTTGGATTTCTTTGAGGGAATTCCAGTATCTCAGCACTTGAGGAGGAGATCTCAGTAATGGAGTGAAAGTGGAGCGAGTTTTGCAAGTCAGAAGCTAGGAGGAGGAGGAAGAAGAAGAAGAAGAAGAAGAAGAAGAAGAAAAAGACATTCTTTTAATTTTTTGGAGTGTTTGGGTAGTGCGGTGTTGGTCATTCTGGGCTTGCATTCCCGAGTTCTCGCGTTTATTGAACTTAATTCGGTGTTTTAGAGATCAAGCTCAATAAGAAAATCGGGTGTAACCCTCCAGACTGACCAAGTCCCTCAGCCTAAATGCTTCTGTCCTGTAAGCATGTTATTCGTTATGAGTTCTAGATTTTCTTTTTTTCCTTGTTTATATTCAAATTATTGTATGTGTGTTTTCTTTTATTCTTATTGATATCGAGAACTGCTCGAAATGGCTCTGTTATCATATCATGTTTTTAGCCCTGATTAGATGCCTATTGGAAATGGAATTTAGATCAATTTTGTCATCCTGCAAGTTGTAAGACTTGCTGTATTTGATTATTATTATTATTATTATTTTTTAACCTTTTCGAAAATGGACTCTCCATCTAAGGGTCGGATTCCTGCAACATGAATGCTGTAGCTGCAACGATGATCCTAAAAGCCATTCAATGACAAAAAATTGTTATTCCTTTAAACGATCTGAAACGGTAAATGGACAAGTTCTACCAATACTTTTTACCTTTATGATTCTCTCTGCCACCTTTAGAGCACAAGTAATGCTTTAATTTGGTCAACCTCTCCCTTACCTAACACCAAAACCTGAGCTGAAGAAAGAATTGTTTGACCCCAAGTGCCACGATTCAGGATAGAAGCAGGACTGGTAGGATTGGGAGTTAACATCATTGACACTTTTTGGATTTTTTAAAGGAATACATAAAAGTGAAATGTAGAAAAGAGTGGCACTTAATTTAAATGATGTCAGGATGACCAACACAAATTAGGCATCTATGTAAAGCATAGGGTATGGAATTTTTAGATACGTTTTAACTCGAGTCCTGAGAGGAGTCTTAAGTCCAAACCAGGACACATATAGGCTAAAGTAATGGAATAGGTCAATTATAGTAACTTCAAAGAAATATATAAAAAAAAAATCATATATTTTGGTATTAACATGGTAAAAATCAATGGGCTAAGTCATATAGATGTATAGCAGATGACAAGTTAGCATTATAGGTGATTATCAAGAAAAAATTTAGTGTTATAATAGGAAAGTCTGTCGACATAATAAGTGGGGTTCTGAATTCAGTTGTGGATTGAGGTGCATACATATTTTGACGAGGTTAGGAATTGATCGAGTCACTACATGGTGCGGTGTCTTTATATTTTGACATGGAAAAAAATATTGGAGTAATGCTTGGATAAATTCTGGTTCTAAAAAATGGAACTTGAAATATTAGAGTTTAGTCGTATTTCTACACATATTTAAATTCAAGGATTTTCCTTTTTTTGGGGGGCCAAGAAAATGAAGGATTTGAAACCTACGTTTTAAAAGATTACGTAGCTTTCTTTTCTCCAAAAATGGTATGAACCGACCTTTGTGTTATTTATTAAAAAATTAGGATTATTTATATAAATATCTAAATTAGAAGCCTTTAATTGAAAAATATCTATTTTTTCTTATATTTATATGAATTTCTAATATATATTTTTAAAGGCAGCATTATTTTTTTATAAAAAACTGAGAATTAATATAAAAAAATTATAAAACAAAAAACAAAAAATGAAAATAAAAAATGTTTGAATAAACATGTTAAAATTAATTTTATAGTATTGATAATAAGATTTTATATAAAATTTTTTTGACTTTTTATAAAAGGAAACGTTTATATTTAAATTATATTAATTTTTATTTTATTATGAATGATATAATAATATTGTGATTTTTATATTTTATTGTGGTAATTTCAGATTTTTTATGATTATATTAAATATGATATTTTTAATGGTTAAAATATATTTATCTTGAAAATTATCTATTTGTTATATTAATTTTGTGTTTTATATAAAAAGTAGATACGAAAAAATAAATATAACTTTATGATTAAAATGTATTTGAGTTTACATAAATTAATTTGCATTCGTCAATAAAAAATTCTTCATTAATATCTTAAAAGAAAATAATAATAAAAAGAAATAATACTAATTATAATAAAAGTATAAAATAAATTTTACGTGTATTTGTATTTTTAAATATTAATATGTATAATATTGTTAAAAAAATAGAGATATTTCGATACGGTATACTAGAAGTCCACTCAAAATTCGCACCAACCCTCTCGCTTCTTAAAAATCACCGTAACATACACCTGGATTTGGCTATGCATCAGTTTCACAGTAGAAATCCAACATTTTGTTGACTTGTCGGGCACTTGTTTTTTTGTGCTTACCAATGCGTACCTTTCTTCTGCAATTATTTTCATGTTTGCAATCAATTTAAAAATATAACTTTTGGCGATCCAGAAAACCATTTATCGGATCTCATTCATTAAAAATTGAGAACAAGATCACAAGAAAATATGAAGCAGCAGAATTGGAAAGTTCGGGGTACCACTCAGCAACGGCAGTAGCTAGAAAACATTTCAATGGAACAATTTTCATGCATAATTTGGTATCAGATTTAGTGCCCCTAACATTATTCTTTGTAAAATGAGATCAGACTCGAGCACCATCCTAAGTGCAAAACTAGCTTTTTGAGCCTCGCAATTCCAAATGATAAGGAATAGTTGTAGCATACCATCATCAAAGGTTATTTATCACAGAGGAAGACTAGCATTCAATTCAATAACAGAATGAACAAATAGCTAGAGAGACGTAACAGAAAAATCTAACATGATAAAGCCAAAAAAAAAAAACAAAAAAAGAACCAAAACAAAGGCTAACATGCAGGATCTCAAATGAAGATTTCCCTGTTATCAATCATCCCGGCTGAATTTTTCCTCTGCCCGGTGTATCTTCAGTATTGTAACGATGGTAACAACTAACAATATTCCACTTTACTCTGTCTTGTTTTCTTCCAGATCACCATTAGAGAGCCCATTGCTGCCCGACAATGATCTAGTTTCAGATGCAGGACGAACATCTTTGGAAGGAATTGGTGATGGTTTTATGAGTGTCAGATTTGTATCATCCTTGTCGAACTCTTCACTTCCATCATCAGAGTAAGCAAACCTATATGGAAAAAAAAAAAAAAGGCATAAAATAAGAGAAAAGGGCATCGGTCAGAGATTGCTTTGTAGAGTCTAGGTGTAGTCCACAGCCTCCCCCAAACAAACAAGTTTCCAAATAAAGATGGAGAAATGAAACCAATCTTTTGTTCAACAATGCATGAAACACAATATAAATGAGGATGGAATAAAGAATCCAGAAAGCCAGGGATTTTTTTTTTTTTTACCTCATTGAATTCTGGGAGGGTGCCCAGAGAGCACATATGACGCAGAGAAGAGAGAAAGATAGGACTTGCCAGAAGGCAGGGATGATCCAAGCATTCTGCCACCGCTCATTGTAAATATCATTTGACTTGAAATAAAGCTGCAATTGCAAAGTTATCGAATGAGCAACCCACACACAAAAGCTGATTGCAAATACGAGAAAATAAAGTACTAAATGCCTCTTCATGTATAAAGAACCTTCAAAATTTTAGTTACCATTCCCGTTTCACCATCGAATCGTTTTTTCAACAAAGCAATCATCCATTTTGAGTTTTGACATTTATATTTATCATGTCTCTTCTAAATTGTTAAGCCTATTTATTATAATCACAGTTCTCCACATGAGATTTACTGCCATAGTTCCCTAATAAATCTACGAATAAAAAGATTATCTCAAGCGCACAAATAAGAAATAACATTTATAATTTCTTCTCCATTTTAATAGGCGTGATGTCTTGATTACCTCATAGCATATCCAACCAACGGACACAATAACAGCTACCGCCAACGCGTTTGTGAACTTCCTGTAAATATCTAGTTTAATCAACATTCGCCTGGCCTGTCACATCATACACAAGAGATCAAATGTCATCAGCCAAATCTTTGTATGTCTTACTGCAAACGAGATGATGTGGAGAAATACTAGCATGTTACATGAGCCATCAAATACTTAGCCAATTCCCGCATGTATATCTAACTCATCTAGACAATTTAATTAACAGCCTTGAAGGTGATTATAACTAAAAGGAACAGATGAACTAAAAAAGGTGAAATGCAATCAAGTACCTGAAGCTTATTTAGAGTTGCAGAGAGAGAGGAAAATATCCACAGGATGAAGAAAGCATCCAATATTGCCACAGGAAGAACCAAGAACAATCTTGCCTTTCCGGAAAGATCACTCACTGCACCCACATTTTCTACCATCTCAAGAACTTCAGATGCCACAAAGAAGGTTGCCCCAAGCATAATCACCTTTGATGTAATCCCGCCTAACGTAGGTCTAACAACACCATAACCCATCGAGACCATCAAAATGATCAGACGTGCTACGGTACGTTTAACAGTGCCAAACGTTACAGCCCATACAGTTGTCCCAGTAGGCCTGATTCCAGTCTCATTGAATTCAGCATAGTCAAAGTACCACAATGCCATCTCAAACATACCGAGCGTGATCACTAGAGTAATGCAGTTCTGCAGCGGAAGAACCTCTCTCCAAAACCTTGTGTATTGCGAAAACCAAAAGATCCCAAGCAACACAAAGGCAAATGACATGAACCCATAGAATTTCATAAGAGGTGCCATTCTACCGGGTAAGTATCCGGTAGGGTTTTTCCATATTGTTTTCCCCTCAACAACCACATCCTTAAGCCTCAGATCACAATGTATGAAATACAAGTTATACATCCCGGTTTTAGTGATCTCAATGGACTTTGATGGCAATGCGATGGCTTCATCATCTACGTCAAAGGAGACACCAAACACTTGCGGCCAACCGGGGTTCATAGCGGACTGGCGGTGAATGATTTCCCCTTCTTTACACACACCTAATTTCGCAAGATCAGCAGTGCAACAAACTGCCCTTTGACCACCATAGGCTGAACCCCCAATTGTTTCCCTATCTTCCACCTCAAAAACAATGGCGTGGATCAAACCGGAGCTGAAATTGGCATATTCTTTGGTTCTCCGGAATGTGACTTTTTCAAAGCTGGTTTCCAGATCACAAACAAAATACAAACAAGTAAACAAGTTTCACAGTTCAGTACATCATCTCGACATTGAGAAAAAATGAAATTACACTTAGAATTTAACAATGGAGATCAATCAAAAATCAGAATTTCAGCTCTACTTTCAACAGAAGCATAAACAAGTTTAATAATTCACAGGAAAAATCACAGGAAAATTACAATTCAAGTTAAGTTCCACAAGAAATCGGAAACAGAAAGAAGAAGAAATCGAAGAGAATTGGGGGCATTACCGAAGAAATGACTGTCCATTGGAGAAGACGGGAGAAGAGTCGGAGTCGCTTGGAGAAGGGACAGAGGAGTAAATCCCTTCGCTGCCGCCATGGACGACGAAGGCGTTACCTTTGGAGGCGAATCTCTCAGCGGCGTAGTCGTGGACCGAGGCTTCGACTTCGACGGAAGCGAAGCTCAGAGCGCAGAGAAGCGCCAAAGCCGAGACCCACGACATTGGGAAGAAGGAGGAGGAGGAAAATCCAGAGGCAAAGAAACTTCTAGAAAATGCACCAATTTGAGAAGAAGCTTCTAGATCTGTCGGGGTCTGCAAGGTGGCCGCTTTTCTCTGCACTCTTCTAGAGAGAAAAAGTAGAGAGAGAGAGAGAGAGAGGCAGAGAGAAGCGCGTTTGAGATCTTCTTCTTCTGCTTATAGTTCTGCTTCGCTGAGCTGAAGGGCGATGTGAAGGAGCTTAAAGACGACTGCGGGGAATTATTGCGTCTACTATCTACAGGAAGTATTGCGTCTAAGTGGAATGTGAACCGTTCGATTGATCTGTCTAGCGTCGTTTCCTCGTTTGATCTTCTCGAACTGTAGAGCAGGGAGCGTCCGATTGTTTCGCGTTTAATGAAGGGTCATATGCTGTCGGTGTTAAACGCGCTTTCTCTCTCTCGTTTTTTTTTTTTTTGAAAAATCAATTTTTTAAGCTTTTAAAGTTTTTGTTTCTTAAATTTACTAAAATGAAAAATCCAGAATTCACATCCGGAATTTTGCACTTACACTCTCGCTCGCTCGCGCATCCAATCATTTCAAATTTTTTATTTTAAAGTTGAATTACTTGTGAGAAAAAGATTTTTTTTCTGTTTTTTTTATTTCATAAAAATTTATAAATTTTTTAAAATGAAATTACAGTATTAAAGGGATTTTTTAAAGAAAAGATGTTGTTATATAGATGCTCTTAAGTTTATATTTGGAGAAACATAGGGATAGCAAAATTTTGTAGAAATATTTAGTAGTAATTTTACATTTAACTACTAACTAAATAAGGTGTAGAAATTGAATTCTTTATCAAAAGTTTTAAAATATTAAGAAATGAATTTAAAATTAATGTTATAAAATTATGAATATAACTTTCACAAAAGATAAAAAAATTGTTAAATTATAATAAAATAATAATTACAAAACATTAATTTAACAATATAAACACAATTGTATATGTATTGTATTATAGTGCAATGCAATAAATATAATATATGTTTAGATATATTGTGTTTATATATGTAATGTAATAAATATAATATGTGTTTAGATATATTGTACTTGTATTGTATAAGAGAAAATATGTGGTATGATTTATAAAAATAAATAAAAAATAAAAAATAATAATTATATTATATTTAAAATTTAAAAGTATTTATATATATATGAATATAATGCTTGATATTTTTAATACAAATTCTAAATACTATTTAGATGTAATATAATAATAATATATGATTAAAATGCTCCTTATGATTTTGAGTGCAGTAACTTGCTTTTTATAATTTGTAGCGGTGAGACAGTTATTCATTACGACTCCCCGACAAGAAAAGGTACCACACAAGGACAGTTTTTGGAGTTTTTTTTTTTTTTTTAAGAAGAAAGGGGATGGTGGAGTTTTCATGTCCCATTGTAGTGACCATTTAATAAGTTTTACTGATACTATTAGTGGAATAACAATGAGCCTGAATTTAAGTTTTCACCAATAGTAGATTTCTGATTTTAAGAACATACAATACATAGTTTTTTTATTAAAAATTAAACTTTTACATGCGTTATAACTTAAATCTTAATTTGAATCTGAAACCTAACAAAAAGTAAGACTTTAAATAAGCCTTTTTTATTATTATACTTCCACACTGATGATACATTTTTCAAAGCTGAAGATTGATTTGATTTGCCAAGTCTTCCAAATTCTTAATATTGTTCCTTGTTAAAGTAGGTTTGTAATACCAACAAAATTGAGTGTTTGTAAGGGAAACGAATCAAAGATGACAACAAAAATTTGTCTAATGACATAGACCGCACATACCACCAAATATATATCTATATATCTATATCTTTATATGGTGTTTGTGATGGAAATTTCTTATTTTATATATCTGATAGAAACTACAATTTTAAGAATAAAATTAACTCTTTAACCATGTGAATTATGAATTAGAGTAATTTTTATAATACATCACAAATTTTTAAGGGGTGCTTTAAAGACATATTTTGAATAATTTTTTAATACTTTGTTCTACCTTACAGTTAGTTTTTATTATTTATATATTAAAAACTCTATATTAAACTCAAATTTTAAAAATCTAAATGTCGCTTGACAAAAAAATTATATTTTAATTTTATTCAAATGCAATATAATTTTACACCAAACACAAATTTTACAATAGTATTATGAAAACAATTACATTCAAAACATTTTTAAAATAATCACATCAACTTTTCAACTCCACTATTTATCTCTATTTTTACCAATCACATCAACTTTTCAACTTTAAAATACTTTTCATCCAAACACACATTTCATTCAAATACAAAATAAATACTTTTCAACCAAATACAACATTCAAAAAACAAATTTCATTCAAATACAATCAAAATACAATACTTTTACCAAACACGCCTATAACTATTATATAAATACAAATAAGATGATTTTTTTTTAAATTATATAAAATTTTAATAAAAACAAAACAACATCCATATTTTTTTTTTCAAATAAATTTTTAAAATTTTATATTTTTTTCCCAAATATATTTTTCAAAACTTATTTTCTTCGTAGCCTAAAAACCCCCCAAACAGCCCATGGAGTGAAGATTTACAAATGAGACTATGATGTGACCGCTGAAAAGTTTATTCATCGATTAAACCGGTTGTTCCTACAGTAATAAAAAAGGAACACTACATGCCATAGAAACACCCCATTTCAATAATATTACAAAATCGAAAAGTCCAATCATCCCCATAGACCATACTATCTCTACTTTTGAAAGAAGTCAAGGGTTGAGCAAAAGTCATGCAGGTTTGGTGTTTTAACCATCTGGTCCTTGTTGGGAATAACATGGGTTTGGTTGAAAATTTACACCCTAACAACATGGGCTTGGTTGAAAATTTACACCCTAATAACGTGGGTTTGTTCGCATTGTAAATTAGATAAGACCCAAATTCAAAAGAGGCTGAAAGAGAGGAGGTTCATGGCTCTTGAATCTTGACACCCGTTTATAAACTTAAGACTCTATTCATTCAGATAAATAGTACACGAATATATTTGAAGAATAGTTCAGCATTGAACTTATAGTTTAAAAAGTATTCAACTTCTAACGACTAAAAACAACCTTTCCTACCAAAGCTGAGAAGAATGAAGAAGACAAAAGAAAACACAGCCGCTATAATATTTGCGGACAAGCATGGCAACTACACAAGAGTGTAGAAACTCTCTCTCCCTCTCATCAATCCAAATCAAGAAACTCCATCCTTTTTCTCATGGTACCTTTAAGATCAGAAGCATCCCTTTCAGCTTTCTGTGCCTGTGGCATCACAACAGGAACATTGACCATAAGAATCCAATTGGACGAACGAAAAAATAAAACTCTGATTCCTTAAAACTCTTCACAAGCAAAAGATGATCATCTTTCAAATTGAAAATTTGCTAGAGTTCCAAAAACCAACAACACATAAAAAGACACTACGGAATGCAGACATGCATTTCCATGTGCAATCCTGATGATCCACCCTTTTAACACACACACTAGACGTTGAAAATCCTCATAAAAAAGAACTAAACATTGAAAATGACAAACAGGAGTCCATCAATGGACAGGATGAAGTATAAAGTTTTAAATTATTTGATCGCTAAATCACACAGGTGATTCACTGCAAACACACAAAAACCAGCATTAAAAGCCTTGGGAATCTCCAGACTTCAGAAAGCCCCATATTTAAATTGGCACAACTTACAAAAAGAAGGAAAAAAAAGAAGGGTCTATTGATTAGCTGCCCCAATAATCTTCTAATCTTTTATAATTTTTATCACAAGAGGAAGACGGTGGAATTGAATACGCTTGAAAAAAGTAATGTCACACAGCAAAATCAAACCATATCAACCAGTTCAATAAATTGACCACATTGATTCAATCCAAGAAAAAATTTGGAGGTGATGGAGGAGGGATAAACAACTAATGGACCATGGAGTTAACACTTAATATCAACACCATCATCATGAAAGAATGCCAAATAATTACCCTTTTGATTTCTGCAGCAGAAACACGAGTCATGTGTGGGGGAAGTTCCTCCCTCTCCAAGTCCTGCAAGATCAAAGTTGAAATCTTAATTACAGGGTACAAGTATGCATTACTTCATATGACAGGCATAAAGTTAGGGGCAATACCAACTCGCCAATCAATACAACATTCTCTCCACGGATGACATATAAACCTAAAGGGATGTCACAGTAAAGATCACCAACAATGACTCTCTCACACGCACCCTCAAGAACAGCGTTGGCTGCATTTAAGAAATACAGGTTTCTTCAGTAATCTGTAATATCTAAACATTTAAACTAAAAAAAAGGCAGATGAAAATGTCCTCACCAAATTGATCAAATGAACGAAGTATCCCCAAAAGCTTCCGACCATCTCGAAGCAGCACAAGAAGTTTCTCTGCAGCAAAAGCAACAGAAAAAAAAAAGCCAAAATTGGACTTAAGAATTATTTCTTCTTCCACAATCAAAATCCAAGTAGAATACATTAATCAAACATCCTAAGCAATGGATCACTCCAGTTGAAATTTTATTCAGTGGTGTACTATTCGTTAAAGACAACAAATAACAAAATAGAAATCTATCTGAATAAAGAAGAAGAAAACAGATTAAAAAAAAAAAAAAAACCAATAACCAATTTTTTATCAAAACTTTCAAAACATTTCATCCACTAAAAATATTTGTATTCACCAGGAAAGTAAGATTCGTAAATATCCCACACGAGTACCAATCGCTCGAACAACACTCCTAAATCTGGACTCCAATTATTGAAAATGGAAAACATATAGTTGAGTGGAATAGCGGAGCCATATATGATCCAAAAAAAACCGGTAGAGAACATGAAGCCAATATTGGTCATGGATCCATGTCTCCTGTACTCCTACACTTCTGAAATTCTATTGTCCAGTGTATATAAATCCATACTAAAATACTAACATGGAACTGAATTACGAGCTTCTATACTTCCTAGAAACAAAAACCGAATAGCCGTACAAATATAACAATTTTGTACTACCTTAAGTGCGGATCTTTTAACAGCACAAATTCGAAATATGCATGAAGATAAGAAGACATTCAAGAATTCTTAAAAATTATTCTGAACCCCATTTAAAATTGGATGTTATCCTTAATTTGTCCAAAAGATCGAGAGAACTCAAATAACTGTCGTACAACACAAAAGCTCTAAAATTCTATCAAAAGTTTTCACGATTAACAAGACAGTTAATAAGGGTAAACTACAGTTGACATAACAAACAACAAAAGTCACAAAAAAAGAAAAAGAAAAAGAAAAAGAATAACTAAACTTAATAACCATAAAAGTGGAAGCTTTAACAAAATCCGTTATCAAACACAGCAAGATAAAGGGGCTTACTGTCGAGATAGCTAGCAAGAGAAGTAGAAAGATAGATATCTTCCGGTCCTGCCCAAGACATTGGTGTCGACGATTTCAGACGTTTTCGGTATCTCAAAAACCACCGAAAATTTCACCAGAAACCAAACCAATGGCATTGGCAGCTCAGATTGCTCTCTGATTCGACGCCCAAACCACGAGAAATCGAACTACAAAGGAAAAGCCCTAACTTTTCAGATCCGAAACCCCCAAAAATTTACGAAATTGAGGGTTTTTTTTTATTCTCTTCCGGAATGACGGGATTGGGAGTGAGTTTTGAAAAAAAAAAAAAAAAAAAAGCACTCAGATCCAACCGCCGCGCCGGAGGAGATTGACGAGGAAATTCAAAATGGAAATTGAGAAAGAAAAAGAGACGAAAAGGGGGGAAAAAACAAAAAGCGCAAAGGAATCTATTTATGTAAAATTCTGAGAGAGAAAAAGAGGAAATTTCTAGGGTTTGGAAATTGACATGATTGAAACGAAAGAGAAAGAAATAATAGAAGCTGTTGTTGTTGTTGGCCGTTCCTTCATTGGCTTGGTGGCCATTTGATTGATAGATTGAATTTTTTAATGGATACTTAGGTAAATTCCACTCTGTAAAAAGAAAATTCCTGTACATTATAATAATGACATTTTTTTTATATAAAAATTAAAATAAAAGTGGAAAAAGGATAGTTTGGTACGTTTATTGTCGTTCAATGAAGAAACGACACGACTTCTGCCCATTATGTGGACTTTCGAGTCGTTTATGCCCTTTTTAAAACGTTTCTTTTTTTGATTTTTTTTTTGTTTTTTGTTTTTAACTTTGGGGGAATAAATCATTTTAAATAAAAGAGTAACAAATTTAACAAGTTTTTTTTTTGGATAAATAACTCAAGTTTTTAAAAATTAATTAAAAGACTGTTTTAATTTAAATGATTAATCAGTTATCTTAAATAGTTAATCATTAATTGATCAAATTATAGTAATAACTAATTAATCATAATATAAATTATTAATTTTCTTAATCAATCACTAATTAACTAAATTTAGAAAAAATAGCAAACAACTAAATAGAATAGAGTTTGACTATCTATTAGATTTAATGATAAAAAAAAAGGTAATCAAAATAGACCATCTAATCTAGTTTTTTCAGAAAAAAAAAAAAGTAATTAGCAAGTTAAATCCTTTGGTAACTATTTTCCAAAAAAAAAATCGAACTCTTTTATTTGATGATAAATTGGCAATGCAATTTCTCTCAAAATAATAATAATAATGACAACAAACATTAAAATTTTTAGGGTAATTAAGAAAAATCACATGTATGCATAAATTTAGGGTTCATTTCTTTCAATCCTTTTTTAACATTTTAATTTTGTCCATTTCATTTGAAATGTTGTAAAATATTTTCATTTATAACTTTTAAGCAAAGTTCTAAAGCAATGTTTTGGCCATTTATATTTTTCTTACAACGTTAATTGTCTTCATTTAAAATGTTTTAATTCAATTGTTTCAATTCTAAATGCTTTCTTCCGCATATTTTTCTTAAACGAGGCATTAGTATCTAATGGTAAGAAAAGTGAAAAAAAAAATTTTTTTTACTCAATGCACTTTTTTTTCTTTTTTCCTTTTTAAAAAAAATACCCAAAGCAAAATTTCAAACACGTGTCCAATGAACCACATAAGCTATTAAATGACAGAATGTTCAATGAAATTTTGAATTTATATCATGTCTTATATTGATGGTTGATTTTTAATTTTACACATTATGCTATTTTGAGCTTTTTTATTGTTACACCAATGGTACATCTATTAATATTTTGTAACAAAAAAATAATAGACAAAAATTGAACACGTTATCATCACGTAAACTTGATTTATGAATAAAGTTGTAATTAAAATATTTCTTATAAGAAAATTTTGCTTTGATAAAAAACATATATATATATAAAACACAAACTTTATTTTAGTTTAAAATATATATCATCATAAAGCCACTTAAATGTAATATTTTCTTTCAAAAAATATTTAATTAGAACTTTAACCATAATTAATGTTAACATAATCTGAACGTATTCAATATTTTCTATTCAAATTTTGACATGATATCGATATAGAGGCCGTTTTCACAATAATATAAAAATTCGAGTAGTTTGACATGTAAAATTAAAAATTAAAGATTAATTCAATACTAGAAGTATAATTATGAGTCATTCGCAGTTTAAATTAAGGGTTCGTTTGGTGAACGCATTGTATTTGCATTGCGTTTGAATACAATGTATTGAATGCAATTTGTATTTGGAGGAAAAGCATTAGCATTGTATTTGAATGCAATGTGTATTTGGGAAAAAAGTATTTGAATTGTATTTTAATAATAAATATGTGATGTGATGGGTAAAAGTAGAGAGAAAGAAAGGAGGGAAAGAGAATATGTGATGTAATTAATAAAAGAAATAGAAAAAGTGAAATAATAAATAGTGATTGTGTTAGATTTAAAATGTGATGTGATTGGTATTTGAATGAAATGTTTTTGTATTTGGGGGAAAATTGCATTGTATTTAAATGCAATGTCAAAAAAATTTGTGTCCCAAACGTCACGTAAGACTTGCAACCATCAGTAAAACGACGTGTCGTTTTCTAGAATGGTTTGTTCTATAGTTACGGAAATGATGCGTTTTTAGTCGTTTGAAGTACATGTTTCTTGGAGGTAATCGTTGTTGTGGTTTATTTAGCAGAACATGAATCCTTCCACTTTTTATTTTTTATTTTAATTTTTTTGATAATTTTTCGACGTATTTCACTTGTTTAAGTATATTACCAACAGTATTATAACCTCAAATTAGCATATACATACAATTTGGAATCGCAGGTCAATCTAATAATATTATTAACCTCAAATGTCAAAATATCTTACAGAGAGATGGCATTTCAGCCAAAAAAGCAAATGAAAAAAAAATATATATAGTAATTTCCTATGCAAACATATGTATGGGAAGAAAAATGTAGATGAAGATAAGTGTAGTAAGACTAGAATAGATTAATTATACGGAAAATCATTTAATAATAAACAGACTGATCTTATATGTAACATGAATTGAACTGTGACTATATATTCACAGTCGCAATCATGAAAAAAAAAAGGTGGGGATCGACCCACTGTCACCCAAAATGTAGAGAATGGTTGTCTCAGTCTTTTTGTGATCTATATTTTCACCCTTAGTCTTTGAAAAACTTGCAATGGAGTCTACATCAAATATGGCATGTGTGCGTGAATTTTAAATTTGAGTACCGAATACCAAGGCATAGACTTTGAATCTGCAAAATAGAGCAAGAATTACACCATGTTAATCAATTTGCTTCATTTTATTAAGAAAGTACTAGAAATGAATGTTGATAATTCAGAATATTTTGTGATTTGAAGCCCGAAATTCTATTCATGTGAATGGGTAAACATGCCCCTATTTAAATTTAAAAATTAAAATTTTTACCCTTTTTTTTTTTTTATAAATTTTCAGTTGCCTTATATTTAATAAGAAAAATTATGAAAATTGTATCTCATTTAATAGCTGAAATTTTTTCCTGACTCTGTGACTGCAACTTATTACTGTGATACGTAGCAATCTTAATTATGTAACGAAGCTTGGAAAAATAGAGTTATATTATTACCTTGTCACTCGAAATGCTAGCTAGCTTGAAGAGAAAACTCAAATCTCCAGAACAATGTCTGCAATTTTCAAAAAGCAGAACCCATGAATATATGCCAGCTTTTTCAATTTTTTTTCCAGTTTTCAAAAAAAAAAAATAAATCTTTTTCATGCATCTTATGTTGAAACTTACATTCCGAATCTGTCTTGTCCCATTTGCCTCCACCATCAGTCTTCTTCCGGGTCTCTTCTTCTTTGTTTTTCTTCTTCGGCATCGGTTTGTCCACCAAGTATTTCTTCACCGATGTTGCGCGATAACAATCTTGAGACGACATATTCTTATGAAGCATTGTTCTCAAAATCTGTTACCCCATTTTTTTATGAGACACGAACTACATATATCAATATACACACATTTACAAGATTATCTCTGTGTTTTTCTTCTTTCTCTGTTTTGAAATTTGATGACTTACCATATCAAGGGAGAATTAATAATATTTAAAAAAGAAAGGGAAAAAGAATGTTACCTTTTCCATTCTGGACTCTGGAAGCGTGTCTCTTATACCAGGAGCTGGTGCAAATCCACTTCTACACACAAACATCTTCTTGAGAAGAAAAGAAATCGACTTCTTTCCGATCGCAGTCTTCTTCTTGTTGTTTTCGGCGGAGATGACCTCTTTGCATCTGCCAATTATGACACTGATGGTTTTTTCTATGTCTATGTCGTCGTCCAATCTGTCGATCTCCGCATTATGCTCGCTGCAAAGTGCATTACTTAGCCTCCTATCCACCTCCAAGCTCGACGGGCAATTCAGGAATCTGTCCAAAGGAAGATCTGCTGCAATTTCCTTTTCCTTGTTCGGTTTTCTCGACAACAGCTTCGTTAGCTCTTTCTGTAGTTTGCCTACTTCTTCTGGAGTTATGTCCAGCACTTCCTCCGATGAAGATGGTTTTTCGTTATTGCTTTCTTGATTGATAATGTTTTGGCTTTCGGTAATTTCTTTTATATCATCGTTCCCAAAAGTTCCGATGGAGAACAGTCCTTGAGGCCAGTCACTGAATTCTTCTCGAGCCCCTTGTTTTGCATAGTAATCTTCACATAATTACATTCAAAGATCATGATAAAAATCCGTTAGTTTCATTAATAAAGAATAACAAATTTTATATTAGAAAATATAAGCTCTTGGGATCTGTCTAAAAGCTTGTACACTTTACACTTTGTTTATTATGATTAGTATATATATTGTTTTTTATCTTGACCCATAAAGCTGTTTCAAAGATCCGAACTTGACCCCAGTTGACTTATCAGATCTGAACTTGGATTTGACTTTATAAACCATTATAAATTAAGGAAACCAATATCATTAAAGCTTATGAAGCCACAACATCAAAAACCGTATCTAACTTCCAATTAATATATATACATGTGACTAATTTCATAAACCAAATGAACCTGATCAACAATATCTAATGTGTCATTTAGAATCGAACAGATGATTAAAACATGAAAGAAAGCTGTCATTTGATCTATATATTTATATATATGGATATACAGAACTATGTCAGAAAAGATCGTGCTTACTGGTTGTAGGGACTGTATTTGACTTCTTGTTTGCTGGTTTCCCGTTGAGCTTATTTTGCATCCAACCAAACAGCTGCCATAACCACAAGCCAAAACCAAGTTCACTACTATGATCATAATGAGAATCTTGTTCAGCTGAAACACAAAAACACAATAACACGCACAGATAAAATCACTTACCCTCATTTTCTGAGATATATGGAATGAAGGCACAGAGTAGATCAGAATCAGAAAAGCTCTAAACTTGGATGACTAGAAAATAATTTCAAGGCTGGTGAAAAGGGGCGATAAAGTACTATATAGAAGAAGGTTTTATGAGTTTCATGGCCAAGCTGATCACCCTGGTTTTGGTTTTCTATTTTTCAACTTGGTTCAAGTTCCCAAAAACGGCCTTTTTTTTTTTTTCTTTTCTTTTGTATCTAGACTATATTTTTCCTTTGTGCCCCCAAAACTATTAATACACACGCCCATACTCCACTGGCAAGAAAACATTCCTTTTCATTAAAAAAAAAAAAAAATTTTTTTTTTTGCTAAATTATGACTTTATTTAATTACAAGCCAATAGGGCTACTTATATCAACACATGGGTCATGATCCGATTCTGCGGGGTGATCAGTTCTGGAACATACCACTGTAAGTACGTACGGTGTCTTTGTGTCGCTCTTTTAGCCGTCGGATCAGTTTCTCGAACAGATCTTAAGGCACTTTGTTTTTTGTTTTTTGTTTTTTGTTTTTTCTTTAACTAAATTTGAAATGTATTATACAAGTTTCGCTAGTTGAATACATCGATGCAGAGGAGAGTCAACAGACCAAACTTGTGGTTGAACATCTAGTTACGTTGTTAAGTAGAAGTGTTCATCACGTTATATGTACTCATGTAATTAGCTTTTGCTCGTTCTTGTCAATCTGATATCTGCACGTTCATATTTCCGTTTTGTAACAAAATATTAGCATCAATTAAGAAATATTGGTATTACTTAAATGGCTCGTCATCCTTCATCATATTTGGAATTTTTTTTTTTTAATCTATTAGGACATATCTATTGGACAATGAAAGACCACTATCCCAACCTTTCATTTAGAAAAAATAAAAAATTAAGGAATACTGGTTTTACAAGTACTGAAATTAATGTTATTACTTGGCTAGCAACTGAAACAAGTTGTTCAATATGCTAGCTAGTATATTTATAGATCTTTTCATATATATATATATTAGTTTATGTGCTATGCACATATTGGATATATTTGAGAAAACTTTTCTAAATAAGGGAAAATTAAAATGATAAATAAAAGAAACTTACAAAAAAAATAAAGGATCTGACAATTTAAAAAAAAAAAGAGACAAAAAAACCCAAAAGATAAAAGGACTAAAATGAAAGAAATTTATCAGCACGTATGAAAAAAATGAGGACCAAAAAATAAATATGAAAGTTTTTATCTAAAACGGTTCATTTTGAATGAAATTGAAGTGTACAGTAACTTTATTCGCATTTCTTGTATATGTATAGATATAGATATACACATGTATAGATATAGATATAGATATAGATATAGATATAGATACACACATGTATATACACATATATGTGTTTGTGTGTTTTGCTTAACGAGAAGGAGTACTCAATGGTAGCTAAAAGTAATTAAAAAGATAATAACATGATATATATACGTGTAAGGTAGTGTCGCAGGTGAATTAATGATTTAAGGTGTATAGAAAATAACGAAATGGGCGAGCAAGTTGCAGCAGAAAAGGAATATGAGTAGTTGGAAGAAAGTCCAAAAGAGAGGTATGGGGACATGACTAAGGGGCAACACAGAAACGCCATTATCCCGTGGGAATGTCCCTTCGTTTTGGGACCAGCCGACTCATTTTCTCAACTGCTCCGCCCACGGAAAATAATTTTATGGATTCCCTTTTAGACTAGAACCTTTTCAAATAATAATAATAGTAATATTATTGTTAATTATAATTATAATGAGTTTTAAACCATGATTAAAGATTTATACTAGACGTTATTTTAAGTCTAATCAAAATCACGTTAAAATAAAATATATATATAGAATAAACAATTTTTGATACAGCTGAAATCTCAATATGTATAGCGTATTTTTTTTAAAGCTCTGATGTCGAAATCTCCTAATAATAATAAAGCATAAGTTATTTATCATTTTAATGAAGATTCAAGCTTTTGTCTAATGTTGGGAAGATGAAATTAACCCTAACTAAAGCGTACGTGTATTTATGCAATAACTAATATATATTCATTTTTTTATAGTATTTTGAATAGAAAGATTATTAGGAGACAAATTGATAGGTGGAGAATTGATTTTGGAATATTTTAAAATAATAAGACGTGAAAGTGGTACTGTAACGCTTCATTTTTTCAGTTTTCTTATTGATTGTTCGAGTTTTTAATTAACTCTTAAATTATGTAAAAATACAACTAACTAATAAGATATTTTTCATCAAATTATGTTCCAATTATGTTAAATTTCTATATATATATATATTATTCTTATATACTGATGATGTTATCTAGTCTCTTACAAGTCAAATCGACTGTGCAAAATCTATAAAGTATTGTTCTTGCTTGAAAAAAAATGCCATTACTTTTTATTTTTCCTTTTGCTCGCAGGAATTCTGTATTTATATATATAATTGTGATAAAGAAAAGATTTGGTCTTTTTCCCGAAAGATTGTCAGACTTCATTATGTTCAAGAACACCTCCTCACATAACCTTAATCAAGACGCATGAGATGAAGAATACCGGAATCTTTCAGAAAAATCTTATTGAGATTTGGGCAAATACTAGATCTTTCTCAACTATATAAACAGTTATTGTTTAAATACAGATCCCCGTGTTAAAAAAACGCTTATTATTATTATTTTTTAATATAATTTTAGAAATAAACGAATTCGAACTCTGCATTTATTAGTAAAGATTATCGTTTTATTATGTCTATAACCACAAAATATTTACAAATTAAATAAACAGATATATATTTTATTTCATAAAAAATAAAATAAAACGATAAGGTTTCCACCTCCGACAGGGGTTTCAAAGCCTGACTATAAATTCCCTTTCCTAGCATCTTCCCCAT
Source organism: Antiaris toxicaria (assembly GCA_035233585.1). NCBI lineage: Eukaryota > Viridiplantae > Streptophyta > Magnoliopsida > Rosales > Moraceae > Antiaris > Antiaris toxicaria. Next base: position 108,602,568 of record CP141154.1, on the reverse strand, counting down.
CATCGTATACAATGCAAGTCTAAAACTTGGGTTTTGAATCCATAACGCAAGTCACAACGCTTTGTTTTCCAACTCGCACTAAACTCATCGCCATTGAATTAGTAAATGCATAAAGATTTCTTTCATTATCCTTTTTATTAGATGTCTCAAAATTTGATACTTCACATCCCAACATAAAAAGTCCAATCAAACCGATATATTTACCATCGTATTAAACACATGATGATTTGTGTGAAATCGAGTTCATCTTTGAAATAAAATCAAGTCATATTCTTTAGGATCCTGCCACATCAGCTAAAGTGTAACACCACACTGCAATAAGGATAGGTTTTTTTTTTTTAATAAATTAATTGGGATAGGCTATAACATTGGCTACGTGTCACGACAAAGAAACCCCCATCATTCAGTGTCGGACCAACACGTGTATCAAAGAAGTCGGGTCTATCAGACTTTACTATATCTGTGCATACACATCTTTTTATTTTCTGCTACGTAATTCTTCAAGTGCCAATTATTCTACTCCATTAACGTTTTCCAATTCCTTCTTTCTTGAAGACGATTAAGTTATATTAATCTAAACACTATCTTACGGCAAAAAAATGGGGCATAAAAAAACACAGTTTGCTTGGCTGAGTGTTGTGTTCTGTCACTCTCACATTGCAGGATAACGACTAAAATAATTTTTATAACAATATTTGAGTTCCTAGACTCCTAAAAAAGCCAAGTTTAGCTAATCCAAACCACTTCTTGATTGGTGCACACAAATCCCACAAGGATCGCTTAAACAACCGACATGTGAGAATGTGCAGTCCCTTAATCACAGTGCATTGAGAAAAATCATTAATGAGTCTCAAGGCTAAACCACGTTTAAGAATTAAATAAGCAACGTGTCCTTAATTCACACCACAGCTAAATTAGTGTCCTAGCTTATAAATATTCATGAGCATATAATTGGGAGTTCGATTCATATGTCTCCTGTTTTTATATCCTTTCATATATTTTCAAGTAAGATTAGGGGGTGGATACAAATTGGATTAGGTGGATTAGATTTTAAATTGTAGTTCAATATGTGACTTTCATATATAGAAAATCATGACTCTTTATCAATCTGTGAGAGTCTCAATCTAATTCATAAATATCAGATTGTGTGATTACATTCAATCCGTAGACTATAAAACTAGAATATCACTCTCAAACTTAAAGTCATATACTTATTTTATTAAAAATATTTAAGGAAATTGATGTATACATATATTCAATAGTTTCAATACATACAAAGTTCAGACACATGCATTACACGGTTTGAAAAATCTTTTAACAATTACATGATCTATGCATCGGTAAAATTACAATATATACTAATTATTCAGTTAATCTTTCGATCTAACCCAATATATTTGGATTAGATTGAAAGTAGATTGAACAGATTTGTAAATTTGATAAACACTTCTATCAGGAGGACGTAAGAATCTCAATTTTAGAATTTCAATAACAATAACTTTTAAATTTTAAGAATATGTTACATATAATATATATATATATATTTGTAAAAGTTAGATATCATATGTTTCACCATTCGAATTCGAAACTATAGTACGATAGAAGCCGTCACCACCTGCGTAATCTAATTCTATAATTGTTGATATGACTGATATCCCATGAAACGACTTCAGTGGAAAAAATCTACGAATATACCGTCACTGAACCCGTCAGTCTTGGCCTTAAAAGTTCTAACGTGGGACTCAAAAGCTCCTCGAGATTTGCATGCCAAAAGGTTCGAAAGGAAAGATCACTACCACCAAGATACAGCTTTTTAGTGAAAAGTAAAAAGGAAGGCCATGTGGTGGTTCTTGCATCTACTAGTGTCTAGAATTTATGAAGCCGGGCTTAATTTAGTAAGTTGGAACCAGGCTTTCTAATTTTGGAATGTTTTACTGTTTCCATTTTCCTCTAGAAAGGCCGTGCCCTCATTGTTTGACTGGCTCTTCTTTCATTGGATCTTTACTTAATTAATTATACATTTACATGGTATATTTTTATATATTATACGTCTTGTTGCATTTAAGATTAAGCAAGTGTTTCGTCCTCATGAAGCTCCTAAAGACCCAAGAAATCAAAGATAATATTTTCTTGCATTAAAGTAATAAAACCATGGCCCTTTTGTCTCTCAAAAAGAGAGAAATCCTCCATTGTTGGCCGGAAATTAGGAACTTGTTTGTGTTCTAAGTTGTAACAACGTTTTTTGGTAAAAGGGTACTCCTCTAAATCAAGCCAAGCCAAGCTCATGTTTTGTCTCAAGTCAGATTTTGTCCATGTTTTCAAGATGACTTAGTTATTTAGATGGTTGTAGGTTCCAAATCATATTTATATGCTCGTCTTTTCTCCAACCAAACCGAGCACAACTTGAGTTATGAGTACCGAATTGCTTGTTTATGTTTCCAATATCTAGTCATGTTCCTCCTAACGGTTTTGAATATTAAATTGGCTCCCGCAAGATATAGGATTATAATGTAAACATGTTTCAAGCTTAGCAGAGATTGAAGTCCCTATTTGTAAATGAACCCTCTCCTCCAGTGATGAAAGAGAAACAGAACTCGTTTTTACCGTTTAAACACTGCAAAGAGAAACGGTCTATCAAAAGGTAGTATGAAATAGACGTACCATCATCTATAATCAGATTCAAAGATTATTAAAGCAAATGCAACCGTAAAAACCTGAGCTCTTACTTAAGGGGGATATGAAACATTAACATCATTAAAAATCTTGCATTCGCGAAAATTTTCAGCAACTGCCACTCGGCACTATTAGTTTATTTTCTCTCTATGTTCAGGTGAATTATAAACACTTTAACTTGATGTAGATGGTCAGAAGCAAGAACAGAGAAAAAGAAAATAAAAGAAAGCACATAGGGAGGAGGGAGGTTCGCAAGACCGAAGAAGAAACTATAAAATTATAAGGCAGCTCTCAACTGGGACAGAGATCTCTATTTTATGCAATTTAGTGAGGAAGCTCACCAACCGCCTGAACTGTACAAGATAACATTCAACAACAGCTGGCCTAACACCCTGACTAAACAAAAACTAAATTAGCGTGCCAAACGCACATTGCCCTGCTTTGAGAAGCCAGCTACAGTTCATCGTGTTTGGTAACTCCCGTGCCTGTTAAAAGAAAAAAGAAATATGATTGTTAGGAGGGAGACTATACAATCTCTGCATAACGACTAATCAGTATGATGCAAAAACGAATAATATCAATAAAAAAACTTGCATGCTACATCGGTTGACAGGGCTTTCATCCACGAGGCATCAATGTTTACGTTACAGATTCACAGGTGATAGGACAGTATTCCAGGACAAAGAAAAGAACATGTATAATAGACAAGCAAGCAACCGCATTAAAGCATAATTTCTACACAAGTTTTTCTTCAACTAAAATGCACGCCGAGAAATCTAGTGGCCATTATAAACTAAGATATCATAAGTGCAAAATGACACCCCGGTTCTAATTGATATTTACTCCAATGTTTTATATGAGAGAAGGATTTTACCTGCAGACTTCTCTTTAAAGAAAAACGAAATCTCTCTTTGAGCCGATTGAGAAGAATCAGAACCATGCACACAATTCTTTTCAGAATTCGTCCCACACATTGCTCTTATGCTGAAAACAGAATTGAAATGATGATTAGACAGTGGTTGCAGGGATAGTCTAACAGTAATTCCACACCTGACTCCATGTGTGGAGTTCGAATCCCCACTCCCCCACAATAAATCCCAAAAAAAAAAAAAAAAGATGATTGGAAAGTCTAGCATGCAAATCAAAAAAACGGATGAAGTAGCAGTGATTAACAAATGTGAACTCAAATGAAAGGAATATATGCATGGTATACAAAAAGGATTAAACGAGAATACAAGGAATCTATAAGGATATTGGCAAAGTAATCATAGCATAGTAGTAACAAAAGATAACCTGTGAGGATGAGTGATCGTTGCATTCCTTGCATCAGTTGGCCCTATCAAAGCACGCCAATCGGCTACTGCATTTTCCTTCTCTAAAATCATAACCAACACTGGGCCACTGACAAAAACAGCTTCGATAAGAAGAGAAAGGAAGAGAAAATAGTTCAAACTAAGGAGAATACGATTACTACGTAGCAAGCTAACACAATATGCAATGCAAAGTGAGATCCGTAAACTTCAGCGTGACAAGAAGCTAGGAACGCAGGTGACATGGTCATAACTAATGGCAGTTTGGACGAGCTATTGGAATGGTGATTATTATACTCACAGGCAATACGAGTTTGGTTGGGCCACTACTGGAGTGAAACTATGTGAAAGGTTTCACTATTTTACATCAACTTAACTGAAATCCAAATCCAAATTTCAATTTTTAGACATCTATATCACACTATTTTTTCAACCTTTACACTATTCAAATATTCCATACAACAAATATTATTCAGACACACATTTCATTTAAATACCCAATTCAAATTCTTCATTTGAATGCAAACATTCAGTTTGAAGGAACGAACATTCAAATGATCTAAACGGGCCATCAATTTCATTTTCCTAGCAAAAACATAGAAGCTAATGCGGAAAACGATAATAATCCTGATAGCGAAACGGCTGCATTGAAAGCTTTTGGACAACTATTTCTCATAAAATTGAAGATCTGCATCATTTGCATCAAAATGCAATCAAAAGCTTGCACAAGTTTCAATAATACCTTGTCATGTATGTGATGAGACTGCGAAAGAAGCTCTTCGAAGAATGCTCGGCATAGAAGGTTCTAACACTGTCCTCATCAAGTTGAAGGGTGATTTCGTTGCGAATAACGAAACCCGAATCCAATATCACATTCTTAATCCTATCAGTGTGGTTACTCAACAATCCATCTGGTTTTATTATAGCCAATGTCTCCTCTTTCCCAGTGCTTGCACACCTGAATTTCTCAGAAATTTGAAAATTCCCGCAAAAATTAGAATGTTATGCTCGAGACAATACCCGCCTCCGAAATCAAACAATAACAAACTTTCAGTTGTATAATTAAAATGAATAAAAATAGAAACTAAAATCTTTAGCAATCAAAAAGAGAACTTGAATCTGTGCTTTACCTCGTAAAATAAACAGAGAATAGAAGGAATAAAGACAGGATCTTTGAGCGATAAGGAAGTGCACGGATCGGCATCTGAACGGCGAAACTGAAGAAAGTATTAAAATTTAAGCATTTTTAGTTTCAAAAATTACAAAAAAAAAAAAGGAAGGAAAATTTTGGAAATCGAAAAGATGATAACTTTTCATTGATGCTTATGGAATTGAGAATTGTGTTTGAGGTTGGTTGTGGATTATTACCCGAAAAATATTAAACAGAGATAAAAGGATGGGCGGGAAAGAAGAAAAGAAAAGAAAAGAAACGAAACGAAACGAAGAGAGCGACACAATTGAATTTAGCGAAGGAGAGGAAGACGACGCTCCTCCGACAGCTGAAACGAACAAACGCACCACCCAAACCAGAAACGACATACTACTATTTGTTTCATAGAAACAGAAACGACTGCGTCGTTCCAAGTGGTAATGAAAATATCGACGCTGGACTTTGTTGGAAGAAAGGAAGTTAGGGGTTTGACTCCTCTTTTACTTTAAATTTAACTTGAATTAAACTACACTTTTTTTTAATTAAAAATAGTGATGGTTTAGATAAATCATTGTATTAACCTTATATTCAAATATAATATAATATGTAATTAAAGAAAAAATATTTGAATTATATTTAAATATTAAACATACGATAAGATTGATAAAAGTCGAGAGAATAAAGGAAAAAAAAAGTCAAGAGAATAAAGGAAAAAAAAAAGAAAATATATTATGTGATTAATAAAAATAATAAAATAATAATTAATAATTAAATTATATTTAAATTGTAATGTGATTGATATTTAAATATAATATTTTTATATTTAAATAAAAATTATAATATATTTAAATATAATACAATTACAATATGATGATCAAACGTCTATTAATTGTAATTATATTTTAAAAACTCAACCAACATTTTTGAAACTAATGGATCGTTTGATAAACACATTATATTTTAATTATATTTGAATACAATTCATTTTTGGAGTGTTGTATTTACTTGAAAAGTATTTGTTTTGTATTCGAATGAAATGCGTGTTTGGATCAAAAGTATTTAAATTGTATTTTAGAATTGAAAAGTTGATGTAATTGATAAAAATAAAGATAAAAAGTTAGAGTTGAAAAGTTGATGTAATTATTTTAAAAAACAAATGAATTGTAATTATATTCGTAGTATTGTTGAAAAGAATTGTATTTGAATGTACAACTTTACGTTTGGTATAAAATTGTATTGTTAGAGTTGAAAAGTTGATGTAATTGTTTTAAAAAACAAATGAATTGTAATTGTATTCATAGTATTATTGAAAAGGATTGTATTTGAATGTAAAACTTTACGTTTAGTATAAAATTATATTGTGTTTGAATATAATTAAAATATAAAACTTTTGGCAAACAAGGATTAAGCTGACATCCGTTTGGACGCTTGCAATTTGAAATATCCAGTGTCGTTTGTCGTCTTTATTTTGTTGTCGTTTTTGTTTTCCTTTTGTTTTTGTCTGTCGTTTACTGGTTTATGTCGTTTAGATTATATATTGTCGTCCCCTGTTTGATAGTTGTTATTTATTTATTTATTTATTTGCTTTATGTTTTGATAATGTTATAACCTTTCTTTTTTTTTTTTTGGCTTTTTCCGATTTTTTGGTCGTTCGAATTCTTTCCTTGTTCTTCGTTCTTTTTGTCGTTTGGTAACCGTTCTTCCGCTGTTTTTTTTTTTTTTTTTTTTTGGTTTGCCCATATTGAAGTTGTGATGTCTTTTATATTTTTTTGCTGAATAATGATGTCTTTTATATTGGGTATAATCTCAAGATTCATTATTTGCAATTTTATTGGCCCTAAATTCTAATTGACGTTTTTGCTGCTTCTTCTACGTATTATGTCGTCGTCCTCTATTGTCTTCCGTTGTTGTTCTTATCAATGTCGTTTGCCGTTTTCTTTCCTGTTGTCGTTTGAATGTTTGGGCAACTTAAGACACGAAAAAGGGGGGCGTAAGAACCCCAAAAAAAAAAAAATTTGATGAACACCGCTCAAACTGCTGAAAACAAATTTTCGTGGATCTTCTCCCGCAGTCAGAATAGGCAAATATTGTGTGTCTCTTAAGTAAAGGAAGAATCAAATCAATAAATTAAGAAAATAGAGTTTTTTTGTTTTAAATTTTTATGGGAACGTTTCTTGCAAGAACTATATGCTGTTAATGTTATATAATACAGTCATATGCGTATATACAACACACGATATTCTTGTACTATTCCTCTCTCCGTGGTTACCTCTATGACATATTACTGCATTCACGCGCACAACTCATAGCAACAATTCAGGCACTCACAGCAAGCAAGGCCGGTGCAGATTTGTGCCAACAGAATTGCACACCGATCGTTCACATAAGTACAAGTCCGTATGAAACACATACAACAGAAGCGGTTAAGCAGATGGTTGCAGCAGTTTGAGGCCGCCTTAACCAACAAATCCGCTGGCTCAGACGCCTTTACTTCTTTGATTATCGAAGGTTTATTTGCAGCCGTTGCAGCCAAGTCTCCAAAGCCCATTCCCAGGCTTCCGAAGAGCAGCATCTTCTCTTTGCTCGATTCAGCCTTCTTCCACTGCTTGGGTTTGTTGTCAGCCTATTGGATCACACAAAACACAATTTCTTTCAAAATTGAAAACAAAGAACTTGTAGGTCACATGAGCTGCTTTGTCATATTGATTATTGCTTTTGCTTGCCTGAAGAAGATGTGTTACTTGCATCATAAGAAATTGGCATAGCCGTGTGTCTTAAGCAAAACGCATACCTCTTGTGCTGGAACTGAATCCAGTGATTTCTTTTCCTTATCGGACTGCACCAGAATCATGAGAGTGTGCTCAGATGGTACCCCTGTTTGTTTGCTCATCTTAGCAACCTATAATTGGCCCGATTTGGAATATCGGAATTAGAACATCGTCATAAACACATAAATAAAGTTTTAACCATTTTAGAACTTTTCAGTAAAAGTGAAATCCCCCCTTTTTTCCCATATAAGAAGGATTCCTTCCAAAATGAATTTCCAATGCAACGAACCTTCTCTTCCAACTCTTTACTCCCCGCTAACCACGCATTTGATGTCAGCATATCAATCTGTCTCCTTGAAAGCACCTGCTCACCATAGACATGGATAAGCTACTCATAAACAACTTTTTAGTCATTAAATAAAAAATATATAAAATAAAATAAAACCTTATTCAGTGTAATTTTGCAAATTTAGCTCCAAAGTATTTAAAAGTTACCCTATTGAGTGGAAAATCCTTCGCTCTTTGCACTTTTAAGTCTAGAGTGAAACTGCTCATATCAGATAAGGTACCACTGAGTTTAACAATGTCAGGAATGTTCCCTTCATATCTGCCTGACACAATCAATGGACTTTGAGACGAAACATCTGGGATATTAGATGGAAATAGCTGCAAGAGGGAAACAAGAAGCACAATATGTCACTCTGACGTTTGAGAAACTGGACGATGCACTCTGAGTGAAACGGTCACAAAAATCATAGATCATATTTCGAATAGATAGATTTCAACCATGACCATGGTACCTCAAATGAATCGAGATGTTCCAAAGTGTCCACGGTTATATCGGCAAGAATAACCGATGAAGCAGGAGTGAATAATCTTTGCATTTTAGAGTTAATTGAATCTGGATGAAATTAGATGTATGAGATTGACTTCAGATATTGAAAAGGAAAATTTTCTATTTTAAGAGATTTTGTGCTTTATTGGCATCGTCTTGGAGGGATAATTAAAACAAAGTACGGTAAATGAAGGAAAACAACTAACCTAAATCATATGCAGCATCATAAAAACCCTTCCCAATTTGTGCTAGCATTTGAAGGAAGTAGTGGTTACAATACGGACCTAAAAATTTTTCACCAAATAAAGCAATCAACAGTCTTTATTGAGACTGAAAGATGGCTAAAATTCACATGTTGACATGGCAAAAGACACCGTGAAAATTTTGAGAGTTGATAAAAGATACACCAGTTGATTAAGATTCTCTATTCTTACCTATGCCAAATGTGCATATGCGAGGACTAATGCATTCGGCATTTGTGAGATAACGTTTCACAAAATTGCAAATCTCTCTTTCGTCCTCAACAGATCCATCAGTGATGAGGAATATGAATGGAATCGAATCAGTAGTTTTCACTAACAACTTGATGGCCTAAAGCAATACAGATTGACAATCATTACTCCGTAACATCAGCATATATTGCATTAGCAAGCTAGAAATATATATATATATATAATTAGATGAGAATTTGTTTCATGATACAGCCAATAATTAGAATCGAATTGACTGATCAGTTAGAACTGCCTACAAAGCAAACGTACCTGTTCTAGAGGAAGCAAGATATTAGTACCACCATTAGCAACAAGATTACTGTCAACCCATTCTGTAGCTTTTAGGATTGCTTCCTGCGTCGCCATCTCCATAGATGTTGAAAATAAGCGAAACTCTCCACTGAAAGCTATAATGTTGAAAGAATCTCGAGCATCAAGGTTAGAAAGCGACGCTAGTAGTGCACTCTTCACAGTCTCAAGAGTGCTTCCTCGCATGCTTCCACTTGTATCGACAACAAATACCACTTCCTTTATGAATACCTACCAAAATCACTATGATGAAATTAGATTAACTAAATGAAACTGTCAAAAAGAAAAAGGAAATAATAGTAATAATAATAAATCAAAATATTTTAGTGGCAACAAACCTTCCTACTCTGGTTCTGACCGGGGAACAGATATAAGCAGAACATCTCCCTTTCATCGAAATCACAAAGAGACGGAGATTGCAAGAGCACACCACCGAATAAATCACCCGAGGAAACCTGAAAAACAGTTGCAAATTCTCAAGGTTAACTTTTGCAAACCGAAATGATGAATTTCATAAAACAGCGAATGGTTCAAACATCTTACAGCGTATGCGAAACTGAAGTCGAAGCTTGACCACGCAACCACATCTGCTTCATACGAGGATCTTAACTTATTTCCCTGGCGTTTTAGGTTCTGCAAATATGAACTAGAAACATATGAATAACTTTATATATTTATATGGATCCAGCAACCGAAAGGAAAGTTGTGGTAATAAGATTTCACCTTAAGAGGATGGCTGCTACTTTTGCATAAAACTTCCGCGGCAGTACCGGGGTTAATATTCAACAAAATCTTCTCCGTTTTAGAAATTTTCTTCCCAACAGGATTCACATAGGAAGGAAAACTAAACGGTATACGGATACAGAACTGGTCCCTTTGATACAATATTTGCTGAGACCAACTGGCTTTAATTGAAAAGAAACAACCTCCCTCAACCTGAAAAATGTACAAAATTGCCTTAAATTGTAGATAAAAAAAATTATAAACAAAAATTCGAATTTCCTGGTGATATAATTATAACCTGAGGAATTCTGAAAGTGTATATTTGGCCTTTGAGGAGGCTTCCATCTTGAGCTTTGGATATTCTTTCCGAACTTTCGAAACCTTCTTTTTCGACCAATTCAGTCCGATACGATGATTTTCCGGTAACTTCAACCTCAACACCTAGAAGTGAACCCTGTTAGAACATCATGTTTTGCAATGTGCCGATTATACAATACGAATATAAACAATTATATATATATGTAGAAACTAATTACCGTAAATTTAACTAAAATCAGCAAACTAATCAATTTCTGAACTCCAGTAACTGGGAAAAAAAAAAAAAAAAAGTCAACCGCATTCCACGGCTACTATCTTTGTACCTTGTCTCCCATGGGGAGGGCGACGCGGCAGTCGCAGCGCTTGGCGGCCATGATGCAATGCACGCGCCACCTGGCAGTCAGCCCGATGAACGCGGTGTCGAGGTAGGCGTCGACCTCCATGGCGACGTCGTGCATTTGCAGCGGCACCAGCGCCGGCGGCTCGCAGCGGCCGTGGACGTAAGGCTGGTAGCTCGGCACGTCGGGGTTGTCGACGATAGCCGGCTCCGGCACCACCGCGTATGCCATCGGCGCCGCCGGAAGATACTCCTCCAAACTCGACCGCGTCATCACCTGAGGCTCAACGGCCGCCTCCACCGACGCCGACGATGACAGCGACGGCCGCAGTTCCTTGCCGTAGTATATCCGCTTGGAGAGCTGCAAGCCGTGGTCTACGCAGCTGGAGAACTCCGCCGCCATGAAGAGAGAGAAAGTAGAGTAGAGAGAGAAAGGTGTCGAGTAAGATAGGGAATGAATTTAAGAGGTTTTTCTGAACAAAAGTGGTGACTGGTGAACGGTGATGAATGATGATTGTTTGTTAAGATATATATATTTTTAACAACCAAAAGGTTTTATTATTATTATTATTATTCGGAAGTCGTAGACTTCACTAGTTGAGGAGGGGAAAATTTTCTATGTTTTTTTTACTACTGGTACGATAAATGTTTGATGAAGGTTTGACGACTGACTGACCAATAACTGTTGAACACGTCAAGGTTGTCGCGACCCGAGGCTTTGGAAGGACTAGACTGACAACAAACAATGAATTTGAGCAAAGTTTGGGCTGGAATCGGCAGCCGGTGAGATAGCATGTGTAACCGGAGGGGACCACTCACATCTTGCCGTGTCAGTGAAACGTGAAACGTCGCATGCGTGATAATGAATTTGTTTCTAAATTTTGTTGATAATGTGTGATAATGATGCTAACTTGTTTACCAAATTTTGTTTGTATTAAATATGGTGTAATTTTTATTTAAATATAAAAATATAATTATATTATATTTTAAATTTAATATAATTATTATTTATTATTTTATTTTTTTTATTATTTTTATTAATCACATCACATATTCTTTTTCTTTCTCTCTCTTTTTCTTTACTTTTACCCTTCTTATTACGTATTTATTATTTAAATATAATTCTAATATTTTTCATCTAAACACATATTACATTCAAATATAATACAAATGCTTTTCATCTAAATACAAATTGTATTCAATGTATTATATTCAAATACAATGTGTTTACCAAACATCCCCTAAATTTCATTTTCATTCTATTCGATTATTGTCTCTTATCTATAAGAGGTTTATTTAAAGAAATTTTTTTTATTTTAAATGATAAAGTCTTTTTAGTTTTGAAAATAAAATAATGTTTAGATATATAAAAAAAATTCGAAAACAAAAAGTTATTTAAAATAAGAATAAATAATATTATAAAATATGCATTGTGAAAAAATTAAAAAAAGATTCGTTTTCTAAAAATTTATATCCAAATTTAAAATATTCTATCTCTTTTTCCAGAATTATAATTTCAGAAGTAAACCTCTCGTCTGAATGCAATCTTAGCTTTTGTTTGATAGGTTAATTTGAGCTAAAATATTTGGATTAGAATTAACTATATTTGGATGAAAAGTTCACTTTTACAATGAGAAAAAGTTTAACAAACAAGTAATTGTTTCAAGTTTTTTCATCATTTTTCTCATTCTGGAAAAGAAAAGAGAATCTTTTGTTTCAAACTTGTATTCTACAATAAACTTTTAGAAGAAGAACAGGAATGTTTTCCAATCTTCTCACAAAACGCATTTCTCAATACAATTTTTTCTCATTTTAAATAACTTTTTATTTTAAAAAAGAAAGTTTTTTGCATGTTTAAACATCATCTTATTTTTAAAAGCGAAAAAACTTTTTAATCCAAAATAAGAAAATTTTCTTTTTAGGAAATGAACCTCCCTTCTCAATTGGGGGTTATATGACTATTTTAAAAAATAATTAAAGAAAAGTCTTTTTTAATGTCAAAAAGTAAAAAAAAAAATTTATATTTACGCTCAAAAATTTAAAATACTCATCCAAAAAAAAAGAATGTTTTGATCTGGAAGTGAAAATTTTCCACATATGAACTTGTCAAACAAATGCAAACTTAGACGATTGATAAAGTCAAAATTACTTTTTACCATAATATTCGATTTAGGTTTTTGAATTGTTATATAAGTAAATCATATTGAACATATATTATTTTTCTTAATTTGATGTAATTTTATATGTGATTTAATAGTACATTAAAATAATATTATCAATGATATTTTCTAAATTTTACCATAAATTTTCAAATGAAGTATAAAAAATTAACTGCATTAAGAAAATTTTTTAACTCTCGTAGAAAATTATATCAAATATCACTTATCAAAAATTATAACTAATATTAAAACACGAGTAAAAGCATGTTATATGAAAGGGAATAAGGGATGATAAAATGATTCTAATGTAATAGAGGATGGAGTGGCGTGGAGGTGCACCTTTGCCTTCTATACAAGGGAAGAATGTTTAGAGAGAATTTCTCAAGTCTTGGATAATTGATAATAGTAGGTAATGCTTATCTTGATTTTACCATTAATTGAAAATTTTAATCTGTTGTCGGACCTGTACCCATGACCATCAACGTCCCCCTCAACTTTGTACATATAAATAATAAAATATAAGTGGGAGTAGCTTGGTTTCTTGCATTATTTTATTATAATGAAGTTGCTAGTTGCACTTGCTTTTGAAAAAGAAATGCCACTTGCTTTTTTTTTTTTCCCTAATATTTACATGAAAAATAATGTTGTAATCACTTACGTTTTATTTTTTTAATATTTTTTTATCATATCATTTCACTTTTTTAGAAAATAAAATGTTTCATCTTATTTAATCTAAATTTTATAAAACAGAAAAAGCACTGTGGAACGAAAAAAGGAATTGCACAAAAGAAAAAAAAAAAGGTATAATACTTTCAAATCTTGTGAGTATATCTTCTTTTTCTTTTCTTTTCATTTCGTTTTCGTTTTCTTAATTTTCCCCTTTTTGTTTTATGTCAATTACATCTTTCATGATGATTTATGTGCATTTTTGTATTTGTAGAAGAAGCAATTATGAACTGTTGGCAATTATAGACGAGATATACTAAGATTTTTATGTACACAAAATGATATAATTTGGGGTTTGTTTCTTTATATTATAATTAAAGATTATTTATTATCATAAAAATCTAGTATTAGTATTTTTTATTTGTCGGAGTTTTCTATAAGCTTTCTTTTTTACTGTTACAGGATTTTTTTTAATTGATTACATCATTTATATTGCCATAAAATTAGAGAGATCCATTTTCCAAAAAAGAGAGAGAGAGAGAGAGAGAGAGAGATTAACTGAAAAAAATGAGAGGGATTTCTTAGTTTGGAGATATTTATATGCGTGTTGTTATTTGTATAACTAATGTTCTATTAGTAAAATTACATACATAAATATTGTAATCTTGAGAGTGGCAGGGTTGTAATAATAGGTAGAATAGTATTTTAGCAATGCAGTTTTTTATTTTTATTTTTTTTCTAAAGAAGAGTAGTAGTTTGTAGATGAAAAATATATATTTTTGAAAAAAAAAAAAAGCAAAGTAAAAAAGATGAAAAGAGAAGTCTTTAATTAGATGAAAGCAGATTTTTTTTATTTTTTTGCTGAAAAGATGGAAGTAGATGGGACAGTAAATTTTTTATGGATTTAGTATTAGTATGACTCAACTTATGGTTCACAAGAATAAAATGTGAAGCACCTCATATGATTACCACTCTAATAAAAGACACGATGAATAGAGCCCGCTAATTTGGGGAGAGTGATTATGTGGAAATCATTAGTAATGGTCAAGGGAAAATAGGACAAATTGTTGTCACTAGTAATCCAGTACAATCGGGACCACTGCTTCACCTGTACGTGGTCCAATTCGATTGACACTCGGTTAAAATGACAGGAGACGCGTAGTTATTTCTCTCATCCGAACCGTTGGATGGCAATTTTGGAGATCACAACAAAAAAAAAAAAAAAAAAAAAGTGGACGGTGTTGTCTTAATTATGATTTTGATTGTGCACCTTTTTGTTCGTTTTTGTGTGGACTTCATGAAAAAATGCATTGAAGTTGAGGATTAGATAATGTGAATCGAATCGATCCCAAATTTTGACCGTATTAGGAACTTAGGCTTAAGTTTGACAAAATGTGTTTAATGTGACTGTTGGAAAAATGGGGCAAGTTTGGCCCACGAGCTCTCTATGAGAGCTGTCGGTAGTTTCTTTTTCAGTGGGAAGGTTCGGACAACAGAAATAGGCTGTGGCCTTTCAATTTTAAAGAGAATTCTGTTTTTTTTTTTTTTTAAGAAAAAATTTTCCTAATAGGAAATGTAATTTTATTGACATTATTGTTCTAACAAATTAATTATTTTTTTAAAGATTTAATCCAAAAGTATTTACATTAAAGCTTTACATTGTGTGATACATAAATGTTTATACTGATGGATCGGATTATTAAAAAGCTAATCAAATGATTAAAACGCATTGTATTTTATTTGTATTTGAATGAAATTTGTTTTCTGAATATTGTATTTAATTGAATAATATTTGTTTTGTATTTGAATGAAATGTATGTTTGGATGAAAAGTATTTTAGAGTTGAAAAATTGATGTGATTGGTAAAAGTAGAGATAAATAGTAGAGTTGAAAAGTTGATGTGATTGTTTTAAAAATGTTTTGAATAGTAATTATTTTCGTAATACTATTATAAAATTTGTGTTTGATGTAAAATTATATTACATTTGAATAAAATTAAAATGTAATTTTTTTTACCAAACGACACCTAAACTTTTTTTTTTTGTTGGAAAAGGGCTTCTTTAAACCGCCTAAGAAAAAAACAAAACCACAGCATTAACGCCACAAAAATGAGGTAGAACCAAAAAAAAAAAATTTAAAGAAATATTACAAAATCATGCGTTAAATTAATTTTTGTCAAAAAAAAAAAAACTCTTATTAAAAATATCATCCATAACCTTATAAATATTTTATTTTTATTTATCTTAATATATCAATTATAATTACTATTTTTATATATTTTTTCTCTCTATCCTTTCTATCTTCTCCCTTATCAACGCCAACTAGTCCGATGGCGATTGACGGGCAACAAGCAGCATAGAGGACGACAAGGTCAATCGCCCAAACGCCGAATGAACAGCTCACCCTGGAGTGTGTTGTCCTTGGATGCGTGATACCAGGTATTGGAAGTCACGATGTTGCAAAATCGTGCCGGAGTTTTCTTTCTTCCTCGTCGGCCAACAGAGAGCTCCAACCGCATCAACAATCTCTTCCCCTCTGCTCCATATCTCTTCTCCTCGCTGCGATTTCCTTTCGAGATCTCTATAGGTTGGCATAGGCAACGATTGGTTGACGATTTCGTTCACGTGGCTGGCCTAATCGCAATCTGTGTTGCAGCTCCTATCACGACTCTCGGCGGCATGATGGTTGACCGGTGTCATCGCAAGTCTAGGCACGCGGCTGCCTACATTGCATTGAGGAGAAATTAAAGAGAGAGAGAGAGAGAGAGGTTCGTGTGGCTTAAAGGAAGAGAGAGAGAGAGAAAGTCACATGAGACGGGGAGAGAGGAAGGGCAATTGGTGAAAAGAGAAAGAAATTAAAAAAATATATATATATGCTTAAATTAATTTATAACATCAATGTTATGGTATTTTTTTGCAAGACTTTTTGACTTATGACAAAAATCAACCCACTCATTGTTTTCGTGGCATACCCTAATTACCCCAAAAAAACAAACAACTAGCTAAACGAGCAAAAGAGAGAGGAAATCAAGGGGCACAAAAACTACAACCCAACATCTAATAATCGACAGGATATGACCCATCTTCCAAGCTTATGGATGATAACATTTCCGATCTTTTTGACCAGCAAAATGAGCATGACTACAAATCTCATTCCTCTCGACCACCTCAGGATAGATGGCGTCTATCATCCAATCCAATCTTTTGCCGATGGAAAGGGTGTCAAACACCTCCTTAGAGTCCCCAACGACAACAATGGCAAAAAGACCTCCTCTTTGGCAAGGTTGGTAGCCCATGAAGAACAGCAGAATTAGCATACCTCATCTTGCACCACATGCAATGCACATTTTTTTTTAGAGTCAACCAAAAAAAAAAAAAAGGGCATTTAGTTCATCAGTTAAAACTACTAAAACCTTTTGATTTGGAGTTATTTGATTTTTTATAAATTAATTAAAATTTTTGTTTAACTTTAAAAAATAAAAAATAAAATGAATTATATTATTTTAGTTTAATCCTGAATTCCAAACACCCTTTTAGTATTTATTGATAAGATAAAATGTAATTCTTTTAATAAGTTTTACTTTACAAAAATATATATATATATGTTTATTAGTTTTGCATATGTATATAGTGTCAGTCTTGTTTCCGGTATCGTTTGGTATTCAGTGGTGACGTATAGATAAAGTTGCATAAGAAAAAAAAGGGCAAGTGGCAAGGACAAGTGGAAATGGGTTGACGAAAACTGGAAAAAAGGTATTTTCAGCGGCTACGATATCAGAGATGGGAAAAGATTTAAAAATAAAACTGATGTTATATTAGTAATTGTCGTTGTATTAAAAAAAAACAACGAAGGAATGCATGTATTTTAATATTTAGATATGAATGTACTTAGCATATGATAGAGATGTAAACTAATTAAAAATAAAACGTAAACGAAGTCGGTGGAATATGCATATTTCTAATAGATAACCCAATTTGTTATTTTTGATTAAAAAACCAATTTTCTCAATTTTCCTTTTCCTTTTCCTTAATATATTTTACATTTTTGATAGAATATTCGTTCTCTGATTTTGCTTGTGAAATCTA
Source organism: Antiaris toxicaria (assembly GCA_035233585.1). NCBI lineage: Eukaryota > Viridiplantae > Streptophyta > Magnoliopsida > Rosales > Moraceae > Antiaris > Antiaris toxicaria. The sequence continues at coordinate 108,584,744 of CP141154.1, read as the reverse complement.
ACTTTACAAACAACCTCCTTTTCTTTCTTTTCTTTCCTTTATCCTTTTCTTTCTCCACCCATATGCTTTCAAGCTATACCCTGTATTCAACTTCTTAAGAAGAGAGAGAGAGACGCTGGTGAGGAAAGTGGAATATCTTAATTGCAGCACCATGACCAAGCACCTATTTACTTCAGCCCTGTTTTTTTTATTATTGCTTTTACCAAAGCCTACAACCGGGTAGCTGGTAGTTTGTTTTAGGCATACCGTTTTACTTCTTTCTCATTTCAAGACCGTCCATTTATAATCAAAAAGTGCATATTAAAACACCGGATATATCCGGTAAAAATGTGTGTCGAAGGTAAGGCCAATCTTATATACATATATTCATTTGATTTTGTCTACATTTAAATATGTACATCATGTAAGGATATCATATCTTTAAAGTTTTCTACTTTAATGTTTGTAAATTTTTATAAAGGAAGATTGAAAAGAGACTGCACTGAATCACCTTGTTAGTTGAAGTTTGTAAATTTTAGAAAGAGATTTTATTCAATACACATCATAAATGCTGAAAATCGTAGGGGGAAAGATAAAGTGATGATGAAAGCTGGTGCTAAGTGGGGATCCATGGATGGACTCTACTGCATTTTATATTAATTGTCCATAAATAGGTGGTGCCCATCACGTTAACAATATTTAGTATTGTGACAACTACCTGTTTGAAAGGCAATGGGAAGTTTTAATCCATGCGTAAACTTCCTATATGTCTTCATCGGCATGGACAATAGGTGCTCATTTCGCCAAAGACGTGTACATATGCATATATTCCCTGCATATGGTCGGAATTACTTAAAACCATTAAATCTACTAACAAATATTTTGATTTTTGTGGTCAGAAACTTAAACTTTTTGATACGTACCGCATTATTATCAATGTTTTTATGTACATATAGATGAATTATAGTGTGTTTGGTGCACACTTTTAAACTGCATTACATTTAAATATAAAAGTATTTTATTTAAATACCAATCATATCACATTTTAAATCCAATACAATCACTATTTATTATTTCATTTTTTCTATTATTTTTATTAATTATATCATATATTCTCTTTCTCTCTCTCTCTTTTTCCTCTCTCTCTCTTTTTCTCATCACATCACATATTTGTTATTAAAATATAATTCAAATACTTTTCACCCAAACACACATTGCATTCAAATGTAATACTAATACTTTTCCTCCAAACACAAATTACATTCAATGCATTGCATTCAAATACAATGTAAATACAATGTGTGTACCAAATAGAGCATTAATTCACAAATTACAATGTGTTAGGAAATTAACAGATATTTAGCATACTTTTTTTCGATTTCTTTTTAGAATTTAAGCCACTTAAAAATTCATATACCACAAAATAGAGTTGCTTTCTCGAAATTATTCAGTACACCGCCATCTATTCCTAATTCTTTTTTTTTATAGTAATTACAGACATAATCTAATGGTAATTTCATATCTAACTCTATTTAAAAGCGTAGAGTTCAAATTCTCTTATTCTTAAATTAAAAAAAAATTCAAAAAACTCTTTATTTGCAATTCCCTTAACGGCCAATAAATAAATAGAAGGAAACCTGAGGGGCAAATCGTTCCTCAATGCTAAGGCTAAACGCCATGGCTTTTTCTTTTGGAAGTGCTCTACAGGTTGAAGAGTCCTATCAGTTCAGGAGCTTGTTGTTTGATTGGGGACGGATGTTTTACTCGCGCTTGGCTAGACCCTGGGATTCCTTCTATCCCAGGACTTAAGCACTCTATTCACCCTGCCTCTCCCACCCCAAAAATATTGGTAAAGGACATTATCGTTATAAGACCCATTTTTAGCTAGTTACCAAACATAATTAATTTATCAAATTAAAGGACTTCATCGTTATAAGATCTATTTTTAACTATTGTCACTGATCGTTTTGAACTCAGTTAATAAACCTGTTCTGTGAGCTTTTCTCGCTAGTTACGTTATCATCTTTTAACTATTAAAGCCTTCTTTCAAAGACATAAAATATCTCTCTTAAAAGATATAAGAAGCAAAGTTTCCAAAAGGTCATTAAGTAGAATTATATACCTTTAAGCTCTGTGTTCCTTAAAAATGTTTTTGAAATTTTAAATAAACAGCAGTCAAAAATCCAAGCAAATCTTGAATTTAATTTAATTTAAATTTTAAACTGTCTCATGATTATGATCAGTTGCAACGTTTCACGAGATACTTTAAAATTCAAATCTTTTAAATTTTTGCTCTAAATCTGAAACTAACTACAATTTATCCACAATAAATACTAGATATAATCTGCATATATTCTTCTGAAAATTGCCAATAAATTAAAGCTTGCCTTATATAAACCCGTGTGATCTCTTATGAAAATAAATTATTTGAAATTCTAATTTAACTAAGATAAGAATAATTCTTAAATTAGAATTCCAATTTTTAATTCAAATATCATAATTTGAATTTCTAATTTAACCAACGTAATTATCCATTCAAATTACACCAAATCTGATTTTTAAGATTTAAACCGAATTTTTTCAAAATCTTTAAATTCTACATTATCAACTCAAGATCTTCAAAATTCTACGTCATTCCATGTTTGTGCATGATTTCCTTCATATCAGCTAGTTAATTCTTCAAGTACTGCCTAATGTTGCAACATATGGTAAAAACTCTTAAAGCTAGCTAAGCAAAATTATTTTTGATTTTTTTAATAAAGTTGTCATAAACGCCGACACTTAAAAAAACCTAACAATCATCAAGAGGTCTTGTGATTTCCGGAAGCTTTGTTATCATTTCTCCTTTAGGGAAATCGATGGAATCTTAGCTTTAGGTCTTCCAGATTCTACAAAAAGAGTGATGCTTGGGTTTGGACTCCAAACAAGAATGGTAAATTCTCATCCAATCGAGCTTACTTATTAGACCAAAACAACCGTTTTGCATTGGCTGCGGGTCCCCACTCCAGGGTCCGGTATATATATATTTTTTAGTGGAAATCTACTCTCCCGCCGAGGCTGAAAGTTATTTGGTGGCAAGGAATGCTAAACGCACTCTACACTGGGAAAAGACTCTCGTTGGCAATCCAAATTGACAACCTTCTGTGGCCTTTTTGTCAAGCAGAGCAGGAATCGGCAGAGCACATTTTCTTATTCTGTCATTTTGCCCGTACTCCTTGGTTTGCATCTTCTTGGGCAAGACTGGTTCTGGGTGATTTGGAATATCAAGAGGTCAAAAAAATCCTCATTCAAGCCTATTTCTGCGACTTTTGCTTCTCCCAAAATCTCCCTCTTGCCAGTTTTGGAAACCTCGGTTGTGGCGGCTGTTTTCAGGGACAGCAGTGGTGTCGTGATCAAGGCTTGCTCTTCTAAAATCCCCCTTGGTTTGCCTTCTGTTTTTGGGGAGGCCCATGCCGTGCTCTTTGGCCTCTCTTCTGCTGTGGCAGAGAACTTCCCCTTCCTTTTGATAGAAGGAGACAACTGTGAGGTGATCAACTGCTTCAAAGATCCGAAAAAAGTGTATCCAAAACTTAGTGGCTTCCAGCCTTAACCTTTCTGGCTCCAAAGTAGGCTCATCGTTCCTGCTGGTTAATAGAAGTTGAAATTTTATGGCCCATGGTAATTAATATTGCCTAGTGGGCCAATGGTAACTGTTATTTTGGAGAAATCCCTCTTGATAGAGTCCTAGAGGGAATTCTGGCGGATGTAGCGGATTGGACCCCAGTCCCTAGATGGACCGTACTGTAGCCCCCTTTTGTTTGTTGTTTTCTTGCTTTTCTTTCAATGCCATTAATCTTTTAGCCAAATATATATATATATATATGTGTGTGTGTGTGTGTGTGTGTAAGGGAGAGAACTAGAGTAATGCCCTTTTAGTGAAAGGGCTAATAGTCATTATACATAATTAGATTAATAATTTTTTAGCCAATATCAAGTTAAAAGAGGTAGAAGACCTAAATGGAGACATAATTCTAAGGAAATGGCACAAAAAAAAAAAATTTTACCCGTGTATTTCTTAAATTCCTATAAGGGGGAGAAAAAAAAAAGGAAAGGGAGTTAAAATTCACAATAGTGGTTTTATTCATCCTCTGGTTCTATTTACACTTCCTTAGTGGTTTTGTTATCTTCTTAATTATGTCTCTATTATTATTTTATATCTTTTATCCCATCCGACATCATACGAACGCATTTCATTTCTATTTCGTCCTACATTATATAAATTTATCTCATTTCAGCCTTTCGATATTTATTTTTAGAAATATAGTTATCTTGACATTCAATGAATTATATGGTTTTGACCCTTTCTTTTTAAATCAAATGTTTATATCAAATGTTTATTAAGACAAAACAAGACAACTCCTATTTGTCGAGGTCAATTTTGAAATAGCTCATTTTTTAAATCCTTACAAGCCATTTTTTTTAGATTCCATAAAAAATTGACCATTTACTAATAAAATAATGAACATTTGTATACTCTAGCCCAAAAAGGAAAATTATAATATATAACTGTTTTCAGAAAATAATTGAATTAAATGTTAGATTTTTAAATATTTATAATAAATAATAAATTTATTAAGGAAATAAAAAGTTTACCAAGTAAATAATACATTTATAAGTCATAAATATTATTTACTGTAAAAACATAATAAATCATTAGCTTGGTAAGTATTTGCATCATTTATTAATAAATTTGATATTAATAAATTATTCACCTAATAAATTTGTTATTTATTATAAATATTTTAAAAACCTGTTATTTACCTCTATTGTTTTATGAAAACTGAGGGTGTTCATTAGATTTAATCAACCAATAAAATTGACCGATTAAATCCACCCAATTTTAAAGAATAATTGATCTTTATTGGACTGGATTTGATATCAATTCAAAAACACCAATATAAATTGGACCGAATACACCTTTGATCTTCAAAACACTTAATCTAAACTAATCCAATATTTTTATATATTATATGTGAAAAGTATATAAATAATATATATTTTATAAAATCATTTTCAAAATACCAGTGTCTATGTATATATTTACACATTCACATATCAAACAAAAACTTCAAAACCAATACACTTTGATATTAAAACAAGCAAAATTCTTTTATCTTATTTTATAATTACCTAATATATTATTATACACTTTTATATGTTTTATAATTCTTGTTTGTTTTGTTTTAAAATTAAGTATTCTAATAATATATGATAAATGTCAAACTAATCAATCAAATCCAATTCAAACCAAATATAAATGGATTAGATTGAATTGGATAATACATTTTTAATGAGTTAGATTGGATGAGATTTTCATAAACCAACCTTTAATTGGGTCAAATGTTATATAACCAAAATAAAACGAATCCTATCCGATAAATATCTTTACTAAAAATTGGTATATACTTCTTTCCCGGTACTGAAAATGAGAGAATGAAGTAAAATAGAAGATATCAAAAATTAATTCTCAAAATATATGTAGTAAATAATAGATTTATCTTGTAAATACGTTATTTATGTAAGATTGATTTGATAAATGATATATTTATATATTAAATAACTGATATATTTATGTTTTTTTTTCAAATATATGATTTTCTATCTTGTAAATATATAATTTATTTTATAAAATTTATATACATCTCAGTTATTTACTATAAATATTTTAAATACATGTTACTTACTTATTTTTTAACCTGAAAACTACTATTTTACCATAATATTTCCGGACTGATCCAGATCTGGGGAACGTGGGCTTGTAAAAAGTGAAAACAGCCCAATTTCGGACCCGTATGTAAATCAGATGCCGAAATTTAATTGGCTTCCTTTTGTGTTGAACAGGCTCACTAATTTCTCATAAGAAAAAAATAAAAATAAAAAATAAAAAGGCCCAAGCAATCGTGGTCCTGATTTGAAACGACGTCGTTTAAGAGAATCGCATTGCATTTTCTTGGGGAAAAAGCTTATTTCGTCCTTGTTCACAAAGCCATTAATATTGCTTTCTCCACACTCCTCTTGCGAAAAGCCCTAACCAAGAACTAGAACAAGAACAAGAGCGAAAAGAAGAAGAAGGAATCGAAACGTTTCGATCATGAGTCGTGGCAGTGGAGGCGGATACGATCGTCACATTACCATTTTCTCTCCCGAAGGTCGGCTTTTCCAAGTCGGTGCGTAATTCACTTCATCTTTTTCTTTTTCTTTTTTTCCCCGAAATCGAATAGTGGTCTCTGGGTGTTTTTCTAGGTGTTCCGACTTTGATTATGAAATCTATTTTGAAATTTTGGCTGTAATTGACCCTAGTTTTGGTATCGAAGAACTCCGGGATGAGAAGAAATGGCGTCTAGATCTCATTCTGTCTAGCAAAACAAGAGAAGTTAAGAATATCGTGGTCTGAAATTTTAAATTTTGATCGAAATTTGGGGTGCAGTCTTAATAGCCTCCTTCTGATGTTTTAAGTTAAAGTCAGAATCTTTGTTAATGCTATTGGTTTCTGGGTTTCAATTGAATCTTATTTTGTTTACCAAAAGTTGTCATAAGCTGCTTTTAGTGTTATTAAGCAAAAACGATTTGTTCTCTAAGACTAATCTCACTGTTTTCAAAGTAATTTTGAAGTCCACGTTTCATTTGTTGCCCAAAAATTAATAATAATGGAATCTAAGATCGACAATGTGTTAGTAAATTGGTTCTATTGTGGCCTCTGAAAGAATTCATGGTTACTGGATTGAACAATGCCAAGGGGCATTAGTGATTCCCTTCTGTTGATAGCGATGTTTAGCACCAGTGGTATCCCAAACTTGCTATTGTTTACTGAGGATTTTTATTTCTTATTTTTTTTTCCCTACATGAATGTATAGAGTATGCTTTTAAGGCCGTTAAGGCAGCGGGAATCACCTCAATAGGTGTAAAAGGAAAAGATTCTGTCTGTGTCGTGACTCAGAAGAAGGTGCCGGTAAGTATTTTTTATTTCTACGTGGTATTTGTAATTTTACAGCTATTTTATAGGGGTTGAAGTGTAATAGCTTGAATTTTGTTAAAATTCAATGCAGGACAAACTTTTGGATCAGACAAGTGTAACACATCTTTTCCCTATTACGAAGTACCTTGGCTTGCTAGCAACTGGCATGACAGGTTTCTCTCTTATTCATTGCAAAATGCTTGTTATTTTAAGCAACTGAAATTTACGGGATTTCGGTAAGGATCGAGATCCCTATTTGAAGTGGATGAAAGTCTCTTCAAGTTATGTATTTTATATTAATTTCATGAATCTGTTGCTGAATATTTATTGTTGAAGAAGTACATGTTAGACTTGCTCTCATTGATTTGCTTATCCTCTTGGGGTGGTATTTTCCAGCTGATGCAAGGACCCTGGTTCAACAAGCAAGAAATGAAGCAGCTGAGTTTCGGTTCAGATACGGTTATGAAATGCCTGTAGATGTATTGTCTAAATGGTAATTACATTTTTCGTTACTAGATTAGCATACGGAGAAATTATATTTCATGCTCTTTGTAAAATCCATTCAATTCACTTGAAGAGATGGGAAATTAGTTTCCTTCCGCTTGAGCATATAGGTTAAAAGGATGACAAACACCAATATTGGGCTCTAAAGATGAAAACTCAGTCTCACTGTTTTTATTATTATTATTTTTGTTAAAATAATCACTTAAATGTGTAATATGATCTCTAATTTTTGTTTCTATAGACCGTGTGATGTAGGGATTTAGGATTCCCCTTTATAATTCCTAAGTCATTATTCTTTTCCTTTGGTCTAATCTTGTCGGATAATTTTTGTGCACAGGATTGCAGACAAATCACAAGTCTATACACAGCATGCTTATATGAGACCGCTTGGAGTAGGTTGGTTTCTCATCAACTGCCATTTTGCACAAGTGACTTATTCCTCATTTTTTCAAAAGCAACCACATCTGCAGCAATAGTTTGCACTATTTTTTATTTTCGTTTATTTGTAATTCTTTGATCTTTCACTTATGTCTGATGTTTCCCTTGATCTCTTGCTTGCTTTGTGTAGTTGCGATGGTTTTGGGTATTGACGATGAGTTTGGACCTCGCCTGTTCAAATGTGATCCAGCTGGCCATTTCTTTGGACACAAGGTAGACATTAGGGCTTTCAATCTTGTTTACATATTTCTGTGTCAATCACATATGCTGCCTTAAAGAAAAGCAGCAACTTTAAATGCAGAATACTACTATTAAAACATGTTTATTTTTAATTCATGCAAATAACATCCTTACAAATTTCTTTCTATTACCAAGTTCCACAACAATAGGTTCGGAAGATAATCATTACAGGACTTGTACTATTCCTCAGCTGATCAGTTGTAATAATGTGTCATGTTCCTTGTACTCAATATAATTATTGTGGATTTGTGGTTTTTGTCTAAACGTGACAATTAAAATTGAATACAATATGTTTTAGGCCACAAGTGCTGGATTGAAAGAACAAGAGGCTATTAATTTTCTGGAGAAGAAAATGAAGAATGATCCTGCATTTACTTATGAGGAGACTGTGCAGGTAGGCTTTAATTCTCAGATTGATGATTCAGACTTATAAATACTGAGTGCTTGGCTTTATATAATCGCCCATGTTGCATAAAATGACGTAGTTTCAGGATTTTCCGCGGAAGTTCTATTTGATAAAAGTTAGAGGTTAACATTAGGTATCTATTTGCACGACACATATTATTGATGGCTATTGTAGATGCAAGCAACTTCATAATTTTTTATTACGCAAATCTAGCAAAAAAGCTATAAAAAATTAGTTTAATTGAAGAATGCTCCTTTTCTTCATGAAGGATTAGATACCCTATTTTCTGTAACAAGGCGTGGCAGATATTCTTGCCAAGTAATATGATTGTGTGATCCCTGGCCATACATAGCATATTGTAATTAGAATTTTGAACTACATTCTATTTCGCAGTCTAACATAATTACAATATTTTTGTTTGTAGACTGCAATTTCTGCATTGCAATCAGTTCTACAGGAGGATTTCAAGGCCAATGAGATTGAGGTAGTGAAATAATATTTGCTCATATCTCCCTATGTTCCAATGCTATGGGAACTTTAAATGCATTATCAACTGCAGCCAGTTAAAAGCTTAATATTTTAAATCAAGTTTTGGTTTCTGATTTAATGTTGCTGTAATATTGATTGTGCCTTGGCCTGATATGGTAGTGTGGGAGCTTTGGAAGAGTGATTTGTGATGTGTGGAAATTCTTATAGAAGCCATAATGTAGTCGGTCTTTTTGTTACAAGCGTTTATTCCAAACACTGCTGAGATATCTTCTTCAAAACTTTTCTGCCGATCTGTAGCTAGTTGCTTCTGTTTGAGCTTTTTCATCCTCCTGTTCTACAAACATTTTACTCCATTTAAGCCTATCATGTAGTCATGTTATGTTCTTCCCCGTCAAACACAGCTGTTTATCATAATAATCCTAACAGGGAAAAAAAAAAAAAAAAAAAACCTTTGTTGCAGTTTTATCTGTGATCCATCGTGTTCTCTGCAACTATTACAATTATAATTGTTTAATGATGGTTTATGTTGAAAACATGTCTTTGACGTGAAAATCATACACATACACACGTATATGTATTTTTTTTTCTTTTGTTTTTTTTCCCCGACTGATGTTGATTGTTTGTAGGTTGGAGTGGTGAGGCAGGACAATCCAGTGTTTAGAGTGTTGTCGACGGAGGAAATCGACGAGCACTTGACTGCTATAAGCGAGCGTGATTGAAGTCTTACTTATTGGAGGACAACTTGGAATGTGATACAATGCTTTGATGTCTGTCCTTTTACTTTACTCTCTCTCATGTTTCAGAAATTGGTTTCAACTGTCAACGGAATTCTCAAAGCTATTTGCCAGGATAATATACTTTTCTCATGTTGCTTTATTGTGGCAGATATTGTAACCCTTAAGGATATAAATCAGTATTTGGGTCGACACTGATTGTTTCATTGTAGTCCGTATGGATTGTTATCCATTATCGCATTATCTAAACCAACCAAGAAAAGAAAAGTTTTTTGAGTTTTTACTGATTCTTATCAAGAATGGGAGATTCTAAAGTTGGATGCCTAACTGTAAAGAGTTGGTAGGGTTATTGATCGCATCCGTAGGGAAAATACTTGGGGTGGGGCACCATGAGTGTTAAATGCTACAATCAATAAAAGGTGAGTTATTTGTGGTCTAAAATTGTGAGGTTTACTTTTTATTAGTGGGTGTTGATTAAAAACATTGGACTTATATTTTATTAGTACAAGGTATATTTAAAGGCAGCTAGTATCTTTTAATATTGTTTTATTTAAATAATTTATATAAGATTAGGCTGGGTTTAATGAGAATTTCTCAAAATGTGTTGTTATAAGTGACTTTCAATTTAAATGGTAAGTCGAGGAATTTCCTGTAAAGAACAGAAGAAATTAGCAAGAAGAAAGAGAATTAAAGTGTTATTTAATTCATCGGTTAAGTTTAAAATGAAGTAAAATTCAAATTGGTTGGTTTAGTTATAATTTTATTAATTTTTTTAAAAAAGATAAAATTAAATCTAAAAATTTGAATTTAGATCGGTCGTTTAAACCAGACAACCTAAAACGTGTGGAAACTTTGCCGGCTAGAACTCTGAACAGAAGAGTATTGTCCGGTTGATGCATAAAACTAAACTAGATTAGCAGCACTATGAGCATTGAAAATTTGGCTTTGCAAGATGATACACGGTAAACTATGACCACTTTTTATTTTTAATTACAAATGTAGGTCAATCTTTTCGGATTTGATTATTGAAATATCATTATTTAAGTGCATAATTCAATTGGATTTACTTCTATCGATAATCATTAATTGATTTATAATCACCGGTTGATCAAATAAGTTGATCAAAAACTGCTCATCTATATGATGCGGCGATCGTCGTATAGACGTGGACCTCGTTCTCGGACCACTTCTATTGAGAAAGGACGGTTCTTCGCGCTGCTTCTCCCTCTCCTTCTGCCACCTGTCTCCCGCACGCGTAGTGGGTATTATAAAAGCCTTAAAACTACGAACTCCAAGGTTGCGTTTTGCTTCCTCCCTCTTCCAAAAACTCAGAGCCTTTACCAATGAGGAAAGAAAATATATAATATAATATATGTTTAAAAAACTGTAAAAATAAAACTGAAATTCTAAGGAAAAAAAGAGGGTTTTTTTTTATTTTGATTTTGATTCGTTGTGGGTGATTATCATTTGGGTGCGCTAGGGACGAAGGAAGAAGATTTTTAATCAGTTGATTCTGCGTCTAAAATCGTGCTCTTCGGGTTTGTTTACCTCTCTCTCTCTCTCTCTATAACTCTATTATCGATTTCGGATTTTTAGGGTTTTTCTCTATCTCCATTTGAATGCCGTTTCAGATTTTGCTGTCAAATTCTGGTTTATATTCATTGTGTTTCTGTTCTTTTAATCCTATAATTTCTGAATATTGTTCACCTGTCTTTGACTTTTATTGTTTTCGCGTGGGAACTGGGAAGTTAGTGCCGGAAATTGAAATGATAATAATAATAATGATAATAAAAGATAGTTCTTTTGGTTTCTATGGTGGTGCTATGAAGCAAAAATAAGAAGAAAGAGAAGAAAGTTTTATTCTTGTATATCTTATTTACTTCAACTTCAACTCTGTCTGTCGGGAATCAAGGAAAAAAGTTGAATGAAATGGAATTCAGGAGCATGAAAAAATTATAAAGTTACAAATTTTTTTTTGTCTAGTTCTGAATTCAAGTGATTTTAGTATATGGTATATCAAAATCGACTAAATTAAACTCAAGTTGAATTTTTCTTTTGTTGGTTAAGTTTCCGTGATCTATTAGTTTAATTTTGGGTGTTTAGAGGGAATAAGCTAATGGCGGCTGCAACAATGGCAACGACAGCCGGCGCAGCTGCCCTCTTATACTACACATTGAATCGTAAATTACAATCAAGTGCGTCTCGTGGAGAAGACGAAGAAAACGAAAGTAGTGTGCCCAACCATGCCCGTTTAGGAATCGATCGTGTTTCGAATAGATTAATTCAGGCCCCGGCAACGTGGTTGGAGACGATTTCAACTTTGTCAGAGACACTGAGGTTTACCTATTCGGAGACTTTAGGGAAGTGGCCTATTGGGGATTTGGCATTTGGGATCAACTTTCTTCTAAAGAGGCAGGTAAAGGACTAATGCCTCTTGGTGTTTTCTCCATGAGCAAAATCCTGTACTGGGTTCGACGAGAATTGAGTGACTACTTTTCTTTTGTAGGGGAATATACATGTTGGCAGTGTCTTTGGTGGTAAAGACTCTCAACAGCTGAAGGGTCCCGAAATTATTGCTGAACTCAGATACCTTTTGAATTTGTTGACACTTTGTTGGCATTTCTCCAAAAAACTATTTCCTTTGTTTCTAGAGGAGACTGGTTATTCCGAAGAAAATGTTATCCTTCAAGAACCCAAAGCAGGAGTAAGTTGTGTTTGAACTTGAATTTCATAAAAACTGTTTGGTTTTGGCTTGTACCCTTCTGTGCGTGTTTAAAGGAGGGACTGTTCACTTACATTTGACCTCAACTTAGATTTTTTTTTCTCCTTGTTCTTATTATTATTATTTTTTTGGGGCAGATATTGAAGCCGGCTTTTACAATTCTCGTTGATCACAATGCTAAATGTTTTCTCTTGCTAATTCGTGGGACACATAGTATCAAGGATACTCTTACAGCTGCGACAGGGGCTGTGGTACCATTCCATCACAGTGTTGTACATGAGGGTGGAGTTTCCAACCTAGTTTTGGGTTATGCGCATTGTGGAATGGTTGCGGCTGCTCGATGGATTGCAAAACTTGCAACTCCTTGTATTATTAAAGCACTTGAAGAAAATCCTAGTTACAAACTAAAGGTATAGACGACAATTAGTTGATTAGCTATTTGGTCAAACCCAGTTCCACTAGGGATCATGGTAGACGACAATGTGATTTAACAAATTGACTATAACAGATTGTTGGGCACTCTTTGGGTGGAGGTACGGCAGCACTTCTAACATATATTTTGCGAGAGCAGAAAGAACTCTCAACAGCTACATGTGTTACGTTTGCTCCAGGTTTGTATTGTTGCTGAAGAATTTGCTCCTATGGTCTCAGTGCATTAAGATTTATTTCTTCCCTACTACTAAGTACAGTTTAGCCCTGTCCAGTATTTACTTGTTCCAACGTTTGCAAGATTCACATGCTTGAGAAATTTGTTCTTCTGGTTATAGCCACTGTGCTTATTTTGTTTAAAAATGCAGCTGCGTGTATGACATGGGACTTGGCAGAATCAGGTGGCGATTTCATCACTTCTGTTATAAATGAAGCTGATTTAGTGCCTACTTTCTCGGCTGCCTCAGTGGATGATTTGCGAGCTGAGGTCACATTCTTTATCTTAATCTTTATCCCTGTTTCACTTGTTCCTGATTTGGGCCATGAAAAACTGGAATTTTATTTATGGTTGATACGGAAAATAGAGTGTGTTTGATATAACATGTGTAGGTCGGGCCCTGTATACTCACTTTGGGTCCCTGTGTACTCATGTTGGGTGTTGTCGCTTGTTGAACATTTTTTTTTTTTTTTTTTAGGCTTAACTAATGTTTCCTTTACTAACAGGTCACAGCTTCTGCTTGGATAAATGATCTAAAGAATCTGATTGAGCAAACGAGGATTCTTAGTACTGTCTATCGTTCTGCTTCAGCTTTGGGTTCGCGTCTTCCATCGATTGCCACTGCAAAAGCTAAAGTTGCTGGAGCAGGGGCAATTTTGCGACCAGTTTCCAGTGGCACACAGGTAACCATTTTTTTATTATTCCTCAAAACTACTCCAGATAAATTTCCTCCGGAATCTTTTTCTCTTAGGTTCCTTTTTCCTTTGCATTATGCCAACATGATCTAAATGACTTGCATAATATTCCATCTGAAGTAGGAATTTTTTGCCGTTCCCGTGAATTGTACTGTGCCATTTTAAATATGCAGTCTGAAGAAGTGACCTTTTTGTAAGCAACCGAACTATATACCTTGGCCAATATAAGATAAATTTAGATTTTGATCTAAATTTATGTTCCATGGTTCCAAAAGATAGATCTCTTTTGGACGAGAAAAATATAGCTTTAACTTCTACGTGTAATTATTTTACCATATTACAAGTTCCGCTAATAACAGGTGGTTATGAAAAGAGCCCAGAGCATGGCTCAAGCAGCATGGAGACGCCCTTCCCTTCACTTGTCATCATGGTCTTGCATGGGCCCGCGTCACCGAGTGACAGCTTCTCATTCAAATCATAACGAGGAACACTCCCCAAGATCTGCCACTAGGACAGATATTTCTGAGCCTTTTCTTGCATCTCCGAACAAGACTACAACCACTTACACTGAAAATCTTGAACTTCCCGTTTCTGCATCCAGGGGAGTAGAATGGACTTCAGAAATTGAGTGTTCCTGTTCTGATGAAATAGTTCCCGAAGTTGATGAGGATGCTGAAATCAGTACTGAGGACGACCTCATGGGCCATAATAGACATGAAGACCGCATGACTGAAGTGGAGTTGTGGCAACAACTTGAGCAGGAGCTTTATGATAGGTCCAAAGGAGAGGAAGTAGATGTGGCCAAGGAAATAAGGGAAGAAGAAGCGGCGGCCATGGCAGAAGTAAGCGATGGCCAGGCAGAGGGTTCTAGTCCTGAAATAAAGGAAGCGCACCGATTCTTTCCTCCCGGGAAGATCATGCATATGTGTTTGTTTCCTTTGGATGATGTTAATGAGGCATATTGCGAAACTGATCATAGCCCAACCACCAGTGGCTCGAGTAATGGGCAGCCGGAAGAGGTTAAGATTGGTATTTTCCTAACCCCGAGGTCGCTTTACAGTAAATTGAGGTTGTCGCAAACCATGATTAGCGATCACTTCATGCCTGCTTACAGAAGACAAATTGAAAAGCTGATTAAAGAACTTGAAAAGGAAGAAGCTTCCACGGGGCAGGTAGTGTTATAGGGACATGACTGTTAGAATAAGTAGGTGTACATAAGCACCCACAGGCCAGAGTTTATTGCTTAAACTTTGAACCGGAAATTATAGAGTTAGGCTGTTCACGTGTCTCTGATTCTGCCAATGTTGGAAGGCAGTGTTTCTAAAACGGAACAGTTTCTGAATTCTTATCCTCTGTAAACTATTTTTGGGTACTAGTTGCATTTATTCATTCTTTTTGAATGAACTTTTTGGATTAAGCCATCCTTTTGGTTTCTTTTTAATTGAATGTGTGCACTTTTTCTTTCTTTTATTTTTATTTTTATTTTTATTTAATTCATGGCACGTTTACACAAATTCGGCTCGCTGGTGTATCATTCCAGTTTGCAATTCGAAAATCAAAGTTCACATAAATCATATCTTGAACAATTTAAACTTTTAAGATATGTAAATGATATAGAAGTGATGCAATAATTTTAAAGGAGTAACTGAATCCTTATAACATCAATAATTACCAAACTCGGTAATCCATCTCAAAGCACCAACTGTTTGGTTCTTTATATTGAGGAGTCTTTTACGAATTTGTGCTCAGGAGCTTTGTCGACACTGAAGCCATATAAGATGCCTCATAAGTTCAAATATGTTTCTGCATTAATTGTATCAGATTTTATCGGATTTTTTCTACAATTATGATGTTTAAGTTTGCAAGTTTGTCATGCTCTCTCTGTATTGGTATAGGGAATTATTCTCCTGACCTGCAGTAAGTTATTAAAAAAAAAAAAAGGGAGCAACAGCAACAACAACTTTTGTTGAACTTGGAATGGCTTTCTTTAATCATGGGAATCCAAGGCAACCTGCTCAACTGACATTTTTGAGCTCAAGATAAGTAAGAGTCTTTTAAAGGTGGGACCATGACTCTCGTTTAGATAAATTATGCATCTTTTTCAACAATTCGGTCCCTGGTCATAAATATACTGAACAGCATTAAGTGATCAATCAAAGAGGGAATAATAGTTCAACCTTTTATAGTCGGATAATGGCTAATTGATTGGTACAAACCCACTTCAACTACAGATTCTCCATATAAAAATATGCTCTTTAATGAAAGATAGAGTAGGATCTTCTCTCCATCATGTCGTCCTATTTAAACACCTAAGCCAACAACCGCTTTTTTTCCCCCACTGTTGTGAATTGTGATGGATAGTTCAAGGATTTTTGACTCTATCAATCCATGAATTTTTTTTTTATTATTATCAAAATGACAATTTAGTCTCTCAATAATAGTCATAAATCTTTTTTACCCTGATTTATCATAAAACTTAGTTATCATATCAATTTTGATCCATGACGGTAATTGAAAATGTATTTTAAAATTTAATCGAAAGAATCACATGCTTTGACTTAATATTTAAGACTTTACATAAATTATATAATGTTAAATGTCACAGTTTTTAAGGATTTTCAAGAATTTTATTGATCAAATTTTTCGTTTTTTTTATTTTTTACGTTAAAATAAGGAACGGAGTTTTGTGTTTGTTTTTCTTCAGACACCCAATCCGCTCTCACTTGCGAATGAATGAAGCTATGATCAGATCATACCCGCATAGAGATGAGGGTCCTACTCTGATGTCTCCAAGCCAGCCATAATAGAATAGATAGGCGAAGCAGCCATTCGCAGTCTGTTGTTGTCTATCAATAGATAGTAGGTTGCTTCCAACCTCAAACCATTTGAAACTAAATTACTACTTTATTCATGTTATTGATAGAGTGGCATTCTTTTTAAATTTTTAAGTGATCAGCTTTTAATTACATCTATTAAATTTCAAAAATCCATCATCAACTTTAAAATCATGGACCAATTAACTCCCAAAAACAAAAAAAAAAAGGACTAATCAGCCAAAAAATGTGTACTAACTCACGAAGCTAATAATTCACAAGCTAATAAGTAAGACCAATAATGTAATAACCGATGTTTTAATCAAATCAGATTTTTATTTGTCTGGAAAAATCAGAGTTTGTTGTTTAAAACCCTGACGAAAATGGTTGATAATGTCCACTTCACAGAAAGTAATAATAATAACAATAATAATCAGGATGTTAATTTCATAGCATCTTGTTGCAAACACTGTTCTAAATATTGCATTTATGGCTCTCATGTATAAGCAGACCCACACCAGTCATAACTGATTGACCACTACCAAACTATGAAGACCAAAATCTGGTTTTCATGTGCATTTATGGAGCTATAAATGAGGTCGGCGCGAGGGAAGAATTTAAGTGAATTATAAATGTTAATAAGGGGGCATTTGGAAAAGAATTGTATTTTAACTTCATTCAAATACAATACAATTTTACACCAAACACAAATTTTGTAACAGTGCTACGAAAACAATTATTATTTAAAACATTTTTAAAACAATCACATCAACTTTTTAATTCTACTATTTATCTCTACTTTTACCAATCACATCAACTTTTCAACTCTAAAATACTTTTCATCCAAACACACATTTCATTCAAATACAAAACAAATACTTTTCAACCAAATACAACATTCAAAAAACAAATTTCATTCAAATACAATCAAAATGCAATGCGTTTACCAAACGCCCCCTAAGTTTTGGCCCAATTAATAATTATTTGGAAGTTATAATTTTACCGGATTCACTTATTAGTTTATTAAATTTTTTATTCCAAAAATCTTGTGATATACCTGTTACGTAAGATTATATGTATTTATATATATCAAAAAAATTGTTAGCTACTAAAGCGAGTCCTATATCAACAATGGAGAGTAAGAATTTTAAGTGATTTATACGTATCTATAAGTTTTTTTCTAATCAATAATTGTTTAAAAATTGTTATTTAATAGCATCCATTTATAAGTTTACTAAATTCATCTTCTTAAAGACATTATAACTGGCTTGCTATAGGGAATTATGTGTTTTTGTTTTTGTGTTTACAAAAAAAAAAAAAAAAAAAAAGAGGGCCATAAATCAGAGAATGAAAAGAAAAGAAAAGAAAAGAATATAAGAGAGAAAATGCATAATTATTTGCAGTTTAATAGAAAATTCTTTGATTCTTAAATTAAAAAACGGTTGCTTTTACACTTTAATTATACTTATAATATCATAAAGCCAAGTCCACTTGTGATTCCTGGCCAAAAAAAAAAAAAAGTCCACTTGTGAAATTGGAATTATCAAATTTATTGGGAAATTGGAAATCCACGTCAAATCCGACTGTGCAACCGCAATGTTACATCAATTTCCATCACAGATTGTATTATTAATTAAAACCTTTGGTGATATAACAGGAATACAACTTGCCAATTTCTGATACTATAAACAATGTATCTACACACGTATATATACATATGCATATATATATATATATAGTTTTCACTTAGCAAAGTAATTATGGTTTGCACTCATTGACAACAAATCTTTAATTTTTAAACAGGGATTAGTTTTATGCAAATTAAGTAATCAATTATTGTATTTTCCAAATACGTCATGAGAAAAACATCAAATTGGTGTGTGTTAATTTGCGTTTGATTAATTCTGGATATTAACTACATATCATGTCAAATTCTTAGTGGACATCGAATGGATAATAACATATCCGCTTACTTCATTAGAGCTAAACAATTATGAATACAATCTCAAAAACATAAAAAAAAATATGAATACATGACTTTTAGGTTAAGAAAGTTTGGAGCTTCTATAATATGACCTTTTATTTTTTTATTATTAATAGAAATTATTTTTAAATCAGATTAATTATTAATAATTTGATTTTTTTAAATATGTGAGTTAAAAATTTATAATGTGTGATATGTAATTGCTTTGATAATAGATTTAACTTTTGAAAAATCAGTCTAATGATTTGAGAATAAGTCTTATCGTAAAAACTAAGAAATTTTGTGTTAAAACTAATTTACTACGTCTAAAAACTTCTAACTTTTCAAAGAGGGAAAAGAAATGGAAAATCTAGGTGGATGCAAATCATGCCGTAGAGCTTGGCATTTCTCTAAAGGATCACCGTGTCTCTTTGTGGTCGTAAGCAAATCTTTCAAAGGTTCACGATAGGCAATTTTTCAATACAAAACGATAAAACAATATGCTTTATGTACGTGGCATTCTGGTATCCATACTATAGCTACCAATCCATTTGCTTTCCTTTTCTGTCCACTACCAATAGGGTATATGACTTCCCTAGAAAGAGTAAAATCAATTGATGAAAATTTTTACAGTATAACCTCTTAGAATATATTACTACTAGAAACCCTAGTTTTAGCTGTTTTTAAAAGTTTGATTCATGATTGAAGCAGTTAGAGTCTATTTGGGGATGTTTGTAAATGGTATTTTGAGGGTTGGAGATGGGTTGCATTATAAAAATATGTGTTTGGTGAAAATGAATTATTTGAAATGAAAAAAATATAATAATTTAAAATGTATTAGAAAAATTTAATAATATAAATATTGTTTCGTTATTCTCAAAATTATGTGTAATTTTAAAAAACTTGTCTCATTTCGACTTAAAATGATAAAGTTATGGACTTTTAACTGAATAGTAAAATTTGAAAAAAAAGATTAAAACGAAAAAAAAAACTTTTGAAATAGTATTTGGAAAAGCCACTCTAAATACCCTCTTAATTTGTATTGTGCATTATAAATTTTAAAATGAACATTTGTAAATCAAATTATGAAAATATCAATCCAATTAAAAAAGAATTTACACGGCATGATAAGAGATAAAATACCCTTCAAATAAAATATTCTATAATAAATGAATACATCCTTTTCCAACAATAAAATGATGCCTTTTTTTACGCATTGGAAGCAATAATATACATTAAAGAGGCTTATAATTAATTAATATGATTGGCCAACTTGGGAAAACTATTAGCTTGCTTAGTGTGCAACACGTTAGTCGTAATTATACTGCCAGGTCATAATTAATCACCACGTAACCTGCTGACTTTCTTGTTAATTACTTGGTTTGAGCAAGTGGGAACGCAATTTGGGTAATTAGTTGACCTAATTATATATAAGTGTGGCTAATTAGGGAAACCGAAATTTAAACATCCGACCAATGGAAAGAGAGTTTCAACCAACTACGTTGAAAAAAGAAACAAAAAAAAAAAATACAAAATACAAAAAAGAGAAAACCATATACTTATGTGCATGGGTATTCTTTGATCTTCATTTTGTACCTTAAAAACATCCCCTCTTTCTTCGAGAAATTGTTGTCTATGCATTTTAAAATCTACTTTGAGTTAATATCTTTAATATTTATTAATTTTTTTTAAAATGATCCATTTTTAAAAATCTGTTTAATAACGTTCATAAATCATTGGTTGATTTGTAGTAAATTGTTTTGTTAATCTTGGATAAATAAATGATTAATTAGTCACTGGCCTATCAACACATATTTAATTAACCAATAATTTCAATCACGCTAATTATAAAATTCTTAAATTCTTTTAATAACTTTTTTTTTAAATTTAACCAAATTAAGGACATTTATTTTAAATATATATTATAAAAAGACATTTTTTCACATATCTTATATATGTATATTCAAGTTATTTTTATCTTAGAAATTTTATAATTTTTACATTTTGCCTCTGTTACAAATAAAAAAATTCTCATACAATTCATACTTTACCCATATTAAAATTAATTATAAAAAAAAAAGATTTATTACCTTTTTGTTTTACCTATTAAAATTAAAAATTCTTACCTAATGTCCGCTAAACTTTATTTTTTTAATCAAAAATTAAATTTATGTACACCCCCACTGAATTAGGGTTTTGACTTTGCTCTTATATATATATATATATAGAGAGAGAGAGAGAGAGAGAAAAGTGGGCTTAGATATCCAACAATGCCGATCATGCTTGGTCCTAGGTTATTACATTTTCTTTTACGGGATGTGTCGCCAGACTTAAGAGCTTTCCTATGTGTATATCTACTTAATTTGCTTGCTTGAAATTGGAGACATTGACGATATAATAACCAATTTGTCCTAGCTAGAAAGTCATATGTTTCACATGCACGTCACAAAAAATGGATCCCCACAAATGCATGTCTAGTTATATATACATGTTTTCCATGCTTCATTTAAGACACCATAAGAAGGCAGTGACATGTGCCGGTGAAGGGGAAGTGATAATAACATTTCATAAATGGGTTTGTCCTTTAAGTTGAGAGTCTGGCTAAGGCATGGCAAAGTGCAAGTCTCTTTCATAATCGATATGGGCAATAATTTCAGTGTCTTTTCCTTTCTTATCTTTTTTTCTTTTTCCCTTTTATTTCAATTTTTTTTAGCTTAGCTATGTTTGGCAATACTCGGTCCATTCGTTAATAGGAATATTATTTATTTTGTTAAATAAGAAGTGCATATTCATATATTATAATAATAATAATAATAATAATAATAACGATTTTGACTATACGAGTTGTTTTTTGGGTTGTTTGAGGATTGCTATGGAATCGCTGGCAAGGTATATCCTCTGCTGCTGAAGCAAATAATGACTTTGTGGGGACGACTACTACACGGGTTGCGTAACCTGCACATTACTACCATTTGGTAATGCATCAAGCCCAATTATTAAAGGTGTGAGAAAATGACTTGTCATTTTTGTTATCAGTCATATCACCCAAAACCTAGCATTTATAATGTGATATTTTTACTGGCTATTTCTAATGTGATTTGCTTCTGTTTGTCTATATGTTTACATATATTTAAAAAAAAAAAAAAAAAAGGGCTAGTCATTAAGGGGCGAGTTTTACATTGTTGAGGTGAGTGCAAAATGTACCTGTGGTATTAATTCACGCATTCAAGACTCTCCTTTTAAACAGTAATTATTTAGGGGGTGTTTGAGAGAGAAGGTTGGAGACATTATTTTTGGATTGAAAAAAAGTTATTTTAGAAAATGTGTTTGGGAGAAAAAACTGTTTGAGGTAAAAAATAAAAAATTTTAAAAATTTTTTTAGAAAAAAAATATCAATATGGATATTGTTTCGTTCCTCTCGAAATTCTATACAAGTTTTAAAAAAATATTTCATTTAAACTTGTATACACAAAGTTATGAATTTTTAAAATATGGAGTTTATTATAACGTTTTGAAAATATAAATAATAAAAAATGGAGAAGTTTTAGAAAAAAAGTTGAATTTTATTATCCGGAGACATTACTCCAAAAAACCTTTTAGATTGATCTTCGTCAGGTTTTCTTATGTGCCTGTCTGCACCACCCCACCATCGCGTCATCAAAACCGTAAAATCATAGGTTCAACCATGAGCCCTGTCATGTCCAATGGTTGGCCCTTGATTTTTTATTTTTCTGACTCGAACCACACTCCCGTCCAGCATATTACGCCTTTTTCCTATTGCATGTGTGTTTGTGATTTTTTTCACCATGTATGATATTCTATTTTGATGATTTTTTTTTTTTTAGTTTAAAAAGTTAGTAAGTTAATAAAACTAAACATTAAAAAATATATATATAACCACAAAGTATTCTTTATAAATGTATAATTTTTAATACTTTTGAATTTTTATTCAAATTTAAAAATATTATATTTAAATATAAATCACATCACAATTTAAATTTAATACATTTATTATATATCATTTTACTTTTCTATTATTTTTATCAATGACATCACATACTCTCTTCTCTCTTTATTTTTTCTCTCTACTTTTATCAATTACATCACATATAATACAATTCAAATATTTTTCATTTAAACAAATATTACATTTAAATATAATGTAAATATTTTTTATCCAAACATATATTATATTTTATATATTATATTCAAATATAATTCAAATGTAATGCGTTATCCAAACACTCATTTAATCTCAAATGGCTTGTTGACTGCTTGTAAACAGCCCGCCATCAACCGGCATTGCCCTCAATGTACAATGGACGGTTTCAATTTGAGTTTTTCCTACAAACCGCCAAAATGCCTGTTTGTAAACCCAACTGTTACCAACTATTGAAGTTCCTATGGTTATTAAAAGCATTTTCTAAAACGTGATCATAAAACTCTATATTATTAAGCTAGCTAGCATTCACACTTTTTTCTAAAAATAAAAAGAACAAAATCGCACGCCTTTAATAAGCAATAGCCATCACGCTTCTAAAGAAGAGAATCTCGATATGTATCGTTCACATTTATTTTTTCCCCTCAAATAACAAAAGTTCTTTAAAAGAACCCAAATCCCTGTACATTAATTTTTTTTATTATCTTTGTTTTTTGTTTAATTAAACAATTTTTGACACATGATCATTGTAATTGGTTAGGACTTAGGATGGATAAATGTACATGTACTGGACTAGCAGTTATTGTGTTGTTATTTAACGTGCAAAAAATAATTAGGATGGTCATGGATTTCTAACACCAAAAAAGTCTTAAAAAAGTAGATAAAAAATTTCATTTTGTTAAATACCAAAACATCCTTTTTTTTTTTTTTTTTGGAAAATCTTATAGTAGATATTGCACATTTACCTTATTAGTATGTACGACTATTTATTTGTTGAATTAATTTCTCAATGGTCTAATCTATAATCAGAAGTACTCATGTAAATAAAATGTGTCATGTGTTATAAATTTTATTTGTAGATTAGATTGTTCGAAAATTTACCTAACAATTAAAAAATAAATACTACTAATTTGGTAAAAAATATAGTTACGGCCGTGAAAATTTTTGTTCTTTTTTCCTTTTTCTCACTGTAATCCCTTCCTTTCATACTTGATTTCAATCTTTCACCCTACAAAACAAACAAGTCAAATATAATACAAGGCAAACAAAAATGTGTTGCTACGGAATTGTTTATGAACTTTTTTTTTTAATTTTTCCAGATGTATTTAGAAAGGAAAAGGGTATCCAAATTTTACTTTCAAAAATCATTGCACAACTTTTATTATTATTATTATTATTATTATTATTATTTTTGATGCATAACCATTGCGCAACTTTTTTTACCATGCATAGAATGGCTGGTGTATATTATTAGCCATTCATAATTTGAGACCCAAACGAGGAAATACCCGCGCGAGTAAACCACGAAATGAAAGCACAACCTTACACGCTTTTGGCTATACGTGGCGCATACCGATTGGTTCAGAAATTACTAAGAAAGAGAGAGAACTCCAAAACAGCCAAACACATGATAATGCTTAGCTGGCAAACCAATAATCAACGGCCGAAATTCACTGACAGCAAGAGTTGCCGATGTGGATTATTGTTGCTCAAGTCTACCACCCCACCTTAAAGATTCAATCATTGGGTGGTGTCTTGTTTGTCCAGAGCTTCCTCTCTCTAGAAACTGTTCTCTCTCTCTCTCTCTCTCTCTCTCTCTAAGTATTGATATAATACAGCACAATTATACGCTCGTGTTGGCAGATTTTGTGGAGGAGAAGCAGAAAAGGCAAAATCCCCTTATTTACTGGAATTCAAGATTTGGGCTCTCTCAGAAAATCATCAACTTTCCGATTTTCCTTTTGAGTTTCCTAGTAAGATGAGATTCAGCTTGATCTTCTAAACAACAAAAAGGGGTCGTTTGGAAGTGGGAAACATAAGTTGAGAGGTTTGTTTGGAAATGGTTTTCATGTCCGAGATTTTCGTCGCTGAAGAAGCCAAGGTCGAAGAAGGAGAGTGGGAGAAGGAGAGATAGCGATTTACCTTCTACACAAAAAGCCAAGTAATAGCAGAAGTGGAGAGAGACCAAACAAAACAAGAAAACAAGTACTTTAGAATTTAACTCTTTCTTTTAACTGCTCTGCTTCTGCTGGTAATTCTTATCAAATTTTTTTTAGTCTAAGTACTTGAATCTTTTGAATCTGCTTTTTTTTATTTCTGAAAATCAAAATAGTTATATATGTTTTTTGTTTGTTAGTTTGTTTTTTTCCTCATTCTTCTTGCTTTTTATGTTTGTGTTATAAGCAAATCTTCAAATAACAGCTAACAAAATAACTTTTTTTTTTTAACTTTCTAAAAAACAAAAGAAAATAAAGGGATACTTTCTTTCTTTTACAAAAGCGAAGTTTCTTTTTCTTCACGGAAGTGAAAGTAAAATCACTTCAATAAGTAGGAAGCTTTGAAAAAAGTTTGTTCTTTTCTTAAGATAGTTTTAATTCATTTAGTTTTGGAATTTTTTTGCTTTGGGGAATTTGCAGGGTGATTTGGCAATGTCTGCAACAATTATGAGCGATCCGATCGTTATGTCAGCACCAGAAAGTCAAGCAACAGCGGCCAAACACGTTGCGCAAACGGAAATCGAATTCGCCGAATGCGAGTGCTGTGGCCTAACGGAGGAGTGCACGCCTGCCTACATAGAGCGCATCCGAGAGCGGTACCAGGGCCACTGGATTTGCGGGCTATGCGCCGAGGCGATCAAAGACGAGATTGTGCGGTCGAAGAGACTAATTAGCACCGAGGAAGCAATGGCAAAGCACATGAACTTCTTCAAGAAATTCAAGGCCTCTGGCCCTCCACCGGACCCTACTGCCCACTTGATTTCCGCCATGAGGCAGATTCTGCGCCGGAGTTTGGATTCTCCGAGGGCGTTGAGGTCGACACCGAGCAGCCCCACGTCGAAAATCGACCCGGAGATTCGTGGCCCGGGGCTCACTAGGTCCGAGAGTTGCTTTCCTACTCTGTCTGGCTGAAGGACAGTAAATACGGTGGAAATAAGAGCATAAGTGAAGGAAAAAAAAAAAAAAAAAAGGGCCTTATGGAATTTCATTGGCAAGAAAAATAAAACTGGTAAAAAGGAGCTAAAGGCTAGATTTCTGATATGTAGTTTGCATCAATACAAAATACTTCCTCTGTAGTTACAAATTTCTTTTCTTTATAATTTTTTTTAATATATCTCTATTTTCTACTTAATTCCAAATTGAAATTCAGAAAACAAAGGGGAGAGAGAGAGAGAGATCAGAACAATTAGGGAGACATGACCTGTAGATTTCCAAAGATACTGATCTTGATTATTAGCATAAATTTCACTAAAATCCAGATTGGCTTTTAGGTGCGAAATTGCATTATTTACGTGGAGTGGCATTTTTTTTATAATTTTTTATGATTAGATCCGCCAAACAAAGAAGAGAAGACATGTCATAGGTGTACATAACTAGGAAATTTTTTTTTGCTACATATGACAAACTATTGAGTTGTTTAAATTTATATATATTTTTTTTTAAATTTGGTGAGATTATTTTCTATTTACATTTGAATATAAAATCAAATAAGGATTTATCGTTATATTTTACCTTCAATCATAGTTTTGTATGTATGGTGCTTAAAGGTTTTCACTTTCATGCCAACATATTCTTTTGACTTTCCATAGTTTTTTTTTTTTTTTTCCACGAAGGTTATGGTGTAAATTGTAGAAGATTAGGAGGTTAGGAACACAACAGCAATATTGCTAGTCAAAAACCTGTATTTCTAGTCATTGTGGTGAAGAAATTGGTAACGTTACAGAATTTCAGTTCAAAATCGGACGTAAGCCTAGCCGTGATTTGAGAAAAAGGTGGAGCATTTGCCTTGACATAAAAGTAAATACAACGAATGAAAACAAAGGAAATAGGGTTCAAATGATTGCCAGGGATGTTAGGAGGACGAAAACAGTTTAAATTTAGAGGGTTAGGAAGTACAGGAAAAAAAACAGAAAGAGAAGAGAAGAGAAGAGAAGAGAAGAGAACAAAATGGTATTTTTTTTTACTTTTGTAGTTGTCCTAGTGAGAGAATTTACCAGATTATATGCCTTGTGTAGGAAACAAAACACAGGAGAAAAAAATGACAACTAACGAGAGCATCAGAATCAGTGCTACAGGATACAGAGGACTATTGTGATGTTCAATCCAGTGCTCTCTTTTTTTATTTTTTATTTTTTATTTTATTTTTTAGTTTATAATTATCCGGTGCATGATTTGGCTATGGTATGAGGCTGCAAACAGAACATTAAATTTTTGGTCCACACTAGTGGCGGATCCATTTGGGAATGAGATGTACTGTTGCTTTCACTAAAAATTTTTTCTTTTTATTTTTATTTCAAAAATTTTATCATTTTTGTATTTTATTGTTATTAAAAATAAAAAATACTGATATAATCTTTATTTAACTCCTATTAAAAAGTAAAAATTCTCATAAAGTTCCAATTAAAGGGAATTCTATCAAAAAAAAAAAAACTGCTTAAGATTTTATTTCACTTTCCATTAAAATTAAAAATTCTCATATAAATCTATTAAATTAAAAAATTCACATATGACCTTTACTAAATTTTTTTTTTTTGCGAAAAGAATTTAGTATACACCTTTACTGAATTTGATTTCTAGCTTTGTCCTCGGTCTCCACTGAATTTAAGAATGACCAACAGCGTCATTATGTTTTTTTTATCTTCTTTGTGACTTCGAAACTCACAGAATCTGCAATAAAATGGAAAAAGACTTTCACTCTCTTCTTACATGCAATGCTACTCAGCCAAGCCTGCTGACCTGATAAGGATCCTAAACTGGGACTGAATTATTTAACTCCGAGTGACTTTGAAAGGAGGAAAAGTAAAGAAGATATTTTTATCATTATGTTAATCTATTGGTTTATTCCGTACATAACTTTTCTGACGAAAGTTTATTTGTTTCCTTCTTTTTACCGTCAAGAAACAGGTCAGCTCAACATCGGTACGAAAGTTTGGTTTTGGAGTTTTCTAATTGCCTTGACAATAACAATTCGATGTAAGGAAGCAGGTTTTAGAAGATTTTGACCTCAGTTTTGTGTTGAAGATTTTGACATTCCATTTTCTGTAGGTTTTGGGACGTACTTTATTCTCTTAGAGCCATAGTTTTTGTTCATTATGTTTTTTTTTTTTTTAGGGGATAGTTTTGTACATTATTGGTTTCAAATTTTTATTGCTTATGGTTTGTTAGCCAACTCAGCCCCCAAAAGGTGGGAAAATAAATAAAAAAACACTAATAATGTAAGAGAGAGAGAAGGATTATTTTATATAGTCAAACTTATAAATGACACTTTTTTTTGTTTAAACATATCTCCAATATCCAGGAAATTCATGCCTGTGATGTGCCTATCAAAGTGTAGAGATATATCCCATGTATAAATACATATATGTATTTATATGACACATCAAGCTGAAGACTACAACAAAGGTAGTTTCACTTGAAACTTAACAAGAACCAATTGCGCAAGTACTTTCTCCAAAGTCATAGTTGTGTGTGTGTGTGTATGTATGTATATACATGCTTGTGCCTTCCAAACTGACCCGAGTGAATACGGATGGAAGTAGATATTGCCACCAGCTAGACGAAAATGAAATACAAAGACAAGTAATTAAAATTTTAGTCATTTTCCTTGAAATTGAGAGATATTTTTCCCGGGTGAAGACCTTCTAGACTCGTCCAACAATTACGAACCATATTTCTATTTTCTACTTAATTAATAAGCCGTTCACCTAATCTTTGAACAAAAATTGTCTTTATCCAGTCATTAATCCCTTAGTTTATTTACATTATAGTTTTTGGAAGAATCCCATGACCAGCATTCTCTTGTCCTTCATCTCTGTAAAATATACTTTTATATATACATGTGTGTATATTTATTAAAATACCACCTACGAGGGATTTAGTTTCTTTCTTTTTGATTGCTTTTCTTGATAATAAAGATTTGTTAATTGAGTTATAAACTCAATTTCGTTAGAGTTAGCTCATTAGACGAGAGAGTTAAAAGGGTTTGGACATGAATTCTCAAATCCGATTATATAAGTATCATACTTTATGTATAAAATTTGAAAAAAAAAAAAAAAAAAAGTTACAAAGTCCTTGGTGGGGGTGGGTTTGGTCACGTTTCGGCTCGCATTTCATTTGCTTTCTTTTTGACTTTCCTACTTTCTTATCAGCTGCCTTGTTAATTTAGTGAGTACTTTGCCCATTAAAAGTCGTTCCAGCCTTATTAATCCACTAATCATTAATTAACTTGGTGTAAATGGTCACAACCCTTCAGCAAAGTAAAAAAGGGGGTTGAACTTTAACCAACCATATATTTTTCTTATATCATGTAAAAAAAGTTAGTGAAACTTCAAATCTAATTGTAATCAGTGAATAATTTCGAACTCAAAGTTAACAAAGACAGATTGTTTTTGTTTTGGTTGTTGTTGTTAAAGTTTTGAAACGTGCACTCTAGTACATATAGATGTATCATCATCGGGGAACAATGGCATTTTTATTTTTGCTCTGTTTGCTTTTAAAAAGTCTTCTTTCGTAGGGTAACATTACCCTTTGATGAAGAAGTTCAATCGAAAAGTAATCACCATGCTATGTTTAGTAGTTTGCAATAAGATTAATTTTTATAAATATTTTAAATTACATATATCCTCGTTCATTTTATCTTTTCAATATTTATAACAGTTGAAAATACCTTATGATGTACACAAAACTAATAAAAGTACCCCATTTATTTATCTAATAAAAGTACATAAAAGGAACATTTAAAATTTGAATGGATTTATACATATCAAAAGGTGTTTTAAATGGATTTAAAAATTTTATGGGATGGTTTTGGAAGCTGAACCCCAGGGCTTAAGCCAACATTTAATTAATGATCCGTTTGGTGAATGCATTGTATTTGCATTGCGTTTAAATACAATACATTGAATGTAATTTATGTTTGGAAGAAAAATATTAGTATTGCATTTGAATGTAATGTGTATTTGGATGAAAAACATTTGAATTATATTTTAATAATAAGTATGTGATGTAATGGATAAAAATAAAGAAAAAAAAAGAAGAAAGAAAGAGAATATATAATGTAATTAATAAAAGTAATAGAAAAAGTGAAATAATAAATAGTGATTGTATTGAATTTAAAATATGATGCAATGTGTGTTTGGGTAAAAAGTATTTGAATTATATTTTAATAATAAGTATATGATGTAATTGGTAAAAGTAGAGAGAGAAAAAGAAGAAAAAAAAGAGAATATATGATGTAATTAATAAAAGTAATAGAAAAAATAAAAATAATAAATAGTGATTATATTGAATTTAAAATGTGATGTGATTGGTATTTGAATGAAATATTTTGTATTTGAGTGAAAATTACATTATATTTAAATATAATACAACTTGAATGCGTGTACCAAACGTGCACTAAGAAATCAAATAAAAGAAAACAAATCATTACACTTAATTAACACCTGATTGACAATCTTATAATAAATTTATTTATTCTATATATACATAAATTAGGAAACAATCCCAAATAGTTTTAAGAGGCATTTATAAAATTAATCTTCTGTTATAATTCCTGTTTGATTGTTATTTCAAGCCAACATTTCTTTTTGATGAAAAAGCTGCCTTGCTTCTTCTTCTTCTTCTTCTTCTTCTGCTTTCTCCCTTTACCCCCTCCCTCCCTTTAAGAAAACTAACCCGTATCTTAAGGGCCATTTGGAATCTCCACTCCAATTGGAGTTTTTCAAATAATTTCTTTTCCTCTAAAAGTAAACTAATTTCATTATTCACGTCTCTAAATTTCCCTCTTTCATTTTAAAAGAAATTTCATAGCTTTTTTATTTCATATAAAAAGAAATAACTTTTTAAAAATTACAGGGAATTATAAGAGGGATTAAACAAAATCTATATTATTATTTTTTTAACACATTTCATGTTTTTACATTTTTTATTTATCACAATAATTTTCAATCAAACTCACATTTTAAAAACTCCATCCATTTTTTATCAAAATATTTCCAATTTCCAATTCTATTCGGTGTTCCAAATGCCCCAAGTCTTTCAGGATTTAAAAAAATAAAAATAAACCTTCGTTCATTTGTTACTCAAGATTGGCTGAAGTTCAATGGAAAATAAATATAAATATAAAAATAAAAATAAAGGGAGATAAAGAAAGAAGAGGATACTCCCGGTGTTTATTTGGTACACAAGAAAATGCAAGTTCTGAAAAAACAACACTTTTGGTGTGTGATTTGTCTTTCAACCGGTTGCCCCTCACGGCAGCATCCACCTTAAGGCCTGATCAGCACATTACAGTTCCCCAAGATATACCAGTTTTTTCTTTTCTTATAATTTTCTTTTTATCTTTTGGGACTTGGAAGAGACTTGCATCACAACAGAACATTATGTTGTTGAGTTATGGGCTCATAAATCAAATAAGATGTAAACATTTTGTTAATTATTAATAAAATGAGGAATTTTTCTAAATATATATTTTGTATGCATGTGATGTTTTATAAATATCAAAAATTCATAGATTATTTTATATGTAACTTTAAATATTGTGTACAAGTTTTACATACAGAAGATAATGTTTAAAGTAAAATAGTCTAAATTTTGTTTGTAATTACAAATTAAAGTTGGAATCTTTAATTTAAAATTACTAATACGGTTTATTACATTTTGAATGAGACAATCTTATCCTAAATTGTTAATAATGAGATTATTGGAATGAAAGCATTTTATGTAATATGATTACAGTAACATGATTAATTATGAATCTCTAATAAATTATGTTGTTAAATAGAGTATTCAATATTAATCAATGATGGTCATATATGAATTAATATTAATTTTGAATAATTAATAAACTTCTATTTATGATATTATATTCTTTGACATACTGAGTAATGACATATATAAATAGTGTCAAAGTCTTGATATGTTGGGAGTATAATAAAATAAATAGCTGGGAATATTAATTTACAAGATGAAATCCATTCTTTCACGATAAAGTAGATGAATGGTTCCCATAAGTGTTAATTCGGGCTTGAATGATAAGAGAGCGTAATTTTATGATTGAATCATAAAATATATTATTCATTAGAGGATCAATGGTATTTGTGGAAAAAGTTATAATTAAAGAGGTTAAGGAAAAACTCCTAGCTTTAATTATGAACTGTTTATGGAGAATTAATTTGTATGTAATGACTAAATCAATGGATAATATAAATATTATGAACATAATTGTTTTATAATTTTAAGAATGCAATTCCAAATTTATAGTGGAGTAATTTAGAATTAATAATTTTGATATATTAATTAAGGTGCTAATTCATTGTCAAAAATTATTGGAACTTAAAATTATAATGTCCATAGTTACTCTTAACGACTCTATAAGATTAATGTGAACTATATATATATATATCACATTGGGTTATAATTAATATGATGCATGAATACTGATATGAAATAAATACATATTTAATTGTCTAAGGAACTTTAATCATCACAATCGAGTGCCGCCGTAGGATAGGTCAAATAATTACTAATTAAAGTAAGACTATCTCAATTAATAAATATTATCTGAAATATCTCATACTTCTAATATTTATTAATTTCTTATTATTTGAGTCAAGAGGAATAATTAACAAATTAATTATCTCTTCATGAGTGTAACCCACCGTTTTGGATCTTTAAGACTTAACTTAGAAATTGTCATTGTAGGGTAGGTCACTTCTAAAATACATATCTAAGATCCTATCCTTTTGGAGGCCAACCTCACTATTATAATTAATGAACACCCTTCGTAGGGATGACGAAATCAAAGCATCTCGAGATCTTATTAATTATTCACGGTGTTACACTAACGGTGGAGACCTATAGGTTATATTATCATGTTATTTACTCACACTCATTATTTGCAAATAGTGTTTTTTATTCTATAAAACAACTTTTGTTTTATAATTCTTAGTGAACTTAAACAATTTAAATCACTGAGCTCATATAATTTTAAACAACTTTAAAATTATATTTAGTCATTTATGACAATTTGGAAATTTAACTTTTAAATTTATAAATTTCACATTTGACTTATTTAAATTTTGTAAAACTATTTGCTAATTTATTTAATTTAACAACTTTAAATTTAATCTCATTAAATTTGATAATTTTGAATTGTATCTTATCAAATTCAACGCTTTGGTGCATTTAATTAATTTGAGTTACTAAAAAAATTTTAGAAAAAAAAAAATTTATAATACACATAATGCATGTTATACATATGATCTAGGTAAGCACTTTCTAGAATAAGATGACTTATTAGATGCATGGTAATATAAAATAAAGACATGTAAGGGAAATGAAAAAACTTAACCGGTTCCATGGACTTAAGAATTACAATCAAAAAATAAAATAAAATAAAATAAAATTCTTCTTGCAATTCTTCATCTTCAAGTCTTCTCCATGTTTATGTCTTTTATTTGGTGAAACTCTATAAAAATTTGGCTGTCAAATAAGGGATCTGGGCCAGCATAAAAAATTTTAGCCCAAATAAGCGATCTAGGCCGGTTGAAACAAGCAGCCCAGTGATGAAATCTGGGTTGGCCTTGTCTGCCAGCCCAGATCAGGCCTTTTGGGCCTTGGGCTAGGCAGCACCTGTTGCCTTCTTAAGCCCACAAGGCCTCTTGGGCCTTGGGCTTGGCAGCAGAGGCTGCTGCCTCTTGCAGCAACCTCACGGCTGCTGCTTGCCGCCGGCGATTATCACTGGCGGAGGTCACCAACGACGATCACCAGTGATGGTCGTCGACGACGATTGTCGCGATGGTCGCTGGCGAATGATCCCCATTTTTTTTTTGACCAAAAACAAAAAAAATTTGGAATTTTTCCAAAAATTTTTTTTTTTTAATTTGTGCAACCATCTATATTCTTGGGATCCAATTTTTAAATTTTTTTTAAAAAATTTGTTCGACCATTTATAGATCTAATCAAAAATAAATAAATGAATAAATAAAAACTAATTCCATGGAACTAGAAAAATTTACAACCAATCTATTTGTATAACATACATCATCATACCAAAAAAAAAAAATACATTATATGCTAAAGTGCCCACCTATATATAAACATATATGAATTATCACATAATCATGTGTTAAATTAGCATCAAATAAAGACCGCTCTGATACTAATTGTTGGTTTTTCAAATTGAATTTTCAAAAAAAATTGTGCGAAAGCATGGTATCGATCGAATTACATAAAAAAAATAATGATGCAATCATTATTTCATGTTAATTTAATCAAAAATAAAGTAAATAGAAGGAAACGAATTTGACTGTCGTACGATTAGGTCATTAAATCTTGAACTCCTTTACACTATTTTGTACTTTTAAATTTCCAAGAATACCACGGCTCTTTCTCAACGTTTCTCCGGATCAACGTGAACTTGAACATATGGGTATTCTAATGGGTTTCTCAACATATTATATGGATGAACGAGAAGGTCACCTATAATTATCACTCACTTTTTTTAAAAGTATATGATCTCTCTCAAAATATGTTTTCTTCCTTTTTCAATTTTTCTGTATCATAAAAAAACTTCTATGTCAGATACATACTAATCTCTCCCTTTTATTAGAGAGATAAAGACAAATTTTAATTTTTAATTTTAATTATTATTTTTTTAAATTTAAACAAAATATCCCACTTCTACACTTAATATAATTTTACCACTTTCTTTTCTAAAAAAAAGGAAACACTATCCCTCCATTGTCTTTTTTTTTTTTTTTTAAATTGTTATTTAAACATTAGGGACGAGGCAACTGTTACCTCCTCCTCCCCATTTACTTTATATATATATTTATATAAGTGTACGTGTGTGTATGTGTGGAGGAACGTTTCGTCCACACATTTTTTCTTTTTTTTTTTAAATAATATATATATATATACACACACACACATAAAGTTTATGTATATTTGGTGGAGGAAACCATTTCCTCCAACTTTCCCCTCTTTTTTTTTTTTTTTTTCCAACTAGACAAATACAAAAGGGATATGAAAGTGGAATTAAAATATCTTTCTAAAAAAATATTTACATTCATTCATATTAATTTAATCAAATTAATTTAATATTAATTAATCAAATTAATTAATATGTGCACTTAGAATTCTCAATTCTAAATCAATAATTATAATTCAATATGATATATATATAGTTCATATTAATCTTGTAAAGCTGTTGAGAGGAACTATGGACATTATAATTTTAAACTTCAATAATTTTTGACAATTAATTAACACCTTAATTAATATATCAAAACTATTAATTCCAAATAACTCCATTATAAATTTAGAATTGCACTCTTAAAATTATAAAACAATTATGTTCATGAAATTTATATTGTCTATTGATTTAGTCACTACATACGAATTAATCATCCATAAACAGTTCATAATTAAAGCTAGGAATTTTCCGTTAACCTCTTTAATTATAACTTTTTCCATAAGTACCATTGATCATCTAATATATTTTATGATTCAATCATAAAATTAAATACTGTTATCATTCAAGCCAAGCCCCAAATCAACACTTATGAGAATCGTCCATCTATTTCATTGTGAAGGAATGAATTTCATCTTGTAAATTAATATTTCCAACTATTTATTTTATTATACTCTCAACATACCAAGACTTTGACACTATTTATATGTGTTATTACTCAATATATCAAAGAATATAATATTATAAATAAGAGTCTATTAATTATTCAGAATTAAGATTAATTCATATATAACCAGCCTTGACTAACATTGAATGCTTTATTTAATAACGGAATTTATTAGATATTTATAATTAATCGTGTTCTGATCCTATGTAATTATATTACATAAAATGCTTTTATTCCAATAATATCATTATTAACAATCTAAGATAAGATTGTTTCATTCAGAATGTAATGAACCGCATTAGTTATTCTAAATTAAACACCCCAACCTTAATTTGTAATTACAAAAAAATTTATACTATTTTACTTTAAACATTATCCTCTATATATAATACTTATACACAATATTTAAAGTTACATATTAAATAATCTAGAGATTTTTGATATTTATAAAACATCACATGCATACAAAATATATATTTAGAAAAATTTCTCATTTTATTAATAATTAGTAAAATGTTTACATCTTATTTGATTTGTGGACACTTAACTCAATAATCTTCTACTTGCCCTAAAGCAAATGAGACATGTCTCTAAGTCCCATATTCTCAAGATGTTTATCAAAACTCCCAGCTGGTTATGTTTTGGTAAACGGATTAGCAATATTGTTCACAGATGCGATCTTTTCAATTAAGACGTATCCTCTAGAAATAATCTCTCTCACCAGGTGGAATTTCTGCTTTATATGCTTTCCTTTGAGGTGATTCCTAGGTCTCTTGGAATTGGCCACTGCTCCATTGTTGTCACAATAGAGTCTGATAGGCTCATGCATGCTTGGAACCACTTCCAACTCCTTCAAAAATTCACGAAACGAAACTACTTCCTTAGCTGCTTCATAAGCCGCTACATACTCAACCTCCATGGTTGAGTCAGTAATACAAGATTGCTTAATACTCTTCCATATAATGGCTCCATTTTCCAAAGTGAACACTGCCCCTGAGGTAGACTTATGAGAGTTCCTATCTGATTGAAAATCAGAATCAGTATATTCAGTAGGAATCAAATCCTCATGAGAGTATACTAATATATAGTTTCTTATTCTCTTCAGATATTTGCATATGTGTTTAACTATAATCCAATGATTTAATCCTGGATGTGACTGGTATCTGCTAACCATCCCTATTGCAAAGTATATGTTAGGTCTAGTACATAGCATTGTATACATCAGGCTACCAATTGCCGATACATAGGGAACTCATCTCATATCTTCTTCCTCTTAAGGTGTCTTTGGACACTGCTCCTTGGAGAGATCAACTCCATGTCGAGTAGGCAAATTTTCTTTTTTGGAATTTTGCATCAAAAATCTAACAAGTACCTTGTCAATATACGATACTTGATACAATGCCAAAAGCTTATTTCTGCGATTCTAGATTATCTAGATCTCAAAAATATAATTGACTTCTCCCAAATCCTTCTTGAGATTATATTCTTGGGATCCCAAATCCCAAGAATATTGATGGTCACACAATTGTTGGTTTCTCCCAAAGTCTTAGGATCTAATTGGTATCAAAATTTAAAAAAAAAATTGGAATTTTTCCCAAAAAAAAAAAAAAATTGTGCGTGTGTATGTATGGAAGAACATTTCCTCTGCACGTTCTCTCTCTCTCTCTTTTTTTTTTAAATAATATATAATAGATATAAAGTTTATGTTTATCTAGTGGAGGAAACCGTTTCCTCGACCTTTTCCCCCCATTTTTTTGAATAATATAATATATATATATAAAGTATACGAGGAGGAGGAGGTAACGACTTCCTCCTCCACAACATTTAAATAATAATTAAAAAATAAAATATAATAGAGGGATAGTGTTTCTTTTTTTTGAGGAAAGAAAGTGGTAAAATCCCGTTAAGTGTGGTAGTGGGATATTTTGTTTAAATTAAAAAAATAATAATTAAAATTAAAATTAAAAATATCTTTTTATCTCTCTAATAAAAGGGAGAGATTAGTACATATCTGATAGAGAAGTTTTTCATGATACAAAAAATTAAAAAAGAAAGAAAACCTATTTTGAGAGAGATCACATACTTTTGAGAAAAGTGAGTGATAATCATAGGTGATCTTCCTATTCATCCATTTTATGTGTTAAGAAACCCACTAGAACGCCTACACGTTCGAGTTCATGTTGATCCGGAAAAATGTTGAAAAAGAGCCATGGTGTTAAGCACAAGACGGTGTAGAGGAGTTTAAGATTTAACAACCTAATTGTACGACGGTCAAATTCTTTTCCTTCTATTTACTTTATTTTTGGTTAAATTAACATGAAATAATAATTGCATCATTATTATTATTTTATGCAATTCGATCGATATTATGCTTTCGCACAAATTTTTTTGAAAATTCGGTTTGAAAAACCAACAATTAGTATCAAAGCGGTCTTTATTTCATGCTAATTTAACACGTGATTATGTGATAATTCATGTATGTTTATATATAGGTGGGCACTTTTGCATATGATGTGTTTTTTTTTGTGTGATGATGTATGTTATGCAAATGGATTGGTCGTAAATTTTTCTGGTTCCATGGAATTAGTTTTTATTTATTTATTTATTTATTTTTGATTAGATCAATTGTAAAATAAGAATCCATTTGTATTTTGTTATTTTCAATTGTGAGGGGATCAAATTTCTTTTTGGAAAAGTTCCAATTTTTATTTTTTATTTTTGTTTTTGTCCAAAAAAAAAAAAAAAAGAGGGATCACTCGTCGGCGGCGAAGCAGCGGTCGTGAGGCTGCTGCAAGAGCAATCGCTGTAAAGCTGCAGCAAGACGTAGCAGCCTCTGCTGCCAAGCCCAAGGCTTAAAAGGCCTTGTGGGCTTAAGAAGGTAGAACGTGCTGCCTGGCCCAAGGCCCAAAAGGCCAGATTTGGGCTGGCATACATGGCCAGCTCAGATTTCATCACTGGGCTGCTTGTTCCAGCCGACCCAGATCTTTTATTTGGGCTAAATTTTTTTATTCTGGCTCTGTTTTTTTTTTTGTGTGTTTTTGACAGCCCAAATTTTTATAGAGTTTCACCAAATAGAAGACATGAAATTGGAGAGGACTAGAAGATGGAGAATTGTAAGAAGAATTTTATTGTAACTTATTTTTCTTTGGATTGTAATTCTTAGGTTCATGGAACTCGGCTAAGTTTTTCCATTTTGCTTGCATGTCTTTATTTTATTATTGCCATGCATCTAATATGTTATCTTAGAATAGAAAGTGCCTATTTAGATCATATGTATGACATGCATCATGCATATTATAATTATTAATTTTTTTTCTTAAATTATTTTAGTAATTCAAATTAATTAAAGGCGCCAAAGTGTTGAATTTAATGAGATTAAATTTAAAATTGTTAAATTAAATAAATTAACAAATGGTTTTACAAAATTTATATAAGTCAAATGTAAAATTTATAAATTTAAAAGTTAAATTTCCAAATTGTCACAAATGACTAAAAATAATTTTAAAGTTGTTTAAAATTATATGAGCTAAGTGATTTAAATTGTTTAAGTTCACTAAGAATTATAAAACAAAAGTTGTTTTATAAAATAAAATACACCATTTGCAAATAATGAGTAGGAGCAAGTAATATGACAATATAACCTATAGGTCTCCACTGTTAGTGCAACACCGTAAATAATTAATGATGTCTTGAGATGTTTTGATTTCGTCCTTCCTACGGAGGGTGTTCATTAATTATAATAGCAAGGTTGGCTTCCAAAAAGATAAGATCTTAGAGATGCATTTTAAAACTGACATACCGTACAGTGACAACTTCTAAGTTAAGTCTTAAAGATCTGAAATGGTAGGTTACACTCGTGAAGAGATAATTAAATTAGAATTCATATTTGCTTTGGTTTCGTTGATGATGATCTTTATTTTGGTAAACCCATATTCAATGAAATGCTACAAACTGAAATGTTTAAAGTCACTGAACCAACCCCTAAAAGAAGAAAGGTTTCTAATAAAGATGAAACATACTTGTGGCATCTAAAGCTAAGTCATATAAACATAGATAGGATTGCAAGACTGGTAAATGATGGTCCTTTAAGAGAGCTAAAGGTTGGCACTCTATTGGTCTATGAATCCTATCTAGAAGGAAAAATGACCAAGAGGCCATTTTCGACAAAAGGTGAAAGAGCAAAAACTCCCTTTGAAATCATACATATCAATGTATGTGGTCTTTTGAATGTCAAAGCAAAGGGAGGCCACGAATACTTCATCACATTTATTGATGACCATTCAAAATTCAGATATGCATACTTGATGTAAAAGAAATCCGAAACATTTGAAAAGTTCAAAGAATTCCACATCAAAGTTGAAAAGTAACTTGACAAATCAATCAAAACTTTTCGATCAGATCAAGGAGGAGAGTACTTGGATTATGAATTCAAAGACTATTTGATTGAAAATGAAATAGTATCGTAGCTCACTGTATCTAGCACACGACAATAAAATGGCGTAGCTGAAAAAAAGAATCGCACTTTACTTGACATGATGAGATCAATGTTGAGTTATTTTTCTTTACCCACTTTATTCTGGGGATATGCATTACAGATAGAAGTATACATTCTGAACTTAGTCCCATCTAAGTCAGTCCCTAAAACACCCCTAGAGTTGTGGAATGGTCGCAAACCAAGTTTGAGACATATTCGCATATAGGGGTGCTTAGCACACGTGTTAAAGGGAAAGACTAGGAAGTTGGAACCTTGATCGGAAGTCTGTATGAATCAAAACTCTTCGATTAGATCGAGGAAGAGAGTGCTTAGATTCAAAGACTATTTGATTGAAAATGGAATAGTATCTCAGCTCACTGCACCTAGCACATGACAATAAAATCGTATAGCTGAAAGAAAGAATCGCACTTTGCTTGACATGATGAGATCAATGTTGAGTTATTCTTCTTTATGCACTTCATTCTGGGGATATGTATTACGATAGCAGTATACATTTTGAACTTAGTCCCATCTAAGGCAGTCCCTAAAACACCCCTAGAGTTGTGGAATAGTCACAAACCAAGTTTGAGACATATTCGCATATGGGGGTGCTTAGCGCACGTGTTAAAGAGAGAGACTAGGAAGTTGGAATCTAGATAGAAAGTTTGTATGTTTGTAGGCTATTCAAAAGGAACAAGAGGAGGTATATTTTATAGTTCTCAGGATAACAAAGTGTTTGTATCGACAAACGCTACTTTTCTTGAGCATAACTATATAACACATTCAAGCCTAGAAGCAAGATAATTCTGGAAAAGTGGCTGGTTGATCAAGTTAGCCCTACACCAACAATAGTTGTTGGACGGCAAAAGAGGGAGACCACTAACCATGATCAAATACCATCGCTACCATGACGTAGTAGGAAGGAAATAAAATTACCCATATGATATCGTGTAAATAGAGAAGCAAAAGTTGCAGTCACCGATGGCAGTGAATATGATCCATTGTCATACAAGATGGCAATGATGATATTGATCGAGAAAATTGGCAAGAAGCCATGAAACTCGAAATGGAATCTATGTACTCCAGAATGCATTAAGCCTATTGATTGCAAATGGATCTATAAGAGAAAGAGCGGAGTTGATGGAAAAGTTGAAACGTTTAAAACAATATTGGTTGTAAAGGGTTTTATCCAAAAGGAAAGAGTAGACTATGAGGATACTTTTTCTCCAGTAGCCATGCTAAAGCCCATTTGCATCTTCTTATTCATAGTGGCTCATTATGACTATGAGATATAGCAAATGGATGTCAAGATGGCGTTTCTAAACAGTCATCTTAGAGAAACCATTTATATGGTCCAACCAAAGGGTTTCATGGTAGAAGGCCAAGAACAGAAGGTCTACAAATTGCAGAGGTCCATTTATGGATTGAAGCAAGCTTCTAGGTCTTGTAACATCAGATTTAATGAAGCCATAAAATCTTATGGTTTTGAAAAAAATCTTGGTGAACCTTGTGTCTACAAACAAATTCAAAAAATAAAGTGGCCTTCTTGGTTCTATATGTAGATGACATTCTACTCATTGGGAATGATGTGAAATCGTTATCCAAAGGAAAGAACTACCTAGCCAGCCAATTCCAAATGAAGGATTTGGGAGAAACCAATTATATTCTTGGGATTCAAATAATTTGGGATCGTAAAAATAGGCTTTTGGCATTGTCTCAAGCATCGTATATTGACAAGGTACTTGTCAGATTTTCGATGCAGAATTCCAAGAAAGGAAATTTACCTACTCAACATGGAGTTCATCTCTCTAAGGAGCAGTATCCAAAGACACCTCAAGAGGAAGAAGATATGAGACGAGTTTCCTATGCATCGATAGTTGATAGCCTAATGTATGCAATACTGTGTACGAGACCTGACATATGCTTTGTAGTAGGGATGGTTAGTAGATATCAGTCAAACCCAGGATTAGATCATTGGGTTGCAGTTAAACACATACTCAAATATCTAAGGAGGACGAGAAACTATATACTAGTATACTCTCATGGGGATTTGATTCCTATTGGATATACTGATTCTGATTTTCAATTAGATAGGGATTTTCATAAGTCCACCTCGAGGGCAGTGTTTACTTTGGGAAATGGAGCCATTATATGGAGGAGTATCAAGCAATCTTGTATTACTGACTCAACCATGGAGGCTAAGTATGTAGCAGCTTGTGAAGCAGTTAAGGAAGTAGTTTGGCTTCGTGAATTTCTGAAGGAGTTGGAAGTGATTCCAAACATGCATGAGCCTATCAGACTCTATTATGACAATAGTGAAGCAGTGACCAATGCCAAGGAGCCCAAAAACCACCGCAAAAGAAAGCATATAGAGTGGAAATTCCACCTGTGAGAGAGATTGTTTCTAAAGGAGATGTCTCAGTTGAAAGATCGTATCTGTGGACAATATTGCTGATTCGTTGACGAAGACATTACCAATTGGGAGTTTTGAGAAACATTTTGAGAATATGGGACTTAGACGCATGTCTTATTTGCTTTAGGGCAAGTGGGAAAATGTTGAGTTATGTGCCTATAAATCAAATAAAATGTAGACATTTTGCTAATTATTAATGATGAGGAATTTTTCTAAATATATATTTTGTATGCATGTGATATTTTATAAATATAAAAAATCCCTAGATTATTTTATATGTAACTTTAAATATTGTGTATAAGTGTTATATACAGAGGATAATGCTTAAAGTAAAATAGTCTAAATTTTGTCTGTAATTGCAAATTAAAGTTAGGATCTTGGATTTAAAATTACTAATACGATTCATTACATTTTGAATAAAACAATCTTATCTTAGATTGTTAATAATGAGATTATTAGAATGAAAGTATTTTATATAATATGATTACATAGAATCGGAACATGATTAATTATGAATATCTAATAAATTCTATTGTTAAATAGAGCATTCAATGTTAATCAATGATGGTTATATATGAATTAATCTTAATTCTGAGTAATTAATAGACTCCTATTTATGATATTATGTTCTTTGACATATTGAATAATAACAAATATAAATAGTGTCAAAGTCTTGGTGTATTGGGAGTATAGTAAAATAAATAACTGAGAATATTAATTTACAAGATGAAATCCATTCCTTCACAATGAAGTAAATAGACGGTTCCCACAAGTGTTGATTCGGGACTTGAATGATAAGAGCGCTTAATTTTATGTTTGAATCATATATTATTCATTAGAGGATTAATAATACTTATGAAGAAAGTTATAATTAAAGAGGTTAATGAAAAATTCCTAACTTTAATTATGAACCGTTTATAAAGGATTAATTCGTACATAATGACTAAATCAATAGATAACATAAAGTTCATGAACATAATTGTTTTATAATTTTAAGAGCGTAATTTCAAATTTATAATGGAGTAATTTAGAATTAATAATTTTGATATATTAATTAAGGTGTTAATAATTGTCAAAAATTATTGAAGTTTAAAATTATAATATCCATAGCTCTTCTTAATGACTCCACAAGATTAATATGAACTATATATATATCATATTAGGTTATAATTATTGATTTAAAATTGGGAATTGTAAATATATATTAATTAATTTAATTAATTAATATTAAAATTAATTTAAAATTAATATAGATAAATATAATTATTTTTTAAAGAGATATTTTAATTCCACTTTCATATCCATTAGATTTGTCTAGTTGAAAAAAAAAAAAAAGAAAGAAAGGGCAAAGGTGGAGGAAACGGTTTCTTGCATCAGATAAACGTAAACTATATATATATATATATTATATTATTTAAAAAAAAAAAAAAAAAAAGAAAGAGAACGTGTGGAGGAAATGTTGTTCCACACATACACACGCACACTTATCCATATGTATATAAAGTACATAGGGAGGAGGAGGTAACGGCTGCCTCTTTCCCAACGTTTAAATAATAATTAAAAATTATATATGATGGAGAGATAGTGTTTCCTATTTTCGAGGAAAGAAAGTGGTAAAAGCCCAGTAATGGATTATTTTGTTTAAATTTAAAAAAATAATAACTAAAATTAAAATTAAAAATATTTCTTTATCTCTCTAATAAAATGGGGAGATT
This sequence comes from Antiaris toxicaria, assembly GCA_035233585.1. NCBI lineage: Eukaryota > Viridiplantae > Streptophyta > Magnoliopsida > Rosales > Moraceae > Antiaris > Antiaris toxicaria. The sequence goes on along the minus strand of CP141154.1, from coordinate 108,540,723 downwards.
AATACGAATGTGACAAAAGTTTTTCAATGATTAAAAAAAAAAGAAAAAAAAAAAGAAAGAAAACTTATTTTGAGAGAGATCACATACTTTTGAGAAAAATGAATAATAACTATAGGTAACCTTCCTATTCATTTATCTCATGTGCTGAGAAACCCACTAGAATGCATACACATTTGAGTTCACGTTAATACGGAGAAACATTGAAAAAGAGTTATGGTGTTCTTAGATATTTAAAAACACAAAATGGTGTGGAGGAGTTCAAGATTTAACGATTTAATCGTATGACGGTCAAATTCTTTTCATTCTATTTACTTTATTTTTGGTTAAATTAATATAAAATAATGATTGTGTTATTATTATTATTATTTATATAATTCAATCGATACCCTACTTCCGCACAATTTTTTTTTTAAATCCGGTTTGAAAAAGCAACCTATGTTCCCCACGAGTCAAAATATAATAGTTTTTGTTTTCTTTTATTATAATATTCTTTTTATCTTTTTTGTGTTTATATCCTTTTGGACTTAGAAAAGACTTGCATCACAACAATTATAATTTTCTCTCAGGAGTAGGCCTCATCGCTCTGCATTTACATTTGGGAGAATCAGAGAAGAAACAATTAATCCTTGATGGCTCGTTTGAGGATGAGTGCAAATATATTTCTCATAAGTTGCTATATTATTTTAAACTTTTTTATTATTTTAATTCATTTCAATTTATATTACATAGACTTCAAAATATCTCCGTACAAGTCCTAAGTCTTATACTATAAGAATTGGTCATTTTAGTACTTTTGCCAAGGGCTTGGATTTCTGTTGCACCATAGAATCGCCCAAAGGTCAATGCAATCTTTTCGGTTAAAATTGTCCTTGCCGATTCCTAATGAGTAATCAATTATATTATCATTGGTAATCTATCAGATTATATTTCCTTATCAACATTGATTACTAATTGCATCTGGACCTGTTGATCGTATCTAGCTTATATAAGTGTATTTAAGACAAGAAATTAGTCCATTAATATGCGATGAAGCATATGGCATGCTTGGGGCTAAAGTTACACCATGAGATTAAAAATTTAAAAGCTTCCATCATTTTCCGTGGTTTTCGAATATATATATATGTTGAATTTATGTTGAATGTTTTTTGACATAATATATATATATATGATATTATAATATGACATGAAAATAAATATCACTGGTAATAGTTCTGTCACTTTTTTATTTTATTTTTTAATATGCCTAGTGGTCGTTGTCAAAGTTGAAAAGGGAGAGCAATGTGGTTTTTTCCATTCAACAGCAATGAATCCCACTTAATTGAAAAAAAAACATCACACTAAATTTGCTTTTTTATAGACGCGGAGCTTTGCTAGTGTTGCAGAGTTATACAGAGCTAAATCGAGATAGTATGTACGATGTGGAATATAGTTAATCTTTTTCTCAAAAAAAAAAAAAAAAAAAAGAAAGAAAGAGAGAAAGAAATAAGATAAAAACAATAACTTGATGATCAACTAATAGCAACTTTATTTGATCAAAAATTAAGTTTTTTGTCTGCAAGTTAGTGCTTAAATCTTTGAAACAGGGCGATATGGCTACATGAGGGACTCTATTTTCTCCGTTTCTGGCTGCCTTTGATAAGGTTGTTTTTTATTTCGTTCATTTTTTGTTTCTAGATATAGATGAATTATCTTTTATTTTATTTTATAATATAATAGCATAAATAAATGATGAGGATGCTAATTATTAAAGGACCGTCGATCTAATTGAGATCTTTTCATATATCTATTGATTTTTGTCATTATCATTTAATAAAAAAAAAAGACAACTTTATCTTATGATATTTTACGAGAGAATATATGTACTTAATGTGTGTTGTCTATAATATTCCCTGCCTAATTTCATGTTGTCAAGAGCAATAATAAAATTCACAGAAAAAAAAAAATCACACATACAAGAACATATAATATTTATAGAGTTTGGTCGCTTGAATGCAAAACTATGGCTCTTCATCATAATCAAAGGTATTTTGATCGACACTCTTTTTCCCTCTGTGATTTACTCTTTGCATATGAATCATTCTCATTCATAACTATTCAGTTCTACGGCTCAAGTGGGCGTAGTTAAGACCTAAGTGTACCATGCGAGCTACGAATATAATGAAGATACTTCGAATTGAGAACTACTTGTTCGATGTTTCTTGAGGGGAAAAATATGGTTTAGTAATGACAGTTCACCTTTCATTCATGTCGTTTGAAATTTACAAGAAAAATGGTTTAGTAAAAAACGACATGTCCGTTTTTCAATGATCATAAACATGAGCATGCCATTTGCTTTGATGAAACGGCACGTCATTTACAAGTAATGTTGTTTGTTTCCGAGATGGCAACGATCAATCGACGAATACGACATTTCATTTGCACAAGAAGTTGTTTTCGCCTTCAATAAACAGAAAATATATGTCGTTTTTAAATGGCATAATGTGGTTTCAAATGAGATCTTGGTTACAACATCAATAATTCAAGTTAAAAATTAAAAATAATTGCAGTTTGAAATGTGGAATATCTATCTACTCGGAGATTGCATATAAGTTGGTGAGAATTTGGATGAAATGAAAAGGACAAAATACTTCTATTATATGAATTCTGAAAGTTTTTCTTTCAATATGAAGAAAAAGGAAAATTAAGACAGCGTTTGGTATTGTTTTTGAAATCTGTTATGTTTTCAAATTCTCTGAATTTGAGATCGTTTTGAAAACAATTCTGAGAACGTTTCTGATATTGTGTTTGGTTTTATTTTCTGAGTGTATGTTTTGAAAAACAAAAAAGTGAAACTGTGTTTGGTTATATTTTTGAAAACCAGTCATTTTATAAGTATTCTATAAAAACATATTTATGTTTGATTTAAAAAAAATTTATTATGAATACCAAAAATTAAAAATTAATAAAATTTTTTAATTGAAAAATGAATTAAAAATTAATAACCATAATATTTAAGTAATTACTATATCAATTAAATCTTAATTAACCATAATAATTAAATCAGAGAAATAGGAAAAATGAAATCAGAGAAAACGACTTTTAATCGTTTTCAATTTTACATTGGGAGCAAAGGCGATTTTGGATTCGTTTTGAAATCTGTTTTCAAAAACAATACAAACCAAACACAATTTCACACCGATTTTGAAATCGATTTCCTAAGAAATCGTGAAATCAGTTTTGGAAACAAAATCAAACACTCTCTAAATAACGTTTCAAAGCTGAAACCATCAAATTATCATGCCCGAGGAAAGTGGCAGAGAAGTGGTTTAGTTGGGAAAGGAAAAAGCTATGTCCGATCGGAGAAAAAAAATAAAAAATAAAAAATAAAAAACAAACAAAAAAAGAGAAGTTATGTCTAGTAAAAACTTATATGGGGGGTCAAATATTCACCTGTGATTCCGTCTCCCTCAAATGGATTGTATCGTGCTCTCTTTTAAATAATTAATAGTTATAATTGTCAATGTTATTGTTTGTGAAACATGTTTAAAAGACTGGGTTATGATTTTGAGTATGTTAGGCATATGTATTTAAAAAAAAAAAGAATTTGAAATTTCAATCCAAATTGAGAATATTTTTACAGATTTTTGTTTAGGCAAGAAGAAAAAATAAAAGCATAAACAAATATTAAAAATTTAAAATTAAATTGAGTATAAATATAGTGATGGACTGTTTATAATTTTTTTGGTAGAATATTTTTTTCAGTCATATTTGTCTTTTACACCAATGTCTATATAATATTATATTATACTATTCTAAATAAAAATTTAAATGTTGACCAACTGGTTCTTAAAAGTTTCTAAAAAAAAAAAAATTACAAGTGCTAGATGTATTCGTTCACCGAAGACATGACTTTTCCCATATATATTTATGCATTTGAGAAGGATGAAAATGTCCATGACATCATGGATATTTTTACGGCATTATTTATATTTTGAAGTCTTGACATTGGATAGCTGGGGAAGATATTTCTTATAGGAGTATCATTTAAATATTCATAATGTCTAAAATTATCTGTAATATACGTGAATATTAAGGATTTTTTTTTTGGATATTTTCACAAAGTGTCCAAAATATAGGGGAAATCTTGTTTTATTTTATTTTTTGTAAAAATTTTAATTTTGTCATATACTCCACTTAAAAAAAAATCAAGGAAAATGTGATAGTATACTTCAACTTATAATAGTTATGCCAAAACAATGTATAAAAAAATGCAGTGAGATGAATCAAACTGTTGAATATTCTCTCGCCTTCAGTGTTGATTCCATAAGTTGAAGAGACGAGCAAAGTTCATAATATTATAAGCCTCCTTATGTTCTCAAATGGAATCGACTTTAGAAATACAAAATTGAGAAGGTTTTTTTAACATATTGATGTATTCTCTATCACAAATTGATATCGAAATATCATCATATCTATAAAGACTACTTATCAAGTTAGATAAATAAATAATATCTAATTTATCAATTAAAATATACATGTAACACTTTATCAATTACCTTCAAAATTAGTCAAGTGTAATATCTTGGTAAATGTATTGTTTATATCAAAATCAACACCTATATAATGTTTTACAACCTGCTTGAAACTTTTTTGAAGTCAAAAACACTTGAAACTTGTACATAATTTCTTATATAAATTTAAATATTTTTTTTATATACTCTATCATGTTATTGTGTTTTATTTGTATAACTATTAAGTATGTAATATTATATTATAGTTACATTTAATATATAATTATTGTGATATGTTATTATACCCTATGATATAAATTTTATATCTGATAAAAAAATGTATTGTTTTTATATTAAAATTAATTCAGATTAAATAACATTGATTATATTTACATTTTATAAAATACCAGAAAAAAATTATGTTTTTTAGTTTTTTTTTTCTAAAATATCTATCAATATTGATATTTACATTTCTGTTGGCATTGTTTATAAATCAAAAACTCGATAATTATGCAGGCATCAACATTTTCATCCTTAATTTGAGATTAGATCGAGTGTATAGTAAGTTGTCAAATTACAATTGATGAATGTCATCTATTTTCTTGGTCCCACCGGGGCAGCAAGAGTCCAAACCAATTGGTTGGTTTGTTATGTTGGCCCCACTGAACACGTATACATCTCCACAAACCCTGCCCGCTGGTGCGTTATTCTTTCCAGAAGCCACTAATTATCTTCCAGCCAAATTTATATTTAATAATAATTAGAAAAAAAACAAAAAGAAAAAAAACACGAAATCAATCATGCAGCTTAACATTTTCGAGGGTCTCTGATTAGATGATTCAGTTCTCAGGAATCTGGACGGACAATTGTGCAGATTCACAAACGGATAAAACAATAAACAAGTGCCGTATGCTTGAAAGGGCAAAAACGTAAAACCAAGTAAATTCACTTCATCATGCTCAGAGGTAGGGAAAGAGATGTCGGTCGTTAGGACGAAGAAGGCAAAACAAAAGAAAGCCATGGCTTTTCCTTCCTGTTTCTCTCTCTTACTCCTCTGCTCTCTCCTCTGTTTCGTCTCTGCATCCTCATCGGACGCTCCACGAACCTTCGTCGTTCACGTGTCGAAATCACAGAAGCCATCCTTCTTCACCTCCCACCACCATTGGTACGCCTCCATCATCCGATCCCTCCCTTCCTCCAAGCTCCTCTACACCTACGACAAGTCCATCAATGGCTTCTCCGCCACCCTCACCGCCTCTCAGGCCTCCGAGCTCCGCCGTATCCGCGGCGTCCTCTCCGTTGTCCCCGACCAGGCCCGGGAGCTCCACACCACCCGCACCTACCGCTTCCTCGGACTGGCCGATAACTTCGGCCTCTGGCCCAACTCCGACTACGCCGACGACGTCGTGATCGGAGTCCTCGACACCGGGATTTGGCCGGAGCGCACGAGCTTCTCCGACTCCGGACTCTCTCCGGTTCCCTCCGGTTGGAAGGGGACCTGCGAGACGGCGAAGGATTTCCCGGCGTCGGCTTGTAACCGGAAGATCATCGGAGCTAGGGTTTTCAACAAGGGGTATTTGGCCAAATTGGGGAAGCCGATAGACGAATCGAAGGAATCGAACTCGCCGAGAGACACGGAGGGCCATGGGACCCACACCGCGTCGACGGCCGGCGGCGCCGTGGTCTCGAACGCGAGCTTTTACCATTACGCTCAAGGGGAAGCCAGAGGAATGGCCACCAAAGCCCGAATCGCGGCGTACAAGATCTGCTGGAGCTTGGGATGTTTCGATTCCGATATTTTAGCCGCCATGGATCAAGCGATCTCCGATGGGGTTCATATAATCTCTCTCTCCGTCGGAGCAACTGGTCATTCTCCTCCGTACTATTTGGATTCCATCGCCGTCGGATCGTTCGGAGCCGCACAGCACGGCGTACTGGTTTCTTGCTCTGCGGGCAACTCAGGGCCGGGTGCCTCCACCGCAACAAACATCGCTCCTTGGATTTTGACCGTCGGCGCTTCGACAATCGACAGAGAATTCCCGGCAGATGTCGTTCTCGGCGACGATAGAATCTTCAGCGGCGTGTCCTTGTACGCCGGGGAGCCATTGGGCGATTCCAAGCTGCCGTTAGTCTACGCCGGGGATGTTGGAGATGGATACTGCAATGTGGGGAAACTTAAGCAGGAGAAGGTTGAGGGAAAAATCGTTGTGTGTGACCGTGGGGGCAATGCTAGAGTGGAGAAAGGAAGTGCCGTTAAGCACGCTGGCGGTATTGGAATGGTGCTGGCGAACCTGGAGGACAGCGGTGAAGAGCTCCTCGCGGATTCGCATCTTATTCCGGCGACGATGGTGGGGCAGATCAATGGGGACAAGATAAAGGAGTACATCAACTCGACTGAGAATCCGACCGCCACAATTGTGTTCCGTGGAACCGTGATCGGGTCTTCCCCGGCTTCTCCAAAGGTCGCTTCTTTCTCGAGCCGTGGGCCGAGCTTTCTCACGCTGGAGATTCTCAAACCAGATGTTATAGCTCCTGGTGTCAACATTCTAGCTGGATGGACTGGCTTCATTGGTCCAACGGATTTGGATATCGATCCTAGACGCGTCGAGTTCAACATAATCTCAGGGACCTCAATGTCGTGCCCACATGTTAGCGGGATCGCTGCTTTGCTGCGAAAGGCCTATCCGAGTTGGTCACCTGCTGCTATAAAATCCGCCCTGATGACAACGGCTTATAGTTTGGATAACTCCGGAGAGACGATTGGAGATCTCGCGACGGGCAAAGAGTCGAATCCTTTCGTTTATGGAGCAGGGCATGTGGATCCCAACAGAGCTCTCAACCCTGGTTTGGTATATGATACGGGTGTTGATGACTATGTGGCATTCCTTTGCTCCATCGGGTATGATTCCGGTCGTATTTCAGTATTTGTTAAAGAACCAACTAGTTCGGATATATGTGCGAAAACGTTCGACAAAGTTGGGGCATTGACTAGTCCAGGAGATCTAAACTATCCATCGTTTTCTGTGGTGTTTAATTCAAATCATCAAGTGGTTAAGTACAAGAGGGTTGTTAAAAACGTCGGAAGCGAAGCGGATGCAGTTTATGAGGTGAGTGTGAGCGCACCGGAAGGTGTTGACATCAAAGTTTCTCCAAGCAAGCTCGTCTTCAGCGATAAGAATCAAACACAGACATACGAGGTTACATTCTCGACTGGTGTTGATAACATCAAATCTTCAAGGTTCGGGTCCGTTGAGTGGACCGATGGGACTCACAGTGTGAGGAGCCCTGTTGGATTTCAGTGGGAGAGCGGGTCCACAGCTTCCATTTGAGTTGCAGATTAAGCATTGCATGTGCCATGTGCGAGCGAGGCTAGCACTTTTATCAAATTTCTAGCTAGTCAGAGAAGGCTTTGTTTCCTGTGAGATGGATTTTTATTTATCTGCCTCGTGTACAGATTTCAAGGCCATGGATTGTCATGAAATTGTCATCAAACTCGTTTTCTGTATTGATAATCTGGGAACTGATGTTGGGTTCTTGTTGAAATTCACTGAAGTATCAAGTAAGGGTTGATGTTGTGAAGTGCTATTCAAATCTCCCAAGATAGTCATGTTTAACTTTTAACTTCTCTTCTAAATAAAGATATGGATTCTCGTGCTCGTACTTCTTATTTATGATTTAAACGAAATGGCACTCTCCATTATCTCATTAAAGTCGGGTGTTGCTAAAGAGAGCGATATATTTGACTAAAATGTTTACAATGGCAGCTTCTCCTCTTTTTTCTTTTCTAAAAAAGGATTTGAACATTATAGCTTATAGTATAATCACATGTGAAATTGCTGTTAGATTATACTCACAATATTACAGCGTCTTCCTTTTAATATCATCAAGGATTTCAAATCTCAATTAGCTATGATACTTCTGCGTGTTTCCTTTACTTTGTCTTCGGTGTTGGAATGTGTATTGTTTTCTTATTGGTTTGAACATTTACGTTTGCAAGTCTCTGCATACGGGGGAAAATAGAATTTCGACGTCTCTGATGGCCGTCATATTAATAGATGATTTATGCATTTTAACAAGCACAATTGTCCAAGGGCCAATTCTAATAATGCAGACGATAATGCAAGGCGGGTTGGTGGCCTATAGGGTTGCAAGTGTACACAAAACACTCGCTAAATCTAGAAAGCTCACTGGTGCACGTAATATGTTTATGTTACATGAAAGGGTAAGTTGGTCGACCAGGTTTAGACCTTGGACCGAGAAATTCGACTAAGGTCCATTTCACTGAGTGGACGAAATTCAGCAGGATAGGACTTGACTCTCACTCTTATCAACTAATATCTCTTTGGAATAACAGTTTAGCTTAATTTAAATTAAAAAAATTAGTCGATTTTTTAAAAATTATTCATAATTTTTATTGACTAAAAAAAAAAAAAAACAAAACTAATTAAGTAGTTATAATTTTTGTTAATTTTTATTGAATAGCTTGCAAGTCAAACAAATCCTAAAATAGCAGCAAATTGTATCTTTTCAATGCAATGTTTTAAAGACTTTTGTTAGTTGACGTCCCAATCTTTGGAATATGTATTGTTGATTTGAATATCAAATCAGTCGGTATTAGGAGATCAGAATTAAAATTAATGTCTTCAGTATTATTTAATCGGCTAATGTTGGAAACTAAAAACAAAAGCCAAGATATTATTCCTTGCAGTGACTTGTAACTGCATAGAAAACAAAACAAAACAAAATCAGCAACGATTAAAAAGAAAAGGAGAAAAGAAACTAGCATCCAAGGACAATAAGGTGTAAAAACATGTTCAGCTTGGTTTTGCCCTATGTAGCTCATACGTACACTTGATCATATGCGGCACCAGGAATGAAAAGACAAAAACAATAAAGAAGGAAAAGTGAATAGCGAGAAGCGAGCCAGCTCATTTTGTGGCTGATCGTCAATGTATAACCAGTGGCCAATGGCCATTTATCCAAAGCTCCCCACTCAGTATTGTCTGCAAGAGAGGGGAGAACAGCAGGAAAATAAAGGATTCTAAGCAGAGAAGATCTATCTTTTCAGTGCACAAGTTGAAAGCATTTAATTTTTTGAGGATAAATTGAGAGCCACAAACACATGTCAACTAAAAAAAAAAAAATACAAAGAAAATAGATTTTGAAACGATTAAACATTATCCGTTAAAAAGAGTGTTTCCTAGTAATATCATAAGAAGAAAACAAAATATACTCTCTAGTGTCTTCCCTAAAGATAATTAGCATTCCACTTGATTCAGCGCATTTATGCATTAATACGGATTAAACATGGTGTTCTTCGAGACACTTGGGAAAAACCCAATGCATTAAATAGGATATTAAAGTCAACATGATATAACAATATATGGTGATTCGATGTCAAAGATACTGATTATATTAAAAAAAAGATTGATTATTCTATGTATGATAAATATAAAATTATTATTTTCTAAAATATAATCAAGCAAGCAAATTTCTTGGATAACAAAAAGGACACGTGAAAGGGTAGAAATTTATAGCCTTGTAAGATAGAAATTAAAACTGGATTAAGATAATAGAAAGAGAGCTTGGATCTCAAGCAAAAAAGTATAAATCTTGAATATTAAAAATGGAAAAAGAAAAACGAACGATTCGATCGTGTGAGAAAAACAGAAGGAAAAAGAAAAAAGTTTTGAAAGACTTTACGAAATAGTGGAATCACTCACAGAGATTCATGATGTGTTTCCCGCACATGGCACAGTCATCCACCACGTTATGTGCCCCCAGTTGCACAGATTACAAAAACAAAAATTCAATTTAAAATTTGCTCGAAGATCAAATGGTATTCATCAAAATGAGTGAATGGTCAAGCAAAAAAGAGAAAGATCAGATAATGCGGAGTGAGAGTGTATAGGATCAAGTTGATCGTTGACATATTCATTTTTAATTCATTATTCTTAATTATTTTTCCTCTCCTTTCATCTTTTTTTTTTTTTTGTTGTAACTGAAAGGGATCGAATATTATTTTAAATTGTTCCAAGTTATATTATTTTTAAATGTATTAAATGATTTTGTATATATGGTGGTTTAAGTAAAACTAATTATCTATTTTTAATAGAATTTAAATTAAATCAATTTTGTTTTATTGATAAGTGTTGGAATTTCTTTTAACAACAGGAAAATAAAAAATAGGATGACACCAATAACTTTTTTTATATAGAAAACAACAAATGCTAGCTTCTCACTACTAATGAATTGTTCAATGGAAGGAGTTTGCCTGCCTAAGTTTAATATAAAACAATGAGTTGGCACATCATTTTAAACCCAACAACCCACTACATCAATTTGCATTATGCAGAAAAATGTTTCTGCCGTAGGGTTTTAATTATTTAATTTTAATTTTGAAAAGATTAATTAATCCTTTTAATGTGTTAACAAGTCCCTTTTTCTGGAAAGTGTTTTATTATGAGGTTTACTAGTATATAGCACCGTATCATCAGAATAAATGTTTTGTTTCGCAAAGTCCATGGTGATTACTAAACTCAAATAAGATAATATACATGCAGGCATCAAACATATATGGTGTTTTCATGAGCCCATTTTTTTATTAAAAAACAAAAAAAGAATAAATTAACACCTAAAAAAAGAAAAAGTGGGTTTTTATATAGTTTATCGGTAATTATACATCTAATAAAATGTAAGGTTTTAACCCTTCAACTTGAGTTAAAAAAAAAAATGGAGCATGGCATATAAATAAATTAATATATAGTCAATTATGCTTTGGATGTCAGCAACATAAACAACTGACTAATTACTTCAATACTTTTCCGTGTAGTACCCATAGGGTATTTAACATTCTGTAATTTTTTTCTACTTAATTACTTTGATTTTGTCATAATTAATTAACATGTTCTCCGATAATGAATTAAAAAAATATTGGAGTTGATTAACTTGAGCAAGGTTCATGCTGCAGAGAAAGTAGTCAAATTAATATATGTTATTATATTTTAATTTCATGTTAACGTTGCATCTAAAGTAAGTGAAAAAGTAGAAAACATATATCATGTCATATTCATGTGCATGTATGGACTTAATTAGCACTAATCCCGGATTTTAAGTTATAAAAAGTAGGAAGCCCCTAAAAGGACAGAAGCTTTTTTTTTTTTTATTAGCCAAACTTCTCCTTATAATTCCCGCAAAATAAATTAAAAAAAAAAACTCTTACAAAAAGATATATTGATTCCGTTATTCATACTATGCCATATTATAAATTTATAAATCTAATCTCATCCCTAGTGTCTCATTTTTTAATATATATTGTTCCGTCAGGCACATTCACGTATGGCCGTGAAAAATGAGCTCCACCACCAAAACATGGCCATCCTCAACCCGAACAGGCGGGTGGCCCGCCAGGGGATCCCACTCCGTCGTAGGGGGAAACTGCAGTCCGTCCGCCTTGGGGGAAGGAAGCCGCGGCGGCGAGTGGTGGCGTTGATGAGGATCTTCAGGAAGATGAGATTGAGGTGGCTGAAACTGCACTACATGCGCATGATGAGGAAGCTGAAGGAGTACTACCGGAATCTGGTTAAGGATCTGGCGGCGGCCGGCGCAAGCCTCGAGACTTTCCATGAACGGGTTCTTCTCGAGACGTCCTTCGCCGTGCCTGTAATGGGTGTCTCCTTCCCTAGCTATCCTTCGGTGCCTGGATCAGATCGCCCTAGAACTCTTGTAATGTAAATCTAGTACTCTATATTCACTCGGCTCATTCTATATATTACCAAATTTTTCCTTTCTTTTCTTTTTCTTTTTCTTTTTTTCATTTTTGGCTTTAAGTTTTTAAAGAAATTTGTACTCGGATAAATCTTGTACGAGAAAACTTTTGAAAGATTTCACAACCTCCTGTATAGTTTAAAAAGGTGCGTTTACATACTTGTGAAATATTGTGCATTTTAACATTGTTGGGTGATATCTTTTTGTTTGATTCCTGAGGAAAATTACATAAACATAAATAAATATATAGATATACCAAGGAGAAATTATACTTTTGCGCAGTAATTTCCTCTTAAATTTTCTCAACTAGTCAACATTTCCTTGATTGTGAAATGTAAACATAGGGGAAATCTAGATGCTCAAATTAATATTTTTTAAGGTACCTTATATATTTAATAACCCTTGCGGGAAAAATTAAATTAATGATGAAATCCAGCAAAAGGTAACAGGAGATTAACAAATTCAGCTTCAACTGGAAGTCTAGAAATTACCAAAAAAAAAAAAAAGAGTATTAATTTTTAGTTCGAAAATTGAAGGATGGAGGGTTACCTTATGTTCTAGAAAAAAGGGGGAGTTTGAATCCCAGTATCTCACACCACGTAAATCTCACCAAAAAAAAAAAAGGTTTGTGTTAAATCTCCTATAATTAGGTGGGTTTTATAAATAAGATCTGTTGAGTTGAACGTGAATCATTGTTTTGCATGAATGCTGTGTGGATAAATCAGTATTGATTAAATAGTGAAAATGTAATTGAAGTGGACTTTATAAACTAGATAATGGATCGTAAGTTACAGTTATTTATGCATCAGTATTAATGCCCGCGCAAATGAATACTAAAGATTTGACTCTATGATAGATTTTTCAATAAGATCCTGAGGTCAAAATGAGATCAAATCTCCTAATTAAAAGGTCAACCTTTCTTGTCCAACAAGTCTTCAGTTCTGAGAAAGTTAATCTCCTAATTACCATTATATGCTAGTTGGTAGAATAAAAACTCGAGGTAATCCATTTATTTATTACACTCTAGCCAAAAGAAAAGAAAAGAAAAGGAAAGCGGTACATCAACTATTCTTCGGAGCAAAGTAGGACGGATATATTTGATAAAAAAATATATATGTGTACTATGTACGTATGTATGTATGTATGTATGAGAAAGATTAATATATTCTGAAAGAAAGTCTGAAACGTTCTTGATCTAAATTGCTATAAAATATGTTAGAATCAAAGGGAAAAATAGCACTGAAATTGACTTTTTCAGAAATGACAACTGGGAAAAGAGAAGGCAACAAAAATTAGGTGACAACTTTGGATCAACCTTATTTGATTTCATTTTTCTGCTTGTACGCCTATGTGCATGGCTGAAAAACCATATAGAAAACAATAGTCAGCAAAATTAAATATATCACAAAATATATATATATATATATAATGTAAAAGAATGGTTAGGAAAGACATGATGGTCATCTTCTCCCACATGCCAACACTGAATTTGCCTTCTTTTGCCAATCTTATATTGCTTAGGTGATTTTCAGAAAAGGCAGTTTCATTTCAATTTTATTCACAAGGTCTCATTTATTTGAAAGCCTTTTTATCCTTTTATAGTTGGATTTGAGACATAAAAGTTCAACATAATAAATTTAGTAGTTCAACTGTTTTCTTATTATATGAGACATATTTCTTTCTTATTATCACATTTTTTCTTTTGTTAAAAAGAAAAAGAACCATTGGTGTAGTCTATTTGTTAATTTCCTTCTTTTGTATAGTAGAAATTTAGGAATCACTTATGAAACAGATGGTTCATTCCCATCACCACAAACAAAATATTATATTAATTATAATCGTATAAGGACCTTAAAATGAGACTCTCGAGTATCAAATCTTGAACTACCCTTGTAATTTCATTCTTAATATTTACAAGGTCTCATCATAAACATACGGTTAATTTTATTCCTATTATCATAAACAAAATACTACACTAATTATAATCGTGTAAGGATCTTAAAATAAGACTCTGGAGTATTAAATCTTGAACTCATCTTGCAAAGGAGGAAAAAAAAAAAAAGAAGCCTAATTGAATGAAAAATCCAATAAAATAATAATTGTTGTTATGCTGATTCTAAATCCTGCATCAATTCAAGATTCGATGCTCCAAAATAATTAACTGCTAAAAGTTATGTGTATTGATAACTATAAAAAGATCCTGAGAGTAAAATTCGGTAAAAAGATCCAGCAGTTAAGATAATAATCAGACGAAGTATTATTAGTTCATTGACTGATAAAAAAAAAAAAATTAGCTAAGAAGAACCAAACGAAGCTGTGAGATCATGAACGGCTGTAGAGGTGATCTGTGATGAATTTATGAATGACTTAAGGAGATCGTGAAGCCTAGTCATGAAGATGCTCCAGCTCTTGGATCCATCCTACAGGACAAAGGATTGAAATTAATAAATTACATTTCGAGAATGTTATTGATTTATTATAGCATAAATAAGTAAGACCATGATCAAATTAAAAAGAAATTAACAATAATATTCAGTTCAAGCAACTTGAATACTCGACAAATTTCTTACAAAACTTTCTCACCTTCTGCTTAATATATATTAATTTGGAGCTGTTTGGTATATTATCTTTTAATGGATTTGTTAATTAGAGTCTTAAATGCAATATTAATGTCCAAAAGGATGACCAAAGATAGACAGTTCGCAGTTTTCTTAAATGAATTAGGAATTTCTGAAACAGTTAGTTAACACTAATGAATGGTTAACGAATTCCTAGCCAACGAGTTGGTAGGCCGACCAGAAATTAAACTACACTTACATATCAAAATTTTATATCTCATATAGAAAAATGTTTTAGAGTATTAGTGATGTTGAACGTGATTGGATCCTACTTGAGAGCCCTATGTTGCGGGATTTATTTTCTAACTATTGTTATTTCATATATAGTTATTCCAAGGATTTAGTGTATATCTGGACTTTGGATATAGATTATCCAAACACAACATGTAATCTGAAGAGTTTGCTTGATTTGTTAAAAACTTATGACTATGGACTTTAAACACTTAATTGGGCCATTAATGAACTAGGCCTATTAACAAATAGCCCAGCCAAGACATGAAAGACAAACTATAAAATTTCTTATCCCGTCCACTCTTATATTTGACCTAACTTATGTTTTAACTAATCTGAGCTAAATTGCATACAAGTTGTTCGATAAATTATCTTTGACCTGTAAACTCTTGACTTATTTTTAGGCAAATGCAGTGC
This sequence comes from Antiaris toxicaria, assembly GCA_035233585.1. NCBI lineage: Eukaryota > Viridiplantae > Streptophyta > Magnoliopsida > Rosales > Moraceae > Antiaris > Antiaris toxicaria. The sequence goes on along the minus strand of CP141154.1, from coordinate 108,525,200 downwards.
CTGAGCAAGCCATTGATTTGTAAGTAGTAAGCTTTGCAAGTTATGTTGCAAAATTAGTTGCTTTATATGCTTAGACTGCGCCAAAAGAATGAACATTTTCATTTATTAATTGGATTATCACTCTTCATTATTTTTTTAATACATGTATATCATTCATATAGATAGTATACCTTTTTAAAAGGCAACAAAGAGAAACTATCAAGTTGAAAAAGAATATACCTCTTTGGATCTAGCACATGACTGGAAACTGGATTAAACCCTTTCATATTGTGGGGTTTTTTTTTTTTTTTTTTAATGCCCATAGGTACAAAATATCCTACTAATGGGCTGATTGCCTCTCCTTTTATGCAATTCACTTTTTTTTTTAATAATGAATATATAAAAGTGAAAACACACATAAATCACATGGACAAATCAATCTTGATGAGTAGGTAATACCCTAACCCATTTATATGAACCTCTTGATAAATCCTACCCAGATAATGCTAATTAAAAAAAGGATTTATGTAATTGAAAACCAGTAAAAAAAAAAATGTTATATAAAGAAAAGGCGCTTTTGTTGGATATGTAATCAAAGGCCTGATCAGTTGTTTAAAGAGAAAAGAGCAAATGAGAGAAACGTGGCTTACAACCATATATTAGCTGTGTAAAATACTCGTATGCACGCAAGATCAAGGAAAACAATATACATGCTTAGAGTAACCTTATGGCCAAGTGCCACAATAAAACCCAAATCTTTCAGAACCAATATTGTATGTCATAAGTGCTCCACAAATTCCAGTAACTGAATATTGGACTAAATACATTACGCTATAAAATTATATAGCTCCCTAGCTAGCTATATCCTAGCCCTTTTTTAATGGCTTTTTGATAATTCTTACAAAGTGGCGACCTTTTGCTGGGACAAAGCGGGACCGTAAACTTTTTTAAATTTGTCTGCATATAAACGTTTACAGATATTTATATATGTTATTGAATAATATCACTTTATACATGTGTAAAAATTTACATGTCCCGTCCTCTCATTGTGAATTTTGTTTGTTAGCTAAAAGCTGAATATGATGCTAACTCCTTAACCAGCTCAAAGCCTTGGAATGCATGTAGTGTGTGAAACAAGAAGCCTAATTTTTGAGTGGTGGGCGTAAGATATATATAATAAGATATCCTATGGTAGGACACGGTGGCTTATGATGTGAATAGCGACAATACTCTATTGTACAAAAATATATATATATACTTTTATTCGTATCAAATACCCCTTACAGTACGTATTATATGATTTGAAGCATGTGATTTTTTTGCAGAAAAATACAGCATGTTCAAATGCCACCATATGCCAACTTTTACAAATAACCAACCTGAGATGGGAAGCTTCATATGCACATGGAAAAATGTTGTTGCACATCACTACATATAGTATGCATGGACTAGTAATTTATATCACATTAAGCGTCGATATATAAATCCAATGCAGTCGCAGATTACTAATGGCTGTACTCGGTGACATAATGTTCCAAGTTTTATTTTTGGGGAGCTTGGTCTAGTCCTTTTCCTTTAATAAAATTAGGCTTTGAAGGTTTACTTAACCGAAAAAAAAAAAAAAAAGCACACACATACACACACACAGAGGTCTTCTACATATTAAAAATGAATGAATGAAACAATCTCAAATTTCGAACCTATAATTCGTACCTAAACTTCTTTGTTTCCTCTCACTACCTAGCCCCAATTGGATAATGTCATAATATGGTGGAAACTAATCAGCCACACTCTTGTAGAATGGAAACAATTTCGAGTCTTATTCCTTTCAATCCAATGGTTGTTTTAACTTTTAGAGTGCATAACCCAAATCGTAAAATGAATGTAATTAATAGAAAAAAAAATTATAAGATTGGAAAGTAAAGTAAAGGAAAATAAAAGAGAATCATTGAATTTCTTTCTAATATTTATTTGCCTAATGAATGGTGCAAAGGGAAATTTTACTCCCTTCTTGTGTTTACCAACCTAAATAATATTAATTTTATTAGTGTAATACCTTTCTTGTTTTTACCAATCTAAATAATATTAATTTTATTAGTGTAATTATTAAAACATCCTTTACACAATCAAAAAATTATTAGCATATGAAAATTTATCAAAGATATATAAATAAATTTGATATTTATTCTTTTTAACAAGGAATCAATATTAAGTAGATATAAGAATTAGCATGCTCCTTCATTCTTTTATTATGTACTACCATACTAAATTTTTGTTACTTATTTTATAAATAAATACATGATTAAGAGGAAAAAAAAAAAAAGAATACTCATTTTCACTTCATCCATATGAAAAGTAAACATGCTTTTAAAGTAAAGCCATCCCCATTATAAGGAAAAGTATTGCCGGCCTTTCTTTTCTTTTTTTCTTTAATAAAATTGCTTTCCAAGGTTAACACCCCCCATAAAAAAAGAAACAAAACAAAAAACACGCACACAGGAACACTGGTAAATTATATAATTGAATATACTTTTATTAACGATATGAGATTCTGTGATTCCTACTTATAAAAAAAATTATGAAAATAATCTCAAATTTTAAACCTAACTAATAACTCCAAATTAAAACCACTTTTTTTCCACTCACTAAACTAGTCCAAGGTAATTAAATATAATTTTGCTCGGTGCATAATATTATGATGGAAACTAATTAACCACACTCGTGTAGAAGGAAACAATTTCGAGTCATGTTCCTTTCAATCACGTGGCCATTTTTAAGGTATAGCCGTCCCCACTAAGAGGAAAAAGTATTTTGGATGGCCTTGAGGAAATGACTGCACATATAAAGGAAGTATCATAACAATAATTCCTCTGAAATGTTATCATCCAAACAAATCATTGATGTGAATTATGTGAATCATATGCATATATATATATGTTGCTGATATATATATATTATAGTATGTTGGTAGATATATTTAATCCACAATAATTCTAAATGTTATCATGTAGTGAAAAGCTTGTGTCACACTAAACTTTTGGTACAACGGTTTTAGTTGAGCAAATCACTAAATCAGTGTGCCCCGTGCGTTGAAAGTACAGCTAGTGATTAAATATATATATATATATATCATGATTATAACTATACTGCCTTTGCCTATGGATATTTAATTATTATCACTCAATTTTATTAGAAAGGATTCTGTGATCTTTAAAATGATATGTCAAACGTCTATAAAAATTAAGACAAATTAAATTACATGATATTAATCCAGCAAAATGAAAAAGAAAAAAATAGATTGAAAGTACATACCACTCAATTGTACACACAATAGCCTCGTATCGGTGATGTGATATTTTCAACTTCTCAAAGGCGATATAGAGAATATATATATATATATAGAGAGAGAGAGAGAGAGTGTGAGTGAGTGAGTGAAATCACTTGTCACCGACTCAATAAACAAAGGGGAGGGGATGGTTAGCTAGCCCATTATGTAAGGGTCTAGAATTGGTGGACAAGTTCTATACTATACATTATAAGAAATAACAAGAAATCTATAATTTTTTAATCATATTTTTTACATTATCCAAACTCCTCCTGTTCACCGGTTTATAACATATATCCAAATCCAAATAAAAAATTCGATTAAAAAAAATCCACAAAAAAATGTATTGTGTTTCATTATTTGAACTTCATATTTTGAAAACTATAAATTAATTTGATGCCAGTTATTTATGCTCGAATTTGATTTTCAATCATGTGTCAATAAATTTTCATTACATCCGTGATCGATTTCAAGAAGATGAACAAACCTCGTGTCTCTCTTATATTTCTTCCATGACCAACTTATCAACGTGACCAAGCCTTTATCGCACCTTGATCAAAACTTACGATCTAAAAATTAGTGTATGAGTTCAAATCAGCAGCATGATTAGGATTTGTACTTTAAAAATTTTCGTAAAAGCTTAAATTTATTATTATTAAGGTGGTTGTTGGGTCTCGCAAGTGTATAATTTCGCAAATAATAAAGCAATAAATAAAATATTATTTTCACGAGAATAGTGTTATTAAGTATCGAAATTAATTAATTTTAATTTTATTTGAACGATTGAAAAATGTTATAATTAAAAAATTAAATAAATAAAATAAAATTATAAGAATAAGTGAACATAAATTAATAACACCTAAACAAATACGCAGATGTTAGGAATTATGGTTTCATTATAATTAATCAAATTTAATTTTATTTAAGTATATTATTATGATTTTATGTTCATATTTGTTGATATTTAACTATCATTTTTGCTTTTTGTACTCTATTTCAAGTTATATATAAATTTTATATTTTTATAATTAAATTTCTGCAAAGAATCAGTAAATTAAAGTTCATGATGAATAATACTATATATGTGAATAGTATTATATATATGAACAGTACCGTACATGTGAACAGTGCAATACGAATCAGAATTCAATTATAAAAAGTATTCATGGATAAATCTGAGATAGTCAATAATATGACCACACAAAAACAAATAGATATATCTCTATTCTATCTTAGATTTTATGATATTATTCTAGAGTCATGTCACAAAAATCTCCTTTCGGTTTCATTTTGTTCATCAAATAATTCAAAAGTTGGCCAGAAATTTAAAAGCGTTAAATTTGAGAATAAATACGTCAACAAATACGACAATCATAATAATATATTTAATTTAATTAACCCATCATAATCAGACTACATCATGGTTCATAGTGAAAATTTATTTAATTCATAAAGAAAAATAAAATAATAAAAAAGACAAATAAAATATAATGACAAAATAAAAAAAATAGTTTAAAAAAGTTACTGATATCTGTGCCGGCGAAACTTCTAAAAACTCATCTTTTTTATTGATACAAAAATTACAACTTAAACTAAAAGAAAAATTTATAAGTAAACTATGCTTCAAGTGGAGCTCTATACTAGAGGACTAAGCACCAAATCTAGTTTGTTTGCTCCCTACTTTTCTTTATCTCTTGGCTGCCTTCCCTTCTCTAGCTTTTATAGGCTGTAAACTGTCATTGTTCTACTAACCCACATCGGAATAGAATTAGGGCTACTGAAATTCAGCTTCATGTGCAAGGCCACCGAATTCTGTCGAAGAAAAGTGAAGATAAGGACAAAGAAGCAAGAAAGAAAAAATAAAAAATAAATAAAAGTAAAAAATAAAAAAGTAACTGTGTGTAGATTCCAACTATCTCGTTACAGATATGAAGTTAGAATCAGTTATAACTTTTTCATACGAGCTCCGATTTAAGAGATTCTTTTTTTAAAATACTTGTATCAATGAGGGATCAAAGCAAGAGCAGTCAAGGGGATGGACTATCAATATGAATAGTAATGCTCAGTGAGACCTACTTCCAACATATAAATTTTTTATCACTATTTGACATTATAGACAAACAAAATGCTAAAATTAGACATTTTTAGAATAAAATGTTATAGGTAAACTCATTAAAAATATTTAATTTTAAGTTTATATAATGTACTATTATTAAAATAAAGCAAAATTAAATAAAAATCTAACAAAAATTATAAAAAAATCTAAATTAAAGTAAACAAAACAAAAATAAATCAAAAAATAAAAAATAAAACTCTCAAGGATAAGACAATTTTTGTACATGAAAAAGTGGTAAAATAACTCTATTTATAGAGTTATCAAACCTCTAAACTTAAGATTTTGCTTGTCCTCGAGCAAAAGAAAAGAAAAGAAAAGAAAATTTTATATTGACAATGGTGATTTTTAGACATTTCCTCAGAGGTTATTGTAAAAGATATAACTTGTAGAAAAACATAAATTTTGACCAAAAAAATGAATTTAATTTAAGAGTATGTTTATTTACAATTGAATATTTTTGGTGTGTGTACAACTTCTTTTTCATTTGATTGTATGCAAGCTAGATGAGTCTGTGAGGACATGAAATGATCAATATCGATCAAATCTCATAGGTTCATTTGTTATTTATCTATCCACTAATGTCGACAAATACAAAACCAAGGGTTATTATAATTTTATTAGGCTTGTAATGTGTGACTATGGTAAATATAAGATATAGAATAATTTTGTGACTTAGATAACCTTTCAACACATTAATCATTTTAGGATTTATTGTAGAGCTTTATTTACATCTAAGTAACAACCTCAAACTTATTCACAACTTTTCCTTGTCAAAAATAAAACTTAATTTTGTTTTGTTTTGTTGTTTTTGTTTTTGTTTTCTTTTTTCTTTTTTTAAGAGCTATTACATCTCTAAACTTATTATGATAAACAAAGGGTATAGTACTCTTTTTCTTTTTCTTTTCTTTTTTTTTCCTTTTCGTAATTTCAACTTTTCTCCCAAATTTCAGTATAGTTCAAAATAATTTTCAAAATGATCAATATGCTTAAGAAATAAAAGTTAGATATTTTATTGAAAAATAATTTCCAAAATGATCAATATGCTTAAGGAATAAAGATTAGATATTTTATTGAAAAGGTTAGGCTAAAAATGTAGATGACAAATAAAAAGTTATGATACAAAACTTATGATACAAAACTTAAAAAGCATAAACTAATAATAAAGATATTTCAAGGTTAATGTTCCAAAAAAAATTGCCTAAATCATTTCCTTAGTATTTATGTTATTTGGGATTTCACCTTGAGAGAAAATCAAACAATTTCTATGAGATTAGAAATATTTTATCTTTATAAAACTTTTTCTAAACAAATACACAACTCATAGATCAAGAATTAATACTCAAATATCGAATATCACAACTACGTTAAACTAACTCAAAAATTTAAATGCAAATTTAACAAAATTCTTTTTTTTTTTTGAAAAACTATATAAAAGAAAGCAACCAAAATTTTCATCATTGGGTTTGTGGAAAATCACATTTTTTTTTACTTTTTTACTTCTTTTAATTTTTTTAACATTTTAAAACAAAGACAATGACACAAGAAAATAATTATTACTATAAGATGCGCATCAAGAGTACTAATAGTAACTCTTTACTCAACTATCTTATAAATAATGAATTTAATGGTTTTACTAATAAAAAAAAATTTAACAAACACAAAAACTGAACGAATATTCAAGAAATTTTAAAAAAAAATTAAGCTATTCCCTCCCCACAACTTATTTGAGATAATATCCCTAATGTCTAATGTAGATAAATAGATAGTGAACGGTCTCACCTGATCTGATGTTATTGAAAATAAAAACTTACAAATTGAAACTAAAATAAAAAATCATATGTCATAGGTAAAACGAAATATTTAAGGAATGTTACAATCGAAGCGTCAGATCCAACCTACGCTTTTTGCTGTTTTTGCTATCCATAGTTGACTGTACTACTCATATCATTAATGGGTCAGATTTAGATATAAAAATCTGTAGTTGGTCAATCAGTTGATCAACAGTCAGAGCGGAGACTAGGATTTTCCGTGATGATAGGGTAATAAATTCCTGTTCCATAGTATGATCTAGAAAAGACAACAAATCGTCATAAGAACTATTAACATTTAATAATCTTAATGGCTTTTGATGAAGATTGAGTTGGGCCCAAGAGGCAGTGTTGAAATTTTCTTCCAGGGTTCTAAACCATTAAGTAAAGTAATAAAGACATCTATATTATACATCATATTAGCCATTCTCTCATGTATGGACGAGACCTTTAACTTATTATTTAGAGTGTAACCGGTGATTTTTTTTTTCAACTATAGCACTAGGAATTATACCTAAGACTTTGTTACCCTCCATGTATGCACTGGACGACACACAACCTATTAATCCAAGACTTCCTCCCCCATATACTAGATTAATTTATCTAGCAGCTAACACCTTGCTTGCTGCTTTCAAAAACTCTTTATCTTTTCTTATACTAGTCCTACTAAAAACACAAATAGTTTTAAACTTGCGAATAGAATGACCTTCCATCTCAACTCACTTCTTTCTAACCTTACAAATGGAAATGTGTGTGACAATAATGTGAAAATACATATGTTTTTATAAGGTGAAAAAAAGGGGATGCTGAGTTAAGTTTATCAGTGGATAGATCAGCTATCGTCAAATAAATTTAAAAAATAAAAAGAGAAAGTCAAAAACAGAAATTAGATGCAAAAGAAATAGTAAAAAATACACACTCGATATAAAAAGAAAAAGACAAAATTGATAATAGTCATGAAAAAAATAAAAAGGAAATCTATTAAAAGAAAAACAACAAGATTCTATATAGTAATTATGATTGTGACTCACATCTTCCTTTAGTTTTACGTTCACTAATGGCATAAACAACCTCTATGAGGCAAGGACGAGCTTCAAATCTAGTTTTCTTATAAACTGGCAAATAAGATCTTTTAATGTCAGATTTTCAAGACTGTAGCACTCCCATTCATCTACAAATATATATCAAGCTTTGATGGAGCGTCTTCCATATTTATAGTTAGGAAAGTAAAAAAAAAAAAAACGTTAAAATAAAGCAAAAAATAAACACATAAAGAAAATAAAATAAAATAAAGATAAAGATATGACAATTTGGGTTACCTCTTAAGAAGTGCTTGATTTATAGTCATTGGCTTGACTTCAAAGACGTGTTTTATTAAAAAGCGGCTTCTGCCTGTAATAGGTGTCATGCGATACTACATACAAGTCTTCATTAATGATGCCCTTAAGCTAGGCTAAATGTGGAGCAATTCGGCACATGTGTCTAACAAAATTTGGTTTTGAATAATTGGCTTGGTGGACTCCAAGGATTGATGCTAATGGTGGTTTCAGAGGAGTTGTACAAATAGGATCTTGAAAGGTTAATGCTGGCATAGGTTGGGCTTCTAAGACTTTTTCTTGTGAATTTTCTTCAATGATCAAGTTTTCAATCTCTTTCTTACTTAGAGAGTTATTATTATGAAACAACTCCAAGTGCTCTTCTTCTAATGTAGGCTTCTTTTCTGGTGCAAGCTCCTCAAGATGGCAATGATGCATGATTTCTGTTGGGGCGTCTGTTATAAAAAAGGATGCTTCAAATGCTTTAGAATCCTCCACCATTGTCTCTGTATGCCTTAAGGTATCGAATAGTTCTTCTAGAATGTCATCTACCTTATCAATAAATTGATTTATCTTCTCTATGCATTGAGCAACTTGGTTTACTAATTCAAATGACACCTCGGTCTCTTGAATTTAGATGTGAATCCATGACTCCTTAATATTGAAATTATACTCCCAAATTTGATTGTTCATCGAACAATTCCACTTATCGAACTCTACCATATCTTTCAACATGTAATAGGCTTCATCTAAGGATTGTCGGTAGAAATAGGTGGTGCCATCTCCCCTCTCAACCTTCTAATTGTATAACAAAGTCCACTAAGGAAGATTTCTAATTAACATTTTTTAGAAAATTCATAACACGTAAACCTAATTAGCCAAAATTTAAAACCCCACCAGGTATTATGAAACTGTTTTGAGTCTTGTAGGACAAAGTTTGTGAGGATTAGTTGATGAAATATTTTTACAAAATCCTTATTTAAAATCTTTTTTTTATTTTTTGAATTTTTTTAACCAAACACTTAAAGGAAAACAATAGAAAAATAAAGCCCCAATTAAAATTAAAACCAATTGGTATCGATATTAATAACTAACTATTCCCGACAATGGCACCAAAAACTTGTTGTTGGTTTTTGTAAGTGCACGAATCGAACAAGTACTATGCATGTAAACAGTGCCGTATATATAAACAGTAAAATATGAATCTGAATTCAATTATAAAAAGTGTTTGTTGATAAATTTGTGATAGTTAATAATATAACAAAACAAAAATATATAGATATATCTTTATTTTATCCTGAATTTTATGGTATTTATTCTAGAGTCATATCACAAAATTCTCCTCTCGGTTTCATTTTGTTACTCAAATCATTCAAAAGTTGGCCAAAAATTTGAAAGTATTAAGCTTCAGAATAAATATACAAACAAATTCGATAATCATAATAACATACTTAATTTAATTAAACCATCATAATCAGGTTATATCATAATTCTGAAGGAAAATAAATCGGTAAAAACGTATCAGAGTGGCGCAGCGGAACAATAAAAATTTTTAGATTGTTAAATATCTCATGATGCCATATATAATAAACCAACAACAATTAAAACTCATACCTCAAGGATGCCAATCTTGCAGGAGGAGAATGACCGGAGGCTTCAACCAACTAGCCTTCTCTACTATTCTCCAATTCCCGAATGGCTGAGTGTGTGGGCACTCTGAACCTCGATCGGTATGCTAGCACTGCTAGTTTTCTTCCGACCACCCAGATCAATAAAGAACTTTATTGTCATGATGAGCTGTGCAACAATAAGCCTGCTCACCTGAGAGTCTGTGGTCTGAGAGAACTGGAGTGGTAGGACCTCTATTTATAGACCTGCATGAGGTGATTCTCTGAATTTGAATTGGATTAGGAAAAGATATTTTCCCTTATCCATGTCCATAAAATCCGAATTTTTCCAAGGGAGAATCTCCACAATAAAATTCGGTTTTCTTAGGATAAATCCAATCCAAATCTAAACAAGATTTTAACTAGAATTTTATCTCCCTTTTTCAACCCAAAAAATCCGAAAATTTCAAGGAGAATCTCTCCTAAAGATTTCGGCCATTATGGATAAGGGAGAATCAAAAATTCCACTAGGATTTTCAAACTTGAATCTTATCTCAACCTTATCCAAAAATAACCGAATTTCCTAGGAGATTTTCTCCCTAATTTCGGCCACTTTTCAGGGAAGGAGAGAATCCAAATTCAACTAGGATTGAAACTTGAATTTTCCCTTGAATCTTATCCACAAAATCCGAAATTTCCTTGAGGATTATCCTCAAAAATTTCGTCCACTTTTGTTGGGATTTGGATTCAAAATTCAAGTAGGATTCTAATAAGATTATCCTCTCCAAATCCAACTCAAATTCGAATTTCAAACCTTGTGGATTTTCCACAACAAATTCGAATCCTACTTGGATTGTGATTCAAAATTTGAATTTCAAATTTCAAATTCGAATTTCAAATTCAAATTTCAAATTCAAATTTCAAATTCAAAATTCAAATTTCAAATTTCAAATTCCACAAAACGGTTGTGTTTCAAATTCTTGTTCTCATGGATAATTTTCTACAACTCCAATCCAATCTCAAATAAAATCATGGCAATTTTATTTGGAGTTCGAATAATTGTGTACTCTATTATCCAAAACAAAATCTGAATTCAACCGGAGAGAATCTTGTCTACCATCCTAATCCTGTGTCATCACCATCCATGCATAATAAACTAGCCAATAGCATACACAAATCAATTAGCCAAACGTTAAGGAATTATATGGAGCTAGTAGAGGGACTGATTGGACATATATAATCGGGCTCTCGTGATTCCATATGATCATTATTCTGTACCGAACAACTCAATCATATGATCACTAATTTCAGAGTCACACCACTATAAACCTGAAACTGAACTCCCAATTATATACCGTATTACGTAAGCCTGTGACGAGCTACTATCCAATGACCTTGTCATATATGCAAAACCCTCATATGATATCCATAATCAGCCTTAGGTCAAAGTCCGTTTAATCCTACTGATCAGGCTATCTTAAAGTTCCATTATACTACCGAATCAAGAAAATGATTATTCACCATATGTGAATAAGAAGTCATCCGCCCAGCAGACGACCCAAGGCCTTGTCCATTTTCACATTCAGTATAATGCCTTTAAGAGGATACCTTTAACTCCTCAAAGCTATGATTCCGATATCTGCAAACAAACCCTTCATCGTATACAAGTCATGCACCCAACGAACCGGTCTATAAGCTTACTACCTCTGAGACGCTTTAGCCATTGGAACATCAAAGTACACAAGTCATATACATGAAGAAGTTCATTTACTCAGGATTAAGGTTATTGCACAATGAACGTCAAAAGCAGATTGTTCCACTCATAGCGGACTACGTAGATCAATCACGCTTTAGTCCCGGTCTAATATGTCACCTCCAAGCAACATATCTATGTCTCTACTTGGGAGTCCAGCTCCAGACAGTCAAGACAAACCGTCCCCTCCAAGGCTTTAGACAACATAATAGTCTTAACATGAGTTAGATGCTCGGTCTAACCCCATAGACTACAGACCATAGTTTAGACCGCTAACTTTAGAACATTGTCTTCTCGCATACAAAAGTCCATTGCATGCAACGTTCTAACAGTTTTAACAAAAGCAGTCAGTGAGCCATATTTGCTTACATTTACTTTAACATGTAAATTAGACGAGGACAGATAGCAATGTAATGAATAACCTCTATGTATAATTTTATTATCCAGTTCAAAATGAATACATCAAAATGTCTCTAATGCTTAGGGCATTTCCTAACAATCTCCCACTTGCCCTAAGCCAGCAGATGTGCCATGTTACGCATCCCCATCGCCTCTACATGCCTCTCAAAGCTTCTAACCACCAAAGTCTTAGTAAAGGGATCAGCGATGTTGTCCTCGGACGCGATCTTACATACATCCACTTGTCCTGTCTCCACATGCCCTCTAATAATATGATATCTCTGATCGATGTGCTTGGTCCTCTTGTGGTGCCGAGATTCTCTTGTGTTGGCAATAGCCCCTGTATTATCACAGTAAAGTGTGATAGGTTTGTCAACACCCGGAATGACCTCAAGGTCTCTAAAGAACTTGCGGAGCCAAACCGCTTCTTTAGATGCCTCAGCCGCAGCCACATACTCAGCCTCCATAGTAGAGTCAGCTGTGCAGCCCTGCTTCACGCTCCTCCATGCAATGGCGCCTCTTCTAAGTAAAAACACTGATCCAGATGTCGATTTCCTCGAATCCTTACAAGTCTGGAAGTCTAAGTCCGTGTATCCTACGGGTGTTAGGTCCCCTCCAGAATACACCAGCATATAATCTCTCGTTCTCTTAAGATACTTGAGTATATGCTTTACAGCTTGCCAGTGCTTGGTTCCAGGATTTGCTTGATATCGACTCACTATACCTACTGCAAAACAAATGTCTGGGTGAGTGCAAAGCATAGCGTACATAAGGCTACCCACAGCGGATGCATAAGGGACCTTACTCATACGCTCTCTTTCTTTCGATGTCTTGGGACAGTCATCCAATGAAAGAGTTAGACCGGCAATAGAAGGTTGTGAGCCTTTCTTTGCCTCTAGCATTGCATATATGTCAATTATTTTATCTATGTATGAAGCTTGGGATAATGCTATCATTTTGTTCTTTCGATCTCTGAAGAGACGAATGCCTAGAACATAATTAGCTTCTCCCAAGTCCTTCATGTCAAACTGTTGGTGTAACCAAAGCTTGATCGATGATAAGTTCCCTACATCATTCCCAATGAGTAGTATATCATCGACATAGAGTATCAGAAAGACCACTTTTCCATCCTTAATACGTTTATAAACACAAGGTTCATCAATGTTCTGCTCAAAACCAAATGTTTTAATCGCTTGATCAAACCTCTGGTTCCATGAGCGGGATGCTTGCTTTAATCCATAAATAGATCTAAGCAACTTGCAAACTTTCCTTTCTTGGCCTTTCGCTACGAACCCTTCGGGCTGTATCATATAGATACACTCTTCAAGATGGCCATTCAAGAATGCCGTCTTGACATCCATTTACCAGATCTCGTAATCGAGAGCCGCACCAATGGACAGAAGAATACGGATAGACTTCAGCATAGCAACAGGTGAAAAGGTTTCCTCGTAATCGATTCCAGCCTTTTGCGTGTATCTCTTTGCAACCAGTCTAGTTTTGAAAGTTTCTACTCTCCCTTCCGCATCCTTCTTTCTTTTGTAGACCCATTTGCATCCAATGGGTTTTATCCCATCCGGTAAATCTACAAGTTCCCAAACAGAGTTGGATTTCATAGAATCCATCTCATTGTTCATAGCCTGTTTCCAAGATTTAGAATCAACATCATTTATAGCTTCATCATATGTGACCGGATCTTCCTCATGCTCATAAGCCTCGGCCTGGTATACCTCAGCATCATACATGAAGAAATTAAGTTTCTTCGAAACCCACCCACTACGACGAGGCACCCTAAATTGTTGATCGTCTGCAGGTCTTTCACTGGAACTCGGACTTGCGTCCAAGTCCGAAATCCGTGGAGCAGTTCTTTCACCCGATAACTCCTCTAGCACCACTTTGCTTCGAGGTTTAAAGTCATTCATGTGACTTTCCTCCAAAAATGTCGCATGGGTTGAGACAATGACTTTTTGTTCCTTCGGGTTATAGAACAGACCTCCTTTAGTTCCTTTTGGATACCCTACAAACATGCACAATTCTGATCTTGGTTCCAACTTTTTCGCATCCCCATCTAGTACATGTGCCGGGCAGCCCCATATTCTCATATGTCCAAGGGAGGGCTTCCTGCCACGCCACAATTCATACGGAGTTCTGGGAATTGATTTGCTCGGAACCTGGTTCAGAATATAGCATGCCGTTTGTAAAGCATATCCCCAAAATGATAATGGCAGCGTTGAATAACTCATCATGGACCGTACCATATCCAACAAGGTCCTATTTCTCCTTTTGGCTACACCATTCTGTTGTGGAGTACCAGGTGCAGTCAATTGGGATAAAATCCTGTTCTCTATAAGATGTCATAGAAATTCATCAAAGAGATATTCGCCACCTCGATCAGATCGAAGTGTCTTTATGGATTTATCCAATTGCTTTTCCACTTCCGCACGATACTCTTTGAACTTGTCAAAGGTTTCGCTCTTGCTGTGCATCAGATACACATATCCATACCTCGAGTAATCATCTATAAAAGAGACATAATACTCGAACCCTCCTCGTGCTGTGACGTTCATGGGGCCACATACGTCAGTGTGCACAATTTCTAAGAGCTCCTGAGCCCTTGTACCCTTAGCTCCAAAAGACCTCTTAGTCATTTTACCCTCTAGACAAGACTCACATTGGGGAAGTCGTACCTCCTCTAGAGATTCCAGAGGACCGTCTTTCACCAATCTTTGAATCCTATCCTGATTAATATGACCAAGTCTTAAATGCCAAAGATACGCCTTGTTAGAGTGAGAAACTTTCAACCTTTTAGGGTTATCAATTAATTCAGTGTCAAGCAGTGAGTACATATTTGGTTTGATCAAATATAGGTTTCCATCCATCCATCCAGAACAGATAAAAGACTTATTTCTACGAATATCAACTCTTTTACTAAAAGAAACTGAATAAGAATCCTTTATTAAACAAGCTACCGATATAAGGTTCCTCCTAAAATTAGGAACATAAAAACAGTCTTTCAATAAAATAAACCTAAATTGATCAAAATAAAGATAAATATCTCCCACTACTTCAGCCACCACAAAGCTACCATCTCCAGTCCGCAACGAGAGGCTCCTATCATGTAGACTTCTCGTTTCCACGAACCCCTGCATAGAAACACAAACATGATTAGTGGCGCCCGAATCAATGACCCAAGTGTCTTTTGATTCTTCAACCAAACACGCTTCCAAGTAATGAAGTTCCTTACCTTCCTTGCCCTTGGCGGCTAGGAATTCCCGGCAAGCCTTCTTGAAGTGACCTACCTTCCCACAATGGAAGCATTTCGACTTTTTAGGGTCATTTGGCTTCTTCTTCTTCTTCTTCTTCTTCCCGTCCGTGACAGGAGGATTAGAAGAATTAGAAGCCACTTGCTTCTTATTTGGCCTCTTCCTCTTCCGTGAGGGATTGGAAGATTCCGCCAAATTAGCCTCACCTTTAGGTCGGACCACATCCTCATCCCTGATCATCCGCTTATAAGCCTGTAGTTGCTTCATGAGCTCGGTTAGTCCTAACTCCTTTGTCGTCAGATTGTATGCGGCCTTAAACCCTACAAAATCTTTAGACAGAGTCTTGAACACCATCTCGATCTGGATGTTGTAGTCCAATTCAGCACCATTCTCGGCAGCCTCAGCGAAGAATCCCATTAGAGTGATCATATGGTCCTTCACCGGAGTACCCGCCTTTTGCTTGGAGTTCATAATGCTAGTGATAGCGGACTGTCGAGCCAATTTTTCTTGGCCTCCGAACATGTCCTCCAGATTTTCCATGATTTCCCCAGCAACTTGATAAGTCTCATGCTGCTTTTGTAAAGCACTCGTCATGCTAGCAAGGATGTAGCATCGAGCTATCTCATTGGATTCTCTCCAACGATTATAGGCAACTGGGACCTCCTCAAGTGGTGTGTCAGGTTTGGGCCCAGGTGGGCATGGTTCGTCCAGTACGAACTTATGTTTCTCGCAGCTGAGAACTATTAATAGATTTCTTTTCTAATCTTTATAATTGTCGTCATTCAACTTATTTTCAGTAAGTATTGAAATGAGGGGTGTCGGTGATATTTTGAACTGAAATAAAATTATACTAGACATCATTACAAAGCTCAAGCAAATATACAGATAATTTAGCAAATAAAACATACAAGTATGTTCCTACATGAAACTTGAAAAACATGTAGCATTGCAACGGTAATTCTCAGCACCTATTGCCCCAAGCCACCGAGGGGTGGTCATGAGAACAAATAGCCGGAACATGGACCCCGTCCAATTAATATATGTTGCCTTAAATCCTCCAAGGTTAAGACATATATTAATAACCGCTTATTTGGCCACTAGTTTAGTTAACAGAGCTTCTAGGGAAGGTTAATAACTAGACGAGTATTGAGTGTATAACCATTGTTTACGTAGCCCGATCCACGTCCTACCAAGTCACCGAGGGGTGGTCATGAATAGGATCGTACCCGAACACGTTTTCCACATAGGAGATCCAATCTAGTATACCAGCGGCGGTAAACACCTACCGAGGGGTGTGGTCAGGGCAGAACTGACGCGACGCGTTACCATGCTTTCACTTATGGATCAACAATGGAGGCCGTGGGTTTTGTTTGAAACCCTCTCCCACTCAATATTTTGAAAAACATGCAAGTTTTGACAAATTATGTATGATCAATATAGTATGAGCGGCACTCACCTATCCTATATGACATGTTATCAAATATGCATACAAAACATCCATCAATACATATTTATACATCCATGACATATCACAGAAAGAATAATTGACAGAATAACCAAGCTATGGTTCATCCTAGAACAAAGAAAATAAAGATTACAAAATTCCATCCAAAGCATTCTTTGGGTCTTGAATTCTGTTCCATCTTCTTGTATCCATCTTTATGTAGCCTCTCCATTTATTTCTTATCTCAAGAATTATTTAAAATTTAAATATCCAAAAATTTAAATTTCAAATTCAAATTCCAAATTCGAATTTCAAATTTAAATTTCAAATTTAAATTTTAAACAATTTTAAACATCATGTGTAATAATATGTAATTTCAAAAAATTTCAAAATTTTAATTACATATTTTTAAACATGATTTAAAATTAAATCTCAAATTTAAAAATCAAAATTTTATGATTTTTTTGGACCGTCGGATCGCCGTCCCTGTAGGCGGCAGCCGTGGGCAGCCACCAACCCCGGAGGGGCTGGCAGCCCACGGCCGCCCTTATGTGCAGCCCTGCGGGGCTGCAGGCCAAGCCTGCAGCGCCGGCTGCGCGCCCAGGCTGCGGCCAGCCTTGGGCAGGCCACGGCCACCCCTGGCTGCAGGCCAAGCCTGCGGCCGTGGGTGGTGTGGGCCTGCACAGGGGTTGCCGCAGCCCCATCCTACCCGAGGGCAGGGGCTGCAGCCCCACCAAGGCCCGTCGGCTTATTCCGAGGGGTCGTGTATCGATTTTCGTGCCATATTCCAATTTACCTATTAGGATCTCCAAAAATTAATTTGAATCTCAATTAAATTGAAATTTTCCACACAATCAAAATTTCAATCTTTAAATCAAATTTAACTTTTGGGAAAAAATAAATTACGGTCTTCAATCTTCAATCTCCTCTAAGAATGATTACATAAAAAATTCTAAACCGTTTCCGGTGTACAAAAAATTCTAACCATAAAAATTCTAAGAGGCAAAAAATTAAAATCCATTGGAAAATTACAGTATTAATAAACTGCTCTCATGGTTACATAAAAATTCTTAGATACAATTTTTTCTAAATTCTAAGGAACCATAACCGGTATAAACAAGCATGCTTATAATAATTCAAAAAAATTAAAATAACTACATACTTTATACATAATCCATGATAACAACATAAAGGAACCCTATAATGCCACTCTCTAAATATTAAATCCATACATAAATAAAAAGACTAAGTAATTGTCTAATTTATGTACATAGCATTGTCATGAGATGGCTCTGATACCAATTGAAGGAAAATAAATCGGTAAAAACGTATCAGAGTGGCGCAGCGAAACAATAAAAATTTTTAGATTGTTAAATATCTCATGATGCCATATACAATAAACCAACAACAATTAAAACTCATACCTCAAGGATGCCAATCTTGCAGGAGAAGAATGACCGGAGGCTTCAACCAACTAGCCTTCTCTACTATTCTCCAATTCCCGAATGGCTGAGTGTGTGGGCACTCTGAACCTCGATCGGTATGCTAGCACTGCTAGTCTTCTTCCGACCACCCAGATCTCTAAAGAACTTTATTGTCACGATGAGCTGTGCAACAATAAGCCTGCTCACCTGAGAGTCTGTGGTCTGAGAGAACTGGAGTGGTAGGACCTCTATTTATAGACCTGTATGAGGTGATTCTCTGAATTTGAATTGGATTAGGAAAAGATATTTTCCCTTATCCATATCCATAAAATCTGAATTT
Source organism: Antiaris toxicaria (assembly GCA_035233585.1). NCBI lineage: Eukaryota > Viridiplantae > Streptophyta > Magnoliopsida > Rosales > Moraceae > Antiaris > Antiaris toxicaria. The sequence goes on along the minus strand of CP141154.1, from coordinate 108,506,429 downwards.
TTCCAAGGGAGAATCTCCACAATAAAATTCGGTTTTCTTAGGATAAATCCAATCCAAATCTAAACAAGATTTTAACTAGAATTTTATCTCCCTTTTTCAACCCAAAAAATCTGAAAATTTCAAGGAGAATCTCTCTTAAAGATTTCGGTCATTATGGATAAGAGAGAATCAAAAATTCCACTAGGATTTTCAAGCTTGAATCTTATCTCAACCTTATCCAAAAATAACCGAATTTCCTAGGAGATTTTCTCCCTAATTTTGGCCACTTTTCAGGGAAGGAGAGAATCCAAATTCAACTAGGATTGAAACTTGAATTTTCCCTTGAATCTTATCCATAAAATCCGAAATTTCCTTGAGGATTATCCTCAAAAATTTCGTCCACTTTTGTTGGGATTTGGATTCAAAATTCAAGTAGGATTCTAACAAGATTATCCTCTCCAAATCCAACTCAAATTCGAATTTCAAACCTTGTGGATTTTCCACAACAAATTCGAATCCTACTTGGACTGTGATTCAAAATTTGAATTTCAAATTTCAAATTCGAATTTCAAATTTCAAATTTCAAATTCGAATTTCAAATTCAAATTTCAAATTCAAATTTCAAATTCAAAATTCAAAATTCAAATTTCAAATTTTAAATTTCAAATTTCAAATTCCACAAAACGGTTGTGTTTCAAATTCTTGTTCTCATGGATAATTTTCTACAACTCCAATCCAATCTCAAATAAAATCATGGCAACTTTATTTGGAGTTCGAATAATTGTGTACTCTATTATCCAAAACAAAATCTGAATTCAACCGAAGAGAATCTTGTCTACCATCCTAATCCTGTGTCATCACCATCCATGCATAATAAACTAGCCAATAGCATACACAAATCAATTTGCCAAACGTTAAGGAATTATGTGAAGCTAGTAGAGGGACTGATTGGACATATATAATCGGGCTCTCGTGATTCCATATGATCATCATTCTGTACCGAACAACTCAATCATATGATCACTAATTTTAGAGTCACATCACTATAAACCTGAAACTGAACTCCCAATTATATACCGTATTACGTAAGCCTGTGACGAGCTACTATTCAATGACCTTGTCATATATGCAAAACCCTCATATGATATCCATGATCAGCCTTAGGTCAAAGTCCGTTTAATCCTACTGATCAGGCTATCTTAAAGTTCCATTATACTACCGAATCAAGAAAATGATTATTCACCATATGTGAATAAGAAGTTATCTGCCCAGCAGACGACCCAAGGCCTTGTCCATTTTCACATTCAGTATAATGCCTTTAAGAGGATACCTTTAACTCCTCAGAGCTATGATTCCGATATCTGCAAACAAACCCTTCATCGTATACAAGTCATGCACCCAACGAACCGGTCTATAAGCTTACTACCTCTGAGACGCTTTAGCCATTGGAACATCAAAGTACACAAGTCATATACATGAAGAAGTTCATTTACTCAGGATTAAGGTTATTGCACAATGAACGTCAAAAGCAGATTGTTCCACTCATAGCGGACTACGTAGATCAATCACGCTTTAGTCCCGGTCTAATATGTCACCTCCAAGCAACATATCTATGTCTCTACTTGGGAGTCCAGCTCCAGACAGTCAAGACAAACCGTCCCCTCCAAGGCTTTAGACAACATAATAGTCTTAACATGAGTTAGATGCTCGGTCTAACCCCATAGACTACAGACCATAGTTTAGACTGCTAACTTTAGAATATTGTCTTCTCGCATACAAAAGTCCATTGCATGCAACGTTCTAACAGTTTTAACACAAGCAGTCAGTGAGTCATATTTACTTACATTTACTTTAACATGTAAATTAGACGAGGACAGATAGCAATGTAATGAATAACCTCTATGTATAATTTTATTATCCAGTTCAAAATGAATACATCAAAATGTCTCTAATACTTAGGGCATTTCCTAACAAATTCCTAATAAAAATTTATTTAATTTATAAAGAAAAATAAAATAATATAACAAGACAAATTAAACATGATGATAAAATAATAGAAAATAGTATAAAAAAGTTACTAATATCTATGCTGATAGAACCCCCAGAAACTCTTTCTTTTATTGATACAAAAATTACAACTTAAACTAAAAAGAAAAATTATAAATAACCTAGGTTCCAAATAGAGCTTTATACCAGAGGGCTAAGCCCCAAATCTGGTTTGTTTGCTCCTTAGTTTTCTTTTTCTCCTTGCTGCCTTCCTTTCTCTGCCTTTTATAAGTTATAAACTATCAGTGTTCCGCTAATCCATGTGGGAACGAAATCAGGGCCATTGAAATTCGACTTCGCATGCAGGGCCACCAAATTCGGCCAAAGAAAAGTGAAAATTAGGAAAAAAGATGGAAAGAAAAATGAAAAACAAAAAAAAAAAAAGAAATAGATAAAAATAAAATAAAAGTAAAAAATAAAAAAAAATTGTACATGAGTCTCGTTATCTTCTTACTGATCTGAAGTTAGAATCTGTTATAACTTTTTCATATAAACTCCGATTTAAGAGTTTTTTTTTTAAATAGTCATATCGATAAAATAATCAAAATAAGACCAGTCAACAGGATGGACTGCCGATATAAATAGTGACACTTGATAAGACCTACTTCTACCACATGAATTTTTATCACTATTTAACACTGCAGACAAACAAAATGTTAAAATTATATATTTTCAAAATAAAATGTTACAGGTAAACTCATTAAAAATATTTAGAGGACGTTTGGTAAAAATTTTACAGTTTAATTATATTCAAACACAATGCAATTTTACACCAAACATAAAATTTTGCATTCAAATACAATCATTTTCAACAGTACTACGAAAACAATTACTATTTAAAAGTTTTTTAAAATAATCACTTTAACTTTTTAATTTCACTATTTATCTCTATTTTTATCAATTACATCAACTTTTCAATTCTAAAATACTTTTCATCCAAACACACATTTTATTCAAATACAAAACAAATACTTTTCAACCAAATACAACATTCAAAAAATGAATTGTATTCAAATGTAATTAAAACACAATGTGTTTACCAAACGCTCCATTAATTTTAAGTTTATTTAATGTACTATTACTAAAATAAAACAAAATTAAATATGCCAAGATTTATCGTCAATCACCGCTATAAAATTCCAATAAGTATATAACCAAAAATAAGATAACCACATGATATTAATCTACTAGTAATACGTGGATTTTACTTTGGGGTGAAATTTTTGTTGAAATTATAATGTCAACTTTTGTAATATCTGTTTTATTTTTAATAAATTGAGTTAGGGGCATAATATTATGGGTTAAGATTCTGGGTACCAACATAGTTTGAATATCAGTTATTTTTTCTCTTCACATTAAAAAAAAAAAATCTCATCTTCATATATGAATACAAGTTGCACCTTATTATTATTAGTTAATGAGTACACAAATAAACAAGCAAAGCAGGGCAAAATAAATAAATTTGACGTGGTAGTCGATTAGACCACCGCATGCCCGGTGACTAGACCACTACACAGTGACCCAAGAGAAAGGATGAGTCCATTGTAGAAAATATATTTTGTCTTTTTAAGACTATTGCTATTGCATAACAGATGAGATGACTGAACCACCATATAATAACCCAAGAGAAAGGATGAATGCACTTTAGACTTTTGTCCTTTCAAAGATTAGGTATAGATAATTCTGCTAACTCTATGATTAAAATGTGTACTTTTTTCCAAATAAAATCTATGAAATATGGTTGTGGGGCATTTCCATGAATCTGGTTGTATTCATGCGATAATTATTTTCATAAATAACGAATAAATTATAGATTTTCATTCAAATCGTCTTATATTTATTCAAAATTGATTATGGTGTATCTTGATATATAAAAAATTATTCAAAATACCTTTTTTGTATATATTTATTTATAATTTTTATAAAAATTTGAATTTTATGAAAAGTTAATGAAAGAATTATGTTTATAAATAGTCCATATACTATAAATCTCCATTCAACATAATTCCTATTTTATTCAAAAAATTCAAAATGCTCTTTAATATATTGAAAATTGTTCAAAATGCTATTTTCATTTTAATTTGACATAATAGATATTTTGAAATAGGGGTGAACAAAAAACTCAATTATCCGACAAACACATCCAATCTACCCAATTTGATCTTAATTTGGTGAGTTGATTTGCTATATTTAGTTGATTAGGTAGGTAACAAAAATTTTCAACCCACTTAATCTTTATTATGTAGGTTAAAAAACCTCCAAAAACCCATCTAACTCACCTAATATTCACCTATATTTTTTTTCATTTTTGCTAAATGATATTCACCTTTAAGTGTTTTTTAAATTATTTAAATATATAAAATACATCACTTAATATTCAATATGGATGTGATTTTTGATAATTTTATAAAAAATACCGTTAATTACTTTAGCATTCTTATATTTTTAATGATTCTTATAATTTATATTTATTTTATATTCGATTATTAATGAGATTATATTAGAAATTTTTTTTGTAGAGTCTGTAATAATATTTATTTGAAAATTATCATCAGTTTAATTTTTTTATTCCCTCTTAAATTTTATTTGTTGTTAAATTTTTAGTATCATTTATTATTATTTTTTAATAAAACACATAACTTGTCGAACCCCATCTAACCCACCCGATCTTAATTGGTTGTGTTGATTTTTTTTACATTTGTTTAATTGGATAGGTAAAAAATATTTTTAACTCACCTAATAAAGATTAGATGAATTAAAAAATTACAAAAACTTACCCATCCTATTTAATATTCAATCCTATTTGAAAATAGTTTAAAATAGCAAATTATTCTTTTTTTTTTCAACCAAAAAAAAGAATCTTTTTCTGGACCCATCCTATTTAACGGTGTAGGCGGGTTCAGCATCTTATACAGAAACTTCGATGGTCCCCATCATATCAAGCTGGGTCCCCAAAATCTCTAATCGCAAAACGAGGCTGGGTTTCTGACAGACAAACGGCATCTAGATCATGACCGTACAGGCAAGTCGGTTGAATATGTTTCGTAGAATTGTTTTCCAACTATTTCCCACCATAACATCGGTGGTGTGCGTCACATTTTTCCCTTGACGGCGTTTTTCTGCTCTGAGGGTGCTAATATTCCGGTGCTTTTGGATCTACATAGCCGCTTTTTCTATGATGTTGACCGGCCCCTCAGTGTGGCCGGTGATCTGTTCGTTTTATTGTTTGACTTTTCTCGCTCGCGGACTCCGAATTTGGCATTTGGTCAGCCGGTCAATCTTTAGCCTTTTTGAAAGTAAAAGGTTGGCCGATGAAATTTGATCACCGTATTTTCCGTACAGTTCTTGGCAGCTTATTTTAAAAATTGTGTTCGACGAAAATTAAAGGGAAAAATATATATATTTTTGGTAGATAACGAGAAAAAAATATGTTGTTGAATAGCCAATACTATATTTTATACTGAAATTGTATTTTTCAGGAAATTTTTTTAAAAAAATCTATTTGTCATGATGTCAAGTCAACAAAAGAACTCCTAGCCATGAAAAAGTCAACTTGAAAATTAGAGGAAGAATTCACGAGTTCAATAAGATCGGTCAGTTTTTTCCCCACAAGGGAATTTGCTGGTGTTTGTGTTTCGTATTCATTTCGATTTTCTTCTTTTATTATTTCTTTTCTTTTCTTTTTGTCTTATTTTTGGGCACTGCCAGTTGGATGTTTATGTAGCGTACGTAAGTACTACACAAGACTTGCTTAATCAAATTTTCTTTAAAAAAAAAAAAATTCCCCGACAAAACAAAAAAGAATTGAAAGAGAAAAAGAAATTGCAACCACTGCATTAATTTTTTGCTTTTTTTTTTTGTTTAATGTGAAAAATGCATCGTTTGTCTTAGTATAAAGGGTTTATGATTGAGCAAATTATCTAATATGAATAAATAACGAGCAGATCAATCCAATTCAATTTGATTTAGGATTCGTTTGGTGAACGCATTGCATTTGCATTGCGTTTGAATGTAATGTATTGAATGCAATTTGTATTTGGAGGAAAAACATTAGCATTGCATTTGAATGCAATGTGTATTTGGGGGAAAAGTATTTGAATTGTATTTTAATAATAAATATGTGATGTGATGGGTAAAAGTAGAGAGAAAAAAAAGAGGGAGAGAGAATATGTGATGTAATTAATAAAAGTAATAGAAAAAGTGAAATAATAAATAGTGATTGTGTTAGATTTAAAATGTGATGTGATTGGTATTTGAATGAAATGTTTTTGTATTTGGGGGAAAATTGAATGCAATGCCAAAAAAATTTGTGTCCCAAACGCCATGTTAATAATAATTATCAGATTGGTTAAAAATATGTTATATGATAAAGAAATGAGCTAATAGGAACCGTATTTTTTGGTAATCGTCATCAACCATGTTTTTCAAATGCTTAACGTGATTGGTCAATAAATAAGTAGTTAAGACACTTAATGTCTATATAAAAAAAATAAAACAAATAAAAATACATGGTTTCTTACGATAGCCTTTGATTCTTGACAATTAGGTTTCCCAGTTTTACCGACTGGTATTTGCTGTCTCTTATTGAAGATCAACATTCTGGCTTTGAAATTTTTTCTTGACATTACAAATTAAACAATACTTATTTGACTTTGAAACTATATTATTTTTGCTTTCTTTCTACCCTTTTTTATTTTATTTTATTTTTTGCCCTAATTATTTACACAAATTCCGCAAACTTTAATTCACTGCCGTACTCTCGTCATCGACCATGTTTCTCAATCTTGTATGAAAGTGTAAAGGAGACCTTGGAATTTCCTAGCGATGGTCAACGCCTCAATTCCAACTTGATTGATGAACCTTTGTAGAAGAGCAATCCCCAACAACCCTCCCTCACTGTACAAGTGTGGCCATTTTCTTCACTTATTTACCGATTTATTTAGATTGTGATTTTTAGATTTTTTTATTTATTTTTACAAAGCACGAACTTAGTAAAAATTTGATATTAAGCCTGACATAGCAACACTGCTTCTGCTTGCAACTTTTTTTTAAAATATTTTTATTACCCTCATTTTCAATCCTTAATAACTTTCTCTTTTGTGATATTTTGAAAATTCTATATTTGTCTGTCATGTTGAAGTCCTATAATACATGATTCTTGTTCGACACAATGTTGCAAGTTTATGCTGTCTATTGATTATGTATTAACATAATTTATTATTGTCACTGTGTGAAATTGAATTTCGGACGTTAAATCTTGTAATAAAATATAGTAAACATAAACAGTAGTGTAGACCTTGGTAGACACAGAGTCACAGACTCATTAGCCAAGACGTCGCTCTAGAAAGAGCTTGAAATGTTCTTTTTAATAAAATTTAACTCCTGTTTACATGAAGCGTCTATTTTCAAAATAATTTTTTTGTTTTTATAATGAAAATTTTTTTTATACAAACGTAAAAAATTATCTGAATAAAAAAAATTTTTATTTAAAAAAATTGTTTGATAAAAATTTTTTATATCTTAAAAAAAAGTTGTTTAGGAAAAAAAAAAAGTACATACCTTAGCTGTTTTTGACTTTTGCTTTTGTATTAACGTTTTCTTTAGCATTTGGTTGCTTCCCTTCCCTGTTGGTTGATTTGCTTGGTACTATTATGTTATTACATGCACTGTGTTCTCAAAGTAAACATGCATTGTTCTTGATGTGTGCAAAAATTCGGAAAAATCCTCCAGAAAATTGAAGGTGCTCCTTCAACATATTACCCTTTATTCATCTCTGTACCCTTTATATGGGTATCTTTTAAGCTGAAAACAGCTTTCCTTGTGTTCCTCACATTTCATTTCAATTGATTTTTTTTTTTTTTTAATTTCTTTTGCCGACCATATCAAGCACGGTTTCAAACCAACAAAAAAAGGACCAATCAAACCTGCAAATTGCAGACATACTTCCAATTCAAGCATAGGCTTGCCATGATTTAGCTAGAATCACTTGTAACCAAAAAGGACAAAAAATAAAATAAGCCTTGAAAATCACCCAAACAAGTGCAAATACATAAATGAGTAGAACATAATCAACATACATTTTCAATGGTTAAAACAGTCATAGCAAGTTTGAACTTGGATGTCATACGTTATATGGAAAACTAGTAGTATCAATACGACTCTCACTGAAATTCGATTCACAATCTAGTGGAAAACAAATTAATTCTGACCACGATAACGAAATGAAAAATGTATTAAAACAAATCAGAATGTTGGTGGGCTACGATATGGAAGGTCTAGATAATAAGGACTACTTCGAGAGCACTGTTTAGTGAGTTTGGTTACAAGCCAATTGTACTATTTCGATTGAGACATGTTCACAAAATACTCACGCTAGTAAAGATTTGCACTAAATCTGTCTAAAACCTCACAATATGTATCGTCGTCCACACCCAGGAGCTCTATAATATCCTGGCAACGTTGCCTGAGAGTAGGGAAATTCGTTGACCCTTCTCCTGAATCATTGGTTGGACCACTAGAGAAGATAGTAGCAATCATCTTCATAGCAATCAAACACCTCTTTTGGTCACTTAAGGCTTGTTTTTTTCTTTTTCTTCTTGATGACCTTCGATTTATTAGCAAATGACTTGGTTGTGAGTTGTAGTCGTTCCATATAGCACAAAAAATGGTGTTGTCATTGTTATTGCCACCACAAAACCCTCATCTCCCTTGTCTTCCTTATTTGAGACATCAACTGATGGTTCGACTGCATGATTTGAACTGTAATAGCCGATTCCAGCAACTGTAGCTTTTCCAAGCACCACGTCTAATATCTCTTCAACTAAAATGCCACCATAATGCAATGAGTACGCCTTGGGGATTTTTTGTAATTAAATTATATAAAATAGTTTCAAATTAAGCTAGAAGGTATAATTATAAAATAAAAATAAAAAAAAGAACCGAGGCTTCAAAGTACTATTATAACATACTCCTTTCAGTACTCTATCAAGTAAGTAACTATTTTGAGTGTTAGGATCCAGTCTAAACCAGTATTGCTCTTTAATTTTTGAAAGATATTATATAGGCCCTTTAAACGATCCCTTTTTCCACTAACCCGTACTGCCATAAAGTCCTTGCTGGTCACACATTTTGAATGTGCCGCCCAATTCTCCCAATTACTTGGGTCGGGCCTTCTTCATCCATGCTCTAATGTGTAGTTATAGAGTAAGTAAATCAACTTAAGGGTTATATCATTGTCCCACAACTTGTCATCCAATGTCTATTTGGAGATTAAAAAATGGCCACAGTGATTATTTCAGAAATCGTTAAACTATGACAAACGTGTACGTAGAATGCTTAAGTGCATTATTATACAACAGTGGCTTAGAAAATGTATTTTAATACATTCGTTTGGAGTCCATATCAAGCAAATGACACATACAGCTACCAAGGCTTACAACGCTAGTGTGAACGGGAACTAGTTTTCACATTACAGGTATATGTAAATCGACAACTTATATAAGCCAAGGCTTGTAGGAAACAAGAACAAATGTTCATTATCGAATCATCATAGCCGAAGGACAGGGAAAGGGAAAGCCCCAAACTAGATAGACGTCAGTATTCATATCGTCATCGACATAAAAGAATCCCCACAAACTGAAAAGCAAATGAAGAAACAGTGCAAACAACACTCAGATTACAAATTAGATTGTAACACAACCTTGAAAAAATCATCAACGTGGAACACACATTTGATCAAATTAATGAATTGAGATTTTCTAGTTGATAAAACAACTTCTTGTCCACTAAATGCAACAATTATATCGAGAAAAACGGACCCCCAAAGAGTCATTACGAAGTGCAATAACTGGGCAAACAAGGTTTATAGTATTTTAACAACACTAAACCAAAGTGAATGGTAAAAAATGTACAGAGTAAGAAATAACATAGATTAAAAAGCCAAAATTTGGGATCCGAAAACTGAATAACAAAAAACTAACACAATTTTGATAATGTTTTCATTTTCAAAAAACCAAAAAAAAAAGTCATAAATAATATTTTTGGAATGATTTTGAAAATTTTAAATAAACAAACACAATTTAAAAAATGTTTTCATTTTATATGCTTCTAGAAATGAAAAATATTTTTGAAAACAACAGCAAACGCTCTCTTTAACCTCACTTTCCATTTAACCAAGTCATCTAATTCACCAAATTTTAAAACCCTATAATATTCCAAAAATATATTAATTTTGACTAAGTCATAATCAGTGTATGTCAAGATTAATTTATCCTAGTATCAACATGAGTACAGCTTTAATCTTTTGATGAGCTCACGTAATAGTGCTCCAGATTTGACCGGTTAATCGTGTTTAGTTGTCAATTAACACTGATGTGGCATAATTAGGTAAAATATAGCTCACAATTGGACCTCTGGTACTTGAACAAGTCGTTACGCACTTGACATGATTTTCTTTTTGCAACTTTGTTACTTTTAACAAATCCCTAATTAAGATTAATTTAATTTAACAAGTAATTGACTAATGTATAGCTTTAATTAGTCACGTTGAATTAACATTTGGGCTGCTATTGACCGGTTTATCATGAGAATAGTGTTGCAACTTGTGATCCACGGAATTCCATGACCAGAGAACTTTTCAAGTCTGTGGGAGGGGTCGTATTGGCAGTAGTCCTGGTGTGCATCGTATTTTTATTTTATGAGGCAACTTGAGACGAGAGAAGCAGCAGAGGAAGGCTCGTGTGTTGGGCAGCTTTTGGGCTGCCAAAAGCTGCCCAACACACGAAAATTCCGTGACCGGAGAACTTTTCAAGTCCGTGGGAGGGGTTGTATCGTAGTCGTCCTAGTGTGCATCATATTTTATTAGGCAACTTGAGATGAGAGAAGCAGCAGATTGAAATCTCCTGTGTCGCTGCCAAACTGGCGGCGCGTGTGATTTTTGTGCTATCTATTCAGCTTTAACAGATACCCACTATTTTTTTTCTCTTATTATTATTATTATTATTATTATTATTATTATTATTCCACTTACAAAAAATAAAAAATAAAAAATAAAAAAGCTTGCTGATCCAATAGAATATCCAAATTCCGTGCCATGCCCTTCACTATACTTGTAAAGGCAACTACGTCCAATCACATAAAAGGGCCACAGCTTACCATATCAAGTACAAGTGTTCTCAATGAGACAACCATGCATCAAAAAAGGTATATTGTTAATCACGAGCACCGGAGTTTATTTTCTTTCGAGGTTCTTTGCTAATATATCAAAAAATAATATATATTTTTTTTAATTAAAAACTTTATTTGATGTGATTTAATAATTTAGAATCATGTCCATATATTTACATAATATAAAAACATACATTGACCTAAAAAAAAAAAAAACTCAAATGCATGAAGAAAATTCTATTTGGTAAAAATGATGTGAGCGTAGTGCACTGAAAGCGTAGATAGCGATACGATTCTTGCTGTGCTGGGAGAATAGACAGACAAGTTGAGAAGTAGTTGCCATTATTGATGCGGTCCCGAGTGAAATCTGAGGAGCTGCAAAGCCCACGCTGTGCCTTTAGATTTTCGCGATTTTTCTTTCTTTGTATATATTTTAAAAGATGTAAACTTGAAATACTGTTTATTGAAATGATACAACTGACAGGTTCTCTCGTGATCTAAACACTTGCAGTTTCTCTTCTTTCTTAATGCGTGCATGTACGGTATGACAGTCTCCAAGCCGCATTTAAGATCATGAAAATGTAGGACCTACTCCAAAAATAGCAATATCATATCTTAAAAAATAATTACAAAAAATGTATATTTATTTTTTTTTTTCACATAGGATAATAAATCTACCAAGAGACAGTTTGTTAGCTAGTGATCTCTTCGTCTGTATGCTTATTTGCGGCAAAACTCCACTACTAGGCTCAATTATCATCGCGCCATTACCAACATATGCTATTATCGTACTAATTATATCCCCAAAAATCTTTGCCGTTTTCTTTTTTCTTTTTTAAGGCTGATGATACTTTTTTCAGTCTATTTCGTTTTAAGTAGGTTTGTGTCTTTTCTCTGTCACATTCACGAATTTTACATTCGTATATGATCAGCATGAATTACTTGTACGTTATTTGTTTAAATTTGTTTTCAATAAATTTTAAGTTTTTGCAGAGAAATATGTTAGCAGTCAAATCTCATAGGCTCCATATTTTTTACGGGATCCTATAATATACCCATTCTATTAATTTAAAATAAACCTCTCAAGTTCTAAACTTAAAATTTAAAGACGTGTTTGATTATCTCCTCGTATTCATATTATATTTAAATATAATGTAATTTTTATTTAAATATAAAAGTATTATATTTAAATATCATTCATATTATAATTTAAATTTAATATAATCACTATTTATTATTTCATTTTTTACTTTTATGAATCACATTATAAACTCTATTTTTTTCTCTATTTTTATCAATCACATTACATATAATATAATTCAAATACTTTTTATTTAAATAAACATTGCATTTAAATGGAATGTAACTACTTTTCATCTAAACCCATATTGTATTCAAATGCAATGTAAACGTAATATATTATCCAAACGTTCCCTTGAGTCTTCTAACCTCATGTTTCATGTTGATATATATCGATATCTGTTGATCACATTAAGATATGGATTAATACCTAGTGACATATATATGATAACAAAATGGAGACAAAATATTTTAATCTTGTTGTATATCAAGTTTAGTGTGCACTTAATTAATTAGGATGCAAAGGAACAAACAGAACCCTTTTTGAAAAACGAAGAGACATAACGTAGCAGTTTACATGAACATCCTACCTTTTTTGGAATAAATTTATAGATTATATGTGTTTTTTTTTTTAAGAACATTTTTTTTCAAACGAATATACCATTTCTTGAACATTCCACGTATTTTATTGTTATAGGTGTCTAATTATCAAACACGAACGTACCAAGGGCTCAAATTAAATGTATAGATAAAAGGTGAGACACTATTTTCTAATAAGTTGTAGACATGGATATAATACACTCTGAATTTCAAAAATGAAAAGAAGAAGAAGAAGAAGAAGAAGAAGAAGTTTGACTTCTAGATTTTAGCTACAGAATGGTGACGATATATGCTATGTGCAGCATAAAATTAGAATGGGAGTAGAAACACATTTCATTTTTTGGCTGAATATCTGATTTATGAATGGAATATATTTGAAAACTATGAAAAGAAAAAAGAAAAAGAGAGAGAGAAGAAAGATTTTTGGAATATTCTATGAATTCTCATTAATGAAAATCACCTGTACAAGACTTTAAATACTACTCTAATTACAAAGCTTTGACCAATGCTTAAAAGCCAACTATACATACTTATAACTAACTAGATCTATTAGCTAACTAATCTAGAGACTAACTAACATATTATTCTAACTAACTAACAGATTCTGAGTAATCTTTCTCTAACAGCCCCCCTCAAACTATGTTTGAACAAAGAACTCTGAGTTTGGATTTGAGTAGAGAGAACATTGAGCTTCAAATGGGCTTGGTCATCTGCTGCTTGGTCTTAAGAAGGCACATGCTTCACCATAATCTTCTTCTGAAGTACTTTGTCTCTAACAAAGTATAGATCAAGTTCAACACGCTTGGTACGAGCATGGAGAATTGGATTTGCAGCCAATTGAACAGTACTTAATTGTCACACCAAACAATTGGTGTTCTTGAAGCTTGAACCTGCAGCTCCTTGAGAAGAGAAGTCACCCAAATTATTTCTGCTACAACATTAGCCAAACTTCTATACTTTACTTCAATTGAGGACCTTCTATACTTTACTTCAATTGAGGACCTGGAAATGGCTTGTTGTTTCTTTGAATACCAAGGAATCAGGCTTGGGCCTAAAAACACACGGTAACCTGATGTATGTAAGATCGGCAATATTGTATGGATTTGAAAATTTTGACTTCGGGACGAGTGTTCATACTTGAAGAAGGCATCATTATGTGGAGAAACATGAAATAAGAGTTCTTAGCTAACTCTACGATGGAGATTAAATATGTGGCTATGGCCTAAGCATCCAAGAAGTGGTTTGGTTCTGCAAGTTTTTTAGAGACTTCAAGGCTGTTCAGGATGTGGACAAGGCTATAATACTTTATTGTGATAATAACATAGTTGTTGCCAATACTAGGGAACGAGACACTACAAGAGGATCAAGCACATTGATCGGAAGTATCATATAATTAGAGAATACATGGAGGATGGAGTAGTAAATATATGTAAGATCACATTTAAGGACAATATTATCGATCCTTTTACTAAGATTGTGGTGGCTGAAAGCTTTGAAAGTTATGTAAAGGCGATGAGAATACATAACATGGTGCATTTACTAGTTTAGAACAAGTAGAATATTATTATGAGTGCCATAAGAAGGAAAGACATTTTTATGTATTTCATTTATTTTTAAACTGATTAATAATATATTAGAGGTTATTTATTACATTGCTATATGTCCTTATCTTATTTACATATTAAAGTAAATGTAAGCAAATATAGCTCATTAATTACTTGTTATTATACTGTTAGAATGTTGCATATAATTACCTATTGTATGCGAGAAGACACCATTTTAAAGTAAATAGTTTAAATTTATAATCCGTAATGTGTGGTGTTAGAGTGAGTATCTAACTCATTTTAAGACTACTATGTTATCTAAAGCCAACTGAGAAGATGATTGGTTTTGACAGTCTAGAGTAAGTTGACTTTTAAGTAGAGACATATATGTATTACTTGGTGATGACATATTGGACTGGGACCAATGTATAATTAATCTATATAGTCTGTTTAAGTGGATTAATTTACTTTTAACGTTCATCACGTAATAACCTTAATCTTGAGTAAGTAAATAGCTTCACGTGTATAACTTGTGTACTTTGATATTCTAAAGGATAAGGTGTTCTCGAAGTAATAAGATACTAGACCGGTTCGTTAGGTACATGACTTATATACAATGAAGGGTTTTTATAAATATATATATAATTATAGTTCTAATAAGGAGTAAAAGTTATTCTCTTAACAACATTATACTAGATGTAAAATAGGACAATGTCTTGGGTTATTTGCTTGGCAAATCATTTATTATTCACATATGATAAATAAACATTTTCTTAATCGGGTGTACAATAGATTTTTAAGATAACATAATCAAAAGGTTGAATGGATTTCGACCTTAAGTTGATCATGGATATCATATGATGGTGTTGTATATATGACAATATCATTGGATAACAGCTGTTCACTAGCTTACGTAATATGATATATAATTGGGAGTGCAGTTTTAGTTTTATAGTGGTGTAATTATGAAACTAATAATTATGTAATTGATATATTCGGTATAGAACAATAAGCATATGGAATATTGGTGCCTACATTACATATGTCTAATCGGTCCTTTTACTAGCTCCACATAATTTCTTAATAAATGATAATTGATTTGGGTATTCTTTATAGCTTATTCTTGGACATAATGAAAAGAAAAAAATCTGGATCACCTCTAACCAGGTGTAAGTGTTTTTTTCAAGCTAAGGGTAGAATAGAAATTTTGTTTTATTCAATAAATAGAATAAATATTTAATTTGTATAAATATTTAGAAGATAAGATTTGAAATTTAAATTAATTATATTTATCTTTTGAATTAATATAAAATTGATTTGAATTTTGAAAAATATGAATAAATTTATTATTTATTTGAATAACTAATTTGAATATCTAGAAAATCTTATTTATATAAATATTTTAAATTAAATATGATGATTACTTTATTAGAATTTAAATTGAACAAAATCTTGTTCAGATGAGCTTAAAAGTTGGCGCATTCTAGAAGATAAGGAAAGAAAGATTTTCTCTTTATTTGATTTTATTTTAGATAATTATTACATAATTGTTTAACTTAAATAAAGTTATCAGGATTTTATTTTGAATTTAAATTGGATTTATGGAATATTATCCATGCAAATAAAATTATAAGATTTGTGAAGATTGAATTGGAATCAAGATTTTGAATTCCCTTTCTTGTGGGTGACGGATTTTTTGAAAGAAAATGCTAATCTTGAAGGAATGATAGAGAAAAATCTTTTTAAATGTCCAATTCAAATTTGGAAACCACCCAATGCATTCACTATAAATAGGACCCTTAGGCTTATATTTTTTTTTAGACCATAGACTCTCAGGTGAACTAATTTATTATTATAACTCATAACTCTCACTCATAATAATAAATTTCTAAAGATTTGGTTGGTTGGTAGGAGACAAGCTGGTGAATATTGATTGTGAAACCGAGTGCCTATACACTTCATTGTCCAGGAATTGGAGAATAATAAAGAATGTGAGTTGATTGAAGCTTTCTTAATCTTATCCTCTGACTTTTTTGATTTTTTTTCAAAAGGTATATAGATTGTTGTGGATTTATTGTATAGGGCAATAGGAGTTGGTACAATCTTTAGAAAATTTTTAAAATTTTGTTGTGCATATTTTTAGATTTTCCTATATTTATCAGAATGACCATTACAAAAATTAAGTATGCATTTTGTGCCCTAGTTTGAATTGAATTTTTTTGGGTTTCAGTTGAATTGAATTGAAAATACATTTGATAAGCCGTTTAAATATTGGAGTTAAAAAGTATAAAAACTTAAAATGTATTTGAAAAAAAATCAATATGAAACTTATTTCATTTGTCTTGAAATTTTATATAATTTTAAATAATCATCCTATTTTTGGACTTTTATATACAAAGTTATGAAGTTTTAAAATTTAAATTACAAAATTATAATAATAATTGTAAATAATGAAACTAAGGCTCCGTTTGGTAAATTTATTACGTTTACATTGTATTTGAATGTAATGCATTAAATACAATTTGTATTTGGAGGAAAACTATTTGCATTATATTTGAATGCAATGCGTGTTTGGGTAAAATGTATTTGAAATGTATTTTAATAATGAATTTGTGATATGATGGGTAAAAGTAAAAAGAAAAAAGGGAGAGAGAAAGAGAATATATTATGTGATTAGTAAAAGTAATATAAAAAGTGAAATAATGAATAGTGATTATATTAGATTTAAAATATAATGTGATTGGTATTTGAATGGAATGCTTTTATATTTGAGTGAAAATTGTATTGCATTGGAATGTAATGTTATTACTAAACAAGTGGTAAGGTTAATTTAAGAAAAAGGCAAAAATAAATTTATAAAAATTACATGTACACGACACACCAAACACATGCTAAGTAACTACCAAATATGATAGTTCAATGCTTATGCTTAGATCATCTTAAATATAAATACAAATATCAGTATTATATTTATTAAAAAAATAAAAATATTACTTTACATTTGCCATGTTATTTTATTTTATATTGCAATACATAATATTATATTAAATATTATACCTATCTTTTCTTATCACTTTTTTGAAACTGAAAAAAATAAACTTTTATTATTACAATAATTTCAAAATAACATAATATTATAATGATTATTTAGAAAAATAATAACAAATGTCTAAATTTGGTATTGTACCATCAAATAAAACCATTACCAAATTTAATAATAAAAATAATAATTGTATTAGAAAAAGGTTTCTTATTTGACTTTAACACATGAATTTGATGTTATATTAAAAATACTCCAAGTTTATATTACAAGACCAATTTGAAGGAACCAAGGTAATTCTCTGTCTATTTCAATTAACTAAATTGACAATCACACCAGTAATTAACATAACCCCAACATCCATTTTTATCTTCGGGTAATTTACCAGTCTGGATTAATAGAGTAAAAATCCATACACAAGGATCACATGGAAGCCTTTTCAATGAATCCGGACATATTTGCCATTTTAATGGTAGACAAGGGAGGTATATGTCCTTTTAAATAAAGAAGCGGCACTTTCTTTTTCAATATTTTTCTTTCTTTCTTTTTTTTTTTAATTACTATTTATGATTATGGAAAAACAAAAACAAAAACAAAAAAACAAAAAGAAAACCCACTTTCTCTTTGGCTTCCCTTTGCCGCGTTCTCTCTTTATTCAGAAGCCTGAAACTCGGTTTGACTCGGCAACCACTTTGATTTGAATTCTCCTTAATGAAAAATGTTTTCCAAAATCACTAAAAAAAAAAAAAAAATGTAAAACCCCGAGTGATTCGCAGGCCAGAATTTTTATTTAAAAAAACGTGTGGACGGTGAGAGGCGCATTAGACCTTTCACTCCCCCTCTTTTTCTTGCTCATGTCATGAATATATATATATATGTATATGTATATTCCCTATATAATAAACTTAGTTCCGCAGCTTGATCAAATTCTCCACTTCTCTGATCGTTCTGTCTCCCTCCAAGATCCCATTTTCTCCTCTCTTCACAAAAGAAAACTCACAACAACACTTAATAAAACTCCATCAACCTCTTCAACTAGAGAGAGAACTAGAGAAAAGAGAGAGAGAGAGAGAGAGAGAGAGAGAGAGAGTCATACAAGACCATTCACAAACAACAATATGGCACTAACTAAAGAAATCATGGGTAGCCCCATTATCATGGAAAGGACATGCCTTGCTTCCTCCTCAAAAGTGTATGTAAACGGCCAGTATGGTTTTGGACGGGTTTTGGCACCTAATTTGCATTTGATGAGGAAGACAAGGCAGAAAGGTGGCGGTCCCGTGGCGGCTATCAGCGAGGATTTGGTACGCAAGACCGTCCCTACACACCATATTCAGGAGAAGCCCGTCAAGTTCAAGGTCAGAGCTGTGGTCACCGTGAGGAACAAGAACAAGGAGGACTTGCAAGAGACTCTGGTGAAGCACCTCGATGCCTTCACCGAGAAGATGGGCAGGAATGTCGTTTTAGAACTCATCAGCACCGAATTAGACCCTAGTAATCATCATCTTCTTCTTCTTCTTATTCTTGCTCTTTTTGGTTGTCGGTTTTTTGGGTCTTTTCAGAATGTAATGTAATGTTTGTTTGCTAAACTTCGTTCTCTTGTGCATTGATATTGAAGAAACCAAGGGTCCGAAGAAAAGCAAGGAAGCCGTGCTTAAGGATTGGGCGAAGAAATCTAATGTGAAAGCGGAGCGAGTGAATTATACAGCTGAGTTTTTGGTCGACTCGAATTTCGGTGATCCCGGGGCGATCACGGTGACAAACAAGCATCAGAAGGAGTTCTTTCTCGAGGCGATTACTATTGAAGGATTTGCGTGTGGTCCTGTGCATTTCCCCTGCAACTCCTGGGTTCAATCCTCCAAAGATCATCCCGGGAAGAGGATTTTCTTCTCTAATAAGGTAGATTTCAGATTTTTTTTGTTCTTCCTTTGTTTGTGATTACTCTCTTTGTTATGTTTTTATGTCGTTTTCGATACCTGACGACTGGGAATGGAGATTGATGCAAGCTGGATTTTGTCTTTGTTCTTGTTTGATCACACGTATTAGTTTTTATTAGTCAAACCACAATAATTTAGGATTCAAAAAAAAAAAAGCAAAAATAAAAAAGATGAATAATTCAAGAGTTTTTTCAAAGCTGACATGATTGAAAAAAAAAAAAAAAAAATCTATTTTACGGTTCAAGATAGGGGAAAAAAATGTCTATTAATGGAGGGTAGTTGAAGCCACCGGCACCTATATGGTCAGCATGTGTAAAATTTTCCATAGGTCATTGTTTCATTTGCGTTGTAAAAATTAAAGAAAGATGAAAAGTCAAATCAAAAGAGAGATTTGGCATCTTTTATTAAAGGCTCTTTAGTAATTGTCGAGCATAATAATCAAAAGGCAGATTTTCTTTTTCTTTTTAAGTATTTCAGTGTCTTTGTTTAGGCCCATCAATTGGAATTTAGATCGAACATACCGCCAATAAGAGTCAAATACCATTTTATTTATGTTAATTTTATTTCGAGTATTTTTAATTAATTATTGTTTGTGAAACGTTTGATCTTGTGCAGCCATATTTACCTAACAAGACTCCCGCTGGGTTAAGAGCTTTAAGAGAAAAGGAGTTAAAAAACCTACGAGGAGATGGCAAAGGAATGAGAAAATTATCGGATAGGATTTATGACTTTGATGTGTACAATGATTTGGGAAACCCGGACAAAGGAACTGAGCTTGCTCGTCCAATACTTGGAGGCTCACAAATCCCATATCCCCGACGGTGTCGTACCGGTCGTCTCCCAACTGATACCAGTAAGCATATTTTACCCTTGTTTGATGTTTAGGTTCAAACTAAAATATTTTAATTCATCTTTTGTAAAAATTTAACTAGTTCTTGAAAAATCAAACAACTACATAAACCTGCATATTTCAATTTAAACCGGTCAACCAAACAGAAGCTTATTCGATTCGCTATCTTCAGAGGATGAGTTCACGTTTTGATACTCCAGAGTCCTTTTTTTAGTTACTTGTCTTGTTAATTAACCATGCAGACATTAAAACTTGTTGCGAAGGCAACAAAACCGAGCCTATCATTTAAGTAGAACTGTTTTTCACCGTACAAAAAAAAATATGAGCAATAATACCCAAAAAAGAAAAAAAAAAAAGTGAATGACCTGGAAACAATTTTGGCCATGCAGATATGCATTGTGAAAGCAGAGTTGAAAAGCCATTGCCAATGTACGTGCCAAGAGACGAACAATTTGAGGAATCGAAACAAGACACATTCGTATTCGGGAGACTTAAAGCCATTCTTCACAACTTAATCCCCTCGTTGAAGGCAAGCATTTCTGGTGAGAATCATGAGTTCAGTGGTTTCTCGGACATTGACAACCTTTACAGTGAAGGTGTTCTCCTCAAATTGGGTTTGCAAGACGAACTCTTGAAGAAGATCCCATTGCCCAATGTCATCAACAGAATTCAAGAGAATCGCGGCATTCTCAAATACGACACCCCCAAGATTGTTTCCAGTGAGTAGAAATTAAAATCCCATATGTTAATGTTAATGCACTCTTAAAGTTACAACATTCTTATGATTGCCTTTGAATTTGCAGAGGACAAATTCGCCTGGCTAAGGGACGACGAATTTGCTCGTCAAGCAATCGCGGGGGTTAATCCAGTGAACATAGAGAGGATGAAAGTATTTCCACCGCAGAGCAGGCTTGATCCTCAAATTTATGGCCCTCAGGAGTCTGCCCTCAGAGAAGAGCACATTCTTGGCCAACTCGATGGCATGACTGTCCAACAGGTTATTAATTTTTTTGAATTTTCTTTTCAAATTAGTCTATCAGCTTTTTATTACTTTTGCTCAAATTCTAATTGCTAATTGTTAATTCTTTAACTGTTTCTGTTTTCAGGCATTGGATGATAATAGGTTGTTTATGGTGGATCACCACGACGCGTACCTCCCATTTCTTGACCAAATTAATGCTCTTGATGGTCGAAAATCCTATGCCACTCGCACCATTTTTTTCTTAACACCTCGAGGCACCCTCAAGCCTATCGCCATAGAGCTCAGCCTCCCACCTGCAGGGCCAAGTTCCCGGTCCAAGCGAGTTGTAACCCCGCCAGTCGATGCCACGACCAACTGGATGTGGCAGATCGCTAAGGCACATGTGTGCTCCAATGACGCCGGAGTCCACCAACTCGTAAACCATTGGTGAGCAAATTAGTCCTCTACTCAACACTTCAAAACTTGAAAAAATAGTATTTCCAATGTTTTGGTTGTGTATTTTCTCTAGTAGTGCTGATTAAATGTCACTTTTTGTTACAGGTTGCGTACACATGCTTGCATGGAGCCGTTTATATTGGCAGCCCACAGGCAATTGAGTGCAATGCACCCTATTTTCAAGCTTTTGGATCCTCACATGCGGTATACGCTGGAGATCAACGCATTGGCTCGCCAGACCCTGATCAACGCCGATGGTGTGATCGAGTCTTGCTTCACTCCTGGACGCTATTGCATGGAAATCAGCGCCGCAGCTTACAAAAACTTCTGGCGCTTTGACATGGAAGGCCTCCCTGCTGATCTCATCAGAAGGTAAAATTACAATCAACGTGAAAACTTAGTTTACAAAAAAATTAATAATAAACAATGAATAAAAGGATTTAATAAATTGAGATGACATTGACATACCTAAATAATTTTAGAAGCACAATGGATTTTTGGTAATATATAGGATGCACATAAAATGACAGTCCATATTATTATAAAACTGATTCAAATTCAAAAAAAAAAAAAATTTTTTTTAAGAAAAATGAATATCATGTGTGTGATACTTACTGACACATGCGTGTGCATGTGAATGGACCACAAATCTAATATAACTTGAAAGTGGCCATGGCAATTTTCTACTAGGGGACCTTGTTGAATGGGACAAAACAGTGTGACCACTAGAAAAATGGCAATTGTATGGTTCTATGTTTTGGGCGTATAAAAATCTTATAGAATCTTAACGTAAGATATTCATTTGACCATCTTGCAGGGGTATGGCCGTTCCTGACCCGACACAGCCACATGGGCTAAAGCTTGTAGTTGAAGACTACCCATATGCAAGTGATGGGCTTTTAATATGGGATGCCATTCAGAACTGGGTCCGGACCTATGTGAGCCACTACTATCCAAGCCCAAGCACTATTTCCAACGACAGAGAGTTGCAAAATTGGTACTCCGAGTCCATCAATGTGGGCCACGCCGATGTTCGCGAAGCCAGCTGGTGGCCTACATTGGATTGTGCTGACGATTTGGTCTCCGTTCTTACCACCCTCATCTGGCTCGCTTCGGCCCAACACGCGGCCCTTAATTTTGGGCAGTATCCATATGGGGGTTACGTCCCAAATCGCCCGCCCCTGATGAGGAGGTTAATTCCGGAGGAAAATGACCTTGAATATGCCAATTTCCTCAATGACCCTCAAAAGTACTTCCTCTCAGCACTACCTAGTGTGCTACAATCCACAAAGTACATGGCCGTGGTGGACACCCTCTCCACCCACTCGCCGGATGAGGAGTACCTTGGGGAGCGGCAACAGCCATCGATTTGGTCGGGGGATGCCGAGATCGTCGAGGCATTTTACGGGTTCTCGGCAGAGGTGAGGCGGATAGAGAAGGAGATTGAGAAAAGGAACAATGATCCAAGCCTTAACAATAGATGTGGAGCTGGGGTGTTACCTTATGAGCTACTTGCACCTAGCTCGGAACCTGGGGTAACATGTAGAGGGGTTCCAAATAGTGTGTCAATATAAGAAAGCCCAAAAGAGGCCTCTTTTGGGTCATGTTATAGATATAAAGCTGCCTATATAAATTTAGTATTCTTGAGGCGATTGGATGAGAAATTTGTATCAAGGAGTTAGCCTAGGTTTGTATATGATATAGAGTTCTTGGTCAATTGGACATAATGTAAGTTCGTTAATAGTTAAAAATAAAAAATAAAAATAAAAAAAAATTTTAGCAAAATTTATTTAAAAAAAAAAAAATCTCTCTCTAATATTTGCCTGCCCCTTTTCTTTTTATTGCTTTACTCACAGGCGGGCTTTTTGTTTCTATTTTAATGGTCCAAATTAACATGTCAATTAGTGTTGGGGACTCTTAAAACGGATTACTTTTCGTAATGATCTTGGGGTTCTTGAGAAGTTTAACTTTCCAAGTTGTTCTTTGCAGCTAGTTAAGGTTACCCACTTAATTAGTGTAGTGAAGCTAGCTCATTTACCGTTCAATGGATATGTGAGTTATTTTCAATATGTTGAGTCTTGAGCATGTGTCTCGTATGATAACAGATATATATTTAAAAACAAAAAGGTTCACAGCCCATAAAATCGAAATTGATTTTACGATAGAAACACGTAATTACGATCCAACCATCGATCAATACAAAACTTAAAAAAAAAAAAAAGGAAATGTTAGCAGCAGAGACCACAAACTATTAATGATGCATTTAGATAAAGTATTGTATAAGCATTGCATTTGAATGAAAAATATTTACATTACATTCAAATACAATGTGAGTTTAAATGAGAAATATTTGAATTGCATTTTGTGATTAATAAAAGTATGTTGAAAAAAGGAGAGAGAAAAAGAATATACGATGTGATTGATAAAAATAGTAGAAAAAACATAATAATAAATAATTATTATATTATATTTAAATTGTGATATAATTGATATCTAAATATAATGTTTTTGTATTTAAATGCAATGCTACAACCAAACACACCATAAAATCAATTAAACTATTAGCTGCGAAAATATTTATCTAGAGTAGTAGTTACACAAAAAACAGTAGACACATGAAAAGAAAAATATTAAATACATTAACTTTAATCCTAGTTTTTTAGTATTAATTTATATAGCATGTGAATTATCATTATTTTATTACTAAATGTTTAATATATTATCATGTTAATTAATTGTACTTATTAATAAAATAATAATAATTCATTGTCGTTGATAATCAGATTAGATTAATTACATTTATAAAGCCAATACTAAGTGAGAACAAAAGTATACAACGCCATTGCATAAAATAATCTTAGTTGTCCTCTTTGCAAGGCCCTTATAAAATGCTATAACTTTCCTACTATGCCTTGTTTACATAAATTTTGAATGTCCAAATCTTTATATTTACTTATTGCCACCAATAAATGGACAACATGATACGATCAAACTGAACATGCCTGATTATAGTTGATTTGGATGCTTCCTTGGTCCTTCGCAAACCACCACGAGGTGCTTATGGTATTAATAATGAGTAGACTCAACAACCATTTCATCAACTTATTAAGCACTTCTATATACATGTTGCTATTTTTTTTTTTACAAGGGTCATTTAATACTTTTTATCTTCCTTTTTATTGTTATTTGGATGACTACTGTTGTTCCTAATATTGTCATTAACTTTTATTGTCAATGTCATGTTGAAGACTACTGTTGCCCCTAATCTTCTTTTTGTAAATATTTTCTTGGCTCTAAAGTGCCTTCATACAGTATTAAAATTGAATTCCACTACATCTTATTATTTATTTAAGTATTAACCTGTGATATCTTTATCTATTTTATGAGTCGAATATTAAGTTTCTCTTTCACCGTGTCGGTATCGTATTTTTTGATGGACATTAGGCGACAGTTTTAACAAAATTTTGCAAAATTTCATCTAAATCCATCGTTTATTCACAATTTTATAGTGCAACCTACTACAATTATAAAATTCCCTAAAACTCAAAAAGTCTAAGGCTATAAGTCCAATATTATATATATATATAACATCAAAGTCTATTAGTAACCTAATTACACTTACGGCCGTTTAGGGTAAAATGGATGTATGATATTTTGTCCCTTAATTTAATACTTATAATTTTTACATTGCACTTTCTCTCCCATTTTTTAAAAACTCAAAACTTTAAAATTTTATATTTTTTTCATTTTAAATTGATATAAGATAATTTTTGTGATAAAATACTCACAATAATAAAATAAATAAAACAATATTCATTCTGTATTTTTTTTTTAATATGTTTTAAGCTTTTGTTATATTTTTTATATCAAGGAATTTTTTTAAAAATCCTCTCTAAACGTGTATCTCTAATCCAACCTCAAGACTCTATCTTAAAAGTAGTCCCAAACGAGCTGTTAAGAAAGTTACAAGCGACAAATCCACGTCATATGAACCCAATTATGAATCACCAGGAAATAATGCTCCTTCAACCCTTCATATCCAGTTCAAAACTCTGACACTATTTTAACAACCCAAAAAAAAACAAACTTGCTGCAAATAGGATAATGCAACTTCCTCGTATTTTAAGCTCTCTACGTGGGTGACGCATTCGGACCATAACAGAAACCCATTAATTTTATAAGTATTATTATAAATCATCAGTAGTTTTAAATATCCTCCACCAACAAAGAGTAAATTCACAGTATAAAATCTCTTATCTTTTATTAACAATGATATTTAAAATTAATAATATTCTTAAGTATTTTTTTTAATTTTATAAGAATACAATGAACCATGTTATTATTAATTATTTGTTTGTTATAATATATTATATTTGATCCCCTGATGGTTCAGTAATATCTTTTAAGGTCGTTTTTCTGCCAAAAGTCTTAAATGAAAAAATTGTAGTTGTTAAATGTTGCAATAGATTCATATATATATTTGCTTTAACATTGGGAATTCCTCAATTTACAAGTAAAGAAAAAAAATAATGTATATAATTTTTATGAAATATATGGTGATGTCACTATCCATTCGTCACCCTGGTTTGAACATGTAGGATTATTGTTATTTTTTTTATTGAAAAAAAAAAACAGGGTAACTCTTGTTGTGTCGCTTTAAAATCTTGTTTAACAATTAATTTTGGAAAACAGAAAAAAAAAAAAAAAAAAAAAAAAAAAAAAAAAAGGTATCCGTATTAAATTACTGCTGCTAAAAAGCTGTTTCACATGGGACCAGAATATGGAGATTCAACAACCTGAATCAAAGGTGAAATGACGGTTGGGTCTTTACATGTTCCACGAAGTAGGACTGTCTTACAAAAAGACGGTTGTCAACAACCAAATGTTCGACTTTATAAGAAGGATTTTTGTTTTAATCCACATATATCTTCATATATAAAGTATTGCAAATTTTCCAGTAATCCAAGAAAAATGACACTCTTTTTATTTGTGGTATCTGCTCTTCGATTCATTTCAGATTCTGCAGTTCAACAACGTCCGTGGCAACAATTTATTGGAGTTCTTGAAAAACCATTTATAGATCAGATTTTTTTTTTTTTTTTCGTTCATTACAACAACAACAAGAGAAGATGTCTGTGTCAATTCACACCACAGCTTGTAGCTCTCTATTATGTCAAATGTGAATAACGAGCGTATCACTTGGGAATGGGATTCATGTGCTTTTTGTTTCCACCGTTACATCAATAAATATAATGTAATTTTCATTTAAATACAAAAATATTATATTTAAATATCAATCCCATCACATTTTAAATCTAATACAATTATTATTTATTATTTTATTATTTTTATTAATCACATCACCCACTCTTATTTTCTCTCTTTTTTTTCTCTACTTTTATCCATCACATCACATATGTATTATTTAAATATAATTCAAATACTTTTCATACAAAAATACATTACATTTAAATATAATGTAAATATTTTTTATTCAAATATAAATTATATTCAATACATTATATTTAAACACATCGTAAATACAATACATTTACCTTTATTATTTCAATAAAGGTCCTAATATGTCACTAATATGACAATAAATAATAAGGAAAAGACAGTTGTTTGCTTAAGGCAGTTGATCCTGAAGGAAGGGAAAAATAAAAAAATAAATAAAAATAACGGAACAAGAAGATCACCAAGTATAATTTTCCTTACAGACACTACATGCACTGAAAATGCAATTTTAAAAAATAATACTACTAGCATTGAGGCTTACATTATTCCATAATTGCTTCATTTATCAGGTGATTTAATTTAATAGCTAGTTTATGAAACTACCTGAGGTGTACTTACCAAATATATATATATATAACAGGGAAAATCATGGTAAAGATCGTAATTGAAAAAAATTAAAAAAGTTAAAAATAGGAGAGTCTTGTTTGCAAGTTAAAATAGAGGGCAGTTTTTTAAGAACCCTACTCGGCTAATGAGCTATGCATTAATATTTGAATACGCTGGCATAAACAAAAATTAGGTTATTCCATTATGTCTCTTTATATATAGAAAATTATTCAAAATACCCATGCTGTGTACATTTATTTATGATTTAACGAAAATTTAAATTTTATAAATAGTTAATTGAGAGATTATTTTTATAAATTACCCGTAAACTATAGATATCCATTCAAATTGATTCTTTTTTTTTCAAAATTGTTCAAAAGATCTCTTGATACATAGAATATCATTCAAAATATCCATTTCGTTTTTAATTTAACGAAAAAGATATTTTGAATAAATTTTTATATATCGTGTGTTATAATAACCGATTTTAAATAAATAAAGTTAATTTGAATATAGGTTTATAATTTATGATTATTCATAAAAATAATTCTTATTTATATTTTTCTTAAAAAAAAAAAGAGAACAGAAAAAAAAAGAAGCAGCAGCCTCTCGGATAGTGGCTTCGATTTGTCCATGTTAAAGTGTGTTCTAACGGCTGCAAACTATATTCCCTTTTTTAGTGCATCACAGGGGCATTAACGCATTACCATTTCTTTTTTTTTTTTTTAATAAAGATACTCTCAGCAGGTTGAAGCCACCAGACTTTCATCATCATCATAAAGAAAGAAAGACGACAGCCCGGCTGCGTTGACCCCAAGTCAAAGTCTCTCATGCATATTCCAGTAAACTGATCTATAATATAAATAAAATGTTTCATTAATAAAATCAAACGAAATGATTTCAATTTTTTTGGGTTGAACGAAAAGATTTATTTATTTATTTATTTATTTTGGAGAAAAGATTTCAATTTTTTTGGTGAATTAAAAGATTTCAATTAGACGATGTGAGATTCACACCCTTTTCCCAGGGCCAACCGAGAAAATGCGTAGAAAAATGATAGCTAATTTCATCTCTCTACTCTAGTTATAATTATTTACATTTTAGTCAACCGAAAGGTACCGGTTCGTGTCGTTTTGATTCTTTCTGAGTTTCCAGGAATATACTTAGTGACAATCCTCTAAAATAATTGGACAAGTGATGTATACATAGAATATTGGATATGGATTAAAGCTTATTCCTTTATATATTAAAGTACACAAAACATAATCTCACACCTTTTTATTTATTTATTTTTTATAAATACAGGCTTAAGAATACACATAATCTGACACGACAGATTAACTAAGGAGAAATTTAATATACTAAGGAGAAATTTAATACACGACAGGTAAACATATTATATTTACATTGTGTTTTAATGCAATATATTGAATATAATTTGTATTTGGAAGAAAAGTATTAGCATTGCATTTGAATGCAATGTGTGTTTGGGGGAAAAGTATTTGAATTGTATTTTAATAATAAATATGTGATGTAATGGGTAAAAGTAGAGAGAGAAAAAGGAGGGAGAGGGAATATATGATGTAATTAATAAAAGTAATAGAAAAAGTGAAATAATAAATAGTGATTATGTTAGATTTAAAATGTGATGTGATTTGTATTTGAATGAAATACTTTTGTATTTGAATAAAAATCACATTATATTTAAATGTAATAAAAAAAAAAAGCTTTCACCAAATATCTACTTAATATACTTATAAATGAGCTGTATTAAGTTACAACTTTTCATGTAGTTGTTATAAGTTTAAACCCCACACCTTTTTAGTTTTACCTATTAAAAAATTCAAATTTGAAATTGCATATGCAATGCAGATAAAGGGAATCGTATAGACTTAACGAGCAATTGAGTGGGAGAAAAATTGGGATTCAAAAGGAGAGGACAAGTCCGTAACGTGAGTCAGTGGTTTTTGTCTCTCCAAATAAAAGTGTGTTACTTTTGCTAATTTTTTTAAAAGTAAAAGATAAAATAAAAAACTATAGTTTTATTTTAATTAAGTGTTTCAAATCATAATTTTAGAAGTTCTTATTAAGATAAAACAACATTTAATTCTAATAAGTAACAAAAACTTAAGAGTTAAGTTTATATATAAAACTCTATTAAAACTCGTGAATAAGTTTCAAAAAAAAAATTAAAAAGCCAAATACTCTGTGATTTTAATCAAAGTTCTTCTTATTGAATGTCTAAGCACTTTTGAAGACGATTTTTGAACTTAAAGAAAAAAAAAAAAACCAAAAACAACTAGGAGAAAGCAATGTTAAAACAAAATATGAGACGTAACAACCAGATATGAAAATTTTCAGTCAATGGTCAAGTATGGAAAATCTTTATTGTTGGGCCCCCCCTTACAACACTCCACGAAATTTCGTTACATTTTCCCCAATTATGGAAGTCCATGTTGGCGCAATGGGCAATTTCGAGTAACATCACACTAAGGCTGAGTTTAGTTAAAAGTAATGACATGGAATGGGAATGAGAATGAGAATGGAATGGAAAGAAAAGACGATTCAATTATTTGGTTTTGATTTTATAAATACAATGAAATATATTATATTAACTTTTAATTAGACAAAATAATATAGATTGGAATGGTCATTCCTCCTATCTATGGATGGAATGACGATTCCACCAAATTGATGGAAAAGTCATTCATTGTATTCCAGTCAACCAAACATCAAAATTTCGATTTCATTACATTCCATTCCTTCCAACCAAACTCACTCTAAGTTAAATGTCCAATAATAATATTGGTCTCTCGGGGCGATAAAAACACTGGCAGTGTAAAAGATAATGCAAATATTATCACTCTAAAATAATGTTCCCCGGTATTGTTTCCCACTAGTTCAAATCTATAAATACCGGTCCCGATATCATACCATCCCCAAATCCATCACCGCTTTCTGCCTCCACTTAACTACAACACGAGTTAGTCCCACCACTACCCACCCCCCAAAAATGGAAGGGCCAACGTGGGTTTCCTATGCCGTGGCGTGGCTCGCGACCGTCGCCCTCCTCCTCCTCTCCCGCAGCCTCCGCCGCCGCAAACTCAACCTACCCCCGGGACCGAAACCCTGGCCCATCATCGGGAACCTAAACCTCATAGGCTCACTCCCACACCGCTCGATCCACGAGCTCTCCCAGAAGTACGGGCCCATCATGCAACTCCAGTTCGGGTCATGCCCCGTCGTGGTGGGCTCCTCGGTCGAGATGGCCAAGGCCTTCCTCAAGACCCACGACGTGACCTTCGCGTCCCGTCCCAAAACCGCCGCCGGGAAATACACCACCTACAACTATTCGAACATCACGTGGTCACAATACGGCCCGTATTGGCGGCAGGCCCGCAAAATGTGCCTGACGGAGCTCTTCAGCGCCCGAAGGCTGGACTCGTACGAGTACATCCGGAGAGAGGAAATGAACGCCTTGCTTCATGGCCTTTTCGAGTCATCGCAAAAGCCCATCTTGCTCAAAGACCACCTCTCAACGGTGTCGCTCAACGTGATCAGCCGGATGGTGCTGGGAAAGAAGTACACGGACGGCTCGGACCCCAACGCCGTCGTTTCGCCGGCCGAGTTCAAGAAAATGCTGGACGAGCTCTTCTTGCTTAGTGGAGTGTTGAACATCGGCGATTCTATTCCGTGGCTTGATTTCTTGGACTTACAAGGCTACATAAAGAGAATGAAGGCCCTGAGTAAGAAGTTGGACAGGTTTTTAGAGCATGTTTTGGATGAACACATCGAGAGGAGAAAGCGAGACAAGGATTATGTGGCCAAAGACATGGTTGATGTGCTTTTGGTGCTTGCTGATGATCCAAATCTTGACGTTAAGCTTGAAAGACACGGTGTCAAGGCTTTTACCCAGGTACACCTATTTGTTCATTTTCCTTTTTCTTTTATATTCGTGTGCAAGTTGACCTCATTTTCACTTTTTATCTTACCAAATGCTTGTTTGGTGCATATAGTTTTGAATCCTAAGCTTTTTTTTTCTTCTTCTTCTTCTTCTTCTTCTTCTTCTTTAAGATTTCGGTTCAATTTTATTTCAAAACTATGTGCCGAATAATAATTAAAACTAATTGATAGGAAAAATACTTGGCGGGTACCGTACGAATAATAAAATGTGTGTCGCATTTATGAGTTTTACGTACCAACGAAAACTTAATTTTAACATTATCTAATTGACATTGTCACACGACACCAAAATAGTTAGTATAAAAGTTTACTCAATGTTTTATTATTATGAGATTCAACTACCAATAAATGTTTGATATAAAAATACACCTTAAAAAAAACATATGACGTAACATACAAAAAATTAAAGTAACTATTGAGTGGTCATATTATTTTACAATTTGTAAAAATATTTTTTATAAATATTTTCTATTAAAAAATATCAATTAGCGTCCAGGCACATATGTAACCTGATCAGTGATCACTAACACAAGAATGTTAAGTTATTACAGATATTAAAATACTAAGCACGAAATTGGGGATTAAATTAAGAACGATGAAGGAGAAAAAGGTGTCCCTAAATCCTTATATATAAAAAAAAGGTGTCCCTAAATCCTTATAAAAAAAAAAAAAAAGGTGTCCCCACGATATAGCTTTCGGGAGTATGAACGGATTTTTTTTTTTTTTTCCCAAAGAAACCATAAACGGGTTGACAACTACCGGCCTTGAGTCGTAAATATTACAACTCTTTTGAAACGTGTCACACGGTCCTTGGATCAGTTCAATTATTTAAGGTTTTTAAAGTAAAGATCTTTAGTCATAACCTTAAACTCTTCGTGGTCTAGGCCTTTAAATTCTGCTAGTTTTTCTATTAATTAGCTTAGTCTTTTTTTTTTTTAAATTCTTCTTTTTCTAAAAGTAAGATAAAGAACGTGGGTTTGGGGGACCTATCTTACTATAGTTAAGTAATGGTCTTCCCCTTTTCCTTTTTTTATACTATTTTGAGAAGATCATTATAATTTATTATTTATAACTATAAAATGCAATCTTAGATATAATCTATTAATAATTTTAGACATAATTTTATCATAATAATTCAACATTTAAAGTATAATCTATTAATAATTTTAAGATATAAGGGGTATTTGTTTGATGTATTGCGTTTGTATTATATTTAAACGAAATGTAATTTTCATCTAAATGTAAAAGTATTGTAGTCAAATATCAATCACATTATAATTTAAATGTAATACAATTACTATGTATCTTTTTATTTTTTCTAAAACTTTTACCAATCACATTACATACTTTTTTTCTCTCTTCATTTTTTCTCTTTACTTTTATCAATCACATCACATACAATATAATTTAAATATTTTTCATCTAAATACATATTACATTTAATGTATTGTATTTAAATATAATGCGTTATTTAAACACTTTTTAAGTTTATCATAATAATTTAACATTTAAATCCCACCATTAAATTAAAAAAAAAAGTTGATTGTATGGCCTATCATTGATTATGAACAAAGCAATGCGTCATGTAAACACTTCCTAAGTTTATCATAATAATTTAAGATTTAAATCCCACCATTGAATTTAAAAAATATAGTTGATTGTACGGCCCATTATTGGCAATGGGCAAATAAAAAGTAGAAAACTCTTATCTGAAGTTTATCATAATAATTTAACATATAAATCCCACCATTAAACGAAAAAAAATATAGTTGATTGTATGGCCCATTGTATTGGTAATGGGCAAAAGAAGGAAATGAAAGGTAGAAAACTCCTATCCGTGCGTGGCGTGATGTCGGCTTAAAGGTGGGGCAAAGATGGCCGTCCATTTCGTTTGGATCCACTTATTTAACCACCTATTTCTTGTTGTTTTCCTTCCTGCTTGGAGCATAGTTCTCAATTATCACTGCTTTATATTTAATGTCTCATGACCCACTGGGGCCTTAACATGACAACACTAAACGTGACTCACAAAAACGTTCAAATATTCCATTAATCTGACTAAGATCATGCTTGATATGCTTAGATTTAGGAATTGTTTGCACTTCAGGTTGGAGTTAAGAGTATTAGATTGAAAATATATGTGTTTGGTTATAATGTAAATTAAAAATAAACTGTAATAGTTGAATAATATAAAAAAAATGAAATGTATTTGGATTTTATTAGGTATTACAACTTTTGTTTGTTTTGTTTTTATTATCATTGAAAGCGTTTAGTTAAAAAAAATCATTTTATTTCGATTAATTGAAATAAAAAATTTTAAACTTTTAAACTTTAGATTTCATAAAAATGGAAGAGAGAGAAAAAGATATAGATTGCGTGTGAAATAGTAGCTTTTGGAAACCAAACTCAAAAAAAAGAAAAAAAGGTACTTAAAGTTGGAGCTCTAAACGGACCTAAAGACTGAGATAGTTTGATGATGAATTTTGACCGCATAACTTAATTGTTGATTAAAATAATAATAATAATAATAATAAGGATATAGTATTGTCGTATGCTAGTTATTATGACAGAAAAAGGTTCACACTTCCTAAACGACATCATTGTGAAATGAACATTTCAGGACTTGATAGCCGGGGGAACAGAGAGCTCAGCAGTGACTGTGGAATGGGCAATCTCGGAGCTCCTAAGGAAGCCAGAGATATTCAAAAAGGCAACAGAAGAACTGGACAGAGTCATAGGAAGAGACAGATGGGTTGAGGAAAAGGACATTGTCAACTTGCCCTACATTGATGCAATTGCTAAAGAGACCATGAGATTGCACCCGGTGGCTCCCATGTTGGTGCCGAGGTTTTGCCGCGAAGACATCAGGATTTCGTCCTACGACATTCCCAAGGACACTCGAGTTCTTGTCAACACTTGGACTATAGGGAGAGACCCTAACTTGTGGGAAAACCCAAATGACTTCATCCCCGAGAGGTTCATTGGAAAGGAAATAGATGTCAAGGGCCAGGACTATGAGCTCTTGCCATTTGGGTCGGGTCGGCGGATGTGTCCCGGGTATAGTCTTGGCTTGAAGGTTATTCAGTCTAGCTTGGCCAATCTCTTGCATGGATTCACGTGGAATTTGCCTCCAAACATGAAGAAAGAAGATTTGGACATGAACGAAATTTTCGGGCTTTCGACTCCGAGGAAAATTCCCCTTGTTACAATTGCTGAGCCTAGGCTCCCACCTCATGTCTATGCCCTGTGTTGATCACATTATGTGGCAAAAGTTCACGTCTTCAAAAGTGATATTAATGTTTGGATTGCGAGATAGTCACTTGTGAGCAGAAATGTGTGCATCTTGAGATTGGCATTGGGTATAAATATGTTACATATTTATATAGTTAGCTTGTTATAATATTTCAATGTAATCATCCTAGTTAGTGCTTATTAATCTCTCTGAAGTCCAAATTGTCTTGTGTACTTGCCTTCTGAATGAAATATCACACCTTCATTGTCTTGATCTGAAATTGGTTGTACTTGAGTAGGATTCCAATCTAGTTGGTTTGGCAGCTGATTTATATACAAAAACCAAAAACAAAAAACAAAAAATACCTTAAATTAAAAGAACGACGGATATAAAATTTACATTTTATGTAGAAATCAAACATAAAAATATCGATGTAGTTTATTTCCATTATAAATTATATTATCTGACGTCCGGTAATGTAAACCAATACTCTTGGTGCTTCAAATTTTGGTCACACGAAAATTCTCTCTCGCTTACAACAAAGCAAGTTTTTCCATGAGATATAACATAAACGATGCGTCGTTCCTCTTCATAGTACTAGTTTCCTTCTCTAATAGTCACAACTTATAGTCAATTAAAAATGACATGTCGCTTGTACACGTTGAAATGACAGGTGCTTTACAAATAAGCGGAATGTTCTTTCTTTACTTTGATGCATTAACATGCCAATGAAATTGGCTGTTGATGAAAATAAATAACATGTTGTTCATCGTCGTATTCGTCATCATTAAAAATGATATGTTTTGTACCTGATGTCTTTTCATGCCCTCTTTATATTTTAGTTTTTTTTTTTCCTCTCCATTTTTTTTAAGCAAAAACTCTATTTTGGAAATGATGCTTTGTTTATGATTTCATCGATTTTATTTTTCTTGTACCATAATCTATGTATATACGCGAATGTTTATTTTTAAAAAATAAAAAATTATTACTTTTAAAAAATAAAAATTTATTTAGAATTTTTTCTAAGTAAAAAAGTCATTTAGATGGATAAAAAAATTTTCATTTTTTATAAGGAAACTTCTTTTTTATTTTTTAAAAGAGAAAAATTTTTAATGTATGTAGACATAAATTTAAATGGGTCTGTTTTTCAAATATAAACATGTCAAAACGACAAAGCAATACCCTTAAACTAGTTTCGTTTCTCTGGGGATAAAATGACAAGCCAAAAGAAATTTGTTCCCAAAACCGGAAAAAATTATAAATATATATTAATAGAAACATGTTTTTCCGAACTTTAATCCACGAAACAGGTTTTGTTGTGAAATTCCGAAAACAATATGCCTTTCATACACGTGTTTTTGCAAAGGTTACACACAAAAATTTAAAGGGACATAAGAATAAAAAGGGTAAGGAAATAAAAAAAAAGAGAGGGAGAATAATTAAGAGAAGTAGCGGAGGAAGAATGTGGCTTACTTACTTTCTTCGATTTAAATACAATTTTAGCATGAAAATAATTATGATATAAGAGAAAATGCCTTTTATCAATCGTCTTGTTATAAAGTCGTTAACTTGCAGACGAAGTATTAGACAAATTGTGATTTATTGTAGAATTTGAAGACAAGAGGAAGTAAAAAAGCAATTATATCAGTTTCAACCTAGAACTTAGACGTAAGCGTTTTGGAATTTCTTACTAAGACCTTGCTTAATTAACAAATTACATTTGTATTATATTTATATACAATATAATTATTATTTAAATACAAAAATATTACAATCAAATATCAATCACATCGTAATTTAAATCCAATATAATTATTATTTATTATTTCATTTTTTTTACTACTTTTACCATTCACATCACATTCTCTCTTTTCCTTCTCTTTCCCTTCTCTCTCTCTCTTTTTATCAATAATATCACATATTTAATATTTAAATAGAATAGAAATACTTTTCATTCAAATAAATATTATATTAAATACAATCTAAATATTTTTTATTCAAATATATATTGTATTTAAATATAATATGTTATCAAAATATCCCCTAAATGCATGTGTATATGTGTAAAATAAATGTTTTAGCAAATTCAACAACAATTACATGGAAATTGCGTAATTAGATTCTTGATTAAGTCTTGAGTCACCTCTCCTACATTTTTTGTTTCGCATAAATACTTGATTTTCTCCAATTTTATAACAAATATAACAAAACGACAATAAATGTGAAAGCACAATCTACACACACCAAAGAAAAACACACCAAAGTCCAGGAAATGCAATGAGCTGTACATTCATCTTTTTTGACACCAGATGCTCAGGATATGTGTGAAAGCATACCCTGAATTTGTAAAGATATGTCTTGAGATCAGACGGTCCAGAGATTTTTCATCCACTTGAACAGGTTGCCCATCTCTTGATTGTGCTTTAGCTAATCATATCGGTAAAAGTAATTTTGAAAAGAGATCAAAAGGTGACAAAGTTGGCGGCTTCTGGTTTTTGGGGACTTTTGTGAATTGCTCTGATATAGCTTGAAAGTCATAGAAACTATAGATACACGCCTAAGTCCTGCACTAAGGTGCTGTGACATAAGAGAAGCTGACGTACGATTGTTTTCTAAGGAAGACTGTCGAAAATTTTAATAAAGAAAAAATAGTTTATATTTCTCAGTCAGTATCATTTAATCAATTTATATATGCACTTAACCTTTGGAAATGAAAACCTACGAGGCTATGATTTATAAGGGTATTTTTATAATCTCAATTTAAAAAAAAAAAAACTGAAGGAAAAAAAAATGGTGTTACTCATGATGCTACTCGATTTTTATTAGGATATTCGCCACCGAACTAGCATGTCTTCTCAAATTTTTTT
The DNA here is from genome assembly GCA_035233585.1 of Antiaris toxicaria. Lineage (NCBI taxonomy): Eukaryota > Viridiplantae > Streptophyta > Magnoliopsida > Rosales > Moraceae > Antiaris > Antiaris toxicaria. The sequence goes on along the minus strand of CP141154.1, from coordinate 108,468,865 downwards.
CTTTTGAATGGAAAGTGAGTACATACGTATGCTGTCATGATTCGAGTTTAGAAGATGCAGATTTTCAAGGATGATATTTTTGAGTTGAAATTGAGACCAAAATATTGCCTTATTAGTGGGGTTGGTAAGACGGTACTACAAATCTGAGGTTGGCCCAGAGCCACTGTAAACGAGATTTAAGAAAATTTATAGCTAACAAGTGGACTCTTTAATGGTTGAATAGGCCACTTATCTATTGTTGTTCCCATTTATTTTGAAATATTGACCTGTGAATTTTTTTAGTTTTAGAAACCAATTAAGCAATAAAGTCAGCAAGTTTTTTCTTTTTTCTTTTTTCTTTTCCTTCTTCTGAATGTTATAAATAAAGACTTTTGACTGAAATTCCAAAAAACTGATAACAATTTGAACTCAATCTACATAGATAAATAATTTCGAATTGGATCGATATTATTTACATAATTGCTTATAAGTCCCAGATTTTCATATTAATCCAGTTTGAGAAGACGAATTAAAACAAAAATCCGATAGAGTAAAATATTCAAGACAAGAAGATAATAAGTGTTCCAGTATGGGAAATTGCTTAGAAAACCTTGTAAGAGACAGAATAGACTTTCTTGTGAGTAGGAGACGGAGTTAGACGTAAACACACAGCTTAATAAAATCAAGATAAGGAAGGAACAGAAAAGTATCTCAATCTTACAAAAAACAAAAATTAATAAAACTAAAGAACTCCAATGTGCAAACATAACCAGCATCTATGTATGATTTTATATATATGTATGTATGCATGTATGTATGTATGTATCGCCTTTTTTTTTTTTCCTTTAGTTATGCTGAATTATTAATTTATCTGGGAGTGTATAAACCAGTGCCAAGAGTTCTATACAAAGCTGTGTCGGAATAGACCACGTTAGACCTTAATGACCTAATCCTATGTCTATGCCTGTGACCTTTTCTGCTCCGGCGGTGGCCCTTTCCTTTCGCTTCGGCCTCTAATTTTCCCTCATGTTTTCCATCGACTGTCACTTGACATTCATTTCCACTCGGTACTTGTCCTTCCTTTCCTTCCGTACTTTCCGCTTTCCTTTCGTCATTAGGGACTACGTAAACAAAGGGAATTGAGATGTCAGGTGTCAAGTCCAAAAGTGGCTGCAAGGTCTTAACCACACAGCGCATTGTGGGGCGAGACTTGGGGTGTTGGCTCAGGCAGTGGTAGGCCAATGTGGCCGCTTTCCTCGCCCCTTCGCTCGAGTACTGTCCCTCAAGCCTCGGGTCCATTATCCGGTCAACCTTATGCGAATCCTTAAGAAAAGGTTTAGCCCAGTCAACCAAATTTTGTTCTCTATTTGGGCGGCTCTTGTCCAAGCATCGACGACCCGTTAATAGCTCCAAAAGCACCACTCCAAAACTGAACACGTCGCTCATTGTCGTCACATGACCTGAAAATAATGTTATAATAAAGTTTTAGTACTTTCAGACTGTAATTTACATTTTTTTAATGCTATTAATGAGATCATGGCACATGTAACTAAAAACTATTAAGTATGATCAATGGCAATAATTATCCATGGTTTTAAATTAAGATTTAAAAATTTATATGTAAAGCTGGATAGGAGCCGTTAGATTGAATCTGAGAGTTTTTCATTTCAGTCTAATAAGTGGAAGTCATAGTATCATACCATAATATATATATTGTGCTTACCTGTCATGATATACTCAGGAGCTGCATAGCCTTGGGTGCCCATGACACGGGTTGTGACGTGTGATTCATCTCCTTCCGGACCATCTATTGCTAGGCCAAAATCAGAGAGCTTAGCACTAAAATCCTGCAGTAAAACAAAATAATAAAAGAAAATTAAGTTAATTAATATTGATATTAAAAAAAAAAGTTGTGAATTTATTCGCTTCCATACGTGCACGGCAAGAAGAAAATTCATGTTCAGAAGAGGACAAGAGTTAGTTACATATTTACCGAATCCAGTAAGATATTCGAGGCTTTGAAATCGCGGTAAATAACTGGCTTTTCTTCCTCATGGAGGAAAGTGAGTCCTTTTGCTGCGCCAACTGCTATTTGTAATCTTGTTAACCATGGCAACGTCGCTGAATAGCCTGCATAAACATATTTCATATATAAACATGTCAACATAGTTACATTTTAGCACCTGAAGAATATAGAAACAGATTTTGGTAACAATAACAAGAATACTAAAACAATTCAGAATTTCTATCTGCGTCAAAATATAGATGTTTACACACATATATGTATAGATGTTTACTTTTGAACAGTTGGTTGTCTAAGTTTCCCCGTGGCATGTATTCGTACACAAGAAGCCTTTGCTCATCTTCGCAGCAATATCCAATCAAGTTCACAAGATGAGGATGCTTCAATTGCCCAAGAAAAATCACTTCAGCCTGTGAAGAAATAAATATTACTTAAACATATTTTTTTCAATCATAAGAGAGAATTAAAAAAAATAAAACAAAGGAGCTTACCAGCCACTCCCTATGACCTTGTTTTCCATCCAAATCCAACACCTTAACTGCCACAGGTTGAGCTTCTAAACCGGGCCTTAGCTTGTCGTCAATGAAGCCTTTATAGACCTGTCCAAAGCCACCTTCTCCAAGGATGCTACTCTTGGAGAAGTTTTGAGTGATATTCTTGAGCTCCTTTAGAGAGAAAATATGAAGATTTGATCCGACAAGCGAATTCGAAAGATCACTCATGAGCGACACCGATGAGTTACTCAAATCGTAGAGCGATAATCTCCGCGAACTTGTTTGCTTGGAAACTGGACATCTTGACTCCAAGGAAGGGTGTTGGCGCTTCAGACATGATGGCAAGGATTTGAGTATGAACTTTTTGAAACTCATTTTTTTTTTTATTGGGGTCCTTTTAGTACTTTGGTGAAGAGCTTTTGCCTTTCAGTTTAGGCTTTGGAAGGCTGATCCGTTTATGACCGTAAAACGTAAGGAAAGGGGATCAATTTAATGGATTGTGGGAAGAGGCTTGAGTTTGGAAGACTCGACGAAAGCAAAGTCAATGATCCAATGATAACCAAACGCTGCTTTTTATTATTTTAATTTTCTTTCTTAGCAAAGAAAATCCATGAGCTCTAGAAGAAGAAAACAGTCCCTGAGTTTGACGTTTGGAGGGTAAGATATAATATCCAAATACGACTTTGAATATTGACAGCATGGAAAATTTAAAAAAAAAATTTGGTATACAACTAGAGGTCCATAATTGGGTTTTGGTTCTGATTTTGATGTCAGTTGATAGAAATGAAGTTTCCTTTTTTTATTTTTTTTTGGTAAAAAGAAATGGAGTTTCTTGGTAACTTCAGTTGTTGGACTTTTTGAGACCTCCGGCAAAAGGGGAGCTTGCCCTTAGTTTTAATTTTAGTTTTATTCTCCTCCGTTGGATGACAAGTTTGTTTTTGAAAATTAGAAAATTTTTAAATATAAAAAATAAAAAGTTGTTTGAAATTTTTTTAAAAGTGAAAAGTTATTTAAATGAGAGAAAACTTTTTTAATTTAGAGAGTTTTTTTTTTCATTTTTTAAAAATAAAAAATTTTTAGATGTTCTGATACAAAAATTTAAAAAAGTTGTTTTTTCTTAAAATGAAATATTTTTTATTTTTTAAATTTAGACATGTCAAACAAACAAATAGAGTTAGTTTTAGTTTTTAGTTTTATATATAAACTTCCCGAATCATAATCCCTAACACTTTACACCTCGTTTGAAAAGAGAGAAATACAGACTGAGCAAATATGGACAAGAGGATTTTAGAACCTATACCAGGAACGGTCTAAGTAATTTTGAGGCCTTAAGTAAAAAAATTTGAGGGTGCCTTTCTGTTTGAATTTTTTTTTTTTTTTTAATGTTAGGGATTATATGGATGCTATACATTTTTTTAAGAAAAAAATTATGTGAAGAGCCAACGTTAAGAACCTCTTTATAATTTTGTCCACTCTAATATTAAGTTGATAATCTTGTCCACCTTATTTATTATATTAATTTATTAATATAATTATTATTTCAAATTTCCTTTTTTGCCCCTGTAGCTTAGGTTTGTTTGTTTAGGATTTTTTTTTAACTTATTTTTCTCTTTCTAAGGCTATGTTTGTTTATCGTATTATATTTTAAATGCAATGTAATTTTTATTTAAATATAAAAGTATTGTATTTAAATACGAATCAGATTAGAATTTAAATCCAATAAATTACTATTCACTATTCTATTTTTTCTACTACTTTTACCAATCATATTATATACTCTCTTTCTCTCTCCTTTTTTTTCTTTATACTTTTATCAATCATATCACATACAATATAATTCAAATACTTTTCATCTATACAAACATTGCATCTGAATGCAATGTAAATACTTTTCATCTAAACATATATTACATTCAATGCATTGTATTTAAATATAATACGAATGTAATAAGTTATCCAAACACCCCTTAAAACTCACTCACTCACTCACTCTCTCTCTCTCTCTCTCTCTCTCTCTCTTCCCCTCTGAAGACTCCCTCTCTTTCCTCCCCCCTCTGACACTCGATCTCTTCTGGCAATTAGTGGTTACTCTCTTACCAAGCTCTGACTTCCTTCATCGAGAGTTGCGATATCCTCTACAGCAAGAAACTGTCTTCTCCAACCACTGCAACCGTCGCCTCATATCACTGGGAAGAAAATCTTCGACAGCCATGCGGATTGCTTGGATTGCTCCTTTGATGCTGGAGATCACGATGATTGTCTTTTGTTGTCATATCTATACGAGATAGGTATTGCCTTTAGAAGGAGGCAAGGACGTCTAAGCGACCAAATTCACTCGAAACTTACGCCAAAGAAGTTATCTAAGGAGGAGATCATAAAGTTCTATGCCATTTTTGATTATAAAGACGATCGTTAAAGCTCACAACGAGGACGATTGGGATCATCAGATCTATCTTAGATTGGCGTTGTGCGGTGCAGTCCATGGTTCAAGATAGATCCCCATTGGTCTCTTACCTCTTTCCTTTTTTTTTTTAGGTCAAATATCCACTCTCCCTCCATCTTTTTTGCTTTCTCGACCTAATCTTGATTTTAATTATTCAATTTGAATTGATTTTTAATCTATAAAATCGTCTGTTAATCCATCTTTTTGTTTGTTTTTAGTTTTGATCAAGTATTGACTCTCATCTCTTTTGCTTTCTTAGCCTGATCTTGATTTGTTTGTTCAATTTGAATTGATTTTTAATTTATCAAATTGTTTGTTAATCCATCTTTTATTTGTCTTTATTTTTGTTTTATATTGTTTGTTACTGTGCTGTTAAACTCAAGTAGTTTTTCTGTGTTGATCTTAAAAAAATTCTTTTAATTGCTCGGCCATTGTTTGCAAGGAAGACAAGGAATCATCTGAAATAAGGTTTTTGAAATCCAGGGTTTTTTTTTTTTTATAAATTTATTTTTACATTTCTTCCTAGTTTATGTGAGCTTAAACTTTGATTTTACCGTGTTTCAATGAGGAAGAAGCTAAGAAAAAGATATACAATGTGTTATGTGAGAGATAATTTGGGTTTGGTTTTGAGGGTGATAAAGAGATCTCAAACAAGTTTGAAGGTATGTCATTTAGTTATTGTACATATACATTTAAAAACATAAATAATATCATAAATATGACGATGTGTTTGATTTGTATTTTGTTGAGCTGACATGCTAGGTGTTGTGTTTGTGCTTCTTGATTCTTATGTTGATCCAGAATACAAATACTATGGTGGTAAGTTGGGCGTCTTAATTAGCTTCTCCTATTTTTCATAAGGTTTATTGGTTTTATTTCCATTAGTTATGGTTATTTGAAATGTAAGTAGTTGACAACAAGTTGAGTTTGGTTGTTTTGAGCTCTTGCACACATTTACGTAGAAGTGATGGGTAAACTATTTGTTCTTTTTACTGATGAGTTTAATACATGTTCAACAATTCTAATTTTGTGGCAAGAAATTATGTAGACATGGAAATTGATGTCTATACAATGAATTGTTTATTTTATGGTATGAAATTCAACTATAGATTATGATGAATTGTTTATTTCATTTTCACAGTTATGTTCGTTTGTCGAGATAATTTCTGGTGTGATAGGAATAAAAAAAAAAAGTTTTTTGGTTATGTTTGTTGCGGATTCTACTAGAATCCATTTTTTCATTGCGGATTCGGCTAGAATCCAATACCGAATAGGTTTTGCTATAATCCATTGCGAATTCAGCTAGAATCAATTATGGATTCTGTTAGAATCTATAGCGGATTTGAGAAAAATCAAATAGAATTTGTTGCAGATTCAAGAAAAATTAGTTGCAGATTTGGGTATAATTCCTTGTAGATTTGGGAAAAATCGGATAAAATCTACTGCAGATTCGATAAGAATCCCTTATCGGATAAAATTAGAATCTGTTGCTGATTTAAGAAGAATCAAATATAATCCGTTATAGATTTAGAAAGAATTCCTTGTGGATTTGGGTAGAATCCATTGTAAATTTCAAAAGAATCGTATAAAAGCCATTACAAATTTTGCTAGAATCTGTTATCTTTTGTTAAAATGCGAAAAAAAAAAAAAGAATCAGTCATCTGTTGGTTGCAATGAAGTAAAAAAAAAAAAATCCGTTATCTTTTGGTTGAAATGCAAAAAAAAAAAAAAATCCAGTCATGGGACCAACAACCAGCAATTGACCAGTGAGAAGAGACGATAAAAAATTATTTCAATAAAAAAGAGAAAAGAATGAAGAAATAGGGGTAATTTTATCTATTTACTATAATTTTTTCTTTTAATTATTTGATAAAATATTAAAAAGGACAAAATTCTAAACTCTTTAACTGATGGTTGGCATAGATAAAATAAGGTGTTCACAATAGGATAACCTTACAAATAACCCTTTTTTTTTTAGAAAATTAATTTAATGGCGGAGAAAATGTTATGGAATGAATTAGTCATTGGGCACGGGATCTCGAATCTTGGAAAGAAACTCTTAATTTTAATCGCTTTTATAATACGCAATTGATTGAAATATGGACAGATAAAAAAAAAATGATATTCTACTTCCTATCTTTTTTTTTTTTTTTTTTTCTCAAATATTTTTTTTTCCTTTTCTATTTTACTTTATCTCTTACCAAACATAGTTGGCATGAATGTCAAAAATGTAAGTGTGGACTATTCCTTTTTGACGTTCAGATTACCACCAGAAATTTATGAATTAGAAAGGATTAGAAATTCGAAATATGAAGTCACATCGATTAAAAATGTGATGTCACATATTAAACAAAATATTTGTTTATAAAAAAAACAGAAAGTAAATAATAGTAATAATTACAATAATATGTGTAAGCTTTTTTTTTGGAAGTAACTAAAGGCTTAAAGAAGGGATGGGTTAGAATGCACATAATATAAATTAAGATACATTAAAATAATAAAAATTAAAAAAAATATTTTAATAATTCATAAAAATTTAGATTAAAATCCATTATCCCAAACGAATTCTAAGATAAATATGACTCTGGTTTTAGACCAATTAAAATAAACTTAACATTTCTCTTATAAAATTAAAAAAAAATGAACACATGGCAGGTTGATGATAAAACTTTTATCAATATTAATGTCAAAATAATCATGTGATAAGAAGGGGAAAAAAAAGAAAAAAAAAAAGGAAAAGACAATAATCAAAAGACGGGATCTGTACTAATGATCATTTAAATAAAGGTACGCAAGAGTCACTAGGCTATAGGGTGGGAGATCATATGGATCATTATTCATTTAATTGGAAAAAAAAAAAAAATCCACACAAACAAACAAATAGGCTGTGGGGTCAAAGTAGGGCATGGCAACGAATTCAAAATTCTTGCTTGACGGTTGGCGGCCAAGAAAATATTGCATAGTTTTATCCTCCCTAGATTTTTCCAAATAATTGGATTAAAGTCTCTACTGCGTTTGAGTGACAATTTCCCCACTTGTTTTGCTTAAAACATTTATCACTTAAACTTAGGGGGCATGTGGAGAAAAAATTTCATTTTAATTTTACTTAAATACAATACAATTTTACATCAAACCCAAATTTTACAATAGTACTACGAAAATAATTACTATTCAAAATATTTTTAAAACAATCACATTAACTTTTCAACTTCACTATTTATCTTTATTTTTACCAATCATATCAATTTTTCAACTCTAAAATACTTTTCATCCAAACACACATTTCATTCAAATACAAAACAAATACTTTTCAACCAAATACAACATTCAAAAAACAAATTTTATTCAAACACAATCAAAATACAATACGTTTACCAAACGCCCCCTTAATTCTATTAAAGAGTTCAAATCTACATTTTATTGACTATCTTCTTAATAGAATTTTCACACCTAATTTAATTTAATAAGTTGAATATATTTATTATTGAGAGCGCGTTTAGTAAACGTTTTTTTGTGTTACGAAAACTAATTTTATACCAAACGTAAAGTTTTACATTCAAATACAATTATTTTCAACAGTGTTACAAAAACAATTAATATTAGTTTTTTAAAATAATCACATCAACTTTTTAATCCTAACTATTTATCTCTACTTTTACCAATCACATCAATTTTTCAACTCTAAAATACTTTTTATCCAAACACATATTTTATTCAAATACAAAATAAATATTTTTCAACCAAATACAATACTAAAAAAAGAATTGTATTTAAACATAATTAAAACGTAATGCGTTTACCAAACAAATTGACAGAGGAAGATTATTCAATAAAAATTATAGAAAAATGGGGACAGTATGTCTAAAATCTTTTTTGTTAAATGTTAAACAAATGGAGATGTCTAACTAGTGAATTTACATCTGCGATTAAAATTTGACAACTCATTTTATTGCTTGAATATTTTTTGCACTTAGTAGATGACATAATACATAAATAATTGAAGGACAATCAATGAAATACCAAAAAAAAAAAAAACTTTGTAGATTTCCAGTCTCACCCTTGAACACGTTTGAACTTTTACGTACACTTCACTTAGTCATATAACAAATTGTGTGAATAATTTGTTAAATTTATTTGTCCACAATTAAATATATGTATAAAGCTATATTTAATGTACTTATTTCATATATTTATCTCTTTCTTTGTGTGTATACACACTCAACTACACATGTTAGACTGCACGACTGAATAGCCCATAATGTGATTTAGTATGAGAATTTTCGGCTCGATCCCTCTATTATCAACACTAAGCCCGTTGGGGGTACAAGGGCTCCACCCCTTCTCAATGGACCTATTTTATTTTTGTATTATATATTTGATTTAATTTAGAATTTCAAGTTTTTTATATTTTGAACTATACACATTATTCGTATCTCTTGTATTAATTTTTAAATTAGTGAATTTCTTCTTCTCTACTTGTGGTTTTTTCCTGTCTAGAGTTTTTCCACATAAATCTATATTCTTGTTTATTCTGTTTTCGTTGTCGATTCTCGCATAATCTCGTAAAAAGTAGTATCAGAGCGAGGTTTTGAATTTGACAATGGCAACTATGAAATATGACATTCCGTTTTTGGATCTCAATACCAAATTTTTGCTATTGTAGGTTAAGATGCAGGCTGTGCTTAGATAGATGGGTTTGGATGACGTGTTGTTATGGTTTGATAAGATGCCTTTGTCTTGGATGTTGGAAGAAAAACAATGTAAGGATCGAAATGCCTTATCTCAAATTCGTCTTCATTTATTGAATCAGATTCTATAAGACTTTCTGAAGGAAAGAATTGTTACTATGTTGTGGTTGAAGTTGGAGTATTTATGCATGAAGAAAAGCCTAACCAGTAAGTTACATCTGAAACAATAATTGTATTCTCACTATATGTCTGAAGATATGTCTTTAGAAGATCACAATTATCTTTAAGGAAATCGTCTCTAACCTAGAGACCATGGAGGTTAAGCCCAATGAAGAAGATTTAAGGTTGATTTTATTATATTTGTTGCCTTCTTCATATATGACTTTCAGAGATATTATATTGAATAGTCATGATAATCTTACTTTGGATGAAATTTATAATGCTCTATTTTCTAAAGAAAAGATAAAACAGCTTATGGTAGGATCTAAAACTCAGGCAGAGGTCTTGTTATTCAAGGAAGATGCAAGAAAGAAATTCTAGAGTTGACATAAGGGGCAGGTCAAAATCTAGTAATAGGGAAAAAATTTACAGGTACTGCAAAAAAGAATGGACATATCAAATCTAAATGCTATAAGTTATAGAATAAGAATAAGAAAACTATTAGTAATCAGAAGGGAAAACAATCGAAAAATTATGGTAAAGTCAATGTTGTAGAAGATAACCTCAATTATAGATAACTACTAGTTGTTTCTGATGGTGACTCTAAACCTTACGAGGATTGGATTTGTAACTCATGGTGCGTGTTTCATATATGTCCTAATTGGGACTCATTTTTAACATATAAAGTAGTGTCTAAAGGTACTGTATTGATGAATAATAATATACCTTATAAGGTTACTGATATTGGAACGATCAGCTTTAAAACGTTTGATGGCATTGTTAGAACACTTGTCGATTTGAGACAAGTCCTAGATTTGAAAGAGAGTCTAATTTCTTTAGGTACTCTTGATTCAAAAGGGCACAAGTACAGTAGTAAAGGTGGAGTTTGATCTGCCAATTTATATGTCTTGTAAGGTTCTATAGTTACAAATAATGCAGCTATTACTACGCCTTCCTTATCAAATGGTAAGGTTATTAGACTCTGGCGTATGCACCTTAGGCATATAAGTAAGAATGGGATAGCTTAACTAAGCAAAAGAGGAATTCTTGATAAATAGAGTATTAGTAAATTAAAGTTCTGTGAGCACTACATTTTAGGGAAGCAGAAGAGAGTTAGATTTATGAAAGGCATCCACAATAGAAAAAAGTACTTGATTATATACATTCTGACCTTTAGGGACCATCTAAGGTGCCTTTTAACGGAGGTGCTAGTTATACACTGACCATCATTGGTGATTTTTCCAAAAAGTTTATACGTTCTTCTTAAAACTGAAAAATGATGTGTTAGCTACTTTTAAGGAGTGGAAGGTTATGATAGAAAAGCAGACATAGAAGCAAATAAAACATCTCTATACTAATAATGGCTTAAAGTTTTAATCTGATGAGTTTAATGCTTTATGCAAGGTAGAAGGAATCATGAGATACCATACAGTTAGTCGTACCCTATAAAAAAACAGTGCAGCAGTACGAATAGATAAGACTATGATGGAGAAAGTTCATCGCATGCTCTCTAATGTTAGGTTACCTAATTCTTTTGGGCTGAAGCCACTGCATTAGCTTGTTTTCTTGTTAATCATTCTCCTCAACTGCTATTGACAAAAAGACTCCATAAGACGTATGGTTTGATACTCTTGCTAATTACTTTGATTTGAAAATATTTGGTCTTGCCTTTGCTTATGTTGACAATGGAAAACTGGAACCTAGATTTATAAAGTGTATGTTTCTTGGCTATAAGCCTGGTGGTAAGGGATATAAGTTATGGTGTTCAGAAACTAGGAAAGTTATAATTAGTAGAGATGTTATTTTTGATAAAACTATTATACTTTATGACTTACCTCCTTGAGATACTTGTGATAAGGTTTAGCATAAATCAAGCATGCAAGTAGAGTTTGAGTTTTAACCGAGATTTAAAACAGAGTCTCCATCTTAGTTTAGTTCAAAGATGTAGGATGGTGCCACTCCCTCACAGCCATAAGCACTATCATAGTATTCTATTGCTAAAAATAGGCCTATAAGAGACATTAGACCTCCTTAAAGGTTTGATGACGCTAACTTGTTTACTTATGTGCTAAATATGACTAAAGGTATTGATTCTAGTGAAGAACCTTCTGTTTACTCAAAGCCAATTGTGAAGAATCTAGTAGATGGATAATTGCAATGCAGGAGGAGATAGGATCGCTTAATAAGGATGGCATATGGGACTTAGTGAGATTACCTAAGGCTAAGGAAGATGTTTGAATGGATGTTCAAAAGAAAGGAAGGAATACCATGAGTTGAAGAAAGCCAGGTATAAGGCAAGACTAGTTGCAAAAGGCTACAGTTAGGTTTCACGTATAGAGTTCATATATGTGTTTTCTCTAATTGTAAAGCATAGTTTAATTCAAATTTTGCTTGATAGTAGTTGAATGTGAAGACTGCATTCTTAGATAGAAAGCTTTAAGAGGACATCTACATGCAACAGCTAGAGATAGTCTCTGGAAAGGATGACAATGTTTACTTGTTGAAAAAGTCCCTTTATGGCCTGAAACTGTTACCTATACAATGGTATAAGAGGTTTAACTCGTTTATGACTACTTAAAGAAATTATAATAGTTGTGTCTACTTTAAGAAGAGTAATGATGAGTTATTTGTTTATGTACTCTTATATGTCAATGATATGTTAATAGCCACCAAGGATAAGGGAGAGATAAGAAAGGTCAAAGCCTAGCTTAGTAAAGAGTTTAAGATGAAGATTTGGGAGTGACAAAGATTATACTTGAGATGGAGATTCTGAGAGATAGAAAGGCATGTAATTTATACCTAATTCAAGAAAGGTATATTGAGAAAGTTCTTTGCAGATTCAATATGCAGAGTGCCAAACTTGTTAGTACTCCATTAGTAGCTCATCTCAAACTTTCAACTACTTTATCTCTACAATTAGATGATAAGGTTGATTATATGGCACAAGTTCCATATTTTAATGCTGTGAGATCTATCATATATGCTATAGTTTGTTCACGTCCAGATTTATTACATGTAGTCAGTTCAGTCAATAAATAAATGGCAAATCTTGGTAAAGAACATTGGAAAGCAGTTCAATGGATCTTCAGATACTTACGAGGCATTATTGAAGTTTGTTTGCAATTTGAGAGAACTAAAGGTGGAGTCATCAGGTATGTTGATTCTAATTTTGCTAGAAATCTTGATAAAAGAAGATCACTTGCAAATTACATTTTTACCGTTGGTGGATATGCTATTAGTTGGAAAGCTACTTTGTATATTACAATTGCATTGTCCACTGTTGAAGCTGAGTATATGGCTACTTTGCAAACTATAGTTGAAGGGACTATTTGGTGAGCTTAGTGAAGACTTGCAAATCACCACAGTTTTTGGTGATATTTAGAGTGTTATTTCCTTACAAATGATCAAATATTTCATGAGAGGATAAAGTACATTAATGTGCAGTATCATTTTGTGAGAGACATCATTGCTTATGGTGATATTGTTATGAGCAAAGTTAGTACACATGATAATATTGCCAATGTAATGACTAAGTCACTTCTTATAGCCAAGTTTGAGTATTGCTTAGACTTATTTAGTATTCATTGTTGAGATTAGCCCTTAAAGGCTTTTGTGGAAGAGGTAGAGAGTCTTTTGTTGAAGATTGGTGTCCATTATTTGTTCCTTGCATTGGAATTCACATCAAGGTGGAGAGTGTTAGAGTATGTGACTCGAATTTTATTTTGATTTGGCCTAAAAAGCCTGCGATACAACTTAATATATGAATTTTTTGGAGTTTTGTAGTGAAAGCTGAGAGATTGGGGTAATAGACCTGATCTCAAAGCCCACCACTGAGCCCGTTAAGGGTACGAGGCCTCTGCCTTCATGATATGGAACTATTTTATTTTCGTATTATATATTTGATTTAATTTAAAGTTTCAAATCTTTTATGTATTTGAGTTGCACATTTTATTTTCATCTCTTATATTAATTTTTAAATTAATGAATTTTTTCTTCTCTATTAATAACTTTTTCTCATTTAAGATATTTGAGATTTTTCACGTAAATCTATGTATTTTTATTTTTTCGTTTTCATTGTCTATACTCGTGTAATCTCATAACATCATACATATAAAGTAACATAATTAAATTGTTTTCTGCGGCCATACAAGATTATATTTTCAATTTAACCCAACTGCTATCTTTTTTAATTAACCTATTTTTGCAAATAGTTTTAATTAACTTTTTGTTCCTTGGAAAACATGTTAATCAAATAAATTTAATAAAGAGCCGCCATATGTTTTCTAAGAAAAGACAGAGTCCCTAATCTTTTATTATTATTACCATTATCGTTATTATTATTAATATTATCTTCCTTAGTAAACAAACAATGAGTCTGTTCCAACGCTGATTTTTCAGCAATTTTGGAAGCTTTGAGAAAGGAAGTAAAGCTGAGAAAACCCTTCACACTAATTCACAAAATCATTGCAAATAGAGGTATACACCAACCCAATATATTTTTGTTTCTTTTCACTTCCAAATGGGAATAAAAGTCAATTGTACAGATTTTCAATATATATATATATATATAGAGAGAGAGATATATATATATATAGAGAGAGCGAAAAAAAAAAAAAAACCTTCAATTTGATCGACTAATAAACCCACACACAATTTGAAACAAAATGAATACAACATTGTAAAAATAGAAAACGAGGATACATGTAATTATTAAAGACGCTGCATTGGTAGAAAAATTTTTGACTTGCTTTGATTCACAAATTACGGTCAATTTGTATCTGCGACCTCCAAAGAGGAATTAAGTGAAAACAAGCAGAAATTATAACATCTGTTCTCAGGATTAACAAAAAAGTCTATGCACCAGTGGCAAATAAATAAAGAAGAGTTATCATTTTAAAATGATTGTCAAAAAGAATGATTATAAATTAATTAAGAAGAAAAGTTATTTGATGCCAACTTCTGGAGGATTATGAGTGGGCAAAGATTTTCTTGCCTATTTTTCATTGAAGCCGTATACAATAACATTAGTAACGACAAACATTTCACACCTGACATGACACAAATTAGTCGTGTAAGTTTGCTATGTCCCCATCTTGTGTTCGCTTTGTGTGTTCAATCTTGAGCAAACGACGAGAAACGCATCAGTAATGGTAAGAGATGATATGACTCTTAAAAATGTGTCTTGACATGATTTGACTCCATGAAATGGAATGAAATGAATTCTGTAAATGGTCTTGTTAGGGATGAACTTGGAAAATTTTCCACGAAATTATGAAGGAAAAGATTACACTCTCACGTTTGTAAGGCCACCGAACGACAACGAATGATTTTAGTCCCTCCATTAAAGAAAAAGAATATTCTTTGATTAACAGCGACCATAAAGATGTCAAAGCACGAGTATGCATTATGACCACACAAAAAAAAAATGTTTTTTTTTTTAGGATTTACGTAAAATTCCTTGTCATTTTCCTTTTTCCATGAGGTTTGATTTCACCAACCCATTTTTTGATATCTCATTTTCAAAACAAGATTTTTTCTATTTTCAGAGGAACAAGATTTTTGTTGTAAAATAAAAGTAGTCGAATATGTCTATATCTCAACCTAACATCGATTTGAGTTAAGCCCCTTCCACCACTTGATAAATGTAGAGATGTCGATTGATTGAGGTTTGCCCATCGAGCATGATGGTATGACTGGAAAATTTTGGGCTGGGTTCAGGGTTTATCTTGAAAAAGTCCAATTATGACACCAAGTAATGAGTTGCGTAGGGCCTCAATACCACGAGCACGATTTAAGCATCGTATAACTCTAACATCCCATTTATAAATTTTGATTCCTGTTTTTTTTTTTTTTTTTCTAAAAAATCAACAAAAAAAAATTATAATTAAATCAACTAGTTTTGACTCAAAATCTCATTCTATTATAGACTCGACTCATGAACCATTCGGACCCTAAAAACACAATGGGCTAACCACTAATGCGACAAAGGACTATTCTCGTGTTTATTAAAAAAGGAAAAACTCATTGTATACTTGCATATTACTATTTGATAGATTTTGTAACGTCTAAAGAATATTTCCTCTTTTTCATTATCTTTGACGGAATATAATACTTTGGGACAAATGATAACACCATTCAAAATCATCATCCCAAAACAGGAGCATCGAACAGTGAAGCAGCAAATCGTATATGAAGTAAACATTGGGATTTCATGAATATCCAAAACTAAATTGACAAACAAAGGTAATGTACACATCAAAAAACCAAAAATATGAACAAAAACCAAGAACCTTCAACTCAGAATAAGCAGGCTCAAACTTGACGGTGGATGTGGCGGAACATACAAACAAAATTTCCTCCTTAAATTTACAACTGTGACAAACAAGACAGCAAAAAATGAGGACAAAATTACAAGTATAGAGGAGCACCCAAAAAACAAAAAGAACAAAAAAAAAAAAGCCAGTACCTCTCGCTCAAAAGATAGCCAAAAAAACGATTTATACAGAGAAGAACCCTGCAAGGTTTTTCTAAAGATAAGTGCAAGGTCAAAATATTCTAAAGATGCACTAAAAGATTAAAACAGGGATCCACACAATACCTTTGGTGAACAAAAATGCATTGCCATGATACAGAACAAAAATTGTAACAGAAGCCATCTTGTGTGTAAACCATTATAATGCTATCTGAAAACAAGGCTTCCATTCTGCTGAGCCCTTAAATTTTCGATAAGCGTCTGGCAAAATGATTTAAACACCTTTATATCACTTCCCTGAAACAAAAAAATAAACAAATGAATCAGAGAGTAGGGGAAAATTAAAGCATTACTATTTACTCAGTACCGAATTTTCTAAGCAAATTTTATACTATCTATAAATAGATGAGTAAGGAACTTGAAAAACAAAAACACACAACAGAGAGGCTGCTAGGTTAGTTACGTAGAAAGATCACTTAATACTATCTGTCAAAGCAAATTTCTATCAGACATATCCAGTGCTGGGGGTGGGGGGGGGGGGGGGGGGTGTTGTTGGTGTGGGTGTGAAAAAGCGATTCCATATAAGTTAGATCATCAGGTTACCTGCAACTTCTGGCAATACTGCTCCGCCAAATCCTGAGAGCAATGCGCTGCTGAAAGACCATTTGAAACAAAATGAACCAGGAAGTCATCACCAAACTTCTCGTGCATAACCTTCTGAGCCAACACAATCTCTCCAAACAAAACAAACTGAAACAAGAGAAACGAAGAATAAAACATTAAGTATTTAACAGAAAGCATGAAATAAGTTCTACAATTAACATTAACACTCAACAGTATATGACATCAGATTGGTTCATAGATTTTTTGTTGTCAACTGGTGTTGAACCCAAAATACAGACTTCACAAATCCTTTTGATGCATTTCCTTTTCTTTTTCAAAAACTATGAATAATAATTTCATTTGAATGAGGTCAAACAAACAGATACTGAAAGAACCATTTTATCAGTTATCATGCCAATACAAAGAACTAATGAAGCTACGTAAAACTGATTAGATGTTCCAACTAAGAAAAGAAATGCTTCATCACAATTCCATCAACAAGAGGTCCAACAGTAATACAATGTTAAGCTTACAGTATTTGCATCGCGAAATTCGAAGGATCTGTCAAGCAAGCTATACAAACAACAATTTGTCGCAAAGTTCTCTATTACGAAACTCTGGAAACCAGGTACCTAAAAAAGGACAGTTTCTGCAATGAGAATCGTATGTTTGATCAAGTTTCAAGTTAACCAAGTAATTGAGGACAGGACTTACCTTTTCTTCACCAAGAGGCTTGGCACACCAATCTTTGATTAATCTAATAAATATCTGAACACATGCCTGAGTCACAGAAAAGAAACAAATTCAGATTATGATCACTGAACACCAAAAAATAAAGAACGATTCTGTTTGACCTTTGAAGCAAACTAAATAAGAGCAATAAAGAAGGTATCAAACCTTTCTGACAAGAATATCCTTATGTTTGCAAGAAGTGAATAAAAGCAACCGCATTATTGGTTGCAGGTAGGCCCTACTTTTTGGAGATAAAAAAATGGAAGAAAGGCCATGTGTGGTTATAACATGAAGGAAAGTATAGAAAGTCCGCTGCAGCTCTTGCAATTCACGAATTTCCTACAAGCAAATTAAGGAGCCTTATATGCATAGACAATCAAAATCACCCAAAAAAAATAAATTAAAAAAAATAAGTTCTAACTTCAAGTGCCTCTGTATATTGATCAGGAAGTTGGACAAGACACAGTAAGATTCAACAACGAAAAATACTTCAAAAAAGTCAGGACCAGTCAATTGTGAAGTAAAATGACCAGTTTCATAGTTTCAGGATTCCAATACCTCAGTGTTGGTTCCAGGTCCTGATGGAAATACATCACTCGGAATAACACTCAATATCCTCCCAGCTATTGCAGGAAATACTTCATCCAATATGTCGTGAACCGACGTGTTGAACTTGCATATAAGTTGGTTGAGTAACACAAGCAAACTAACCATCTCTTTTGGCTGCAACAAACACAATATCAAAACAAACTTCAAGAAAAAATTGCATAATTGGAGCATAAACATAATCTACGACTAACAATGATAGCAGCGTTTCACTTTATATTTTCATTTTTATTATATATTATACTTGCACAAATGGCACAAAACAACTTGCTCATGGGGACAAACACCAAACAAGGAAAACACGAGGAGAAAGTGAAAAACTAAAGGATCTTTTCACAGTCGTAAACATATCTGCATATGTGAAGCCATACCATTACCAGCTACAAGAAATGACAGGGCGCCCAATACATCCTTACTGCCATCGCTTTACATCTTTCACTATTTTAATTGCAAAGCATTCTAGGATATATTGGTAATGGTAGGAATAAAACAGCATTCCGAAAAACTGCTCTTAATCTAAAATTTCAAGGGAAACAAAAGCCTATATAGTAACATTGTAACTGTTTCATACCTCACTTTCAGAAAGCAGTTGCTCCAACGCCTTCGGAAGGTAAGGAAATACAGATGCTCCTAATGTGTCCACCATGCGGTGTATAAATGATGTCACCTGGAAGCACAGAGAGTATCATCAGATAAATAGGAGCATTAAATTGAGTACCAGAGTACCAAAGTGCTTCCACTGTCCTCAACTATTACCTTACTACGCAGAGGCTCTATCTTTGGAAATACGACAAGCACTTGGAGAAGAACATCCAATGTCTGGATCACAAAGAAAGCACAAAAAATTTTCAGCTAAATGACAAAAAAATGAAATAACTTCTACATCATATCAACACCTCCTTTGCTCAATTAACAATTGCAATCACCCACCGGGGATAAAAAAGTAAACACAAGAGAGAACATACAAACCTGCTTAAACATGAGACCGATTGCAGGGCGACTAGCAGTTACAAGACGCTCACTAAAGCCCTGGATGGCACTAAGAGTCAGGACATGCAGGAAGGCAGTCCAAGTAATTACCCATCGTAAAGTCCTTTTATTTTCCTCTTTTATTGAATAGCGGAACAGAAATATTTATAAAATAATTAAATTAAAATGAGCAGAAAGAAACCTTGCTAAGAGAATTAATTGCTATGATTATCTGCTGTATATTTGTAACTTTTACAGGTGTCTCTTCCGGAGTCAATACTTTGACATTCATGAGCAATGCCTCCACCTGGATGAACAAAGTCCGGGTAAGAAAAATAATGCCGCTTTTCTAATGACCCTACATTCTAAGCAAAATCAATATTTGGGGCTTATGAAGGAAGAAGACCCACAAGAAACCATGAACTTTCGAACAAAAATTTAACCATTACCTGTTGACAAAGAGGAGTGAGCAAAGAAGATAGATAATCAGATTGCTTTGCTGGTGGCACATCTTCCATCCCAATTAGTAAACCAATTGCCTGTAAAGAGTTTATTCTGGAATTAGTTAAAAACAGCTTTTGAATTAACAAAAAATATGCCCAATAACTCCACAAATGCATAAATACATGCTAATTGCAGACATGCAAATTCAGCAATATGAATAAGTGATACCTCAAAAATGTGACCGCCATCCTCAGATCCCGAAAACTCTTTTGATGTGTGATTCATGCCTGTAAAGCGAGCAACCGTGTCTTGTAAACTCTGGGGGGAAAAAATGCAACACAAAAGATTTAGGAAGATAAGAAAAGGTGGAAAATTAATAAAACAACATATTCATCCTGTCTATAAAGAGAGAAAAAAGTGACAATGGAAAGTGCATCAGGCCAATTTATGTAGAGTGTACTTAGCATATACATTGAGAGATATAAGAACGTAGAAGTTCAACAGATAGTCCATTTGACCCACCTGCAAAATTGTCTCTATGAAAGGAACAAGCTTCACTTTCAGCAATTTCACAACTCTCATAAATAGATAACTCGCCCTTCGACTCACGCTCACACTTGGGTGGTGTATACCCCTTTCATCAAGAAAAGCACTCAACACCATGGGAATGTGTTGTGTATTCTCCTGAAAAAACTTTAAATATCTTGCAATTGTTTCCAAGTACACAAGTGCCACCAGCCTATTAGAATGGCAAGGAAACCTCATAGATAAAAGCATCGGCACCAACTCGCTCAAGAGTCTACTGCCAGTTCTTATAGCCTCATCATTCATTGACTCACCAAGTGCATAGAGAAGAGAAAGTGCAGCTTCCACCTCTTCAACATTCCTGTCTGATGGAGAGCCAACAGCACTAACTAATGAATTTCGGATAAATATGTGAGTAACATCAGGAGCTACACGACCCACACTACGCAACAGAACAAACATATCCTTTCTGAACTCCACCATCCTATCTTCTTCCTCTCGCCCAACCTTATCCACCACATCAAGATTACTACGGTACACAGGATCATAACGTATCTGGGAACGAATCACTTCCAATATCTGGCCCACATGAAGCAGCTGCTTCTCCATTAACGGAGAAAGACTCTTCATGGTGCCAACATAGCTCGAAAGAAACTGAACGATATTGAACGTCGAATCCAACTCGCAATGCTGCATTACATAGAACACAGAGGGCAAAACCTCATTCAAAAGCTCCACAGAGATACCCTTTGTGTCCTCTGAATTCAGCCTCTTAAAGCACTCCAAAACCTCGACAGCATACCCCGTTAGAAGTGCGGCTATGCTAGAAATCAACTCCGAATCCCCATCGTTGTTTACAAGCCCAAAAACCTGACTTATGCGAAGACTTTGCAAAAGAGAAAGCTTCGTTTGATAATCCATTCGCTTCGACACCACTGCCAACAAACACCCGGCTGCGGCACCACGCAGTTGTTCAGACAGCCCATTGAACAAAACCAACTCAAACAACAAAGGTATAAACGCATCGTTCACAATCAAGCCAATGTCGATCCAGGAAACGTACCTCCTCATGGATTCCAACACACTTGTGCAAACTTCTTGATCGGAGTTTCTGTACATCGTTATCACATTGTACCAAGCTCTGACTATCTGAGGCACACAATGCTGCCTCATCTCATCCTTCACCAACCCGCCAACAGCCATTTCCTCGGGCGTTCTCGGGTAATCTAAGCTAATCAATTCAACATCTAAAGCATTCAAAACTCGGCAAAACATATCAATTACAACAGCCCCTTTGCTCAAATGCGGCAAAAAATCGACAAACATCGACGACCAAATTAACGGGTATTCCGAATATATCAAAGTGACCAAAACCTGGGCAAGCTTGTTCTTTATGAATGCAGGACCTTGTAACACCCTAACAGCGTTATGATCATCAAGGCTCTCAAAACACGCAATCGAAAACATCGATTTCTTAATCAAATACCTCTCGTCTCGGCTCATCGACGAGTACCCGGCCCGAATAACGTCGTGGAGAGTCTGTAGGCACCAAAATTGGACCTGAATAAGGTTAGAAAAGCGTAACATTTCGATACAAATTCTGCTAATTGCCGGTTCTTCCTTAATTTTTTCGCAATATTCCTTTGCCTTTTGTTTCAACTCCGAACCAACAGCTCCGGATTCGTCGAATAGTATAA
Source organism: Antiaris toxicaria (assembly GCA_035233585.1). NCBI lineage: Eukaryota > Viridiplantae > Streptophyta > Magnoliopsida > Rosales > Moraceae > Antiaris > Antiaris toxicaria. The sequence continues at coordinate 108,447,031 of CP141154.1, read as the reverse complement.
GTATAGCCTTTTCGAGATCGGCCATGGAAATCCTAAATCCTGATTGGAAAATTTTTTTAAAAAATTAAAAAAAAATCTGCTTTTTCTTTCCTCCAAACTTTCTTGCTCTTGATTAAGTGTTTGTTTCCCAAGAAAATTACAATATTCCCACCTGCGTTCTTTTTCGGATTGAACTCAACAGGGTTTCAAAGGGATTCGAAAATCGATCGAGAAATTCTGAACGATGAGAGCTTTTTTGTTCGTTTTTTGTTTTATTGAGACCAGATCAAAATTGATCTCTTATAGAATGTGATTTGAATTAGGGGGAGAGCTATTTTTCCAGCTAGGGGTTTTGTGGGTTGAGCTTGACTTGAGATAGAGAAAACCCTAGGGTTTGTTTGGGAGTGTGTCTAATTTATAGTTTTAGTTAGAATAGAGGAAGCACATGTGATATGAAGTTCAACAATGAGAGAGAGAGAGAGAGAGAGAGAGAGAGAGAGAGAGAGAGAGGGAATGGGTATGTGATATGTGGAAGATGGGAAACTTCACTCAAATGCCTCTCTCTTTGTTAGCAAATTAATTGTAATAATGGTAATAGTGACAATAATTGATTCAATTCCAATCCAAGCTGGGTTATGGTAATTCTACGTTGAACAAAATTTGATTTTATTTTTTTTGTGGGCCATTTTCATTATTAAAACATGATGAATTCAAATTATATAACGGTGAGATAGAGCGTAAAATTATTTTTAGATTTTATATGCAATTATTTTTTATTATTAAATTAATTTAAGTAAAATTTATGTCTCTTACAATTTTTTTCAATTAAAAGAGGTTAAAATAATTATAGTAATTAAAAAATATAAATTTTATAATATTATTATTTAGAAGGTTACAAAATTATTTCAAATATTTTTTTTTAAGGAAATTCTCATTCAAATTAAAAAATATTCAAATATTAATACCAAATATAAAACAACCTTGTAGTATAAAAGACACAATTATCGATTAACTGACTCTATTTGTAAAATTTAATTAAGTCCAATTATGACCTAATAACAGAAAAATTCATTGAATTTCATAATAATCTTATAATCAAACTTGCATAAAGTTGTTTTGAAAAACACATCTACAATCAATAAAGTATTCTAATTGATCGAGAAACAAGTCACTCGCAATACAGAGGCCGCAACAAACTCTGCTTAGCCTTAATACTAACCGAACTAATAGACTGATATCGCTAGAAAACAACTTGAATAGAACACAAACACAAATACAAACAGAGGTGAATGAATTGTATCATTTATTATAAAACTAAAACTAAGACACAAAAACAAAATATCAACAGAAAATAACATTGACCGTAAAATTCTCATCTATATAAAACAACTAATCCATCTCCCGCCGTAACTTAGAGAATATCGACCGAGCTCGACTAAAAGGAAGAAATTGACGTTAACCATTAGATCTCTGATTATGTCCAAATTATGACAAAATAAAACGATTAATTATAATACAATAAGGACGATCGATCTCATGAGGAGATGATAAAAAAAATATCTGTAGAAAGCATTAGAGAAATAAGTGAAAGAAAAAAAATGCTTTTGTAATTTAAAATAAAAATAGAAAATAAAATAAAGTAAAGCAATTTGATATTGACAAAATTCAATAATAATATATCGAGAATCGCTTTTATGATTCGTTCACCTATTTACATTTTGATTCATAAATTGAATTAATTAAAATTTTCACATTCTAAATAATCAAGAATCACATTCTAAAATTTAAAATAAAAATAGAAAATAAAATAAAAGCAATTTGATATTGACAAAATTCAATAATTAAAAACGATAATATATCGAGAATCACTTCTATGATTCGTTGACCTATTTAGATTTTGATTCATAAATTGAATTAATTAAAATTTTCACATTCTAAATAATCAATCAGAAAATAAGATTTAAAAACTTATAAATTAAAATGTATTCGAATAAATAAAATTCTCACATTAAAAATTAAGAAAAATTATTTTATAAGAAATTTAAAGACGACAATATACATTAGAGCAATATTGCAATAAAATATTATTTATAAAATAATATTTATCAATATATTATATCACGCAACAATTACATAAAAAGAGTTAATAACAAAATATATTTATATGAAAATTAAATAAAATGAAAGAAAATTATTCACTCAAATATATAAAATTTATAAACAATTAGAAAATTAAAACCAAACAAACTCACCACACATATATTATCATATCTAGTCTCATCCAAGAATTTTAATTTAACTTGCAAAGCATTCACACAAAATATAAAAAAAAAATATATGAGAATGAAAACAAGACAAAAATAAGAAACCAAACAAGCTCACTACACATATATTATCATATCTTGTCTCATCTAAGAACTTTAGTCTAACTTGCAAAGCATACTCACAAAATATAAAAAAAATATGAGAATAAAAACAAGACAAAAATGAGAAAGAAACAGTGTATCTACCATCTCCTCAAACCTCTCTCAAAATCCTCCTTTTATAGGTATAGCTTTGCACTATTTTATCTAACTTTTACACAAATTTTTCAAGCTTATTATAGTAGTCGGTGCACATATAACACAACTTTTTTAAACTTACTACAACAACTATAGTAGTCAACGCACACTTTTCAAACTTTGCTACAGTAATTACATTAACTGCAATCTGGCACATGTATTAAGAAGGATTCAATGTGGTAGGATGCATGAAAAACTTGGTTTTCATAATTTTTTAACACGAATAATGATATCCGGTGAGACCTACTTCTTCAATTTTCCACTGTAGAAAAACAATGAGTTAAAATTAGATATTTTCAAAATAAAATGGTATAGGTAAACTCATTAAAAATATTTAATTTTAAACTTATTTAATATACTATTAGAAAAAAAAATAAGATAGAATAAAGCACAATTAAATAAAGACTTTATGAAATTAATTTAAATTTAAATTAAAGTGTACAAAACAAAATAAATCAAAAAATTAAAAAAAAACTAAAATTCTCAAGGATAAGTCAATTTTTGTACATGAAAAAGTAGTAAAATAAATTTATTTATTGAATTATCAATCATTAATATCTTGTAGAATCTCATATTGTCTATAATCGGACCATTGATTACCCTTACCAAACATAACATCGTTAGATTAGGATACCGACAATGTCGCACTAACGTGCTTCAGCCAAATCCTTGTTTAAGATAGCAGCGGTAGGAGTTTTATACAAAGGGAAACCTTAGCATTTGAAAATTTTGATAAGAAGAGTGAGAAAGAGAAACCCTAACATCCCTTTTTTTTTTTTTTTTACAGATAATCAACTATTCCTTCTAGATTTTTTTTTTTAACCCAAGTCTCTTTGAGTGATAAAGATTATCTTAAAAATATTATGATTTTAAACATGACTTTGTGATTATTTCACATCTAACTTATGTATAAAATAAAGTGTTTGAATCCCTTATCCCAAAATTCAAAAAAAAAGTCTTTGAAACATAGCGAATATATTAAGTAAAATATTCAATATATACTTTACGTACAAACAATACATTTTTACTGTTGTTCAGAAAATTTTAGAATTATAAACTATTAATGTTTTGCTTTTACACATGTCTCTTGCTACTTCTTTATCAAAAATAAAAGCCTCATCCACCCTTTTCTTGTTACCTTCTCTAAAGTGACTTTATAATGATAATTTTTTTGAAGAATTTAGTGTGACATAAAAAAATGGACATTATATATTTTTTAAGTTAGATAAAATTAGAATTATAATAAAAAGAAGTATTTGGTTTTATCAACGTTAAATAAGATTTTGAACAGAAATAATTTGATAATGGTAAAATTTTTTTTAACTAATAATTAAATATTTTATACAACTTAGAAATAAAAAATTTAAATCCTATATCTTTAATAAAATGTGACGTAGAATTACCGTATTATAGCCACATTTAAACCTTTTCTTTACCGTACTAAATACCCTCTCAAGCTTTTTTAATGGAAATCCATTAATTAAGACAAATAATGTTATTATATACTAAAAGGAAGCTAAGGGGACGTTTGGTAAACACATTACGTTTTAATTGTATAATTAAAACGTGATGTGTTTACCAAACGTCCCCAATTCTTTTTTGAGTATTGTATTTGATTAAAAAGTATTTATTTTGTATTTAAATAAAATGTATATTTGGATGAAAAGTATTTTTAGAGTTAAAAAGTTGATGTGATTGATAAAAGTAGAGATAAATAGTTAGGGTTGAAAAGTTGATGTGATTGTTTTAAAAAACTTTTAAATAGTAATTGTTTTCACAGTACTGCTGAAAATGATTGTATTTGAATGTAAAATTTTGTGTTTTGTGTAAAATTGGTTTTCGTAACGCCAAAATTTGTTTGCTAAATATTCTCTAAAACACACTATCCCTCTCAATATTTGTTTCCCATTTTGCCCTTTACCTGCCCAATTTTATCCTTTGCCCGCCCATTTTAGGGGTTTATATTTTTAATTTTAGGGTTTCCTTAATTTTTAGGGGCTGTCTCTCTCTCTCTCTTCCGCTCTTCTTTCTTTCTTTGTTTTTTTTTTCTCTCTCTTCTGTTCTCTTGCTTGCTTCCCTTTTTTTTTCCCCTTCCTACATCATTCTTTTTCTCTTTCTTTTTTCAAGCCTTATGAATTTTTGCCTTTTTTTTTTTGCCCCAAACCCCATTTCTCTTTCTATCTCCCCTTCTTTCTCAAATTTGCACTTGCTCTTCCCGTTCACCGTTTTGCATTGCCAAATTCTCTTTCTCTCTCTAATCGCAAATTTGTCGCACGAAATCTCTAGATTTAGCTAATCCAATCTCTTTTCCCTTTGATCCCAACTTTGCCCTAATCAATATCTCATAGTTGGTCGAGAATTTTGTTTTCCTAAAAAACCCTTTTTTTTCCCTCTCTATCTCTCTTTTTCTAAGCCAAGTCCTAGACTCATGACCCTCACCAAATTTTGACTATGGGTTCGTAATGTAGGGTTTTACTTCTCTCTAATTTCGCCAATCTAGGGTTTTCTTCATCGAATTTGACTTCGGATTGATGTCTCTTTTCAAGGATGTGGACGTGATTAATTCAGTAATCAAGAAAGATAGAGGACTATGCATGGGTTAGGAGGTAAGCAGTGGAAATAGAGTCAGCACATGCGGCCAATTTTGGTGGTCAATTTATTCTGTGTTATTAAATTTGTGGTATTTCATTTTCTTTGTTAGATTTAAATTCATTTTTTATGTTTCCTTTTAATTGGATTTTTTTTCTTTCTTTATTTTATTTTTTAGGTTACTTAGATTTCTCCATAAGGTAATTGTGCTCTGTTGATGCTTTAATATTGCATGTTTGTATATTGTTTAAATATGTTAATTTTATTTGAATTTTATTTTGATTTAGTTGGCTTAAGGTCATGTTTAATTTATAATACTAGTTGTGTCTTGAGATTTATTCTGCAAATTATTATTATTTTGTGCAAATTGTTTTTTTTTTTGTTTTCATGTTTGTATATAAATAAAAAAAAAAGATGTTAATAAATTAAATGATTTGTTTAACATGCTCTGCTATAGCTATATACATGTTTGTTGGTTTGCTATAGCTATATACATGCTCTGCTATAGCTATAAGCATTCCTTAACCTCACCCCTTTGTGAGTATATCTATACGAATAATATTGTCATTCCTAATCCCAAAAAATCTCCTAGTAAACTTTTTGAATATTTGAATGTCAAATTGGGCACCCAAGTCTTTTAAGTTTAAGCGGTTTATTAACTACAAATTCTCTCTTAGATTACTGCACCCCTTTGATTGCTCGGTCTCTTCAACGTGCTTTGTCGCGTGGTCGAGGTAAACTGATTGATCTCCATTGATCAATATTTACAACTATCTTAATTTTTTTTTATCCTTCGTTTCCTTTTTTGGAGAAAAAAATATTCCTTATAACATGCTTAATAACTTCCTGATACCTAGGGGTATTTGGGAGAGATGCTTGGAGATATTATTTTTAGGTTAGGAAAAAGTTATTTTGAAAAATGTGTTTGGGAGATAAAACTATTTAGGGTGAAAAAATAAAAAAATTTTAAAAATTTTTCTAGAAAAAAATATCAATATAGATATTGTTTCATTCCTCTCGAAATTTTATATAATTAAAAAAATATCTCATTTGGACTTGTATATACAAAGTTATGAACTTTTAAAATTTGGAGTTTACTGTAGTATTTTAGAGATATAAATAGTGAAAAGTGGTGAAGTTTCAAAAAAAAAATTTGATTTGAGATGTCTTCAAAATGGGTTCCAAACTCCCGTTTATTTTATCCTTCCTTTTAAATTATTTCTTTTAAAGAGGAGGACGTAAATAATATTTTTTACAGTAAATAATTGAAATAAATAACATTTTATTTATTGATTATTTACTTCTTTTTCGCATTAAATGGCCTATAGCTGCAATAAAGGCCCGGATTAGCCTCATAAGGAGAACATCGGGCCCAAAAAAGCATTTAAATTAATGTAGAGTGAAACAAATCCACGCGACATGGCTCAGCAGCCAGAGCACAAAATAAATAAATGTAATAAATCTCTACCAAATAAATAAAGAATAAGCAATTAAAAAGATTCCAGTGGTTCCAATATTCCAGCTTGCGTTTTAGGACCATTTAAGATTATAAATAGTTCCGGCAATTAATTCTTAATTTCTTCCCTAATCTCGTTTTTTGTTTGGCAGTTCGTACATATTCTTTGCACGTTTTCAAAGATGTAAAACCTAAATGAAATATATATTTACAAAATAAGCAATGTTATCAAATGTTTGAATTATGGAAAGTCCTGATTTACTCTTTAGCTCTTATTTAACACCTCCTTTTAAACTTATTTTTTATTTTTATTTTTTTGGTAGTAAGGGGGAAACAATAATGCAGTTATCTACGAAGAAAACGTACTTGAGATTTGATGTCGTATAAGTTTTATGTGGTCGTATCAAGCATCATGGATTTTTTTTTGGTCGTTATTTTATGTTTAAATTTCTCAAAACATGTAGTTCAAGTGATTTTACATTACTTGATTAGAGTAATTGGCTTTGCTTGATCAAAGTTTTGAATGGTTATTCTCTCATTCTTTTTCTTTTTTCTTTTTGGCTAAAGAATCTATTTTACTTGTACGTTAATATCAAAGACGACATTATTTAAAATATATAAATAGATTTACTGCTTTTGCACATTCCTTGTTCTTGAATTTCAATGTGGTTGGAACGCGAATTTGGGCTTAGGGGGTTCCTATTCGAAGTCCGAACTAGTGCTTCAATCCTTGCCGGTGCTTTGGAGAGTAAAAGGGGACGTGTTCGCATTTTAAAATACCCGGAAAAAGAACCATGATTTTTATCGTAAAAGAGAGAGAGAGAGAGGGAGAGAGGGGGATTAGTGGGATCTTTATACGTGTCACACGGATAAAATGATTGGTTGTTTATATAAATATTTAAATTAGATGTGTTGAATTTAAAAATATCAATTTTTTATTTATTTATATGAATGTCCAAAATATTTTTTTAAAGACAATCTTATTTTTTATAACAAATTGAGAAATAATATAAATAAATTATAAAAATAAAAAGAAATCAAAAAATAAAAATAAAAAACATTTGAATAAATAAATTAAGATTGATGTAATTAAATTTTATATAAAAGGAAAACTTGATATATAAATTATCATTATTTTTATTTCATTATGAATAGTATAACACTTTTATAATAATATTGTGATCTTTATAATTCCTCATATTAATTCTTTATAATTATATTATATATGATATTTTGATGATTAAAATGTGTTTGTCTTGAAAATTATTGATTTATTATAATAATTTCATATTTTTATGATAGCTAAATAATATAAATAAATACAGATTATAGTTAAAATGTGTTTGGATTTATTAAAAACGATTCATGTTTATCAAAAAAAATCATTAATTAAAAAAAAGGAAAAAAAGAATATAAATAAAAGAATAATGAGTCAATTATGGTAAAAAATAAATAGATATTATGCATATCTGTTTTTTAAAAATAAATATTTATGTAATATTATTAAAAAATGGATATATTTTAATTAATTTTTAAAATAGATTATAGTGTAATTATTTGTAAGGGATTCATATGAACCAAACCGAAGGATTCAAGAGTGACCCCGGTCCATGGCCCATCTCGTGACAGGCGGGATAGGGCCTAGGTCTATGACCCATGGCCCGGACAGTATCTTTTAAGGATTCTAATAACTTTTTTTTTTATAATAAAACTAAATAAGTAAATAGTACGTTTTAAAATATTTAAAGTAAATAATAAACTTGCTAACCAAATAATTTACTTATTAGAAGCAAGTAGGTCCTTGTTGAACCTATATAATTAATTGTAAATTTATTTAAAATAAATATGCTATTTATTTTAATTATTTATTGAAAAAACGCTATTTACTTAATTCCCCCTTCTAGTTATTTTACGTCCTTGATAGGTCGGGGAGCTAAACTGGGCTAGCGTTTTATTGTTCCGGCCCGTCCTAGCCCGGCCCACTTGTCCCTCTAGGGCATATGGGTTGGATCAAACCAGTTGCGTGGTGGACCATATTCACACCAACCATTGCGACCTCATATCAGCGCCGCACCCTCTAAAATTAAGAAATTATAGTAAATAGTAATTTTTAAAACATAATTAAAGTAAATAATATACAATTTATTAAACAAATGATGTATTTAAATACATACATAAATAATTTACTTATTAAAATCTTAAATAAATCATTTATTTGATATATAAATACATTATTTATTTTAAAAAATATGATATAAATAAATTATTTCTATGATAAATCTATTATTTATTATAAATATTTTTTTAAAAACATATTACTTACTTCAATTATTTTTCAAAACCTACTACTTAGTTCATTCTCCCCTCTAAATTTGCACAATTTAGATACCTGAAACCCATAAGAAATATCGAGTAGCCGAACTATGGGATATTAAAAGTATTGGCAAAATGACACTTACGAGTTGTGAGAAAGACTTGGTTCGGTTGATATGAAAAATGATGATTACAAACGACCTAATCAAACAATGTTCGTTGCGTTTTGGGATATCTTCAGTTGTTCAAGTCTCTTTCAACTTATATATAAAACAAATACAATTATACACACGTACGTACAAACATATATCTATACCATATATGTATCAAAACGTTGTTAATTTTTATTTTAATTATAAGAACATGGAGAGAGAGAATTTTCGACACTAGAGGGATCTATATTATTGTTGATGTCCACATCAAAGAAAGCAGATTGTTGAGTCCCTTAGAAGCGACGTTTTGCCTAAGTAAGCAAAATTTGTTAACTCTTTGGTCCTCCCATGACGCGTGAAACCGTGGGGTGTGGACGACACTTTCATGGAAAACGAAGGAGAATACTCGTGCCCTTTGACGTGGATTCCACCAATTAGTATGAAGCGAAAGTGCCAATTTTCTTGCACATCTTTTTATTTGTTGGTTTTTTTTTTCCATGGAAATAAAGAAACACTTTCTATCATTTTTTTTTTGAGTTAATCGCTTCAATCAATTTGTAGTACTCTTACATTTTTATTTGCATATTTTACGTTAAATAGACCATCGAAAACAAGCATATGTATATGCATATTTATATAACAAATTTCACAAGTTGAGCTTATCTATTACGCAAACACCTTTCAACTTTTATGCTTTAAGGTATTTTCCCACCATATTAAAATAATGAAAAATTGTTACGTGGTAGAATACATAATAGCTATGTTAAAGTTTGTCACTTTTTGTTCCTTATTAAGCAAACAATAATAATAAATAATAAAATGACTGAATTGCACCTTAATTTTCGATGATGAACTTCCTAATTTATATGTGCTTTACTCACGGGTCGATATCAAGAATTAGCAAAGAGATACGATTATTCACTACATTAGTTCATTCAGTCTATGTTATGAAAAATTTCATCTTAAAACGAATGGTGTATGGGAAAAACAAAAATATATTTGCCATGATTTTTAAAATGTGCAAAAGGAAGATTTGGATTTTATTTTATTTTTTATTTTTTTTGAATTTAAAGGTGTGAAAATTCAAATTCCTTAAGTGGAGTTGGATATGATATCTTATTATATTACGTTAAATTTGGAATTAGATGAATTTTTTAGATTTGACACCATTAGTAAAGCAAGGAATGTAGAAATTTGTGTGTATATATATATACACATATAATGAAAAAAGAAAAAAAAAACTGACAATTGGGCAAGTCATACTGTTGAAAAAATCAACAGTGGCGTGCGTATAGAAGTTTATGTACATAAATATATATATCATTTATAATAACGAAATTTGGGCAATTTTTTTTAAAAAGAAAAAAGAAGAGAAAATTGGGCAAGTCATATTGTTGAAAATTCAACGGTAGTGTGCGTAGGGGAACATCTGTATATACCATATCACTTCACTGTCTTAAACAAAGCGTAGCGTATTGAAAGATCTAACTACTGCATCTATTGCTTTCTGGCACTCAAGGACTTTCCTTGCACGTTTAATGTCTTTTTTTATTCATGTTTTTATTTGTATCCTCTTAATGATAGTATAATAAATATATAATAAATTTAATTTTTAATTGATATGATACGAGATTATAATAAAATATATATATTTAAATATATATAATCTTATTAAAAGAATATGAAAGAGATAAAAATAAAATGATATAAAAATCAAAAAATTCACGAGTCAAATAATTCTACACGCATGCATGTCTTGCAAAGAACCAATAATAATGCTATGTCTATGAGCTTAGCATATTTTGTTTGGTTGTATGTCTAATATATCAGTAAGTTTATATCCAACCCTATCATCAGACAAATAATCAAAATATACCTCACTCTAAATTTACAAGAAAAAAAAAAGAAAAAACACGTCACAAGAAGTTGAATACTTATGTCTTAATATCTAAAATTTGGTGAGTGTATTACAAGTTTCACTCATTTGTTGTACATCAACTTTTGACGAACATGCTTTTTGTCCAATTTATACTACCATTTGAGGAAGTTCGAAAAAGAAAAGAGATAAAGATGGGACCCCCCATGTGAATTTTTGATGTCCTCGCCAATAGAATAAGATCAAACAAAAAGTTGATGATGCAGTATGGCGGTGATTGGTGATGATTATGCACCGCCAAATTCAACACAATTCCTCTTTTTTAAGATCAAACTAAAAGCTGATGATGCAATACGGCACTAATTGGTGACAAGGGTCGATATTTTTCACCCATTGTCGTTGCTGAAATTTTTTGCATTCTGAAAGTATTAATGCAGAAAATTAGAGTGTAGTATATTTTATGCATTTAATTAGAAAAAAAAAAGTTTCTTTTATGCAATACGAAATCTTGATGGAAATTTTCGTGAATTTTGATTTTCCGTAGAAAAAAAAAAGTGGACAGTTAGATGGCAACAAAATTTCAGAAATTTTTACAGAAATATTAAAAGAACATTGATACTAAACATTTTTTCTTAATTTATTTATGAATTGACTAAAATTCTTGTATTTCTTTTCACTTAACTCGAAATTTGTTATATTTAGAGAGGTACGTACGGTGAGAATGGATAGCAAGAAATATACATGACGTTTTCAAAATCATACAAGAGATCATTTGATTTTGCAATATCGTTTAGAACAAAAAGGTATTTCAAAATCAATTATTGTGGCTCCAACATATAAAAAATTGTTTGAAATACTCATTATATATATATCTGTTTATAATTTTATTAAAATTTTGAATTTCATGAGAAGTTATAAGAGTGATTATTTTCATAAATAATCCATCAATTATAGATCTTCATTCAAATTGATCTCTATTTGTCCAGATCATTTAACATGCACCCTCCCTTATGTTTGCTCTGTTTCTAATTTAACGGAAGAAGCATTATAAATGATTTTTATATATCAGGAGATACAATGTCCTATTTCGAACAAATAGGAGTTAATTTAAGTGGAAATCTATAGTTTAGAAGCTATTTATATAAATAATCCAGGAAAAAATTAGTTTATTAATATTTTCTTATGATATATAAAGTTTATAAACCTATGGATGTAAGATACTAGTATTAGGTCGATTTTCAAATATTTTACTCAATCTGGGAATGTATATATGCTAATCATTTATTGTATTTGTTAGGGTATACATGATTTCTGTACTTAATTTTAGTGTTGGAAAATAGAAGATTTGACTGAGATATGGTAGGTTTCATTGTGATTTGTTAGTTATCTTATTTTCTTATGCACATACAAATTTAATCAACTCATATGTATTAGGAAAAATAGTCTGTAGAATAGTTGTCATAGTTACTAGTTTCCTTTTTTGTATTTGTTGTATTCTTTGTATTTTTCTTGTCAGTTAGAATCATGTAAACCATCTTAGTGTGAATCAATACAGAGAGAAACATTATTCCTCAAAAATACTTCTGTGTTCATAGATTCAATGAAGTTTCTCAATTTTTGTCGTGGTATCAGAATCCTAGGCCATTTTTTGGGTTCTCTTTTTTGTGTAGCCTTCGTTGTTGCTGTTGTTTTTTTTTTTTTTTTAATTCTATTGCAGCCTTCATTGTTGCACTTTTTTGTCCTTTTTCAAATCCCATTACCAGAATTATTTCTCTCCTTTTTCTACACGTTGCTATCATTTTTCTCTTTTTTTTTTTTTTTTTGGGTTTCTCCTCTCTTTTGTGTTTCACCATGTCCATCTCTGAGACGAGACAACACAGATAGTTTATGGAGAGAGAAGAAGGATGATATATGGTATACTTATTATAAGAAACCTAAGCATACCAGGGAATGTTGCTGGAAATTGAATGGTAAGTCACTAATCTTAAGCCGAGAATGGGGAAACCAAGGGGGACAAAAGCAAACCCAAACCAAGGAAGGTAGCGGCAATCATGGGATCATCTAGTAGGATAATCAAAACAAAGTGAAACACAGGAGAAGGAAAGATTCAATAGTAAGGAGATTGTAAAGCTTCAAGGCTTGATAGAATCCTTTGGAAAGCCTTTTGGTACTTATTCCTTGGCACTCTCAAGTAAGTTTGACATTTCTTATGAGCTTAATGTCATAGATAAACTTATCACAGATCCTTAGATCATTGATTCGGAGCTACGGATCACACGACTCATTCCTTATCTGACTTTAGCACTTACACTCCTTGTCCAAGCAGTAGGAAAGTTTTAGTTGCAGATGGTTCCCTCACAACAGTAGCAACCTTAGGAGATATCCAAATTAATCCATTGATTGTTCTAAAAAATGTTCATGTTCCTAAGCTTTCCTCTAACCTAGTGTCCATACAAAACCTTATTAATGATTTGAATTATAATGTGCTTTTTTATCCTATTCACTGTGTATTTCAAGGTTGGAGCACAAGGAAGAAGATTAGACAAGTTAAAGAGAAGAACGGACACTACTACCTTGAAACATCAAGCAATTTAAAGAGTCACAAAGTGTACACCTCTGTCATTCCTTTCCTCTTCCAAAAAAGACACAATGTGGCTCTATCACCGTCATATTGGTCACTCTTCATTTGGAGTTTTGAAAACTATGTTTCTCTCTTTGTTTAAGGGTCTTACTGGTGGAAATTTTTATTGTCATTTTTGTGAGTTTGTAAATTATAAACGTGTATCTTTTCTAGCTAGCAATCAAAGAAGCTGTTTTTCTTTCATTTATTTGATAGTGACATATAAGTCTTTCTACTGTTTCAAACATGATAGTCTCTAGGTGGTTTGTTTCTTTCATTAATGATTGATTTTCCTACTCAAGTTTCAATTAGATGTGTGTACTATCATTCCTAGTTTTCATAATATGATCCAAAATCAATTTGGTGTGAAAATTAAAAAATTCTGTTCAAACAATGTAAGGGATTACTTCAATTAGTTTCTATCTTCATATTTTCAAAAAGAATGAATAATTTATGAGTTGTCTGTATTAATACTTCACGACAAAATAGAGTTGCATAAAAGAAAAATGGTCATTTGTTAGCCACAACTTAAGCTTTCTTATTCCAACAACATGTACCAAAACCATATTGGGGAGAGGCAATTCTTACGACCACTCACGTCATATATAGGCTATTTTCAACGGTGTTAGGGTTCAAAACACCGATGGAAGTACTTTTTTAGTTCTACCTAGATTTGAGTATTATAAACAATCGCACACCTTGGGTATTTAATTGTACTGCTTTTGTCCATGATCATAGTAATAATAGAGGGAAACTAGATCTTAGAGCAATCAAATGTGTCTTTATAGGGTATTCATCAACTCATAAAGGATACAAGTGTTACCATCCATCTACCAAGATTTTTTTGTTTCAGCAGATGCCACTTTTGAAGAAGGATATCATACTTTACTCAACCTTATTTTCAGGGGGAACATTCAATAGTAGAAGATAAGGATAAAGATTTTTTTCTTACTAGATTTTTCTTTGTCATCAACTCCTTCATCATCAAACATTTCATCATCTAGATTCTAATCATGTTCCAAATCCAATTTCCATATCTCCCTTGCCTATTTAACATATTGAAACTCCTAATGATTACACTTTGCTAGAAACAGCATCACTTGTGTCTCAAACATCACATTTGCAGTTTGTCCTTTCTCTTTCCCACAACTCAATGCTTCCAATTCGTGACACTTGGAGATATGTGCAAGTGTATTTAAGAGGTTGAGCTCTAGTTCCAGAATTAAAGCAAGTCCAAGATTCTTTTCCTAACTCTAGGAATAAGATAATTACAGTATCTGAACCTAATTCTCAAATTGAACATGTGGAACTCGAGCTTGAAACTAATGATTTTGACATAGTAATTACCATTCCGAAGAAAACAAAAGAGTGCACTAAATGTCCATTGCACCCATTATCTCATTAGTAACATTTAAAAAATTCTCAACATCTCATAAAACCTTCACTGTGAACCTAAATTATGTTTCAATTTCAAGAACACTATCTGAGGCATAATCCAATGAGAAATAGAGGAAAGCCACGAGGGTAAATATAGAGGCTTTGGAGAAAAAACATAAGTTATCATGGAGTTACCTAGAGGAAAAAAACTTGTTGGGGTACAAATTGGTGTTTACAGTGAAGTATAGGACAGATGGAATACTTGAAAGATACAAGGCGAAACTGGTGGGTAAGGGTTATACTTGAACCTATGGAGTAAATTATGAGGAAATGTTTGCTCTTATTGCCAAAATGAATACAGTAAGGGTCTTATTGTAATTGGTTGACAACATCTATTGGGACCTACAACAATTTGATGTTAAGAATGCATTTTTTCATGGTGAGTTGGAAGAAGAGATATACATGGATATTCCACCTAGTTTTAGAGGAAATTTAGGAACTAACAAGGTTTGCAAACTAAAAGAGGCACTATATAGTCTTAAATAGTTGCCTAGAGCTTGGTTTGAGAGATTTGCAAAAGTGATGTTAGCTGCAAGTTACAAGTAAAGTGAGGGAGACCACACCTTATTCATCAAACACTTGAATGCAAAGGGAGTTACAATCCTGTTGGTGTATGTTTTAGATATAATTGTTACTAGAAATGATGAATAAGAGAAAGAGTTCTTAAAGCAGTGTTTGATTAAGGAATTTGAGATGAAGCAGCTAGGAAGAATGAAATATTTCTTAGGAATTGAATTGGCACATTCAAGGCAAGGTATCTTTATATCATAGTAGAAGTATGTCATTGATCTCTTAAGAAAGACAATAATCTAGCATGTAAACCTACTTATACCTCGATTAATCTAAATCACAAGCTCAGAGAAGCATAAGGAGATTCTACTATGGATAGAGAGATCTTCTTGAGATTAGTTGGAAAGCTTATATACCTTGCACATACAAGGCTTGATATAGCATATACAGTAAGTGTAATAAGTCAATTCATGCCTGATCCTAAGGAAGTTCATCTATATGTTATCTATTCAACCTTGCATTCCATAAAGGCTAAACTTAGGGAAGGGATTTCGTTTAGAAGAAACACAGGATTAGTACTTGAAGCCTATACTGATGTAGACTTTGCAAGTTTACTTATGGATAGGAGGTCCACTCCAGGATATTGTACTTTTCTTGAGGGTAATCTCGTCATATGGAAGAGTAAGAAGCAGAATCTAGTGACAAGATCAGGAGTAGAAGGAAAATTCAGATCTATGACACGGGGGATATGTGAAGTACTATGGTTGAAAATTCTCCTTGAGAACTTGAATATCAAATAGGATGGACCTATGAGACTTTATTATGATAATAAGTTAGTGATGAATATTGCTAACAACTTCATGTAACATGATAGAATGAAAATAGATGATGGTCTAATTTGTTCACCATATGAGCCCACAGGAGATCAGTTGGCAGATGTATTCACAAAAGGACTCAACAATCCATGGTTTTAGCAGATTATTTCCAAGTTAAGAATGGATGATGCCTATTAACCAGCTTGAGAGAGAGTATTAGAAAATACTTGATTTCTGTCTTTAATTCTAGTGTTGGAAAATACGTGACTTTATCCTTTATTTCCAGCTATCTTATTTTTTGTGTAAGTACAGATTTAGTAAATTCACATGCATTAGGAAGAATAGTTTGTAGAATAGCTGTAATAGTTACTAGTTTCCTATTTTGTATATTTTGTAATTTTTGTGTTTTTCCTGTAAGTTAGAACCGTGTAAACCATCTTAGTGTAAATAAATATAGAGAGAAACATTATTTCTCAAAAATACTTATTTGTTTATAGATTCAATAGAGCTTCTCAATTTCTGTTAATATTATGGTCACTTTATAGCATGCAAATTTATCTCATATTTCATATTTTGCTTGAATGTTTTATTTAATTAATATATTATTAACTATTTTAGGGTTCAAAAAAATTAACTATTTTAGAGTTTTATAAACTTTTTTAAAAATTAAAATTTTTAGGATTAATTTTCTTATATTGCACCGGTTTCTATCGATATCGATATTTTTATTAATATTTTTATTAAATCTAATTATTGATATTTTAATAAATTTTGTTATTTTTATCCTCAACTGTTATTAGCCACAAATTTCAACTCAATTATATCAAGGCATATTAAAAATTCTATGATACCTGACTTAAAAAAAAAAAAAAAACACGATACCAATTTACTAATTTACTAAAGAAATACAAAAAAAAAAATCTTTATATATCAAGGATCATAAGAATATTGTGATGATAGTTACAATGAAAACATAAAATTAATAAGACAACTTAAAACTGATCACATTAAAAATGTATCAAATTAATATTAACAATTTAATTAGACCTAATAAAACATAATTCATAATGGTACTATCAATAAAAATATTTTATATATTGGCCTAAAAGAAAAATACTCAGAGATATTACGCTTTAATCTTTAGCATATTATAGAAGAGCTAATAGCTCATAAGTTATTTTTTTGATTGTTACTCTCAAGTTGTCATGTGACAGTCCTATTATCGTCACTTGACACCTCTATCACTCACCATGTAGTGAGTTATAAATTGTTGCATGGCATTTTTTTAGTTATTTTTTGTTTTTTTATTGCGCATGTGTTATACAACTAATAATAAAAAATATCATAATTAATAGAAACTAGAAATATTAGGCTTATTCTACAATGGAGTAAAGTCACTTTACTCCATTAAGAATAGAAAAAATTTGAACTATCAAATTACTTTTAGATGGCTAAGATAAAAAAATGAAATACGTTATGAAATAATATATAATCTACCATACCTGATTATCATTTTACAAAACATTTCAAAAACATTATCAAAAAAAAACCTTCGATCCTTTAGATGTAACCCTTTTGTCGACCATTCTATCACCACTTTGCCATCCCAAATTCGTTGACGAAGAAGGAGGATGGGTCAGGTAAATGCGGCTGTTGCTCTCTAACTTCCACCATTGGTGAGCCTCCGTCGAGCCACCTTTGCATAACCACCAACGATGGGGCCCTCCACCATCAATCAAGACGCATAAGGCCTCACAGGTTTCTTCCCTGATTGGCCATTACTTGTATTCGTCAGAGGGTGTGAACTTCACAACTAAGTGACGCTCTATGGGTCTAATAAATCTGATAGAGGGAAAAGTTGATGAGTTGTAGTGGTCATAACCACCTTCGATCATCACCCTGTGTTGATTTGCTAGGTTTGTCGACAGGTGATGTACCACTGTGGGTGGTGTGGCCTCCACAGCTATGAGTCGACCTAGTAATCTGACGGGGGGAGGAGTTGCCTATGGCCCTTCTAGTTGTGATTTCTAGATTCAGGGGGAATTGCCTCTATTGCAATTTCTAGATTCGGGGGAAGGGGCTGTTACTAGGGAAGAAAGCTACTGGTGGGGCCTCTCTACATCGTTGACACCATTGGAAACTCACCTCTAGTCTCATTGGTATACTTACTGGTAGTGGGCTTTTATTTTGTTATAAACTTGATAGTGAGTTTTTGTATTATATATGGAAAGTTTATTTTTAATTGGGTGGATTTTAACTTTTTCTAATTCTTGAATTTCAATCTGAAAGTGAATAATTTTTATTTTATTAACGAAGTAAAATAGTTAATTCAATTATAGAACTCTCTAAATATTATTGAAATTCTTTAAGAGAAAAAAAAAATCACAATCTCATACAAAAATTAGAAAAGTCACAACACAGCAAACACAAACCGTCAAAGTGGAGTTTAGTGGACGTTTGGTACAAGTTTTTTTTTGACATTGCATTTAAATGTAATATAATTTTCCCCTAAATACAAAAGTATTTCATTTAAATACCAATCACATCACATTTTAAATCCAATACAATCACTATTTATTATTTTACTTTTTTTATTATTTTTAATAATTACATCATATATTCTCTCTCTCCTTTTTTTCTCTCTACTTTTACCCATCACATCACATATTTATTATTAAAATATAATTCAAATACTTTTCACCTAAACACACATTACATTCAAATGCAATGCTAATACTTTTCTTTTAAATATAAATTATATTCAATGTATTATATTAAAACGTAATACAAATATAATACGTTCACCAAACGAAATCTTTACGTGGAGTCTTGACCTATTAACTCTGAAAAGGCACAAACAAAATACAAAAAAACAGAAAATTCACAAACGTGTGTAAACCGTCCGATAAGACGACAAACAAAGAGCCGTTGAATCCGGAGTTGACTTAGGGGAAGCTCAGTCGGCAGCAATGACCAATAACAAACCACGCGCAGGGTATGGGACGTCACCAGAAAAGAACGTGCCGCAGAGGAGTCCCACCTACAGGCCGGCACGCTTTCCACATGGCGGCTGGTTTCGCTGGCAAAGTGGCGGTGGTCGTTGCCCTCACATCGCCACGTGCTAGCAAGCGCTCCTCAAAACTGACTCTAACATAAAAAAACAAAGCAAATTCCCCGCCAAAAATAATTAAAAATAAAAATAAAATTAGAAATAAAATTCGCATGCGGTGGTCCATATCATGGGCTTCCACGTATTCCAGAGTTTCTCGACTGTGGTGGATGGTCATCGATCACCATCCATCTGAATTCCCAATAGTGTCCCTCGAATCTTGTCGATAATTAATTGTTTTCTTATTAAAATATCTGGATTTTAATTTTGTTTTTGAAATTGGGATTTTAAATTATAATTTAAAGAACTGGCAATGGCAATGCCACAATGTATTAGTCAAACATCATTTCAAGTTTAAAGTGCGGTACTTTAGGCACTAATTAAAAGTTTTGATTATGAATTGTCGTGGGCAATTTTTGCTTCTAGAATATGAAAGTAGGTTTTACAGTGAAAGTGTCATATTTTACAAATACCTAATCTTATTAGTATTATTAAATCAAGAGGTATTAAATAATGTCCTCTTTTAGAATAATTTTCCATACAGTATTTTATCATTTATCCGTCAATTATTAATTTTATATCTTATTTTTTCTTTTTTATATGTTTAAAATTTTAAAATTTTCTTATTTTAAATTAAAATAAGATGATTATTAAATTGAAATATTCATTATAAGAAAATAAATAAAAAAATCTATTTTATATATTCTTTTCTAAATGCATATTCAATTTTTATATTATTTCTTATACACGTAATATTTTCCAAAAATTTATCTCTCAAGCACACAATTCTAATATAGCCTCCAAAATTCCACCTCTACGTATTATTATATAATTTAATTTATAATTACAAATGTAATTTAAAAATAATAATATCACCTATGCTTCTAAACTTTGAAATTTAGTAGTCCTGTTGGATAAATTTTTTGCTTGTAAAATCACATGCGTAATTAAGAAGTAATTTTGGTTTGGCGTATCTGAAAGAAATAATTTGATTAAAAAACATTAATGAAAGAGGAGTGGTTTCGTCATCCTCATCCTTATCGGGATACTTCGACTAACTATAGTTAATAGCAGTCAGAAAATAAATATCAAACAGAGGGACCCCACATCTAGATTTGCATTTAAGTGGGCAAACAGGTCGTGGGAACTAATGTCCTCCATTGCCGAGCAAAGCTGGATTTTAAGTCCCAATGATGTTTTGTCAATCCCAACAAGGAATCCAATTCAACAACTGTTTGCATTTCCATATAAAAAAAAAAAAATCATAAAATAGGATAAGCACGAACTATAAAAATATATGTTTATAGGGTGTTTGTGGGGTGCTTGCGGAAAAAATTTTTGGATTAAAAAAATTTATTTTGAAAAATATGTTTAAAAGAAAAAATTAAATAAAGTGAAAAAATATAAAATTTTAAAATTTTTTTAAAAACATTTTAATATAAATATTATTTTGTTATTTTTAAAATTTTATATAATTTAAAAAAATCATCTTATTGTATATATAAAATTATGAATTTTTAAAATTTTAAATATATTATAATATTTTAAAAATATAAATAATAAAATATTAGAAAAAAATTAATTTTGGAGAAGTTAAAAGCAAGTTCCAAAATGGAACCTTAATATATATATATATCAAACGAATATTCTCTTTGAGGAAATTCTATAAAATTTCATTTTTCTATTGCTGGGATTCTATATGCTTATGTATGTTATTGTCATGGCCATTTTTGTTGCTTTTTTTTTTTTTTGCCCTTTTGAACATTTTAAATTTTAAAATGATATGATAGGGAAAAAGAAAAAAAGAGATTAATTGTGATTTGTAGACACAGTTGTTTAAATCTAATTAATTGAAATTAAAAAAAAGGAATTTCATTTTAAAAAAAGGGATAAAGTTTCTTTTTTTTTTTTTTTAAGAGGACGTTTGGTAAACGCATTATATTTTGATTGTATTTGAATGAAATTTATTTTTTGAATGTTGTATCTGATTAAAAAGTATTTGTTTTGTATTTGAATGAAATGTGTGTTTGGATGAAAAGTATTTTAGAATTGAAAAGTTGATGTGATTGATAAAAGTAGAGATAAATAATAAAATTGAAAAATTGATGTGATTGTTTTAAAAATATTTTAAATAGTAAATATTTTCGTAGCATTATTATAAAATTTATATTTGATGTAAAATTATATTATATTTAAGTAAAATTAAAATTGAATATTTTCTGTAAATATCCCTGAGCATTGTTTCCCACATGCACATGCAGCTTTGAAAAAGAGGAGATATTTGTCACTATTCCTTATTATGGCCAAGCTTATGTGCACAAACTTGTTTTGTTTTTATTCACCAAAAAAAAAAAAAAAGAAAAGAAAAGAAAAGAAAAAAATTTGTTCAGTTTTTAAGAAAGCAGAACGCACAAATATTTTTTGAAAACAAGAATGCACAAACTTGAACATTGAATTGTATACATTCGTTTTATTATGAATTTAACTCAGATTTCTTAACCACATTCATAGGAGAACATAAATTTCAAATTTCAACTAGCAAAACAAATATTCTACTTTTCTACTCCAAGGAATTATTCTCCTTACATTTATTTAAAAAGAAAAAAGAAAATCTCCTTGTAATTTCCTTTTTTTCAGGTAGTTTCGTAAAAGGATTCTCCTGTTTCAACCTTCTTGGCATTTTTTTTTTGTTTTTTGTTTTTAAACATGAATTGGCATTAGTTATACATTTAGGGGGTATTTGAATAAAATATTCAATTTTAATTTTACTTAAATACTATATAATTTTATACCAAACACAAATTTTATAACAGTGCTACGAAAATAATTACTATTTAAAATATTTTAAAAATAATCACATCAACTTTTCAATTCTACTATTTATTTCTATTTTTATCAATCACATCAACTTTTCAATTCTAAAATACTTTTCATCTAAACACACATTTCATTCAAATATAAAACAAATACTTTTCAAGTAAATAAAACATTTAAAAAATAAATTTTATTCAAATACAATCAAAATACAATGTGTTTACTAAATATTCCGTTAAAAAAAAAATCCAAAATCCTGAATCTAGCCGGGAAAACGGGCGATACAGATTCGTTTACATTGTACGCGACCTCATAAAAATGAAAAAAATAAAATATATAACATAATTAATTAAACAAGAAAGAAAAAGAAAAGAAAAGAAAAAACCGCGCCCACGGTTAGTTAGTTAACTTGAAATTCACTTAATTTAGATTATCCAATCAGTTTGCCATTAACAAACCCAACAATAATTAAAAAATGGGTTATTTCAGCTCCAACCGGAGGTCAATTAGGTAATTTCATACCCCAATTTCCTGGCCGCTAAGCAATTAACATCAAGGGGAAGACCCAACCGAACAGGGGTTGGCTCTCTCTCTCTCTCTCTCTCTCTCTCTCTTTCTTGTCGCACAAAAATCACAGGCGAAGAAGCTCCGTCTCTCTTTCCCAGCGTGTTTGACTCTTCTACCTACGAAATTAGGGTTTCTCTTTCTTGTAACTTGGATTTAGTCCTCTTCATTTCTATAAATCTGTACATACTGTAGCTAAATTTCTCTCCTTTTTTCTTAACCCCAACAAAGCCCCATTATTCCTTCATTTTTTTTTTCTGGAAAAATATTAAATTTTTTTGGGGGGGTTTTGTTGTCATTGTCGTCGAGTGATTGGTTGCTCAGAAACTGGCGAGAAAAATTATGGCTCTTTGACGAATTTTCCTGCCGTTTATGGTGGCTCGGTTTTAGAAAGGAAAAAAGAATTGGGTCTTGAAAAAGAAAAAAAAAAGAGTTTGGGATCTTTATTTTTTTTGGTTGAAATCTCGGTATAATATCTGGGCTTTAAGCTGAAGTTGTGGTGATCTGCAAAGCGAAGTACTTTTTCCTTCCATGGCTGTTCCGACAATTGCTCTTTATGCGAGCCCGCCTAGTAGCGTGTGCTCGGCGCCGCACCCGTGCCAGATCAATGCCCACTCGACGTACGATTTCGAATTGAGCTCTCGATCTTCGTCGTCGGCGTCGACGGCGTCCACGTCGCAGAAGGCTGTCGTCGGCGGGCTCTCGTGCCTGTTCTCCTCTCATTCGGTGAAGCACGCCTCGTCGTCGTCGAATTACTCCGGCGCAGGCGAGGAATTGGGAAATTTGGTCTCCCTATGGCATGACAGAGGCGAAGAATTGAAGGAATTGAGTGGCTCCTTTCGGTATTCGCCGGGCAAATTCAATGGGGTTTCTTTGAGCAGCAGCAGAGATCAGAGTCCGGTCTCGGTCTTTCACGGTCCGGTTTCTTGCAGCGGGAGCTCGGCGAGAAGCCCTCCGACGAGGATCGCCAGGGAAAGGGGTAGTACCAGTGGGGAGTCCAATCTGCAGAGCTCGTTTCGAGGCGGAAGCAGCGGATTGTTCAACGGCTTTGTTAGAGGTGCGTTAGGATCGTCATGTGTCGATTTGGATTCGAGGGGTTACGAGGTGCGAGGAGATGATTTGGATGGAGGATTGTCCGCTGTGCTTGTGGATGAATTGACCTTCAACATTGAAGATGGTTTTTCGGAGTGCAATTCCGAGACATACGCTAAAGACTTACTTCTTGGTGCGCAGCTGCAGCATAAGATATTTTGTGATGAGTTTGTTGTGAAGGCTTTTTATGAGGCCGAAAAGGCGCATAGAGGGCAGGTGAGACTTGATTTGAATACTTAAGAGATGGTCTTATATGAGATGTTGGTTACATTGGTTGAAATATTTGTGTTTGTATTAATTTGATGTAGATGCGAGCCAGTGGTGATCCGTATTTGCAGCATTGTTTCGAAACGGCGGTGTTGCTCGCACAAATTGGTGCTAATTCCACAGTGGTTGCTGCAGGGCTTTTACACGATACGCTTGATGATTCTTTTGTGAGTTTTGACTACATTCGTGAGACATTTGGAGCTGGGGTTGCTGATTTAGTTGGAGGGGTAAGAAATCCAAACCTAGATAGATAGAAAACTTTTATTTAGTTTAGTTATGGAAAGTATCTCATTCATGAATATCTCATGCAAATGTTTAATACGGGAGTTTAGTAAAATTCAAAAATATCGTGTGTAATTGTGTAGAATATAGATCTTGTTTGTACCGATCATGTGATTATATTGTGTGGATGTTGCAGATTACAATTACATAATTATGTTTTGAGTACGGATTTTGACTGTTTAACCGTTCAGAAATTGTCTTCTTAATTGTTGTCTCCGCTGACTACGCTTGTCTAATTCTTATGAGTTTAACACAAGGCTTACCATCTTTAGATCTGTGGAAATTTCTTAGGTATCTAAGCTAAGCCAGTTGAGTAAGCTTGCACGTGATAACAATACGGCAAGTAAAACGGTAGAAGCAGATCGACTGCATACCATGTTTCTTGCAATGGCGGATGCCAGAGCCGTCCTCATTAAATTGGCCGATCGATTACATAATATGATGACACTGGATGCACTACCCTTGGAAAAGCAACAGAGATTTGCGAAGGAGACTTTGGAGATTTTTGTTCCCTTGGCCAACCGTTTAGGAATCTCTACGTGGAAGGAGCGGCTGGAGAATTTATGCTTTAAGCACCTCTACCCTAACCAGCACGAAGATCTTTCCTCCAAGCTTCTTGAGTCCTTTGACAAGGCAATGATTACTTCTGCCATTAATAGATTTGAGAAAGCTCTACATCATAAAGGCATTTCTTATCACGATCTCTCAGGACGGCATAAGAGCTTGTATAGCATCCACTCCAAAATGTTGAAGTATGTACTCCCTCTCCTGCACTAAAAATACTGACATGTGATGAATTTGCTGAGATTCCTACCTTAAAACAAAAGAGTAGTGAATGACATCAATGCTAGATTAACAGTTTGTTTTGTGCGATATCTACATGTTTTCCGTTGTGGATCATCATTTGCATACTTCTTGGTTGCATTTTTGCTAAGTTGATGGGGCTTAATTATGTGCAGGAAAAAGCTAAACATGGATGAGATTCACGACATTCATGGCCTACGTCTGATTGTTGAAAAAGTGGAAGACTGTTACAAGGCAATGGAAATAGTTCATCAAATTTGGTCTGAGGTACCGGGAAAGTTCAAAGACTACATAACTAATCCCAAGTTCAATGGGTATGGCACTCAAAAAGCGTTGCTTTTCCTTTTTCTTTTGGCTACTAGTTCCTTGTTGTAACTCTTGTTTCGTTGCGTTTAGGTATCAGTCTCTACACACTGTAGTTATGGGTGAAGGCACGGTTCCACTCGAAGTCCAAATCCGAACAAAGGAGATGCATTTGCAAGCCGAGTTCGGATTTGCAGCTCACTGGAGGTACAAAGAAGGTGACTGTAAGCACTCATCATTTGTGCTTCAGATGGTTGAGTGGGCCCGGTGGGTTGTAACCTGGCAGTGCGAGACAATGAACAGAGACCGGTCATCCATTGACTATTCCGATTCAATTAAGCCTCCTTGCACATTCCCGAACCATTCTGATGATTGCCCTTATTGTTACAAACCTCATTGTGGGTCTGATGGGCCAGTGTTCGTCATCATGATTGAGAATGATAAGGTATTTCATTGTCTTGTGAAGTATAGTTGTTTGGTGACATGTTTATGGGTGCCAAGGTTTGAGGACTGACCATATATGCTTTTTGGAATATCTGCAGATGTCGGTGCAGGAATTTCCGGCAAACTCAACAATCATGGATGTTTTGGAAACATCCGGGCGAGGAAGCTCTAGATGGACACCATATGGGTTTCCTGTGAAGGAAGAACTGAGGCCGAGGCTGAACCGTGAGCCAGTGAGTGATCCGATGTGCAAGCTGAAAATGGGAGATGTGGTAGAGTTGACTCCAAGTATACCTGACAAGTCTCTGACCGAGTACAGAGAAGAGATTCAGAGAATGTATGACCGTGGCCTAAATGTTTCTTCAAGTACAGGGCCAGCCACGAGTAGCGTGGCTGGCTGGAGAAGTTGACCCTTGTTTGGTATCTCAACATATATACAGTATCATTTAGTTAAGATTTGTTATTCTTGTACATAGATTATATTTAGATTATATTTATGTGTACAAAAACAGCTATGCTTTTCTGGCTCTTTGATGACTAATTAGATTAAACAAAAGCTCAAATGCTTTATTCTTGATCTCCCACTGGGAGTTCAGCATCCCTTGTATCCATTTTGGTCCATTCCGCAATGCAAGCCCTCTAGTCGTCTGATGCATGATACTTTCTTTTTTTTTTTTGGTTACTTTGTGGCAAGATGGCCAAAACTCGACAAGCATACGTGATACATATATATATATATTTATTAAATTTTGGGGTGGAGGATCTATCGCAATCACGCGATGGTTATAATGTTGGGCTTTTATCGGCCCTAATAAACATTTCCATTTAGAATCAGAGGTATATCTATGTATATAAAAGCAATGAAGAAGACAGCGAAAGATTGAGAAGTGATGCTGCTTTATAACGTTCAAATTCTACTGACCCAATTAAGCATTATCGCATTTCAAAGAGTATATTTTCTTATAGATATTCAGTACATATCAACATTTTTCAGAGATTGATTCTTCACATCTTCCAAAGGATGATCAAATTCATCCCATTTTCCTCCAGACAGTCATTGAACAGCCAACCGCTAAGCATTTCACTTGGTACGTTTAACAAGGGGGAAGGAGACTCTCTGTGGTGTCTGTTGTGGAATGTCCGTCTTCTGTTCTTGGGATGGTGGAGTTGGATCGACAGCTTCGTCATCTTCCTCCGTCTCTTCAACTGCCTGGGCAGATTGTTTCCTTGGGATCGCCAGTTGATAGTTGGGGCTGATCAAGGTGTCCTGCTCCGGAGGAAGTGGAATACCAGGCCCTGCAATGGACTTTGGTAATGGAATTTTGTTGCGGTTTCTAGCAAGCTCCAGCAGAACCTGGTGACAAGATTGATTAAGAACCATGTCAATTTCCGGTGTAAAGTTCACACCAGCGAGAGAGACACACAAAATTCATATGCGTTCCACGTCTATATTCAAAGAAAATTCACTTAAATGATCAGTTCAATATGGGATATGAACCAACACATGTTCAAAGAAAATTCTGTTCTTAACTGCAGTGTACGAAGGAATTGCCAGATTTAGTGCGGCACCGATCTTTCTTTCTTTGTTTCTTTTAAATCTTAAATAACCATATGGAAATTTCAAAAGGAGATAATATAAGTATATCTTGCCCTACATTAGGAAGCACATAATCCTCGATTCCTCGACATATGCCATAGCTTGAGTATGGGATTTTTTAGAAGGTGTGAGTGAAACAAATGAAAATCCGGTTTCCAACATCCTCAGATTCTTTACATTACTTTCAATCAAGCTCAATATATGACAAAAGTTCAAAGTATGCAATAACAATTCCTATCCAAAGCAATCAGACACCACTACTAAATCTGATACTCCTACTCGATAACTAGTACAGAAAAAGAAAAACCGAACAAGAGTTAAGTTATGAAGCTAAATTACCTCCCTTGGAGGGGGTTGTGAGAAGCTGAAATTGATTTTGGACTGAATGGCGAGCTTGAGGTCGTCGGAGTCGATAGCAGCCTTGCCTGCGTGCTCCGAGTAAACCTGTGCATCTGTCAGCACATCGACTACATAGCGGTACCAAAGCTCCAAGAATTGGTGTATAACACGAGGTTCATAGTCTTCCACACCCATTGATTTCAACAGTGACTTCACAATCTTTGCATCCCTGGGCAAATCCTCATCCCCTTCTGCCATTTTCTTTACCGCTCTTTTCAATCCTAATCACATCAAACACTCCAAAGATTAGACTTTGCAAGATTAGAGTTCACATTTTCCTTTTTGTCAAAGAAAAAACCAACCCACCGAGAAAAACCCAGGTAAAAGTAAAACTACACATAGCTGAATTGAACAAATACTTAAGATTATCAATGAACTGATACATACATGTACACATATATATGTTTAATATATATTATGTATAAGAACTTCTGCAGAGCAGAACAAATATAGCTCTAAAGGATCTAAAATTCTGGGAATTGATCAAAAAATACAAAAATCAAGATGAATCTTGTTTTTCAGAGCCTATATTTCAAGGACTACAACCGAAAATGAAAACCCAAGTGAGAATTTTAAAATAAAAGGGAAAATGTTACCGGTGTCGTAGAGAAGAGAAACGATGAACGACGGAAACCGGTGCTTCTTCCTTCAACTCGGCCGAACAGGCCGGGGGTTTGCTGGTTTTGTTGTTGACGGGAAGGGAGTTTGCGGCCTTAGGTCTTGGTGGGCCGAGCCCAACAAGCCCAATAAGGATTTCGTGAGTGCAGAGAAAATCCCACATCGAAGGTATCTGGAAGAGATGAATTCTTTATAACATAGGTTTAAGAAATTTTTGCTGTGTTCTTAGAAAGGAGAGACGGTTGGCATCTCCCCTGACAGGGACGGGAACAGCCTTCGGGCTTCCCTGTTAACACATCCGGTTCTTCCGGTTAAGGCTAACCAATTTTTTTTTCCCACTTCGTTTTTAAGAATACGGTCTCCAACTTCGTTTTTAAGAATACGGTCATTCCATTGGCAATTATTCTTTTTATTAATTATTAGCTCTCTTAAATTTCTTCAGCAAGGTTTTTCTCTCTGTTAAAATTTTTCTTTTCTGATTCTTTGTGTACAAAAAGTGAGAGCTTGATATTGTATCATTGACATGTAACGGATAAATCTGCAGTTTCAATTGTGCACACGTTTTTTTTCCATCTCAGAAAGGAAAATCTCCAATTTACTAGGACCAACTTTATATTGGATTTCTCTCTTCATCGCCAGAAGAATTCTTGAATAGAATCTTCTCATGAAAGCACAAGAATCAGCATGAGCAAAACCCCAGCAAGTCCCCAAGACGAACTCCCAATTGTGCACAAGTTTTTCCCATCTCAAACGAGAAAATCTTCAATTTACTAGGGTCAACTTTATATTATTTCATATATAGATACTAAAAGCTAGTACATTAAACATAGTTTTATTTTTAATGACCATGCTAAAATACATTATTTCATATTGGATTTCTCTCTTCATCGCCAGAAGAATTCTTGAACAGAATTTTGCCATGAAAGCACAAGAATCAACATGAGCAAAACCCCCGCGAGTCCCCAAGACGAACTCCCAATCCTAAGCACCCAAGAAGGGTCAGGAGAGGGAATGAATGATGATCCTGAGCACCCTCCTCTCTGTGCTGATGATGAAGAAACTGTCTTAATGGCTATTATAAGCCCGGCCAAAACCATGGGAAGCACAAACCCCGAACCCCATTTCGTTTCGTAGTACCATATCGTGTGTTTTTTTCGGCCGACATTGTACAAAGGCGAAAGCACCACGGCTGAAACTAGAGCTAGCACCATGGCCACTGATCTCCGAGAAGAGTTTTGGTTTGTGTTGTAGTAAGTAGTACTACTATAAGTAGCCATTGGTTTTACCAACAAAGGTTGCAAGGTTTGTTTTTCCTTTCCCCTTTTTTTGTTCGTTGTTGATGAACTGACTTGGAGCGTGGGGAGATTTATAACAGGGGAAGGAGGTGGAAGTAGCGAAGGAATCTAACTGGAAAGCTGGTAATTGGATGAGGAAAAGAGACAGGAAGCCGTCCAAAAAGTGGAAAAGAAGAAAGGTGAAGAATAGATTATGGACTTGAATATGTGGAAAAAGGTTTATAAAGGCGGTAAAGAAGGGAATGAAAACTTTGGAAGTAAGGTATTTTTCCATGTCTTTTAGTGAGACTTCACACTTGACAATTATGCAATCTTTGGACACTAACCAAGGTACAGCTAAATCTTTGTTGTTTTATATTTAAAACTATAATAATAATAATAATAATAATAATAATAATAATAATGATTTACTTGGTCCTTTGATATCATTTCATTTTACTGTCGTTTTTCGTTGACTTTACATTTTTTGTTAGTACTTTAGCTGTCGTTTTATTCTAGTGCCGTTTGTTAGGTTATGTATAAATGTCAATTGATTCATAAATTTCTTTTTCTACTTCTCACTTTGTCGTTAATTACTTCATTTATACTTCAGACTTTGGACCATCCTATTTATATGTTTATGTCAATACTAAATTCTTAAGGAAAAAAAAAAAGTGAAAAAGAGCATAAATAGTGTTATTTCTAATATTTTATATACATTTTTGTCCTCATCATTGAATATTGAAATTTTAAATATAAAATTTTAGTAGTTAAATAATTTAAAAATGATAAAGTTATAGTGATTAGATGAAAAAATTGATCCATAAATCAATAAAAATCAAATGTTAAATTTAATATTGGTCACACATAGTAGAAAATTTGTCACTCAATTTAGTATATAATAAAATGTTATTATCATCAGTAACTTGCTCCTTAGCCATCGCCTTAAAAGCAGACAACTCCTCAGGAAGACCCTCATTGGCCACCAGCACCACCTAGGCCACAACTTCGTCTAGTTGGACCTTGAGCTAACCATCTTCATTGTTTAAGAGCTAACTTGCTAGCTATACGATCTCTTTATTTACTTTCTCCTTGAGTAGCTTGTCATCATTGCAGTCATCTCCATGAAAACTACTGCTAGCCTTCTTGTCTATCAATAACTTTAGTGTGATATTACGCTTATTAGGCCTCTCAGAGCCAAGTCGAGACTACTCACAGGGATATAAACTGCAAAGGAGAGTAAGTTGAGAAAAGTTCTCCATGGCCACATGTTTAAAAGTCGGAAGATAAAAACAAGAGAAGTCAAAAAATATTTTGCCTAAAACTTAATATTCACAAGATAAAAATGAGAGAAGTCAGAAAATATTTAAGCCAATTTTTATTAACCACAAAGTGGGAGACTTATTGTTAAGGTCAAATTTTATACCTCATCTCTTACCATACATTTGTCAAGACATGTCATCAGAGAATACCAAATGAAGTACAATATGACAACCTCCAGAGCCCTAAATAAGTTTTAGAACGACTTATCTATACTAGCCTCATACAAACAGCTAGATGACTCATTTATTCAGTCTCCAGAGTGCTTATCGAGCGACCTGCCAACCAATTACTAGCAAGTTCCAATCCAAGATTCTAGGGATTACGTGGATAGTCTCTAGAATTATCCAGTCATGATTTTAGGAATTCGGATAATCTTCCAAGTGCAAAATATATTTGGACTTAGCCCATAAATTTAAATATATAAAACTAAAATAGAAGATTTACTCACAAGAAGATTCAGACAAGCCAAAATCTTATGTAGATTCAAATTTCGAATATGAATCCTACCTATGAAAGGCTTCACTAGCTGCCACTAATTCCTATAAATACCAAACCTTCTCAAAATCGAAGGGCATATGCACACCTACACGAAGAATATGTTGTCATTAATGTTCGCCCATAATTCTCCAACAGTAACTCACTATTACTCGCCAACAACTTGTAATTCCAGCCGTTCTCCAAATTTATTATATCAAAGAATCCCCCTTCTTCTTCTTTATCCCTTTCCTGCTTATGAGCTCTCATGTATTCATCAAATCATATATAGTGATGGCTCTCAAAACACTGAAAAAGACATAGTCCATGAGATTAGATGTGAGCCTCTGTAAAAAAAACCTATGTCTTTTTATATATTTTTAGCATTTTACTTTCATTGTTCATGCACAACATGCTAGATCAACTCTAAATGACAGATCACGCTAACAATCGACATCAAATCGGTCAATTGCCCTCAAAATAAAATTAGTATAGATTTCACCCTTTACAGTTTGGCGCCTACTATGGGGCCTTTGGTCAAAAAAATTAAGTGTTGAGTGTCCCTCAAAATTCGTCTTCATGAACGAGGACACTAATTACTCTACAAGCTTGGCTCCCAGTGCAAAACTCTCATGCAAAATTTCAAGGAAAATTATGAGGATCAAGGAGTATTAGGAATGGCACACTGTATCTCATGTCTTCATCAAATTTCCATCATCGACACTATGGCTCATAGGTTCACCAACGACATGCCTAGTGCTCGTGAGACTCTCCAAGGATGACTCAGGAGTTAATTAATGCAGTCAGTCATCGTGACTGATGGTTCACGGCAATTCTATAACCAAGCCATGATCTAACATCATTTGCCTTCACAATTCCCCCACAGGTCACTCAAAACGACTTATTGGCCATTTACCAAACATTCGATAGTAGCCAACATCTCCAATCACCAGTCGTCACTGGTTGGACTCTGCCTAAATAATTTCACAATACAGTTGTCTTTATCTTATCTCTATTTAATCATACCATGATCTTTTCTCTAGTTTAATGATTTTTCTTTTTAATATTGAAATTTTTGACTAGTAGAGGAACCATCTTGGGAGATAATAACCTCATAAGAAGCCCAATGCACTCTTCTAATGACTCCTCAATAAGAGGTCAACATAAGCCATAGATGAGTCACAACGACTCACGAGACACCAATGTGGCATAACGACTCACGCATTTTTGATTAGTTACAACGAATCAGGCCTAAATGATAAACTTAAGATGCTTGGAGTTTGCAATAGCTCTCCATCGAAAGTTTCGTTCTCTATTTCCCTATCAACTAGTCGCCACGCCTCAATGTTGACTGAACTACCTTGGTTAATTCTACCAAGTCTTGATTCAGTTATGTTACACTTGCTTTAGTTTGATATTTCCTTTTCATATATTTCAAATTTGGCATGGTAATACAATATCAATTAGTGACTCATAGGTCTTGCAACACAGGAGTTTTACATGGATTCTCAAGTCTTATAAACGACTACAAACCAAGAGGTATATCGTAAAACCTGTAGGTCCCTCTATCAACTCATGACTCAATCATTCGATGTGAAGCCGTCAACCGAGTTACAGTAGGTTGCAGTAAACACAAAAGCCTTCTATTTGGGGAATGAGATAGACTGTAAGATATATACTGCTAATAGAGATTATTGGATTTAAACTAAGCCACATTAGGGATTGGTCCCAGTGAGACTCCCCTAATCACTGATGAACCTCGCCATCACTTGTAACCTTGTTACGGGGGACTAATCTCCCTTTGTTGGTATGGATTTTGGTCTGGGTATCTAAATCTATGGTAATTTAATGATGACCATACCCTTTGGGAAAAGTGTGCCTTCACAAAGTATTTTATGGCATGTTAAAGCCAAAGAAGCACCCATTATACCATCACGGTAATAGTGACATTCCCTGTATAGGGAAAGTGCCTCTAAATATGGCAAGTGCCTTATTTAATGAGGTATATTATTTATAGTTTCTAGGCTAAAAGCCAGCAATAGAACCATAATTAACTTGAAAGTCGATACTGGTCTTCAGACCTATGCTAACCTCTGGGCTAAAGCCAACATTATAATCAGTGTGGTTGATTTTTCAATCAGCTAAGAAATCCTATAAATTATCTTTCTTCAACAATAAATATTTTCCAATTTGGTGTGTAATTGAGAGTCAACCAGTGCATTCTCTCGGTGGTTACATTAGGATAATGTAGATGTGCAAATGTCACAATTCGACAAGTGACTTGACACAAGGAAGCAACGTGGCAGTCACTAATAACTCATCATCAAGATGTTAATCCCACGGCTGCAACAGGCCTATGAATCACTTGGTTGTTTCCACACATAATTCGGTTGTCATCCACTAATCAGTAGTGACTTGCTAAACACTTGGCACTAAGTTGTTTATAAGAAAGAGGAATCGCAAATTATAAAGTATCAATAATCTTTGAAACTACCCATTAGTTCATTAAATCAGGGGGCTCAAATCCTAATCCTTATCATTCATGATGATTCTCTCCATTTACCATCAAGAGGCCATTTGGCCTTAGAGTCGATGATCTCACAGACATGCACATAGTAAACCTGACCTTAAGGTTAAAGACAAGAATAAACTCATGCAATAAGTTCATTTGGTCGCATCTAGTCATCAAGCCAATAATTATGAAGACTCTGCACATTACAAATCGATTCAATTTTTGTACAACAACATAATCACTAATTATACACATGTGTATGGATGACTATAGCGTAAAACATATGGATTCATAGTACCTAGTTAAAACTTACTTAGCAAGAAGTGACACCCAATCCTTCAATCGGGTCAGTAGTCACATTGACTCTCACTTCACAACTTGATTAGTCATATTAACCCCTACGTTGTTCAGTTATAATGGCCCACAAGTCATTTGACACACAAGTCATAATAGCAACTCTTGGTCATTTCGACTCACGAGTCTTGTCGATGTCTCGTAGGTGGTTCACAAGTCATTCAACATACAAGTCGTAACATCGACTCTCAGTCACTTCAACCCATGAGACTTATTGATGACTCACGAGTCCTATATTGGCTCACGAGTCTTATCACCTCTTCATGTAAGTCAACGATATCATGAAAATCCTACTTATCATACATGGTTGGATACAATACATATCGATTACTCAGTAAGTCGGTAGTAAACTTAAGCTTTATTGCCCGCTTGCCAAACATCTCCATTTATGTCCGCCAGGTATATATGTTCACCCTTCGGGACTACTTTTCAACCAACTCCAACTAACAAGTTAACCTTCGAGCAATTGCATCAACTCTTTGCATTATGAGCCGACCACAAGTCATATGAACATAACATCAAAAGCCTAACCATATAGGCACACAATTAAGAATTTTGAAATAAAAAAGTTCTACAACCTATCAATCCATAGTATCATACTTGCCAAATAAAGATAAAGCTTTGACTTAAACATAAGTTCGAGCAAAAAGCAAAAACATACAAGACAAGTACAAAAGGTAAAGACCTGGGGGGCTCATCGCTTAACATCCAAAGCATTATTAACAACAACTTGCTTTTCAGCCACTACCTTATAAGCAGATGACTCCTCAAGATGACGCTCACCGACGACCAACACTACCTAGGCTATGACTTTGTCTAGTTGGACCTTAAGCTAACCATCTTCATCATTCGAGAGCTAATTTGCCAGTTATGTAATCTCCTTATTTACTTTCTCCTTAAGCAGCCTGTCATTACAATCATCTCCATGAGCACTATTGCTGGCCTTTTCATCTACCAATAACTTCAATGCAATGTTACACTTACGAGCCCCTTTAGAGCCAAGTCAAGATTACTCGTCGAGGGATAAACTACAAATGAGAGTAAATTGAGACAAATTATTCATAGCCACGTGTTTGAAAGTCCAAAGATAAAAACAAGCTAAGTTAGAAAAGAATATACCTAAAACTTCATATTCGCAAGATATCCAAGTACTTGGTGTTGACATATGACTTATGGAAATACTCTTTAAGCCAATTTTCATTGACTACAGAGTGGAGGGCTTACTATTGGCATCATATTCCGTACCTTGTCTCTCACCATGCACATGTCAACATATTTTATCGAAGAATTTGGAATGAAGAACAATACAATAACCTCTAAAGCCCAAAACAAACTTCAAAACGACTCATCTAAGGGGTTGTAGACCAGCCTAAGATAATTTAACAGATAACTTACTTAATCAGTCTCTATAGTGCTTTCGGAGTGACACACTAGCTAGTTGCTAATGAGTGCTAATCCGAGATTCCAGAGATTACATGGATACTCTCTAGAATTATCCACCCACGATTTTAGTGATTTGAATAATCTTTTAAGCATGACATATATTTGAATTTACCTCATAAATTCAAATATATAAAATTTAAATAGAAGAACTACTTAAAAGAAGATTTGGATAGGTCAGAATCATATTCAGATTCGAATTTCGAATATGAATCCTACCTGTGAAAGAATTCATTAGCTGCCATCAGTTCCCATAAATACCTAACCTTTTTAAAATCAGATGGCATACACACACATATACAGAGAATATGCTACCATTAATGTCTGCCTACAATTCTCCAACCACAACTCGTTGTGACTCATCGTTAGCTTGCTGGCGACCTGCGATTTTAGTCGTTCCCCCTATTTATTGTATCAAAGAATCCTCCTCTTTTATATCCCATTATTGCTTATGAACTCTCATGTATTCATCAAATCATATAGAGTGATAGCTCTCAAAATGCCAAAAAGGACGTAGCCTATAAGATTACAGTTGAACCTTTATTTAAAAAAAAAAAAAAAAAACCTCATGGCTCTTTGTTTATTTTCCGCGCTTTACTTTCTTTGTTCATATGCAACACACTATATCAACTCTAGACAATAGATCACACTAACAATTGATGTCAAATTGATTAAAGGCCTTTAAAACAAATTTATTGTAGATTTCACTGTCTACATCAATAAGATAGCCAGCGGTGAAGTAATATATCAGTTGCTTATTAAGAAACACACAAAGGGGTTGATCTTCATTGGACAATTAAATAAATGAAAAATATATTAATTTACTATTTTGTTTATGGGGGTTTTGTTTCAAAAAGAATTTGATTTCAGTACAACTGCCTGTCAATGAGTACAGTTCTAGAAGAACTTTATTAGACAAAATTTGTGAACCTTTGATAGTCTTTTTTTTTTTCCTATAAGAAGATAATTCTCCTCTATGACAACGTGAAAAATATAAAATGCAGGGAACCTATTTTACATCTGCAATGTATGACATAATCCCCAATTTTTATCGGCCACCACTACTTCTGACCCAAACCAAATCAGCCCAATGCTGTACTGGCTTTGTCCATGAATTGCCAAAACTTTAGTGTTAGTTTGATTAAATACAATAGCTTTGGTTTACTTTGAATTAAGTTAAAATGAAAATATAATTGTAGTTTGAATTTAATTCAGTAAATATTATTTTAATAATTTTTTATCTTTATTTTATTTATTTTAACATAATTTTTAATATAAATTTAAATTAAATTTTTACATATTAAGTGTTCAATTTAACTCTATCTTTAACTTATTCCGAACTAGATCAAAGTTAAAATATTTGACTAAATAAATGCTTAGAAACGGTGATACTGACTTTATTAATTATTATTGCGAAGGCACATGTGGGTATCGCGCACGCTAAATAATTTGAATTTATAGAACCACCAAATACAAAAAGGTCTATTATTGTTTGTGTAAAGATAAAGACGTCTAGTAAAAGCATAAAAAGTACTGTATATATCATTGTACAACCACTACTAACATGAGTAAATAATTAAATGAAACTTTTTTTTTTTCACATGATGGTTCTATTTTATTATCACCAATGCAATCACTAATAAATGATATATATATATAGAGAGAGAGAGAGAGAGAGAGAGAAGCTCGGGACGCCACAATTAATGCCGATGATGACCCGTGAGTCCTAATAAAATGTCGAGCTATTTTTTATTAGTGTATAATGTGCTTTTAGTATTGTCAGAAACCCTTTAAAGTTTTGCATAAAGTCATTGTACACATTTGTGTACCAAGAAGAGCATACGAAAATTGCTCTCTCTCTCTCTCTCTCTCTAATCTTTTATGGCTCGCTCATTGCTATGGAGTATCCTTCTGTTCCACCCCTCAACCATATCGTTAATCTATCAAACATGGTCATCAGAGTTATTCAACTCCGACGGGCTTCCAATTTTATTCAAACTCCTCAATTCTTTCTTGGGACTCTACTTCCGATTCTGCGGACTATCTCCATGCACCATTGATCTCGACGACCGGACTACAATGCATTTCTGGACGCCCAATCAGAGACGTCCAGACAAGCCCGATCTGGTGATGATCCACGGCTACGGCGGGAATTCAGCCTGGCAGTTCCTCGGCCAAGTGGGGGGCCTCTCGAGTGCCTTCAACCTGCACCTCCCGGACCTGCTGTTCTTCGGCAAGTCCCACACCAAATGGCCCGACCGCTCCGACTCCTTCCAAGCGAGATGCGTGGCCGAAGGGTTGAGGAGGCTGGGAGTGAACCGGTACTCGCTCTTCGGGATCAGCTACGGCGGATTTGTGGCGTATCGGTTGGCTGAGATGTGTCCTCAAGAGGTTGCGAAGCTGGTGATGGTCAGCAGTGGATTAATCTGGACGGAGGATCAGAAACGAGAGCTTCTGATCAGGAATGGAAGGAATGCTCTCGAGATTCTCTTGCCGGAAACTCCGACTGATCTGCGCCTCCTCGTCAGTCTATCAGCCTACAAGAACGATCCTTTCAAGTGGGTTCCTGATTTTGTTCTATCCAGATTTGTCCAGGTGATTTGATTTTTTTATTTATTTACAAAAGTGGTTTCATGATAGTTTAATTGTAGTGTTAGTGTTTTTTGATAGTAGATTGCATGTTCATTTAAACTGAAATATTTACATTTAAAAATATAGAATTTGAATTATACATTCAAATTAAATATATGATTTTTGTTAAAGGTAAAATCAAATTGTATAAATATAAAAAATATGTGTAGTACGAATTTCTATAAAATGAGATTTTAGATGGGATTTTAAAATTTATATAAAGGAGGATTGAAACATCTTGAGAGGTTAAAAAAAATTAGAAAATTAAAAACTAATAATAAAAGTTTGTGAAAAAGACCAAAAAATATACCGAATTTATGGGGTAGATTACGAGTCCTTGGTCAAAATATGATGAAATAGTTAAATATTTAAATATACTTGAATATTCCACAATTAACTAAACACGTATTATTGAAATTATATGATAGTTATTAAAGAAAGTAAAACAAATAGACTCTTAGGGCATTTGGAGAAAATATTCAATTTTAATTTTACTCAAATATAATACAATTTTATATCAAACACAAATTTTATAACAGTGCTACGAAAACAATTACTATTTAAAATATTTTTAAAATAATCATATCAACTTTTTAATTTCACTATTTATCTCTATTTTTACCAATCACATCAATTTTTCAATTTTAAAATACTTTTAATCCAAATATACATTTCATTCAAATACAAAACAAATATTTTTCAACCAAATATAACATTCAAAAAACAAATTTCATTCAAATACAATCAAAATGTAATGCGTTTACCAAACGCCCCCTTAGGGGGCATTTGGATAAATATTTCATTTTAACTTCATTCAAATACAATACAATTTTACACCAAACACAAATTTTACAACAGTGCTACGAAAACAATTACTATTTAAAACATTTTTAAAACAATCACATCAACTTTTCAACTCTAAAATACTTTTCATCCAAACACACATTTCATTCAAATACAAAACAAATACTTTTCAACCAAATACAACATTCAAAAAACAAATTTCATTCAAATACAATCAAAATGCAATGCGTTTACCAAACGCCTCCTTAATATTAGTCCGTGACCATTCTTTAATTGCTCTGATTTTCTGCGAAAGGAGTTGAAGAGAGATGTTTTGAAGTGCTTTGATGATAACATAGATTTATAGTTCCTTTTTTGGTCGTGTTCAGGTGATTTCGCAATACCGAAAGGAAAAACTAGAGCTGGTTGAACACTTGCTAAACAGAACGGCGCATTATTCGGACGTTCCAATCATAACCCAGGTTGGTTAGTTAACCGTCCATGTTAAAATTTTTTTAGGGTATGATGCAGAATTATTCCTAATTATAAATAAGCCTACGTACTATAATATCAGTATCTATAATAGGTTAAAAGCAGGTTAAAAGCGTAATTCAAACAGCTAGTTTTCTCATATAATATGTATACAACCTCTTTTAAAATTATACTTTAAGTTGTATCATTAGCAAAATATGGATTTTCTTTATCTTTTCCTTCTTTTTTTTTTTTTTTGCATGAAGGATACATTGATAATCTGGGGAGAGAAAGATAACGTATTTCCACTCTTCTTGGGTTACCAGCTACACAGGTAACCTATTACTTATTTTTTTTGTGAAAGAATCGAACTTTGAAATTGTAACTCCTAAGTCCTAATATATATATATATATTTGGTAGATTTTGAGTTCCACAATATTGGTCAATGCTATATATATTATACATACGCATATACATATAACTAATGCTTTGCAGACACTTGGAAGGCAAGGCAAAGTTGGAGATAATAAAGGACACAGGTCATGCTGCAAATCTGGATTCAGCAGATACCTTGAACTCACTGATAAAATCATTTATTTTAAATAGCTCCTAGCTAATATATATTTACGTCACATATAAATTTTAATATGTTTTACGTTAAAAGGAAGTGTAAGGTGTGTAACTGGTTAATTCTCCGCTAATGGAGTCAAATAAAGGATAACTTTTATAAGTTTCTGTTCCTGTATCATGCACTCAGTTTTTGCCTTTGAAATATAAGCTTGTAATTACTTGAAACTCTCTCTCTTTTTTTTTCTTGTTTACATAAATCACACTTACTTAAGTTGGCTTTTGAGATTTTTTTATGGGACAAATTTTTTCTTCTTGAAAAATTGATCACCTGCAAAAAAAAAAAAAAAAGGTGGATTATCTTGTCAATATGGGAAATTACAAATTTACTACACAACAAAATTAGAAATTTTTTTTTTAAATCACGTTATGTCTTTATGTTAGTGAAACATGAAAATTTTAAAACAGCACTATCATGATATGTAACGTTTGAATCCTATACTTATAAATTAAAAAAAAAAATCTAAAACAACTCTTTCACAAATATGTTCTTCAAAGTTGGTTTCGAACTACAATCTCAGATTCTAATATTGGCGTTACTAGCCCATCATTCGCAAGACATACATTTAATATCAAGAATTTAAAGAAAAAAAATAAAGACAAAAGGAAATAACTGCAGTCCGCGGGCGCATTTAGTTCAAGTGATGCAGAATGAAACAGAAAACGACAATTCAAAAAGAAAAGCACATTTTGAAACGACAATTTATAAACCCGGGTCAACTAAAAGATGACAATAATATTAAACGACAACTAAAGGATAAAACGAGATAAAATTTTTAAAACGACAATAAAAGGGAACTGCAACGACAAAAGGACGGCGATGTATAGTGACAAATTCTAATTTTCTTGTAAAACCTATTTATTTTGAAATAA
Organism: Antiaris toxicaria; assembly: GCA_035233585.1. NCBI lineage: Eukaryota > Viridiplantae > Streptophyta > Magnoliopsida > Rosales > Moraceae > Antiaris > Antiaris toxicaria. Next base: position 108,405,667 of record CP141154.1, on the reverse strand, counting down.
GATGTTACACTCCTAAAATTGCCTGTAATATTCCCCTCAATAAAATGTCTGTAATAAAGGTCTAAAAATTAGGAATAATTAAATAGTTCCCTTTAAATTTTCAAATAAACCTTAAAAAGAGTTATAAATATAAACATTAAAGCAAATCTACCAACTTCCTTAACTGAAAAAAAGAGAGGAAAAAAAAAAAAACAGAAACATAAAAGAAATCACAAGTTCATTAATAAGTGATGTTCTTTACAGCACACGCACTCCCAATAATTCTATACTTCGAAAACTACTAACGTTTTAGCAGATAAATCTGGAGGAAAAAGCAAGTTTTTGATTAAAAAATAATGGAGAGGGAAAATAGAAACATAAAAGAGAAGGGGGGGGGGGGGGGGGGGGGGGGGTGGGTTGGGGGGGGAAAGGAAGGAAAAGAAAAGTAAGTGGAGTTGCATGGTGTGATGGTGGTAGGGATAGAGTAAGAAAAGAGGCATGGAAGATAACTTTAAGTGGGGGCAGACCGCAAACATAAGAAACCAACTTTAAGCACAAAAATCATTTGTCCCAACAAAAATGAAAAATTGCCCAATGATGTAAGTTAGCTTGCTTGGTGAAATTGTGAGAAATAAAGTTGGTAGACATAAATCTTATTTAAAAATAAACAAATCTACTCGTACTCAATGTTGGTGATAATGTTTGGCTAATTATTGGGCTCGGAAAAATTTCATGGAGCACAATATATGAAACATAAAAATATAAAGATGTAATGCAATTTTTAATGTTGGGTCTTATATTTATTTTATTAAATATACTTGGGTACAATTGCTCTGATTTTAATTGATTGGATGAACTTTCAATTTTGAATGGGGGCACGATTACCATTTTTGTTTCCTAAATGAGAGCACGTTTGGGATTTTATAAATTTAATTGGAAGGAACGATTATTAGTTTTCAAAAATTACAAATCTTAAAAAGAAAAATCTGAATATCAGTGTGAGAGCATTTAATCGAAGATAAGGTATGTTCGTTTATAAAACTGGAGAAGCGCATAAATGAGCCAAGTCACATGAGATTATTTATTAATAAGAGGGGTTTTGTTAATAGATTTTTTTTTTTTTTTTTGAAAGTCTTGTGGAAAATCATTCAACAGGAAGCAACGGACGTTGAAATTAAAGGCAAAAAACAAACTAAATGATGAGCAACACAATTTTCATTACGCATGATGAGCATTAACACACCTTTATAGTAAGAGATTTTAGATGTCATAAAGAGTTGGACCTTCAACACACAGAGAGAGAGAGAGAGGGAAGAGTAGATAGCAAAATCTACAACCTTTTTTGCATCATCATCAATGATACAAAGTTTTAGACCCGCTTCCAAAGCGAAGTGAGAAGTTCCTTTGTTAGTAATGTATATCTTTGAGCTCTGGATTTTCATCAAATTTCAATGGGGAAAAAGGAAAAAACTTCTGAAATTTTTTTTTTGGGCACATTTATAATTCTTTTTCCTTATGTTTTATTTATTTATTTCCATTTTCGCAATTTTTCTTTTGGCGGTGATGAGACAACTAAACCGAGCGCCGAGCGTTAACTACAAGATGACATTTTTGTCCCTTGATTACCAAATGATTTACCACGAGATTAGAGGTGGATTGACCAAAACCGCCCTCTCTCTCTTCCTCTTCCCTTCGCCTCTGTCTCCGTCCGTCTTCCACCGCCGCCGCCGCCGCCAAACGCCGGTCGCTACTCCCAATGGGACGTTGAATCGACAACCGCCACGATGTCGTCTAACGAGCAGGCCGTTGTATCTCTCCTCTCGCAGCTCGCTCTCTCCTTCGACGGCGCCGTTTTGGGCGTAGCCCTAGCCTACGCCGCCGTTCGCTCCGTCCTCAAGTTGACCTCCACCTCCTCCGCCCTCCGCAAGCTCCGCAAAGCGCCTTCTGTTGGAGTTTCCGATCTCCGCTTGATCCTCATCGCCGATGATTCCTCCGACGGCTCGAACGAGTCTCGGCCGTCCGATGGCAAGCTCGTGATCGTCCGCGGCACCGTGGACGCCAAATCGGCGATCGAAGGCAACTGGAAGGGGCTCAGATCCAACGTGTTGGTCTCTAAGGAATCCGGCGATAAAGCCGTCGTCATTCAGAGAACTCAAACTGTATGTGTTTTCTTCTTCGTCGCCTATGAAAATTGGGAAAAGTTTAAACGAAAACGCCTTTTCTTACTCTGAATTAGATAGAATAATTGAAAAGAAAAATTGTTTATCTCCTTAAGCTGGATTGAATTTCAGACCGATTATTTTCATCTATTGTGTGTAGCGTATATTTAACTGAGAAATTCGAGTAAAGTTTTCATCTTTTATGCTTATTATTTGCTCTGTGAAGGGTTTGAGACTAAATCTATGTTCATGTGTAGAATGTAGTGTATATTTAAGTATGAAATTCAAGTAAATGTTTTGATCACAAAGGATTTTTTTTTACTTTATTTATTTATTATTTTTTGAGTTGTGAAGAATTTGAAGCTAAATTTTATGTTCATATATGGTAAATGGTATGTGTTGGATAAAGAAATTCAAGTAACTCTTTTCATCTTGCATTTTAATTGCATGAGATGTGAAGAATTTCATACTAAATTTATGTTCATCTACGGTATGTAGTGCATATACAATGAATGGAAAGGTTTCTTCGGATGGACTTCTGATTTGCGAACCATATTTGCGAGGTCGTGGAGAGAACAAGAATCCACCACTTTGAGAACGGTGTGTTTATTTCTCTCGTTTGCTAATTTTATGGGTATGCTAGTACAGCGGATTTCTATAGGAGCAAAATGTTGTCTATATTATCATCTATAGAGAAGTGTGAGTTTGGTTATGAAAGTGGGGAGTTATCTCATTTGATTGTTGTAATATGTATGCAGGTTCCTTTCATTCTTGTTGAACGTGGAAAATGGCCGCTTACCGATTTTGTTGTTGTGAACATGGATGGCTCAAGGCATCCCTTACCTCTTACGACTGTTTATCATCAGTTGCAGCCTGTAAATCCCTCTCCTTACACATTCCTACAGGCTCTTTTTGGTCATGAATACCCAGTAAGTTTGTTGTTGCCAACATCTTTAAGTTTCTTCTTTCTTGGAAAGACGTATGTTTAGTATATGTTCTAACTTGCTTTGCAATGTTTGAAGGTTGGTTTACTCGACGAAGAAAAAATTCTACCTTTGGGGAAGGATATCACTGCTGTTGGAAATTGCAGTTTTAAAAATGGAATTGCGGAGATCAAGTCATGCAAGGACCTTCCTTATTTTCTGTAAGATGGTTTTCCGTGGCACTCATTTGGGTGTGTTTGTAGATTAGTAGTCAAAGTGTTTTTTCTGTTTCAATATTCATTCACCCTTTTCTTCCTCTGATGAATTGCTATGTCTGGCTGTAAAAATAGTAAACCGTCGCATTGATCAATTGGTCCCTCAGTTTCTAGTTCTAGTGTGCTTGAAATGCTCTGTTTTTAATGGAATAACTGGTGATGTGTCCTTTTCAGGACTGAAAAGACCAAGGATCAAATGGTGGCAGATCTTGCTTTTAGTTCTAAAGTTCTGCTGGTGAGTGGTATTGTCCTTGGTTCCCTATCAATTGGAATCCTTGGCTATGCTGTTATGAGGTATACCTTCCTATGATCTCTATTCGTTCCAGTTTTCTGCTTGCAATTGGGTTTAAATTAGGAAATTATGTTTTCTTTCAAAATAAAAGGGGATATGATTTTGAAAAGTTTCATGATGCTTGCTAGCGTGGCATGTACTAGTACACTGTAGGAAACTAGATGGTTAACATAGAAATTGTCGGCCTTGTGATCAACTTGTCAGAGTTGACTTACAGCATGTGAATCGAACAATTTCTTTTTACAGGAACTGGAATAGATGGAAAGAATGGAGGCAACATCGGCGATTGCATCAACCAAACCCTCCGGCTACGGATGAGCCAGAATCTCAAACTTTGTCGGATGAGGATACGACAGATGTTCCTGATGGACAGTTGTGTGTCATCTGTCTAACAAGGAGAAGGCGTTCTGCATTTATTCCGTGCGGGCATCTAGTTTGTTGCCATAGCTGTGCCATATCAGTTGAACGTGAAGCCACACCAAAGTGCCCGGTTTGTCGGCAGGAAATCCGTACTTCAGTGCGAATATATGATTCTTAAAGGGTTTTGAATGTTTAATTCATCTGTTAAGCTCTGTTCAAATTAACATGGATTCAATGATTTAAATCCTTAGGCTTTTGATTTGTAAATACGAGGCGTAAGCTGCGTAATCCCGAATGTTCTATAGAAATCGATGGAAATTTCCCATGCCTTTTTTTGATTAGTTTGTGGCTCGTAATATCCATACGTATATCATATATGCACACACACGGGCGCGCGCATGTATTTGTAGCTCGTAATTGGCTCTCGCTTTTGTTATATGTTCTCATAAAAGCATGTCGTTCAGTGATGAAAAAAAAAAAAAGAAACAGTAGTTTGTCGTTTTTAGGTTGGGGCATTTTTCTTTTGGGGCATAGACTGAACTGCAATTTTATTGAGTAATTAAACAGATCATGCAAATAACGCCTTGTATATACAAGCAGCGCATTAATTATAATTAGTGAAGATCAAAGCCGAGAGAACAGAAGCTAAATACTTTCACGAACCAACCGCGCAAAATCTGAACAACAATGTTTTTATAGGACTTTTAAGAACCCAACTGCAAAATCTAATCAAAATTGTTGATCGGTAAAGGTGTGCCATATCTCAAGATCCATCAAAGCATCATCATTCAAGAGTTGGTAATAATTCTCCTCCAAGGTCATAACCGGCGAAAAAATAGTCTCAAAATGATCATGGACGACCCCATAGAAGTCCAAAGGTTGTGCAGCCACAAGTTCGTCCCAAAGTTCCTCTCGCGCTTCTTCGGACGATGGGGTGCTTGTCGTTTCATCGCACTCGCTTTGACCTGGTTGTGGCACCTCACAGAGGCCTTGTTGTTTCTCTATGAGGTTTTGGTTTTGCCCTTCCAAGGATTCAGGATCATTTGATGGCGTAGGGTCACTTATTAAAGCAGTAGAGTCGCCATCACAGTGATCCTTCTTGATCTTTTTGCTGATTTTCGTGTACCAGTAGTTCTTGATTTCATTATCAGTTCTCCCTGGAAGCAATCCTGCTATTATAGACCATCTGTAACACAACCGCATATAACATCACTATTACCGCCAATATGTATACGACACATATACTTATATTTAATACATATATGTGTGTGTATATATATATATTATATCCAGCAAATCCAGACGTGACAGTGTGATATACATTATTGTTGCTGATTAGAAGTAGTTATTTGAAAACAAAAGACAATGACCTGTTGCCGAGGTTTTGGTGAAGCCTGATAATGGTGTCCTCTTCTTTTTTAGTGAAGTTTCCTCTCTTAATACCCGGCTTTAGATAATTCAACCATCGAAGCCTGCAACTCCTCCCCGATTTTTTGAGTCCTGAAAGTACATATCAAAAACTTGTTATTACTAATACTAATCCAACTTTCTACAATTCAATCACAATTTATTTAAAAAAAAAAAAAAACTACCAAAACCTAATATTGAAGATATTGACGATCTGTTTTGGATCTTTTGTTTAACTTACAATATAAATAATAAATTTAAATTTGAAAAGTGGGTTAAAACTGGATGCGGGATCTTAAGGTTCTTGGTTTTGGAAATGAAAAATCTAACCTGCTTTTTGAGGAAGGTAGTTCCATTGTCCTTCACCGTGGACTTTGATGTGATCGGTTAGAATTTTGTCCTCCTTAGCTGTCCACCTCCTACTCAACCCTTCTTTTGAGCCACGACTCCGACGACGTCTCTCTCCCATCTGTCTCTCTCTCTCTCTCTTGTTCTTTGTTTTTTTTGGTAAGCTTCTCTCTCTAGAGAAATATTAGATACACTTCCAAATAAGAACCCGTTCGCATTTATATCGATTCGCCGTGCGTATCTAGAAGGTCTTGGATGATTATAAACCTACAAGTTTTCTTAATTATCCAGTATATTTCATCTTTGATTTTTAGCAAGGGGACAAAACATAAAAAACAAAAAAAAACAAAAAAAACTAAAGTCACCGAAGTTTTACATCAAACACATGACCAAGTTTACGACTTCTATGCATAGATGCCCTTTCACGTGGGTCTTGATCATCTCCCGTACACGCCTATGGGCAAACAATCACTAAATTTTTCAGATTCATTTTTATCTTCTTTTCTGAACCAACCAAAATTTATGTTTCGTTTTTGTTATTATTATATTATATTTGTATTATATTTAAATATAATATAATTTTTATTAAAATATTATATTTAAATATTAATTATATTATTTTTAAAATTTAATATAATTATTATTTATTTTTTATTTTTTATTAATCACATTATATATATTTTTTACTTTTATCAACTACATTACATATAATATAATCTAAATACCTTTTATCCAAACAAATATTACATTTGAATGCAATGTAAATGTTTTTTACCCAAACGTATATTGTATTTAATGTATTGTATTCAAACATAATACGAATGCGAATGCGAATGCTATGCAATCTAAATACTTTTTTTTTAATGTATTGAATGTAATACAATACTTTTCATCTAAACATAATATAAATATAATGCGTTACTCAAATATCCAATTAATTATTTCTTTTAAATTAATCAACTCCTATTTAAAAATTTTATACATTATACACATTTTAATATAAATATATATATATGAATACAAAAAATATTTCATATTCAGTAGATATAATATTCTATTTAATATTTTCTTTTTATTAAGTGATGTATATATAATTTTTTTTATTTAAAATCTTGTAATTATACAAAAATAATCTCGTATTCAACAACTTGTAATATTCTAATTAACATTTTCTTATTATTAAGTGATGTATATATAATTTTTTTATTAAAGATCTTACAACATAAATTGTTTAAAATTATTAATACAAAAACAAATACCCCTAAAAAAATATTATATTAAAATTAATTACTTCTTATAATAATATAAAAAAATTATACATATCCTTTTTATAAAGATACCAGAGAATATATCTAGAATTTATTTTGTTAGATATAGTTTTCCAATTTATAAATGTTACAATTAAATGATATGTCATTTTCACATTACGTGTGTATATGACGATACAGTGTATACATCATCACTTGTTACTGTAAACAAAGACTATCAATTCCACAAGTCTCCAGCTGGATGGATGGCATTTATTATAATTTTTCATCCATATTTTAAATTGAGATATCCAATATTTTTGGAAAAAAAAAATTATTTTGGATTTTTGTATTTTGATGGAAGAATAATTGGAAAATTTTGAAGATATGTATTGTTAATTTGATAATTAAAAAACAAAAAGCTTAAATTTTTATTTAAAAAAAATTCGTAAAACAATAAACTTTGAACTTTGAAAAAGTGATGTACGGCAACCAAATACAACCCCCAAACACGAAGTTTGGAAATCAAACCACAAGACACCATCTGGGAAGATGATTCTAAACAGGCCATAATCTATCATCAACATAGCCCGTAGGAAACAATTTAAACACCAATAAAAGTTTTCGTTTATTCATCAAATCAAGTGTAGTTGAAAAAATTTATGATAAATTTGTTTACTCGTCAATTACGGTGGGCTCTCGAAATAGCTTTAACTTAAAACTTCAGAGTCGGTCCCTCCTTTATTGATAAAGATGGATGATATGATATAACATAATAAAATAAAACAAGTATATAATATAATATTTATTTTATTTAATAATAATTTTGAAAAGTTATATGTAACACTAATGTGCAACTTTCATATCATTGCACCTTTTAAAACTATTTGTTATATAAAAATAAACCTATAGTCTTATATCCAACACTTGTATAAAAAAAAAAAAACACTTGTAATTTTTGTATATGGTAATGACTTCATGTAAGGATGAATTAAATATATTTTAATATTTTTCAATGTTATCCTCATAATATAAAAAAGTACATGTGAATCAGTCAGTTATTATTATTATGAGGGTTCCTTTAGAAAAAGTTCTGGATATATATTTTGAAGATTAGAAAAAAAGTAAATTTTAAAAAATATTTTTAAAAGAAAAATTTATTTAGAGTGAAAAAGTGTAAAAATTTAATAATTTATTTAGAAAAAAAAAGTATCAATCAATTACTCTTGAAATTTTATATAATTTAAAAAAAATCATCTCATTTGAGGTTGTATACATAAAATTATAAATTTTTTAAAATTTAAATTTAGTGTAGAATTTTAAGATATAAATAATAAAAATGATATAGAAAAAAAATACCAAATAAAATTTTAAAATATGCCTCTAAATTGCTTCTCCAATGGCATGTAAATTGAATATTATAACTATTAGAGTGGTTTAGCTGTAGACTTGAGATATTTTCTAGAATAAATCATATTATAGTCTTTATGTCTACAAGTTATAGGCAGTATCGATGACTAATTATAATAAATGACTGTCAATTTATTTGTTGCATTTTCTATGTTAGGTGACTTGTTCTAGTTCTTCTTTGGTCTGTTAAATTTTGGATATTAATGAAGCAATAAATCCTCTAAACATATTGAAACAAAAAATCTAATTTCGTGATATATAGAACTTTACAAAAAAATGCTCGCCTGAAATTCTGAAAAACTTTATGTCTGTGGATAAGTTCAACCCAACCAATTTATGCTTATTAGTAAACTCTCACCAACCGCATTAAAAAATATTATATATATATATATGTATAATAGATCATCACATGTGCTGTCATACGCGGCGTGACTATAAAGGAGTAAGAATTTCACGTCTTTCAATATGAACACATTTTAAATAGTTTATATTAGTATTTTTAATGACCAAAGGCGTCAACCTTTTAACTTTTTTTTTTAATTCTGTTTTTATATGACAATTTATTTAAATCTCATCTTTATTTTTAAAATGATAATTTCCTATTTAATTTATTATAAGATATGAAGTTTAAATATTTTACTTTTAACGATTTATTCTTTTAATCCTGCCTCATGGATGAAGATTTACACTAACAAATATCAAATTCATATAAATTTAAGGCTTATCATGTGTTTTAACTTATTTTTCTTCCTATCACATCCTTGCTATTATACCATCAGACGCCTTTGATCCACTAATTAAATGGTAAGCTGATCGTGCTGACCTAATTATAATTAGTAAATAAACATTTCCCATAGTTAATCAAAATAAAGAAACATAGAAACTGCATTAATTAATCACTGGGCAGTGATGTTGGAAACCAACGCGGATTACGTTGGGTCTGTATGATAATTATTCTTTGAAGAATTGAATAAACACTTTAAAGAATAAAACTTTAAAAAATGACTACAAGACCAAGACTTTGTTGCTATCATATTTTCTTTACACCTTTTCACATGGTATTTAAAGGTATGCCGATGTAGACATATATATTTATATTTATATATTATTGTGATGTGTGAATGCATGCTGTACTAATTGGTATATTTATATACACATGTATATATATATTTACATAAATATTGATGTGAGAGTGCACGGACCAATTTAACTTCATCAGTCAAAAACTCTAGCTAATGCCTAATTGATCATATTGAAAATTAAATGCGTTCTGAAAATTAGGACTGGTAATTTGAATCACGACATGACAACACGAGACAAAACTCACATGAAGTTAGAGGATTTGAGTTTTCTTTAAATGGATTTGGATAAAAAAGTATCGAACCTGCCAAACACGATTAAATAAGTTGTTAAACCTACATGAACCTACCAACCCGCAATTGATACGAAATAACTCATTTAATAAATATGTTATATATGGGTTAACATGAACACGACCATGAATTACTCATTTATAATTTTTAATATATATTAAAAATTTAAAATTTAAATATAAAATATATATTTTAGTTTTTATATGTATATTTTTAGTTTTGTATTTATCTTTTGTGATCTGAATTTAGGTGTAGTTTGATTGTAGACTTAATTTGGTTGTTATAACTTGATTGTTATTTAGGTGTTTAATAAGTTTTTTTAATGTTAAAGTGATGATAAGTTAGTTAAATTGGTCAATAATAGGTTAGTTAAATAAGTCAATAATAAGTTAGTTAAATGGATCAATAACATATTGAATGACCCGTTTATGACCCTTTTAGTAAGTGGGTTTAGTAGATACAATACGACATGTTTATGACTCATTTAATAAACGGGTCATAAACGTGTCGTGTCGTGTCATGTCAATTCATTTATTAACAGGTCGTGTTTGGGTTTTCTTTTTTGACACGATTATTAAACGGGTTGTGTTCTTGTTGAGTATATTCGTGTCAATAAACAAGTCAAACACAACACAAACACGACCTACTAACATGATTTACCACCCTTACTGTAAATACTAGCTTGATTCACGTGATGTGTAGAGTATGTAAACTCTTTTTTTTTTTTTCCAATTAAAAAATCATTACAAATTTTTGCATTAAAAGTAGGCAAAGCCTTGTTCTTTTTTTTTTTTTTTGAAATGGGGAAAGCTTTATCATATTAATAGTTATAATTTTTATTAGGGTTGTTTGAAGAAGTTTCTAGAGATGTGTTTTAGAAGCAGGAGAAAAGTGAGTTTTGAAAAATATATTCAGAGAAAAAAATTGTTTTGAGTGAAAAATTATAAAATCTTAAAAATTTATTAAAAAAAATATTAATATTGATCTTATTTTGTTTCTTTCGAAATTTTATATAATTTTAAAAAAATTAATCTTGTTTAGACTTATATACGTAAAGTTATAAACTTTTAAAATTTGAGTTTAATATAAAATTTTAGATATATAAAAAGTAAAAAGTGTTTGTGAGATTGAAAAAGATACTAAAAAAAATGTGTTTTCAAAACACCTTCAAACAAATCAAATACCCAACTTTTTAATTTTAGTTTAGTTTTAATTTTTTTAGGAAAGTTTTATTTTAATTGCTGTTGGAAAAAATTTTATATTTAGATTGAGACACATAAAAATTAAATTTAATATTTTTTTATAATATTTTAGAGTTGTGTAAGAAAAGTGTAATCATATATATATATAATTATGTATATATATGATAAGATGACATATTAAGAAGAAGTTTGTGTATATATTAATGTGTTAGGTGTGAGGTGTGAGAGAAGTAAGAAACCATTTAGACTAAAAAGAAAATAATTGGATTTAAGTTAAGTAAAAATGCATAATTTTGAACCAGGATCAAAGAGGTTGAAGTACAAAAATTCAAAATCTATTGTCCTTTCTATATTATATTATAGATTATAATGCATTTCCATTGTTAGATAATTTGCTTGACTTATTAAATTTGATAAACGTATTACATTTGAATGTAATATATTATATGTAATTTGTATTTAGAGGAAAAGTATTTGTATTGCATTTGAATTGAATGTAATGTGTGTTTAGATAAAAAAATATTTAAATTGTATTTAAATAATAAATCTGTGATGTGATGAATAAAAGTAAAGAGAAAAAAAATAGAGAGAAAAAGAGTATGTGATATAATTAATAAATATAATAGAAAAAGTAAAATAATGAATAATGATTGTATTAGATTTAAAATGTAATGTGATTGACATTTGAATACAATACTTTTACGTTTGAATAAAAATTGTATTATATTTGAACGCAATATAAATGTAATATTAGAAACAAATGAAGGTTTAACATCTAGGAAAAAGTAAATTTCACCGAGTTAATTTTTAATGGATGTAACATAATAAGGGAGTAATGAGAATAAATTATGTTACAAGGGATGTAGCATAACAATGTAATGTAAATGTAATGTTAGAAACAAACGAAGGTTTAACATCTAGGAAAAAGTAATTTTCACCAAGTTAATTTTTAATGGATGTAACATAACAAGGGAGTTATGAGAATAAATTATCTTGGTTAGAGACAATATGATAGCGGATACTATATTTAAGTCTATGGATAACTAGCCAGTACCATTATCCTCTCTCATTAATTTAACATCTCAGATAAAGCAACAACAACCATACAACTATAAAAGTTAATCAAAAATTTAGGAAGAAAAAAAATCAAATAAACAAATAGATAAACAATGATAACATATCGATATATTAGTTTTAGTTCTTTTTTTTTTTGATTCGCGTTCCACCATTAACGACAGTGGTCTTTATTTATAAAACAGACGACAAACGAATTTTAAAGAATTAATAACGACATGTTCTTACCTTACAAAGATGACAGCATATTAAGAAATAAAAAATTACAAGTTTTAACACCACTGCTACGTCAAATAAAAAACAATAGCGAAGGCGGCATGTCTATCACCTGAACGACAGCAAATTAAATTGCATGTGCAATACGCACAAGTGGATCACTTTCTAACAACAAATTTACATGAGAAAGGAGACACATGCATATCCGTTACGTTGATATTTCTCTCTACTTTACAGTAAAATTTGGAAGACCACCAACATTTTTGTTTAAAGAAAAACAAAAGCAACAGAATTTGACATCCAACTTAGGGCTGTCGTAAAATGAAGCAAACTTTCGACGAAAGGAATGACATGTTGTTTTGTTATTCAAATGGAATGATGGCGTTTCATAGAGTCGAACCACAACATTAAACAAAAAACAAGCACCCCTTAATTTATGGTTTTTGAGACAAGTCTTGAAAAGTGCTCACTGACAAATTTTCACATTTAGACGAAAAAAAAGTGCTCTATAATAATTTTTTAATGTAAAATTTACCATATATTAAATTTTGTCATAAAGTATAACTAATGTAACATTTGATTTTTATTGATTATTGTCTCTATTTTTTTTTATAGAATTATCAATATTTTAATTTTTAATTTGTTTAAATAAAAAATTAACTTTTACAAGTTTTAATTAAAAATAGTGACGATAAAAAGTAAAAATAGTATTATATATTGTAGTATAAAATAACATAATATTATTTTTTACACCCTTTAAAATAACAAATATAACATTGATAAAGGCAAAATACATTAACAATAGTCTTATATATTCTCTAAAAAGCAATAATCGGGTTTGGTTTTATTCTTGGGATGTCTATGTAATATAGGACAAATTTTATAATGCCCCCTAACTTTATTATCTTTTCACTTTTTCCTATGTCTCCTTGAAATTTGTTATAGTGATCTACACATAATTCGAAATTTAAAACGTTAACAAAAATGTCCCTTCCATCACATTTCATGCATCCACATAAAGCTGATGTCTCACGTTGAGTTTATACGAATAGTCAAATGATTTTTCTGTCTCAATGTTCATTTCCCTTTTCTGCTTCTGATCAATTTCTATGCCCAGCTAGCTCTAAACAGAGTAAAAGTCGGTATAGCTCAACCGACCCTCCGGCTACCTACGACTCCGAATCTCAGGTTGTGTCGAAGGATGATATTTACAATTTTAAGTAAGATGTGTGTCATCTGTCTAATAAGGAGAGGATGATATACATTTATTACAAAATGTGGGCATGTAGTTTGTTGCCAAAGATATGTGCCAAATCATTTGAACATGAATTGGGGACCAAAGTGCCCCGTTTGTCGGCTGAAGATCCGTACGTCAAAATGGACTCTATGATTCAATGATTATGCTAGTTCACATATGTTATGATAAATATTAGAGAAGAATATTTTGGTGGGAAATTTTGTTGTAAATTTATGTGCCGGTTTTTACTTTGTTATAGTTTTTATTAGCTCTCGCTTAAGTAATTATATGCAAACATAACAGCATACACATTAAAAAAAAAAAACATAACAACATAAAAGGAATACTTTCCAAGAATATATATGTTTTTCCCCTAAAAAAAATGTTATCCAAAATTATGTCATTCAATGATGCAGATGATCAGGTTTAGTTTGTCGTTTTTTTTTCTTTTTCTTTTCTTTTTTTTTTCCTGGAAGTTTGTCGTTTTCTTTGTTGGCCATAGACTATAGACAATTGGCAATTTTTTTCCCTTCTTCTAGGTTATATAGACCTATATATAGATACCTATTTTTATTAATTTAAAAGAAAAATATTAGATTTAGAATCTAAAACCTAAAACCTTGAACCCCTTCTCATTTAATTTTGTTGAAATGGAAGTTAAAAAACATATGAAAATTGAAACAAAAAGTCCTTAAAGATTACTTGAAAAAAGGGGAAAAAAAAAGATATAAGAAAGATAATGAACAAAGAAAAACCATGCAAACAACTCCTTAAATATACAGGCCACGATTCATAATAATTTGTGGAGAACAAGCCAAGTGATCACAAAGAAGCATAATCCTCTAAAGAGCCGACAAGCTAAATAAAATTTGATCGTCCTCTACTAACTTTTACAGGGCTATGGGAAAATCAATATTTTAGGTTGTTCCATATCTCAAAATCTATCCAAACATCATCATGCAGGAGTTGGCAATAATTCTCCTCCAAGATCATAACCGGCGATAACATGTTCTCAAAATGCTCATATTGGACGACCCCATGGATGTCCCATGGTTGACCCGCCACCATGTCATCCCTAAATTCCTCTCGTGCTTCTTCAAGCCATGGGATTCGTGCCTTTTCATCGTGCTTGTTTTGACTTGATTGTCGCACCTCACAGGGGCCATGCTGTTTCTCTATGAGGTTTTGGTTTTGCCCTTCTAAGGATTCATGATCATTTGATGGCTTAGGGTTACTTATAATAGTGGTAAAGTCGCCATCAATGTGATCATTTTTAATCTTTTTGCTAATTTTTGTGTACCAGTAGTTCTTGATTTCATTATCTGTTCTCCCTGGAAGCCGTTCTACTATTAAAGACCACCTGCAACTCAACCCCATGCAATTTTATTATTGTCAACAATATTATGCATATACAAGCATATTATTATTATTACTATTATTATTTTGAGTTTGAAGGCAGGGGATCCAATATAATAGGTTCAAATATAAAATTACTATTAAGTTATATCTATAATCATGTACAAGCATATTAAAATTTCTGGTTACTATGCTTTTTGACATTGTCATAATAAGATTATTATAATTTTTGTTAGTTTTTCGTTATTTTTTAGTTCTCTTACCCTTTCCAATACATATATATGCATGCGTGTGCGCTAAGAATTAGATGTCCAAGTTTTGTATTATCAAGATTCAAGAGATGCAATAAAATCGTATAAAAATATAAAATAAATGTGGAAGATTTATATTGTTTCATAAAATCATACCTCTCAGTCTTTAGATCGTAATTTTCTTTTTCTTTTCTCTAATCTCTTCTAATTTCTTGAAACCACAAGGACAATCAATATGAAATCCTGAAAACATTTTTGATGAAATTTTTATATCTATGTCTTCAATCAGGACAATTATTATAAGACTACAAAACTAGAAGCTAAATATTCATATTTATTGTTATAACCAGATAATAATCCAAAAGTGATAACTCTGATACTTGATTATTTGGTGTCTAATAAAAAAAAGAAATGTAAGAAATTACAAAAGACAAAAGTAGGACCGGTTGCCAAGTTTTTGGTGAAGGCTAATTATGATGTCCTCTTCTTCTTGACTAATGTTTCCTCTCTTAACACCCGGTTTTAGATAATTCAACCATCGCAGCCTGCAACTCTTCCCACATCTTACAAGTCCTGAAAAAGTACATCAAAATCTCATAAAATATAATTTACTCGCCACAGAAGCCTATTAAGTTGGAAAATTATATATAATTAAGCTTGTATTGTTCCTTGATTATTATTAGTTTGTTAATACTTATTTTTGGCTAGTATTTACTCATCAATTCTAGGTTATGTATATATATGTATGATACACAACAGAGACTTACATGCCTATATAGCCAATATATATAATCTATCTCACCTGTTTTTTCAGGAAGGTAATTCCACTGTCCTTCACCATGGATTTTAATGTATTCAGTTAGAATTTTGTCCTCCATGGCAGTCCATGCCCGTCGATTCGAGCCTTCGTTTGAACAATGAACACGCTTCCTACCCATCTGATCTCTCTCTCTCTCTCTCTCTCTCTCTCTCTAAATTTTTTTTTTGGCTAAAGTCTCTCTCTGCTCTCTAGGTTGGGGATGTAATTTCTAAATGGTCATTTATCACATGTACACTTACGTTTATATATGATGATACCGGGATATACGTCATCACTTTACATTGAATGTTTAAACACAAACAATACATTATATATAGGGAAGTCGTGATCATGAGTATTCGTAATATCTTCACGGTGAAGACTTCACCCCATATCCAGAGTGGATTTGTTTTTTTTTTTTTTTTGAATCTTTTTAATATCTAAAATTTAAAAGATAGCAATAAGAACAAAGAGAATAGGTACCTTATAACAAACTTAATTACTGTAATAATTTATTTACGGTTAGTTCATAATTTACAATATAATGTTTTTAATTGAGCTACTTTGAAAGCCCACCTTAACTAACACGTAAGATAATATTGGCATATCATGATTTTACACTACGCATCGTATCTAGATGTTAGGTGTGAAACTTTTAAAAACAAAAACATTCTGTCATAATTCCACTTATTAAGGTTTTTCATAATATCATTCTTGCAAAGTCTTCGTAAACTAACGACGACTTACTGGAATTATATATACTCTCCGTCTGTTTGACACGTTCAAATTTGAAAAATGAAAAATTTTTCATTTTAAGAAAAATGAACCTTCCTAAATTTTCGTATCTGAACATCCAACATTTTTCATTTTTAAAAAATGAAAAAATAACTTTTTAAAAACAAAAAGTTTTCACCCACCCAAACAACTTTTCACTTTTAAAAAAAATTCCAAACAACTTTTTATTTTTCATATCTAAAAATTTTTCATTTTTCAAAAACAAACACCCCATCCAAACGGACTCATAATTAATTACCCATTGTATCCGTTGGATTTTATACTTTGATGTTATTATTTAAAAAAAAAAAATTGGTGTACATTCCCTCTAAACTACACTTTGACTGCGTTATATATATATATATATGCTTGCGTCAAATTCATCAGGAGTAAAATCTTGTGTTTAACACAGAGCTAATAATGCTAATTAATTCTCACCTACCACAATAATTTACAAAGAGACGAAGAATATCAAATGTACCATCGCTGTGGCTGTTAAGGAAGCAAACAAAAGTCTTTTAAAAATAATATGGTGGCGGCTCTTGCTTTTATCTCGCCGTGTGAAAGACAACAATATTATTAATGCATGTAATAATGTAGCCCATTAAAATCGCCCTTGGTAATTACCATTTTGCACGGCCATGGGCCCATGGCATCTACTTGACCACCTTATCGGAGCTGTTGACTATATAATATACAGACGAATTTTTAGTAGTTATTTTTTTCATAAACCATCACGTGGTTATTATATATGGGTGTACAAAATCTCACCCCACCATTCTTATGTCATGTCACAGCCCGTCAAACTACCAGTTCAAACTGTCCCCACTGCATAATAATGGGTAGTTTCAGTTTGTGTATATCCAAACCATCCTTTTGGAGAAATTGCCCCACCATACATATCATGTATTAGTTTACCATCATTGAATGTGTATTAGGGTTTTCTTAAAAAAAAAATAGTAAGTTAATTTAACTAAACATATTATAAATATGAAAAATATTAAGAATACAAACTTTAATCTCAATTTTTATTTATCAACTTATGTGACATATGAATTGTCATTCATTTATTGGCTCAGATGGAGCCATAAACTTATTTCAATTGAGACATCCACACAATTTTATTTTTTTGAAGAAAAATAAATTTTAATGAGTGCTATGTGAGAATTTTTAGTTTTAGTGGGTTTATGTGTGAGTTTTAAATCTTAATGGGAGTAAAATAAAAAAAATCATAAACATTTTTCTATAGAATTAGAATGTGAGAATTTTTAATTTTTAGCGAAAACAAAGTAGGGAGTATATGATAATTTTTTTTATATTTTTATGGGGTAAAATATAAAAACTACAACAATTTTTGGGATAGAAATAGCGAAAAAAATTTCAATGGAGTGACAGTCCCTACTCGTACACCCGACCACCGCTGTTTGATAAGTATTTAAAATGTTACTATATCAATTAATTACATTTACTAATAAAAATATAAAATATGAGTTAATATTCAAAAAATTAAAATTAAAGCATCATTTTATAGATATAATGAAAACAAAAAAAAAACCTTTTAAAACATATAGTTTTCTAGAGAAATTGTAACACATAGATAATTTTTAATAATATTTATAACAAATTGTATATTTTTAAATATAGAGACAAATAACATATTTGCAATAAATTACGAAAATTTATCATACCTTCACACCTCTTTTAACTTATTAGAAACCATTTCCTTTAGTGGAGAAGAAACACAGAAACTGAATTAGTCGTCACCGGAACTCATCAGTTCCTGTCTACTCATAAATTTTGGATATAATATAGGAAGTTTGCGTGGGGCCTCTATCATGAAGACTGATAAGAATTGCTTATCAAAGACTACGAGACCATCCTTTATCTGTTTGTATTGACTTTGTACGTTTGACACGGACTTTTGCCAGTTCGTCCGGCACTAGACGTCTGACACGGTATTTTCTCCTCGTTTATTTATAATATTATATTTATATTATATTTAAATATAATATAATTTTTATTTATATATAAAAATATTACATATAAATATCATTTATACCATATTTTAAATTTAATATAATCATTATTTATTATTTTATTATTTTTATTAATTATCAATCACGTTATATATCATTATTTAAATATAATTAAAATATTTTTTATCTAACCTTATATTATATTTACGTACAATATAAATATTTTTTTAAATATAAATTATATTTAATATATTATATTTAAATACAACATCCACACTATGCATTTGCCGGCCTTAAAACACGTACACATTCTTTTTTTTTTTTTTGTGGTTAAAAAACACACGTGTTTGTGTCCATGTACATATATATATATTTATATATATATATATATTTTAAGATGAAAGTCAAGTTTCTGAAGTTTGAACAACGATAGTGAATGCATGACCTTCGTTGCCCTCTCTACTTCCGTGGAAAAAACTTAAAAAGGACAAAAGCTCCTTGATCATTATGTGTGTCTACATATATATAATTATAAATCGTGACAAATATTCAAAATTTTTTTTTAATTTTTATAACTTAATAGTTATCCCTTTAATATTATTTTGTATATAAATATATGTTTAATATTTACGATTTTTTTATATGAATAAATTCGTGAATTCAAATAATATAATATAATATTATTTGATGATAGATATAGAACATTAATGGATCATTTGATAAACGTATTATATTTTAATTGTATTTGAATACAATTTGTTTTTTTAGTATTATATTAGGTTGAAAAGTATTTGTTTTGTATTTGAATAAAATGTGTATTTTGATAAAAAGTTAACGTGATTCATAAAAATAAAGATAAAAAATTAGAGTTTAAAAATTAATATAATACTATTGAAAAAAATTATATTTAAATATAAATTTTACATTGAATATAAAATTATATTGTATTTAAATAAGATTAAAATTACAAAACGAGACATAAATTCAAGACAAGAAATATCGACTCCCATCAATATACGTACAAGCATTAAGCAAACTGATCAGCTTATCATTAAAGAGAGTGTATTGAGGAATTCAGCAGCCACAATTTATCATATAGTTAGAGTTATCTTTAATCCAGCTTGGCAATGTTAATAGGAAAATAGGAAATAGTCCTTTAATGTACTTTCTTCAGAATTTTATCTAATTTAGTCCTATTTTGGGTTTTTGTGTTATTTGATCAATTTCTTTATTTGACCAGCTAATTAAAAGACAAATTTACCCTCCCTCCGCCCTCCCTCTCTCTTCTCTCAGTGTTGATTGTGGCCGAAGAAGACGCCAGAAAAGACGTTGACGCCGATCTCTCTCCGCTCGTCACTTGTTACTCGACGCTCACCGCGAGACTAGATCTGCCGGCAAGGCTGTTGGAGAAAGAGCCAATCAACTGGTCGCGAAAGAAGCTCGCCAGCTCTCTCTGGTGGATACGGCATTTAAGCTTCGATTGGCCATGATCTGCAACTTTTGACGGCTTCGCGTGAGATAGATTTGCAATTTCCAGTCATTGTTGAGATTTCCTCTCGTGATTCCCGCCTTAGGAGAGTTCTATACGCGATTTCCTCTCGCGATTTCCACCGCCAATCTGGTATGGAAGCTCGCTGTTGCAATCCGGCCGATCTCGACTGCTGGTTGCCAGTCGCCACAATCGTTGGTTGTCGCGATCTCGGACTCGTCTCGATCTTGGCCGCTGGTATTCTCCCAGCCACCGTGGGGTGAGGAGCAGATCTGCATCTCTCTCTCTTTTTATTTTTTTTAATACTTTTTATTTGTTTTTATTTATAATTTTTGAGTTTTTTAATAATTAATTTTTATTCTGATTATTTTTATTTCTTGTGATTTTTTTTTAATTTTTTAACAAATTAAAAAATAAATATGATGAAATATTTTATGTGAGATAATCATTTAAAAATAAAATATTTCAAAAGAATAGCTAAAGGTATTCCAATGAATTACGAGAGCATATGCATTATTAAATGATATTCCGGTTAATTAAATAATATTTCGATGAATTATTAAATGATATTCTATCAAATTATAAGAATATTTGAATTATCATTATTTTGATAAATTACTAAATAGTATTATAACAAATTATTAGAATGTTTGAATTATCAAATAATATTTATATAAATTATTGGAATACTTGATTTATCAAATAATATTTCAGAGAATTACTAATGGTATTTCAGTGAATTATTGATGTATGAGAATTACAAGAATATATGAATTATTATAATTACAAATGATATCCAAATTATTGGAATACATGATTTATCAAATAACATCTTAGAAAATTACTAATGGTATTTCGGTGAATTATTGATGTATGAGAATTACAAGAATATCTAAATTATTGGAATTACAAATGATATTACAAATGAGAGTTACAAATGATATTTTATTGAATTACAAGAATATTTGAATTATCAAATAGTATTTTAATAAATTACTAAATAGTATTATAACGAATTATCAACTGCTTGAATTATCAAATAGTATTTATATAAATTATCCGAATACTTATTTACCAAATAACATTTTAGAGAATTACTAATGGTATACCGATGGATTATTGATGTATGAGAATTATCAAATGATATTTTGATAAATCATTAATTGGTATTCTAATAAATCATTAATTGATATTATAGTATGATACGTTTTATGGTTGATTTTGATATTTTCAAAAAAACACCTTTAAGTTAACTTTATAAAAATCTTAAAGCATTATAAGCAGGGCAAAGGGCTGTATACTTTTTGTCATCATAGGAAATTGTAGTGTAATCTTCTGTTTGGTCTCTAGTCCAATTAGCCAGACACGGCTAAGTGTACAGTTATTGGTTGTTTCACTGCCTTTATGTATGTACTGGTAAAAGAACACGTGCATGGTGCGTATATATTCCTTTTATTAAATTTGTTACATGCATTATTATGATTTTTTTAATTCTGGACAAATAAAATAGAGAACCTCGTAAGAGTTACAATTATTTTAATAGCACAATTGTAAAAAAAAAAAAAGAATTTATATTAGAAGTCACATTTTATAAAATAATATCTTAAAGGTACAAAAAAAATTATTAAAATAGAGTGGTATTTGAGAAGATATCTTCTAACAGGGACAAATCAAGATGGAAAAAAAATTTGAAAAAAAGATAAAAATGAAAAAAAAAAGAGTAAAAACTAAAAATTTATAAAAAGAGGATTGAAAAATAAATATTAGAAAATTTAATCGTTTCGGTTGAAAACCCCATGAAATAAATATTTAAGTAGTAAGGTAGTTGAGAAGATTTTTTTTTTTTTAACAAGGACAAATCCAGAGAAAAAAAATGTTTAATAAGGATAAACTGAAAAAAAAAAAAAGGACTAAAAAGTGAATAAAGCAATAAAAGGAGAGCTGAAAAATATATATAACTAAATTTTTAACCAAAACGAATTGCTTTGGTTGAAAAAATGGGTGAACAGTTACTTTTCAGACTTTTTATATATAAGGTTAGATATATCATCTCTTGTATGGATACAAAGGGCCAATTAAATGAGAATGATACCCATTCCAATATTCCAAAATCTCTGTAACGGAGAGGCTCTCTTGATCATCCAACAATATGTTATACTTATATTAAGTTCTTTTTTCATTTTTGGGTAAATTCATATTAAGTTCAATTGAAAATATATCATTGCATGCTTTTATGGGAAGGACGAAGAAATCTTGAGATAGGTTTTTCCTTTTGAAAAAATTTTTTTCCCCCAATTATGCGTGTACTGTACATTTTTCTATGTAAGATATTTTTTCTTAATAGATATGATCCTAATAAATACTTTATTTTTTTCATCATGACACTATGCTGAAATAATTCTTCTTTAAATATGTCCAATAGTATGTTTTTAAAATATTATATGGATAATTAAAACACGCTTGGTTTTCATAACGATTCTTGTATTATTTTCGTCTTGGTGGATGGGAGTTAAAGTGCGTTGGGTGTACTTCCTCTCAGACCAAAAGTCAGTACAGTCGCGATTGAATCAAGGATATTATATTATGCCTCATTTTTTTTAACTCCATAAATATTTAATTTGTGAATCTCTATACCCTATGTTATGTCCATACAATTAATGGTAAGAGGAACCATGTATCCCCACCCAATTTCTAATATTTTTTATTATATCCTAATTTTACATGAAAAATTATTTTTCTCCCCTACTTAAAAACTGAAAAATATGTTATTTTGTCTTTATTTTATAACTAAAGTTTCTAATTGTACTTCTATTCGATAATTAAAATATATAAATATGTCTGTATTACAGATATATATAATATAATTTTCATTTGTTTCTTCAGCATATTTTTGTTCAACCATCATTATACATAATGAATATTTATTTAGGTTGGTTATCTTTTTTCATGCTTGCATGTTTTCTAAAACTCCCAATTAATTAGCAAAGCGTTTGAATTCAATGGTTCTCACTCTTTGTGCACCCAGAGAGCTGCTTGAATGGACTTACTGATCACTAAGTCCAAAGTCCGTGTGGGTCACATTTAAGAAGTCCAGAATAAAGAGAACAAGGCTTAAAGTCTTTCAAGTAAGCTGGTGGAGATTAAAATTGGGCAAATAGCCCCTGAAGATTTTTGCCCATTTTAACCAGAGTCAAAAACTTTTGCATTTTATTATTTTTATTTATCTTAACTTCTTGTGCCCCAAACACCTTTCTTCTTCTTTCTCTCTATCCCCTCTCTTTTCCATGTTCTCCGGCTAGCCACCACAGCCAACATCATCCTCCGAGCAAGTTGCCAGACATGATCGTGGTGCTTCACTCCTCCTGATATTGGCATTTAGCTATATCCTTTGCCACTAGTTCTCCGCCCTGCAAGCTACTCTCTCTAGCTGTCATAAAAAGTGTAAATCGAGAACACAATTAAAGAATAAGAAAAAAAAAATTAGGGTTTCTTATTACAATTAATGATCATAAAAATACGTTAAAAAAGGGTTTATATAGACTTTCTAAAAAAACATAAAAAGTTTAAACTACCCTTAAGTGCTAGAAATAGGAAACCTACTAATAATAGGAAACAGATAATAATAAATATATGTTATATTCTAATATCTCCCCTCAAACTCACGATGCTACTACAAGAAGTATTAAGAATTTGTCAAATAAGAAACAGAAACACGAAGTGGAGTATGCCATAGTAGACATGTCAACAATCTGCATGGAAGAAGAAACGAAAGGCAATGTGATGGTGCCAAGCTGATAATGATGTCGAGTGACATAATAATCAATCTTAATATGTTTGGTTCGCTGATGAAACACTGAATTACGTGCATTCTGTATAGCACTCTTATTGTCACAATATAAGGGTGATATATTTAAATTGTGTGAGGTTGGAATCCTATTAATCAAATGGGCAGCAATAAGAATTGTTTCTCCTTGAACTTCATTGGGAATAGAGGCAAACAATAAAAGAGAATGAGTAGTTTCAACAAGATGCATATGTTTTCTTTCAACAACGCCCTTCCGTTCATAAGTATTTGCACAAAAAGTTTGATTAAGTGTTCTATTGGAAGCAAGTAGAAAAATTATTGGAAGTATATTCTCTTCCCAAATCCCTTTGTCTTCATAAAACTTAAAATGTATCTCCTTAGCCAAAAGTTCATTAACCACCTAATCAATGGAAGGAAGTGTGCTATGATGCAAAATCATTCCACACAATCCTTCAAAATCATGAAGAAGAGCCATAAAAAATTATACCAATCACTGCTTTTCTTTATGAGCGATGTAAGGCGCAAACACTTGCAATTCTGCTGATTTTATAAGCACCAACTAATCCTATAATTTTGACATGGTAGAATAAAATTCCTAAATACTCATATTCGTCTGCTGAAATGCACAAATATCTATCTTTAACTGGTATTGTCTTTCAAAATTAGATTGTGTATATAATCTTGTCAAATAATCTCAGACCTTTGTGACAGTCTTATACTTTGCCAACTGAGCACTTATCGAATAGGTGACAGAGTTATTGACCGAAGTGATAATCTTCGAATTACTAGCTTACCAAATATCTAAGGATTCTGCATAATCTTTAGCTTCCTTGTTTGCAGACCCATATAGATTTGCCCTACAAAAAATTCTTCATAACATAACTCCAACACGAATAATTTTTTCTATCTAATTGCACACTAATTGACTGAAGGGAATCTTCTTTACACCCAACCATTATGCCATAATAAAATTAACAAATAATCACCAAATAATTAAAATATTGAAAAAAAAAATCAAACCAGAATCCAAACAAGACTTGTGAAATTGAGCAAACGGAAGCGAAAGTGAAGCAGAAAAAAAAAAAAAGGAAACACTTATAAGAACAAAGATAATTGTGTGGACAATCCAAAAAATTTTAGATCCACAAAACTGTATAGGACAATTATATGATGATGATCACGATTGTACAGACGACCACAATTATACGGGGGTAATGTATAGACAATCGCAAAAACTGTGGCTAAAAACAAATGTTATCCAATAAAATCAAATCCATAGGGTAGTGGTTTTGGTACCATGTAAAAATCAAGAACACAATTCATGAACAAGAAAAAAACTAGGGTTTCCTGCTGTAATTAATGATCATAAAAGTACATCAAAAAAAGATTTATATAGACTTCCTAAAAACACATAAAAGACTAAACTATCCCTAAGCGTTAGAAATAGGAAATAAGTAATAATAAATATATGATATATTCTAACAAAAAGAGTGGGATTGATTTCTTTTGTTTTTTTTTATTTTTTAGTTTTTTTATTTTGTGTTATTATTTTTATTTATTTTTGTATTTTTTGTTAATTAAATTAAGAAAATAATTTGGTTTATTAATTTTTTAATAAGTTTGATAAAAAAAATCTGGTAGATATAAGAAAAAACATCTTCTAAAAATATATTATTTAATAATCTAATAATTTACAATAATACATTCTAAAATAACTTGATGCAAAAAATTCCAGTAGATAACTAAAAGGAAAAAGATATTTCAATTGAATGCATTAAATGATTCGATAGAATACAAGTGTTCTGATAGACTGTCAAAACATATTTTGTAGACTACTTTCCCATGACCAATACGAGCGATCAGACACCATGTCGAATACCAAAATGTATTTTGGTAGAATACTTATTCTACTAGAATACCCTCTAATGATGTGATTACAAGTATAGTCTAGTGGTAATACTACACCTAATTCTATTTATAAGTATAAAATTTAAATCCTCCTCCCTTTAGTTAAAAAAAAGAAAAGAAAAGAAAAGAAAAAATCTCCAATTACAAGGGACCACCATGAGTAATCGGATACTCAATCAAATACCAAAAAGTATTCAGATAGAATACCAAACCATATTCTCGTAGAATACTTTTTTGTTTCCATAAATACTTTAATTGATGATGTTAGATCAGACCGTCGAATAAAAGCTAATCAACTTTTCTAAGCCCAAGTAGAAGTTTCATGGGCTAAGTTCCAACAGACCGACCATTCTATTACTTTAAACTGAATTAGCCGTCTTTTTACAGAAAAGACTTTTTGAAAATTAGGTAACGCCAAGCAGCGCATTAATTATAATTAGTGAAGATCAAAGCCGAGAGAACAGAAGCTAAATACTTTCACGAACCAACCGCGCAAAATCTGAACAACAATGTTTATATAGGACTTTTAACAACCCAACTGCAAAATCTGATCAAAATTGTTGATCGGTAAAGGTGTTCCATATCTCAAGATCCATCAAAGCATCATCATTCAAGAGTTGGTAATAATTCTCCTCCAATGTCATAACCGGCGAAAAAATAGTCTCAAAATGATCATGGACGATCCCATAGAAGTCCAAAGGTTGTGCAGCCACAAGTTCGTCCCAAAGTTCCTCTCGCGCTTCTTCGGGCGATGGGTTGCTTGTCGTTTCATCGCACTCGCTTTGACCTGGTTGTGGCACCTCACAGAGGCCTTGTTGTTTCTCTATGAGGTTTTGGTTTTGCCCTTCCAAGGATTCAGGATCATTTGATGGCGTAGGGTCACTTATTAAAGCAGTAGAGTCGCCATCACAGTGATCATTCTTGATCTTTTTGCTGATTTTCGTGTACCAGTAGTTCTTGATTTCATTATCAGTTCTCCCTGAAAGCAATCCTGCTATTATAGACCATCTGTAACACAACCGCATATAACATCACTATTACCGCCAATATGTATACGACACATATACTTATATTTAATACATATATGTGTGTGTGTGTATATATATATATTATATCCAGCAAATCCAGACGTGACAGTGTGATATACATTATTGTTGCTGATTAGAAGTAGTTATTTGAAAACAAAAGACAATGACCTGTTGCCGAGGTTTTGGTGAAGCCTGATAATGGTGTCCTCTTCTTTTTGAGTGAAGTTTCCTCTCTTAATACCCGGCTTTAGATAATTCAACCATCGAAGCCTGCAACTCCTCCCTGATTTTTTGAGTCCTGAAAGTACATATCAAAAACTTGTTATTACTAATACTAATCCAACTTTCTACAATTCAATCACAATTTATTTAAAAAAAAAAAAAACTACTACACGTAATATCGAAAATATTAACGATCTGCTTTGGATCTTATGTTTAACTTACAATATAAATAATAGATTTAAATTTGAAAGGTCGGTTAAAACTAGATGCGGGATCTTAACGTTCTTGGTTTGGGAAATGAAAAATCTAACCTGCTTTTTGAGGAAGGTAGTTCCATTGTCCTTCACCGTGGATTTTGATGTGATCAGTTAGAATTTTGTCCTCCTTAGCTGTCCACCTCCTACTCAACCCTTCTTTTGTACCACGACTCCGACGACGTCTCTCTCCCATCTCTCTCTCTCTCTCTCTCTCTCTCTTGTTCTTTGTTTTTTTTTTTTTTTTTGGTGAGCTTCTCTCTCTAGAGAAGTATTAGATATACTCTCAAATAAGAACCTGTTCGTATTTATATCGTTTCGTCGTGCGTATCTAGAAGATCTTGGATAATTATAACCTAAAACTTTTCTTAATTATCCGATATATTTCATCATTGATTTTTAGCAAGTGGACAAAACATAAAAAATAAAAAGCTAAAGTCACCGAACTTTTACGTCAAACACATGACAAGTTTATTACATCTATGCATAGGTGCCCTTTCATGTTAGTCTTGATCATCTCCCGTGCACGCCTATGGGCAGACAAACACTAACATTTCAGATTTGTTTTTATCTTCTTTTTCGAATAATTTTATGTATAATATTTGTAGCATATTTAAAAATAATATAATTTCTATTTAAATATTAAAATATTATCTTAAAATATTAATTACATTATATTTTAAATCTAATAAATTTATTATTTATTATTTTATTATTTTTATTAATCACATTACATACTCTATTTCTTTATCTTATTTTTTCTTTTTATTTTTATTAATCACGTTACATATAATACAATCTAAATACTTTTTATTCAAACAAACATTACATTTAAATGTAATGCAAATATTTTTCACCCAAACGTATATTGCTTTCAATGTATTACATTTAAACGTAATGCAAATACAAATACAAATGCTATGCAATCTAAATACTTTTTTAAATATATTGAATGCAATACAATACTTTTCATTTAAACATAATGTAAATACAATTCATTACTCAAATATCTAATTAATTATTTCTTTTAAATTAATCAACTCCTATTTAAAAATTTTACACATTAAACACATTTTAATATAAAAATATATATGAATACAAAAAATATCTCATTCAGTAGTTATAATATTCTATTTAACTATTAAGTGATGTATATATAATTTTTTTATTTAAAATCTTGTAATTATACAAAAATAATCTCATATTCAGCAACTTGTAATATTCTAATTAACATTTTTTTTATTAAGTGATGTATATATAATTTTTTTATTAAAGATCTTACAACATAAATTGTTAAGAATTATTAATACAAAAACAAATACCACTAAAAAAATATTATATTAAAATTAATTACTTCTTATAACAATATAAAAAAAATTATACATACCCTTTTTATAAAGATACCAGAGAATATATCTAGAGTTTTTCAATTTAGTTTATTTTGTTAGATATAGTTTTCCAATTTATAAATGTTACAATTAAATGTCATTTTCACATTACCTGTGTACATGACGATACAGTGTATACATCATCACTTGTTACTATAAACAAAGACTATCAATTCAACACGTGTCCATCTGGATGGATGGCATTTATTATAATTTTTTATCCATATTTTAAATTGAGATAGCAAATATTTTTGAAAAAAAAAATTTTGGATTTTTGTATTTTGATGGAAGAATAATTGGAAAATTTTGAATATATGTATTGTTAATTTGATAATTAAAAAACAAAAAGCTTAAATTTTTATTTTAAAAAAATTCCTAAAATAATAAACTTTGAACTTTGAAAAAGTAATGTACGGAAACCAAATACAACCCCAAATACGAAGTTTGGAAATTAAACCCCAAGACACCATCTGGGAAGATGATTCTAAACAGGCCATAATCTGTCATCAACATAGCCCGTAGGAAACAATTTAAATACCAATACAAGTCTGGGAAATTGTAATAAAAAGGTCAATTATATTTAACTTAGAAAATAAATAACAATTCTAATTTAAGAGTTATGTAATTTTACAATTATATCCATATTTCTTTCTAGATTTTATTTCTCTCTCTTTCCCTTTCCCTTTCTTTTTCTTCTACGAACTTTTGTTGAGGGCTGACTTCTCGTTTTTGTTTTTTCTGAAAAATTATCTGCTTGTTTCTTGAGAAAATTTTGGGTGGAGAATTGGTAAATCAATAATTAACACACGTAAATAAATGATTTACCAGTAAGATTTTAAAGCTATCTGCTTGTTTTCTGAGAAAATTCTGAATGGAGAATTGGTAAATCAATAATTTACATATGTAAATAAATAATTTATTAAGTAAAAAATGATTTCTAAATAAATTTACCAACATTTACACATAAGGGATATTTTTGAAATTTTAGTTATGATAAATCATTATTTACCAAAAATATACTATTTATTAAAGGTTCAAAACTTTTCTGTTATTTATTTTTATTCAATTTTAATTATAATATATTTCCCTTCTTCTCCCTAAAAGTTTTCGTTTATTCATCAAATCAAGTATAGCTGAAAAAATTTATGATAAATTTGTTTACCCGTCAATTACGGTGGGCTCTTGAAGTAGCTTTAACTTAAAACATCAGAGTCGTTCTCTCATTTATTGATAAGGATGGATTTATTGATAAGGAAGGATCATACGATATAACATAATAAAATAAAAAAAGTATACAATATAATATTTATTTTATTTAATAATAATTTTGAAAAGTTACATGCAACACTAATGTGCAACTTTCATATTATTGCAGCTTTTTAAACTATTTGTTATATAAAAATAAATCTATAGTCTTATATCCAACACTTGTATAAAGAAAAAAAACAGTTGTAATTTTTTTATATGTTAATGACTTCATGTAATGATAAATTAAATATATTTTAATATTTTTCAATGTTATCCTCATAATATAAAAAAGTACAGGTGAATCAGCCAATTATTACTATACAAGGGATAAGTTCTGGATATATATTTTGGAGGTTAGAAAAAAATAAATTTTAAAAAATATCTTTAGAAGAAAAATCTATTTAGAGTGAAAAAGTATAAAAATTTAATAATTTATTTGAGAAAAAAAGTATCAATATAAATTTTGTTCAATTACTCTTGAAATTTTATATAATTTAAAAAAAATTCATCTCATTTGGATTTATATACGTAAAGTTATAAATTTTTTAAAATTTAAGTTTAATGTAAAATTTTAAAGATATAAATAATAAAAATGGCAGTAAAGTGAAAAAAAAAAACCAAATTTTTTTTTAAAATATGCTCAAACGGCATATAAATTGAATATTATAACTATTAGAGTGGTTTAGTTATAGACTTGAGATATTTTCTAGAATAAATCATATTATAGTCTTTATGTCTACAAGTTATAGCCAGTATCGATGACTAATTATAATATATGACTGTCAATTTATTTGTTGCATTTTCTTTGTTAGGTGACTTGTTCTAGTTCTTCTTTGGTCTGTTAAATTTTGGATATTAATGAAGCAATAAATCCTCTAAACATATTGAAACAAAAAATCTAATTTCGTGATATATAGAACTTCAAAAAAAATGCTCGCCTGAAATTCTGAAAAACTTTGTGCGTGTTTGATTTTGTTTCCAAAACAGATTTCACGATTCCCTAGGAAATCGATTTCAAAATCGGTGTGAAATTGTGTTTGGTTTGTATTATTTTTGAAAACAGATTTCAAAACGAATCCAAAATCTCCTTTGCTCTCAACGTAAAATTGAAAACGACTAAAAGTCGTTTTCTCTGATTTCATTTTTCCCATTTCTCTGATTTAATTATTATGGTTAATTAAAATTTAATTGATATAGTAATTACTTAAATATTATGATTATTAATTTTTGATTCATTTTTCAATTAAAAAATTTTATTAATTTTTAATTTTTGGTATTCATAATAATTTTTTTTAAATCAAACATAAATATGTTTTTATAGAATACTTATAAAATGACTAGTTTTCAAAAATATAACCAAACACAGTTTCACTTTTTTGTTTCTCAAAACATATACTCAGAAAATAAAACCAAACACAATTTCAAAAAGATTCTTAGAATTATTTTCAAAACGATCTCAAATCCAGAGAATTTGAAAACATAACAGATTTCAAAAACAATACCAAACGCTACCTTTAAATCTCTGGATGTGTCCAACCCAGCCAATTTATGCTTATTAGTAAACTCTCACCAACCGCATTAAAAAATATTATATATATATATATATGTATAATAGATCATCACATGTGTTGTCGTAAGCGGTGTGACTATAAAGGAGTAAGAATTTCCGGTCTTTCAATATGAACACATTTTCATTTTAGTATTTTTATTGACCAAAGGCGTTTACCTATTAACTTTTTTTTTTAAATTCTGTTTTTATATGACAATTTATTTTAAATCCCATCTTTTTATCTTTAAAATAATAAATTTTTATTTAATTTTATTATAAAATATAAAGTTTGAATTCTTTATTCTTAACGATTTTTTTTTAATCCTGCTCATGGATGAAGATTTACACTAACAATTATCAAATTCATATAAATTTAATGCTTATCATGTGTTTTAACTTATTTTTCTTCCTATAACATCCTAGCTCTTATACCATCAGACGCCTTGGATTCACTAATTAAATGGGAAGCTGATCATGCTGACCTAATTATAATTAGTAAATAAACATTTCCCATAGTTAATCAAAATAAAGAAACATGGAAACTGCATTAATTAATCACTGGGCAATGACGTTGGAAACCAACGCGGATTAGGTTGGGTCTGTATAATAATAATTCTTTAAAGAATTGAATAAACACTCTAAAGAATTAAACTTTAAAAAATGACTAGAAGACCAAGACTTTGTCGCTATCATATTTTCTTTATACCTTTTCACATGGTATTTAAAGGTGTGCTGATGTAGACATATATATTTTTATTTATATATTAGTTTTAATTATGATGTGTGAATGCATGCTGTACTAATTGGTATATTTATATACACATGTATATATATATATTTACATAAATATTGATGTGAGGGTGTATGCAACAATTTAACTTCATCAGTCAAAAACTCTAGCTAATGCCTAATTGATCATATTGAAAATTGAACGCGTTCGGTAATTTAGAACTGGTAATTTGAATCATGACATGATAACACGAGAAAAAATTTACACGAAATTAGAGGATTTAGGTTTTTTTTAAATAGGTTTGGGTCAAAAAGGATCGAACATATCAAACATAATTTAATAAATTGTTAAACCTGCACGAACCCACCAACCTGTAATTGATACTAAATAACCCGTTTAATAAATGGGTCATATATGGGTTAACACGAACACGATCCATGAATTACCTATTTATAATTTTTAATATATATTATATAAATTTTTAAGGTTTAAAAATTTAAAATTCAAAATTTAAATATAAAATATATATTTTAGTTTTTATATATATATTTTTAGTTTTGAATTTATCTTTTGTGATTTGAATTTAGGTATAGCTTGATTGTGAACTTAATTTAGTTGTTATAACTTGATTATTATTTAGGTATTTAATAAGTTTTTTTAATGTTAAAATTGATGATAAACTAGTTAAATTGATCAATAATAGGTTAGTTAAATAGGTTAATAATAAGTTAGTTAAATGGATCAATAACATATTGAATGACCCATTTATGACCTTTTTAGTAAGTGAGTTTAGTAGACACCATATGACATGTTTATGACTCATTTAATAAACGGATCATAAACGTGTCATGTCGTATCGTGTCAATCTGTTTATTAACAGGTCGTGTTCAGGTTTTGCTTTTTAACACGATTTTTAAATAGATCGTGTTTTTTGTCGAATATATTCATGTCAACAAATAAGTCAAACACGACACGAATACAACCCATTAACACGATTTGCTACCCTTACTGTAAATACTAGCTTGATTCACGTGATGTGTAGAGTATGTAAACTCTTTTTTTTTTCCAATTAAAAAATCATTACAAATTTTTGCACTAAAAGTAGGCAAAGCCTTGTTCTTTTTTTTTTTTTTTGAAATGGGGAAAACTTTATCATATTAATAGTCATAATTTTTATTAGGGCTGTTTGAAGAAGTTTCTGGAGATGTGTTTTAGAAGTATGAGAAAAGTGAGTTTTAAAAAATGTATTCGGGGAAAAAATTTGTTTGGAGTGAAAAATTATAAAATCTTAAAAATTTATTCAAAAAAAAATATTAATACTGAAATTATTTTGTTCCTTTCGAAATTCTATATAATTTTAAAAAAATTAATCTTGTTTGGACTTATATACATAAAGTTATGAACTTTTAAAATTTGAGTTTAATGTAAAATTTTAGAGATATAAATAGTAAAAAGTGTTTGTGAGATTGAAAAAGGTACCAAAAAAATTCAAAATGTGTTTTCAAAACACCTTCAAACAAATCAAATACCCAACTTTTTAATTTTAGTTTAGTTTTAATTTTTTTAGGAAAGTTTTATTTTAATTGTTGTTGGGAAAAAATTTATATTTAGATTGAGACACATAAAAATTAAATTTAAGATTTTTTTATAATATTTTAGAATTATGTAAGAAAAGTGTATTCATATATATATATATGTATATAATTATGCATATATATATGATAAGATGACATATTAAGAAGCAGTTTATGTATATATTAATGTGTTAGGTGTGAGGTGTGAGAGAAGTAAGGAACCATTTAGACTAAAAAGAAAATAATTGGATTTAAGTTAAGTAAAAATGCATAATTTTGAACCCTTGGATGAAAGAGGTTGAAGTACAAAAATTTAAAATCTATTGTCCTTTCCATATTATATTATAGATTATAATGTATTTCTGTTGTTAGATAATTTGCTTGACTTGTTAAATTTGATAAACGTATTACATTTGAATGTAATATATTATATGTAATTTATATTTAGAGAAAAAATATTTGTATTGCATTTGAATTGAATGCAATGTGTGTTTAGATGAAAAGTATTTGAATTGTATTTAAATAATAAATTTTTGATGTGATGAATAAAAGTAAAGAGCAAAAAAAAGAAAGAGAAAAGAGTATGTGATATAATTAATAAATCTAATAAAAAAAGTAAAATAATGAATAATAATTGTATTAGATTTAAGATGTGATATGATTGACATTTAAATACATTACTTTTACGTTTGAATGAAAATTACATTACGTTTGAACGTAATGTGAATATAATGTTAGAAACAAACGAAAGTTTAATACTTAGGAAAAAATAATTTTCACCGAGTTAATTTTTAATAGATGTAACAAAATAAGGGAGTTATGAGAATAAATTATCTTGATTAGAGACAATATGATAGCGGATAATATATTTAAGTGGATAACTAGCCAGTACCATTATCCTGTGTCATTAATTTAACATCTCAAATAAAGCAACAACAACCATACAACTATAAAAGTTAATCAAAAATTTAGGAAGAAAAAAAATCAAATAAACAAATAGATAAACAATGATAAAATATCGATATATTAGTTTTAGTTCTTTTTTTTTTGATTCGCGTTCCACCATTAACGACAGCGGACTTTATTTATAAAACAGACGACAAACGAATTTTAAAGAATTAATTACGACATGGTCTTACCTTATAAAGACGACAGCATATTAAGAAATAAAAAATTACAAGTTTTAACACCACTGCCACGTCAAATAAAAATAATAGCGAAGGCGACATGTCTATCCCCTGAACGACTGCAAATTAAATTGCACGCACAATACGCACAAGTGGATCACTTTCTAACAACAAATTTACATGAGAAAGGAGACACATGCATATCCGTTACGTTGATATTTCCTCTCTAATTTACAGTAAAATTTGGAAAACCACCAACATTTTTGTTTAAAGAAAAACAAAAGCTACAGAATTTGACATCCAAATTAGGGCTGTCGTAAATTGAAGCAAAGTTTCGACTGAAGGAATGACATGTTATTCAAACGGAATGATGGCGTTTTATAGAGTCGAACCACAGCATTAAACAAAAAATAAGCACCGTTTAATTTATGGTTTTTGAGACAAGTCTTGAAAAGTGCTCAATGGCATATTTTCACATTTCGATGAAAAAATAAAAGCTCTCTAATAAGATATTATCTTTTATATAAAATTTGTCATATATTAAATTTTGTGATAAATTTTGTTACAAAGTATTACTAATGCAAGATTTGATTTTTAATCAATTATTGTCTCGACTTTTTTATGGAATAATCAATATTTTAATTTTTAATTTGTTTAAATAAAAAAAATAGCTTTTACAAGTTTTAATTAAAAATACTGATGAAAAAAAGTAAAAATAACATTATATATTATAGTATAAAATAATATAATATTATTTTTTTACACTCTCTAAGATTACAAACATAACATTGACATAGGCAAAATACATTAACGATAGTCTTACATATTCTCTGAAAAGAAACAATCGGGTTTGGTGTCATTCTTGGGATGTCTATGTAATAATGGACAAATTTACAATGCCCCCTAATTTTAGTATCTTTTCACATTTTCCTATTTCTCCTTGAAATTTATTATAGTGATCTACACATAATTCGAAATTTAAAACGTTAACAAAAATGTCCCTTCCATCCCATTTCATGCATCCACATAAAGTTGTTGTCTCACGTTGAGTTTATACGAATAGTCAAATGATTTTTCTGTCTCAATGTTCATTTCCCTTTTCTTCTTCTGATCGATTTCTATGCCCAGCTAGCTCTAAACAGAGTAAAAGTTGGTATAGCTCAACCCACCGTCCGGCTACCTACGACTCCGAATCTCCGGTTGTGTCGGAGGACGATATTTACAACTTTAAGTAAGATGTGTGTCATCCGTCTAATAAGGAGAGGGTGACATGCATTTATTACATAATGTGGGCATCTAGTTTGTTGCCAAAGATATGTGCCAAATCATTTGGACGTGAATTGGGGACCAAAGTGCCCCATTTGTCGGCTAAAGATCTGTACGTCAAAATGTACTCTATGATTCAATGATTATGCTAGTTCACATATGTTATGATAAATACTAGAGAAGAATATTTTGGTGGGAAATTTTGGTGTAAATTTATGTGTCGGTTTTTATTTTGTTGTAGTTTGTATTGGCTCTCGCTTAAGTAATTATATGCACACATAACAGCATACACATTAAAAAAAAAAAACATAACAACATAAAAGGAATACTTTCTAAGAATATATATGTTTTTCCCCTAAAAAAAATGTTATCCAAAATTATGTCATTCAATGATGCAGATCAGGTTTAGTTTGTCGTTTTTTTTTTCTTTTTCTTTTCTTTTTTTTTTTTCCTGGAAGTTTGTCGTTTTCTTTGTTGGCCATAGACTATAGACAATTGGCAATTTTTTTCCTTCTTCTAGGTTATATAGACCTATATATAGATACCTATTTTTATTAATTTAAAAGAAAAATATTAGATTTAGAATCTAAAACCTAAAACCTTGAACCCCTTCTCATTTAATTTTGTTGAAATGGAAGTTAAAAAACATATGAAAATTGAAACAAAAAGTCCTTAAAGATTACTTGAAAAAAGGAAAAAAAAAAAAAGATATAAGAAAGATAATGAACAAAGAAAAACCATGCAAACAACTTCTTAAATATACAGGCCACGATTCATAATAACTTGTGGAGAACAAGCCAAGTGATCACAAAGAAGCATAATCCTCTAAAGAGCCAACAAGCTAAATAAAATTTGATCGTCCTCTACTAACTTTTACGGGGCTATGGGAAAATCAATATTTTAGGTTGTTCAATATCTCAAAATCTATCCAAACATCATCATGTAGGAGTTGGCAATAATTCTCCTCCAAGATCATAACCGGCGATAACATGTTCTCAAAATGCTCATATTGGACGACCCCATGGATGTCCCATGGTTGACCAGCCACCATGTCATCCCTAAATTCCTCTCGTGCTTCTTCAGACCATGGGATTCATGTCTTTTCATCGTGCTTGTTTTGACTTGATTGTCGCACCTCACAGGGGCCATGCTGTTTCTCTATGAGGTTTTGGTTTTGCTCTTCTAAGGATTCATGATCATTTGATGGCTTAGGGTTACTTATAATAGTGGTAAAGTTGCCATCAATGTGATCATTTTTAATCTTTTTGCTAATTTTTGTGTACCAGTAGTTCTTGATTTCATTATTTGTTCTCGTGTACCAGTAGTTCTTGATTTCATTATCTGTTATCCCTGGAAGCCGTTCTGCTATTAAAGACCACCTGCAACTCAACCCCCATACAATTTTATTATTGTCAACAATATTATGCATATACAAGCATATTATTATTACTATTATTATTTTGAGTTTGGAGGCAGGGGATCCGATATAATGGGTTCAAATATAAAATTACTATTAGGTTATATCTATAATCATATACAAGCATATTAAAATTTCTGGTTACTATGCTCTTTGACATTGTCATAATAAGATTATTATAATTTTTGCTAGTTTTTCGTTATTTTTTAGTTCTCTTACCCTTTCCAATACATATATATGCATGCGTGTGCGCTAAGAATTAGATGTCCAAGTTTTGTATTATCAAGATTCAAGAGATGCAATAAAATCGTATAAAAATATAAAATAAATGTGCAAGATTTATATTGTTTCATAAAATCATACCTCTCAGTCTTTAGATCGTAATTTTCTTTTTCTTTTCTCTAATCTCTTCTAATTTCTTGAAACCACAAGGACAATCAATATGAAATCCTGAAAACATTTTTGATGAAATTTTTATATCTATGTCTTCAATCAGGACAATTATTATAAGACTACAAAACTAGAAGCTAAATATTCATATTTATTGTTATAACCACATAATAATCCAAAAGTGATAACTGTGATACTTGATTATTTGGTGTCTAATAAAAAAAAGAAATGTAAGAAATTACAAAAGACAAAAGTAGGACCGGTTGCCAAGTTTTTGGTGAAGGCTAATTATGATGTCCTCTTCTTCTTGACTAATGTTTCCTCTCTTAACACCCGGTTTTAGATAATTCAACCATCGCAGCCTGCAACTCTTCCCACATCTTACAAGTCCTGAAAAAGTACATCAAAATCTCATAAAATATAATTTACTCGCCACAGAAGCCTATTAAATTGGAAAATTATATATAATTAAGCTTGTATTGTTCCTTGATTATTATTAGTTTGTTATACTTATTCTTGGCTAATATTTACTCATCGATTCTAGGTTATGTATATATATGTATGATACACAACAGAGACTTACATGCCTATATAGCCAATATATATAATCTATCTCACCTGTTTTTTCAGGACGGTAATTCCACTGTCCTTCACCATGGATTTTAATGTATTCAGTTAGAATTTTATCCTCCATGGCAGTCCATGCCCGTCGATTCGAGCCTTCGTTTGAACAATGAACACGCTTCATACCCATCTGATCTCTCTCTCTCTCTCTCTCTCTCCCTACCCATCTGATCTCTCTCTCTCTCTCTAATTTTTTTTTTTGGCTAAAATCTCTCTCTGCTCTCTGGGTTGGGGATATAAAGATGTTGCCCTTAACTAGTACTTGTATTTGTGTAGCTATATATCGTTATTTCATGCATGTATTATATATACAAAATTAAGGCCTTGGATGATTGTAATCCTACCCACTGTTTTCTATCCAACATATATATATATATATCTTTTAGCAAGTGGAAGTAAAAATATGAAATCAAAGGTTTAAGATATGATAAATGATTCAAGAAAGATTTCCCTTCACATAAACTCTTCTTTGATCTTATGTACCCATGTCTAATCGAAAAATATATATATATATATATAAAAGATATATAA
The DNA here is from genome assembly GCA_035233585.1 of Antiaris toxicaria. Lineage (NCBI taxonomy): Eukaryota > Viridiplantae > Streptophyta > Magnoliopsida > Rosales > Moraceae > Antiaris > Antiaris toxicaria. Next base: position 108,366,459 of record CP141154.1, on the reverse strand, counting down.
GTAATTACATCTGCGTACGTAATATATGCATATAATTTCTGTATGGTCATTTATATCATGTACACTTACGTATATATATGATGATACCGGGATATACGTCATCAGTTTACATTGAATGTATAAACACAAACAATATATTATATATAGGGAAGTCGTGATCATGAGTATTAGTAATATCTTCACTCCAAATCCAGAGTGGATTGATTTTTTTTTTTTTGGAATCTTTTTAATATCCAAAATTTAAAAGATACCAATAAGAACAAAGAGAATATGTACCTTATAACAAACTTAATTACTGTAATAATTTATTTACGGTTAGTTCATAATTTACAATATAATGTTTTTAATTGACGCTACTTTGAAAGCCCACCTTAACTAACACGTAAGATAATATTGGCATATCATGATTTTACACTACGCATCGTATCTAGATATTAGGTGTGAAACTTAAAAAAACAAAAACATTCTGTCATAATTCCACTTATTAAGGTTTTTCATTATATCATTCTTGCAAATTCTTCGTAAACTAATGACGACTTACTGGAATTATATATAATTAATTACCCATTGTATCCGTTGGATTTTATACTTTGATGTTATTACTTTAAAAAAAATTGGTGTACATTCCCTCTAAACTGCACTTTTGACTGCGTTATATATACATATATATATATATGCTTGCGTCAAAATTCACCAGGAGTAAAATCTTGTGTTTAACGCAGAACTAATAATGCTAATTAACTCTCACCGACCACAATAATTTACAAAGAGACGAAAAATATTAAATGTATCATCGCTGCGACTGTGAAGGAAGTATACAAAAGTCTTTTAAAAATAATATGGTGGCGGCTCTTGCTTTTATCGCGCCGTGTGAAAGACAACAATATTATTAATGCATGTAATAAGGTAGCCAATTAAAATCGCTCTTGGTAATTACCAATTTGCACGGCCATCGGCCCATGGCATCTACCTAACCACCTTATCGGAGACGTTGACCATATAAAATACAGACGAATTTTTAGTAGTTATTTTTTTCATAAGCCATCACGTGGTTATTATGGGTGTATAAGATCTCGCCCCACCATTCTTACGTCATGTCACAACCCGTCAAACTACGAGTTCAAACTGGGCCCCCTGCATAATAATGGGTAGTTTTGGGTTCGTTTGGTGAACGTATTGCATTTGCATTGCGTTTGAATATAATGTATTAAATACAATTTATATTTAGAGGAAAGGCATTTGAATGCAATATGTGTTTGGGGGAAAAGTATTTGAATTGTATTTTAATAATAAATATGTGATGTGATGGGTAAAAGTAGAGAGAAAAAAAAGGGGGAGAGAGAATATATGATGTAATTAATAAAAGTAATAGAAAAAGTGAAATAATAAATAGTGATTGTGTTAGATTTAAAATGTGATGTGATGAGTATTTGAATGAAATGTTTTTGTATTTGGGGGAAAATTGCATTGCATTTAAATGCAATGCCAAAAAAATTTGTGTCCCAAACGCAGTATCAGTTTGTGTATTTCCAAACCATCCTTTTGCAGAACTGAAATGCCCCACCATATATATCATGTATTAGTTTACTATCATTGAATGTGTATTAGGGTTTTCTTTAAAAAAAAAATAGTAAGTTAATTTAACTAAACATATTATAAATATGAAAAATATTAAGAATACTAACTTTAATCTCAATTTTTGATTATCAACTTATATGACATATGAATTATCATTCATTTATTGGCAGGGACGGAGTTATAAACTTATTTCAATTGAGATGTACACTCAATTCTATTTTTATGAAGAAAAATAAATTTTAATGAGTGCTATGTGAGAATTTTTAGTTTTAGTGGGTTTATGTGTGAGTTTTTATTTTAATGGGAGTAAAATAAAAAAATCATAAACGTTTTTCTATAGAATTAGAATGTGAGAATTTTTAATTTTTAATGAAAACAAAATAGGGATTATATGAGAATTTTTTTATATTTTTGTGGGGTAAAATATAAAAACTATAATAATTTTTGGGATAGAAATACAAGAAAAAAATTTCAATGGAGTGACAGTCTGCACTCGCACCCCTCGACCGCCACTGTTTGGTAAGTATTTAAAATATTGCTATATCAGTTGATTATATCTACTGATAAAAATATAAAACATTGATTGATATTCAAAAAATTAAAATTAAAGCGTTATTCTACCAATATAATGAAAAAAAAAAAAAAACCTTTTAAAACATATAGTTTTCTAGAGAAATTGTTACATATAGATAATTTTTAATAATATTTGTAACAAATTGTATATTTTAAATATAGAGACAAATAACATATTTGCAATAAATTACGAAAATTTATCATACCTTCACAGCTCTTTTAACTTACTAGAAACCATTTCCTTAGTGAAGAAGAAACACGGAAACTGCATTAGTCGCCACCGGAACTCATCAGTTCCTGTCTACTCATAAATTTTGGACATAATATGGGAAGTTTGCGTGGGGTCTCCATCATGAAGACCGGTAAGAATTACTAATCAAAGACAACGAGACCAACCTTTGTCTGTTTGTGTTGTCTTTGTACGTTTGACATCGACTCTCTCTGGTCGCGAAAGAAGCTCGCCAGCTCTCTCTGTTGGATGCGGCATCGAGGCTTCGATTGGGGATGATCTGCAGCTTTTGACGGCTTCGCGTGAGATAGATTTCCAATTTCCAGTCACTGTTGAGATTTCCTCTCGTGATTTTCGCCTTAGGAGAGTTCTATATGCGATTTCCTCTCGCGATTTCCACCGCCAATCTGGCATGGAAGCTTGCTGTTGCAATCCGCCCGATCTCGACCGCTGGTTGCCAGTCGCCACAATCGTTGGTTGTCGCGATCTCGGACTCGTCTCGATCTTGGCCGCTGGTATTCTCCCAGCTACCGTGGGGTGAGGAGCAGATCTGCATCTGTCTCTCTCTCTCTCTCTCTTTTTTAATACTTTTTATTTGTTTTTATTTATACTTTTTGTGTTTTTTAATAATTAATTTCTATTCTGATTATTTTATTTTTTGTGATTTTTTTTGTAATTTTTTAACAAATCAAAAAATAAATAAAATGAAATGTTATATGTGAGATTATCATTTAAAAATAAAATATTTCAAAAGAACACCTAAAGGTATTCGAATGAATTACGAGAGCATCTGAATTATTGAATAACATTCCCGTTAATTAAATAGTTTTTTTTTTTTTTTATGAATTAACAAATGATATTCTATTGAATTACAAGAATATCTGAATTATTAAATGGTATTTTGATAAATTATTAAATAATATTATAATAAATTATTAAAATATCTAAATTATTAAATAGTATTTATGTGAATTATTAAAATATTTGATTTATCAAATTATATTTTACAAAATTACTAATAATATTTTCATAAATTATTGATGTATGAGGATTATTAAATGATAATTTTGATAAATTATCTATTGATATCCCAACGAATTATGAAACGATATTATAGTATAATACGTTTGATATTTTCAAAAAAATACCTTTAACTCATAAAAGTCTTGAAGCATCAAAAGCAGGGCAAAAGGCTGCGTACTTTTTGCCATCAAAGGAAATTGTAGTGTAAACTTCGGTTTGGCCTCTAGTCCAATTAGATAGACACGGCTAAGTGTACAGTAATTGGTTGTTTCACTATTCTTTATGTTTGTACTGATAAAAGAACACGTGCATGATGCGTATATATTCGTTTTATTATGATTTTTTTAATTCTGGACAAATAAAATAGAGAACCACATAAGAGTTACAATTATTTTAATAGAACGATTAGAGGAAAAAAAAAAAAGAATTTATATTAGAAGTCATATTTTGTAAAATAATATTTAAAGGTACAAAAAAAATATTAAAATAGAGTGGTATTTGAGAAGATATCTCCTAACAGGGAGAAATCAAGAGGGAAAAAATTTTTTAAAAAAATATAAAAATGAAAAAAAAATTAGAGTAAAAACTAAAAAATTGATAAAAAGAGGATTGAAAAATAAATATTAGAAAATTTAATCGTTTCGGTTGAAAACCCCATGAAATAAATATTTAAGTAGAAAGGTAGTTGAGAAGATTTTTTTTTTTTTTTAACGAGGACAAATCAAGAGAAAAAAAAAAGGGTTTAATAAGGATAAAATGAAAAAAAAAAGGACTAAAAAGTAAATAAAGCAATAAAAGCGGGGCTGAAAAATATATATAACTAAATTTTTAACCAAAACGAATAGCTTTGGTTGAAAAAATGGGTGAAAAGTTACTTTTCAGACTTTTTATTAGATATATCATCTCTTGTATGGATACAAAGGGCTGGTTAAATGAGAATGATACCCATTCCAATATTCCAAAATCTCTGTAACAGAGAGGCTCTCTTGATCATCCAACAATATGTTATACTTATATTAAGTTCTTTTTTCTTTTTTGGGTAAATTCATATTGAGTTCAATTGAAAATATATCCTTGCATGCTTTTATGGGAAGGACATCGAAATCTTGAGATAGGTTTTTCCTTTTGAAAAATTTTTTTTTTCCTCAATTATGAGTGTACTTTACATTTTTCTATGTAAAATATTGTTTTCTTAATAGATATGATCCTAATAAATACTTTATTTATTTCATCATGACACTATGTTGAAATAATTTTTTTTTAAATATGTCCAATAGTATTTTTTTAAAAATATTATATGTATAATTAAAACACACTTGGTTTTCATAACGATTCTTGTATTATTTAAGTCTTAGTGGATGGGAGTTAAGGTGCTTTGGGTGTACTTCCTCTCAGATCAAAAGTCTGTACAAGGATATTATATTATGCCTCATTTTTTTTGACTTCATAAATCTTTAATTTGTGAATCTCTATACTCTATATTATGTCTATACAATTAATGGTAAGAGGAACCATGTATCCCCACTCAATTTTTAATACTTTTTATTATATCCTAATTTTACATGAAAAATTATTTTTCTCCCCTACTTAAAAACTGAAAAATATGTTATTTTGTCCTTATTTTATAACTAAGGTTTCTAGTTGTACTTCTATTCGATAATTAAAATATATAAATATGTCTGGATTACAGATATATATAATAAAATTTTCATTTGTTTCTTCAGCCTATTTTTGTTGAACCATCATTATACATAATAAATATTTATTTAGGTTGGTTATATTTTTTCATGCTTGCATGTTTTCTAAAACTCCCAATTAATTAGCAAAGCGTTTGAATTCAATGGTTCTCATTCTTCGTGCACCCAGAGAGCCGCTTGAATGGACTTACTGATCACCAAGTCCAAAGTCCGTGTGGGCCACATTTTAGAAGCCCAGAATAAAGAGAACAAGGCTTAAAGTCTTTCAAATAAGTTGGTAAAGATTAAAATTGGGCAAACAGCCCCTGAGGATTTTTGCCCATTTTAACCAGAGCCAGAAATTTTGGCATTTTATTATTTTTATTTGTCTTAACTTCTTGTGCCCCAAACATCTTTCTTCTTCTTTCTCTCTATCCCCTCTCTTTTCCATGTTCTCCGGCTAGCCAGCACAGCCAACGTCGTCCTCCCAGCAAGTTGCTAGACATGATCGTGGTGCTTCAGTCCTCCTGATATTGGCATTTAGCTATATCCTTTGCCATTACTTCTCCGCCCTGCAATCTACTCTCTCTAGTTGCCATAAAAATTGTAAATTAAGAACACAATTAAGAATAAGAAAAAAAAATTAGGGTTTTTTGTTATAATTAGTGATCATAAAAATACATTAAAAAAGGTTTATATAGACTTCCTAAAAAAATATAAAAAGATTAAACTATCTTTAAGTGTTAAAAATAGGAAACGTACTAATAATAGGAAATAGATAATAATAAATATACGGTTAATTCTAACATCTCCCCTCAAACTCATAATGCTACTACAAGAAGCATTAAGAACTTGTCAAATAAGAAATGGAAACACAAAGTGGAGTGCGCCATAGTAAACATGTCAACAATAAGAAACCAAAGGAAGAAGAAACGAAAGGCAACGTGATGGTGCCAAGCTGATAATGATGTCGAGTGATATGATAATTAATCTCAATATGTTTGATTAGTTGATGAAACACTAAATTATGTGCAATCTATATAGCACTCTTATTGTCATAATATAAGGGTGATATACTTGAATTGTGTGAGGTTGGAATCCTATTAATCAAATGGGCAGTAATAAGAATTGCTTCTCCTTAAATTTCATTGGGAATAGAGGTAGACAATAAAAGAGAATGAGTAGTTTCAACAAGATGCCTATGTTTTCTTTCGACATCACCCTTCCATTCATAAGTATCTGCACAAAAAGTTTGATTAAGTGTTCTATCGGAAGCAAGTAGAAAATTTATTGGAAGTATATTCTCTTCCCAAATCTCTTTGTCTTCATAAGACTTAAAATGTATCTCCTTAGCTAAAAGTTCATTAACCACCTAATCAATGGAAGGAAGTGGGCTACGATGCAAAATCATTCCATGTAATCCCTCAAAATCATGATAAAGAGCCATAAAAAATTATACTAGTCACTGCTTTTCTCTATGAGCGATGTAAGGTGAAAACACTTGTAATTTTTTTGATTTTATAAGCACCAACTAAACCTATAGTTTTGACATGGTAGAATAAAATTCCGAAATACTCATATCCATCTGTTGAAACGCGCGAATATCAATCTTTAACTGGTATTGTCTTTCAAAGTTAGACTGTGTATACAATCTTGTCAAATGATCCCAGACCTTTGTGACAGCCTTATACTTTGCCAACTTAGCACTTATCGAATGCGTGATAGAGTTATTGACCCAAGTGATAATCTTTGAATTACTAACTTACCAAACATCTAAGGATTTTGCATAATCTTTAGCTTCCTTGTCTGCAGGTTTTATTCTTGTACCCGTAACATAACCCTATATAGATTTACCCTGCAAAAAATTCTTCATAACAAAACTCCAACACAAATAATTTTTTCCATCTAATTGCAAACTAATTGACTGAAGGAAATTGTCTTTACACCCAGCCATTATGCCATCATAAAACTAACAAATAATCACCAAATAATTAAAATATTGAAAAATAAAATCAAACCAGAATCCAAACAAGACTTGCAAAATTGAGCAAACAGAAGCGAAAGTGAAGCAGAAAAAAAAGGAAACACTTATATGAATAAAGATAATTGTGTGGACAATCCAAAAAATTTTAGATCCACAAAACTGTATGGGACGATTATATGACGATGATCACGATTGTACAGATGGCCACGATTATACGGGGGGCGATGTATGGACAATCGCAAAAACTGTGGTTGAAAACAAATGTTATTCGATAAAATCAAATCCATAAGATAGTGGTTTTGATACCATGTAAAAATCAAGAACACAATTCATGAATAAGAAAAAAAAAACTAGGGTTTCCTACTGTAATTAATGATCATAAAAGTACATCAAAAAAAGATTTATATAGACTTCCTAAAAACACATAAAAAGACTAAACTACCCCTAAGCGTTAGAAATAGAAAACCTACTAATAATAGGAAATAAATAATAATAAATATACGATATATTCTAACAAGAAGAGTGGGATTGATTTCTTTTGTTTTTTTTTTAATTTTTTAGTTTTTTTATTTTGTGTTATTATTTTTATTCATTTTTGTATTTATTGTTAATTAAATTAAGAAAATAATTTGGTATATTAATTTTTTAATAAGTTTGATAAAAAAATCTAGTAGATATAAGAAAAAATATCTTCTAAAAATATATTATTTAATAATCTAATAATTTACAATAATACATCCTAAAATAACTTGATGTAAAAAATTCCAGTAGATAACTAAAAAGAAAAAGGTATTTCGATTGAATATATTAAATAATTCAATAGAATACAAGTGTTCTAATAGACTGTCAAAACATATATTGTAGACTATTTTCCCATAACCAATATGAGCGATCAGACACCATGTTGAATACCAAAATGTATTTTGGTAGAATACTTATTTTACCAGAATACTCTCTAATGATGTGGTCGTAAGTATAGTTTAGTGGTGATACTACAACTAATTCTATTTACAAGTATAGGGTTTAAAATCTTCCTCCCTTCAAGTTAAGGGGGTGTTTGGTGAAACATTTGCATTTTAATTATATTCAAATACAATGCAATTTTATATCAAATGTAAAGTTTTAAATTCAAATATAATTCTTTTCAACAGTACTACGAAAATAATTATTATTCAAAAGTTTTTTAAAACAATCACATTAACTTTTTAACTCTACTATTTATCTCTACTTTTACCAATTATATCAACTTTTTAACTCTAAAATACTTTTCATCCAAACACACATTTTATTCAAATACAAAACAAATACTTTTCAACTAAATATAACACTTAAAAAACAAATTACATTCAAATACAATCAAAATACAATGCGTTTACCAAATACCCCCTAAAAGAAAGAAAATAAAAGAAAAGAAAAAATCAATTACTAGGAACCACCATGAGTAATCGGATATCCAATCAAATACAAAAAAGTATTTAGATAGAATACCAAACCATATTCTAGTAGAATACTTTTTTGTTTCATTGAGGGTATTTTTTGAATAGACATATTAGGTTGACCTTTGAATATTTGAAAAAGTTAAAAATTCTAAAGTCATTATAAATAGGATAATATTTTAAAGGAGTATGTGTGTGTGTTTTTTTTAGAGATAGTTAGGCACTTTCTCCCTAATAAAATGGATATGGAAGTAAATAACATTTTTTTGCGAAATTAAATAGAATACATAGTATAATTAAAAAAATATTTAAAATAAATATCAATAATAAAAAATTTACTTGTTAAATGATCAATTTTTATCAAGTAAATTTATCTAATAATTTGTTTTTTATTGTTATTTATTTTAATTATTTTTAAAACTTATTGTTTACTATAACTATTTACGTTAAAAATAAAAATGTTATAACAATATGTAATTATTGATGTTGAAATATAGTAAAAGTTTGACAATAATTTAAGAATAATGAATTCAAATAATTATAATGACATAATTACTTTTTTGATACACAAAATATATTTGATTTTGTGATTGTAAATATAATTTAATGATAATATCACTTTTTCATTTTATCTTAAAATCTAGAGTTTTAAATCTTCTATCATTAAATTCATATATATATATATATATCTTTAAACTCCACTAATTGTTCTTAAAAAAAAAAAGTTCAACTCCGCCATAAAAATTGTATTATTTTTCGCTCAAATTTCTCTTTTGGCTCCTTTTGATGTTAATTAATTAGTACAAACTATTCCAACCCTAAATTATAATAATGTTCTTTGGCCACTTTCTAACGGAGTAACATCCACGCATTAGAGTATTTGTTTAGCTTTTATCATATTCTCTTTATTTGACGACCGTGGCAACTCCTTACCGCAGGAATGTGTAATTCAATAAATTGCCTATTGCAGCGACGGATCTAAAAAATTTTCTGCGGGTTAAATTATTATATTGACATTTTATATATGAATGTAATATATATTTAGATAAAAAGAATTTATATTATATTTAAATATAATATTTATTAGAATGAAAAGTATTTAAATTGTATTTAAATTTAAAATTATGATATGATTGGTAAAAGTAGATAGAAAAAGAAAGAGAGGAAGAATATATATTTAGATAAAAAGAATTTATATTATATTTAAATATAATATTTATTAGAATGAAAAGTATTTAAATTGTATTTAAATTTAAAATTATGATATGATTGGTAAAAGTAGATAGAAAAAGAAAGAGAGGAAGAAAATATATAATATAATTGTTAAAACTAGTAGAAAAAGTGAAATAATTAATAATGATTATATTAAATTTAAATTATGATATGATTGACATTTAAATATAATACTTTTATGTTTAAATAAAAATTATATTACATTCAAATACAATATTGGGACCAAACGTAGCATTAGTGGAACGTATAAGAGTATACAAATTTTGTATTGAAAAAAGATGTTGTGGATAAATAGTTTTAATAATTTTTTAATTTTAATTAGTATAATATTATAATTATTGGATATAACTTTTATATTGCAAAAGCATTACAAAATTTATTATTGAACTTTATCTCAAATATTGAATTTATGATAAACAGTGAGAGTGTTTAGATCTATTATAAATTATTTATATATTTTTTTGAAACGATTTTGATATATTTAGATGGTATGTCCATTTTTTGAAAAGAAAACTTTCTTATATAAAATGAAAACGTTTAAAAATAAGATAGTATTTGGATGCGTAAAATTTTTTATTTTTAAAATAAAAGGAGTTTAAAAATTGTTTGAAACGAGGAGAGATAATATTAAAAATACTGCATGAAAGGGGATTTCAAAAAGGTACTGTATAAAATAAATTTAAAGATTGAGATAGCTTTTCTTCTTCAAAATAAAAAAAAATGATCAAAAAAATTGGATAAAAGCACTTTTTTACCATTTTTTTTCTCCCGTTTCGATAATGAACTTGCATGACAATCAATCCAAGTTTTAATTTTTTCACACCATCATTCCTTTCACTTTTAGATTAATATTTTTACCCATTGATAAAAATTCGGGATGTTGATTATAAAGTCAATGTCTTTAAAATAAAGATTTTTTTAACCAAAAAAAAAAAAGCCAAATATGTAGACAAAGAAATCGAAAGATAACAAAGAATTAGATTTTGGCTGTGGCGCTAAAACATAAGGTAATCTAAATTTAGTTATGGTAAGACATAAAAAATAATCAAAATATTAGGTGTGTGCATATTTAGAAAAACTTTTAAATGAGGGTAAATTAGAACTATTGAAAAAAACATGGTGCTTTTTCAAAATTCAAAAAATTTGACGGAGACACGATCCCCACTAGCCCTCCCTTAATCCATCATTGTCCCATTGATTCTCCATTCAATATACATATATAAACACATACACACATTTATATATATAGGATTGTTTTCGGTACTCATGCTCACTTACTCTGCGTATCAAACTTCTACAATGAATCAAACTGAATCATGAACAAATAAATCCTTTACAAAGTACTGCATGCAAGGAAGTTTTTGTTATGGGCAAGAGAAATTATACCGGTTAGTCCATAGTCTAGTTAAAAAAAAAAAAAAAATTAGGACCTGAATAACTTGAAATAATCACTACTAATTAACTTGGAGCCAGTTATCCAATTGATCAATTTCGGTTGGAAATTCCACAGATCCAAAAACGGAAACCAGCGGCGGTGTCTCTTCCGAGAGGAACAGGAAGGTTTCATCAGATTTTGAGGGCGATGAAATATGGTCTGTGTCATAAATATTGCCCTCTGAGCTGCTTTGATAATCACCCCCATATTTTTCAGAGTCACTTGGCTCGAACAAATCTGTGTTCAAAAAATCCGAAAGCAAATGATGGTCCATCTCAAAATCAATCATAAAATCGTCGAATTGTTCGTTTCCCTCTACATTTATCGGTGATGTCTCGATCACAGTTGTGGTAGTGGGACCACTAGTACTACTGCTCTGATCAAACCGATCATGAAGCTTTTTATCGCCCTCTGATTCTGCATGGCTAGGGATCATAACGACCTGTTTGGTGCACCTTCCAGCCTTTGGTTGAACCGCGCTTGGCTTTACACCCCCGTGTCGACGGGGCTGCGGCGCATAGAGATTCTGTTTCTTGGTGAGCTTTCGCTTCTTTAAGGACTGATCATGATTTGGTCCTGAGTGAGACTCTATTTTTTTTACGAGTTTTGTATGCCAGTAGTTCTTGATTTCATTATCCGTTCTACCGGGAAGTCGCCCAGCTATTAACGACCATCTGCATCATCAATTAACGTTAATGATCATTAGCATAATTAGCTATGTGTATGATAAGATATTTAACAGTAACTTTATACCTGACTCTAATATAAACAAAAAATATAGCATGAAATACCTGTTGCCAAGGAGCTTATGAAGCCTAACGATGAGGTCTTCCTCCTGTTCGGTGATGCTTCCTCTCTTAATATCGGGCCTTAGATAATTCATCCATCGTAGCCTACAACTCTTCCCACATCTCTTAAGCCCTACATGCATTACATTTCGGCTTAATTAGATCTTCCAACTCTAGAAAGTTTAAATCAGAGACTCGTATTCATAACATATTAAAACAAAATTTTGCACCAGGTTCTTACCGGCTCTTTCAGGAAGGCTTCTCCATTTTCCTTCGCCGTGAGTTTTGATGAATTCATAGAGAAGTTTGTCTTCCATTGGTGTCCATGCCCCCCTGTTCATGCTAGCATCCTTTGAACAACAAGGTTTTCTCCCCATCTCTCTCTAATATCTTCTCTCACTCTCTCCTTTTTTATTTTTTTTGGGGAAATACTTTAGGCAAAAGACTACAGTTATTGGAGTTGGGTTGGTGTAGTAGGAATCCTCTCTATATTTATACTGCTACAAGTAAGTTCCTGAATGAGTCATCGTATATTGCAGGCTGCATCTGTAAGGTTGACTTTTTGACGAAATTAAAAAAATATATAAAACATTTATACGGCTTTATACTAGAATAATTTAATACAAGGAATATATAAACCTTTTTTCTATTATAAGCAGACAGTGTGAAAAAAAAAAAAAAAAGGTTTATGTCTTTGTAGTCGACAAAAATATGCTTAATTTCTTCATAATTATTACTAGAAATATAATGTGAAAATCTATAAATATATTTACTTCTTGCCGACTGAAGGAACAAATGCTTTTTATTAGCAGCCTAGCGCCCAACCATCTGTCTTCAGGTGGCTGCAGTGTGAAAAAAAAAAAAAATCAGAAGTTGTTAAAATTTTTATTTATTTATTTATAATTATAATTTTAAAATTTTATAATATTGTAGTTAATTAGATACTGCGGCTGATAAGTCCTAAGAGGATGGATGTGGTCAAAGCAAGTCGCAGTTTCAGCCCGTTATTTTCAATATAGTCACCTGGTAATATTCAATATAGTAAATATTTTTCTTAATTAAGAAACAAATGAAAATTTTAAAAAGAAAAGGGCAAAAGTCTAAACCATTGAACGATACCATGCATGTGAAAGTGACACGGTCAGACGGCGTTCATGCTGCTGCTTCGTGGCAGCTACCAGTTATGCAGAGTAAACGGTCTGCATTCACGATGAAATACTTTAATGATTAAATGCCGCCAATTTAGACTGCGTCTGTATGAATGACTTTTCATTATCATGCATTTTGGACTCATTTTTTGTTCGAAAAGACAAAAAAACAAAAAAAACAAAAAAGGTTGACATAGCATCTTTATGTATAAAAACACATACATACGTAAGATAAATTGTCCATTTGACTATAACAAAATTACGCGTTGATTCTTAATCTATTTTTTCAATTAAATGCTCCCTAACTTCTTAAAAAAAAGTGCAATTTAATGCTTTTAGTTAACTTTTATTTATACAAAATTATGCACGTAACATTCACATGTTAGTACTTTATATATTTTGTTTAAATAATTAATAAAAATGATCAAATTTCATATCACAGAGGAGATCCTTTTCTTTTATTATGTTTGGTATATAATCTCTCTTATAATTTCTCTAATTTAAGGGAGATTAAAATTGAGATATTCTGAAGGATTTAAATTCCCTTTCCTTTTCTTTTCATTCTTTTTTTCTTCTTTATTAAACAACCATAAATGTCAAATTCGTTCCACGAATCCTGCACCCATTTCCTTCTTTTTATTTTTCTTTCTTAACAAACACACTTTTGTGGAAGAAAATGCAATTTTGTATAGAACTAAATTGGGAAGAAAATTGCCAAGAGAAAAAGTTTAGAACTACATTGTCAAAATTGAAAAATTCAATGGTTACCTCTACAAAATACTCTTTCCACATGCTTTTCTAGGATCTTTGTGAACATTTTATGTTAACTATTTTTGTACATGAAACAAAAAAAGGTAATTAAATTTATAATTTTCTTACTGGCATGCAAATGTTAATGCTTGTCCAATTTAATATCAAATTTTAAGACTTATAACGAAAAACAACGTCCGATGCCAAGGTTATTTGCTCCCCAGTCCCAGCCTCTGAGTCTGGTGCATGCAGAATCCGACCTCCCCGTTTTCAAAATAAAAATAACTTGGCCTGCCCTGTTGACTAGGAAAGTATTGGTCAACATAATTTTGTTGACCATTTTTTTTTATTTAGTAAAATATTAAAAAAAACAATCTTTTTTTTGTTGACCATTTTTTTTATTTGGTAAAATATTAAAAAAACAATCTTTTTTTTTCTTTCCATGGATTTAAAAATAATTTTATAAAATTATTAAGTGATGACGTATAATTATTAGTGTTAAAATAAAATAAATAAAAAAGAAAGTACAATAACTTTTAACATGAATGTGTTTATATTTACGAACTTGGAAAAAAGAGAAGATCGAGGGCCTATATATGAAGAGAATTAGAATCTTTGTTTGAGAGATTATAAAGGATCATAATAATAAAAATTAGTTGTAAAAGTTATAGAAAAAGGAAAAAAAAAAAAAACACTGTTATGGGTGGACTTATATGACTCTTGATATTCATTAATAAGAAGAAAAGGATCACTTAAAAATAAAAGTTATAATATATAAAATTGGATAAATTGTTTAATATTTATAAATCACACCTAAAATCAAAAAATATTCTAAATTATAATAATTATAAAAAAATTAAAATTTCAAATAAATATAATTACATACAAAATAATTACTTTCCTAAATATAAGATAATATCTTTCATAATAAGTGTGGCGTAAAAACAAGCACACGAATGGACCTTATTATTTAAGTCATAGTTTTCAAAACATATTATTAAGGGATTTGAGGATAAATAGCCCATTATTATACCCAAAATTTTAACATATGATCCAAACTTTTCATAATTAGTTAAATGACTTTTTGTTTCTTTTAATATAAAGCAAATGACATAATTATCCAGCTAACTAAATTCTACCCACAAAAAAGTACGAAGAAAAATCCACCTTAAAAACTAACAGTCGCTCATTGTTGCCTTTGCTGTTGTCGTCATCGCCATCACTATACACCGTCGTCCTCGCCATTACCATCACCATTGCCATCACCGTTTTCCCAAACTATTACAAAATAAAAAATAAAAAAAATACAGAAATAAAGAAGCCGTTGCTATCACCCCTCAACTCACCGTTGCCACTCACCCTTGCCATTGCTGTTGCCGCTTTCCTTGCCTCTGCCAAATCACTAATCAATCACCAAAAAAATACCAAAACAAAGAAGTTGTGTCGCTCACTCTCACAATCGCCACTCTCCTTGCCTCCGCTGTTGTCACCCTCACTGCTAATCCTCACCTTTGCTGTTGCTGTCGTCCTCAACGATCTAATAGCCAAATCTAGAAAATGAGAAAGAGTATTTAAAGAAGGAGAAGAAACCTATGAATGAGCAAAAGGGTAAAAAATTAACTTTAATTTATTAAACTACTAATATCAACCATCTAACTAAATAAATAAACAAAGTAAGGACATTTATTTAAGATTAGGTGGAAAAAAGGGTCACCTAACATAATTATTAAAGAGAAATCATATTAAATAGTATATGTTTGCTATCTATTTTAAATATGTATTACATTTTATTATTATTGTGAAATTATAGCATATTTACATTTATAAAGATGTTAAATTCCTTTTTTAGCTCATCTTTCTCTTTCTCTTTCTTTCCCTGCTCTCTTTGTATCTTTCTTTCTCCTCATTGATTGGTATCGTCGGAGTCTACCACCGCCGACAAACATCGAGCACTGGATCTCTAGCCTTGGTTTTATTTGTTGTCAAGGAGGACAACGAGCTTGGCAACTGTTGTGATGAGATTGCGATGCCGACGAGGTTGCTATGAGATTGTCACCACCGAAGCGACATCGACAAATGTCGGCAAGGATTCAGTCCTAATTATCGTTGCGATTACATACCAGTCATGGCCTTTGTGATTCTGGTCATGCTTTGCCGTTACAACAATTAGATCTATAGAGAAAACCATGCAACAATTGATGTTGCGACGACGAGAATCAAGATCCCACATCACCGCTAATCCCAACATCGCCGGCATTGTGTAAGCCCTGGGTTTCGATCGTCTGATTTGTTGGAGCTCTACAGGGTTGTCGGCAGCAATGGTTGTTGTGGTTTTTGGGTATACGATGGAGAGAATGCTAGGGTCGAGGCAAAGGAAAGCAAGTTGGATGGAGAAGAAAGATAAGAGAGAGATGAGAAAGAGAGAAAAAATAAGTATAAATTTAATATTTTAATATATTATTAATTTAAATTATATTAATTTCAATCATATTATTATTTCAAGTCATTATATTCAAATATTATATCACTCATTCTTCCACCGTTAAAAGTTTAAAGAAATTTTTTTTTTCACAATTATAAATCCCTTATTAGAAAGTACTTTATTCTTTAGTGGCCGACCACAAGTAAATCTAAGGATCCCACCTGGTTGATCTAAACAGTATCTGCATTCGTGACCCACCTACTTTACCGTGCCTTTATTTATTTATTTCTTTATCTTTTTGGGCGTGCTTGATAAAGGTACCCAGATTAAATAAGAATCTTATCCTTGAATTTTGATCTTTGATCATTTAATAATAAAAATTTTATTTATTAATAAAAACGACAATTTATTATCATATAAAATTAATAAGAAAAGTTGGAGTTAGAATCGCCTAAGGTATTTATGATCCATTTAGTAAACGTATTATATTTGTATTATGTTTGAATGCAATACATTGAATGTAATTTGTATTTGGAAGAAAAGTATTAACATTGCATTTAATACAATGTGTGTTTAGATGAAAAGTATTTGAATTGTATTTAAATAATAAATATGTGATGTGATGGGTAAAAGTAGAGAGGAAAAAAATAGAGAAAAAGAAAATATATGATGAAATTAATAAAAATAATAGAAAAAGTGAAATGATGAATAATGATTGTATTGAATTTAAAATGTAATGTAATTGATATTTGAATGAAATGTTTTTGTATTTGGGAGAAAATTACATTGCATTTAAATGCAATGCAATTGAAATGTGTGTACATAACACACCATTAGTATTGTTATTTATTGAATTTGTCATCTTTTCATAACTTATATTTTAATTTTTTAATTTTATTAATTTCTCATATAAATTTTTTAAATTATTAAATATACTTATTATATTA
Organism: Antiaris toxicaria; assembly: GCA_035233585.1. Taxonomy (NCBI): domain Eukaryota; kingdom Viridiplantae; phylum Streptophyta; class Magnoliopsida; order Rosales; family Moraceae; genus Antiaris; species Antiaris toxicaria. The sequence goes on along the minus strand of CP141154.1, from coordinate 108,349,237 downwards.
ACTTTTCATTAAATTGAATAATTGAATTGAAAAATTTACTTTAATCTTGTACAAGATTTGAAAATTTACAGAAAAAAAAAAGGTTTTCTATTTTAAATGAGACATACATAAACTTTGTGTCATGAGTTAAATCACAATACGGTAACATTTAAAAAAAATGTAAAGATTAAATAGTAAAAATTTAAAATTTTAGGATGACAAATTAAGAGGACAACAGTAATAAATACCTACCAATCCTTTTTTGGTAATGCACGATACTTGTGTGGTCTGTTTGCCGGTTTGCCACCATCATGCCATGTTTGATTGAAAAATTTTTTATTTTAAGAAAATGGATTTTTAAAAATTTTTATGTTTGAATATCTAAAATTTTTCATATTTGAAAAATAAAAAAAATCTCTTTAGGAAAAAAAAAATTTTCACTCGTTCAAATAATTTTTCATTTTTTAAAAAATTTCCAACTAATTTTTTATTTTTCATATCTAAAAATTTTTTATTTTTCAAAAAAAAAAAAAAAAACTTTTTATCCAAACTGAGTAATAAACTCTAGAAAAAGCTTCCTCCCTTAAGCATTACCTTTACCATGGCCATCTTCTGAGGAACTCAAACAAGGAAGTGGACAATTAAACAAGCAAACTTGACGTGAATGTCTCGATTGATACATATCACATCTCCAACCATCACCGGTTTGGTCTTGGCAACGAGGAGGAACACAATGCAAATCTTCCCCGAAAAAGCCAGAGAACTATGGAACCAATGTGAGCTCCGAGCTTTAGTCCTTACAAGCCTTGTCCTACAAATCATCCTCGTCCTGATTGGAAGCCAGCGAAAAAACTCTTCCACCAACAAAATCAGAGTCCTCCTCTGGCTGGCCTACTTGTCCGCGGACTCTGTCGCCACGGTTTCTCTCGGCATACTCTCTAACAACCAAGGAGAAGACAATTCCAAATTAAATGACACAAACACTATAGATCCAAACTACGTGATCACCGCCTTTTGGGCTCCGTTTCTTCTCCTTCACCTCGGCGGTCCGGATACCATTACGGCCTACTCGTTGGAGGACAACGAGCTGTGGCTGAGGCACTTGCTTGGCCTAATTGTGCAGGTGGGAGTGGCGTTCTATGTCTTCCTCAGGGCTTGGAACTCCGGTGCGATGAGTCTCCTGTCGGTTCTGATGTTTGTAGCCGGGATCGTCAAGTTCGGAGAGAGGACTTGGGTTTTGAGGTCGGCGAGCAGCGAGCATTTCAGAGAGTCCATGCTTCCGAATCCTGACCCCGGCCCCAATTACGCTAGATACATGGAGGAGTATTGCGCAAAAAAGGAAGAGGGTTTTCATGTTATGTCCACTATCATTGACGCCGGCAAAGCGGGGGAGAGTCCAAGGATTTCGAACAATACTAATACTGCTACGACGACGATGATTAGTGTTGATTCGACGGCGGAAATCGTACGCAAAGCGCACAGATTCTTCTTGGTTTTTAGGCGCCTATGCGCTGATCTTATCCTCAGTTACCACGACATCACTAGAAGCCGATCATTCTTCCAAAACACGTCTTTCGATAGTGCTTTCAAGGTGATTGAGTTTGAGCTCGGATTCATGTACGATGCGTTTTACACTAAAGCAGTTCTAATACATTCCCGAATCGGAATAATTCTTCGTTGTGTTAGTTTTTCTTCGACTATTTTGGTACTTATTGTGTTCATTTTCACGGATAAGGAAGCCTTTTTGCGTGTCGATGTGGTTATCTCCTATATTTTGCTGGTTGGAGCAGTAGTGCTAGAGATTTACGCCATGATTATAATGCTCGCTTCAGACTGGACAATCCTACGGCTGAGCAAGCACAAGAGTGTCAATTCGGTGGTGAATCGGTTTATTCCGACGACTCGAGTGGATAAAAAGAAGAGATGGTCTCATAAGATGGCACAATACAACTTAATAAGTATTTGCCTTGAAAGTAAGCCTCCCAGGTGTCTTGTTCTCCAGAAGGTCTTATTTGTTGACAAAATTTTAGAGAAGTACCGGCACATGTACGTGAGAGATGTCTCCGCTTATTTGAAGGAACTTATGTTCAAGCAACTAAAAGAGAAATCGACTAGTGATTTCAAGAGTTGCATGGAATTCTGCCGCAGGCGAGGCGACCATGTACTCAAAACAGAGAAGTTGCTAAAATATGTCGTTTTTGACAAGACTACAGAGTTGGAATTCGACCAAAGCATCCTTCTATGGCACATTGCAACAGATTTATGTTACTATTCGAGTAACGATCATCCGAACAACGGAACCACCCACGACAATCGTGAATCGAGCAAGTTGTTATCGGACTACATGTTGTATCTGGTGGTGGTATGTCCTTTCATGTTGCCTAATAGCATTGGACAGATAAGGTTCCAGGACACGTGTGCTGAGGCTGCGGAGTTTTTCAAGGAGAGAGTGGTCCACGACAAGAAGGAAGCGTGCCGTATGTTGATGGCGGTGAGCACGGAGGTGCCGCCGTCGGAAGTGAAAGGCGATAGGAGTAAATCTGTGCTGTTTGAGGCGTGCATTGTGGCTAAAGCCTTGGAGGGGTGTATGGGAGCAGAGCAGCGGTGGAAGGTGTTGAGTGGTTTGTGGGTGGAAATATTGTCGTATGCAGCTAACCAGTGTAGGTGGAAAAATCATGCTCAGCAGCTCAGGCGAGGGGGAGAGTTGCTTACTCATGTCTGGCTTCTAATGGCACATCTGGGCATAACAGAACAGTTCCAAATCTCAAAGGGTCATGCAAGGGCCAAGTTAATTGTACAGTGAATCTGTTGTCTGTTCTAAGTTGTTCTTGTTTTGAATTTCTTAGATTACAAAAAATCACTATATGCATATGCAGTTTTTTAAGTCATGAAGAATACATTGGGATAAATGAAAATTTGTCGTGATGTACTCAATGTTTGAAGTTAATTGCTGGAATTTCTACTTTTTTTTTTCAAATAATTAACAACTACAATTTTACTGTTTTTAGTAGTGTTATATAAAAGTTTTATTTTGAGAGATATAAAAGATTACAATAATTGAGGTGAGCGGGTGGCGTGCCTCTTAAAGCGGGTGGGTGCCTCTAATTGACGTGGGTGGGTGGGTGGGTGGCTCTAAATACTTTTCAAGGAATCTCCTTAAATTATCATAAAAGACAAAAAAATGAAAAAGAAAAAAAAGGTCATAATTTATAATATAACTACTTTTTTTATTAAAGAAAATTGAATCACTCAAATTTTTAAAAAGCATTGTTATATAGTATGATAATATAAAATATCATTTATTTTTTATGATCATATTAAAAGAAGATAAGAAGAAGATAAAGAAAAATTTATAATTATAAAAATGATAATTTTAAAAATTTTCAATTATACCATCATTTTATTGTTAAAGAATTACGAAATTTGAAATCAATTTTTTCTCCTTCCCTCTCTCTCTTAAAGAAATGAGAATATGATCTCAATAACATTAAGTTCTTTTATAAAAATAATAATAAATCTTACCTCTAACTTAAATTATAAGATTATTTTTTATCTTATTTCTTGTTTTATAAAAACTCTTCCTTAAATTTTAACTTAATCTAAATTTTATGTAGGATTCTATTTAAATTCCAAATAAATTGTATATTTTTTATTAGATTTTTGTTTTTATCTGATACATCAATAAAAATTATAATATATATTTTTTAATTTATAACCTAAAATTTTCAATTCCAACTCTAGATTTTCTATTTCAATTGACGGTCCAAACAAAAGCTTACTTAAATTTTTTTGTTAAATTAATGTTAAAAAAAAAAGGAGGGAGTTCAATACGATTACATTTTCTTTTTCTTTTGTTTTTTTTTTTTTAAGAAACTCTAAAGAGTTATGTGACAATCATACACCCTTTTCTCCATTTAATTTAACATAAATTATACCAGAAGATATTACATATGACTAATCTAAAATTTAAGTGATAAGGTTAGAATTTTAAAGGTTCAGTAACAACACAGAAACGACAAATTAGGTGGAAAGAAAGACAAAACGATAGATAAAAAAGCAATGGATTTTGATCCAAAATTAAAAGAAGAATAGGGAAGAAGAAAAAGCTCCAAAAGTTCACTTCAACTTCCCAACATCTAGTCGACCCCATTTACCACTAGTCCTGAACTTCCCCTTTGAATAATCTCTAAGAATTTCCAAGCCAAATATTGATTCTGCAAATTGTAATGGCTGGCTTTTGTTGTACTAATTCCTCTAAAGCAATAAACCTGCTCTAAAACAGGCAACAATACAGTCAATAGCAGGGAGCTACAGAGTGTTACGTGTAGAGTGAGGATATGGAGTGGGCCGTCATGGAGGAGGCAGCAGTTGCTCAGCTATTCAGAGAACAAACGTTGTTGGAGAAAAAGGAAGGCTATCCAAGCATTGGTGCGGTTCTCTTGACTTATTTTCATGAATACCAAACATCAGATTTCAAAACAACCAGGGCAAGAAGTAGCGCATTACTTGACTCTATACAAAGTGAAAATGCTCACTTCTATCTAATTTTTGCCCTCACTTTGTTTTGGCTTAGCTTGGAACACATGTCATTCCACCATGTCCTCTTCTGCGTCTCTCTTGTCACAATAACTCTTTTCATCATTATAAATCACTTGGCCTTTCTCTTCTTGGAAAACGACATCAAGTGGATCGCCAAAGAAGCGAGACTATTGAGGGCCATTGCGAAGGATGCCGATGGAATTAAGGCTTTAAGAGAGCAAATAACAAGTAAAGCTAAGGAAGTGTGGAAGTCGGAGCTCGAATCGGGTGTAGTGACTTTAGGATTAAATGAGTCCGAGCTAGCTTGGGTGGATAAGATCACGACTGTGGCTTCCAAAGCAAACGATATAGTCAACGACTTTAAGAATCGGAGGGAAAGAAAGATAATTCCCCGAAAGATTTCTTTTTCAATGCTAGACTATACAGAGGTAGATGCGCTTTTAAAAAGGATTAAGGAGGTTGAGGATGATATAGACGGTAGCATTTTGACGAAGAAGGTACATAAAATTGACGTATGCGAATCGTTAGAGAAATCGCGGACTGCGATTAGAAAGTTGTTGGACAGGCCTATTGAAGAAGAACAAGAGAATAAGTGGGTCAAATCTAGATTACAAGTCGGCCATGGCGGTTTCCTTTACTCTCTTGTAAAAAAAGTTGGTGGATTGATCAATCAAATCAAAGGTTCAGGCGGCGGTCGTGATCGATTTCCTTTGAATTTGGAAGGGATCGAGCTGCAATTGATGATGTTATATCCTTTCCTGCAACACGTCGAAGGGCTTCAACTCGAAAGTGAAATCGGAAAGGCCTGGTTGAAGGAAGTGGAGGAGATTGTGGACAAAGCGAAGTTTGTCATTGATGCATTCTATAAAGCAACAGCTTATCAAGCTTGGTGGCTTGAAGTACCACGCATTGTCAACACATGGAAAGCTCGGCGAAAGCTTGAGGCTGGTGTTAAGCGCATAGACTTTGGGTTCTCCGTGCTTTTCCAAAGAAAGGAAAGGTATGGTTTCAAATTTATAATAAGAGATTCTTCGAAATCCTCCAAGTACCATAATGGAGATGGCAGAGAGAGAGTCTTGCACGTCGTAAAAAAAATTCGCGAGTTCCTTGATGATCAGGCACGCTATCAACTAGGCTGGGTGTCTGATAAACTAAAGTTGCTTTGTGATGAGCTGGAGAACATGTGTAAACTGTTGGATGATGCGGAATCAACGCATGCTGGCATAAACATCCTCGGAAAAGCTTGGTTAGAGGAAATGGAGAAAGTTGCTAACATTGCAGCCAAATCCATGAAAGACCTTTGGAACAAGTCAGCAAGTGTCTATGGGAGCTACAATTGGTTGAGGAGTGCAAGAGCTAGGGTACGGCTTTGGGGTGGAATTGACCAAATCAAGAACCGGATTCATGTCATTGAAAGAAGCATAAGAGCCTACAGCATTGAATTAATAGAAGATTTGAGCTCTACGGTCAGCCTAGAAGAAGACGTAGATGCCTTGGTCCGAAAACTGACTGCCGAGAGTAGTGACAAAGATTGCTCTTTTGATGTTTTTTCCATTGTAGGAATGGAAGGCATAGGTAAGACGACTTTGGCTAAAAAAGTCTACGGCCACAGTACTATAATTGATAGTTTTCCTATCCGCGTGTGGGTTAATGTACCTAAAAACGGTAACGACAACGAGTTATCGTTCCCAGAAGACGTAGGAAGACAGATAATCTGCCAGAGTGGGCCTAGTTTGCAAGAGAAAGAGATCAATCCCGAAGAAGAAGAAGAGTACTGGAAGACAGTGGTAAGCGATCTTTTAGGCGGGGACAGGTACTTACTAGTTCTGGACAATGTGTCAACAAAGGAAGCTATGGATAAACTTGTGAGACTAATGGTGTTAAAGGCATCAAAAGGGTGCAGAGTTTTACTCACCACACGTGATGAGGAAGTCGCTTCACTAGCTGATCATCACTCGAGTAGGAAACTTCGCCACAGAATTCGACTGCGAACAGAGGATGAGAGCTTGAGTTTGCTCAAACAGATGGTTTATATATCTTCAGGAGAAGAAACAATAGCAGAAGATATTGTGAGTGGATGTTTTGGCTTACCTCTTTCCATTGTGCGCATCGGATGCCTCATGATGTTAAAGGAGGGAGTCACCTTTTCTAAGGCTCTTGAGAAGGTGCCATTGTTGAAAAGCTCCTTCAACGAAACTGATAAAGAGTTGCCTCCACATTTGAAGCCATTGCTTGAACACTTCGACTTGTTTCCAATGGACTTTGAAATCCCTGCCAGGAGACTAATCACTTTGTGGGTTTCAGAAGGGTTGGTGCAAAAAAGCGGAGAAAAGAACCAAACTCTTGAACAGGTTGCAGAGGAGCATCTTTCTGAGCTGATTGACCGCGCCATTGTTCAGGTAGTCAAGAGAAAGGCAAGTGGGAGAGTCAAGACATGTTGCTTGCCAGTTAAAACCCAACCAACGATTCTCCAGTTTTCACGCGAGACTCCGCAAAATATCATCAAATCGGTTCAAAGACTTGCTCATCATTTTGATAACAAAGATCATTCGAGTTCTTGCCTTATTCACAGTAGCTCAACTCGTCCTGAAGTATACCGCGTAAAGCTTCGTGGCAATGACTTGGAAGATGATCGGATTTCTCTGGACTACAGAAACCTTAGCTCATTTATCTCTTTCGATCCTCGAGAAGGAAATGAACCCGGAGAGAAAATAGGCAACTTTCTTCGCAGGGGAATTGCACGTGGTTACTTCCGAGGATTGCATGTTCTTGATCTGGAGCGTGTGTTCAGACCTGAATTGCCTAATAACATGAGAAAACTGAAGAAGTTGAGATATTTGGGTTTAAGGTGGACTTACCTTCAGAACATTCCGTCGTCAATAGGCGAATTAGTTCATCTTGAAACCTTGGATTTGAAGCATACTTATGTCCACACTCTGCCCAGCTCAGTATGGAAATTGCAAAAACTTCGACATTTATACTTGAACCAAAGCTCTCGAAGTAAATTCATGCGACCTCCGGGAGGGAGTTTCCTAAAAAGCCTCGAAACTTTGTGGGGCGTGTTTGTGGATACGAATAGTCCTTTGATGGATTGCTTGGACAAGATGACCAATCTTAGAAAGCTAGGATTGGTATTCCAGTTAGATGCGGCAAAGCAAAGGACATTAGCGGATCGGATCATGAAGCTGAAGTGCCTCCAACATTTGAGACTAAGATCCATCAATGAAAGTAGTAAACCAGGAGATTTATACTTGAAGCTTTCGGGGCTCGAGAATCTCTCCAGCCTAGACTTGTTTGGAGAACTGAAAAATGCTCTTAATTTAGATGAATTCCCCAAGCAACTTACTGAGCTTACCTTGTCAGCTTCGGGTCTTTCGAAAGACTCGATGTCTAAGCTTGGGAAACTCCTGAATCTCAAGTTTCTGTGTTTGTATTCCAACTCTTATAAAGAAATATCGATGGCTTTCTCTGATGGGGACTTTCCTCAGCTTCTAGTATTAAAGCTATGGAAGGTTGAAGAATTGAAAGAATTGGCATTTCATGAGAACTCGCTGCGAAAGATCCAGGAGTTGGAGATTAGGTCCTGCAAGAAACTGAAGGTTCCTGATCAATTGAAGAACTTGAAGACTCTACTTGAATTGAAGCTGACTACTATGCCTGAGGATTTTTTAAAGGACATTAATAATAAAAAGGGACAAATTTGGAGCGACACAAGTCATTCTCCGTCAATCAAAATCATCCACCACCTGTAGAGTTTATGCCGAAAAATTGAGCTAATCTTCAATCATTAGAATGTGGTATACCCTTTTTTTCTTTTATCTTGTGCTTATGATCTTTTCCAGTTTCACACAATGTATAAAATTTCTCAACATGTGATTTATACGATTTTCATTTTTTGGTTTCCTTTGTCAGCTTGTTTTCAACTTTGAGTACTGATTGTGGACTAGCAATTGAAGAAAACCAGGTAATCCGTCCTGGGTTTTGGTTGGTTTCAAAGGGCTTTCCCTTCGCACTTAATTTGTTTTTGAGTGGTTTTTTTTTTTTTTTTAAAGAGGGGTTAAGAGTGATTTATTTCCTTCTTGTATTCTAGTTGTTATTTGTTAATATTTCTTTTTGAAGCTCTTTGTACAATGGATGTGGACTAATTTAGTGTTCAGCAAATAAATAATGAATCTGGAATGGACTTGATTAGATTGGATTGGATTGAATATGACATACTAACCTATGAACAAGGAGAAGAAAAGTTTAAAAAAAAAAAAAAAGAGGCTAACCCTACTCTTGCATTTTAACTCATAACTAGCAGAAGCTTCAATACCAGCTCTGCTAAGGCCACCAGAGTTTTTCTATTCATTTTGTCATTGATTTTTACCTGCTCTATGTGCTACATGGACGTGGACAAAATTAGTGAGGCCATTGAGTCCATTAGTTGCAAAAATAAAGCAAATTAAAAACAGGCAAAAGTAATTAAGATAGGAACTAGCATGGTCCATCAAATAAAATGATTCTTAAAAAGGGTCATCTACTGCAAACACCATTTCACAACTAACCTTGGAAGTTAATTGTTGTGTCTACTAACGAGGGTCAACTTCTTGAATGAAATTGAGAAAGAGAAGCTAGTTGTTCTTATTTTTTTTTTATTTTTATTTTTTTACGTCTGCTGTTTTTTCAACGAATATGTGGGATGGAGTGCTCAGCACGAGTGCAATTTTCAATAAATTTACTCATATTGAGCATTCATTTATGGCCTGAAATGTGGAACAACTACTGACTCTTTCAAGTGATTGAGCAGTTAAAAAATTTGTGCTCCCTTATTTACACAGTAATTGGAAAATGTTAAAGCCAGGGAATAGTTGTTAGTTGTTACTTGGTCGTCTGGCTTTGTTTGACATGTTCTGTAGATTAAAATAGTTTTCTGATGGTGGTTCTTTGTCCTTTTCTCTGGCCTGGCTCTCTCACTGGTTGGATAGTTTTTTATTTACTATTATTTTTAATTTTTAATTTTTTGGCTCTGAAATACAGATAGCAGGTTGGATGGCTTAATTAGGTTCCTTGTGCGTTTGTGCACTTTTCTGTCTGTTAATGAATATTTTCAATCAACCATACACAAAAAAGGGGATAAAATATTAACCCCAAAATGAAACAATCTTCAAATCACTTGCAATAGGGACAAAATCAAAAGTTTATTTTACCCTCTCCGTAGGCACAAAACAGTGCCTAACAGAGGACATTACTTATCGTAATAATGTTTATTAAAAATAAAAAATAAAAAAAGCTTGCCGTCTCTTGACAATTCAACTTCAACCCCATCACAATCAATCCCCCAACTTCCTCTTTCTTCCCTCTGATTGATGGACCTCAGCCACCGTGGCATACAAAGGAATAAGTTGACCACCCAAAACAAGGAAGAGACATTGTTTCTTACCTTTGGGTTTTAAATGCCTTAATAAAACACCAAATCGTCCAAACGAACAGCACACCAACACTTGGAAAATGCTTTTCTTTGTCCTTTCCATAGGGTTTTCCTACAGACTATTAGTTTAGTTTTTAACATTTTTTTAAAAATCAAATATATTAAAAAAAAAAAAAAAACTTTAAGTCTGCTTGCTCTCATCTTCTATAGTCAATGACACAACATTGGCAGGCTTTGCCTTCTTCTTTTAACAAAATTTTTATCCTTCTTAACTCGTATGTTTTCTATCAAACTGAATGACTAGTGAAGAGCCAGAGCCAAAGCCAAACCCCTCTTCGGATCACATCATGGACTGGCTAGAGGATTCAGTTTCATTCCTTCCATCTTTCTTGGATGATCCGTACAGCTCAGGCGAGATCTATCAATGGTGGGATGAGAGTCAAGACATTGCCCAAGATCTGATCAGCATTAGAGACACTTCTCCTCTCAATAGCCCTTCTGTCACCGCCACCATAACCAGCACAAAACCTACCAATCCCATCACTTCTAATGATCTCCCACTTGCCAGTGTGTCCAAGAAGCGAAAATCCGCGGATAAACCAATCCCCAAACCATCTCAAAACAATCATATGCAGCGGAGAAATCAAGGCCGGCGGAACAACCAGGCCGAGGATGGTGATGCAGCGGTTGGAGAAATTGTTCCAGTCAAGAAATCAGTTGGGCACAAGAAAAGCCCGGCTAAAGCTACAGGGAATAACTGTCATAACGGTAATAACAAGGAGGGAAGGTGGGCAGAGCAGTTGCTCAACCCTTGTGCCACTGCCATCATGGAAGGAAATCTCTCGCGCGTACAGCACCTCCTTTTTGTTCTCAAGGAGCTCGCTTCGCTCACAGGAGATGCCAACCACCGGCTTGCCTTTCATGGCCTCCGTGCACTGATGCATCACATATACTCCTCCGGCTCTTCCTCCTCCTGCTCTGCCTCGCTAGGCCCTGCTGCTTTCGCTTCTGCCGAACCGCGCTTCTTTCAGAAATCCCTGATCAAATTCTTCGAGGTTAGTCCCTGGTTCGCCTTCCCCAACAACATTACAAACTCTTCCATCCTCCAACTTCTCCCCGAGGAAAGTGATCGAACACGTAGCCTGCACATTCTCGACATCGGTGTCTCACACGGCGTGCAATGGCCGATACTTCTCGAGGCCCTGACACGAAGACCTGGCGGCCCTCCTCCACTAGTTCGCATCACGGTAATCGCCGGCGCCACCCAAAGTGACCAAAACACCGACACCCCATTCTCAATAGGCCCGCCGGGCGACAACTTCTCCTCTTGTCTTCTCGGTTTCGCCAAGTCCATGAGCATCAACCTACAAATCAACCGGCTAGACAATCAGCCATTAAAGAATCTAAGCGCCCAAATGATCAACTCCTCCACCGAGGAAGAAACCTTAATCATTTGCGCACAATTCAGACTTCACCAACTGAACCACAATGCCCCAGATGAGAGAAAAGAATTCCTGAAATCACTGAGGAAAATGGAGCCCAAAGGGGTGATTCTAAGCGAGAACAACATGGAATGCAGCTGCAGCAACTGCGGGGACTTCTCGACTGGGTTCTCTCGGCGAGTGGAGTACTTGTGGAGGTTTCTGGACTCGACGAGCTCGGCGTTCAAAGGGCGAGAGAGCGAGGAGAGGCGGTTGATGGAAGGAGAGGCGGCGAAGGCGCTGATGAACAGTGGGGAGATGAACGAAGGGAAGGAGAAGTGGTGCGAGAGAATGAGAGGAGCAGGGTTCGTGGGAGAGGCGTTGGGAGAACACGCCATTGACGGAGCTCGAGCTCTGTTGAGGAAGTACGACGGAAATTGGGAGATGAGGGTGGAGGACAAAGATGGGTTCGCGGGGTTGTGGTGGAAAGGTCAGCCAGTTTCGTTTTGTTCATTGTGGAAGTTGGATCAGTTGGATAAGGATGTTGAGTGACAGTTAAAACCGCTAATAACTATTCGTTCGTACTCTTCTCTCTTTTCCCATGTTTTGTTATGTGTTGTAGGTTTATGGGAGCATTAAGGATGGAAATTAGGCTGATTTCGCAGTCTTCTATTGTTGCTATTTGTTGATATACTTTTTTTTTTTATTTAAGGATTTTAGTTCAACCAAAGATACGGTTGTAGATTATTTGAAAAAAAAAAAAAAAAAGGGTTATGGTTTTGCAAAGTAATCTCGCTTCTTTAACTTTCATGGCCGGGTTGGATAGTTTAAAAATCTTATGATGTTACCAAAAACTACCCCAAAGCAAAGTAGAGGGTCGAATCTATAGACCTCTCTCTTAGTGAAAGTCAGGAGCGAACTTTCAACTAATCCGTCTAGTCCTACGTTCGACATTGTGCATTTGGCTACGGTGTTAACATAGCACATGACAATAGCTTTGGGGGAAAAAAAAAAAAAAGTTAGACAATAGTTGATCTTGGTTATGAAATGACAATTAGCTATGTGTTTTTAATTATTTTTTATTCGAGTGTTGTTGGAGGGCGGTTGATTTATAATCCTACACTGCAAAATGGCAAAGGTGTTTTAGAAAAGTGACAAGCTGATAAAGAGATTACTTGCGGAGTGTTTGGATAATACATTATATTTATATTATATTTGAATATAATATATTGAATATAATATATATTTTGATAAAAATTATTTACGTATTATTCAAATCGTTTAAATGAAAAGTATTTGAATTATATTTAAATATTAAATATGTAATGTGATTGGTAAAAGTAAAAAAAAAAAAAGGAAAAGAGTGATAAAAATAGTAAAAAAAATATATAAGGATAAATAGTGATTATATTAAATTTAAATTATGATGTGATTAGTATTTAAATACAATATTTTTACATTTGAATGAAAAATAAATTATATTAGAACATAATCCGAATATAATGCGTTCACCAAACGAACTATTAATTTAATCTTTTTTTGTAATTTTAAATAATTGTGACATATGAAATAATTAAACAAAAAATCTATTTTCAAGGTTCTATTTTTAAATATATCCATTTTTTAATATTATTACATGAATGTTTATTTTTATAGAAATAAATATCTATAGTTTCTATATTTTCTCTTTTATCATAATTGACATTGTTTCTCTTTTATTTAGAATTTTTTTCTTTTTTCTTTTTTTTTTTTGTTTTTCCTTATAGTGATTTTTTTTACAACACATTATTACTTTTAATAAAATCAAATCAATTTTGATTTTAATCTTAAACATAAACATGAACTCAAAAACTTTTTTTTTTTAATCTTAATAACATCAATAGAGTTATGATAAATATAATATATTTACTATAATGATGGTGTCTGAGACCACAAAATAAACATATCATAACAATCATTTATGATAAAGATAAATAAAAAAATTAAAATGAAAAAAAATATATTAACACAAAGTATTCAAGTTTTTTTTTTTTTTTGACAATAATCACACTAAAAATCGCACATCAATAAAATTCAGAGGCCGTTTAGTGGGGGGGAGGGGGGGGTTTGGAGACCAAAATTTTCATTTTTTTTTTTTGTACTTTTTTCACCCCACTATCACTTTTTCCTAATCATATCTCCAAAACTTTATAGTAAACTTAAAATTTTAAAATTTCATAAATTTACGTGTATAAGTCCAAATGAGATGATTTTTTTAAAATTACATAGAATTTTGAAAGGAACGAAACAAAATCCATAATAATAATTTTTTTTCTTAATAAATTTTTAAGATTTTACATTTTTTTTACTCCATATAATTTTTTCCCTAAATACTTTTTTTCAAAACTTACTTTTTTCCAACAAAAAAGTCTCCAAAACTCCCCCTCAAATGGGCCTTCAATTATTATTGATATTGATTCATACTTTTTATAGAAAACCAATGAATTCTTTACAAAAAATCCTTACTATTTAAATCAACCACTAAAAAATCTAAAAAAATATTGGATATATACGCCTTAAAGAAAAAGAAATAAAAATTACCATGATAAATTTTTTTTGAATTCTTTACCAAAAAATCATATTATTTATAAAAATTACAACAACTAAAATTGATAACATTTTTACAAGAAAAACTAATTTTTTACGAACCCATACCATACCTACTTTATAATAAACCAAATAAATAAATTAAATTTACCTTTTATACAAAATATTATACCTATTTATTATATCATTATTTATTCAAAAAGTAAAAATTTGCTTTTATACAAAACTAAATACCAATATAATCAAACCAATTCTACAACATTTATTTTAATGTTTTTAATTTCTATTTTTTGAGTTTACTTTTTTATAATTTCTTTATATGTTAATTCTCAATACTCTATGAAGGTTAATGTCGTCATTATAAATATTATTTTAGATATTCATATAAATAAAAGAAAAAAATAGACATATTTCAATTCAATACCTTCAATTTGGACATATATGCAAATAACTCATCATCATGAAAGAAGTTGACCAAGTTGTTGACAAAATTTCCCCTACTCTTTCTATACGTTTATAATAAAGCTTTTTCTAACAATCCAATATTAGACCAATGGATTAGAGGGAAATTGTACATTATAGATCATTTTGTTTCCTAATTTATGGTCAATAGCACAATTTGAAAGCATTGAAAATTAATAGCAAAATTAAATTTTAGTATAAATAATATTCATATTTTACCTCTGAATGACTTTTGATTATGTCATATTTCTCTCTACTCTCTCTTTCCATAGATCTTTCTCTCTCCTTTCCTTCAGTTCCCTTTCTCTTCAGTTCTCCCTCAACATCATCAGAGTCTTGTCACCAAAGAAGTTGGGATCCTGTCAACTTGTATTGCCATCAGAATGTGATGAGATTGCTTCGCAAAGGCTAGATCATGGTGACAAGTTCCCTCTTAGTCAATTGCAACTGCGAAAGACTTATTTCTATGATAAATCTATGAATTTTTTTGTGTGTTTTTTTTTAATTGGTATGGAGGGTTTTATTTCTATGTGGGAGGTTTTATTTTATGTAAGTAGTCTTTAACTCTTTTTAGCTCTTGGATTTAAATTTAAGAGTGTAAAATTTTTATCTCATCTATGGGGTAAAATAAGCTTATCTCATAATAGAAGTCCTCCAAAAATTTACTAACTAAATGTAATATTTACCATTGCAAACAAAAGAATTACCGATTGTGATAAATTATAAATTATTTTTTAACTTGGCAAATCATGTATTTATTAATTTTTGTAAATCATTTATTACTTAGTTATTTACCATATAAACAAAAGCTTAAGGATGAACATTGAATGGATTGAATGGGTTTTTCAAATTTTTCAACCCATTCAATAATTAGTGCACAAGGATAGGTAGCTTTACACATTAAAGTTGATAGCTTCACACATTAGGGTAGGTAGCTTTTTACAATAAAGGATCTTTTTTCCATATTTTGTTTTTCTCACACTGCTAGTTTTAAACCCTTTCTTTCTAGTTTCCTTCTTTTTGAGAATCACAATAAGCTCAAAAAAAAAATCTTAACAAAAATACAATCAATCTTACGTAGTGCATAAGGGGATGGGTTCTAATGCAAGGTCAAACTCATTCAAAAACTTGTAATTTCATATTTAAACACTAAAATTTGAAATTTGTGAATTAGAAACCAATCAAATCAAGATACAAATGCTTAATGCCTAATGCTAATCCTAATATGCAATACAAACAAATAATATTAGAACATGCACATACCTTAGAACTTTTTCAAAGACACAAACCTCGTTGAAATAAGAGCTTTGGTGAAAATGCCTACTAATTGACTTTCTATTACAACATATTATAAAATAATGGTCTTATTTTTTAGCATAACATGCTTTTGAAGAGGTATGAGCAACACAACAACTAAGATCAGATTTTCTAATTTAAATTTTTTAAGAAAATTATTTTTCAAATCAGTTTTAAACTTAGGTGTAGAACTTTGAATTAGCGGAATATGGTTGATTAACAATCATTCCTCTTTTTAAAGCATTCAAGTACTTAAAATATCAAGGCTTAATATATCCAGGTAAACTACAATAATAACAAGTAAAAACAAATCTCTTTGATTTAAGCCTAGAAAGTACGGTCTAAATAACTTACCTGGAATAGTGTATGGGTTTGGTGTAGAGGTTTCCTTAACAAAGACGGTTTTAGTGGTGGAACATAAACCTATCTATCCTAATTCATGATGATCTTCACTTGACTTCTCAATAGAGAGAATGTGATTCAACTTGGCTGATCCTGAGTTGAACATCTTCAAGGACTTCTAAGTGTCTTCCAATTTAATTCGAGTCTTCTAAAGTTTTTTCCTCTTTTTTTACTGCAGTGAAGTCATAGTTGATCATAGCCTTGTTTAAAACATCTCTTTCTTTTGTAAGTTTGGTAGCTTGATCTTCAAGAAAATTATTAATTTTGCAAACTTGGATCAACTTAGCATACATCTCCTTGTAAGCCCTCTATATATCATCATCAGTGAGCCCATCATCACCACTGCTGTAGTCATATTCCAAATCATCAAATTGTCAATTTTGGACAATATTGCAGTCGCTGTTTTGACATATGTTGCAACATTACGCGATGTATGATAAGATGTTGCAACAGAAGCCAGAAAATATTGCAACACTCTTTGCAACAGTGACGATTAAATCCACCTTAACATCATGATCAGTCATGTATTGAACGCCACACAGTTGTTGATGTAATTATCCTCATCCTTCTCTTGGACTACCTTTTGATTCATCATCACACCAGGTGATGTTTAATGATTTGTCCTTTTTCTTGAAAGTGTTG